>CM029927.1:26272372-27495809 GCA_017639245.1 Myiopsitta monachus
TGTCTGATAATAAAAATTCCTTGCCTCCAAAACCAGGAGTTTTGACTTCTGGCTGTATTATACAACCATCACTATCTCCTTCACTGTCACCTGGATTTCACTCAATTGCTATGGGAACAACAAGCCACAGGCCGAATTCCCCATCCCTGTTCGGTACTGAAGGAAAGCCAAAGACTGAGTACTTGAGCCAAGGTCAGACTACCCTGGAGGAGCTGAGAACACAAATTAAGGAGCTAAGAACCATCATTGAAACTATGAAAGACCAGCAAAAGTAAGCACTGCAAATCACAGCTATAGGTGGGATGCGTCTGTTGATGCATGATGGTGGCGGTTTCTTCTTGAGCTTGACTTCATGTATGTTATGCTGCACAGCTTGCCTTGCTGTTTGGGGATGATTTTTGTCTGAGAGAACACATTCAGTGGTGAGAATCTCAGGAAAAAAGACTGGCACTATCCATCCAGTAACAGCTTTTTTTTCCTCTGTTATGACATAAGCAAATGTTTATGGGGCGCTGAAAAAGCTAAGTTTCAAGTGGTAAGCAGTGAATAAGGTTATTATGTTGTTTTATTTGCCAGTAACTATTTGGAAACTCATATGCATTGATATTAATAGGGGGTGCATTTGTTCTTGTTGTAATGCAAATTAGAACAATAAATTAGTATTGGTGTAATAAAAAGTTCCTATAATTATTGAATCAGTTTGTTGGTTGACTGTTAGCACATTTTCCCAGGAAGCTCATATTACAAAAGAAGGAATTTAATTAGGACATTAGAAGACCCTTGTGTTTATGAGCCTGAATCTTACTATTTTAGTGTTCGGCATCTTTGTTTTCTCTAAGCTGCTCATTTCTTAGGAGAAACTGGGGATGGCATGTAGCTTTTCCTATTCCTGAGAATATTAAATATTTTGGAAGCTAAACCTTCACTTGCATTGTCAGTTGTGCATAGTCCAGGCAGGAAAAGTAAAGGGAAAGCAGCATGCACACACCGTGGCGAACAGAGGTGTGTGGGGAGTTTGGGAGAAGATGCAGGAGGGCCTGGTTGAAGCTGGATGGAGCCGGCAAACCCCACAGCCTTACCTCTAATGCTGGCTCTTGCTCCTCTGGTCTTCCCAGGCTTTCTTGTATGGGCTGCTTCCACCTGCTGGTTTCAGTTCAAGGTGAGATCACTCAGCAGGAACGTGAGATGTCTGCTTCAAATAGCTGTGTTCCCCTTCTGGACAAAGACGGGTGACAGCAAATCCATATTAGGGATCGTTAAGTCTTATAAATTAAGTTGAAGGTTACATTTTTATTGCTGGCATAAACAGCTTTTAAGTGGCTTAAATATGTGATAGCATGGGCAGGATTTGTGTTACCAGTTCCTAATAACCTGCCAACAGCCCATCTGTCTACATTTTATAGGGAAAACGACAACTAGGTGCCGATACAGTGTTGATAACAGCTAGTCTAGAGCAAAGCTTGTGGATTCAGGGAGGTAATGTATTAATCATGAGCTGTATGGGATGCGTCTTTTTATAGAGTCTGTGGTATAGCATATAGTATACAAGAGGGTGCTGACTTTAGCTAGTTGTCCAGAAGAAGAAAGGTAACTAGTAAAGCAGGGAAAACATGTCACTAAGAGGTCATCTTTTGTATTTTGCTAGTTTAATCATTACCGTTCCAAACTTTTTTTTTCTTTTTTGCATCCTTTTAACAGAAAAGAAATTAAACAGTTGCTGTCTGAGTTGGATGAAGAAAAGAAGATCCGTCTACGATTGCAGGTACTTAAATTACTAATAATGTTATGGAAATATCGGCAGCTTTGATTTAGCCTCAGGTATGGGACACAAAACTCTGCAAGATTCTAGTGAATCAAAAGATGCTGACATTTCTGAAAGGGACATACCTGTTCCCTTCATAGTGTTGCAAATTGGCATCATATATATAGCAGTACTGGGTTCTTACTGAAAAGCCTAATTATCTAAAAATTTATCAGCACAAGGAAAGAAATTAAAAAAAATAATTAAATACAATATAGGATTCAAACTAGTATTTTTTTTAGTCTAGTTTTAATGGTTTGATATTTTCACAAGTGAAATCATGTCTCTTTAAATCATTTGCTCTCTCCCAAAGCTTTCTACTTTGTAGTAGGCTTGTCTTAATGTTGATATGCTTGGAACTTTATTTCATAGAGCAAGATTTTTATGTCAGCTTTACAGATTGTACTCAGGTTGTCATTATGAAAGCATCCTAAACAATATAAAAGAAGGTGCTCTAATTAAGACCCCAGTTATTGCTACTATCATTTGTATTGTACCTTGGCTCTAGATGTTGTCATGCTTGCTTAATCATTTGCCAGGCAGCATGCTGCCCTGCTTGTGTGAGAGTCATGGAGCCGAGCCTTTGCTAGGGTCATTGACTGTGATGCCTCAATATGGAGTGATGATGAAACTGCTTTTCTGGGTTTTGGAGAGTCATTTGGACAAAGCCCTTAATAACACGCTTTAACTTGGTCAGCGCTGAAGTGGTCAGGTGGTTGGACTAGAATATCCTTGTAGGTCCTTGGCAACTGAAGTAGTCCTATTCTATTTTGTTCTGTTCTATTCTCTTTATAAGTGGTTTACTATTGATTATATTTTATATTTTTGTGCTACAGGTCAGCTGTACTTTTTCTTTGTACTCAGGGTAGAAAATCAAATTGTAATTTCACTGGGCTGTTTCTACTCAGTAAAGTGCTTGGGAATATGCCAAAGAGTAACAGCACTGGGAACCATCAATATCTGTGCTCTGTGGCTGCCTAAAGAGCTTTATGCATGAAGCCACATAGAAGTATGTCTTCTAATAATACACAATACATGTTTGGCTAAAAATGAAATTTATTCAGAAAAAATCAATGAACATTTTTAATAACAGTTACTGATTTAGCCTAAAAGGCCAAACTATTCAAAGTCCACCTACAAGGTTGGCTTTACATCTGTAAACAGAGACCTGCACTGATGGTTTTAAAATTATGATCTATAATGCTTTTACTCCAGATGTTGCATATACTGGTAGATGTTCAGATGCTAGCCAAGGTGGCATTATTAGTTTTACATGAAAGTGAGAGTTCAACAAACAAAAGTTGAATTAGTTTAAGAGTGCTCTCAGTTCATGTATTAAAGAAAACTGCCTTGATGGTAGGCCACAGTTGAGTGTCACAGGTGTGTTTGAATAAATCTAATACCCCTGCCTCAGGGTTTTCAGGGGCTGTTAGAGCGGCTGAGTGTACAGCTAGGTCTGATGATGGTTTCAGCCACATCCTTATACCACATGGCTCTACATCCGTCAGAGCCTTTAAGGTGCCTAGACACAGGCTTGATGGGTGTAGAAGGCAACTGCCATCCCTACAGGAGAGAGACAATAGGTTTTGGTCCTCAGCTATCGCTGCTCATTGTCAGCAGTTGAGTTTACTTGTGCTGTAAGTGCAGCAACTGGTGCAAGGACACAGTGCTCATTCTGCAAGTAATTCCTGGCAGTGAGCTGCATGGCTTGTAAAATTTGTAATTTAAAGAGCTTGAAAGGTCTTGTGTTGCATTCAGTGTCAAGCTCTGAGGGGAGGAAGCCATGAGTGGTCTTCTTACAGAGCTGAGAAGGTCACTTCAATTTGTAAAATCTGTGGAAATAAGAGTAGTGTAAAACCTGTACTCGACACCTGCGGACAAGATGGAACATGTGCTTTTTTATCAGTACCTCAGTTTGCTAAGGCACCTAATTTCATCACAATTTTTTTTTTACTTGTTTGTTTCCAGATGGAAGTTAATGACATAAAGAAAGCTCTTCAATCAAAGTGAATGCTTGATAGGTGGAATGTTGCATTATTCTTCATGACTGAGACTCAAATTTATGCCCCAGCCAAAATAACTTTGTGCCAAATGATTTAAGAATTGCCTCAAGATCCCTTTATCTGAAGGATTAGCACAACAGTTTTTGATAGCACAACAAAACCACCAACGAGGACAAAACTTCCACCTGAAGCAGTGCTGTGCAGCACTAATTGTGACTGAAATTGATCCTCTTGTGCTAAAGGCTCTCTACTTCAAGATCCTAGATGAAATGAAAACTCAGGCAGTTTAGTCCATAGTGGTACTATTTTGATGATATTTTTCCATAAATAAAATGTATTTCAGATTATCTGTTTACAAGCTTTATGATTTTGACTTTTGGTTTCTAATTGTCTTTTGTCACAGATTTTAAAATGTTTCTACTGCATATAGCCAGGAATGAATGTTAATGTTGGGGCTGGAGGGATTATTTTTGCTTCAAGATAGAACAGCCTACTTTTTGTTACGGTTTTAAGTTCTGTTAAATATGCAATTTTATGTCCCCAAATCCAATACAGTTTAAACTTACATTGTGTACAGTAATGTATTTACAAGAAGGAAACAAACCAACAGAAATCTGGTCTTTGCAATGATTTGTGCCTTTCTTTGCCACACACTGACTGGAGCCGGTCACAAGCCAGGTCTCCCTAATGTAGCTACCACAACTGCTGTTCCTGGTGTCCGGCGGAGGATACCTTCTCAGTATACAGCTGCTCAGTCAGGAGAGACAGGTTTGTGCAAAGTGGCAGGGCAAAAGGGTGCAGCTGAAAGCAGCTTTGTCTTGAGCAGCTGTGGCTTTTTAGCTTTCCTGGTTTTGATGGGCCTCTCCCTCAACTCGAATGTTCATCTCCGCTTGATTTTCATTAGACGATTTTAACGCCTGCCTCTGTCCCCAGTTTTGCACAGAGTGAACAGAATATGCATTATTAAAGCAAAAATAAATAAAAATAATCTATAAAATGTGAATAAAAACTTGTATTATCTCATGAGCAAGGTTCTCTGTTGTGTGACATTGTTTCAGTTGCTGTTTCCCTGGTGTTGTTTGTTACATTATGTTGTACACTTAGAGACTGATACACTTTATAGTCCTGGTTTTGCAGCAGGACGTTCTTTTCGTCATTTTATTGAACCTGGTGCTTGCTTCATAGAATCATAGAATAGTTAGGGTTGGAAAGGACCTTAAGATCATCTAGTTCCAACTCCCCTGCCATGGGCATTTCTTCCAGTTTCTCTGTTTGCTTTTATCCTTTCAAAATAAGGTCTCCTGTTTTTCTGTGCGTGATTTCATGGGTTCCTTGCTAGCCACGGAGTATCTTATACCTTCTCAGCAATCTCTGTTGAGTTTACACAAAGCGTTTAAATAATGGATATTTTTGCATAATGTGGAGTGAGTGGGTGAGTGACATTGGTGATGCTTCAGAGGGACAAAAATATACCCACACAAAAGATCTATTTGTCATGTCGTCAAATGCTAGAGCTGGCTCCAGCCAGCATATCCTGTATCACAGCTAGCCACTCTGCCTGCCACATTCACACATGGTTGGCAGAGTTCCCATAATCTTTTTGATATGCATAGATACATAAAATACTCCACCGTACACGAATCTTATCTTATGGGTCTCAACTGTCACTACAGAACCTCACTGTTGGAGTCATTTCCTCTAGTGTACCATCTGCTTCTATTGTAACAGTGATGTCGGAGATTGAAAGGTCAAATAATGAAACTTGAGAGAACTTTTTTAAAAGTCCCAATACATTGCTTAATGTACAAAAACAGAAGCACTAATAAAATATTTTATCACTCAAATGCTCTTATTTAACATTTCTAAATAACTGCATTAGAATATTTTTGTACAAGGAATGATTGTCCGATCATAGCTTTCCAGCAATAAAGATTCCTAGATGTTTTTGTCATGGTTTTTGTGAAGTTAGTAGCAGTTAGGAGAACAGGAGGAACTGAGGGATAAGGAATAAGAATTCTGTTTGGATTTATAGTCATACATTTGCAACGTATCCAGAAATGAACAGCTCTAGCTTCCTAATTGCACCTCTGCAAAGAGATGAACTATTGTATCTGTGGTAAATACAGTACTGATTCCAGAATTGTACCTCAGAAATATAAGAGACATCTCAGAAATGTTTTGGGTTTTGCAAATGAAAGTCTGAATTTGAAAGTCACAGTTTCCTTATACCAGACTACATTTTTTTTTCTCCTGTTGAGATGATAACTTATCATTTTATAAATGGAGGTTAGAAGTCCAATGTATCATGCTTTGTAAAAGAAGGTTAAATAAGGTTTTGTAAAAGTGCTTTGTTTTGAAAGTTGATTATTCTGGGAGAAGAGAGTTTGTAGAGTTACAAACTCTCCTTGCTGCTTTTCATGATATTAGTAAAAAGTATTTCACATAACATATGGATTTTCCCTTTTTAGAGAGGATCAATTATGCATTAAACCTGTGGATATACGCTGCTGCTTTTAAAAATGTTTGGGTTTATATTTAAAGAAAATCTGAAAATGCTGAGCTACAAAGTGATTTTGATGTGAAAATGATTAAATATTGTTGTTTGAAAAGTTGTGTAAAATGACTTTTCATTAATATGCACACACCGGTCTTGCAGCAGACTACTGTTTGTATGCAGAAGTCAGGTGTGAAACATCAGGCTCATGCCATTGGGTGATAATATTTAAACTCTTCTTGTAGAAAATTTTTAGGGTTTTAAGAAAAAGGTTTTATGTTCTCTTTATGTTCTAGTTTCAACTCTAAAAGGAGCATGTATTTCTTAATGTGAGAACATAGCACTTGGCACTTTAAAACGTTCTTCATGGAAATGAGATAGTAAATATTCAAAGTGTTTATTAAGTTCTGTTACTTATATTTCCTCTTCTGTGTTTTTCTTATTAACATCCATTTGTAAGTGAGCAAAAGGCTTATACGAATCTGTTGGTATGCCAGTAGGTCAAAGGATCGAACACAACTGTATGCCGTCTAATTTTATCTCTAGGTGTAGGATAGCTAGCTGCCCAGTAAGCTTTGTGAGCTGCTTTGTGTTTGAAATGTCCATATGAGTGCCATACTCTGTGACAGCCAGGACTGAAATTTGCCCTGGTGCAAGCAAGGTGAGACAGTGCTATAAAACACCCTCCAAAATTCATGTTCTGCTGAAGTTACAGAATTGTTTCGCTCATCTTCTTGTAGAGTTGACTTGGGTGTTAGCCAGCGCCGCTTTCCCCCTGCTCACCCTGCAGATCAGACTGCCCTGCTGTAGGAGTAGCTGCCTGGGAGCTGCAGCCTTGTCAGCAGCTCTGTGCAGTGCCCTGTGCATGGTCTGCAGGCACAGAAATAACGTTTGCTGCTGCAGGGCTGGCATGGCGTGAAGATGCCTGGTGTTCCTGTTAATTCCTTGGCTGTGCCGCGTTACTGACAGCTCTCAAACTTTTAGCCTTGGTTTAGAGCTTTTATTCTCTGCAGGCCTGTCTTGCGAGCAGGAGGAGGCTGTGATCAGAGGTGCTGCAGTTCATAGGTCCCACAAATAAAAGCACCAAAAGCCAAAGGGAGCAAAGCTGGGGTGGGAGTGATGGCCAGTCAGCAGTCATGGTGCAAGTCTGGGAAGGAGCAGGAGGTTGCTGGTGTCTGCTGCTTCTTTGAAGAAAGGACCGTAAGGCTGAAAACAGGATAGAGGCACATTGTTGAGGAAAGGCTGGATAGAGAGAAGATACCTTTCACACAGGCAGACTGTGGTTTGAAAAGTAGGAGCAACCAACCGGTCTGCAACTGCTTCATTGAGGAGGCGTTTTGACCTCCTCAGTGGAGGAGGCCTGCAGTGCGATTGAGATTTCCAAAGACTTTGCTGAGGAGAGGGTCCTTCAAGGATTGACTTCTGGTCAGATTAAAAAGAGCCAGAGGGGGTGGAGCTGAGCCTCCCACACTAAACACCACGTACTTGTATCCATGGTTATTAATACCCTTCAGACAGGAATTAGATTTTGCTTGTCACCTTTGGCCTCAGCTGACTCTTGAGCTGGCCTAGGAATTAGCAGCTGGTGGCCTATTCACTTCCTGCGTCCTGCAGCTGCTCCCCTCCTCCTGCCTCAATCCCTCTGCTGCTGCTGTTCCCTGCCTTTGGAAACTAACCAGCTTCCTTAGGTGGTCAGCCCTGAAGCTGAGGGCGTGCTAGCACTTCCTAGCCTGGAATAGGGAGGCTGGGGAAGCAAGAGACACTTCTTAAATACTCACAGGAGGCTGTGGTGCTGTGTGTGCTGCTGGGGGATGAGCAGTGCCTCGGCACCCACCAGTCTGGTGCTGGGCAGACCAGAGCTCTGAACCACGACTTCTTCCCCTATACTTTCTACTTAGGTTAGTAACCTAAGTATCAGACCCAGTACAACGCGTTGTTTGGTATGAGCTCTTTTATTTAAGATGATTTCCAATTCCATGCAGGCACAAGGTTTTACAGGTAGCTAGCGTAAACCACTGTCAGCCTTAGGAGCAGATGCTTGAGAGTTTGCTTTGCACTGCCACAGCCAGGCTTTCCTTGAACCAGCAATGCAGCTGAGTTTCCCCTTTCACTGCTCACAGTTCCACTGCATGGACGTCTGGAGTGCAAACAGCTAAACTAACAAAACGGCTTAATGTTCTTGTGCATTTATTTTTTCTGGTATTAGAAATTTAATCATGTTTTTAAATGTGTCAGCACCACAGGATGAAAAAATTAAGCTATAAATTAATTTTGTTGAAATCGTTACCCTACAAACGGGAGTGCTATCTTAGTGTTTTAGCAAGTTGATTAACTGTAATTCTAGACAAATCTCTAGAACCATGAGAGTAATTAATTGTTCTGACACATTGTAAAAGTTACAGTAAGGAGGCAGGGCCTACCAATCTCTCAGCCCCTCACATAAGCAGGTTTCAAACGCTCGAAGTAGAAACAGCAACTGGAGAATGTAGATGGTGACAGTCACAGGAAAGCATAATTGGCTTTTAGCAGTATAATCTTAAAAGTTTTAATAGGCTATTTCTCTTGGAGAAGAGAACTTGAAAATTAGAATGACAAAGCAAATTAGATAAGAATGACCAGGCTTCCCAAGCACTTCTGAATATTAAAACATTTAAAAGTATCTGTTTTCAAAACTTTCTCTGTCAAAATCCCTTCACTGCACCCAAACTTGATATTTTCATTTGCTGTGGAAGATTATTTCCTCAGTACAACAAGCTCTTCCCTGCATGCTTTGTCCCAGCTAGCTAACGGCAAAGGTGCAGTCTACAAAGGGACCCATCAGGCTTCTCTTCACCTCCTTAGATAACGGCAACAAAGGGTTTGGGATTTTGTGAGAGCACTTTTGGGCTCTTCTTAGAGGTAGTGAAAATTAAGATGGGCAGCCGCCTCTGCTACAGGATAACCCATCACCTGGGCTTACCCCCTTCTGCGGATGGTTTTTGTTGTGAAGAACACAAGTGCAGGAGACAGCACAGGTTCACACAGTCCATGCACTGTGCTTTTTCTCCTAGCACAAAGCACCAAAAAGCTCACCAACCGGTAAGGAAGGATAAATAGAAAAAAAGGTGCACCTGCATGGAAATTGCTGCTGCTAGGTAATTTGGCTACTTTGGATACAAAGAGCCAAATTTCCTGAGCCCTGCTGGAAGCACAGATGCAGCCATTTAGCAAATAAAAGCACAGGGCATGGGGAAACATGGCGTAAATTTTGAGACCCCAACATAAGCAGTGTTGGCTGGAGAAAGCCAGTCCATTAGTGGATGGCAGGTCTCTCACCAGAGGTCCAGGATGTTTGTGCTGTGCATACACAGTCATGCCTGTCATGTGTCACTGATCTCAAGGGAACAGAAAACTTCTGATGCTCTGACCTGAAATACCTGTTTACCTCAAAAACACAACTCAGTAACCTGTGCTTGGAAGAACTCTAACACAGAAAGGGTGCCACATTACCGCAATGGCTACTGAGCTTCAATACTGGACTTTGACTAGTTGGGGTATGTTGAAGTCAATGAGGCTTATTTGTCAAGGTGCTATTCAGAGCTCCTAAATGTCACTAGTGCAGAAGGTAACAGCCACCAATGCACTATGCTGGAGCAGCACCTCTCTCTCCAGCTGGGTGCAAGTCTGGGGTAAGCCTGGGTTCTGCTCATATTTTCACTCACCTTCCAGGTTACCAGGCCTCATGCTTCCTCTGCCTTCTCCTGCATAATTATAAATGGCAGTAATCCCAGACTTTAAACCTCCTCTTGTCCTGAATCCAATACCTTTCCACTCTAGAAATGCGTATCTTACACCCCTGTGACACAGAGGTCATGCAGCCCACCTATGGATGCAGCCCACCACTCTGCCCATGTGAAGGTGCTGCCTATGTGATGTGATGCTGCAGCTCAGGTAAGTTTGTTTCCTTCTGCAGGCTCTGGCTAGTGTCTCTTTGGAGGCTGAACTGAGATGATGTTGTGCATTTGTTAAACAGAAAGCAAATGAGATGCTCCACAAGTATTTTCATGCTGTAGTGGTGTGTGCATGCCATATGGAAATCTGCAGCATTTTCATCTCATTTTGGGATGTAGGAAAGAGTATCTGACATTTGTTCTACCTGCCAAAGTAATAACCTTATGTTTTACTTCTTTGTCACTGTGTGAATAGCTGAGAACACTCCAGAGCAATACTGAAATCATTCACAGTTTCCCAACTGGATTTAAACTTCTAGAGAAAACAAGGCTGTCAGGTAATAAAAAGGATTACTTTCTACTACTGCTTCTGGAAATCTTACTGCTATCACCATGTTAGCTGTTCTTCAAAAAGCTGTTGTTTGGGATTTCCCAAAGAGGTAGAATTTTCTATTACAAGGCTATTAGCAACGCATCCACTGGTTCCTATGAAATGGACAGGAGTGCTCTGTGCTTACTAGATGCCTTGGATTAGAACAGGAAGTGAGTTATTATTTAACTTGGTTTTCACTCTGAAGAGGAGGAGGAAACTCTTCTGTACTTCGGCAGAAATGTGATTTGACAATGATAGGCTGAAGGTCTTTCTTATAGCATTATAAAACTTTTCTGGTGCAACTCCTATTCATAATGGCAGATAGATGCCTGAAGGGGGACTGCATTTGGGTGACGTTGTATCTGGCTGTAAAATTTTCTCACTGTACAAGACTGACATGTTATTTGGCAGTGGCTTTAATAGCCTCGAGCATGTGCCACTGCTGTAGCAATGAATAAATGTAGTGCAAGTTGACAAAGCAGAGAAGGCAAAGTGTCTGGCATCACAACTTGTCTCACTGTAACCAGGAGAGCTACAGGACTGGTTGTAGACTGTGCATGGTAAGGATTATGTACATTCAGGTCCCATCATTAGAAGCACTGAGAATTCAGACCCAATGCTAATAAGCTCATGCTTACAAGGCAAGGGCACCAGGCACACAACAAAAATACTTGCCAGGGGTTTTGTGAAAGGCTGATGCTGCTCTCTATCTCGCTCAGTGCCTTAGCTGTGCTTCTACCAACTGTTGCCAGCTTCTCCTGTGACTACTGCACACTACTAGTTCATGAATGTTAATTGCTTATTAATTAAAAAACACCCAACAAAACAACAACCAACCAAACAAAACCCAGCCACTGGCCATTTTGGACATTGGTAGAATACTTCACATATCAAGTTTGTATTTAATAAATGTTGCAATTTCTTAACTGCCTTAAGGAGAAGATGTGTGTGCAGTTTAAGGATTCTTACTGTAGTTGTACTAAATTCCTATATTTGCTGAAATATACAAAGTGTTCATTAGTACCTGTTATAAAAGTGAGTATTGACACAGCAGATGTCAGGGTTTTATTTGTCGCTTCAAAACAGTTCTTGCCTCTTCAGGATTCCTTTACTTTTCACAGGTCCTAACTGGTAGTACCAAAGCCATTGTGATTACAGATATTTAAAATTCCTTTCAGCAGCACTGACAGTTTTGCTTTGCTAAGCTTCTAAACCCCATATATCCTTCTGTATCTGGCATCTACAGCAATATAAAAATTACCTAAATGTGAATAAAAATGAACTGTGTATTCTAGTCCTCCCATTATTCGTGCAATGTGTGCATAACCATACTGTGTTCCCTGTCATAGTCACAAGTTTGCTTGGTTAATCAGGTAGACAGGACAAGCCTGCTTAACTGGAATAAAGTGTGAAAGAGAAAATATTCATCGTGCAAAGGTGCTGTACAAGTGAAGAAATCTAGGACTGGTATTGCTAAAGTATTAGTATCTAGTACTTGAATACTAAAAATGAGAATGCTATAGACAGCTGAGGATTCCACCCTCCTGAAAATACCACCCTCCTTGAAAATTTTCTCTTTCCCCAGGTTTTGTTTGGGTGGGTTTTGTTTTGGTTTTTTCCTAACATTAGTCATCTTATTGGGGGGTCAGAAATTTCAGGGCCTAAGGGAGGTCTTTCTGGATGAGGGCCTGGTTTGGTTTTCTCCCGTCTGAAGTGTAAACTAGAAGCTATTTGAAATACGTTGAAAACTAGAGATAGTGATTTTCTGTTTGACCGATTAATTAAAGATTATATTTTGGAGAACTTGAGTTAACTTCTGGTTCTAAACTAGCTGTTTGCTTCTCCATTCCTGAACTGAGTGAGAAAAATCAAAGAGCCACAGGTACTTACATGGGAACAAGGTTTTTAACCAGACTGTATAAACGCTTATGCCCGCGTCTTGCGTATCGATCTGGTATAGCTGTCTGATAGAGAAATAATGTCAATAATGCAGACTATCAGCAGCTTAGAAAGAGTTAGTTCTCTGCATCGGTAAAGTCAGGAAAGGTTGAGGGGTTTTGTTTATCTTTCTCTTTTCTACTTTATTTACTGGTGGATGATTGGGGGGGGAGGAAGGGAGCATTTATTATTTTAAATGCATCCAGTCATCTATAAGTGAAAATGTAGCTTTGTGGAAGCTACTGAGAAGACATGCATAATTTCTTCACTGCTAGCCTGCACTCCTTAATTAGCCATGCTCCCAAAGATTTGCCTTATAACCACTCAAAATCCAAAGACAAGAACTTTTGATTACAGTGCCGGATGTGCTGAAAATTAGAGCAGGTGAGGAATTTTGAATCATTTTGAAATTAATTACGTTTTGCTCTGTGTACTTGTGGGCGCACAGTGCATATGTATAAAATTATCATTCTCCAAGGCAGGCAGGGAGGAAAGGAAGAGAAAGGTCACCCTTTGACTAGCCTTGTGTTTCATACAAGATGTCACTCTCTCTGTGACATATGTATATATGCACTCTTCATTTGCATGGGTGGTGACAAACAGATGTTGCGTCCAATGTGCTTCCTGTGCAGAACAGTAGATCTGGATAGATCTGATTATATTCTTTGACCCAGCAGTCACTTTCTTCACTTTCATTCTTTGCCTGTAGGTCAAATGAGCTTGTGAGGCCTCAGACTCTCCTGGAACAGAAAAGCAAGAGGGATCCCTGAAAGCCATTCCAGTGCTGATTTGTTAGCCAAGGTGTTTTGACTTCACATCATTCTGAGGCACAGAAGTGAGGTGTGCTTTGCTGCAAGTCTACTTTTAAAGCCTGTAGCATTTTTAGGCCTCTTTATGAAGCTTTTCTACAAAAATTGCCCATATTGCTTAGCTTCCATTGTATGGAGTTATTATTTTGAATCCCACATTTGAGCAAAATCAAGTTATTTATTAGACTTCTTAGGGAGAATTCACAACACTTTATTTAAAGTGTAGTAGAGTTTCTACATAATGACCTTGAAAGAGAGCACCTTCTGTTTGGATCCATGCTTAAAAAATAATCTTATCTTCCTGCTCAGTGAAGAATCTAACCATTTTCTTTTTCATCCGCATGACAGCAGTACCTGTACTGTTACCTGGAGACCTGCTCACTGTGAATGAAAGTAAGCGGGGTAGAACCCTAGCAATTTTAATACCAAAAAGTCCATTAACAAAGTGTTTGCTCAGAATAGTTTAAGCACCACAGATTGCATTAGCTTGTGGAAGGTTGGTACAGTGGCTGCCAGGAAAGACATTTGACATCAAAATATTTTCCCTAATACCTGATCTTCACAACACAGAAAAAAGTCTCACATCTGGGATGCAGAGCTCAGGACATTCTGGGTCCATGTCATTGCCAGGTGGCAGTCACCCTGACAAGTGCTTCTTGGATGCACCCATGTCTGAGGCAGCTCAGTGCCAAGTGCCTGTGGACTGACACCTGGGAACCTCTGCACCAAGTGTGACAGATGCTCAGGATACAAAGCTGGCAGGCCATCTTCTGGAACTACTGCCAGGGCATGGGTGGGTGGGATTGTGCTTTGAAAGAACAGCTTGGATCTGCATTTTCCCCATGGGCCTTGTGCCTTCTGGCTTACTTAGTACAGAGGCCTGAGCTAAGAGATCTTGTATTTCCCCGATCCTGGGAAAAATGGGATAAGCCCTCTTTACAGCCAAAAATGCTAGAGAAAACTGAACTTGCAGCCTGACATATGTGCCACCTTTTCTTTGAAAAATGGTATGCTGTAGCTATGTATGTGTCAGGTGGCAAGGCAGTATTTCTGCCTGTAGGGGCAAACTTTATATAAACTTATAGCTCAGCTTTCCAGTTCAAACTGTAAGTTTGTAGCCGGGGGGGGGGGGGGGAAGGAAGGACTTGCTCCCCATTAGCCCAGTTACGTCTGGAGAAACAACTGGTGCTCAGGGATTTGCAAACTTAAAAAAAAAGGAAAAAACCAACCAAAAGGTGGTTTCAAGGACATCTATTTTCTTTGGAGCACTTGCTGTCCTTGTCAGCTGCATCAAACATATTGCTATCTTGCTCCTGGTGTCTAAGTGGCAATTAATATTCTGCACTAAGTGCATTTGACAGGTGCGAAGTGCTGCCTGAGAAAATTGTCACTTCATCTTTGCATTAGAGTATTAGGGCAAATGTTGACTTCTCAGGTTAAAGCTTGGTTTTGTTGGGCTGAGCTCTGCGCAAAGGCAAAACGTCTTGGAAAGGTATACGAGAGCTGAATGCTCAGTTCTGGCCTGGACTTTTGAATAAGCAACCCTGGAGGCAGAGTGGCTCTTTCTATAACCTCATTAATGGACTGCATTTCCAAAAAGGCAAGAGTGTTACATGACTTACCTTTTTTTCTTCTAGATTTAACCTTTTCTTGGTTTGCACAGAAACAGTTCAAATATCCCAAAACCTGCATCTCCCATTTTATTCTCACTCAGGTGACTTACAGAATCTGACGATACTGTTGCTCAGTGGAAACGTGAGGCATAGCAGCACCGAACTGCAGTTTCTGGACTCCATTGCAGTATGTAAACTGAAGCTTCTGTTTTTAAAAAGACTTCCTGTTTCTAGCAGTCAAAAAAACCCACAAAACAAAACAACCAAACCAAAAAACAACCAAACCAAACCAAAACACAAAAGAGCAAAGCCATGCAAACTCTGAGCAAGTTGCAACAGGTGAAATTACCGAAAATGGATATTCAGAACATGCCAGCTTGCTAGGAAAAATGCCCAAGGAATAATGAGGAGTCAATATAATTAAGAAAAGGGGAAAACGTCCTTTTCTTCATCATATTTGCATGAAGTATCAACTAAGATCCCCAGAAGGCAGAAAAGGCTTATTTGTT
This sequence comes from Myiopsitta monachus, assembly GCA_017639245.1. Lineage (NCBI taxonomy): Eukaryota > Metazoa > Chordata > Aves > Psittaciformes > Psittacidae > Myiopsitta > Myiopsitta monachus. The sequence continues at coordinate 26,287,842 of CM029927.1, forward strand.
ATGTCTCAGTGGCATCCCACTAAGCAGTTCCAGCCTACATATTTGTTCTGAATTGACACTTCAACAGTTTTCATGATTACAGAAAGCACCACGCCATGCATCAGTTGTTCTGAACCCATTAAATTGCAATTTGTTTTCTGCTTGTTGGTTGCTGAAAGCCCAAGAATGTTCTAGAGTAAGATATGCCCTTTCCTGTGCAAATAATCCCTTCGCTTTGCCAATACTGTATTTCTCATTTCAAGTTTTAATACCAGCTGTTCAACCAAACTTGCTTATTATGCAAAAAATACAAAGTAGGATTTGTATTAGGGAGTATCATAAACATACATACTACTGCCTTTTGTTGGTCAAAGGCTTCAGTGTGCACACAGAGTGTCTTCCAAATGCAGATTTAGATAATGGCATAATCATACAGGCAGTTTTACTCTTGCCTGAAGAAGAAAGCTGCTAGGAATGAATGGAATCTCTGGTGGCCATGGTATATCTTTCCCTCAAGGTCTCATGTACTAGTGCTTTTGTCAAAAACAAAACAAAACAGAAGATGCTTTTGTTTAAACCCTCTTCTGTGACAGTGAGTGGAAATGAGATGAAAAAGCTTTCCAGACAGGTTTACTATTTCAAATACGCATTTTTTCTTGAGGGCTGCAATTTTCCACTGTTCCTTTGATCGCCAATAGGTTGTGGCCTCTGTAGGGTGTGGTGGTGTCCTCTTGACTGCTGGGGCACAAGGCAGTGGTACAATTACTCACACACTGCCTTTCCATTTTTCCTGCTGCATGAACCAGCAACTCCCTCCACAGCAGCACCAAGGCTGGGCCTGCTGTCATCTGTTCAGCTGTTAAAAAGACGAGCTAGGAAACCAGATGCTCGAAGTTGATTTTGTTCTTAGAAAGAAGCCAGAAGTCGCTACAGAGTTTCCTGTGAGCTGTTTTTGCCATGGCCACAAGAGATTTTAAAGAAAAGAGAACGAATTTAAGGATGAAGCATTATCCAGACTTCTGGTGTAGTTGTCTGTGGAAAACCGCTGACACCGTGAGTTGAGGGAAGAAAAAGCGGTAGCAGTTTGCCTTTGTTTCTTAAGAAGCAGGGCGGCTCTAAGATGTCAGCAGCGGGCAGACCCCCGGGTTACGAGAGGAGCCGGCCGCGCGGCGAATCACGGTCTCCCGCCTGGCCTTGACCTAACCCCGCCACCCTCAGAGGAATCCCAGCGGGGCGCACGGCGCCTCCGTGTGAAACAGTAACAGCCACGACAGTAACAGCGGAGTAGCGGGCGGTGCACGAAGGGCACAGCTTGCATGGCGAGGGGCGGGGAAGAGCAGTAATAAACCAGCCGCGATCGCCCCGGCGGTGCTGCCTCTCCCCTCCCTCACAGCACCGCTTCGGTGGCGGAGGTCAACGAGGCGCTTGTCCCGGGAAGGCAGGGGCTGGACGAGCAGCCGGGAGGGAAGGAGCCGCTTCGCCCCGCGCTGCCGGAGTTCGCCCAACTGCTGGCGATGGCGTGCGGCCCCGCCTGAGAGCACCTGCCGGCAGGCCACCGGCCCCCTTCAGCCCTCGACGCCGCCATGGAGAGCCCCGCGGGCGGCAGCGCGGCAGCGGAGCCGGCGCACCCCTGCGCGGAGCCGGAGCTGCCGGCCGCCGGCCCGGCCGAGGGGGCAGGAGGCGGGGAGGCGGCGGAGGTTAGCGCTGCAGCCGCGAGGTCGCGCTCCCTCCGGGCCGTGTACGTGCTGAACGACCCTCCCAAGGGGGGCGCCGGTGCGCGGAGCCCCGAGGCCGGTGCGCGGCAGTGCCTGCTGCGGGCCTGCGAGGCCGAGGGGGCTCAGCTCGGCACGGTCAACTTCGGGGAGCTGGACTTCGGGGAGACTGCGGTGCTGGACGCCTTCTACGACGCCGGTGAGCAGCTTGGGCTGAGGCTCGGCCTCGCCGGGTGCCGCGTTCCCAGGCTGTGTGGGGTCCGTGGTGGGGAAGGGCCGGTAAAGGTGGTGCCGGAGAGGTCAGGGAAGAGGGGGAACGGGGCGAATGTGATCCTGTGGCGGGGGTCTTGAAATGAGAGGGGGCATGGCGACAGGAGAATGGCTGCGAGGGGAGCCTCAGGTAATAGGAGCAAGAGCCTGGTCTTCAGGAGTGCCCTGCGCGAGGAGGAGGAGAAGGTGTAAGGACAAAAATCTGGCCCTTACACCAGCTCTTTCAGTCACCACCTCGTGATGCCTCAACAGGACTTCGGCAGGACTGCAGTACCAACTGAGCCTTAAGGAGTATCAAAACTCTTGCTAAGATGCTTTGCTAAGAACCCTCTTACAGTTGGTTGGGAGTGAGACACAGCATGAAGACAGGCCAGCCAGAAGTCTCTGATCTGGGCTGGCCATATTTTTCATTGTTCACTACTCTAACTCAAGCCCTGGACAGTGAAATTGACTTGCATGCAGACAGCATCAGAGTGATCCAGCATTGTTCTGGACAAGGAAGTCTAGAAGCATGCCCTGATGAAGAAGCCTACTGAGTATTGCCCATCCTGTCCAGGCTCCAGCTGGTGATGGGTGTCTGGTAGTTCAAAAGAAAGCTTACTCGTCAAAACCCATCTGGCTGGCTGAGCACTGTGGCAGATAATTGTGAGCTTTTTGAGCCAGCAGAGGAAGCCCCTGACTCTATAGGTATTATTAAAACTAATCAAGGTGAGTATGTGAACTTGTTGCAGACGTACTTTTTCTCGTAACTGCATGAGCAGGCATTAGGAAAGCGGGGGATTTACAGACTCCAGAAAGGGAAAGTCCGATGTTAAATCCATGTTGCTATCCATTTTCACAAGAAGAAACTTTTTTTTGCTCATGACATGTGTTAAAGAACACTTCTTAAAACTTAAATCTTATTTGATGATGAGTCCATTTCATCCTCTGATAAATCACCCAAACATTGAGGAGCATGTCCTTGGTTGTTGTTTAACTTCCCAGTCAGGGGATTTTTTTTTATGTCTGCTCCAAGGTTGACAAGTGTGCAATAAATATTTTCTTTGTGTGTCTTAGTACACAACCATGAAATTTCTTTGTGTGTTGCCAGTATTTTTGTAGCCCTTCTGAAGGTAAACCCAATATTATACTCATCAATGCATACTTATTTCTTTGTTTCTACTAACAGCCCTATTAATGTATTATGCACACCCCTGCTCTGCGTTGTATTGAGAGCTTGAGACAGTTATTTAAAATCTGTTCTTAAGTCGCTGGATTCTGGAGTGAGTGGGAATATGGCCCACCCTTGTAGGCTTTAGCATTCAAGTCATCTTGTAGGACCAAGATAATTTTATCAATACCACTTAATATCACTTTGTAATAGTAAAGTCCCTTGTTACTTGATACTCACCCTACACTCTTATGTCCAGGTTTAGTTAGCAAATACTTTATATCATTTTCACTGTCCATTAAAGACTAATTGAATAGTCCTGAACTAATTGAATAGTTCTGAACCAGGAACTGTTCCAAAGGAGACTGTTCAAAGTAAGTTTTTTGTGTATTTCTTTTTAGTAACAACATTTTGAGATCAGCGGGGAAGCAATTTTTTAATTGGTACAATGTATACCTTTATTTGGCAAAGCTTTTGGTCAAATTATCCTTTAATGACAAATTCTTTCTATTAAGAGAAACTCTGTATTTGCATTAGTTGCAATGTTACCCTGGAAATGTAAACATCCTTAGTAATAAAAAAACCTGTTAAGGATAAACAATAGTTTAAGTATTTATTTTGCTCTTATGTTGGTTTAGTATTTAATAAGTAGCTCTTCTAGCATCAACATTTTAACGAGCTTTTTTGTTCTTGTATTGCTGCAGTTACTGTCTCCTATTCAACTGAATATCTATGTAGTTCCCTTTTATCTCTCTTAAAAGTAGTTAGGTTGTACTGGCATTTGTCCCATTGAGTTTTCCCAATTTCTAAGCTGTATCTAACACTGTTGCTCAGAGAAATACTCAGTCAGAACCTTTAAACTTCTAAAATTTAAACTTGCAAAATTATGCTGGCACACTGACCTGAAGTGTCCTTTTCTGAGTACTTGCTGCTTTATTTCCTCCTACTCCATGAAAAAGGTGGCAAAAATTCCTTTAGCAGTGTCATGTGGAGTATTGCATCTTCTTGCTTCATTCTGCAAAGAGACTAAAAGTGTCCATTACACTTTTATCTTTATATTCCCTGCCCCCTTCCCCTCCCCAGCCCCTATTGTTGTTGCTGTATTAATTTATTCTTTCTGGTATCAGCTAGCAGTGGACCTAAATTTCATACTGGGTTCTCACTACGATGGATTTTAAAGTGTTCTAGTTCTCATTTTATATGCAATTATTTGTCATTTTTTCCTGTTTTTGTTACATACTTTTTTTCTTGTTTTCTTACTCTGTGTTGTTTATTGATGGACTCTCCCTGCTTGAGGTTTTGAATACATATCAAGCTATTATCCAAAAATTCTGAGCCTGATAATTATTCATTTGCATGTAACTTTCTCTGTTACCCTGCAATTTCTTTAATCTTTGAAAAATCAGTTCTTTTTAATTTCTATATCTTATGGATACAGTTACCATATTATTTTTTCCAGAACATGTGTTTGATTGAGACTGTTAGCATGTATTCAGTTCGTAATGAAGAACATTAAGAATGAGTTTTAATATGAGTAATCCTACAGCTCATTATGAACTTTGTGTTAGGAAATTACTATGTGTTTACTTTAAAAGGAAAACAATCTGAAGAAGTATTATCACTGCCCATGTAAGATACTGAGCAGATGTTTTCCATGCTGAAGATATCTATTATAATGTATATTTACTTTCTGTACACCATGGGCAGAACTTTGAGAAGCAATTCCTTTTTGTCTGTTAGGAGAGTGGGAATTCTTGCCCGTAGCCATTTCTTAGTTTGCTAGTTGGAACCTTAACCATATCCTAATGCTTAAAGACTGAGCAGCAAGGTCCATCTCATTGTGAATAGTAACTACAGACAGGGGGCTTTGTTAATAGTGCTATCTATTACCCCGTTTTCCCAGTTTGCCTGAAATTGTAGCCCACTTACTTAGAGTCATAAGACACCTCCCCACCTCGAGTAAGTTCATCTCTCTTACTCAATATGAATCTGTAATATAATGGTTCTTGGAATTGGTATCCTTGACGACAACATCAGCAAACTTTAAGGACAGAGTGCAAGGCAGAAAATCAACAGGAACCTCTTTCTCATTTCTACAGTCGATTTTCTGGTAGATGATTTTTCTGTAAACCACTGAGTGCTGCAAAAACACCCATATTCCATAATAAGAGTATCTTACCTCTTTTATCCTTGAGTGAACTCATTACTCACTCCCCATCATTTGAAATCTTATCATGAAGAGGTGTGTCTTATGTTTTACCTATTTATTGCAGACCAGCAGGGAATACAGAATGATCTTAAGAAATCGCTGAACTTTCTAAGAGCATTTGCTAAAGGGGAACTACAACACCTGGGAGAGCAAACTTGCAACAAATTGTATAATAAGAGCTTGATAACAGAAATATGATGTGTATCTGCTCAGTCAGTGCTAGAAGCTGTCAACAAGGTAATTTATGTCATGCAGAAGTAGATGATGGTACCTACCTAACAGAGAAGAAACAAGGATGCTTGCATACACTGACTATCTCTGGGCAGAGAAAGAGGTAATATTTTTAGTCTGAAAGCCACAGATTCCATGCATTAGTGTGAAGCTTTTTTGCACATAATAAAAACAATTTTGCACAGGAAAAGTGAGCCTACAGGCTGAGGATTTTTTAAATTCTTCAGAATTATCCCATGCAGAAAATCAAATTACAGACCTTCATAAACAGCTTAAGAGGCATTATGAAAAGGTGCGGGTGGCCTGATTAGTGATGTTACAGGTAGAGTGATTGAACCTCTTTGTGCTCTTACCATAGCTGCAAAATATACTTCTGTTCTGAATGTACCAAGAGAGCAAACAAATGTCCAGTTAAATGTCTGACCTGTAGCTATGGAAGGGTGATGCTAGATAGAAAGGGGTATAGCTTTTACTTGTGTACCTGAAACTTTATCAAGGCTTATTGCTGTAAGTACCACAGTAACTGGCTACAGCGTTAAGCAGAGGACTGGCCCCTACAGTTGTAAGAGTTTTGGAGTTTGGTCAGTCCCATTTTGATTCTGTGCAATTGTGTTTCTGTAGCTGATTGTCCTTTTACCTCATGAGGGATGTACAGTAATCTATCCTGAGGCTTAGAATACTTCTTTGACCATTTGGCCACAAGCATTTAGAAATGACTGCAGTCACTGAAGTTGGCAGGATGCAAGCTGACTGGAAGAGAGACTAGCTAGAGATAGATTGAAGTACTGAGGAATAAAGCTAGAAGTTTGCCTGAGGAAAAAAAAGTATTCTTCTGACAGTCCAGGGAACTATGTCAGGTCATTTGTGAGTACAGTGGAATATTTTGAAGTCTGTTTCTGGGTTTTTTGCTATATATGAAGTTCTCCAACCAATATCCTGCAGGATGAGGCAGCCTCAAAGTGCATTTTCTGATACCTGTCTCCCGTCTTCACGCAGTCAGACTTGGGAGGGGACCCAGACAGAAACTGAAACATGGATCCTCCTTACTTCTGTGCCATAGTTGAACCTCTCTTAACATAACATTAATTTCTTGTCCCTGAAAATCTTTTTCTTCATGTTACACCACAAAAGTAGAGGGAGGAAATGTATGTTCTAGATCCTAATTTTCAGGCTCTGTCAGCCATTGAAGGAATCATCCTTGCTTATATCCAGCTGCCTGCCCTAAGACCCTCTGCCCTCTGAAGGCCAGTGCTCCCACTTCAGAACTGACAGGGGTGCTTCAACTTCTTCAGCCCAAAAGCTAGTATGTCAGGGTACAGTAACCATTTGTCGCTAGAGTAAGATAATATATGACATGGTAACTAGTGTAGCTGGGCTGGAAGCACATGCTTGTCTTGCTGTCTGCTGCAGGGATTGTAATCTTTGACAGGAAGGTGAGGATGACAGCTGAGGGCAGTAACTTCTTAAATAAACTTGGACAAACCTTTCTGCTGCAATTTATCTTTGCCCCTGGGTGTGACAGTGAACAGTGGGGAAGGGGTTAAGGGTCAGCTCTCTGATGCTTACCTAAGCAGGTGGGGGTTGCTGGGGTTTTTTTACTATTTAAATGTTTTCTTTCCTTTCTTTCCCTGCAGCTGGCTCAACAGCCACTGTTTGTGGCCGAACCGCCAGTTAGGAGTGTGTTTGCTTTGAATTTTGGGAGCTGTATATACCGCAGAGTACAGAAATGTGATGATAAGTAAACCAACCACCTTCAGAATGGGAAGGTGGTGATTGAAAGGCTAGGGCTGGCTAAGGTGGATATTGTGCTGCTTTAATACATCCACAGGGCTTTTATCTCTGTGTAGTATTGCACATTTAGAGCAGCTGCCAAGTGTCTCCAGCAAAGCTCTGCATTGTGCCATTGAACTAAATGTTCTGATAGCAAGACCTTGTAATATACCAGTATTGTAATTCTTTTCTATCCATGTGTTTGAGGTGAGTTTTAAATGACAGTAACAGGCCTGATGCAATCCATCAAGTCTATATGTTACTCTGTTACGATGCATCTCAGCTGCTGTGACAAATGCAGTGCATTCAAGAGGTATATTTTGTTTGAATGATATCAGTTGGGGTCGATTTCCAACATGAAATCTTCTTGCAGAAATGTTTATTTGCGTTCAGAGATTTGCATGCGTTCCCCAACAGTAGGGAGCATTATTTGCTGCCTGTCACCTCTGTAAAATGGTTTTGTATCAACCCTGTTGCTTTTTCTGTGTGTAGCCTGCAAAGCTTCACTTTGGTTAAGGTTGCATGTATTCTATGAAATAACTCCGTTAATATCAGTTGAAAAAGCTTAGAAACATGCAAATAAATAACCATGCATTGGCTATGTAAATAAATAACCATAAATAGGTTAGGTGGAATTCATTAACTTTCCTTTGGTATATTGCCGTGGGCCAAATGCAGGATCAGAGCTGTATTCACAGAATGATGCAGATGTTAAAAGCAAGAAGAAGAAACATACCTTGATTCTCTAATGGAAAGAAATCCTGGTTTATTATTTCCCCTTTTGGAAGTAATATCTTTCTCTAGCTGTGATTGGTCATATGGAAAGAGATACTGAAAATCCAGACCCCTGAGTCCTACCTTTTAACGAAGCTTTGAATGAAGGTGTTTGCGTCTCTCAAATTCTGGTGCTAACAATACAAATTTGGACTTCTTTAATTGTTCCAAGGTGAGGTTATGCACACGTGCATCTGCTGCCTATGCAAAGTGATTCATTTCAGAGCCATGACTTTTGGATGAAGAAAAAAGAAAAAAAAAGAATGTAGAGGTTTTCTGTCCCTGTTTCTTCCTCTGCATGAAAAAAAATCAGTAACGCAACCAAAACACAACCTACATCTATCTGTCCAGTTTCTCTGCTTGTCTTTCTCTCCTCCTGAGCTTAAAATTAAATCTGAGAAGGCTCCCCAGAATCTGACTGTGGACTCTGTGTCACTGGGGCTTCTGTATACCTAGCAACACATCAGATGATTTCTAGGTGTTGAATGAGCTAAGAAGGAATCTTCTTCCTGATTGGAATACAAATTGTGTGTTTCTGTTTTGTTTTAATTTACTCTATGAGTATTATTTTCCACTGTATGACTAGAAGTCTTATTGATTCCCTCTAAACAGGCTTATTTAGAAACTTCTACACCTATTACAGACATTACAAGTTTTTTAGAAAAGTTGAACATTTAGGGTTTTCCTGAAGAGATGAACGACTGCATCTGTCTTGAGCTACCTTTGATCTGAAGGTCAATTACTGTCATGCATAGGGCCCTTAAAAACACTGCAGTTAAGGTTGTTTGATTATTTTTTAATATTTTAAATTAAATATTTAAATATTGCTTAAATGTTTTTGGGGAAATTAAACATTCCTGCAGCATTTTCTGGAATTCTTCAAATAAGTAATTATTGTTCTGATTACTGATGGAGGGGAGGGGGAAACCATGCTGTCTATGCATACCGGTCAGCGAATTGTAAAGGACACTGTTTTGTTGAAGAATGACATAGAAACATATATTTCAATATAGCTTCTAAGTCACTGTGAAAGAAGCTGCTGTGCCATTTGACCATGAGATGTTGGCAGGCAGATCTCTGGGTTTGCCCTGCTGCGTTTCAAGCTGACTCTCAGTGACATCACATTGCTCCTGAAGAGAGCTGTAAATGAGGCCGACAGGCTGGAGTCAAGCAGGGCAGGCACTTGAGGCTGCTGGTGTGAGAGCCTGGCTCCTGGCTGCTCATCCCCTTTTCAGTGACTGCATGCTTGTTCAGTCTTACTGTGCTCTGTGTAGCATATTCTTCTTAGGTTTAAGAATTGGTTCTGTAACACCTGATGTCACAAAATGAAGTTAAGCAGTATTTCTTCTCTTTTTTTTTTTTTATGTGAGTTAATTACATTGCTTTTATTTCCATCCTCTCATAATTATGATAGGCTGTGTCTTATTGTATATTCTGCAGTCAGGTTTTGCTTTTATCAGTGTAATCATACATTGCTTTTTTAATCATCAAATTACACTTGCAAGTTAAAAATTGTTCGTGTACTGCCTAGTTAAAAAGTAACTAATGTTCCGGGTTTGCAGACACAGAAGCTTGAGTAAAGCTCTTCTGATACGCAAGGAGTTGGTGCAGAGCTCGGTTGAGAACTCCAGACTTTTTGGCTTCCTCTGTATTCTGAGTAAAAGATGGCCTCAAGTTCAAACTCACTGGATGCAAATGTGTGTTCCATTGATACTTCGGGCATATTGCTGCTTTCATGGACGTGGAGGAGCAGCCCCACGGCGGTTTGCTTGGCCTAGCTGCTGCCTCTTTTCACACTGCAGTGATGTTGTGTGGCTGAAATTAAGCAGTCAAGATAGGTGTAGGATCTTTCTTAGGAGGACTTCAACATGGTTTGCCATTTGCAGGTGAAATCTGTGAATGTGGTAGGTTGTTTTCCTTGCAGCTTCAGCATGGTTGTCAATGGCTTTAGCCTCAGACTACCTTTGAAGAGCAGCATGGGCGCCTGAGGATGAGCCAAGAGCAGGGAGCACAGCTGTTGCTTTATCCCACTCCCTGGCACAGGCTTGCAGCAAACAGCATAGTGCTGGTCTCTGCTGAGGTCAGGGTGATTCAGCTGGCAGCTGATGGGTCAAGGATATCCCACAGCATGATTTCACCAAGCCTGTCATCTTTCTCTCAGGAGTGCTATGATTACCTTCACCTTTCCCTGGGAGGCTGGCGTGGCTATAGTAGCATGCCAGGAGCAGAAACAGCATCACTGTAGTACAGAAGGAGGGGACCAAAGCTGGAACATGAATTCTGACACTTAAAAGTTTTTGATCACTTTCTCATAATAAGCTGTGCTTGCTTTTTGTTTCTTATCTTTCATAATATTCCATCTGACAACGTAAATGATTCTGCTGTGGTGTTCAAGGTGGTAGAACTGAAACTTTTCAGATATTCTCTGAGCATTTAAACTTTGCTATAAGTCTGTCAAGATCCCAGCCTTGGTAAACATGGACTTTCATTGACTTTCATTGACTCTGATGACAGACACAAATCCAAAACAGTAATGACACTTAAGACTATTGATCTGGGATGGTATAGCCAAATCCAGTATTAAAGGAAGTGCTCTAGTTTATCAAAACTGAATTTGTGTTGACAGCAGAATATACTGGTTCTACGCTGAAATTATGTTTAAAAATTCTTCAGTATCTCTTTAAAGAAAAGTAAATGGTAGTTGTAAATGTAACCATCTCCAAATGCTTTTTAACCTTGTTTCACTCAGTATAATATTTCTTTGTCTCATTTTGAATCAAGTTGTGGAAGGAAATGTCTAGGCTCTCTGCTGCTTATGTTTTTGATTCTCCTGTTTAGGAAAACATGTTGTCATGCACAGAAGTGTAGCTCCACCACTGATGGTCACTGGCTTCTCAACAATTTGAAAAATGTTGTTCACATGATATTTAAAGCTTTTGAAATCTACACCCAAAGCACATTAGTTCCAGAAAACAAGCAAATTCCCACGTAAATGAGCGTGATAATGAGCTATTCCTAAAATTCTTCAGTTTTCTACTGGTGTCAGCAGTGCTTTTCACGATTTGTAGTACTCCATTGCCTCCAGGCCTGTCTACCAGTTGTGGATTCATGAAACTGATTGTGGGGAGAATAACAGGGAGTACTTTGCTTACAATTGGGATAGTGACTTATTTGTTACTTTATTATTGTTCCCTGTCTCTCCCCTGACTTTGTTTACAGCTGGAATAGTGACTTATTTGTTACTTCGTTGCTATCCCCTTTCCTCTCCCCCTTTAAATTTGTTTCAAATATTTAGTAGCTAGCTCAGCCAGAAGAAATTGTATTGAACCAATTGTGTCTGCCTCAGCAATCACAGAAATGGTGTAGGTTTTATCTAATGCAGGAAAATGTCTGCCTGTAATAATTTCGTTCAGGTGAGACTAGCTGCATTAGCACTCCTGTTGCAATTGCAGGAAGGCCAGGTTGGACGGGCCTTTGATCAGCCTGGTCTAGTAGGAGGTGTCCCTGCTCATGGCAGGGGTTAAAACTAAATGAGGTTTAAGTTCCCTTCCAACACAAACTGTTCTATCATTCTATGATTCTATAAAGAAAAAAAAAAAAAAAAAGCTGCTTTTTTGGTTGGTGGTTTTTTGTTGGTTTTTTTTTTTTTAAATCTGCTAAATTTTGTGTGTTGAGGGGAGAGATTTCTTATTAGTTCTGCCTTTCCTCTAGGAGTGACAAGATGAAACTGGAGTTAGGAATTGGTAAATAAACCAATATAAGGCTATGTTCTGTCTGTGTGTTTCTTTCCAATAGTGCTTGACCAGTCATCTCTGCTGCTCTAATCTTAGTCACTAATAAAAATTTGCAGGAGAAAAGCTAATGTTTACAATGGAGTTACTGTTTGACATGAGGCTTCCTTATTTAGCTGAGCTTCTATGTGCATAATCCTGTTCAACAAAGTAATTGTCTGGTTTTGTCAGCATCATCTCTGATGAAACCAGGTTATTTGTTTCAGGTATTTTCTCTGTAAATGGATGCTGGATGTGCCTCAGTCTTTTTAAGCGCAGTTTGAGAAAAGAGCAGGATCACCAAGCTCAAAGCTGGATATTGTGCCTGTCCCGATTGGTATTCGTGGACCCTAAGATAACTGACAAGTTATGAGTTGTTGTCAGATGGAGAAAGTATCCAAATCAGAATGAAAGGCCGTCTGAAAATGGTTAAGGTGGATCTTCCTTTTTGTTTTCATGGCAATTAAGTTTCAGAGTTGATAAACTGACCTGTTTGCTTATTGAATAACTGCAGAACAAAACTAGGTAAATCATTGTTTTTGGAAAAATCAGAAACTGCCTTGACTTTCTGGGTTGTAACCAAGGCACTAAAGGCTGCTTGAGTATTTTTTAATTATTTTTTTTTTAGTTATTTTTACCCTGTAATGCCTCTTCAGATTCCTTGTTTTGCAGTAATGATTGCCTCTGAGAAGATACTTCTGCGAATAAGTTTATTTCCTGAAGGTTTGGTATTTTGGACAATTTTAAAGATGGATATTCAGAATTCATGATCCTAAACCTAAATTTTCTTGCACACTCCCTGTTCCAGAGTTTGGGGATTCGGGTGAGCGAAAGCGGGAGACAGAGAACTCTCAACTAGTTTATTAATATAGGAAAATATAGCGATACTAGCAGATACAGTAGAGGATCTCTCTGATGTTTGGTTATCTTACCAACTCCAAGGACCCTGTGAAGATGATCAGGAAACCGGCTCTGAGAATCATCATCTCAGTGTGAGGCGGCAGGCTCAACCTTAGCAGGTGTTCCCACGGAGGCAATGTAGACCTGGGTGGTATGAGGTTCTGTCCCCCCACATCGCAGGAGGCTCAAGCTTTTATGCGGACAAAAATGCGCACTTATTCTGATGCAGGGGGCCAGCCTATGGTGGAAGAAGTGGCCAGCAATATCTAGAAAGGTCTTCAAGAGTCGAGACTTTTCTGGGGAGTTCTAAAGCAGAACTTTCTGGGAAGCAGCCAAATCAGGACTCACTGGGTAGGAGCCAAAGTGGGACCTTCTGGGGAGGAACCAAAGCAGACAAACAGTACTTTTCTATCTTTGTGCGTTTCCTCACGGACCATTATCTATTGTCCCTGGCACACTCCCACATTCAGGAGGCACAGATTAGCAATGCATGCGCTGTTGAGCTTTACAAATTCGAGCCTTTCAAATTTGAGTTTCCGTCTTACAGCCCCTGAAAGTGGTGGCAGTTGCTATTTCATCATGTCTGTTCAATAAGTCTGTGGAGCCTTAGGGTTGAGTAACTACCATAGTGAGATCTAGCTTTGGCTTGTTTTTCATCGAAGCTGATAAATCTTTAAGGATTCATGGAAAATGAATGCTAAAATGTGTCAAATAGATCCCCTCCTGCCTTCTGGAGCATATGCTGCTATTCATGAAAATACTCACTGTTGTCATACTCCCTGAGCCCTTCTAACAAATCCTTTGAAAAAAATATGCTGATTTAGTCTTATCTTGCAAAGCTAATACTGAATTCCAGCTAGCGAACAGCAGCCAAACTCTAGTTCCAAAGGAAAAAGTGGTAAGTGTTCATTTTCTACAGCATTTGACAGCATCTGATACCCTGGATGTCTCCTAGTCATACTGCAGGAAAAAAGATGGCTCTAATGGTGAAGGAGGCAGCTTTGTGGCTGGTGTGGCCACAAACAAGAACACTGTTGTAAAAGCACAGTCCTGATTTTCTGTCTTGGTCCATAACTACCTGACAATCTCTCAGAACACTGACTCCAGATATTCTCCAGCAGAATTCAGTGAATGTGACAAGCAACATCCTTTCTTCAGAAGCAGCACAAGGAGGGAAGTATGTTCTGCCTTCTTTTGTGTCTTTGAAATTGGTAATAAGATAATCATGAGATGTACTCAGTTATCAAAGAACATTCCCCTGGTGCTTATTTTTTACACACACAATTAATAGCAGTGCTGTGATTATGAGAACATAATCTTTGAATGAAGGGTAGTTTAGTCAAGTGAAGTCAGACAATATCTGAACTCATGGGAAGTTTCTGCTGATGTATGCTGAAGGTACACAGCCCATGTGCACCAGAATCCCTCAGGACTCTGTACCTGTATCTCAGGACTTGATATGGAATCATGGAATAGTTAGGGTTGGAAAGGACCTTAAGGTCATCAAGTTCCAACCGCCCTGCCATGGGCAGGAACACCTCACACAAAGCCACAGATTTCCAGAACATTTTCTCAGAAACGGCTTGCCTTACTGCAGTCATTCATGTATTTTTGCCTTATTGCATCTGAAACTGTTTGTAAAACCAGCACATAGACTCTAGTGATAGAAAATTCAGTTCTCTCTCTGCTCCAGGGCTCAAGCTTTATTTACAGACATAGGCCTCTGAGTTCTTTCAATCATTTGCAATTTGCTTTTTCTGACAGTTTAAAGTTATCAACTTATTTTCAGAGTGACCAATATAACAAACTTAAGAGTTGGGTTTTTTTTTTCACTACTGAATTCTGATCTGTGAATTATAATACACTACTGCTGTGATTGCTTGGACAATGCAGAGAAGTGGTCCTAGGGTGAATATGCATGAACCTGGGGTAAAGCAGTCTGTCTTAGTATTATGGCTTGGCATCCATCATCTCTACAATGAGGTGCAATACACAGAATCTATAAATCTTCAAAAGGGAAAATCTACTTAGTAAGAGAACTTGCTCACTGCTTCTGAGCCCTCTCCTCTCCCCCTTTCTTTTTTTTTTTTAATTAATAACTTCTTTATTCTTATTTGCTGATCATCCCCAAATCTGACTATGGTCTTTTCTCAAAATTAGAAGAAAAGGATGTTCCGTCAAGAAGTGCCAGAGATTTCATGAAGTCTGTTTGGGACTTGTACTCATAGACTGCTAATTCAAACAGCAGTGTAAAAACTTAAGCTGTGGATCCAGTTTCAAAACAATACTTGTAGGGTAAAATTTGCAAGGAAAAAGTTAAGAGAAAAGAACACACCACTGAATATTTAAAAGGAGATATTGTCAGCATCCATGCTGGGATTCATCTTGTGACAGCTTGGCATGTGTGTGTATTTTGAGGTGAACCAACCTACACTATGTTTAATACATGCTGGAGACAATGTTTAGAGGCTTCTTGTAAAATCACAGTTTCATATGACTCATTGTGTCTGATTAACCACAGAGTAGAAATAGTAATATTCCTCTGACTCTACAGAGATCTTTTAATGATGAGCTTTGGATATCTTTTAGCTATAATCTTAATCTCTTTAACAGGTAGGGAAACCTGGAATGGATCTGCTGTGATAACAAATATCTGTCTTCATGCTTAGTATTCCCTATCTACATGCTAGAATTAATAATGTATTTTTCATTTATAGGATAGTTATAGGTTAGGCAGATAATGGTCATGACTTGCTTTGGCAAGAGTAGATTGTACTGAAATTCTAGGTTTTATTGATCATTACTTAGCTCCTTAAAATAGACTGTTCTCATTTTTTAAGGAATGTTGCCAATTTTTGAAATTACAGTGTTCAGTGGTACATAAGGATTTTTTCAGTGGCACACGCAGTTTTTTAGGCTGGCACATAAAGCTTGCACTGTTTACGGGAAAGTTAAAATTGCAGATTGAATCCACATCTGCCAAGCACCCAGAATATGATATCAAGAACTCTGTATCTGTATGTGGCTGCAAGTCTCTTGGCTCATGGAAGACGTTGTGGCTTTATGTAAACTCTGTTTTCATTTGCACTTTAATATACTGCCTTTCCTCAATTGATATTTTCACTTTGCATAATTTATTGCGGTTTTATGTGGGTCCTAAATGACAGCTTTGGGAGTCTATCAATGTAAGGAGGAAATGTGTAATCTATTTATGATGTGGGATACCTCAGTTTAGTACATATATCTGGGAAAAATGAGAGATTCAGAATAGGAAAGTTTAATTTATCTTCGTATGATATGTTTTTAATTAAAAAAAAAATAATTAAGTTCTTAGCTTAACCCAGATTTATGAGCTTTAGTGTACTGAAATCTATTTTCTTTCCATTGTAGTGCCTTTTATTTTGATTACTTTTCTTATCTCTTACATTTCTTTGGGCAGAAGATAAAGCTCAGTGTAATTCTATTTTTTCAAGTGTTTTTGGTGTATGTTGTTGGCCAGTGCGTGACCTGTTGGAGATGTACAGATTTGGCAGGGTTTTTCTGCTCCCAGTCAAGGTATTCAACATTAAATGATGGGTGACTCTCAAGTGGTTTAGTTTGGATAAATGTCTTAAAGTTTGGAGCTTATCTAAACCTTCTTGGCTTAGAAATTGATTTACCTGCAGTTGAGGAGGAAGGGATAGCCTTTCTTGTTGAATTTTACACTCTTTATTTCACATAGGCCAGATTATCCCATAAGATATCTTCTTTTACTTTTTCTTCTTTTTATTTTTTTTTGTGATGCTTCATTCCCTGTCACTGCCTTTTATGACCCAGTATAGAAAGTGCAGAGGTGTAGGAAAAGTTAAATAAAGTTCACCTTTCTCATTTTCGCTCCCAAGCTACAGGCAAGGTTCAAATTAGGTTCAGAATTGGAGTGTTTTTTCTGCATGCTTTCTCAACTGACTAGCTCAGCTTTAGTATACATTGCAGTGGAAATAATCTCATGTGATGCTTTGGCACACTACTAGTGTGGCAGGCAAGTGTGAAGTGCCTGTTTTTAATTTACTCTGTTCTTTCTTTTTCTCTATTGTTAGGTAGGACAGAGAAATGACAGATCCTGTAGAATTAGTATGATCTTTGGCTTGCAGAGAAATTTTAGGAAATAGTGTTATCCCTAATGACCTGGCATAGTGAAAATGTATGATCATAGAATCGTAGAATCATAGAATAGTTTGGGCTGGAAAGGACCTTAAGATCATCTAGTTCCAACCCCCCTGCCATGGGCATGGACACCTCCCACTAAACCGTGCCACCCAAGGCTCTGTCCAACCCGGTCTTGAACACCACCAGCGACGGAGTGTGATGCGAGACATCTACTCATTATGGCTGTCTAGCATCTATGTCAAACTTTGTAATACACTAAGAGCATATAAACAGGAAAAATTACTGAACAGGTATCTTTCTCAGATAACCTGTGATGGGTAAGTATTTTTGTAGTGTCCTGGATTCATAGATTTGGAAGCCTTTTTCAATTAATGATAATGAGCTTGGGAAAAAAGTGAGAAGTGAGTGGCTTCTGGATTCTTCATTTGCCTAATGTCTATGAATAACAAAAAGGGAAACAACTGTAAATTATTTAAATACTCTTTGAGAAGTTTTGAATTCTGCTGCTTTAGTATTCATTTGGGTATAAAGATTGAATGGGCACACAGGAATGCAAATATCCGTCTTTCTTGAGATAAGATTCAGAGATACTGATTGTTTTGCAAATGGAAGGCTACAGATGCTAAATCAAAGACTATTTTCATTGTAACTCCTGCCAAAGGACAATTGGATGATAGAAGTGAATAGCTTAAGTAAAATATCAGGATTTTTTTCTCTCTAAAGGCATTTGGTTTATGACAAACTGTCTTTAAAACGAGGACCCTGTTTTGCAAAGACACTTTTTGTGTTCTGGTAGGGTACTTTTATTTTTTTACCCCTTGAAAATCAGAATCGTAGTAGCTGTGTAGTTACCAGGTCCGCCTCTGTAATGACACTTTATGTAACTAGGCTAGCATCACACAGCAAGCTGCAGGGTAGAAAGAAGCATGGATAAAACTCAGTGTCACAGGCAAGCATTCAGCTGCTTAAGCCATGACAGTACCATTCCTGCAGTCTTGTCAGCCTCTGTCATGGTGTCATTGCTTATCCTGTGTAGCCACTGAGGCAGGTTGGAACCGCTTTATTCACCACATACCCCACAGTCGCTTGCCTGCTAGGGAGCTGTGGTGTTTAAAGCAAATTTCTTAGAATGTTGAGGTTCTTTAGTATATTTTAATAATAATTAGGTAGTGATTATAGAGTATATCACACTATATATTGGCTTTTTCCTGACATTTATGGTGATTAAGAGTTGTTGCTTTTTTATATGACATGGTCAAATGACAAAATGATGAACGTCAACCTGCAATAGCAAATTGGTTTGATTTCCTTTTTTTTTCCTTCTGTTGGGTGCACGCTTACAAGGTTTAAATAACAGTCACTATAAATTAAACAACTTGTTTGGGCACTCAGGAAATAATATCATAAAGCAGTATGAATGACCATACCTGAGGTGTTTGTTTGTGTACTATCTCAGCCCAGAGTCTTTTCTACTACTTACATTGTTGGATATTTTAGTTACATATGCAAGTATGTTCTATTATATGTTATGTAAAAATTGAGTTTTCATGAAATTTAGTTTTTAACTTTTATGTCTTTCAATTTTTCTAAGTCTAACAGTTTCTGAAAGTACTTCTCCAAGGGGCTAGCAGGAACCTGGTAGCTGATGTCACTCATAGGACTTATAAGCTGCAGTGACAGAGCTTCTATCTACTAATGTGCTAGCACAAAGTTAGGCAGGAATTATCAAGCTAAATATAGGTTGAGGGACAAGGGGAGGTTAGAATGGGAAGAGAGAGAACCAGAGACCCTGGGTCATGGGAAAGTAGGAGTTGCAGGGAGGTGTAAGCAGTCATGTGCCTGAGCTGTGAAACCTTAGCTCAAATGGCTAAGATTCAAGTGGTGAGATCTCTCTTGACTTCTTACCTGAGAGCTTGAAGGCTGTAATTGTACAAAAAAATGTTATAGACATTGAACTCTTGTTCATTTATCGGCAGCGTGTAGATCTTGACAGGACCCATCTGATATAATTGTGGTTGGTAACTACACATCTGTGACTTTGATTGTGTGATCTCTCACACCGCTGTGAATTAGATCCCGCAGACTTGAGGCCCTCAGAATCTATGGTATGAAAGGTGAAGTCTATTACTAGCTTTAGGATGAATGTCATTGCCTTACAGGGAAATGTAATGTTTGTATTTGGCTTGAAGGTAATTTTATTGAGAATTCAACTTGTTTATGAACTTTATCCATAGGCCAGGAGGCTACAGTCAGCGCTTCAATGTAACTAAACAATCAGATTATGAGAGTACCAGAAAAGACTTCAGGTTGAGATAATACTTGCATAAAGCCTCTTAAAGAACAGTCATTCACATGGTGTATAATCATTTATTGAGAGCCAAAACAAACGTTGTAAGCTGGAATTCAGAATTGTGCTCTCACCTTACAGAGAACTCCAGCAAGACTTTGGTGTTTCAGAGACTCGTTTGGAAATTTTAGCTGAGGGTTTTAATTGTGACAGTTCTATTTTTTCTTTCTCGCAGGCAGAGAGACTGTGATAGTACTGATGAGAAAGAGTGGTAGTTCTTTGTTGACCACTAATTCATTGGTCAGCTGGTGGGAACATCTGCAGGGGAAAATCTGCTGAGGTGATTATATTCTTGACTGAAATGCCTTAATGGTTAATGATTTTTTTTCAAGGCTCCATGGAGGGGATTCATAGCGCTGAACACCTTCAGTGTGAGTGTCTGTAGTTGGCTTTGGCTCCCTTCATAGTTAGTGGAGAGAAATGGGCACTTCTAGGCTGCAATTCATCTCAATCTAAAGTAGACTTCTGACAGATCAGATGAATGGTGCTCTAAAAGTGATTTTCCTCTTTCTGTGTTAAAAATGGAGCGAGGACTGGCTCATCTGAGACCAAACATCTCCCTTGTGACCCTGCCCAACTCACCGCTGAGCTCTAAGCTTTGGAGTGAGCAGCGTTTCATGAGGCTAACGAGTATTTCCAGACAGCCCAACACAGCTGACAAAGTCCTGTTTTGGTGCTTGGAAGTACTAAGGCTTCTTAATTTGGCACAAGAGGATTTTTAACGTCGGCCAGAAAAATAAGTTCTCCGGCAGAGTCCCAGAAATAACTGAGTTGTTTTTAATTAAATCTTTAATAAAGAAAGAAACAACAACCTGAAGCAGACTGGCAAAGATAAAAAGGACTGCAAACAAAGGCTTGTTGTGGAAAACATGAAGCAACTTCTAAGCTTAGGCATGCACCCTTTACAGTGAATTATTTATTTCTTAACGTCTGCAATTCAGTGTTGCAAGAAAAGTTCTCTGAGGATTATTTCTTTGCTTCCTTCCTTCCCTAAACTGACAGTTCTACTAAAAAAAAAAAAATAGTTTCCTGCTGGCTTCGGAATGCCCGGTTATTGTCAGGTGTTTCACTATTCCTGTCATACGGTACTTTTCTCCTTCATACTTGTGCAAAAGCATTGAAATGCATTCTAAGTTTGGATGCCTTATGTATTACATGAACTGCATTACTTTTCTTCCAACACCATTCTTGTGAGTGCTGGGTGTCTTTTTTGCTCTTGACACAGTTTTTGCTTTTCAGGATCAGTTGAACTGCATTCTTTTTTAATGTAGTGCCTTGCCTTGTTTAGAATTCAGTTTTACTGTGCATTAAATTATATTTAAGAAATATCTGAAATGTTTCTTACAGCATTTGCTTTTGGTATCCAAACTTTTTGGAAGAATCCTTCCTTCCATTTAACAAAAAAATTCTTAATCTGCAATTGCAGTGCAAAGAATTGAAAGCTTCAGGTGATGTATCTAATGAATAAGGAAACACTGAAACATAAAAATAAATGAGAACTCGGGTGTCATGGGTTCAGCAGTAGCAGTCATTTTTCTCCTTGGTAGCTGGTGCAGCACTGTGTTTTTGATTTTGGGGCTGGGAACAGCGCTGATAACACCAGTGTTTTCAGTTACTGCTTGGTAATGTTTTGGTCTGGCCAAGGACTTTCTGAGTCTCATGGTATGCCAGGGAGGAGGGGAAGCCAGGAGGAAGCAGAGACAGGACACCTGACCCAAACTGACCAAAGAGGTCATTCCATACCACAGCATGTCATGCCCAGGGTGTAAAAATGGAGGGCAGAGACCCGGAAGGGTGGGGGTGCACTGCTTGGTCGGGCTGGGTGTAGGTGGTGAGCGATTGTATTCCCTTGTATTTCTCTTGTCATTATTATTACTGGTGGTAGCAGTAGTGATTTGTGTTATACCTTAGTTACTAAACTGTTACTAAACTGTTCTTATCTCAACCTGTGGGAGTTGCATTCTTTTGAATCTCCTCCCCATTTCCCTGGGACTGGGGGAAGAAAGAGGGGAGAGTGAGTGAGAGAACAACTGCGTGAGTTATAGAGGCTTAAACCGCGACATCGGGTTATAGAGCAACCCCTGGAACTGGCAGTGCTGCTCACCGGCTGTCATTCTGTTCCTTTTAACTAATGTGCAGTTTCCTGGATGATTTAATTTTTGGAACAGATGGTTATTTTGATATTAAGGAATACATATAAATTATAAATATGGGACAAATACTTGGTCATAGTTTAGAAAAATGAATAGCTTTAAACATTAGTTTCCCCTGAGTCTCAATAAATGCCACTGGAGCGTGAAAAATGTGTTCTAGTTCTATTTTTAATGTGTGACCAATGTACCAGAGGACAGATGAAAGATGCCAT
The DNA here is from genome assembly GCA_017639245.1 of Myiopsitta monachus. Lineage (NCBI taxonomy): Eukaryota > Metazoa > Chordata > Aves > Psittaciformes > Psittacidae > Myiopsitta > Myiopsitta monachus. Next base: position 26,309,465 of record CM029927.1, read on the forward strand.
ATCTGAGTACAACTGTAAAGTAACACCACAGTGCTAACACGACTAGTGGCTGTAATGTTTGGGCCTGAATGTAACACCGTTGTGGAGTTTGTATGAAATAGGTACTCATACAGAAATATGAAAGCCAGAGATGAGCAGTGGCCCTTCAGTCTTGTCCATTCTGTTGTTTTAGATGGTTGTCCGATTTTCGCTGTATCCTGAAGGCAAATTTTACTGGATGGGGGTTGCCAATAAATGTTATAATGTCTTATGTTACTAAGATAGCCTAAGATTAAAATTTTCAGATGCTGTTGACAAAGGCTGGTATTTGGAATTGGAAAGGACAAAAGGTTACAGGTGGGAACTGATCTCATGAACAAGAAGTTTCTTTCTGGTTATGACTAAAGTAAATATTTAAAATGAATATGGATTTTACATTCCTTACCTACCTTAAAATGCTTTCAGGCTCCGTGTACGTGCTGCTTGCATTTATTATTGGTTTCACTACAGCTACCTGTGCCTGTTTCTTCCACACTGGATTATTCTTCTGGCTGCTTCTTCGGATTTCACATTTTGCCACCAGTGAGATGGCTATCCAAAAAGTGCACATTTCTGTGCCATTTGGGGCGGCTGGAGGTTCTCCCAAGTGTTTTAAATAGAAACTGTATGAGGCACTTTTGTGATCTATACACAAAAACAAGTGTACCAGCTTTCTTATCTGCACTTTTAGAGCATAATCCGGGCTATGGCTTTGCTTGGTAAATTATAACCATTCTGGTAGTTAAAAAAATGTTGTATTTCCAGCTTTTTCCTAGGGAGCTAAGAGGCATGAGCTTGAGCGCTCCAAATTTTTTTAGGTGCGTAGGAAGTGGGAAGATGCCTTTCAAGGCCATGTGAAAAGGCTCCCTAGCATGCACCAAAATGGCGTGGTTAGAAACAGGCTTGGATATCAACTCTTCTTCCTCCCCTATATGAATGTGCCTGCTTTCCAAATGAAGGCAGTGGGTCAGCTGAATTGGCCTGAGCAGTGCCAGCTGGACAACTTTGCTTAATGCAGCTGTTCCCAGGTCTGTGTCTGGAGGTGGGACACTGCCGTTTTTAATGTGTTTGTGTGTTAAGTGGAGCAAAGCAATCGTCCTAATTGTTGCAGTTAGAAATGGTGCCATACAATGGAAAGGCTCATCTGAAAATTAAAAGTTTTTCAGTTTCCTAGGAACAGCGGGGCTCTGGATTTGCCTGGTAATTTCAGAAAAGTTATTTAACAGCCTACTTTCCCTAGCTGAGAATGCTGCTTCTGCTCAGCTAATACGTAGCTAAAATTACTTCTTCAGCACTCAACAATATTCATATTTACAGAGCAGAATGACTTCATGTGGAAGGATGTGAAACTGCTTTCCAGAGCAAGATCTGACACACAGGAAGGAAGAAATGTAAAAGAAAGGTCTGACTTTCCCCCCGTTGGTTTGCTATTCTGCTAATATTGGGATTTATAAGGGCCCCAATTGTTAGCCTTTTATTCCTTGCCTTCCGTTTTGCTAGGTGAGGGGAGCAGAACTTATACATTTTGGTGTGTGACGCACCTTTCTCACCGGTAGACTATTTTGTAACATAGAACCTGTGGCAGATGAAGGTATGATTAAAGTCACAGAAGAGTAGAAGGTGAATGACAAGCTCAGTCTGACAAAACTAGTTAGAGGTGCTTCCCTGTTCTTGTTAAAACAGTATGTGCCTGAAATTGCCACTTTGCAACTGCCCTTTTGTTTTCTGGAGCAAACAAATGATGGACAAGCACATTTCAGATTTTTTTTGCCATTTGATGCCCAGATTTTCAGAATTCCTAAAGCACTTAACAAATCCATTAGAGCTGTCAAGAGTGAGATACATCTAACTTTAGATTTTGCTTCATTTTGTAATCAGAGTGGGTGTGGATGGAACACGCCAAAGTCTAATTTTGTCTGTTGTCTTCCCAAAATGAAAATAATTTTAAAATAGTGAATTAAAAATCATATGGCAAATATTAAAGTTGTGTTCTTTTTCCAATTCATGATTAGTGCCATTAATAAAGCGATGAGATCTCACTGATTTTTCTTCAGCTCTTACTGTATGTGAACACAAAGAAATCTTTTTTCCCAAATTCATATGACAGTTTACTCCTAATTTAATTCTTAGATTTCCTGTCCTTTGAATTCTCAGTTCCTGTAGCCTGTCTGTGAACTAAAGGCTCTTTCCAAAGGAATTGCCCTCACTGTATCAAATAGTTTCAGACCTCCAGTGTGTGTACGTGTGTTTCCTTTTCTGAAGTGTGAAGTAGACTGAAAATTGTATTCAGCTTCCAACCACAACTGAATTCCTTTGCAAAAGTTGGTTGCAATTTATAAGAACCTTCCTTCTTAAAGGTGCTTCATAAACAATTTCTAAACTAATACAGTTAATTTTTAGTATTTATACAGAAGTGCAGCCCTTGGTTTTAATCTACAAGAAGTTAGGCTTAGTCTGAAATATATGAAATATTTTTTAAAATGCTATTTAATGTTGTTATGAGATATACAATTCTATAGTGCAGGGTAAATCATTACTGCCTAGTTGGGTTTCATTTTTGTGAGCAATTCTGGCCCTATAACAAACCAGTGAAGTTCGTAAAGTTCAGGCTATAATAATACAAACCCAAAGAGGTTGAATTGAAATCTTCTTGGCTGCAAACAGAAATTCCTAAGTTTAGAAAGAGTTGCATGTTTATGTGTCATGAGACACTTAGAATTATTTTTTAGAGCAGTGAGATTTTAATAAAACTCGATGTATTGTGAGAGCCATAATAGCATCACAAATATTGGCAGTGGCTTTACACTAAGTTTGTCTTGTGTTTAGCATCTAATAGAAGGCACTGAGAGTTTGCTGGCATAATAAACTGTGCTGGAAAACTGTCTCACCAGTTCTGTGGGTAGTTACTGCTGTGCTTTATTGCTTTGAGCTAGTTCCTTGCCCAGTTTCTGGGAGTACAAGGTATATTGAAGTTGAGGGTGTTGTGCCTTTAATTTTAGCTTAAGTGAAAGCCGCAAGAGGTTTCTAGGTTTCAGATACACTTCAAATTTTACCATAATTGTTTCCCTCTAAAAACTTTGGTATTCTTTCCTATAAGGGACCATGCAGTCATGGAGGAAAAAAAAAAGAATATGCATTATGAAGTTACAGATTCTAGAAGACAATTGTGATGATTTTTAAAAATTATTTATTTAGGAGCATTGTTATTCTTCTGAAGAATAATTTTGACAGTTTTCTCCAGTGGATTTCAAGGATAACACATTTGTTTATTTACTGACTATGAAAGACATTGATGCATTTAGCCAGTAATCTGAAACAATAGCAATATAAAGGTTCATAATTTATGAAGATGCTAGTGAGTAACAAGGGACAGAGATCTCCATTTTCCTCCAGCAAGGTTTCTATTATCATGTTCAGGTGTGCCAGTTTGGTTGGTCAGTTTTAATATATCATGTATCGATAGGTTCTAAATACTGAAAAGTGATTAATCCATAATAATGGACTAACATTCTTGATCTCTACTCAGATCAGGCTGGATGGAGGCGACTCTTAGATTAGAAGTTGAAAGCAGTTATAGACTTTTTCAGATCTTTTTTCCCCCATTAAGCCTCCTAGATTCCATTTAACTTTCAGCTTATATCAGGCTATGTCTTCATTTTCTCTTGTTTACTACTTTTAACTTACAAATCCCAAAACCTGGTGCTACTATTTTCCTTTTCTTGTCACTAGCAGAGCCATAAATCATACAACAGTCACATGAAGACTTGTGAGTTGCTTAGATGATTAAATTATATGCCTTCATGTGCATTCCAAATAAATCCTCTTGTTTTAACCTGTGTAATGATGTTTTTCCTGTTGAATTATTTATTAGTTTGATTGTCTCCTGTTTTACCATAAGTAATGATCTCTAATCTTCATTTCAGTTGTCATGATTATTTGTCTCTTCCCCTGCCTTGTCTCTCAGGATATGCTAGTGTTAAAATATGTAAACTGTAGTATAAGAAATTATTTATGTGCCATCTGCTGAAACAATGCAGAGACCTAATCAAGATTGTACTAATAATACTGATGAATTACCTGAATGCATTGAAAAAATACACATAGAATAATTGTTTTACAATGGAAACAAAAGCTTAGACAAAGAAACTGCAAACAGATAATAAAGTAAGTTCAACTTGGGGGTTCATGACAAAAGACAACTATTTTCAGGATGAAAATAGCTTCACGAAACTTTATGCTTAAGAAGAAATGAGGAAGACCAAGTTTTTACGGATACGTTCATCTGAATGTAAGTTGCTGCTGCAGAAACAAAGCAGTGAGTTCAAATATCCTGTTCCAGAATCATCCAAAATTGCTCATGTACAACATTAAGCATATCCCAACCCCTCCACACCCTCCTGTGGACACACGGTTAAAGATCTTTGTACTTTACTTAGAAGCTTTCTGTCTTTACTGGGGTGCTGCACCTTCCCCTGCTCTCTTTCCTTCTTAACACAGGAAACCATATCCATTGCTCTTTTAGAACTATGTGAAATGTTTCACTGTTGCATAAATTCCTTATTCATTAAAAGATTTGGTCAGCTTCAAACTTGTCTATAATGAGGGAGATTGAACCTACATTTGGAAGGTAAAGTCCAAAAGTATGTTTGGCTGAGCAGGCTTTCCTGGTATGGAGGATGGGAGTTGAAGTACAGTGGGATGAAGTGTGATTGATTTATGTTTCTATTAATAAATCAAGCTTTGTGAAGCAGATACTAGTGTTGTAGTATTTCTTTTTATGTATCTTGGGAAGTTTAAGGGAATTTTTATCTCTTCCTTATCAGCCATACTAAATATGTGGTTGAAGTGCAGGGGCCCCATGTCTGTGTTTAAGGAATTGTAGATGAAAGATTTTAGCATAAATAATAAGAAAGATATAGGACAACTGAAACAGGTATTTGTGGTGTCACATAATAGCATTGTTAAGTGATTCACAAAATGCCTTCACCAAGAAGAAAGATGTAACCCTGAAAACAGTAGTACTGGGGAGTGTGCTTAGACCCAATGATCAGTGACACCAAACACCATACTCTCATGCACTGGCTAAGTCTTAGGCATTTGCTCCATTAATAAGCATTTATTATCAGTTGTCTTTTTCTCCAGCCAAATTTGCATTCATTTCCTGGGCCCACTGGACTCAAGCTACATTTCATTAGCACATTAGTAAAGCTGGTTGGTAAGTAGATCTCTTTCCTTCCTGCTTCAAGCCTGCTGCTTCTTCTAGAGAGGAGCTTGGAGAGCTCCCTGGGAAAGCAGCTTCTCATCACTGCCCTAGTCCACAGCCACTAGCATTTCTGATGCTCTGCTTCAGTCCACTGTCATTTGCTTCTGTGTCATCCCTTGATTCCCAAGATCAGACTGACTCTGCCAATTATCTTCCTGGGGCTTGTTTTCATTTGCATGTGTAGTTTACAGTTTGTTTTATTTGATTTCCTCTTATTCACACCTGTGTTTATGAGGTGTGAATAAACAAGAAAAGCTCATTCTCAGTAATCTTTTATCAGTGTGAATTAATAACTAAGTGATGAATAATCACCCTTTTTAATGCAGATGCTTACTTCTGTTCTTATATCCATTTAATGTGTTTCTGATACTATTTATGTTGTTACCTAGCAGCAAATAAAAGACAAATTTCAGTTGTAGATTACTACATGTGGCAATGAACTTGTATAATCTTGTTTCAATAAACTCTCTTATGGATCATTGCTCACACTGTATTGTGAAATGCAATACCTGTGTGCTACATGAATGCGTTGTCTAAATTCTCTTACCAAGATGGTGATTTTGATTTCATGGCACTCTGGTTCAATAAGAACTGCTGAAAACAGTGCAAGCTCTTAGACTCCATTTTTTTCCCCCTAGATCGTATCTGGTTATAGGTCTGTTTGTTATTTTCTTTTAACTTTTGTTGTATAGGTAATTTATGTTTTCCAAAAATATTCAGATAATCCAGACTTGGATGTCTGTGGAACTGGGGTTTACTGCTTCAGGTCTGCTCAGTTTGTGTGACCCTACATTGTGCAGTATACTAACAATTTTGTCCATGCGGTAGATAGCTGGCTAAACAGAAACCAGAAAGATCATCTGTAGATGGTGCAGGATTTGAGGTTCCACAGGAGTAAAGGATTTTCTCATGTTGCCATGATTTTGTGTTAGGTTTTTTGTATTTTTGGGGAAAGGGGAGTTGTTTGGATTTTTGTGTTGCTTGCTTGTTTTGTTGGGTTTTTTTCTTTCTCTTAAATGGTGATGTTTTGGTCTTCAGACAGATAATTGTCTTCGAACTCAAAATGGTCCTTCTGCTTTAACAGAGAGTCTGTTAGTAACCAGAGGGATTGGCTGACCTCAGTGTGGTGTGTTAGCATAGCCTGATGGAACTGTACAGAAGTGTATATTACTTGAAGGCTTTTCCAAGAACTTGCATACTAAGTATGGGCTATTTATTCTTGTGATGTGTAACCTTGGTGAAGCCCAGGTAAACTGGCTGCTGGATCTTATATATCAGACCTGCTTTTAGATTTCTTGTTTTCTAGTAGCTCACCCTTCTCTGTAACACCTTGTAGGTACAGACACTATCTGTTACCCCTTCAGAGATATAGCATTTACTGCCCAGCTGCACCAAGTCTCTGGAATTTGTTTTGAACCTCAGACTCTCCTGTGATTTCAATGCCAAGGCTCTAGTCTTATGAATACTTTGGGTTTAAGCTGATCCATCTATCCCATAACAGTGAAAGCAGACAGGCATACAGATATATACAAATAGGAGGGAATTCTTCACTGTGAGGGTTGTGAGGCACTGGAACAGTTTGCCCAGAGAAGGTGCAGATGCCTCATCTCTGGCTACATTCAAGGCCAGGTTGGATGGGGCTTTGCACAATCTGGTCTAGGGGAAGGTGTCCCTGCCCATGGCAGGGGGGTAGGAACTGGACCTTTAAGGTCCCCTGCAACTCGAACAATTCTGTGATTCTATGATACAGACCTTTAAAAAGCTTTAAAGCAAAATTCTCTTAGCTAGTGCAGAGGATACAAGGATCAAGGCAAAAAATAGGTGTTAAGTATCCTTTTTTTCAGTTACTCCCTGTACTGGCCTTTGGGCTTGTATGAGAACCAGATGGTGAACTCAGAATCTTTTGCCTGTATCTTAGCTGTTCTGCATAATATGGTGTATTTCTCTTTAACCCTCTGTATAAGTTATCTTATGCTGACATAATTTATTTTTTTACTTCCATTTTTGACTGGAATAGTACCCAAGAACAGTGTAAGTCTTGTTCTTGCTACTCATGGCTGAATCCCCTTATTCGTGCACCCCTCATCTTGAACATCTTGCCTCTAGCTTTTAGGGGTCAGCCTTCACAATAATTTCTTTTTCTACTGTACAGGAATTTCCTGTTCTTCAAACCTCTACCTCTTAAGATAAACCTCTATCTTAAGATAAACTTGGTCTCGCATTTTCCCCTAATTTTCTGCTACGTTATTGTTCTTAGAGTTTCCACCTGAAGGTTTGGAGCCTTACATCCTATTAGGCATTCAGGCTGTCAGGCCTTGTTCAGAGAGCAAACACAGAACTGCTTCTTCATGTGAGGTATTCCTGTTGTAATGATTTCAAACCCTCAAGCAGAATTCATAAACTCTGCCTCATAGTTACTCTAATACTGTGATTATTTCCTGAGTAGGTTCTTATCTGTTATATGAATGGTAAAATTTATACTTGTACCATGACAAAATGATTTTTATTTGAATATATTGGGGTTTTTCTGTCCAAATGTACCTGTAATTTCAGAATTTATTTTTAATTATGTGTAAGAACAAAACTGGGTGTAAGATTATTTTTTTGCCCTCTTTTCTCCCTCCCTCTTTCTTTTCAGATGTTGCAGTTGTGGACATGAGTGATATTTCCAAGCAACCATCACTGTTCTACCACCTTGGTGTGCGTGAAAGCTTTGACATGGCTAATAATGTTATACTCTACCATGACACTGATGCTGACACTGCTCAGTCTCTCAAAGTAAGGTTCTTGCTTCAAAATCTGCTTCATTTTAGAAATGTATTTAAATAATTGATCATGCAAATGTATGTGGTTTTTTTTCTGAAACATCCATTGAATGTGATTTCTTTATAGCATGATAGCAAAATCATGCTAAGAAAAACAGCTGCTAGCAAAAATAGTAATGATTAGAACTGTATGAAAGCTTGTTTATAAGAAAAAATCTGTAATACGGAACTGATTTTGCTCTGGATGGTTAGACATGGAAGTGAGAATGCAGCTTGGGGTTTTTTTCCTTCCTTTCCCTCTTATAATTAGAGGAAATGTAAAAATAAAATGTTATGGCCTGTATAACAACAATGCTTGAACATGGGCTGCATTGCAGGATACTCCTACTATTGAAACACTTCTGTCAGATGAAGTTTGCATCTCCTGCGTACTGAGTAGTTAAGACTACAGGAATCTCCTTTTTCATGCTGTTTGAAGATAAAAAAAGAGATCCTCAATAAATCATTTTATAGGCCTGTTGTTCATTCTTATAGTAAGATAATACATGCTATACACTTAAGTCCTAAAATTGCTGTTGCGGAGGCAAGTCATATATTGTGGATGTTTTTCTCAGTGCAGGTTGTCTTTGCTTTGGGTCACATTTAGACTTTTATCCTCTGTATCATCACAAACTGCTGCTTTTAATGTCATCCATTTTCTTGCTACCATCACTGAGAGCAGTGTTATTCATGAGTTGTATATTTTCCTTATTTTGAGTTATTATCCCTTACTATTTTATATTTTTCACACCAGCAATGTCCAAATATCCTTTTTGGAATTCTCCAACCTCTCTTGATCCTACAAGAATGTGAAGTTAAAACTTAATTTTGTATGAGTCTGCTTTACTTTTCCCAGAAAAGCTCTGATCTGTCACTGCTCCTCTTTCTGCTCACATTAAGTTTGTCACATGCTTCCTTTCCTCAGGTGGTAGCCCACATACATATTCCATGTGACCTGGTGTCACAAGAGCTCAGAGTTGGAGTCTCTCGCACTCTGCTCAGAGGTTATCCATACAGATATGTGCTAAGGCATATCTGCATGCTCTCCATTGCTCTAGCTAATCTGGGTAGGCAGGCATACAACTTTTCATCCTTCATTGGTAATACACCTGACTGCAAAGAGATCTTGCATTTTTATTTTTCATTAGCACATTTTTACCTTTCTTCCATGCTGTCACTCAGATGTTCCAGCCAGCTTGGTTCTCCTAAGGATGTGCCAAAGTTTGAGAAGCACAGGCTAGTCATCTGTTAGTCTCTGCCCAATGAGGACCTCTGTGGATGGCTTTGAGTTCTGCACGTTGTGACAAGCACATATGCAAGCACCTGCTCCATAACTGGAGTGCTGAATGACCTCCAGGATTACATCCATCCATGTCTTCACATTGATTGTTGCCAGAACTTGCAATTCTTTGCACTGTCATGTTCTGGGGCTTTTTTGTCTGAGGACATAAAGTCAATGACAAATCTGGGCATCTGGGAACACTGGAGTGTGACTGGTTCACTTAAGATTAGAAAAATTATCATCTGCCTTCATCCTGCTTCTGCTAGAAACTCTGTCAGTGCCTCTTCCTCATCTACCAGTTGTTCGTATAACCTCCTTGGCCTGTGTGGGCTATCTTATCTATCCTAGCTTATCTTACTATGGGAATAGAATGTTTGATTTAAGTTGCTGAAACCAAGTAGAAGAGTTTCTCTAGATCAAGTGCTGGAGTAGTTTAAGCAGGGCAATGTAACATGATTCAGTGCTACCCTGATGTCCTTGATATCTCTTCTGCAATTGATCCCAGGTTCAGTGCTGGATATCACTCAAGTGTGCTAATTCACCTTTCTTAGGAATACTTCAAAAGGTAGACAAGGGTTGTTCTTGGACCCTTTCAGTTCATGAGACATCTTATGGTGTAAGTGATGGATAGCTCTCAGAAGAGTTCTTTTCTCCCTGCTAGGAACGATTTTTAATTGCTGTAGGTAAATATCTACTGGAGATACTTACTTAGGCTAGGAAGACATTTTAATTTTCAGATATGTGATATTTCATATCTCTAAGCCTTCCATCACTTTTATTCTGAAATATTTCATTTGGTTTAGGGAGTTTAAGTTAATTAGTAATTCTTATTAGGTTTTGGTACCTTACTATGTATTTTTGACAATCTGCTTGTGTTTTCTTTATTCTCAGGTTTATGACTAATTTGGTCAGGTTTTCTTTCTTTCTTTCAGAAATCTATTACTTTACTCCGATCTAGGTTGCTGTGCATGCCTCTTAAGAGTGGCTACCCGAAGTGCTGTAAAGGCAGTATTGAAGACTGTTATTACTTCTACTGGGAAGATCTGTGAAGTTCAGACAGCCTGATTTTATATCACTTATCTCTTAGGGCCCATGCAGAAATTATCCCAAGAGTTGTATTTTCAGTTTCACCAATGTTCTTTACAAAGCAACCTAGTTCTGAGCATATGAAAGAATATGTAGTCTGGATTTCAGAAGGGTCATATTTGCAAAACTGGACTTCTTAGATGGCTCCTGATATTTTGCCTATTGTTGGGGAAAAGGGTCTATGGCCATGACCATTTTCTGTGCAGTAGATTTCAGGCTGTCACGTGAAGTTGCTCAAGCAGAATACTCTTAGGTTGTCAAAGCACGAACAATTAAGTACTTTTCTTGATCCAACCCTAACTATTCTATGTTGTTCTGTCCCTTTACCTGTAATTTGCTGTGGCAGGAAATCTGGATTATGGTGTGAAGAACATGCCTGTGTATATATATATATATATGTATTCCAATTGTATATATTGGAAAGAATAACTCCCAGTAAAAATTAATAAACATTTTTTTTTCTCTCCTATATTTTTTCTTTTTTTTTTTCTTTTTTTCCCCAGGATATGGTATCTCAGAAAAACACAGTAAGTATTAAATCCACGTTCATTTCAAAAAACAAAATGAAGATACAAAGTTTGAAGCAACTCTAATAATAAAGCAGCCAAGCATGTTTATGCTCTATATGACTTCAGGAAGTCTATTTCACTTAGATACAACTCAGACTACTGGAAATCTTGTCGAATTGCTTTCCAAAGTAAAGCTAAATTAAAAAGTTACTTTTCTTTGGAAGTTCCTTTGAAAATTCTAGAAAAGTGGCAATACATGCATCTGTAGGTTGATAGACCAAAATGTAAACTCAGAAATTCTAAGTCTCTTTCTCCCTCCACCAACTTTCACCCACCTGTGCAAATGTATATGTGTGTGTGCTGCCTTAATATCTCCTAGATATGTATATGTGTGTGTATATATATTGTGTGTGTGTATATATATCACCAAGCAGTTTTGGCTACTGTATACCCATCCTCTTCTTCATAAATTCACAGATTTTACTTAGGAATGCAAAAGATTGTTTCCCAAAGTAAAAATATTCTTATCCTTAAAGCAAGTAAAACTAACCAAATAAGTAAGTAAGCCTGAATCAAGACAAAATGTAGCTGTTATTTTAGGCTTAATGCAATATGCCATGATATCTCAGACAGTTATACATTTTGTCTCACTTCGCATCATGTCAGTAGTTATTTTCATTAAACACTCTACACTGTTATTTTGAGGACTACTGAATTTGCAAAAATCTTAAGCTTCCATTTATTCCTGTTTCCTCCCATTCTATGCCTTTAATTTTCTTCTGAAAAATATTGAGCAGGACTAAAATAATTTAATGTTCTTAGAGTTTGCTAATAATTTGAAAGAGAAAAAGAAGAAATACTTCGTTACTCACAACAGTTTATTTTGAGCTGCTGTTTATACCTGGCCACAGCACTGCAGGTAGGCTGAAGATAGATCAGATTGAGCTCATGAGTAAGTCCAGGTAATTTCCCTGACTGTCCTTAGTGATATTTGAACTGGTTTCACCTGTGGGGTGTGAATTGCATTTACCAGTTTATAGTTCTTTAAGGGGGTCCTGGGAATGAAGCAGATTTGCTTGTGAATGCTACTATTCATCAGCTGGTGAATGACCAAAGGTAACAAGCATGTGCTTTCCCTTCCTGAGCAAGAGAGAGAATTATGACTGAGCCATTTAATAGGTATTTGCAGAAATGGAGTAAAAGGAAAGAGGATGATGGCAACTTCATTCTAGTGGACAGATTAGTGATGGCAAATTCAGCCTAGTGAGCCTAGTTTAGCAGTCTGCAATCTTTTCTTTTGGCAGACTCCTCCCACAGAGGGTATATTTACGTCACATGGAGGAGAAGAAAAGATGGATCTGGTAACATGGTTTCTGGAGCAGGGCCTGGTATCAGGGCTGTAAACATCATGTGGCTAGCAGATGGGTCAGGGAAGTACCTTGAAACTAGGATCCTGATCCCTCCTTTAAAAATAAGGGATTGCCTAACACACTTTCTTCAAGTGTTTAAATTAAGAAAGCAATTCTGAGTAAAATACGGTGAGGACAAAAAAAAGAAAAAATATTATAAATACCAACTATGGATTCTTGACCCTTTTTCATTATATGTGGTTGTTCATATTCTTTTTCATTAATTAAATGTGCTCCTATATTGCATTCTTTCATCCCTTTTTTAATCAGAAATTACATCAAAACTAATTAGGAAAACAAAAAGTTAATAGGTTAAAACTTTATGTTTTTCTAAGGTAGAGTTGACTTCAAGTAGACTGATTGCTTTCTGCTCCTTTCAGATCCAATAAGTTGCCATGAGAGGCTTGCAGCTGGCTTCTGCCCCAACATGGTGCTATTGCTTCATTGCTTGGTTAAATATTTTACAACCGTATGGGCAATTGCAGTAAATTGCTAAGGAGGATTGCTGCCCTAGTTAAGTAGGTACAGAATTGGTGTGAATTTACTGTGTCCAATGAGGTATGTATTTATATCACCACTTCAGTTTAAATGCTGAATATTAGATACAAGAGTTAAAATCTCTATACCAGGGGTTTGTGTTTTCCTTTCACTTTCCTTGATTAGGAAGTGTGGATATGCCTCTGCAGAAAGAGTTTAAATGCACTCATTAGGGTCGGAAGACATGTTGGAAATAGGATAGATACTTGACCTGCTGCTAAGCCTTCCTCCAACCCAGAATTAGCCACAGGAATACCATTGCTGGTTTCATGAACGGAAGTCCTCTCCAAATCTTTTAACCTCTGTGTCCACACATTTGCACTGTGTAGAAGGGAAGGGGGAACAACAGAGATTCTACCAGGCACAGCACACCATTTTTCCAGCAGCACAAGTGAAACTTTCTGTGCTGGCTGCTGGAGCTTGGAGCTTTCTCTGAGGTTTCTTTGCCCTCACCCTTACTATTTGTCCTGAAAATATGAAGTCTTGTACAAAGGCGCGAACAAAATCATAGCATGGAACAGGTTTGGAGCCATGTTAAAGATGCAGATGAATGTCTAGTGTGTCATCTGAGGTGATTTTCTTTTGTATATAACCAGTAAGCCTTGAATAAAATGGACCCTTTCCTTGCTAAAGAAAGCATTATATTCTAATTCAGCAACAAGGAAGATGCTGAGAGTGAAGAACCAGGACATCAAGCTGAAAACAATGCACAGAAAAAAGGTCAGCAATTCGTTTGAGATTTGGCCTGAGTACAACTGGTGTAACAGTGATAATTATACAGCAGCATGCTGCAGTGGTGAGAGTTCAAGAGATTTTATAGCTTACTGTCAGAAAAAAGAGCATAAGAGTAGGAGAACTCTCCTTCCTTCCCTCCACCATACAGGAATGAAGTTTTCAGGGGTGAGATAAGGTGGGGAATTTGATTCAGTTCTACTTGACTTCCTCAAACAAACAACTAAAATTCTGCATTGATAATTTATTGCATACTTGGATACAAAAGGAAAGAATTATTGGCTTGGGAGTTCAGTTCCCAAGAATGAATTGCCCTTGCATGAAATTCAAGGTCAAGATTCTATGTCCCATCAGTTAGGTTTCCTTCTGTAGAGCTCCTCTGAGCTTTGAGGGCTGTTTTCTGCTAATTGTGTTGAGGGTGTATGCACGGCTTCCTAGTTTCTGTCAAAATTAGAATTGATAAAATAAATTGCAAATATGCAGTCTTGCAGAACAGTTTGTTTCCCGTGTCATTATGGAAAAATCAAGGTTTGAGAGCACTGTGGATGCTACTGGACTGTAGAGTACAGGAAAATAAATTCACCTAAGGAAAACTGGCTTGTGCTTTGGAGTTTCTATAGATATCAGATAAACATTGGTTTACTGAAGAAATGAAATTTTAACGATTTTTGAAAGCAAAAAATGCTTAAAAAATTATCTTCCCCAAACCCAATGTAATAGACAAAGCCCATGGGAAAGTCACTCCATTTTGGTGCAATGTTTTGTTGCTATCCTTGATTTTTTAATTTTGTTTCAATATGGAAATTTCCTCTCCCTCTACAGGATTTTAGGAAATGTATACAAAAAGTCCAAGGTTGTGTGACAAGTGCACAGGGGGCTTTTTTAATGCTGCTGGAGTCATGAAGCAAAATATACAGTCTTTCTGGGAATAGTTCTAGCACTGGTTGCACATAGTTTAAGATACATACTTTGATACATTCCGTTTGTTTGAATGTTGCATTGCAAATACAAGCTAGAATTTCACAGTCTAGGAAAATTCTTATGGCAAGTACAGAATATAAGGAAAAAGACTTAATAGTTAATTTTTCTTTAGTTGATGGTATGCCTGAAGAAATTTGAATAACCCCATTAATTGCTTTCAGGAAAGGTATTTAAAGGAAAGTAAACTGGCTATTAAAGCAAATGGTTTATTATAAAATACTTAGGCCACTGGGCCTGATAAAATACTTTCAGAGCTTTAAATGGTTTGGGGTTTTTTGTTAGATCATGTAACGGCTCCTATAGCAAGCAAAGAATAATGTCTAGGCCATGGAAGGAGTTATTAGCAAAAATTCTCCTTGATCTAAAGGGAACAGGATTGCAATTTATCCTTGCCACAAGGAATTTTTATACTGAAAAATCATTTCTTATGGTAATTGGTAGAAAGTCTCTTCAGAGTTTCACTAGCTGTATAAATTAGACTGCATCTACTATTTCAAGTTAATGAACATTTAAGTAAAAAAAAAAGAAATCTTAAGAAAGATGTTTGCACTTGGACTCATATTCTCCAATTTAGTAGCCCCAATGGATACAAGTAAGAGCCAAGATTCTAAAAGTATGATTACATTATATGGATTTAATAATCTGAGGAAGTATTATTGCAGAGTAGTTTTCTATATTTTATTTTCTGATAATTTTTGCAAGATATAAGTGTTTGTATTATTTGGTAATTTAATTATATATTTCTAAGGAAGCTTGAAGTAGTGCAAGTATTACAAAGTATTTAAAGAGTTTGCAAAAGGGCAGAGAATGAAAGATGAATAGGACCAACTTAAATGCAATTGTTTTCTCTTTTGAGGGGAGAATAGTACAAAGGCAATGGGTAAGCCAGTAAATATTAAATATTAAATAGCCAATAAATATTTCCATAGTTTTTATGGAAATAGTTACTATCTCAAGGCATGTGTATTGGTAGTGGTTGGATTAGTGTTAACTGATCATGTAATCAGGTCTGATAGGTTCATAAAAGTAAGACTTGAAAGTACCTTACTGATGACACAAAGAGATGAATAGACAAATCATGTAGATAGACAAATCTTATATTCAGGGTAGCAAGAGTATTGCACTGTTTTCTTGGCCTTCTGAATGGGCTTGCTATAAATACCTATATTAATTTTATGTTGTTTTTTAATAATTTCTCTATTCATGTGTCATGTCTGTCTTTTTGATTCTTATGCTGTTTTGTGGTGGTGTTTTTCTTTCTGTTGTTTTACTTCTATTTGGAGTAGGTTGCCAACCACAAAGCTTTTCTTCGGGTTCAAGTACCTCCTGAATACCACAGTGGTTATATGATAGACAAAGTATGTATTACTGTAAATCTGCTTCCTGTTGAACAGATATGCCATCTTATAACTGTGTTTCTAGGCATTTAAAAATGTACAGCATTTCTATCTTAAGGAATCCCTAAGAATAGTGCTTGGCAGGATCTTTTCTTCAAAGTGATTGTTGCCTTGGAGTACTCTTTCCTTGCAAGCTAGATCCCAGCATCCAGTATGTTTGGCTTGTGATAATCTCTCTTCACAGCCTTTACATAAAAATACTGTGTATATTCAACTTTAGAAAAGGAAGTATCTTTTAAAAGTCTGGGTCAACTATACTGCATGATGGATAGGAATGTGATGTCGCAGAAAACTACAGCGAAAACCTCAATTCTTGAGGCAACAGTGGATTAAACTCCCTAAACCCTCAAAAGTTTGTGACTTCTTTGAGTGAATGTGGTTATTTTTCTCTTATCCTATGTGTTTTCCTTGTAACTGCTTGATAAGGTAGGCTAAGCCCTCCTGATGCTCTTGATACTTGAATAAGTAGCAGAATGAACTGCATAGTTCAAGTAAAATAATTGTGCTCTTTGCTGTGCAGGCATAACTGCCTCTCTAAAAATGCAGAGATTTTACTCAACATTATTTATGTGGAGAGAAAAAAAAAAAAAAAGAACCCTGAACTTTAATTCTAGTGCAGTGTCTGTCACAGTGACAGTTGTACCGGAACAGCTAGCAGTGCAATTAAAAACCTGGTTAGGTTAGTGAGGCCAAAAACTTTAAACGGCATTAACAAAAGGCTTAGAGGAGTGCTTTAAGATGAAAAGTACTCTACACATGGCCTGCCTTGCCTAGAGCCTAAAAATGGCCTATATGGGCCTAAGTCAGCCCTTCAGCAAAGGCATGACTCTGTGATTAATGCCCTTAACCATTTTCCCTCAAGAACGGGAGCCTCTCTCAACTTGCTTTCAGTTATTTCCTGTTTTCCCTATGTTCCTAAAGTTTTGGCTCTTTTTGTGGTAGATTTTGAAGTGTTGCTGAATGCAATATTTTCATTGCTAGCATACTGGGCACACATTATTTACTGGTAGATGAGCTACTGACAGCATTTTTTTTTTTTTCTTCAGTCTGCTTGATTTTTTGCAATTTTTAACTTCAACATTTCACAAAATGAGACAATAAGAAGAGTTTAACTATGAAAATAAAATAAAGTAAACCTGAAATAAATCAACTCAGTGTACAGTCTTTATAAGCTATGAGGTTATAGTTCCATTACAATTAAATAACTCATAATTTATAGGTACTATATACTTGCAGCTAGGATTTCTATATATGTTACTTCATACTCACCCATGCCATTTATTCATTATCCTAAAAAGCAATAGGTGGTGTATGACAGCACAGTAATTTTCACATTGATTAGCTTGTGGTGACAGAGACCAGCATCCCAAGTAGATAATCATAAGAAGCCAGGATGATATCTTCCTTCTCTAACCTTTAAAGCCATCTCTAATCTTTAATAGTGTAAGAAAAGTAGAAAACCAGTTCTGAGTTCTGTCCATCTATGTAATGAAGATAAGAAAGACACTCTCAGAAAGGCCACACACTCTACATGAAGGAGCTTTACAATTTATTATATGTAAGATTTGGACAGAAGAAGTTAGAAAATTGGAGCTGGTTACTTTCAGACAAGGTGACATGCTCAAACACATGCAGAGTTCTTCTCTGCACAGAAGAATGTGTCTGTCGTGGGTAAAAATGGTTTTAGTTGTGTAGATTTTCCTACCCAAAGAGGCAAGAAATCTAGGTCAAATAGGTGAGACGTTGGCTGAATAAAATTAATACAGTGTTTCACAAGTGTCATTTAATTTTTTTCTGAAAAAGTTGCTTTGTCTTTTCATTAGGTGACTGCGGTTCCCTTTATGTCACAAAATACATCATACATTCAAATGGGCTTTTTTATTTTTTTTCCATTGCAGGAAGAGCTAATTCACTACTATAGGTTTAAGAATAGAGTTTATACACAAACAGCTTTTGTTTTGCACTGAACTCAGTGTTTATTTGAATAAACTGGAGACTAAATTGCTTTTAAATACTGGTGGTTTCAGTTGCAAATTTTCCACCTTTTTTGCTAGGAAGTAAAGATGACATTGCAACAGATAATTACATTGTTACAACAGAGATAAGGTCCTGCAGTGTTTATGAGGAAGGATTGTGGCTTGCTCTTTATCTATTAGAAATAATGTAAAATTCTAAATCTTCACAGACATATCAACAACAGGATGTACTGATATAGGGTTTTTTCCATGTGTATTTTTAGTAACTGCATGCTCTGCATCGTTAACTTCCCATAAGCAGTTTATTCTTGTCTAGTTTATTAATGCCTATAAAAATTTGCCATCTTCATATCCATTTGTTCATTATCTCAGCATTCTTCCATTGTTCAAGGTGACTTTGAATGGCTATGGCTTTACTGCCAGCCTAGATGATAGGAAAAAAGGAAAGGTGTGATTTTGCTGTACATGTTTGATGCCTTGATATCCCCAAGGTGGAGTTTGAAGGGTATTTAGTGGTAGTTGATTGTGTTAGATGTATCATACTGACCCATGCTTCAGTGCTCCTGTCTAGTTACTCTGAAATGCAGAGTTTACTTTTAAGCAGCAGAGAATTGTCATAGCTCAAAACTGGTGCTTCTAGTAGCTATGGAAAACTTCAGAGTTATCTGTTTTTTGGGTCTTGCTCAGGAGCTGAAGACTCTGAACTTGCTGGTTTGAGGCTCTGAAGGGCATTTTCTGCTTCCTCTTTCTGCACCTTGATTATGTTTACACTTTTTATGTGGCAAGTTTAGGACTTCAGTTTTTTACTTCTAGAATTTTGTGCCAAATGTATTTTATATACATTATGAAATATACATGATGAAACATTTCCAAGTTTTCTTGGTTGGTTGGTTTGGTATTTGAAGGTAACACGCAGAAAATATTTTGTAGGCTCCTCTGCATCAAATACCTCCATAAAGTCTTTCCAATGCTTGTGTTTCTGTATTTCTCTCTTTGTGGGGAGCTCTGCATCATATACTTCCTAGCACAGTAAGCCTAGAGGATGCAAGTACACCTCAGACACTCAAAATTTGGGAGCAGAAGGTTAGCTTGTAACTGTCAGACTCTATTAGTGTCCATACATAATACAAAAAGTATTGAACAGTTTCGTTGTATTGTTGCTTAACAGATCTGGACCCTTGCTAATATTTTTAACTATTCCATGAAAAAATCCCCTAATTTAATGCTTGCAAATCTTGTGTTAAACAGTGCACTAAAGCTTCCTAATGCACTAGCCCCAATCTAGCTGTTTCTTCTGACAGTAAAGTATTCTGTGTGTACAGAAGCATATTTCTACTTTCATTTGTTTTCTAAACTGTGCCTGTTTTTATTTTAGGCTTCCAGTGGTAATTATTACTTTATTCCATACATTGTCACACCTTCTGCTGACTACTTTTGCTGTGAAAGTGATGCTCAACGAAGAGCTTCTGAGTATATGCAGCCCAGCTGGGACAATATCCTGGGGCCACTATGTGTCCCACTGGTGGACAAGTTTATCAGCCTTCTCAAGGATGTTCATGTTACATCATGGTAATTTTACTACGCATACATCTCCAGAACCTTTGATAGTCTCTTCAATCTTATTAAAAAAAAACCCAAGCAAACCCAACAAAATCTATAGTAGCATTGATGATTTATTATTATTATTATTCACTGCACTTGATATAGTTTTTTAAAAAAGCCGTTATCTTTACTGCTTTCTGTATTGCTGTCCTGATCTATGGTTACTTTCTGAATTATCAGTAAGCAAAGGCAGTCCATGGGTTAGATGAAGTATAAGTTACAGTGCATAAGATTGTAATAGGAGATAAATCAAAGCCTCTTCATACAGCTCAAAGCTAAACACCGTGCTTTTCTGTCACCAGATAATGTGGCAGCACTGGGCAATCAAATGTAACTTTGATGGTTTGGTTTTTGGTGGTGGTGGTTGTGCTTGGTTTTGTTTGGTTTGGGGTGTTTGGTTTTTTTTTTTAACATTAACCTTCTAATATCAGCTAATAAACATGACACTGTTTGGCCGCTTTTACAAAGGACTGTTGTAGTTTCAAGGATTGAGGCTGAAGGTTAAAGTCTCTCTTTCTCGATTGGTTACCCTGTATTCTGAAGCTAGTCTGGTTTTGTTTGTATTTCTGGAAAACATGGTGAAAGACTGAGCTTTTAGGTTTTCTTTTTCCTAGTGTGTGAAGCATGAGGTAGTGCTGAGGGCCCTTGAATTTCTTTCTCTTTTCCCGTTGCCATCCCACCCCAGTGAAAGGCTCACCTAAACCCCTCCTTTTCTCACCTGGTCCCACTCTTAGAATACCATAGATGAGCCTGCCTATATACACCCTCCTCACACCTCCATCCATGGCAGGTCTGCTATTCACTGGCACCTTGCTGGGTTTATCACATATTTTTATGGAAAATTTTTATGTGCATCCCACTGTGAGGAAATGGCACCTGTTGGAAATTATGCCAGCAATATCTAGAAATAAGAAAAACAAGAAAAAGAAATATCTAGCAGCCTTCTTCCTATATGTCTGTCTTTTATTTCTGTAGTGCCTATTATAAAGAAACACTGCTGAATGATATTAGAAAAGCTAGAGAGAAGTATCAAGGAGATGAACTGGCTAAGGAGCTGGCCAGGATTAAGCTTCGTATGGATAACACTGAAGTGCTAACTTCTGACATTGTCATAAACCTGCTTCTTTCTTACAGAGATATTCAGGTATGTTCTTAAAGATTAAGGAAGATTATTTTACCATGGGATTTTGGCTCTTGTTTGTCTGACTGTACCTCACTGTTAAACAGCGATTCAAAGCTGACTCTAAAATTGTTAACAGTTTGACTTACCTGCTTGGCCAATTCAAGGGGCTTTGGACTCTTATGTATTTTGCCTGTGAAGGAGAGAAACAGATTAAATGAGTCCCTGAGGTCAACTCCTTTGGTTTTAGTAATTTTTAAACTCCTAAACCTCCCCTCCCCCCAAACCCGCAGTAAATATTCCCTAGTGAAGCAGAGATGTTTGCTTTTCCCTTCCCTCCCTTTCCTCCCTTGCCCTCAAAATCATTTAGAAAATTATTAATTTAACATTTAGAAATGAAGAAAATGCATTTGTTGTATTGGCCAGAGGTGCTCAAGTTAAGAACTGTCATGCAAAGAAAATTGTTTTTTTCTTTTAATGAGCACTGCTCTTGCTTGAACACGGCCTGTGTCGTGTATTTCCAAACTGACAGTCTGCGTGTGTGACATCCTTTTAAAATATACTTCCAACCATTCTATGGAAACCTTCTTCTTCTTTCCTCCCCTCCTCCCCCCCTGTATAATTAATCATAGGTTCCTAGAATGGTTTAGGTTGGAAGGAACCTTAAAGCTCACTTAGTTCCAACCCCCATGCCATGGGCAGGGACACCTTCCACTAAACCAGGTTGCTCAATGCCCCATCCAACCTGGCCTTGAACACTGCCAGGCATGGGGCAGCCACAACTTACGTGGACAGCCTGTTTCCAGTGCCTCCCCACCCCGAAGAATTATTTCCTAATATCCAGTCCCAGCCTCCTCTCTTCCAGTTTAAAGCCATTCCCCCTTGTCCTGTCACTATGTGCCCTTGTAAAAAGTCCCTCTCTGTATTCCCTGTAGGCACCCTTTAGGTACTGGAAGGCTGTTAAGTTAGTTATTTTGTAAGTATAAATGGGTCATGAGAGCACAGGGTGACCACATCATCCTGCATTACCCAGCTTTCCATTCTGAGATATGTATTTTCCTGCAGCACTTCATCCAGCTTCATTTTGATCAGCTCTGGTGATCATTTGCCTTCCTTCGAACGGTCTTCTTCCTTGAGAAATTTAATAATCTCAAAACATATTTTGAACAAACAAGTAACATGAGGCCACTTGTTGATGTCAGTAAGCTGTCCTCTTTATCAATGTATATGTAAGTTACCCCTGAAAAATCAAAATGAATGCACTACCAGTTGACATGCTGCAGAATGAACTGTGCCCTAGTCTGCAATCACCTGATGAAGTGTCATTCATCAGAAATCCTTAGTAAGGCCTGAAAAAACCAGGCTCATCACCTCTTCTTCCCAGTGCTGGAAGTGTAATCAATCAAACTGGCTAGACGGACTCAGTAATTTGGGCAGTGGCATGGAAATGAGGTAGAGGCAAGTACTGACATGGATAGACAAAATCCCTGTTTATTTCCTTTTTTTGGCTGTTTCACTGAGTCTTCTAGGAACAGTCACCTGAGATACTGTCTAGCAGTCATGATATGTTTAGTTTAGTGATAATTTCCTCTGCTTTCAGTTTCTTTTCTTTTTTTTTCTTTTTTAATTCATACCAGGACTATGATGCTATGGTGAAGCTGGTAGAAACACTAGAAATGCTTCCTACCTGTGACCTGGCTGATCAACACAACATTAAATTTCATTATGCTTTTGCATTGAATAGGTAAGGATGATTGATTGAAGTTATTTCATTTTACTGCTGTTCCATATGGGCTTATGTATAAATTTATAGGCAGATAATATACAAATTATTTTCCCTTTCTGCACAGAGATATTTACTGTAGTCATGTTCCTTTAATCCCTGTGCACCAAGACAGCTTGTAACTTTTGAAATAATTATTTTCCAACAACCATCATTTTGTCAGAAACCTGCTGAGAGTGAATCTGTTCCAAAGGCCACTTGAGTAATTGTGGAAGACTCCAGCGATAGCAGTGGATTCTTGGTCAGGCTGAGATTGTTTATTCTGAGTGACTGATTATTCTGAAGATCTTGAAAAGTTTAGCATGATAGAGTTCTGGATGAGTTATTAAAGTAATAGGTAACAAGATTGATTCATGAATACACGTTCATGATACACCTTCATTGAAAGGCACCTTGAAAGGTGATCTGGACCTAAAAGTACTTTGCTAGATTACGAAGCGGAGAAATATTTTTGAACTCTGCTGGTTAGCTACAGATATCTGCAGTGCCTATGTGCAACAGTTATTTTTTTTTCTAAAGAATTTATATTCATTTTGTATTGTAGAAAATAGATCTTCTGCAAATAAAATCACATGTAGTAATAAAAATAACTTGTTAGATAAAATCTGCATGCTATTAAAAATTGTGACCTGTAATCTAAGTAAAAATCAGCACTGAACAGCATCAGGATGGCACGGAATCAGAATCATAGAATAGTTAGGGTTGGAAAGGACCTTAAGATCATCTAGTTCCAACCCGCCTGCCATGGGCAGGGACACCTCCCACTAAACCATGCCACCCAAGGCTCTGTCCAACCCGGCCTTGAACACCGCCAGCGATGGAGCATTCACAACTTCCCTGAGCAACCCATTCCAGTGCCTCACCACCTGTACAGGAAAGAATTTCCTCCTTATATCTAATCTAAACTTTCCCTGTTTAAGTTTGAACCCATTATCTCTTGTCCTGTCACCACAGTCCCTCATGAAGAGTCCCTCCCCAGCATCCCTAGAGGCCCCCTTCAGATACTGGAAGGCTGCTATGAGGTCTCCATGCAGCCCCAACTTTCTCAGCCTATCTTCATATGGTAGATGCTCCAGTCCCCTGATCATCCTCATGGCCCTCCTCTGGAGTTGTTCCAACAGTTCCATGTCCTTCTTATGTTGAGGACACCAGAACTGCACACAATACTCCAAGTGAGGTCTCACAAGAGCAGAGTAGAGGGGCAGGATCACCTCCCTCGACCTGCTGGTCACACTCCTTTTGATGCAGCCCAGGATATGGTTGGCTTTCTGGGCTGCGAGCGCACACTGCAGCTGGCTCATGTTCATTTTCTCATTGACCAGCACCCCCAAGTCCTTCTCTGCAGGGCTGCTCTGAATCTCTTCTCTGCCCAACCTGTAGCTGTGCCTGGAATTGCTCCGACCCAGCTGTAGGACCTTGCCCTTTGGCATGGTTAAACTTCATAAGGTTGGCATCAGCTCACCTCACAAGCGTGTCAAGGTCCCTCTGGATGGCATCCCTTCCCTCCAATGTATCAACCGAACCACACAGCTTGGTGTCATTGGCAAACTTGCTGAGGGCGCACTCAATCCCACTGTCCATGTCACCGACAAAGATGTTGAACAAGACTGGTCCCAACACCGCTCCCTGAGGGACACCACTTGTTACTGGTCTCCAGCTGGACATTGAGCCATTGAGCACAACTCTTTGCATGCAGCCATCCAGCCAGTTCTTTATCCACCGAGTGGTCCACCTATCAAATTGATGTCTCTCCAACTTAGAGACAAGAATGTCATGTGCGACAGCATCAAACGCTTTGCACAAGTCCGGGTAGATGACACCAACTGCTCTACCCCTGTCCATCAGTTCTGTAGCCCCATCATAGAAGGCCACCAGGTTGGTCAGGCAGGATTTCCCCTTAGTGAAGCCATGCTGGCTGTCACCAACCAATAGTGAATGAAAGTCCATGGCAGAACCTCACAGTAAAACCAGATCATGTATGGTAGGACTAGTAGTCATGTTTCCTCTAAACCAAACTAAACCCATACGAAGTCCCTCCCTTGATCACGCAGTTTAATTTTACATTGGCAAGCACACATACAGGGCCTGAATTTACATTGTAATGATGACCTGAATCTCCCTCTCTCTTTTTTTTTTTTTCCCTGAAATTTTGAGGGTTTCACAATTCTAAAGGGTATTCCTCTGCGTCTTGCCATGGTTTGCATGTCACTGTTACTTTTGTCCACTCTGCTTTCCTGTGCAAGGTACAGCCATAGTAGATAACACTGACATAGGCTAGTACTGCTGTCCTTACAACCTGGGTCTTGCCAAATGAGCTCTTTCATGTACTGCTGTTATAGCTGAGTTCTGCCGAGTACCTTTATTGATGAATTTCTAGATTTTTGCACAGAGAAGCTAGGTAATGATCCTGGTTTTGTGGAAACTTTCACTCTGGGATTTGATGTCTTACAGAATCTGGGTGTGTGAACACATCCAGCTACCCCTCCAATAAGCAATTTGCCTGAATATCTAGTGCAGCGGCTGTCTTTATTAAGAAGATAGAAATAATACCTGCATGTATGTGGCATGCTGTTAAAACTGCTTCTCCAGCATTACAGTTCTCTTCCTTATTTTTTTTTTATTAAAAAAAAATTCTTCCCAAGAATTCTTCTCAAGGGAGATGGACATATTGAGTGATTTAATGTTTTGTTAATGTATCATATATTCAATTCATTACTCTTGCATTTGGAACCACAATATTTCAATGTTTTAAAGCATCATGTAGATTGATTATAAGCAACAGCTGAAGTTTTGATCCATCTGGAAAGAAAACCAACCAACCAACCAAAACAAACAGTGAAAGAAAATCTTACTGTTGGGGTTTGGGCTTTTTAAAAAAGCCCTACTATTGTTTTTACCAAGTCTTTTGTAGAAAGGAAAAACTGTGATTAAAAAGAAAAAAAGTTTATGGAATATGTTCTTGTAATAGTTTTAGACTAAAATGAACCATTTCCTATTTTGTGGTTTATATTGCCTTGAATTATCTAAAAGCATGAGCGAGTGCATTAAGCAAATGGACAATACAAAACATGATCAAAGCCAGTGGGAGAGGAAAGTTTTGCAATCAGTTTCTGTGAATTTCACTTCATGTAATCAGGTTAAGCAAGTAATACAAAAAGATGATAATTTGTTCTATGTTCTTTTATCTCCTGTTGCTCCAGCATATATACAGTAGATGAAGTACAGATGTTTAGTTGAGATTTATTTATATAGTTGATTCAAATACTAGGTGTGCTTGTTAGCTGGCTGTTTGTTTAGGATCTGCTTCATGAATTTAGGGCTTCATAGCAACGTTTTTTATGATTTGCAGTACACTTACGTTTGAGTATTTTCCAGTCAGCCTTATCTACCGAGCTACCAAGTTCTGGAAGCTTGTAAAGTGACCAAAGGGTATGCCAAATTCTATTCAAAACAGAGTAGACTTTAAAACAAAAATCGGCCCTGGCATAAGGCTGTGAAGACTTCAGTCTCTTTTCAAGGCAGTTCTATCTTCACTTATATTAAAGATGAGGGCAGCTGCAGCCGCTATTATCTAACTCAGCATGCTGTGTTTTAACAAGCAACATATTCCAATGCAATAATAAAAAAGGCAGTTATCAAGCGAAGGGCATAACAGGGTGCAAGGAGAAAATCACTAGTAATTGTGAATAATAGTAGCCATAGGAAATTATTCCCATTGAAAAACACTAGGTTATTTAAAATGTTCTGTTCTGCAATTACTCAGATTTAGTAAAAAAAAAAATCATAGGGTTCCTCATTTTATATGAGTGGCCTGCATGAAGCACCTGAAGTGTATATGAGGGGAAAAGAAAAGCTATTTTTTCCATTGTCATATCTAACTGAAGAACTGCAAATTTAGTTCTAGTCTGAAAACCCCATTCAGGATCTTGTTTTCCTCATTCACTATTTCAAATATTGAGGGTTATACAATCAAATTGCATCCATGGTGAGATGTCGTAACTTACAAATTAGTTTTTGATTTTAGGTGAGAGCGCTAGTGTAATACCTCTAATTGAAATTAGTTGTGTTCCTCAATAAGTAAGACATGTTTTGAAATCTTTTTTTCTGTAGATTTCTGTATGGTTAGTAGCAATTCAGACCATCTGCCATGAAGCCATTAGGGCATACTTAACTAACAGTGTCCTATTTTTATGCAAGAAAATGAAAAAAAAACCTTATTTTTAAATTAATTATGTATACTGTAGGCAAAGTTATTGTATGTAATGATAAATGAATACAGTATCATATACGACGACCAGTTAATTTTATGAAAGGTGGTATTTATACTAATCGATTAAGTTGTCTGACTGACATTTCCTCTGCAATGTGACAGTGAGAGCAGGGGGTTTTTTAATCATAATTATATGTAGTAAACTATCGGTAACTGCCTCAAGGCTGGAATAACAAAAAACAAGAGTCACATAGGAACAGAGTGGAAAAAGCAGGTTGCTCTTTTGAATGCATTTGACTTTATGAGAAATGTTTTCCAAACTGTTTGTTATGGTTTATTTCCCTTTGCATTGCTTTTCAGGAAATCTGTTTGCTTGTAGAGGCCTTAAAGTAATAGAGAAGATCAAATCAATAAGTCAACATGAAATATAAAGGAAACTGAAGGTGGATTTCCTTGAGTGAATTACTTTTCATTGACATATGGTTTTCTATAGTATATAGTCTTCACCAGCTAGACAGATGGAAACAAGCCGTACAGGGGAAAATGTGAACAAAAAGGTGGAAGGATTGTATCAGCTTTCACTTATGGAACAAGATAATTCTTGGTAAATTCCAGTGAAATCCATGGTGCTCCTGTTAACTTTGTTGGTTCGCTGAGTGTAATTCTGGCTCCTTTACCATGCCAGTGCTTTAAAGCTGGCAAAACCAGCCTGTGAGGCAGGAAGAAATTTTGGTTTGGGGATATTTAAAACTCGGACTCTGTATAAGGACTGCAAGTGGAGAGAAGGATTGGGGGAAAATAATTGGGGGGGGGGGGGAGGAATGAGCAGGAGGGACGAAGCCATGAAATAAAAAAGAAAGAAAAAAAAAGAGAGAGGATTTGGATTTTGCTGCAAGGCAACAGCTATTCCAGGGGGAGGCTGTGATATGAATAAGATTTCTGGATTTTGTTTGAGAGCTAGGGGACAGAAACAGTGTAAGAAGGGCCATATTGGCTCATGGCATAGTTCCCTGTAGTCTGGATTCCTAGGCTGTCTCTCACAGTGGTCAATAGCACATACATGGGGAAGGGCATGAGGACAGGAAAATGCACAACGATAGATCTCCCTAAATATTCCCACTGCTTCCACCAGCTTGCAGCTCAGGGACTTGCTGAGGCAGCAGTGGTAATTTTTGTGTTTGTCAAGTAAATTTTAGAAGGGAAGAAGAGGATAGATTTGTTAAGGTTTTGCTTTCTGCAAATAAACTGATTGCTGGTTTTGTAACCTTTCTCCATTAGTACAAACTCGCAGGAAACTTGAGCAAACAGTAGCAAACCTCAACAAATTATTCTTGTGCTTCAGGGGGGTAGAGGCCTGGAGAACTGTGGAGTAGTGGATGGGGACAGGACTGAGTTGTGAGGGAGTGTTTCTGGTTCCATTAACAGCTACAAATTTTTCATCAAAGAATGTCTCAGGTCTCTTAAATATCAATAGCTATGTGGATGCTGCGGGTACAAGAGAAGGAAAGAGCATGAGGGCATCCTTTAAGACTTACTGCTTGGTGGTGTAGTTATACCCCCATGGAAACAAGCAAACATGTCTCATCAGCAAAGGGTACCTCTGGGCTTCTAAACCAAGCCTCAATTCTGCTGACTGAAGTTGCCAAGTCACAGAACAGCAGCTTTGTTCTGAGAAGGAGTGCTGAGAAATGGAACAGGGTTGGGAGAGACAGAAAAAAATCCCATCGCAACTACTTAGAAATAGAAAGGTTTCAAATATAGTGTGCTTTTTGAAGAAGCGATATTGCTTCATTTTACAACTTGTCCCTTGGCTTCAGAGGAAAGTATCTGAGTTGAATACCTCTCATTTTGAATATCTGACTCCAACCCTGGATTAAGACAAAATATGACAGGAGGATGGGATGGGGTGGAAACCAGCCAATTAGAACACATGATACAATACTGAAGTTGCACTGTAACTTGATCATACCTCAGTTCTGTTTGTTCAGTACATGTGTTTATGTGCACATGCTTTAAATAAATGTTTTCATGACATGCTAAGCTGTTTTCATCAGGTTTGTAGCCTTACCGAGTGATTCAGAGCAGTAAAGGAGGAGTGGATAGTTGGTTAGGGTGGGGAGACAGATAAAGGAGGCTTGTGCAGAGAGGGAAGTGAGAAGACTGCTTCTGTTATTATACATGTCAGACTAAGCAGCCAGATAACTCATGGCAACACTGTGATGAGCAAATTACCAAATTGACAAGAAAATCAGTGAGCAGTTTCTGGAGAATATAAACGACCAGGCAAAACTGAACTGGCAAGAGAACATCAAGACCAATTTATCTCTATACAGTTACGTCTTACTGAAAAGCCTTAGTTTATTGAAGTGTTCTTCATACAGTGACTATCTATCTCATACCATCGATCACTCTTTGCTTCATTTGACTTTTTTCCTAATCCTAATACTTTGATTTCTTTTTCAAATACAGCCTAAAACTATGCACACTATTGAAGATTGGTGTGCTGGGTATTTGTAAAAAGGCATAATGACATTTTTAATTTTTAATCTCTGCCCGTTTCAATTCCTAGCATTTTGCTCGTGGGGGGATTTTGGTGGTGCTTTATTAAGCACTAGGATATTTTCATAATTGCCCTAGTATTTATAAGTAACTCAGACTTCTTTCATCACTGGCAGTAGCTTTCACATTATTGTGTTCACATAATTTAGACTGATTTTCTCTCCATTTCATTTCTGTGCAAGTTTTCACGAAGCCAGGTTTGTAGAGTCAGAACTAAAATGTGCTCACAAAGAAACCAGTGGGAGGGAAAAAAGAGTTATCAACAGCTTACCCAAGGCATATGCTTTGTTTTGATGTCTCTATATAAATTGTAGTAGTATTCTTTTTTTTCTTTTTTTTATCTCATTTACCATTCAAATATATTTTGTGAAGGTAAAACTATATTTTGAAAGAACTTTCTGATTGTGATTAGCTGTTTTAAAAACTGCTCTTCCAAACCCAAGGCAAACCATGAAGAGTAAGTAATTTTCACTGCATGTGTATGCAGGCTTGTTTAACGTTAGGGTACAGCTTATGCCTGGAGACATTCAAGGCCAGGCTGGATGTGGTTTTGGGCAACCTGATCTAGTTGAAGATGTCCCTGCTTATTGCAGGGGCGTTGGACTAGATGACCTTTGAAGGTCCCTTACAACTCAAACCATTCTATGGTTCTATGGAGACTGGTATGTTGAAGACCACTAATGAAGAATGCCTATTTCAAAAATTTATTTTGTTCCCAAAGTGACTAGTTTGTGTCATGCCATGCGGGGCATTTGTGTTTCAGAGGAAGCTGGCCTGTAACCAAGGAGCAGTAAAATGAACTGGTAGGGTCCTTTCTGTAGTAGCCGTTTGGGATTCTTCTGTGGCTTATAAAACTTCATATTCAGGGCATTTGCTTTGCAGAATCAGTCTCACTTGGTACCCCAGTTTACTTCCCATGACTGTACATCATCATGTACTTTGGTGTCATGGGTTCAGCAGCAGCAGTCATTTTTTCTCCTTCTTGGTAGCTGGTGCAGCACTGTGTTTTTGATTTTGGACCTGGGAACAGCTGCTGATAACACCAGTGTTTTCAGTTACTGCTTGGTAGTGTTTTGGTCTGGCCAAGGACTTTCTGAGCCTCATGCTCTGCCAGGGAGGAGGGGAAGCCGGGAGGAAGCAGAGACAGACACCTGACCCAAACTGACCAAAGAGGTTATTCCATACCACAGCATGTCATGCCCAGGATGTGTGGTGGTGCACTGGGGGGTTCGCTGCTGGGGGGTGCACTGGCTGGGTCGGGCCTGGTGAGCAGTTGTATTCTCTTTCTTTGTACTTCTCTTGTTATTATTAATACTGGTGGTAGCAGTAGTGATTTGTGTTATACCTTAGTTACTAAACTGTTCTTATCTCAACCTGTGCGAGTTGCATTTTTTTTTCTCGAATTGTCCTCCCCATCCCCCCAGGACCGGGGGAAGAAAAAGAGGAGAGTGAGCGAAACTTCACGAGTAAAACTTCATGAGTTTTAGAGGCTTAAACCATGACATTTGGCTTCCCTGTTCAGAGGGGCTGTGGTATCTGCATCTTTGGAGGTTTAATAGATTCAGCTTTCCAGACAAAGCCAAGGTTGCTATCCTGCGCTGAGGAAATTCTATTGACATCCAGAAGTACTTTCCAACCTCTGTTTTTCTGATTTGCTCTACTGTGGCTTTAAATGGGATCTGGGGAGGGTGGGGAAGCTAATGTATTTGATATTGGGTGAGAAAAATAAAGATCAGTGCTACAGCCTTAAGGATTTAAGGGAATCTCTTTTACTGTATTGATAATACCACAAACCTGTTTCAAGACACCTTGAAACAAATTATAAGCTGTCAGACATGCAAAACTGACAAAGTGTGGGATGTGAAATGAGAGATGAAAATGGTTCAGCATGATAGGTTCTGCATATTATCCGAGAGTATTTTCATTATATTGACTTAGAGAAGTTGCTTGCCACCTAAATTTCATGATTTTTCTGTTGTTGGATTGGTTTTAGGGGATAGAGGTTGTGGGTGTGTGTTCGTGTTTTCCTTGGTTAGCCCTCTATTTTTGGGATTGCTTTAGAAGGCCATAACTGTTCCCAAAAGTGTAGATTATTGTAATTGGTATGTTGGTTTTTTGTTGCCCAGTGGGCATCAAATTCTGCTGCTGTGAGAAACAGAGCTTAATATAAAGATACCTAAACTGACTTTTGCTTTAATAATATCATGTTAGATTAGTGTGTATCTGTCATGTGCTGAATTTTGTGTATTCTAATATATATTTTAGTGATGATCTTTTCATTCTTGTATAAGAGACGCAGTTTTGGGTCCTCTGTTTATTTAAGGCTGGTCCTTTGAAATGCTCCTAGTATTGTATTTGGTGTGTACAGGGTCATCCTTTGATGTCCAGAAGTGTTAATCTGCATGGTGTCCTATTTTAAGCAGAGTCTTGCTTTATGCATTGTATCTTTTTTCTTTAAAGTTATGCTTTTTCTATCAGTGCATAACGCCTCTTTATATTATCAGTTATATTCATATATTTTCATACAAGGCAGAGTTGAGTCAAAGCTTGTTCTGTCCGGAAAGCAGTGAATTTTTAAGTTTATTTTTCATGCTAAAGTGCTTGTAAGGTACATACTAGTTGTGTATTTCTTGTCTTTTCAACAAAAGATTCAGCGTGTGCTGACTTCTGTGACTATTTTACATGTTACTCAGAAGCTGTTGGACTTACATTTTAGGGCTT
Source organism: Myiopsitta monachus (assembly GCA_017639245.1). Classification (NCBI taxonomy): domain Eukaryota; kingdom Metazoa; phylum Chordata; class Aves; order Psittaciformes; family Psittacidae; genus Myiopsitta; species Myiopsitta monachus. The sequence continues at coordinate 26,341,454 of CM029927.1, forward strand.
AATTTTGCTTCTAAGCTCTGTTTACTCAAATTTCTGTGTTTTCATATTAACAACAGTGAAACTTGGGTGCCTGTACAGAGAGAATTCAGTTGGTTCAGAACAGGTTTCGTTAGAGTACGCTGACCTGTGTAATGGATATATCCCCACACTTTTTAACTTCTGTTTATTTCTCGTAAAGCTGAAAAAAAGATACTACTTTCTCCTTATGTGCTCTTTAGAGAAGAGCAGTATTAATTTCAGAACAATAGTCAATCTGAAGAAAAAAAATGCTTTAAAAAATATTCAAGTGCTCGCTGTGAGAGTTTACACAGTGACATCAAAGGCAGGATAAAGCTTGCACAACTAGCTACAAATCTGTTTAATCCTGTTAGATGTTCTCCAGCACTTAAAGCTGCACGGAAGACTGAATTTTGCTACAAATGTGCTGTTATTGGTCTTATTGCATCAGCTGGTTACCTAAGGAACTAAGCCACTTTACAGTAAATATTAATCCTTTCAGGGCATGCAAATAATAAATTTAGCAGAAACCATTATCTGCTACTGGTGTTGCTGACAAAGTTATCATAGTACTTTGTAAGCCTGCTCCTGGATATCGAGGTAGGGATCAGAAAATTGTAAACAGTTATAAAATGGAGTTGGTAAAGATGTTGAATCTGTCTGATTATTAAAAAGTATCTTCAGGAGGCTATTAAACTCTTAAGCTGTGTTTACATTACTCTTGCAAATAGACATTTTTGTTTGTTCTTAGTGACTCTTTGCAGTAAATAATGAATTCTACGCTTAACAGAAACAGGAAGGTAAAGGGAAGAACAAAAAGTCCCCATATTGAGCTCTGTCATTCTTCTGGCTAAAATAGGATCGGCCTGGCCTCTCCAGTACTTACTCAGCATTGCCTCGTATTGGCTCTGGATCATCTGGATTCAAGATTACCAGTCTTGGGCATGGCGGAATGAGCTGTTAGTTCAAATGCTGAAATGGCCAATTTTGTTAAGTATCTTTAAGAACGAACACTACACAAGCACTTGTTTCTTATTGCAGGATCTGCAGAGTCTGTGTGCTTATACATGGAGGAATCCAGTTAGATGGCAGATTTTTTTTCATAGAGGAAGCTCTGGGCTTATATCAGTTCTTATGTGAGCTAGGAGTTCCATGGTAGAATAAAAAACAAAACAACTGTGTTTTTTATAAATAAACTAACAATCACAATCAGTCTAAATAAAGGCAAATCTGCATATAGTAATGATTGATGGGTTGTGGAATAGATGGGGGATAATTTCATTCCACCATCTTGCAGTTACTGTTTTAGATTTGAACTCTTATTCTCTGTATTTGATTTCAGGAGAAATAATGCAGGTGACAGAGAGAAGGCACTACAAGTTATGCTTCAAGTCCTGCAGACGTGTGATCACCCTGCTCCAGATATGTTTTGCTTATGTGGGAGGATCTACAAGGATATGTTTCTTGATTCTGAATGTAAAGATACCAATAGTCGAGACCATGCCATTGAATGGTAATGGAAAAAAAAATCTGTATTGAAACGATTTCAGACTTTTACTTCTGTTTATGAAAAGCAGGGCTGTAAGAAGTGAGAAAATCAGTTGTTCAACACATCTCTTTTCTTCAGGGCTTCTGTTTGATTAATTGGTTTACTAATCACCTGATCCTTGGATAGGTATTTCCTTGCTTCTCTTTATAGGCTATCATGAATACAGAATGATAAGATCTTTGTAGATTTTATAAATTTATAATTAATATGCTTCAAGGCCAAAATGAAATACAAGTTAGATCATGGGACTTACTGGTGGTCCTTTGTGCAAGGATAGTTGCCATACTGATCCCCAGGAAATACAATGATCTACTGTATGTAAGGAAAACTACTGATAAACTACATTATGAATTTCCTTAAGATAGCAAGGCACGCATGTGCAGGCAAGCTGACAACACACTGTTCACATAGATATGTTTGTATAATCACATAAGCTACTGCTGAGTGAAGTAACATTAGCAATGTGGTTTTGTGCTCTAGCTGTGAAATACTCCCCTTTTTCTCCTTCCTCAACACAGTTAGCGCAACATGGATGGGTAATAGTGAACTTAAAAGCTTCAGATGGATCTCTTCATTGTGCACCAGCTACTGGCATGCATTCGGCCCATCAGCTGTGTGTCAATTTCCCCTAATGAACGTGAAGCTTTAAAATAAAGGGCTTAAGCCTTTTTAAAAAAACTTCATTAAAGACTAATATTTTCATTGCTTTTCTCAAATGAATAATATAATAAAATTAGATTCTATTCATTTAAGCGTTTTGCAGTAACCAGTTTGTTTCATTTTAACAAAACCACACAAGCTGGCAAGACATAAAACTAAGTAGTTTTTCTTTCTCACCATAACTAAAAAAGCTACTTTCTTTCAAGTGCTCTATGCAAAGAGTGCCATTGGTACCAACTAGCCCTATGGTCCTTGTGATAAATTAATAGCTTAAATTACCTACCAAAACTTTGCAGTATTTCAGTTCTTCTATACAGTGAGATGTGAGCTCTTGACTCTTCTCTGCAGGTATCGCAAAGGATTTGAACTCCAGTCAACTCTGTATTCTGGAATCAACCTTGCAATTTTGCTACTCGTTGCAGGACAACAGTTTGAAAGTTCAATAGAACTGAGAAAAATAGGTAAATATCCACACACAGTGCCACAGATAGGTTCTCTGCCTTTCTCCCTCTGAAGAAAACAAAACGCCTGTAGCAATGGGTTGCAATAGACACATACTTGAACCTGAAAGGGGAAGAATGCAAAGGTCTGCTTTAAATCATTCCCCTGACCTTGCTCTGGGGTGGACTTGTGTAGAGCATTTTAGCCATTGATTTCTTGCAGTAGATGTGGATCTTGAGGACACAGAGATGTGCATCTTATGTTGACAAGCAGGAGGAAGATAGCCCAGGCAGATGGCACAAGAATTTTTCCAGCACTGTCAGCAGGAGTTGTGACTGTATGAACTGTATTGGGGAACAAGTCCAGAGGAGGGCCACGAGGATGTTCAGGGGACTGGAGCACCTCCCGTATGAAGATAGGCTGAGAAAGTTGGGGCTGTTCAGCCTGGAGAAGAGAAGGCTGCGTGGAGACCTCATGGCAGCCTTCCAGTATCTGAAGGGGGCCTATAGGGATGCTGCGGAGGGACTCTTCATTAGGGACTGTGGTGAGAGGAAAAGGGGTAATGGGTTCAAACTTAAACAGGGGAGGTTTAGATTGGGTATGAGGAAGAAATTCTTTACTGTGAGGGTGGTGAGGCACTGGAATGGGTTGCTCAGGGAAGTTGTGAATGCTCCATCGCTGGCGGTGTTCAAGGCCATGTTGAACAGAGCCTTGGGTGACATGATTTAGCGTGATGTGTCCCTGCCCCTGGCAGGGGGGTTGGAACTAGATGATCTTAAGATCCTTTCCAACCCTAACTATTCTATGATTCTGTGATTCTATGGATGTTATTCGCAGACCCAGCCTTTATGTTGGGTAATGTTTTGGTTTGTTTTGTTTTGTTTCTTTTCTGGGGAAAACTTGCTCCACTTTATTTTTACCACTAACGCTTAACCAAGTCTTTTTGTCTTTTACTGGATAGACTTAGCAGTGAAAATATTTATTAGTCTTTTACTGATAGAAAATAAGGTTTTAATTGAAATTTTACAGGTGTACGGTTAAACAGCTTATTGGGAAGAAAAGGAAGCCTAGAAAAAATGAATAATTACTGGGACGTTGGACAGTTCTTCAGTGTGAGCATGCTGGCTAATGACGTTGGTAAAGCAGTACAAGCAGCAGAGAAACTTTTTAAGCTGAAACCTCCCTGTGTGGTATGTGGTAGAAGGCTGTAGCTCAAGTACACAACTATGGGGAAATTCACAAGTTTAAAAATTTTTATAGTCACTAGGATAACTTCTCTGGATTTTTGCATCTTAGATTGTAGCTCTGGCTTTGTATTCTGTTTTTTTCATTATTTTGGGAAGGAAGGGTGGAAGAAAGAAATTTACTCATCCTCGTTGGGTTTATGTTGCACTGAAGCACATCTTTTATAAGAAACCAGTGATGATTCCTTGTGAAACAATTGTGTAAAGATTGTGAAACTGTTCTTTTAGAGCTAAGCTAGCTGCTGCTTCCCTCTCCCACCATCTTCTAGCTCATAACATCCTTTTCTAATCACCATGTAACTACTCATGTAATTATGTAACTACTCATGTAACATGAACAAAGATGTTAATGAACATCTATGTGAGTTTATGACTTAAGGTTTTGACTAAGCTTGCTATTCTTTCCAGAAATCTGTAAAAATCAACACAATCATTTCCATTATGGTAGCTTTTAAAGTATATTTAATTTTGCCATTATTTTTTTTGATGTGTAAAGTGGTTTTACAATATTGGTTTTCTCTGTTAACTCACTAATTCAATATATTCTAGGTACTTGAAATCATTAGTTCAGAATCTGATGTTAATTCAGCGTTTCAAGAAACTCACCATAGAACATTCTCCTAGACAAGAGAGATTGACTTTCTGGCTAGATATAATTTTTGAGGCAACGAAAGAAACAACTAATGGCCTGAGATTTCCAGTAAGATGTTACATCCAATCAAGTATTGTATGTCTTATGTTTCTGGATAGGATATAACAAGAATTGTAAGACGCTAAACACAATACTCACATAATTAACTGCCTGTTATTTCATTGCATGAAACAAACCCCTGTATTCTGCTAATATTTACCCTGTAAAAAATGTTTAATCCAACACCCTAAAAACATTCGAAGAAATACTTTAAAGTCTCATACAATAAATAGTGATAATACTGTTTTGTTGCACATAGGAACACAGCCTCTTCATACCCTGTCTTGCCCTTCGTTTTTCCCCCTGGAAATTTTTTAGGCCTTTATTTGAGATTACCCATTGCCTACATCTGAAAATACTGTTGTGTATTAGATGCTGGTTTATTAAGGACAAATGTTCTCTCTTTTCAGGTTTTGGTGATAGAACCAACTAAAGTCTACCAGCCTGCATATGTTTCAATCAACAATGAAGCAGATGAGAGATCTCTCTCTTTGTGGCATGTCTCTCCCACTGAAATGGTAAAACTACCAGCAGATGTGTATCATGTATTCTGATTCATTGTACTTTTTTATGTGTAGATTTTAGAGCACTTTATAATAATTTGAAGTTTACTACTTCTATGTGAAGCACAAGCCTCAATACGTCTTCTGTGCAGATATGAAAGTTTACTTTTTACAGACAAAGTAAAAGGACGGACTACAATTAGAACACAACTGGTTTCAACCTCTAGCTCATCTTTCATTTATCTTGACCACATCTCTTAGAAGCTCTTGGGTTATTTGTTCTGCTCATAATATTTCTCACTAGAATTGTGTGATATTTATTAAGATGAAGCCTTAAAGCTAGATACAAAATAAAGATAAAGCCCAGTATTGTGTTTAATGTTTTAGAAATTTTGAAGTTTTTATGATTAGAAGACCAGAAACTAGAATGGCAGCCTGTGACAAGTGTCGAAAGGCTAAATATTTGAAATCTTAGATTACGGGATAAAACACCACAGATTAGGAAAGGAGTAGGCACAGTCATGGACAGTGAAATTTCTTGGAAGTGAGAAATAACTTCAGTTTCACCCTGAAAGACCTGAAATCTGGAATGTGTTTCACCATCCCCTCTTAATATCAGAAAAACATAGATGGAGAATAGACTAAAAATGTTGAGAGGCAAAGTGCAGAAAAGAAACATGTTAGAGCAAGAGAAGACCACAAATGCCTGGATCTGTGAACTTCTTTTCCAGTACACTGTTCTGCTTTACTACTTTGAGTGACTGTGTCTGACAGCTTTATAGAACAAATTTGTGGTGTGTTGTGGTTTAAGCCCAGCTGGTAACTCAGTATCATGCAGCCGCTCGCTCACTCTCCCTCCTTCCTCACCCCCGCTTCTGGAAGGATGGGAAGGAGAATCGAAGGAATGCAACTCCCACAGGTTGAGATAAGAACCGTCCAGTAACTAAGGTATAACACAAACCACTGCTGCTACCACCAATAATAATAATGACAAGGGAAATAACAAGGGAAGAGAATACAAACGCTTACCACCTGCCGACCGATACCCAGCCTGACCCAAGCAGTGATCTAACCCTTCCGGGTAACGGCCCCCAGTTTATATACTGGGCATGATGTATAGAATACCTCTTTGGTCAGTTTGGGTCAGGTGTCTGTCTCTGCTTCCTCCTGGCTTCCCCTCCTCCCTGGCACAACATGAGACTCAGAAAGTCCTTGGTCAGACTAAACGTTACTGAGCAGCAACTAAAAACATGGGTGTTATCAGTGCTGTTCCCAGGTTGAAAGTCAAAACCACAGCACTGTACCAGCTACTAAGAAAGAGAAAAATGACTGCTACTGCTGAACCCAAGACGTGGTGTTAAATAAGATCCACATATTAGTGAGAGATTTGTGGAGGGGTACAGTCCTAGTACAGGCTGTTCCAGTTTTGCCTCCAGTGTGCTCCCTGGGCCAAAGCTGTTGGCTTAATACCTCTTAGGAAGACACATAAAGTTTCCTTTCCCTTTGATCCTAGATAAGAGTAGGGCATATTCTGCTCCATGTTTAATATGAAATGCTGACGTATTGAGTCAAAATGTAATATTTGGTAAATTGTGCTTGAAGATTTGCTCTTTCAAAATTTATTTTATATGAGGAAATGCAGCTTTTACTTCCACCATTTGTGCCTCTTCTATTCAATTTTCCTCAAGTGAATAACATAGTAATGTATGACCTTTCTTTACCTATACATCCATTTTATTTGAAATCTGGGGGAGAGAAAGAAAGAAAGGAAAAGAGACATTCTGGAAAAAAAGTATCTTACTTCCATGCTGTGACTTTGTTTGCAATGGTAAATCAAGGTTAAACTGTGGTTGATTATACCTCTTTGTTCTCTACAGAAACAGATTCATGAATGGAATTTTACAGCCTCCTCCATTAAGGGAATAAGGTTGGTATGTCAGAAAACAGTGAAGTGCTTTTCTTTGTTTGTTTTGTATTTCCCTTAAGTGGGAAATCTGGATGCTGCCTTAAATTGCTGCTTTGCATTATTATAAAAGCTTGTTCTGTCCAAACCGCCTTATAATGTCCATACAATGAGTTTCCCTTTGCATGCGTGGGCAGAGCTGTACCTGTTTCTTATAGTAATACAGATGTAAGAGGGGTTGTGTGGTCATGTGTGTTCTCTGATATACTTTCCCATTTTCAATTGTGTACCTGTTATTTATGTATTTTCTAAATGCTTCAGCGACATTACTAGCCATCTCTGAATTTAAAAACATGGAGGGCAGAAACCTTTAGCTCCTTCCGTAAGTGAAAGAATAGTTTGGTTTCCTTTAAAAGGTAACTACGGTATCTATTTTCTGTTTGTAATTCAGAAATGCTTCTGATATGGCTCTATCTAAAAAAACTACTTGCTAAAGCTTGGCTTATTAGAGATATGTTAAATGAGGCATGGACATAGTTTGCTAAGGAAAGAATTCTTGAGCTGGAAGGAGATTGCTAGTGGAGTTTCTCCAGGACTAGCTTTAAAATAATTAACATAGTTCCATTTTGTGATGCTATATTAATGGAAACACTAGTCACAAGTAAATGAGCCCAAGTATTAGTACAAAAGAAGATCAAACATAGAATGAACAGGGTTATTCTGAGAACTGAAAGGACAGAAAAGAATCTTAGTGGTACTAACAACTGTACATGACTACATTTAGGAGCTAACTTTACACATCTTAATTTTGGCTAATTTTTTGACAGAAAAATGAGACACAGAACACCAGGACAGGAAAAAAAAAAGAAAATAAAATAAATCTATTTGATATAGCTATCTGTATAGCCTGGGAGTGTGTCTATGGCATTCTTGCTCTCATGTCTGCATTATGCAAGCTGTAGTTAAGCAGAGGAGCCATAAGTACAGGGAACACAAGGTGGGCTTTTGCCTTCTCTCTGATTTCATGAGTCACTACATTGGTGGTTCTGGCTTTTCTGGGGATGTAAGTGACTGTTGCCTGGGGCCATTTGTGTGAGTGCATAAGCTTAGCTTGAAAAACTTTCTGATTCAAGTACAAGCATGAATTCAGATACCTGATGAGTTCTGTGGTTCTCAAAGAGGGCTTCTTGGCTGTGATTTTGACCCAACACACTTAACTTTTACTTCCCAAGTTTGTGTTCTCTGAACTTGAATAACGTGCTTAAAAAAATAAGCTCAGTGAAAAAGTATTTATCTGAAAAAGGGGAGTGGTTATTGCTATAAAAGTCTCAATTGCGGATCTGGACATATTCCACCATAACATTAGCATTTTCTTCTGCTTCTTAAAAAAATTAAAAAAAAAATAAAAAATCTGGCTTTGGTTTAAATCACTCCAATGTGATATTTTATTCTACTACTCCAGTGCAATGTAAGTGTATGTGAAGTTGTTGTTACTAAGGTCTGTGGAGATGACTGAGCATAACTCAGCATAAGATTTCTGAAACATATTAATTGCCTTCAGGCAACACATTGCACAGAAATTAATCTTTGAGAAAAATGACAATTAAGTGGAATCAAGCAATGCATTTACTTCAGTTCTCACTCACTGCTGGGGACTAAAAAGCTCAAAGAAGCAATATTTTTAAACTTGGTGGAATTAGATCTTTGCTTTGTATGTGATAACTTACAATGGCTATACCTCTGAAATTGCTTTGGAAAAAAAACAGTGGTCTCAGTTAACTTATACCCTGTCAAAACTCTAAAGTAATTTATGCTAACCAGTTCATCTTACATACCACCTATGTTACACTTTTTATAATACAGCATAATACTTAGATACTGTCTTGTCTGTCCTATATTTGCCCTTGGAAGAATCATCTTGCTTTGTTGCTTAGTTCTCACATCAGGTATGCATTAATTTGCCTTGCTAGACTAGAAATTGCTATACTAGAATGAAGCTACAGAATGGCATAATGTGTTTTCACAGATTTCTGAAAAAATCTTCTGGCAAAATTCTATTTTTTTGTAATATTTGTCCATGCAGCCCTTAATGACGCTTCAGCAAGTTGGTTGGTCGCATTCTACAACTTTTCTATTGTCTACTCTCGCGTATTTTAACTTACTGTCTCACCAGTAGCTAACCAAAAACCTGAGTTTGACTAAGCAGATCAGGCAAGAATCTCATCAATTGTATTAATTTAATACACAGAAATTATGAGAATACCTTAACAAGCATATCAGCTTGGCATTTTTGTAGAATAATGCTGAAGTGCAAGTCTTCAGAATAAGAGATTAATGCCTAAATTTTCTTCCATATTGATATAAGTCTTTATGGCCTCTTCGCTTCTTACTTCAGTGCATTTAGATGGGATGTATATGGTGCTGGCAGGACAAAATATGCACTAATCACTTTGTTAGAATTATTGCTGCAATCTGGAGTAAATACTGTTTGTTCTGAAACTTGTTTATCAGTATTAAGGCCATATACTTTGAAGGATCTGCTACATCGTAGGTATTTCCCAGTTTAGTTTTACCGTAGGTGTAATGGAATTATAAAAAGCAGAAGTGCTTGTCAAGCTTTAAAGAAGGCTTTTTAGCTTCATTAGTGTCAAAGTAATTCACTTCCCATTGATGTGTCATCAAATACCAAGAAATCTGACAGAACTGTGTAAAAAAGGAAGGGGAGGCAAACAGCAAACAAACTTCAAGCCACTTCAGATAAACTAGCATTTTACCAAAGTAAGCAGTAGCCTAATCATTTATCAAATTTTAGATAGGATTATAGAGTATATAAGCAAACTCAAAAGCTTCTAATTGTAATGAAAATAAATAGAATTGCATACTGCCTCTCTGAGGTAATTAACTGTGAAAAAGATGTTTGCTAAGTGTTTTTCATTAAAAAAAACCCAGTTCTTCATTGCTCTATTTCTTCTAATAGTTACATCTAAAATTATAACTTCTTAATGTGAATTTTGCAGCATTTCCAAGTTTGATGAACGATGTTGTTTTCTTTATGTCCATGACAACTCTGATGACTTTCAAATCTACTTTTCTACAGAACACCAGTGTAGTAGGTGAGTTCAGTTTGTGCGGGTATTGCATGAGAGATCTATTTCCTAAATAGAATTGATTTAGCAAAGATTGAAAGCTGACATTTTTTAATTCAGAAATGATTCTTTCTTCACTTCTTTTTTCTTGATGAAGAAGCAATGGGCTAACATCAGTGATATTTAAGGTAGTGAGAGCAATGTCCCATTGCACTTGTTGGCTGGTTCTAATCAGTTTACCTACAAGTCATTAGGTCTGAGAAAAGGCTGAAATAGTTTATTCTAATTTGTAACTATTATCTTCTTTTTCTGTGACTTGGCCATGTCATGTGAGGTCACATATTGGTTTGGGTTCTGTAGAGTGCATTGCATAAGAGATACAAAGCACTAACGTTAATGTTACCTGCTCAGACTTAATTTGGCATTGTAATTCAGTGTGTTATGAAACATGGTCACAATTTTCTATGCCTTATTCACTGCACTACAGGAGTCTGTTCCAAAGATGTGTGACTATTAGTCAGTGAAAGAGATGTGAATGTTTTATAATAATTTTAATAATTTGTTACAGAATGTGGAAAAAAGTGAGTGGCTTGGGCAGGAAACTACAGGAAAATATATCCTTGTACTTAAGGATCTCCATCCCAGAGAACTAGGTGAAATTAGTTAAAACCCTATTCTCCAAAACATGTTACTGCTTTTATATTCTTGGCTTTCTGGATGCCAGACTAGAACCACAAAACCTCTTTTTCAGAAATACTGAGTAATCTCACTTTAACCAAAGTTCATAGGAACATTTAAATTAAACTGAATGTAATAAAATTCTCATCAGTACGCAGGAGAAACACCCAATACGATGTTACAAATTTATCACTGCTGAATTGAACCACTGAAAATCAATCTTTAATTTTTAATATCTCAGCTTTTTTTCAAATTACATTTGTAAATACAAGGCCATACTAAGCGCTTTCTAAGTGTACAGCAAAAATAATCAAGGTTGGATCTACCAAGATTTTACTGTGCAATTACAAGAACAAGCAAGTGTTGGGTTCTGATACAGCAAATAAAATAGTTTTATAAATAATTAGGCATTTCAGTGTGCGTTTGATGTTCTTCCTCATTTAAAATAAGATAAATGTGGAGAAAGTAAATCATGAAAGAAACCTAATGAACATAATAGTCAATTTATTAGGTTGAAAGCTAAGTCCACCTTGCAAAGTATGTTTAATCTTCAAAAAAGATACTTTTCTTTGATGCTGTACTGGTTATTGCTTTTTTAGATTCTGTGGATTGGTAAAAGAAATGTTGTCTGATGCTGTTGGCAATACTTTGGAACTAGAGGGAGAAACAGATGGAGACACGTTGGAGGTATGTGTCAAGCATAAAAGGTCCCAGAACTCTGAAATTTGTTCTCAGTCTTCCCTGTACTTTTGTCTCAGTATACTAGAAAGGATAATGAATAAATAACATTTAAACTCCTTAATTGTATATGAATTTTCAATTCTTACAAAACTATTTGTATTCAAGACTTGCATTCATTTGAAAACACACGTTTTTGATAAAGTGAGCCTGTTACCACTGTAAACTACTAAATCCATAATAAAGGCTGTTATGTTGCAAACAATCTATAGATGAGAATCATCTGATACCAGCTGGCTTAAATGGATAAAAAACATATTTAATGAATTCTAGGAGAAAGCCATTTAGCAAAGATACTTCAGTTTTTCTAGCTGATACCTGATACTATTACTACTCCAGGTAATTCCATTTAACAGGCTTTTTCTGTCACAGAGATTTGCAGATATTTAAGATCAGATTAATCCATCTTGCTTTTTACTTATCACTGAAACATCCATGTTAGGAACCTAGTAGCTACAGGCTTTCTTTATAATTAGTACACAGGGGAAAAAACAGAACAAAACTTGAAAAGGTTATTGAAATTCTGTGTGGGTTCAGGTAGGTGGATCCATGCCGTCATAAGGCACACTGCCTCATAGCAAATGTCTGTCATTTTAGTACTTTTTAAGTATATATGCTGTGTTTCTATTTATTTGTTTTGAAATCTGAAATACTGTCATAAAAGTGGGTTGTTTTATTTGTGGTCAAGCAAATTCAATTTGATTTATGAGTGTAGAAACCCTGCTGTTGTTTGAGTTGGGTATCTTTCTGACCGTGTCTCATTCTAGCAATTCTCTCAGGCTTATGATTCAGAGTGGCTTTTATGATAGTGAGCCTTTTGTAGTACCTAAGGCTTTGGAAGAGCAGTAAGAAAGTAGAAACTGTGTACTGGTCTGTTGAATGTAATGGCATTATGGGGAAGATGAGTTTTTGCACTGAAGTTTGTGAATAGTAGCCACAGAATTCTCTCCTCAAGTGAAAAGGACAAGAGAAGCACATCTATTAAGCTCAGCTTAATACATACATCTGTGGTGTTGGCATAGGATCAGGGCTCCACCTTGGCAAAGGCAGGCTATTATCTATAGCTGCAGATTTTATATTACGTACTTACGTTTTCAGCTAATAGCAGGACAATCTCCAAACAACATAATCTATTGAACTGTATAATAGCCTCTCAGAGGAAGTGAGCTCACTGTGGCTTGAGTCTTTTAAATATTGGACTTCAAAATCACTTGAGAATGTGCAGCAAGATACAATCCTGTGTGGGTTGATGCATGAAGGAACAGCTACAGAAATTAATTTTAAATAAATCTTTAAGCTATATTATTCTACTATACCTTGAAGTTCTCACGATTATCACCTTGTACTTATTACCTTAGGTCAGGAAATTAAAACAGAAATCAAGATATAGAAGGGAAGTATTTATTTGTTTAGCTTATAAATGGGTAAAGACATTCAATGTCTTTTCGCAGCCTGAAATCTTGCATTTAAGCGAAGATAACATGCAAAATGCAACTTTGTATGGTTTTGATGGGCTTGACAAGCACAGAGAAAGCAGTTCTTACCATTTATAAACCATCTGTTTACATCTTGGAAAGAGGAAGAAATAATCTTGAGCACAGTTTGGGAGTAGAAAATATTATTTCAGTCAGAATGTTGTCTCAAGGGGTTACATATTTTGGACTGTGGTATTATTTGAAAGCAAATACAGTTTAGTTTTATAGCTAACAAGGATTTAGAATAAGAGTGTGCGCAGTCCTTTCTACCTTAGGGTATTCACTTCTGGATGTTGATATTGAAGAAGTTCCTATCACTTGAAGAGTACCTTCTGTACTCCAAATGGTACATACCAGAGATCAGACTGTGCCCTACCCCATTTAGTGTAGAAGGTCAGCTGTGAACACTTGTTTACTCATACTCAGTGGTTGAATTCAACATCCAATGGATCACATATTCAGACTTCTGGCAACCAGCGGTGATTTATTCAATCTTTGTAGCTCTTGGAAAGAAAGGAGGCAAATATGCCACTTCATGGCATCAAGTATATACAAGTCTGTTAAACTGTCTACTAACTAGCACTGAACTATAAATCTCAATGATTTCCGTGTATTATGGGACCCTGATTAAGGAACAAGTGTTTCTTCACAGTAATTTAAGAGTTGGCTTAGGACAAGTCTGTTGCAGATAAGGTTACTGTCAATCTTAAATTCTGCAATGTGACTGCTGTCTTTTTTTCTGCACAGTTATATGTCATATGATAGCTGTGAAAGCTGGATATGCTGCTGCCAAAGAATCTGACAAGTTTTACATATGGCGTTTTGGGTCAGTTATACCTATCATATAACAAGATTATGTCATGAACCGCGAAGTGCTGAAACATGGAAATTGAAACTGTACTAAAGCTGCGCTAGCTCAAGTTTAGTTCCACTGAGCAGAATATGCTGTTAGGATAAACGACAGATTATTTTTCTTTAGCACCTTCCATACAGCAGCATGAAACTTGCCATCTTTGCTGGTACAAAGGGGGGGGAAAGCCAATGACACGTGGACATTGCAATATGAACTGGGAAGACACTTCAAATAAATAGATCTGAAGACTGCATTCTGTATGAGAGTATTGGGTGTAGCAGAAAAAGTGGTCATTGACAGAAATGTCAATAGTTGTGGCCACTGTAAAAAGGTTGGTTGTTTTTCTAAAATACAGAATCCACATGAAACCACAGGAGAGTACCCTGCAGTTTTCCCATATGGGACATCTTGGATTTGGGAAGATAGCAAGGGAGGTCTGTGTACTTCTGATAATATCTGAGGCTATGAAACTGTCAAATTCCTTTCTTATGTCTTTGCAAAAGTGCTTTTTCAATATCCCTTATCAGTTCCCTGGTTTGATTCTGGAGTCTGCTGCTTAACCCAACTTCCATAAGACATTGGGTTTTATTTAGTGTCTGAGATACACTTCCATTAAGCATCATTCATCAATCAGCTCTATCACTGACCTTTATAGTAGGAGAGCTCTGTGATAAGATCATCATATGGGACAAGACCATGAGGTGGTGTAAATTACTGTAGATTTACAGAAGTCAGTAAACAAGCAGTGACTTACTCAGCTGGCAGCATGACCCAGCCTGTTTCAGCAGCAATGGACGCCACTACTTCATATATTTAATCATTCTTGGAGAAGACAAGCATTTCTTATTTTCCCTTGCCTTTTGGAAAAGCTGATAAGGAGAGGAATATGTCAGCAATTAATTTTGCAGTGGCTAAGATCAAATAAGACTTTAGGGTCTTAAAGCACTGTCTACTCCCTGTAATGAGAATGTCACTTTTATCTATTTTTTAAACTACTCAGGGTAGATTTAGATCAGATATTAGGAAGGAATACTTCACTGTGAGGGTGGTGAGGCACTGGAACAGCTTGTCCACAGAAGTTGTGGCTGGCCCAGCCCTGGAAGTGTTCAAGGCCCAGCTGGATGGGGCTTTGAGCAGCCTGGTATAGTGGAAGTGCCCCTGCCCATAGCAGGGGGGCTGGAACAAGATAATCTTTAAGGTCCCTTCCAACCCAAACACGTTCCATGATTTTATGTTCCATACATTTATGTATTTTAAAGGCTCTGTCAGCAATTCTTAGAGATGATACCTGAGCGTGTTCTTTTGACAGCACTGTTTCATTGAATTTTGCTTACTGCTGTGTTCCTTGTTTGGGTGAATGCACTTCAAAGTTGGTCAGGGAAGACTGTTTTGCAAAGCAAGTAACATGGACATTTTACAAGTTGTATAATGCACCAAGCTGGTGGGTAACCTGTTGTACTACAGCTGTACTGCAGTAACTACTCTGTGTTGTACTAACTCAGTATAGCACATAACTATTGTTAAAGGTCTTTGCAATAGTCAAATGTTAGTGATAACAATTTCTGTGCTGTTTTATCTTTTCTGCTTGCAGTATGAATATGATTATAATGAGAATGGTGACAGGGTAGTTCTAGGGAAAGGTACTTATGGAATAGTTTATGCTGGAAGAGACCTTAGCAACCAGGTCCGAATAGCCATTAAAGAAATACCCGAGAGAGACAGCAGGTAAGATCTGATTTATTGTTACATGCGCATTACTAACAAAACTGCTGTTGTTTGCAAAAATACTTTGCTGGTTTTGGCATGTATTTCTATGTTATTAGATTAGTGTACTAAAATTCAATTATCATTTTCCCCTAGTACTCAACAGTACCCTTTAGAAAATAAAGACTTCTTATTTTTTGGAAAAGGTATTATACATCTCATAAATACTAGTTTTATAATTTATATGTATACTTCAAATTCTAGAAGAAGATATTTTGGGGTTTTAAATTGTAGTTGTATCTCATTTATATTGTTTTTGGGGAGGTGGAAAAGCATAAAAGGAGTTTTGCAGACTAAAAACAATACTATGTAACAATACAGAAGAAATAAATTCTTTGAGGGCATGTTTTCCCTTCAGGGTTCCTCTGAGACCTACTTCTGGTTTTTTTCTGACTAGGCAGCCAGTCACACTGCATTTTGAAGGTCATTGACAAGAAGTTTGCTGAGAGTTGGATCCGTGTCCCTAAAATCCATTTTCTTTGCAAACTTGCATTTAAGTGTAGGCTAGAACCTTTTCCGGCATGATAACATGCTCCACTTGCCTTTTTTTTTTTTAAATAGATATTCCCAACCTCTTCATGAAGAGATAGCACTACATAAATATTTAAAACACCGGAACATTGTCCAGTATCTTGGATCTGTTTCTGAAGATGGATACATTAAGATTTTTATGGAGCAGGTGCCAGGAGGTTTGTATCATTCTGAGCTTAATCTCTCCAAGGAATCAGAAGCAGTTGGTACTCTAAACTTACTGAAAACGCTTCTATGTTTGTGCATTGTATTTGGCTTTTCTGCTGAGACATTAACTACAGGTGGCATTTTTCTCATATAAATGATAGATATAAGGTGTACAGGTCCCAGAACTCTCTTCTCTTTCTGTAATAATTATAAATCTAGAGAAAAGTCACTAAAAGTATCTGGTGTCAATACCCATGTGTTATAAAACAGTGGAGTTTGAGCTGTATAGTCCCATTTAGCCTCAGCATCTGAATTGGAGATTTTAGGGTAAGTTTCTGTTAAGCAGTAACACTGGTTGAGCAATTAAGTACTATTCTGTAACTGCTATATACAAAGCACTGCTATTTCCTAGGTAGATTAAAGTTGTATGTTTCCCTTGCTTATAATTTCCAGGTTTTACTTCCCTATTCTTATCTACATTTTAAGATGTAGAGTCCCTTTATGTCTTCTCTAGGTCATGTTTCCATCTCCCTTTTGCTGTTTGCTTTTCAGTGTCAAGGATGTGTCAGAATGAGTGTTAAATACTTGTTTGAATATAATTTGCAAAATAAAAACAGAAAGAAAATCAGGAAATAAGTTCAAGTTTCCTAGGGAAGAACAAGACACAAACATTCAAAGTGTAATTAAATACATCTGGGCATTCAACATAGGGAAGTTGTTTAATTTTCTAATTTCTCTGACCTCACCTGAAAGCTGAGACACTGCCATATATGATGCATGCAGATGTGATGAGTTTACGCCAACACCTCCACTTGTTTTTCTTCACTTGTTAAAACTATCAGCTTGTTTAGTTCTTGTTCTTATATGCACAGTAGTAAGCTGTGATTAGTTGCTACTGCCAAGATATTGTTGAACTGATTCAGATCAAGGAACCAGCTGTTCAGGTTAGGCAAGATTTCTCAAGGAAAATTCACTTCAGAAAGGTGTTGAAGTGGACTGAAAATCCCTTTAGCTGAATTTGTCTGGCATTAAGTAGAACCACTGCGGTTAGTTTATTATGAGCAGAACGAGCAAATCTGTCTTTATTTTGCTTCATGATTAAAACATTTGTATTATTTAAAAAAAAAGATTAAGAACATTACAAGTAGGGGAGGTGTAGATTACCTATCGTCTATCCTGAACGTCCATTACTTGGTTTATTTCAGGAGCTTGCTTTCTTCTGTCTCTGAATATTTCCAAAAGTGAATCCTGTATTTGAAAGGAAAAGATTCTTGCCTTTTTATTTCTCCCCTCCCCACCTCAAGTAAACCAGCTGCTCTTTGTCCATGCATGTGGCTCATGAAACACATGACACATATTACAGCGTATAACATCATACAATGTTATCTTTAGCTTTTATTTCATTAAAGGGCTAAATGGTTGCTAGTCCTAGTCTCAACAGTTGTTTAAGTAAGAGAGATGCATCCAGCCCTGTCGTAACATTTATTCGTGTCACAGAGGTGGAAGCTGAGCTGGCAAGAAAGAATTAACCAGTCTAAACCAGCAGCAAATTATGTGCTTTGAGGGATCTAGGAATAATTTGGCTTAATTATAGGTACTGCATTTCTGTTGTATCAGGATATTGAGCAAAGGCTTAATCCAGACTTCAATGTTTTGTGCTAATTGGGGATTTTGCTATCTTGATACTTTCTTCTTAACTCTTGTAGGCAGCCTCTCAGCTCTCCTAAGATCTAAGTGGGGCCCAATGAAAGAACCTACAATTAAATTTTATACCAAGCAGATTCTGGAAGGCCTTAAGTACCTGCATGAGAACCAGATTGTACACAGAGATATAAAGGTAAAGTTTCCTTTAGTGTGTCTTGTTTAATTTGATTTTTATCTTATTTACTTCAGTTAGTTTTACTCTAACCTGAAGTAGAATTTTTAATAGGATTTCATGGAAGATTAAAACAAAAGGAAAGAATAAAACAGCCCCTTCTCCCTGGTGCTCCAAGAAAATCCTTTTGTAGAAAGGTATATTACAACAATAACCACGAACTTGAAGGAGCACTGGGATTAGGGTTTGGAATCTGTAGTCATCTGTCTCCCCTCCTTCTCTGTCTTTTCCAAACCACAGGGGGATAATGTTTTGGTGAACACCTATAGCGGTGTGGTGAAGATATCTGATTTTGGTACTTCCAAACGTCTGGCAGGAATCAGTCCATGTACCGAAACGTTTACAGGTAAAAGTAATTTAGCAGAGTTTATATGGGTTTTGATGATAGATTTAGAGTTGGAGCCAAGAGGCTCTTTGGATTTGTGATGAAAACATGATTAGATCTCTATTTTCAGGGAAAAATGGAAGTGTAATCACTATAAGGACAGGCTTGCTTTCCCTCTCCCTTTTCCTCTCCCTTTTCCTCTCCCTTTTCCTCTCCCTTTTCCTCTCCCTTTTCCTCTCCCTTTTCCTCTCCCTTTTTCTCTCCCTTTCCATTTCCCTTTCCATTTCCCTTTCCTTTCCTTTCGTAATTTCTTCCATTTTACTCCTTCAAAAAAAAACTTCTTAAGTGTGATGGGGAGATATTTTTTTCTTCTAAGTGTTTTCTGTTAAGTAGTAATTGATTTGTTGCAATTATATCTGGAAACAAAAGTTGCTGCGATGCAGCAACTTTTTTATTTATTAATCTTGGTATTAGTAACTCATGCATGCATGAGTATGTCTTGAAGTATGTCTGAAAGTGCAGAAAACCAAACACAAACTTAAAAATACTTTCAGTTTTGAGGCATTAATTGTAAAACCAAAACAACTGGCTACCTTGGTGTTATCAGCAGTAAAAAGAACAGTAGACACGAAAATATTGGGCTGGTATGTTGCAGGAAAGCTTTAATATACAACAAGGTGGTAAAAACTTGCAGTATTCCAGGAAAACAGAATTTGCTGTGTAACAGCTAAAACTCCACATTGAAAAATGAATATATGGTCGCATAATTCCTCAACTCTTTTATCAGTGGAGATATAGATAACATGATGTTTTCACTTTTATATGGCCATGTGCTTATATCAAAAATCACAAGCCTCATACTGGCCTGCAGTTTAAGTAAATAGTGTACAGAAATAGCCATTAGCCCTGTATGGAAGACAAAGGACAATAGCTAGTCATTATAAGAGATAGTATATGGAGAAATGGTATCTGAATTAATCACCATACTGTAATAAGAAGAGGTACATCTTTCCTTGTTCTCTCCTTCTTTGTTCTCATTCATGTTTGCAGCCCTGCTTGTGCTTCAGAGATGGAATTTACCATGAGAATATTTTACTCAAGTTCTCATTTTGGATTTAAAATCAGTAAGCAGGTAGCTATAGCCCAGATAGTTTTAAAAGGTCTCCTGCAATTTGTTTTGTTCTTTAACTCAGTACATAAACTCTGTGGATTTTAGGCTTTATGTAGTACAATCACATGATTTGAAGAATCAGGCTTCTAGTGGTTTAAATGTTATCCACCTCCATTCAACACAAACAGCCTGAGGGCAAAGCTGTGTCTTGAACTTTTGTTCTACAGCAGTCACATTTAATGAGCATAGTAATATGCAATCTCTTTTATCTTCACCAGATGTTCTTTACCTAATAATTCACAGCTTTACAACAGTGAATTTTTATTGCATTCTTAAGAAGAAAAAGAATTTAAAGATGCCATAACAGAGCTGGTAGGAATTCATATCGAGAAAGTAGTACAGACTATCTGTAATTTGCAGGTTTTCATCACCTTTTACATGCATAATCTTTACAATTTAGTCTGCAAAAATTGTTTGATATAATTTTACATTCTGAGGAAGCATTGGATTATGTGATGAATAAATTTTAGCGCTGACAGGGGAAATCAAATATTTTGGCTCTGCAGGTTGCATTTGGCAATTTTTGGCTTGCTTAGTGATGCGTTAATTCTGTTTAATAAGAATGAAAACTATAACACTTGGCTATTCCTTTTGCCCTTACCAGGAACCTTGCAGTACATGGCTCCAGAAATCATCGATAAAGGGCCACGAGGATATGGTGCACCAGCAGACATCTGGTCACTAGGCTGCACCATTATTGAAATGGCAACAGGCAAACCTCCATTTCATGAGCTGGGGGAGCCTCAAGCAGCAATGTTTAAAGTAAGTACAGCTTTTTTTTTTTTTTTTTTTTGCTATAGACTTTATATATTATCAAATACTGATTTTATTTTTTAATATTAACTTGAATTGGTAGTAACCTTTTGTTACATGGGTTATCTTGCACAAAACCACAGTCTGACCTGTGTTCTTAACTCAGTGAATGATCCCTCTCTGCGCTCAGCTGTATTGCTCTAGGGGATATAGGTCATGACTCAGAGCAGCAATCTGAAAAATGAGTAAAGACTTATGAAAACTAATATTCTCTACCCTCTTACTTCTGTCATCTCCTGCTCTTGGTTTACGATTTTCTTCTTGGCAAGAAGCTTTCTGATAATGACAAACAAGTTATTACTGCTCCTTTAAGTCTTCTAGCAGATGCCTTTTCACCTTATGTACCTGGCAGGCAGTGGAACTGTTCAGTGAGTTACATGTGTTACTTTTCAGCAGTTTATTGAGCTGTCAGGAAGCACTGGTTCAGTTCTGGATGCTCAATATGCTCTGTGCAGGCTCATGAGGTAAGCTCTGGCAGGACTGTGTGTGTCCCTACATCCTGCCCATAAGCACTTCCAGGCCACAGAGCTGTGTTCTGAAGTTTCAGAACTGGCATCTTTTAAAAATACATTTCTTGCCCTTCTCTCTTCAAGGATGTGGCAGAGTTTTTATCATTGTTATTGCAGACTGTGCTAATGTGCAATTGTCAGGCATTTGTTTTTGTTTTCTGCTTCTTTGCTCTGCTTGGAACTGCCTTTTACTGGGCACCATAAATTGCAAACTGTGGTTTCTTTTTGTTGTGTAATAAAAGTAATCAAGCTGGAAGCTAGGTTTGAAGCCAGGAATGAAGCAGGCTGACTGGGCAAGCATGTAAAAGAACAGAAGCCTGACAACTTGGGATATTGGAACTTTTGAGGTTGCCACCCCTACATGTGCACACTCTGTCATGCATAGGGCAGGTGAGGAGAGGGAAAGTCCAGCTGTGCAGTCACTATAGAAATTGCAAATGGCGAAAGAGTTGGAGGAAGTAGAGAAAAGGGACTGAGAAAAAAAAGAGTGAACCAAGAACTGGAAGTAATTCCTGGCTGAGTGTATGATGTGTGATATTTAATCTATGAGCATTGTATGTGTGCATCTGGCTCTGTGTGAAAGGAGTGCAAACAAATAACATTCAATGGAGATAAAATAAACTAATGTTGCCACAGAGTTTCTGGATGATTACAACAAAACTTACTCCCCTTGAGCCACAGAGATGCAGATAAGATCAGAGACATGTATTCAAATTTCCTGGTCCTGGGTTTTGTTTAGTGTGTAAGGGAAAAACCTGGCACCAATGGGCTACCAGCTTGTGCCACTGCCACAGCTGAAACTGGCTGTGTGAGCCTGACCCAGCATGCACAAGGAGCGGGCTGACCATGGAGACAGGTGTGTCAAGAGCAGTTGTCAGAGCACAGCAAGCAGGTGGCTGTCTTCTCTTTTACTCCAAAGCAAAAGTTGCTGGGCAGATGTTTTGAAGTGGTGAAACTGTACCCCCCATTTATATAGCACTGTCCAAGATGCACATGAGGTTTTACAAATCAGGTAGAGATGCTCCATTGGACAGGATAAATGTACAGATGTTGTATCCTGCCAATGGGATGTAACATCTATTTACTTTTTTTTTTGTTGTTAAATGCATCAATTTAATTGTAGAGGTCCACAAGTTGCACGTATTAAAAATGTTACATGCAGAATATACTAGTTTTGAATGTGCTCAGAGCCATGGTTTGGAAGGCCTTAATGCATTATTGGCATTTTATATTCTGCACATAGAAGAATATTCAAACAGTAGCACGACTGCTCGGCACTCTTTTCTTTAGCTTGCATCGAAGTTGAACCACTATTGTGAGTGCCTAATGGTGCCACAATGTGTTAATGCAGCTGTATAATGAGATTATTTAAAAGCAGCTGACACTTGTTTAACTTCTGGGCTACTGTCTCCCCTGTGGCTAGCCACCTTCTGCCTGGTTCTCCAGAGCCTCTTTTATGTAAAGATGCTGAGACTACAAGCCCTAATCTTGCCAGCTACATGCCATACAGTGCACACATGCTATGCAATTCACACTTCCAAAGATCTATGCCAGATTGGCATTAGAGATTAAGAAAGCAATGAAGGAGCTGGAAAAATCACTAGTGAGCAACCTCTAGAATCATTTTTCATTGCTTAAAGAAAGGGGGGGAGGGAAGGGTGTTGTTAAACCTTGGGACATCATGTGGTTTTCAGTTAAATAACACTGAAAGGCGAGGGAAGACATCTGGCCCTGTGCCGGGGCGGTGATGAGGTCTGGCAATGTCATTATGAGCATTCATACAGGAAATTTGGCAGCGGCAGGAGCAGAACAGGTGCAGGCCCCAGGCAGTCAGTGCTAGAGGATGAAGTTGTTCCTGTTGCTGGGAATGAATGTGCTGGAAGAGTCACAGCTGAGAAACACAGTACTGGGCAGGGGCAATGGGAAGCCTAGGCAATAGCCAGAGGGATTTGTGGATGGCAGAAGCAGCATTTGAAGCACTTGGTGTGGATAATGTCCAGATCCTGAGATTGTCTGAAGGTGGATGGTTGGATGCATCCATACCTTGACATGTGTCCATATGGATCTTCATGCCGTGTTTGCTAACAAAGTAAAACAGGATTAGAACCTTGTTGACACTTCACTGTTTTGTGTGTGTACCTGGATCACTCCCTTTCCAAGCATCAGGGGCAATATGAGAGATTATACTATAAGGAGCTTTGGCCCATGGTCTATGCATAGTTGTTTAGTATAACTAATTTCTATTTGTGTTTTTCTTGCAGGTTGGGATGTTTAAGATTCATCCTGAAATTCCAGAATCGGTGTCTGCTGAAACAAGGGCCTTTATTTTGCTCTGTTTTGAATCCGATCCTAGTAAACGTGTTACAGCATCTGACTTGCTCAGAGATTCCTTCCTGAAACAAGTAAACAAGAGCAAGAAAAGCAGAATTGCATTCAAGCCTTCAGGTAAGGAATTATCAGCCAAATCCAAGTCAACATCATCATTAAGTGTTATATAAAAGATTGGAATTATTAGGCGCACTCTTTTACAAAGGACAATTCCCTTTGCCAGGAAAGCAGCAGGAGCTCAACTGTGAAAGTGTCTGATTTGCAATTAGACATATTTAAATTTAACAATTCCCACAGAATACGGTGTCTTGCTATTTCGCATTTTGCTTGCTGAAATCTCCCAACCCTATTTTACCTCTGCCCAGAAATAAATGCCTCATTTACAGTAAATTACAATTAGAGAAATGGCAGTTGGTGAAGACTTTCCAACACAATTTTTAGGTTCAGAATTACTTCAGAGTCTGAGTTTTACAGAGTAGGTGTTTGGCACCTGACAGTGCAGGTCTATCAGGTGGTCAGGTCTAGTATAGGTTGGCATTTTCAAAACTGGTATGTGACTTACTTAGAAATTTGGCACAGAGCTGCTGAAGTAGCTGTTTAGTGGGTTATTTTATCTGCCTAGCATGCTCCTCCCTTACATCTGTATATCAGCTGCTTTCTCCCTGATGAGATAATAAACCTTAATATAGGCCTGCCAAATAAATCATTACTGTTTGAAGGAACTGTCCATTTAAAAACAGGCAAACTCATTGGTCTCAATGACTTCTTTCCCCTCTCTGTACACACACACATGCAAGCACTCCCAATGCAAATTGAATTGCTGAATGCAATTCTGAGGGGAACTAGCAAAGAATTTGACATCTAGCTGAACTGGTTTCAGCAAGGAAATGGGCATCTCTTGTCCCGAGGGGCACTGAGAACTGCAATCCCTGCAATTACACTGGGGTAATGGGAGAGTTCACACTGCTCAGCCAGGGCAGTGTCAGTCAGGAACTGCAATAATGTTCTCTGTGGCTTTTCAGCCCTTGCCTGAGGGCGTTTTCCTGGAAAAATTGCATAGTACTAGAAAGGAAGGAGCCTGCCTCGTTAGCTGCCCTGAGAGCAACAGGCTCTTTGTCAAATACCAGGGGAGGTGCAGCTGTCTTCTGTACTCCCTCCCTCCTTCTGCTCTTCTTTCTTATCCCCGCTCATTGATGAGGTTATGGATCTCCTTTAGATGGCCAGAGGATCAGGTGCTGCAGGTTAAGCACTGACCTGCAGCAAGAAACAAGCTCAGTGCAGACCTTTGTTATGAGTGGAGTGGGCAAATGCTATGAAAATTGTTTACTGGGTGACAAAAGGAAAAGGCAGCATGATTGCAGCTGAGTGTGTACTCTGCTGCGCCAGAGCTGGGAAAAGCGGTGCTGGCTGCTGCAGCCATCTCCAAGGGAGTTTGGTGGGGTAAAGCAGGTCCTGGCCCAGCAGTTGCCACAGTCTCACCTTCAGCAGTTCACTGCCTCCTCCCTGTACCGTTTCCCTCACTGCTAATTTCCTCAGCTTTGTGCCCATCTTTCCTCCCTGTCTCCATCCCCTTTTTCTTTCCAGTAATGAAGACAGCCCAGAACAAATATCAACTCTTATTCTTGGGACAGCAGCTTTCAGTTTTCTGTACTGCTGAGATGCCTCGAACCAGTTCTCGCAAAGTGACATACATTGTTTCATTTATGTGGCTGACCTCAGCCATGTGAACATCAGTTGTGTACCATAGAGTGCATCAGAGCTTTCTGAACAGCTTTTAACTTCAAACTCTCTCCTCCCCCACCTCCACATCATTTGTAGCGACAAGCATCAAAAACTTTTGTGATGTTTTAGCTTAATGGATGTCTGCACCCTGACTTCTTCCTTACCTTTCCAATCACATAGCTGCAAACTGGCAAACGAATACTGGCCTCAGTATCTGTTATTTCTAATTTGTTCTTACTATCCAGACGAATTGGAAAGCAACAAGAGATTTCCTTTAGGCTAGTGCTGAGAGACAGCCGTGACTGAGGGCAAGGGGACCTGCAAGAGAGGCCTCAGGTGTTAGAGAGGGAGCAAATGTTTGTCCATTAACAGGCAGAGGTGAGAAGAGTGGGTATCAGAGTGCTTTCTGCTTAGGGAAATGGCTGTGGTGGAGCAGCTGATGGTCACCCTTTTGTTTGATTCAGGCTCTTAAACAGCTGTATGTGCAGTTGTACCACTTTTTGAGGCCAGGGGAACCAAGGGGGAGAGTGTGTGTGTATATGTAAGCGTGAGTACATGCCAGAAAGAGTAACAAAATGGCATTCCCTATGTGCATCTAGCTGCTTTGCTGCCTTTGGGTTCAGCAGGTAGCTCATTCACACCTTTTGTTACTCACACATATAATGATTTTGACTTGTGTCACTGCTTTCTGTCAATAAGGTTACCTCTCCTTCAGCCATTTTGCGAAATGAGGTCTTGTATCACTGAGGATGATCACAGCTGTTTTAAGCACATTGCCCTTTTCTGCCTAGTTTTGTTACATGTTTTACAATGTCTGTTCATAGATTGTAATCGTAATACATACCTCCCTCTGCCAATCCATGGAGAACAGGCTGGCAGTAGCAGCAGTGAGCATGGCTCTGTTTCACCAGACTCTGATGTACAGCATGACATGTTTTTTGAAAGGCCAAAGAGATCCATCTCAGAGATTCAGACAAGGCATCCCATTTCCCATTTACTAAGGTAAGCATTTGCTTGTTGCTTGACACCCATGAGAGATTATGTGGATTTAATTCACATTATATTTTATCTGAGGTCAATCTTTTCACATAATGACTAGATAAGCAGGTATGTAAAAACAGCAAGCAAGTTGCACAAGCAAGTTATCAGCTAACTTAAATGTTGTCTATATTTAATCAATGAGCAACAATTTTTTCTGCTGAAGGTTTCCACATATTGATAGACATCCCCCACTTCCCCCCACAGTGAATAAATGTCAGTAGTCTTATTGATGATGGATATGGATTCAGGAATTAGCAGAGTTAGAAGAGTTGATCCTTCCCATGTACTCATGCAAAGATGTGGGAATGTGGAAGCAGAAAGGCAGTTCTGCTGCTCAGAGAGCACAAAATGATACTTTCAAATCAGTATGTTACAATATGGGGCCAATAAAAATAGAGTTATCTTAGTCCAGGGTTTTCTGGTTTCATCCCCAGAATCGAACCAGTGCTGGGGGACGTTAACACCAGCTGCTCAGCAGGATGAAATCGACCGTGTGCATTTGGGTTCAGTGGGGTTTATGCCAGCTGAGAATCTGAGTCATCTTCTGTCTCAGACTTAGTATTTTAACAGTCTGGTCAATTCACTGCTGCAGTTTAACTCCTGTTTTAACCTCCAAAGTACACCCACTTGGCTTCTGACAGTACAGCTGTTGTTGCTAATGCTGTCTTTCTCATATTCGTGTCACCCCGTTGCTGACACAGTGCACCTGATGAGGGCTCAGCCTCAGAGGACAGGAGCGCCTCTCCTTCCATTGAGGATAAGGATTCTGGTCTGTTTCTGCTGAGGAAGGACAGTGAACGTCGAGCAATTCTGTATAAAATCCTTAAGGAAGAACAGAATAAAGTTGCTTCTAATTTGCAGGACTGTATTGCACAGGTAATTTCACTTCAGCTCTCCTTTTCCCATGTCAAAAGGATGATGACATGTCAGGTAACAGTACTCCTTTTCTGGAAATTAACAAAGGAAGGTGCTTGGATTGTTCCTTCTCAGTATCTTTAGTCTTTCAGATCTATAACTGTCTGGGCTCTGGGGTTTATTTCCTGAGGAAGAGGTTTGGGCCATTTGATATGAGGTTGTGAGGCAGAGGCTGGCGGGTTGGGTGGTTTTGATGTTGTGGTTTTTGTTGGCTTTTAAAGGACAGGGAAATGGAACACCAGGTAGTAATTGGTATGATTTGCTTAAAGGACAGATAACTGATTAACGATTTTTAATTTGAAGCATATGTAAACTAGGTACCGAGGACACTCCATGAATCTTTAAAAAGCTAAGGTAGATTTTCTGCAGCAGGAAGGGTTGAATGGGAAGGTTTAGTGACTGCAAAGAATAACAAGAGCAATCCTGTATTCATTTAACCCATACCTAAGCAATGCCACACACCAGAAACAGTTGATTGCTTAGATTTTTCTTCTTAGTGTCTGCTTCTAACAGGAGAAGTACCTGTTCTTGGCAAAGCTGTGTTTTTTCACCTGGATGGCATTCACATGAAGGGGACCCTACTGATTTTTCTTGCAGTACTCCTGGCCAGCCATTAGTCCAGGCACAAAGAAACTTGCAGCACAGCTGCCAAGAGTCCTGCTGCTCCTGGAGTGAGCCTAGCGTGGGCAGCCTGCTCCACACAGCACAGCACAGAACAGGGGTTTGCTTCTCCCCTGCGATTTGCTTCCTCCACGAACTGCCTCATAGTGCACAGCAGCTTGTCCTTGACTGGGGGGCTCATTGTAAGACTCTACAGGCTCAAGAAGAAAGCCCACAAATTCAGGCTGGGGAAGCAATTGATGTAAAGTTCTGCTCTGAGTTTAAACTGCAGCATAGCTTATAGCCTGACAGAGGACTAAAATTCATATGTGGGATCTTAGAAATAACCAGGGCTCTCAATAATTTCCAAGGGCATGTAGTGACAGGATGAGGGGAAATGGTTTCAAGCTGACAGAGTGGAGATTTATATACTAGGAAAAAATGCCTCCCTGTGACGGTGGTGAGGCACTGCCACAAGCTGCCCAGAGAAGTTGTGGCTGCCCCATCCCTGGCACTGTTCAAGGCCAGGTTGGACAGGGCTTTGAGGAACCTGGTCTAATGGAAGGCATCCCTGCCCACAGCAGGGGGGTTAGAACTGGATGATATTTAAAGTCCCTTCCAAACCAAATCAGTCTGTGTTTCTGTGATTATTTAGTAACAGCAAGTCCTACGTTAGTCTCCAGCTGTTTTACAGCACTGCTATAATAATTTCTTTTCCATAATTTATGTAATGCTTCTCCCTTTACCTTTTAATTATATAGGCTGTTGTTCTTACAGACACTTGGATGACTTTAACTGTGGAGGTAGTGGACTGGAAATCACAGAATACAGTCAAGTCCTATCACTGTGTAATCTTAGACCTTTTTCTGACTTACAATAAATACGTATATAAATATAATTATTGGCCTAAGGATATTAAATGTCTGCATAATTAGACGTTATTCCAGATCCAGCTTATTGAAAGGATAGCATCTAAAAAATTGGGGTCTCTTGCAGACTCTGCTGTTTTTATGGAGGAAAGCTGCCCTCTCCAGTGCATTGCAGAAATGTGTAGCTATTGTCTGGAACCTCTTTCCTTTGTGACAGCCACGGTGCCAGCAGACTTTTGGTTTTGGTTTTGTGGGTTGTTTTTTGTTTGGTTTTTTTTTTAATAGGAATTACTGTTTACAAATAAAAAAAATCAGTTAGAAAAAGGTAGAAAATAAAGGCTTTGCAGAAACAAAGGTTCTGTGATTTCTGCGTGTCAGTGGGAAGCATCCACAGGCAAAGCTAGAAATTGTAATCCGAAAACTACTATTGCTACTAAAAGGATGTCTGGGTTTTCCATGATATACGTTCGTTATCTTTTCTCCAGAGCTCTGAAGAACTGCAACTTTCAGTGGCCCACATCAAGCAAATTATTGGGATTTTAAGAGACTTCATACGCTCTCCTGAGCAAAGAGTGATGGCTTCTACCATATCCAAGCTGAAAATGGATTTGGACTTTGACAGCACTTCCATCAATCAGATTCATCTGGTGCTGTTTGGATTTCAGGATGCGGTGAGTTCTGTGCCCAGTGGAGGGGTAGAGAGTCCCTTCCTGGGCAGAGCTCAACCCAGGGGTTTGCAGCTTCCCCATTCTTCCTCACTCCTCTTCCTCCTTCTACTGTTAAGGGGCTTGAATGTCACAGTCTGGGCACTGTTTGAAAGCTCTAGCCTAAAACTGTCAAAAATGTTAGTTAAACTTTCAAAGGTTGGGAGGGTTTTATTGACTCAGGCAGTTGAGATTATAAAACTTCAAAGGGGCTCTTGAAAAACATGATTCTCTTTCCTCAGGTGTAAGCAAATCTTGTTTGCCAGTACTTTTACTCATTTATTTGTAGGTGAACAAAGTACTAAGAAATCACTTAATAAGGCCCCACTGGATGTTTGCAATGGATAACATAATTCGCCGTGCAGTCCAAGCAGCAGTCACTATACTTATTCCAGGTAAATCAAAGCAGCTAGAAATAATCTTTAAAGCAAAAAGGTGGCTGTTTGCATATTTCAAAGAGTTGCAGCAAATATAACAGTTTAAATGTTCAATCTGTCAGCATGCCATTAACTGCATCCCATGTGCTACTACATCAAAAGCACAGGGTCAGAATGTCATACAGAAAGAAGTGTTGATCAGGAGGATTAATGCTACACTTGGGGTACAAAAGCACATAATGAGGAGATGACTAGTGGTTCTGCATCACCAGTGTGGTCCAACTGTGACCAAAGAGGGCAAATAAATTCAGTCCAAGCTGGAACTTTTGAAGGAAGAAAGAAAATGACTCTGTACAACATTTTAATGACATCCAAGGTGGGTGACACTGCACAGGTTTGATTATGTGTTCTGAAAACTGATAACTGAGCTGTAGAACAGATGGAGAAAAGGGAGGGCACTAATATAAGGAGGAATGTAGTCTTCACCTTCAGATGGATAGTAGGAAAAATCATCACCACTGAGGAGGAGGAGGATAACTGATGAAGAAGTATGTAGGACTGTGAGTTGGAAATCTGCAAGTAGTTTTGTAATTAAGTCTTGAAGTGCTGGGTACCCCTTCCAGTATGAAAATGTTTGGAGAGTACATAGTGAGGGTGAGCCCTTTCGGTTCAAATTTGGTATTGTTTTTAAGCCAAATATGCAACATTTTTTACGACTTTGCTTGTAGAAGAAAAATGGCAGCCATTCTTCAGTGGAAAGGGTGGCCACCTGCAGCAAGTGCCGAGAGAACTGGGGTTAGAACTGGTACCTGGAGAAGAGGAAGGCTTTGTAAACAGTTTTGATCCAGGGCAATCAAAACGAGATTAGAATGATGATGCTTTGAAAGCAAGCTTTGAAGGGTTTCTCATTAGCACATTTAGTTTCTTATTATTCATTTAATCACAGATGTATTTGTCCCCTCTACAGCTGTAATCTACAGCTACTTACCTCTACTGGTATGCTACAGCTAAGCTACTACATTGCCATCCATTTTAGAATTGATGCTGGAGAATCTGTGGCCCAGCTTGCATAAGGCTTTGCTACTCCCCTACTCAGCGTTGAAGTAAAGCACAAGGTGTAAATAGCCTTCTTCCTCAGCTGAAGCTCCCCCAAGAACAAGCTGCAACACCTCTGAAGAGAGACTTGTCCAAAGAAATTCTCTTACCCACTTTCTTTACCAGAGCTTCGAGCTCACTTTGAGCCAGCATCAGAAACTGAAGGCGGGGAAAAAGACGGAGATGAAGCAGAGGACAGTTTCCAGCCCACTGAACAAAACAGGGCTGAGGATCCCACCATCACATCAGGAGTCAGCACCCTTAGTTCTGTGGTGTCCCATGAGGCTCAGCAGCAGCTTAGCCTGGAGCTGGGCAGACTTAAACAAGAGACCTTAAGGTAATGCTCCTGTAAAGGCTGCAGATTTATTTTCAGGCACTCTTTGAGAAACTCTCAGATGTTGCTTCCTACAGTGACATGCACATACCTAACATCAATACTGCTCAACTACCACTGCTACCTCAAGGTGAAGCAGGCCTTCCAGGAACACAAAGGGATTCAGAATACATTGGCAGTACCAGTAGGACAACTCAACAGCTTTCAGTATTGAAGTATTGTTTCTGTGTAATTGTTTAATTGCAGAATGTCATGTTGTATTTCTACTGTTAAGTAATGAGGCTTGTGCAACTGTGTGGTTTCCTTCCTGCTTCCTTGGCTCCTTTGACAACACCTCATGCTGTGGCACTGCTCTCTGAGCTGCTCCTGCAAGGGAAGGCCAGAGCAGCACCATCCTGGCTCACAGAGCAGACTACCCACTGATTAGCACAAGCAGAGTAACAGCTTACAGTCTCATTCTCATTCATGGATGTGATGTAAATCTGTGATCAGAACACCCCTGGTAAAACATCACTCTTACACTGTTCAGCAGTAAATTGTAGTATGAAGGCAGTTCTGCCCAGGGAGGATGCAAAACAGTTGGAATAGAATTTACAAGCAATTTACTGAATTCTGCAAAGATGAAGGACTTAAAGTGCCATGGATAAGTTAGTCTCAGGCAACAAACTAAAATCTGTAAGCCACAAAATATGCTGCTTAAGACAGTATCTCTCAAGTGTCCTCTGTCCTTTGGTAATCATTGAAAATGACAAATATTTTTTCAGCTAGACGGACTCAGTATAGTTGTATTTGATCTCTCTTGTATGCTTAACAGGCTTTTGGAAAACCTCGTTCAAAAGGAGAAAGAGTATCAGACCCTCTTACAACAATCTTTGGAGCAAAAAACTCAGGAATTACACTTGCTTAAATTAAAACTTAAACCTGAAGGTTATGAGGAGCCACTGCACAATTTGACAGGTGCACACTAATATATTTGTTTAAAGGATAGGGTGTTGGGGTTGTTCAGCATAAAGGCAGCTCTGGGAGGCCTTAGAGCAGCCTTCCAGTACCTAAAGGAGGCCTATGAGGAAAGCTGGAGAGGGACTTCTTAACAAGGGCATGTAGTGAGAGGACAAGGGAGAATGGCTTTAAACTGAAAGAGGGAAGATTTATATTACATGCTATGAGGGTGGTGAGAGACTGGAACAGGGTGCTCAAAGAATATGCTCCACACCCGGCTGTGCTCAAGGCCAGGTTGGGTGGAGCATGAACAACCTGGTCTAGCGGAATGTGTCCTTGCCCACAGCACAGACTTGGACCTAGATGATCTTTAAGGGCCCTTCCAACCCAAACCATACTATGATAAAGGACGCTTTGTTTTAAGCTTAAGTAGTCTGAAACTGATAATTTTAGCCTTGGTTTTGAGGTGCATTAACCTTTACATTTGTTTTCTCTTAAAGACTCCAACTGGTCCACAGCACCTTTAAGAGCGAATGCAGACCCTGAGCTCATGAACTGGCTGAAACAACAAGGAGCAGACTTGCATGCCATTAAAAGGGTAAAAAAATAAAAATAAAAAAGCAAAAACCCCATCTTTAAAAAAAGGTCACTGTAGTCAGTATCAGCAGTTTGCTTCAACAAGGAAATGTTAATTTAGGAATAAATTTGCCTTTTAGTTTGCCGAAGAAGACTATACACTAAGTGCTGTCCTTAACGATATCACTAAGGATGATCTGCGCTACCTTCAGCTGCGGTAAGAAAGCATTTCTTAGTTTCCTGGTGAGACTGTAATTGAAGAAGAGTGTAGAAAACTTTTTCAGAAGTTCAGTTACTGAAATAGTGACCACTCAGTGGCAATTGCTGCAAAGTTCATCTCCGGTTTGTTGTTGAAGTTTTTCACGTCTTAACTTATGCAGTGAAACAACTGCACCTTCGGGGCTTCAAGCTATCTAAGTTTTGGCATTTGTCAAAGTTGGGCGCTATTTCTGCACCCTTCAGAATGATGTAATCGCAGGCATCCAGCACTTGTTGTGCCTGCTCCTTGACTCAAGTCCTTTCATCATCATTCTGTCAGTCAGCCCCTGCCTGACCTGGAAGAGATTTAGCTGCCACCTCAGGGAAGCATGCAGTGTTTCCTATGTAGCGTCATAACCAGTACAGCCTTGGGATTTTTAGGTTTTACTTCTTGCCAACTTTGAAGAAGATGAGGAAGTTCTCCCTAATGGTTCTCCATTCTCCTTCATGCAGGGGTGGTCTTCTCTGCAGAATCTGGAATGCAATATCAAACCACCGACAAACATCTGACAAGACCTCTGCACAGGCGGTTCATGCTTCGGAAGGAGAACAGGACAAGGGAACAAACAAATGAAAACTGCATTCCCTACACTGAAATTATTAGATGTATATATATATGTCTGCACAGTGGCTTTGCAGGGTTTGCACAGCAATGTAGCTTGTTTGACCTTCAGTGTAACACATGGTGACTAGTACAGCTTTTAAGTCAGTGTCAATGCACTTAAATTATTTCTGACAGAGCAATGCAGAAGTCAAATGCTTATCACTGTAATCTAAAGCATTAGCTGAGGAAAAAACACCACCTCTTCTGCAAACTGTGTACCACACACCCGAATTGGCTTTAGCATGAACTTCTAACATGTTACAGCTCTGGTGGCTGGAGCAGGGAGAGGATATGCCAGAGCTTGTGGCACCTTCTCCCATATGCCCGTATACAACTTTTGTATAAAAGCTGCTTTCACAGAACTCCTAAGAAAAGCCCGGTGCAATGTCTCCCTTTATTAACGTTCCTGCAGCAAACCCACAGCATCTAAATGGCATTTTTGGTGGTTTTGGGAGGAAAATGGTTCCTCAAGAAACAAAGCAAACACTCCATGAGATAAGGGGTGTTGAAGTTTAAATTTTTGACTGTACATACCAGAGCAATC
Organism: Myiopsitta monachus; assembly: GCA_017639245.1. Classification (NCBI taxonomy): domain Eukaryota; kingdom Metazoa; phylum Chordata; class Aves; order Psittaciformes; family Psittacidae; genus Myiopsitta; species Myiopsitta monachus. The sequence continues at coordinate 26,375,314 of CM029927.1, forward strand.
CAAAGACAAGTCAATAAAGCAGATACAACGCAATTTCAGTGAGCTGCTGCTTTAACTCCTTCTGAAACAACATTCAGCATGTTTAACAAAATCCAAACTGAGATGGATTTCCCCACACATTTCCTCTTTTGAAAAAGCTTTTAAATAAGCTGACGGGTTGTTTCTGAGTCATTTAAGTTCCTGTAAATACATTCAGCTATGAATAAATTTTGACAATAGAAAAGCCTTTAGCCGCCAGACTTGTAGCTTGTCCACTGGTTTGGGCCCCGCACTTCAAAGGGTGGCTCATTGAAGTAGATGTGTTGACAGAGATCTTCCAATGGTGGCTCTGGGTCAGTGCTAGCAAATTGAGCCGCTTCCTCGATCTCCTTCCTTACTGCCACGTCAATATCCTAAACCAAGAATGGATGCCGATTAGAAGGCAGCTCAGAAACAGCATCTTAATTCTGAATTTAAACAATGATTAAGTGTTGGTCAGAACTCGAGTTAATGCTGTTTACAAACATAGATGAAAAACCTGTGAGAAACCCCTCCCTGATAAAACTGCAGCTTTTTGTCCCTTTTGGACGGTACCTGTACCTCACTGCCACAGGAACATGACCTCACTGATCTTCTATGGTTTCTGTGCTGATTCTGTGAACCACTGAGAAGGTCAGTGTCGATTTGGGGGTTTTATTAAACACAGCTGATAAAGGTATTCATAACATGTACTTAGAGGACTCCTGGCTCCTTCATGAGGATTTTCGCTATTGACAATTTCTCTTTCAGACTTTTACCCCCTTCCTAGGTAGTTGAGAATGCCTCGGTAATTTTGACTTCTACAACTTACGTATGACAAGAGCTGTACCTGAAAGATGATCACCCGTGCACACAGCCTTCCTCAGCACACACGTGCTTTTCACAGCTCATTAGCATGCAAATCCTCCAGAGCTTGCTTATATGGCAACTAAAAGCCATACCTTTAATTCTTCAATGCTAGCCAGGTTATTGTTGACCATTCTGTCCTTCAGCAAAGTAATGGGATCACTTTTGCTTCTCACTTCTTGAATTTCTTCCCTAGTGCGATAGCTAGGAGCAAGACAGAGACATGAACTGCTTCAGAAGCGTCCTTGACCAGCGGCAAGCTGCTGGATGCAGCTCACTCTTAGAGAGGTGGGAACAAAGAATTGTCAGGAATGCAATGAAAATACAGTGAAGTTCATCACTCAGAGGGTGGCACAGCTACATCTAGAACACTCCTTTGATCTGTAAGTGGCAACTGAGCTAACATAGCTCCAGAAATGCATGTAACATAAGCAAGGGAAAGGGAGCAACCCCCGACAGTGGCAGTTCCCACGAGGGGCTGCATTTCCTCCCTCCCATCACCCCTCGGGTGTTGATGCTAGATGATGAAGCTGGATGCTTTGCTACATGCTTCCAATTCACTGCAAGTTTCCAAAGCACCGGGCTACACCTCTGCTTTATTCAGATATGTCAGTTGGGACAATGCCCGAGTCCCCTTGACACCTGCCTATTTGTATTTTTAAGAAGTGTTCTACTTTACTTTACTTGACTGGATAATCCAAACTGTTCCTGCAATTTTAGCACACTGGGCTATAAATACTCTAAAAACCTTGGAAAAGCATAATGCTTTTCAGTCAAAGCTCAATTAGAACACACTATAACTTCACACTGAAAGCAGAATTCGTTAATAGAAAGCACAGAAGTTTGACTCTGCGCTCATAGTCATCTATAGGAGTTTCATCATAACCTTTATACGCACTTCGTAACACATTGAAAGATGGAATCTAAGAGTTTCAGGATTTTGACCATCACTACTTAGTTGTTCCAGTGAATGCCAAGGAAGAACATCCCAGTACCTTATTCCAGGGTCACTCATACTATGGCCATGGTAACGGTAGGTCTGTAACTCCATCACAATAGGGCCCTTAAAAACAAAAAGAACCAAACCAGCACAGAGCATGTTACTACCTTAAGCGACCAATATGTGGCTATAGTAGCAAGTATTTTCTATAGGTGAAATGCACCAGTGATGAGTGATTGTAACTCAGTGGTTTTCTCCATTTACTTTTCACAATACTACCACAACTAGTAAAACACAGCTTCACTCTCTTCAAATGAAAGCATAGGTTGATATTGTGAGCTTTACTCTCACATTCTTACTGAGTAGCATTAAGTAACTTCTTCCCTCCCAGTGTCCTTCCACCATTAGTCAGACTATTTCAAAATGCCCACTGTTTCACTGCAAGGTTGGAACTCACAGAACCTTATTCTTCTGCACAAACCCTTTTCTTTTTCTGTTGTACATTCCCAGGGCAAACATTATTTCACCAAATATTAAAAGAACTACAGACACAGTGTAACATACTTGGGTGACACTAATGCTGATTCACATGCTAATGCTAACTTACATCTGTGTAAATATGTAATGATTAGTATGGTCCTTCACGCTTCCCCTAATTAATCTTTTCGAAGATAACAACTGCCTGACAGAACACCTTTCACAACAAAATTTAACTGGAAGAGAACTGGGGAAAAGGATGTCAGAGCATCAGGACAGATATATCTAATTTAAATGTTTGATACCACTTGCATGCTAATGAGTTCTAACAAAATTAAAATCCCACGCAACTGCTACATGGACAACCCTATTGAGAAAAAAGGGAAATAATGGTCAAAAAGTTTGAACAGTGACTGGAGACAATGGGCTAGATGAGGAACTTTTTAATGCAGCAATAATATGGCTAAGAATTTCACCTATGGAAAAGGAATGATGACTACTGACTTACTTTGCCAGATCTGCAGTGCTCGGCTGCAAACTTTGCTGCTTCTCGAACACAGAGAACATCCATGCCATCCACCTGAAAACAGAAACTACAAGTTGAGGCAAAAAAAATGCCAAACCCCAAACTTCCAATTTCGGCACTTCCACAAGCACAACATGCATTCAGCTGCAAAGTTTCCTATATTTAAAAAAATATTTAGAAATTTATGTATAAATACATACATGTGTGCATGCACATTCTCCCCCACAAGAAAGACAACAACAGTGTCTGTACTCACCCTGAGACCTGGAATGAAGTCCCCTCTTCTATAGTAGTCAGTACTGGCTGCTGCTCTTTCAACCGAAGTTCCCATTCCATACCGGTTATTCTCACAGATAAAAATACAAGGCAACTTCCACAAGGCAGCCATGTTGAATGTTTCAAATATCTGGCCCTGAAAGAAAAAGAACAGGCTGCATCTAGACAGGGAACTCAGCTTTCAGGCACCAAACCTGCAAGGTGCAAGTTCACCTACATGAAGTTTGTCTCAGTGAACAGTACTTCCTACCAAAGCCCCGAGAAAATCTGCAGTGAGCTGTAGAACTGAGGGGGGGCATACCCTTCTCTCTCTAGGATTGCTTTTTCTGTATTAGTCGTCTCTTTTTAGAGAAGTATCCTCTCAGCAGAAAGCCCAACAAACAATCAGAGCAGAAGCTCCAAGTCAGACACTGCCTGGGCTGCAGCACTGCCCAGGCAGGGCGAGAGATGCCCCCCACTACTCCGTGGAAGGGCAGAGCTCACAGTTCACAGAACAAAAATAGATCACCCACAGCCTCTCTTCTCCTCACCACGCCACACCAGACAAAGCTGATTTACCTGATTGGCTGCACCATCCCCATATAAGGTCAGGCAGATTTCGTTTTTACCAAAGTATTTACAGGCCAGTGCAATCCCAGCTCCAAGAGGAACCTATCACAGGGTACAGGAAAAAAACATGTTACAGCAGTGTTTAAAGGAGTTGGAGACAGGCGGCTTGTGAATTGTGAAGAGATATTTACACTATCAGAGAGCCGCGCAACAAACACGTAGTTACCAACTCACTTCCATTTGTGCCAATCTCTGTTACAGCTAGAATGCACACATCACTTATATATCAATGTGATACATCTTTGCTACCGATTACTAAACAGCGAGCAAAACGGAATAAAGACATCACAAATTTAATAGCCTCAAAGCAATGGTGGCAGCAGACAAGCTCACACCACAAATACTGAAACACTGGCAGAGGACAGGAGCCACATGCAACTTGTGCTTTGAAGCAGAAGTTATGTTTATACCTGAGCACCAACAATTCCATTTCCACCATAGAAGTTTTTGGTATACATGTGCATTGATCCTCCTTTTCCCTTTGCACATCCTCCTTTTCGACCTGTAACATGAGTAACAAGCAATGTACTTTTCCAGGGGAAAAATCCTATGCAAATGGGAACACCTAATTCCTAAAGATCCTAACAGTAAGACCATCTTGTTGTCATTACACCTATGCGGAGTTAAGACACAACAGCCATTCCCCAAAGAGTTTACGCTTAAATATATCACAAAACAAATGAGAGAAGGGGGTGAAGGAGAACAATAAAGGAAACCTAATTCAGGAAATACAGGATGAGACTAAGAAGAAATTTTACAAGCAACCAAGACGTTTCAGCGCTCTACCTATATACAAGAACTTTCTGATAAATGGGGGGAGCGCTGGTGGAGGGGTGGTGTTTAATAGCCAACATGGTCCCTACTTCTCACAAATATAATCTGTAAAAAGAAGTATATCCAGTCCTTCCTGCTTTTCACTAGTGCAACAAACCTGTGAACACTATTCCAAATTAGCTGCAATAATCTACACTTGCCTTCTCTGTGACAGAACCAGAGGCAAAATATTACAGAGAGGACATTTAAAAAAAGAAAAAAAAACCAAACCAAACAAAACAAAAAAACCAAAAATCCACCAAACCAAAGCCACCCAAAAGTCTACCTAACCAAGAGCTCCCCTTCCCACCCCAGGATAAACATCAAAAAGTCACCCAGGCCAGCAGTATTCAAGCTGCTGTTTGAAGAGAACTAGTGCTCCATGAAGCATTACAGCAAACTGTTTATAGGAGCTGATCTAAGAACACAGAACATCTCTTCAGCCCACTCCATCACTTATTCCAATCTGCTTTGCTACAGGCTGCAGAGACTTCTATTTTATTCCTAATTAGCACAGTTTGGTTGGTTGGCTTTTTCACCTTAACCTTGGTGTTTATTTCAGACATTCACTCCTGGATCTCTCTCTGGAATTTGCTCTTCTCTTTCTTACTTAATAGCGGATTGGTTTTGTTATCCGTCTTTCTCATACCTGTATGAATTGGTTTAATGTGAGCTTTTATGGAACCTGCCAGCTAGGGCCAAAGGAAAAAAAGAAGTCCAATTTTAATCTGTTACTAACATACATTCCTAACACATCCTTTCTTAGTATGCACACCTCTTCTCTACCTCCAAAACATGCTTTCCTATATTAACGCTTCAAGTGTGCAAATTCTCAGATCGTAGAATCATAGAATAGTTAGGGTTGGAAAAGGACCTTAAGACCATCTAGTTCCAACCCCCCTGCCATGGGCAGGGACACCTCCCACTCAACCATGCCACCCAAGGCTCTGTCCAACCTGGTCCTGAACACCGCCAGCGATCAAGTCTTTATTATACCAATGACTCATTAAGGCCCTCAAACTCCTTGTTTCTTTTCCACTTCTGGCATCCTTTCACAGATCTCTTAAGAGATCAGCAGGCTGATCATCTCCTCCCTGCTCCACCTGCAACTCTGCTGGGAACAGACTATCTATCCTTTCTGCAAAATCTGACATCTGTGCAGATTACCATGTCATATTCTTGTTACACTCAAGTTTTCCCAACCCATCCAGTTTATCATTACAGGCAGTGTTTACCAGTCTTTCTAAAACTTCAGCAGCATAATTCTGAAAAACCCTCGTCTCTCTCCTAGGGAGGGTAATGCCCTGTCCTGCTGAGAACTGCCACAAGCAAGTTCCACTTAAAACAAGCTGCGGCAACACAATAAATACAGCATATGCTATCAAAAGAAATTCTCAGAATTTGCGCTTTTGAAGTGCAAGCACTTAAATATTCCTTATGACTTATGTCCTATAGTAAAACGTGGTTGCATCATAACATCGTTAAACTGATTAATTCTGCTATGTCACTGCACTGCTTCTGACGCCTCAGTAGACATTGCGCATCAACATCATTTGGGATTGTACTAAAAAATGCTGCCACAAGTACAGCAGCATGCGAATGAATCCTCCTCATTTTACTCAGCACAAACCTGTCAGTTCAGTGAGAATTTCTCGAACAGGCACTCCTCGTGTATAGGTAAAGCCATGAGCCCTGTAAGCTGTTATCACATGGTCTGTAGGCTTTATGGCAGCTTCAATCCCTATGCAGCAAGCCTCCTGTTACAAAGAAAAAGTCAATTTAGCAGTGAAGAAAAGCACACAACATCCACAGCCAGCAGTGTGGCAAGGGATAGCTATGACCCCCCATACATCAAAACAGGAAGAGCACTAATACAGGAGACCTCCTTAAATGCCAAGGGGTGGCAGGCCTCGAGATCAGAATTCCAACCTGATGGTGACTCACAAAAGCAGACAGAAGGGGAACTAGGCCTGTAAAAATCTGCAGACTTCTTCTACACCCATCTCTCAAATGAAGCACCTAAAGAGCTGCAATTCAAACATGTCAGGTGCGAATGGGCAGACAGCAAAGTTTCACCTCATTCATTAAATTCCTACTTCTGCCTGCTGTTTTACAGTGGCCACATGATCTATGAGACACTGCTTGAGGACAAGGGTGTGAGCCTCCAAATGCACTGAATTTACTATGCTACAGTTGCTCATTCCTCACGTTCAGCTGATCTTCAGATGCACCTTGCCTCCTCTCTCTTCCTATTGCTATCCCAAGATCTCAGGCATTCCCCAGTGTGCCAAGACATTCTTTTTAAAGAAACAAGGAACTATATCATGGATCCAACCACTACTTCAGACACTGCACATCTAGATTTACTCTCCACTCTAGTCAAATCCCTACAGTCAGTAAGGTAAGACAATAAAAAATCCCCTGGCATAAAGAAAAATCTTACCTGGCCATCATATAAGTGGCAGAAGCCACGAATAATCTTCTGCTTGTACAGCTGGTCAGCCTTCAGCTCCATGCGTCGGATGGTCTGCATTGTCTTGTAGTACTGGAGCCCCTCTTCTCGAGTCATCACTGCGGTGGTACTGGGGCCTTCCTCTAGGCGATGAAGGTCACATTTCTGCAAAGTTGAACATCTAGGTATTTCTTGACAGTAATTCGTCCTATTTACGAATATCACATAGTTTTGGGTTTTATGAAGTTCTTTTTCAAACTCAGTGTAATGTGCTTTAAAAAAGGAAAGACAGCGAAACCTAAATCCATAGGTCAAAGTGAGCATAAGGGTTGAGCGCTACTTCCAAATTTAGGGAAATAAAAACTTTACTTCCGCTAAAGGCAGATTTCCACTCACAAAATGAAGTCTCGTAGCTCCTACTATCAGTAGGTGAACTACAGCCCTCACAAAACAGGGGAAAGGCCCGTTTCCATGGTTGTTACAGGCTAAATACTTGGTGAGAGCTACAGAAGCTTAGTGAAGAAGGCACCATATAGTTTCTTTTGTGAATCAGTTTGTAAGATCTGGCTCTAAGACTGGACCTCATCTCTTCTACCGCCACCTGTACCAAGCAGTAATAAACCACTGCTGCTGCACCCGCCACCCTGCCAGTCAAACCACCACAGGTAAAGCACAACGTCACTCCCAAACAACGGACTGTACTGAGGAGGGGCTTACTTTAGGCACCCATACTGAATAAATGAAATTAAGAAGAATTAAAAAGCAGTCAAGCTCAGTGGAACAAATCAAACAAGTTACTCCATCCATGCGATTAAAGGGACAAAACACTGCTATATTGGATAAAGACAGCTGACGTTAAAGCAAGAGTCTCACCAGAGCAAATCCGTTGGCACCTAGATAAACTGGATATAACACATGGGCACACCACTCAAGATCGCTACCCAAGAAATTTAGGAGTCTCTACCGGTTCAAACATTAAACCTTGTACCTACTCAGAAAAGACTTTTCATATTAACTTATTTTCCCTCCCTTCCACCTGTCCAACAATTTCAGTACTTTACAGGCACAGAAACTGAGCAGACTGAAGGAAAACCAAATAATCTCTTGCAGATTCTCTCTTACTAATTCCTCAATGACAAGCCAGCACAAAAGCTACTACTGCCAACAGAAGCATCACTTTTTTTCCTACAAGCTAGCCACAGTAGAAGCTGACAGAACGGAACAAACATACTTTTTTGAACAGCATCAAGTTAATCATTAAAAGGGTGTCATAATATTTCCTCAAAAATCCGTACAGACCTCAATCAGCTGCACATCTGGGATATAACACCCACGACTCCATAAATAAAAGGGAGATGGAAAGAAGGGTAGGCAGCAAACACCAGCTATTTGCTTTAAAACAAGTCGAGAAACATTGACGCTCTTCCCTTAGAAGAGAAAAGGGTCTTACGCGCCTCTGTGACTCCACGCTCACAGCTGCATTCAGCTATCACAGCTGCAAAGTGCCACATTCTTAAGGAACAAGCAATGTTACTCCATACAGCAAAGCAAGGCACCTCCAGCTGCATTTAGAAATCAAGTCAGACAGCAAGGGCTTTGGTCTGCAAATTCAAACTGTAGTTTTCCAATTAAAAAAGGGGCCAAGTCCCTCATGTTAGGATCTACAACACACATAATCGCAACGCCAGTATTAAGCAGTTCAGCTGCTTTACCTTAGTTTCAAACGTTGCTTCGTTTGCAAAGTCTGCATAGTTACGTGACGCTACCATCACTCGAGAGGCCTTAAAAACAAAACCAACAAAAAAACCAAAACGTGAACAATACTTAAATATATTTATCAAGCACAATTAGGCAAATTCTCAAATAATTTCTAACAGTACTCCCAAAATGAAATACCTTGGGAATTAAACTCACCAGATCTAAAATAAAAGCAGTTAGTTTCAAAAGGCTGTGAAGGTCATCAAACCCACAAAAATAATTACTGCTCCCTGCACATGACAGATTGCTTACGTGAGGAGAGACAACCAACGCAGATTTTGATGGCTCTCGGTGCTGACTGGAATTTTGTCTCAACACAATAAAAAATTATCTGGAAAAACAAATCACTCCCACCCCTTCCCCCCCAGCAGATTTCTAGAGTATGAACTACGCTTACTCTTCCTTCTCAACAACAACAGAAGCTGGGGGGATGCACGGCACTGACAATGAAGGGGAATATTGTTTCAGTGCTTAACAGTATGGCCACTACTGAAAAATTACAGAGAAATAAAGAAAACATAAAAGAAACATAATAGAAACAAAAAAGGTGACATACCTGAGAAGACAGGACATACAGAACAACATAAAGGATGACATAGTAGTGTGGAGTTACAAAGGATGTTTAAAAATCTATTACTGTTCTGTCCTAAAGAATGAACACAGGTTACTGATTTACGAACATCTGGTTTTTCTAAATTATTTCAGTATGTTTCACAGCAACATTGCACAGGATGTTCATCTATCTGCGCATGCGCCCTGGCCACAGCATAAGGAATGCACTACACCTTCAGCAGCACAACTGTATTGATCATGCAGTTACACACAATTTCCAGTAGCCTCTTCTATGATGGAATTCACACACATTAAACTGAAGGTTGATTATTGTGAAATTCTCAGAATGTCCACGTCAAGTTTCCAAAAAAAGGTCTCACTGATAGGTATGAGCCTTGGACAAAAGCCAAGAGACATTTCTCAATCCCTCTTGGTTACCCACTCTCTTGCATATTTGATTTTGCAGTCACGACCACCCCATTATCAGATTAAGCAGTTAGAGTTTTAAATTTATACCAAGTTTCTACACTGTTTACCCCAATGTGTCAGTATTATCAGTGAAGAAAATCTCTTTTATTTCTAGAGCAGGAAGTAAATCAAGAGTTTGGGATACCCAGAATCACAGAAAGGCTGAGGCTGGAAGGAACCTCTGCAGGTCAGCCAGAACCCCCTTGCCCTGAATATGACATAAAAGCAACACTGAGAAGTCTGTACAAAAGTTCTAAACACATGGCCAGTGCACGTAGCAAAAGCAAACCTTTTTAAGACTGACTTAGGCCTTACCTCACTAATGGCTCCCTAGGTTAGCAGCATTTGGGAGAAGAAAAAAAAAAATCCCTTCAGTAACTATAAGACTTAGGGGAAGTGAAGTCAGCAAATTATTAGCCAACTAGAACTCTGTAAGAGGTAGTTTCCTTTACAGGTATACTCTGTGCCATGGGAATTCATCTATACACTTTGCAATATGCTCGTAGTGTATTTTGTATACTGCTTTAAGCCTAGTAATTTATACCTTCACTATAAATGCGTAATAATAATTCAGGACATTTACTTATTTGGTAATCTCTGGGATTCAAAAATATGTGTAATCTAAAACAGTACTAGTTCGTAGAAAAAAGGAGTATGGCAGGAGCACACCAAGTACTTGCAGTAAGCGACAATTTTAGGCACCCGTATTTGAAAAATTTAGATATTTCCCTTGTGAATGAGGAAAAACTTTTAGATCCATAGTCCTAACAGATACAAGAAGTGCTGGCAACTATGCCGAGCCAAACCCAGCATAGCTGTTACCTGCTGGCCATAGCCCGGCCTCGCAGGAGACCCACACCAACCCCCGCTAATAGCAAAGGCAGCACGGGCCTTCCACACCCTGGGCTTTGCCCCCCCCGCAGAGGAGCGAGCACCAGCTCCCGCTGGGGCCGTAGGCCTCCCACGTTCCGGCAGGCCAAGCAATGGCCGCACTCGCCGTTTTTCCGACGGCGGCGGCAGCGGCCGGACGCCGCAGCACGCGGGAGAACATGGCTAACTGCATCTTGAGCATGGAGCGCGGCCCCCCGTCCCGGAAACTCGCTCAGCCGCCCGCCTCGCCTCGCCTCGCCCCGCACTCCTCGAAGGCACGGCCGACGAGCGGCTGCTCGCGCCGGGCGGGCTAAAGCCCCCAGCTGCGTGATTTCGCCAGAGCGCGCATGCGCAGAGGTTGGTATGCGGCGGCAGGCAGGGCCGGCTAACGTCCCGCCTACCCCTGTACCGGTGGTGTTCATGCACACACCAGTTATATTGGTGTGACTCACGAAGCGCAAATGCTTTTAGTGTTCTCCTGGCCTCCTCAGGGTTATAGTGAGGCCAAATGGCACCTGGGATGGGATAAACTCCTGCTATCTGCAAGATTCTCTTCTCTCTGCCAGCTCCCAGTGTTGTTTCTTCTCTATCATTTTGACAAAGCTGTTCCTTATTCTCTCTTCTCCATTACACTAACTCCATCTAACATTTTCACCCCTTCCTACTCTCTCCTTCGCACCCAGCTTTTATCTTTATTCAATCCCTATATTTTTAGCATTTCTCTTTTGGAAAACCAACCTCTGATCAGAAGGGGGGGGGGCAGAATAGGGGTGTGTGTGCTTGCACTAGGGAGGATGGTGAGGCTGTCAGAATACCCTGCAATACGTGGTCAAACAAGGATTCACCCCTTTATTCTGTAGTTTTTGCATTGTATAGAGGAGGTTCATCGGTTCATCTGCTTTTGCTTGAGAGAATTAAAGAGCAAAGAATGTGAGACAGAAAGTTTGTGGTGAACTCACGTGTCAGTTCACTAAGCAACATGTTGAAGTAAAGGTTGAAGTAAAGGTCTCAAGTTCTATGGACAATTGGTGATTTTGGACATAGTCCTGATCAAAGGAAGGATCATTATCAGTACAAAAGAATGCAGTCTAGCTTATTTTGGGTTCAGTGTCGTTACCTGTTCCTTCTCCACATGAAAGAGAAAAGCAGAGCAGCTTCTATAATTATGCACTTGCAGACTGATACTTTATTACACTTCTGGTAGTCATAGGAAGTAGTTACTTTTGTTGGGAAAGGATCCATTTTTTCCTCCCTGGAAATACAGGTAAGGCATTGATCTACATTACCTCTGCATCTTTTTTACTTTCCATAGTATTCCATTAATATTCATATGTTTTCTCCATTAAAACCTCTTACAACATCCTGAAATGATGGAGTTGTCCCACAGAAAATTAACTCAGAAATGTAATCCATGCATAAGGTAAACAATGAAAACATAATCAAATTATAAGCAGAGAATGACTATAGAAAATAATTTCATGGAAGATGTTTATGCAATATTTCATAATGGAGCACCTTGCCATGGGTGACTTTAGAATTACCACATCAAGGGTGTGCTGCGTGGCAGTTGGCCAAAGCCCATTGTTTCCTATTGTTCTGGGTGTGATCCTAAAATGTAATTTTGGGGATTGCAGCTGCTGTTACAGATGTCTGCCACTGGATTAAAAAGAGAAGGGAACATCCAGCATTCAGGACTCACCCCAGCTCACCCCAGGTGAAAGCAATCCTCACCTTACTTCAGGGGTTGGGAGGTTGCTGCCTGATTTTTCTTCTTCCCATGCCCCTGTAGATCTAACTCACAGAAGGCAGCAGCGCAGGGGACTGACGTGTGGCTGCCAGCGGCAGAACAAGTTGTGATCACATTGCTGCAGCCTCCTTTCCTCTCTGTGGGCATCCACACCATGGTGTGCTTGCCCGGGTCTCCTGTGTGGCACCATACAGTGGCCCCTTAAATTGCAAAAACTATTCTTCGTGTTTGTTTAGTTCAAGACACTTGAAATAAATGAAGTAGCCCTTTCCAATGGTGTTCCAATGGCACTGTGCAGTGGGACTGTGCTGCATGCTTGGTGCATGGTCAGTGAAATGGGTCAGTGGGAACAATCATTTTTCTCTCCTTATTCCTTCTTTTGAGTTTTCATTTGATTCAATTCCCATTTTTCTTCCTGTCCTCCCCTATCTCATTTTCTTGCCCAAATGCTTCTTTTCTCACTCTTCCACTCTTCCTTTCCTCAGGTCCACATCTCTCACAAAAAAGGTCTCTCCCCATTTTGCTCTTTCTGCTTCCCCCCTCTTCTGATTAATTCCCATTCTGTCCTCCATTTCTAGTAGTTCCTGCTTCAGGCAGCAACAGTACTCCCAACTCACTTAAAATACTGAGACACATACAAACACCACTGATGTGGGAAACAGAACAATTAATTACTTTATCAAAATTCTTTTAGAGTGAATGCAGACCCTGAGCTCATGAACTGGCCGAAATAAGGAGCGGATATGCATGCCATTCAAAAAAAAAATAAAAAAGCAAAAACCCCATCTTTAAAAAAAGGTCACTGTAGTCAGTATCAGCAGTTTGCTTCAACAAGGAAATGTTAATTTAGGAATAAATTTGCCTTTTAGTTTGCCGAAGAAGACTATACACTAAGTGCTGTCCTTAACGATATCACTAAGGATGATCTGCGCTACCTTCAGCTGCGGTAAGAAAGCATTTCTTAGTTCCCTGGTGAGACTGTAATTGAAGAAGAGTGTAGAAAACTTTTTCAGAAGTTCAGTTACTGAAATAGTGACCACTCAGTGGCAATTGCTGCAAAGTTCATCTCTGGTTTGTTGTTGAAGTTTTTCACGTCTTAACTTATGCAGTGAAACAACTGCACCTTCGGGGCTTCAAGCTATCTAAGTTTTGGCATTTGTCAAAGTTGGGCGCTATTTCTGCACCCTTCAGAATGATGTAATCACAGGCATCCAGCACTTGTTGTGCCTGCTCCTTGACTCAAGTGCTTTCATCATCATTCTGTCAGTCAGCCCCTGCCTGACCTGGAAGAGATTTAGCTGCCACCTCAGGGAAGCATGCAGTGTTTCCTATGTAGCGTCATAACCAGTACAGCCTTGGGATTTTTAGGTTTTACTTCTTGCCAACTTTGAAGAAGATGAGGAAGTTCTCCCTAATGGTTCTCCATTCTCCTTCATGCAGGGGTGGTCTTCTCTGCAGAATCTGGAATGCAATATCAAACCACCGACAAACATCTGACAAGACCTCTGCACAGGCGGTTCATGCTTCGGAAGGAGAACAGGACAAGGGAACAAACAAATGAAAACTGCATTCCCTACACTGAAATTATTAGATGTATATATATATGCCTGCACAGTGGCTTTGCAGGGTTTGCACAGCAATGTAGCTTGTTTGACCTTCAGTGTAACACATGGTGACTAGTACAGCTTTTAAGTCAGTGTCAATGCACTTAAATTATTTCTGACAGAGCAATGCAGAAGTCAAATGCTTATCACTGTAATCTAAAGCATTAGCTGAGGAAAGAACACCACCTCTTCTGCAAACGGGGTACCACACACCTGAATTGGCTTTAGCATTGTGAAAACTGTGAACTTCTAACATGTTACAGCTCTGGTGGCTGGAGCAGGGAGAGGATATGCCAGAGCTTGTGGCACCTTCTCCCATATGCCCGTATACAACTTTTGTATAAAAGCTGCTTTCACAGAACTCCTAAGAAAAGCCCGGTGCAATGTCTCCCTTTATTAACGTTCCTGCAGCAAACCCACAGCATCTAAATGGCATTTTTGGTGGTTTTGGGAGGAAAATGGTTCCTCAAGAAACAAAGCAAACACACTATGAGATAAGGGGTGTTGAAGTTTAAATTTTTGACTGTACATACCAGAGCAATCCAAAGACAAGTCAATAAAGCAGATACAACGCAATTTCAGTGAGCTGCTGCTTTAACTCCTTCTGAAACAACATTCAGCATGTTTAACAAAATCCAAACTGAGATGGATTTCCCCACACATTTCCTCTTTTGAAAAAGCTTTTAAATAAGCTGACGGGTTGTTTCTGAGTCATTTCCAAGTTTCCCAAGAAAGCTGTGACTATTCCATCCGTGGCAGTGTTCAAGGCCAGGTTGGACGGATTCTTGGGTGACATGATTAATGTGTGGCGCCCATGGCAGAGGGGCTGGAACTATATGATCTTGAGATCATTTCCAACACTAACTATTCCACGATTCTATTATTTAAGTTCCTGTAAATACATTCACTTATTCTTATGAATAAATTATGACAGTAGAAAGTCCTTTAGCTGGTAGACTTGTAGCTTATCCACTGGTTTGGGCCCCGCACTTCAAAGGGTGGCTCATTGAAGTAGATGTGTTGACAGAGATCTTCCAATGGTGGCTCCGGGTCAGTGGTAGCAAATTGAGCCGCTTCCTCAATCTCCTTCCTTACTGCCACGTCAATATCCTAAACCAAGAATGGATGTCGATTAGAAGGCAGCTCAGAAACAGCATCTTAATTCTGAATTTAAACAATGATTAAGTGTTGGTCAGAACTCGAGTTAATGCTGTTTACAAACATAGATGAAAAACCTGTGAGAAACCCCTCCCTGATAAAACTGCAGCTTTTTGTCCCTTTTGGACAGTACCTGTACCTCACTGCCACAGGAACATGACCTCACTGATCTTCTATGGTTTCTGTGCTGATTCTGTGAACCACTGAGAAGGTCAGTGTCGATTTGGGGGTTTTATTAAACACAGCTGATAAAGGTATTCATAACATTTACTTAAGAGGACTCCTGGCTCCTTCATGAGGATTTTCGCTATTGACAATTTCTCTTTCAGACTTTTACCCCCTTCCTAGGTAGTTGAGAATGCCTCGGTAATTTTGACTTCTACAACTTACGTATGACAAGAGCTGTACCTGAAAGATGATCACCCGTGCACACAGCCTTCCTCAGCACACACGTGCTTTTCACAGCTCATTAGCATGCAAATCCTCCAGAGCTTGCTTATATGGCAACTAAAAGCCATACCTTTAATTCTTCAATGCTAGCCAGGTTATTGTTGACCATTCTGTCCTTCAGCAAAGTAATGGGATCACTTTTGCTTCTCACTTCTTGAATTTCTTCCCTAGTGCGATAGCTAGGAGCAAGACAGAGACATGAACTGCTTCAGAAGCGTCCTTGACCAGCGGCAAGCTGCTGGATGCAGCTCAATTGTCAGAAATGCAATGAAAATACAGTGAAGTTCATCACTCAGAGGGTGGCACAGCTACATCTAGAACACTCCTTTGATCTGTAAGTGGCAACTGAGCTAACGTAGCTCCAGAAATGCATGTAACATAAGCAAGGGAAAGGGAGCAACCCCCGACAGTGGCAGCTCCCACGAGGGGCTGCATTTCCTCCCTCCCATCACCCCTCGGGTGTTGATGCTAGATGATGAAGCTGGATGCTTTGCTGCATGCTTCCAATTCACTGCAAGTTTCCAAAGCACCGGGCTACACCTCTGCTTTATTCAGATATGTCAGTTGGGACAATGCCCGAGTCCCCTTGACACCTGCCTATTTGTATTTTTAAGAAGTGTTCTACTTTACTTTACTTGACTGGATAATCCAAACTGTTCCTGCAATTTTAGCACACTGGGCTATAAATACTCTAAAAACCTTGGAAAAGCATAATGCTTTTCAGTCAAAGCTCAATTAGAACACACTATAACTTCACACTGAAAGCAGAATTCGTTAATAGAAAGCACAGAAGTTTGACTCTGCGCTCATAGTCATCTATAGGAGTTTCATCATAACCTTTATACGCACTTCGTAACACATTGAAAGATGGAATCTAAGAGTTTCAGGATTTTGACCATCACTACTTAGTTGTTCCAGTGAATGCCAAGGAAGAACATCCCAGTACCTTATTCCAGGGTCACTCATACTATGGCCATGGTAACGGTAGGTCTGTAACTCCATCACAATAGGGCCCTTAAAAACAAAAAGAACCAAACCAGCACAGAGCATGTTACTACCTTAAGCGACCAATATGTGGCTATAGTAGCAAGTATTTTCTATAGGTGAAATGCACCAGTGATGAGTGATTGTAACTCAGTGGTTTTCTCCATTTACTTTTCACAATACTACCACAACTAGTAAAACACAGCTTCACTCTCTTCAAATGAAAGCATAGGTTGATATTGTGAGCTTTACTCTCACATTCTTACTGAGTAGCATTAAGTAACTTCTTCCCTCCCAGTGTCCTTCCACCATTAGTCAGACTATTTCAAAATGCCCACTGTTTCACTGCAAGGTTGGAACTCACAGAACCTTATTCTTCTGCACGAACCCTTGTCTTTTTCTGTTGTACATTCCCAGGCGTCGTGGTTTAAGCCCAGCCATAACTCACACAGTGGCTGTCCCACTCCTCCCTGCTTTGTTCCCTTCCCCCCAGCTCCCGCAGGAATGGGGAAGAGAATCGAAAAAATGTAACTCCCACAGGTTGAGATAAGAACAGTCCAGTAACTAAGGTACAACACAAACCACTGCTGCTACCACCCATAATAATAATGATAAGGGAAACAACAAGGGAAGAGCATAAAACAGCTCACCACCCGCCGGCTGATACCCAGCCCGATCAAGCAGTGATCTAACCCTTCCACGTAACTGCCCCCATTTTGTATCCTGGGCATGATGTGCTGTGGTATAGAATACCTCTTTGGTCAGTTTGGGTCAGGTGTCCTGTCTCTCCTTCCTCCCGGCTTCCCCTCCCCCCCGGCAGAGCATGAGGTTCAGAAAGTCCTTGGTCAGACTAAACATTACTAAGCAGTACCTAAAACCATTGGTGTTATCAGTGCTGTTCCCGGGCCAAAAGTCAAAACCACAGCACTGCACCAGCTACCAAGAAGGAGAAAAATGACTTCTACAGCTGAACCCAGGACACCACGGCAAACATAATCTCACCAAATATTTAAAAAACTGCAAACCCAGTGTATCGTACTTGGGTGACACTAATTCTGATTCAAATGCTAATGTGATTTACCTCTGTGTAAATATGGAATGATTAGTATGTTCCTTCATGCTTCCCCTAATTCATATCTTCAATGACAACAACTGCCTGAACAGTCAGAACATCTTTCACAACAAAATTTAACTGGAGCAGAAATGCGGGAAAAGGCGTCAGAGCATTTGGACTGACACATCTATTTTAAATGTCTGGTACCACTTGCATGCCACTCAATGAGGAACTTTTTAATGCAGCAATAATATGGCTAAGAATTTCACCTATGGAAAAGGAACGATGACTACAGACTTACTTTGCCAGATCTGCAATGCTCGGCTGCAAACTTCGTTGCTTCTCGAACACAGAGAACATCCATGCCATCCACCTGAAAACAGAAACTACAAGTTGAGGCAAAAAAAATGCCAAACCCCAAACTTCCAATTTCGGCACTTCCACAAGCACAACATGCATTCAGCTGCAAAGTTTCCTATATTTAAAAAAATATTTAGAAATTTATGTATAAATACATACATGTGTGCATGCACATTCTCCCCCACAAGAAAGACAACAACAGTGTCTGTACTCACCCTGAGACCTGGAATGAAGTCCCCTCTTCTATAGTAGTCAGTACTGGCTGCTGCTCTTTCAACCGAAGTTCCCATTCCATACCGGTTATTCTCACAGATAAAAATACAAGGCAACTTCCACAAGGCAGCCATGTTGAATGTTTCAAATATCTGGCCCTGAAAGAAAAAGAACAGGCTGCATCTAGACAGGGAACTCAGCTTTCAGGCACCAAACCTGCAAGGTGCAAGTTCACCTACATGAAGTTTGTCTCAGTGAACAGTACTTCCTACCAAAGCCCCGAGAAAATCTGCAGTGAGCTGTAGAACTGAGGGGGGGCATACCCTTCTCTCTCTAGGATTGCTTTTTCTGTATTAGTCGTCTCTTTTTAGAGAAGTATCCTCTCAGCAGAAAGCCCAACAAACAATCAGAGCAGAAGCTCCAAGTCAGACACTGCCTGGGCTGCAGCACTGCCCAGGCAGGGCGAGAGATGCCCCCCACTACTCCGTGGAAGGGCAGAGCTCACAGTTCACAGAACAAAAATAGATCACCCACAGCCTCTCTTCTCCTCACCACGCCACACCAGACAAAGCTGATTTACCTGATTGGCTGCACCATCCCCATATAAGGTCAGGCAGATTTCGTTTTTACCAAAGTATTTACAGGCCAGTGCAATCCCAGCTCCAAGAGGAACCTATCACAGGGTACAGGAAAAAAACATGTTACAGCAGTGTTTAAAGGAGTTGGAGACAGGCGGCTTGTGAATTGTGAAGAGATATTTACACTATCAGAGAGCCGCGCAACAAACACGTAGTTACCAACTCACTTCCATTTGTGCCAATCTCTGTTACAGCTAGAATGCACACATCACTTATATATCAATGTGATACATCTTTGCTACCGATTACTAAACAGCGAGCAAAACGGAATAAAGACATCACAAATTTAATAGCCTCAAAGCAATGGTGGCAGCAGACAAGCTCACACCACAAATACTGAAACACTGGCAGAGGACAGGAGCCACATGCAACTTGTGCTTTGAAGCAGAAGTTATGTTTATACCTGAGCACCAACAATTCCATTTCCACCATAGAAGTTTTTGGTATACATGTGCATTGATCCTCCTTTTCCCTTTGCACATCCTCCTTTTCGACCTGTAACATGAGTAACAAGCAATGTACTTTTCCAGGGGAAAAATCCTATGCAAATGGGAACACCTAATTCCTAAAGATCCTAACAGTAAGACCATCTTGTTGTCATTACACCTATGCGGAGTTAAGACACAACAGCCATTCCCCAAAGAGTTTACGCTTAAATATATCACAAAACAAATGAGAGAAGGGGGTGAAGGAGAACAATAAAGGAAACCTAATTCAGGCAATACAGGATGAGACTAAGAAGAAATTTTACAAGCAACCAAGACGTTTCAGCGCTCTACCTATATACAAGAACTTTCTGATAAATGGGGGGAGCGCTGGTGGAGGGGTGGTGTTTAATAGCCAACATGGTCCCTACTTCTCACAAATATAATCTGTAAAAAGAAGTATATCCAGTCCTTCCTGCTTTTCACTAGTGCAACAAACCTGTGAACACTATTCCAAATTAGCTGCAATAATCTACACTTGCCTTCTCTGTGACAGAACCAGAGGCAAAATATTACAGACAGGACATTTAAAAAAAGAAAAACAAACCAAAAAACCAAAAATCCACCAAACCAAAGCCACCCAAAAGTCTACCTAACCAAGAGCTCCCCTTCCCACCCCAGGATAAACATCAAAAAGTCACCCAGGCCAGCAGTATTCAAGCTGCTGTTTGAAGAGAACTAGTGCTCCATGAAGCATTACAGCAAACTGTTTATAGGAGCTGATCTAAGAACACAGAACATCTCTTCAGCCCACTCCATCACTTATTCCAATCTGCTTTGCTACAGGCTGCAGAGACTTCTATTTTATTCCTAATTAGCACAGTTTGGTTGGTTGGCTTTTTCACCTTAACCTTGGTGTTTATTTCAGACATTCACTCCTGGATCTCTCTCTGGAATTTGCTCTTCTCTTTCTTACTTAATAGCGGATTGGTATTGTTATCCGTCTTTCTCATACCTTTATGAATTGGCTTAATGTGAGCTTTTATGGAACCTGCCAGCTAGGGCCAAAGGAAAAAAAGAAGTCCAATTTTAATCTGTTACTAACATACATTCCTAACACATCCTTTCTTAGTATGCACACCTCTTCTCTACCTCCAAAACATGCCTTCCTATATTAACGCTCCAAGCGTGCAAATTCTCAGATCGTAGAATCATAGAATAGTTAGGGTTGGAAAAGGACCTTAAGACCATCTAGTTCCAACCTCCCTGCCATGGGCAGGGACACCTCCCACTCAACCACTGCCACCCAAGGCTCTGTCCAACCTGGTCCTGAACACCGCCAGCGATCAAGTCTTTATTATACCAATGACTCATTAAGGCCCTCAAACTCCTTGTTTCTTTTCCACTTCTGGCATCCGTTCACAGATCTCTTAAGAGTTCAGCAGGCTGATCATCTCCTCCCTGCTCCACCTGCAGCTCTGCTGGGAACAGACTATCTATCCTTTCTGCAAAATCTGACATCTGTGCAGATTACCATGTCATATTCTTGTTACACTCAAGTTTTCCCAACCCATCCAGTTTATCATTACAGGCAGTGTTTACCAGTCTTTCTAAAACTTCAGCAGCATAATTCTGAAAAACCCTCGTCTCTCTCCTAGGGAGGGTAATGCCCTGTCCTGCTGAGAACTGCCACAAGCAAGTTCCACTTAAACAAGCTGCGGCAACACAATAAATACAGCATATGCTATCAAAAGAAATTCTCAGAATTTGCGCTTTTGAAGTGCAAGCACTTAAATATTCCTTATGACTTATGTCCTATAGTAAAACGTGGTTGCATCATAACATTGTAAAACTGATTAATTCTGCTATGTCACTGCACTGCTTCTGACGCCTCAGTAGACATTGCGCATCAACATCATTTGGGATTGTACTAAAAAATGCTGCCACAAGTACAGCAGCATGCGAATGAATCCTCCTCATTTTACTCAGCACAAACCTGTCAGTTCAGTGAGAATTTCTCGAACAGGCACTCCTCGTGTATAGGTAAAGCCATGAGCCCTGTAAGCTGTTATCACATGGTCTGTAGGCTTTATGGCAGCTTCAATCCCTACGCAGCAAGCCTCCTGTTACAAAGAAAAAGTCAATTTAGCAGTGAAGAAAAGCACACAACATCCACAGCCAGCAGTGTGGCAAGGGATAGCTATGACCCCCCATACATCAAAACAGGAAGAGCACTAATACAGGAGACCTCCTTAAATGCCAAGGGGTGGCAGGCCTCGAGATCAGAATTCCAACCTGATGATGACTCACAAAAGCAGACAGAAGGGGAACTAGGCCTGTAAAAATCTGCAGACTTCTTCTACACCCATCTCTCAAATGAAGCACCTAAAGAGCTGCAATTCAAACATGTCAGGTGCGAATGGGCAGACAGCAAAGTTTCACCTCATTCATTAAATTCCTACTTCTGCCTGCTGTTTTACAGTGGCCACATGATCTATGAGACACTGCTTGAGGACAAGGGTGTGAGCCTCCAAATGCACTGAATTTACTATGCTACAGTTGCTCATTCCTCACGTTCAGCTGATCTTCAGATGCACCTTGCCTCCTCTCTCTTCCTATTGCTATCCCAAGATCTCAGGCATTCCCCAGTGTGCCAAGACATTCTTTTTAAAGAAACAAGGAACTATATCATGGATCCAACCACTACTTCAGACACTGCACATCTAGATTTACTCTCCACTCTAGTCAAATCCCTACAGTCAGTAAGGTAAGACAATAAAAAATCCCCTGGCATAAAGAAAAATCTTACCTGGCCATCGTATAAGTGGCAGAAGCCACGAATAATCTTCTGCTTGTACAGCTGGTCAGCCTTCAGCTCCATGCGTCGGATGGTCTGCATTGTCTTGTAGTACTGGAGCCCCTCTTCTCGAGTCATCACTGCGGCGGTACTGGGGCCTTCCTCTAGGCGATGAAGGTCACATTTCTGCAAAGTTGAACATCTAGGTATTTCTTGACAGTAATTCGTCCTATTTACGAATATCACATAGTTTTGGGTTTTATGAAGTTCTTTTTCAAACTCAGTGTAATGTGCTTTAAAAAAGGAAAGACAGCGAAACCTAAATCCATAGGTCAAAGTGAGCATAAGGGTTGAGCGCTACTTCCAAATTTAGGGAAATAAAAACTTTACTTCCGCTAAAGGCAGATTTCCACTCACAAAATGAAGTCTCGTAGCTCCTACTATCAGTAGGTGAACTACAGCCCTCACAAAACAGGGGAAAGGCCCGTTTCCATGGTTGTTACAGGCTAAATACTTGGTGAGAGCTACAGACGCTTAGTGAAGAAGGCACCATATAGTTTCCTTTGTGAATCAGTTTGTAAGATCTGGCTCTAAGACTGGACCTCATCTCTTCTACCGCCACCTGTACCAAGCAGTAATAAACCACTGCTGCTGCACCCACCACCCTGCCAGTCAAACCACCACAGGTAAAGCACAACGTCACTCCCAAACAACGGACTGTACTGAGGAGGGGCTTACTTTAGGCACTCATACTGAATAAATGAAATTAAGAAGGATTAAAAAGCAGTCAAGCTCAGCGGAACAAATCAAACAAGTTACTCCATCCGTGCGATTAAAGGGACAAAACACTGCTATATTGGATAAAGACAGCTGACGTTAAAGCAAGAGTCTCACCAGAGCAAATCCGTTGGCACCTAGATAAACTGGATATAACACATGGGCACACCACTCAAGATCGCTACCCAAGAAATTTAGGAGTCTCTACCGGTTCAAACATTAAACCTTGTACCTACTCAGAAAAGACTTTTCATATTAACTTATTTTCCCTCCCTTCCACCTGTCCAACAATTTCAGTACTTTACAGGCACAGAAACTGAGCAGACTGAAGGAAAACCAAATAATCTCTTGCAGATTCTCTCTTACTAATTCCTCAATGACAAGCCAGCACAAAAGCTACTACTGCCAACAGAAGCATCACTTTTTTTCCTACAAGCTAGCCACAGTAGAAGCTGACAGAATAGAATAAACATACTTTTTTGAACAGCACCAAGTTAATCATTGAAAGGATGTCATAATATTTCCTCAAAAATCCGTACAGACCTCAATCAGCTGCACATCTGGGATATAACACCCACGACTCCATAAATAAAAGGGAGATGGAAAGAAGGGTAGGCAGCAAACACCAGCTATTTGCTTTAAAACAAGTCGAGAAACATTGACGCTCTTCCCTTAGAAGAGAAAATGGTCTTAGGCGCCTCTGTGACTCCACGCTCACAGCTGCATTCAGCTATCACAGCTGCAAAGTGCCACATTCTTAAGGAACAAGCAATGCTACTCCATACAGCAAAGCAAGGCACCTCCAGCTGCATTTAGAAATCAAGTCAGACAGCAAGGGCTTTGGTCTGCCAATTCAAACTGTAGTTTTCCAATTAAAAAAGGGGCCAAGTCCCTCATGTTAGGATCTACAACACACATAATCGCAACGCCAGTATTAAGCATTCAGCTGCTTTACCTTAGTTTCAAACGTTGCTTCGTTTGCAAAGTCTGCATAGTTACGTGACGCTACCATCACTCGAGAGGCCTTAAAAACAAAACCAACAAAAAAACCAAAACGTGAACAATACTTAAATATATTTATCAAGCACAATTAGGCAAATTCTCAAATAATTTCTAACAGTACTCCCAAAATGAAATACCTTGGGAATTAAACTCACCAGATCTAAAATAAAAGCAGTTAGTTTCAAAAGGCTGTGAAGGTCATCAAACCCACAAAAATAATTACTGCTCCCTGCACATGACAGATTGCTTACGTGAGGAGAGACAACCAACGCAGATTTTGATGGCTCTCGGTGCTGACTGGAATTTTGTCTCAACACAATAAAAAATTATCTGGAAAAACAAATCACTCCCACCCCTTCCCCCCCAGCAGATTTCTAGAGTATGAACTACGCTTACTCTTCCTTCTCAACAACAACAGAAGCTGGGGGGATGCAAGGCACTGACAATGAAGGGGAATATTGTTTCAGTGCTTAACAGTATGGCCACTACTGAAAAATTACAGAGAAATAAAGAAAACATAAAAGAAACATAATAGAAACAAAAAAGGTGACATACCTGAGAAGACAGGACATACAGAACAACATAAAGGATGACACAGTAGTGTGGAGTTACAAAGGATGTTTAAAAATCTATTACTGTTCTGTCCTAAAGAATGAACACAGGTTACTGATTTACAAACATCTGGTTTTTCTAAATTATTTCAGTATGTTTCACAGCAACATTGCACAGGATGTTCATCTATCTGCGCATGCGCCCTGGCCACAGCATAAGGAATTACACCTTCAGCAACACAACTGTATTGATCATGCAGTTACACACAATTTCCAGTAGCCTCTTCTATGATGGAATTCACACACATTAAACTGAAGGTTGATTATTGTGAAATTCTCAGAATGTCCACGTCAAGTTTCCAAAAAAAGGTCTCACTGATAGGTATGAGCCTTGGACAAAAGCCAAGAGACATTTCTCAATCCCTCTTGGTTACCTACTCTCTTGCATATTTGATTTAGCAGTCACGACCACCCCATTATCAGATTAAGCAGTTAGAGTTTTAAATTTATACCAAGTTTCTACACTGTTTACCCCAATGTGTCAGTATTATCAGTGAAGAAAATCTCTTTTATTTCTAGAGCAGGAAGTAAATCAAGAGTTTGGGATACCCAGAATCACAGAAAGGCTGAGGCTGGAAGGAACCTCTGCAGGTCAGCCAGAACCCCCTTGCCCTGAATATGACATAAAAGCAACACTGAGAAGTCTGTACAAAAGTTCTAAACACATGGCCAGTGCACGTAGCAAAAGCAAACCTTTTTAAGACTGACTTAGGCCTTACCTCACTAATGGCTCCCTAGGTTAGCAGCATTTGGGAGAAGAAAAAAAAAAAAAAACAACACAAACAAAAAAACCCTTTTAGATCCATAGTCCCAACAGACACAGGAAGATCTGCTAAATCTGGTCTCATGTTTGATTCTCACAAACCCGGTTACCTACGTGCTTTATCGACAAGAACTTTATGCTCAGGTAAGTGAGCTATTTCGGAACAGAGGTGCAGCGACTGACTTGCTCTCCACGGTAAAAAGTGAGCTGACTTCCAACTACCAAATAGTACCCTTTCACACTGACTGGATCTTGACAACTTTTTTTTTCAGTGGGGTTAATTTTTCCTCATGGCCATAGTCATTATAAGGGAATAAGGAGAATGAAGAGGTAAAAGTATCATCTTTTGACACACAAGAGTTAAAACACAGGAAATGCCTCACTAATGAAAAAAAAAGAAACCAATCAATGAAAACATGGGGGTGGGGGGGGAATCAGGAAGATATGAAAAGGGAATGTTGTTCAAGCAAAGAAAGGTAAAGCAGCTCAAAAGGTCAGAGGGATGAATTTCAAATGGAACAAGAAGAGTATGTTTACTCCCTGTTTAGTATCTGACCTGCGCTGACAGTCAAAATATATATAAATAAAACAAATCAAAGTCAAGAGGTCAGAAAAGGGTTTCAGAAACAAAACAAAACATGTTACACAGATACAAAAATATAAATAGTAAAGAGATCACAGGGCACTGATACCATAAAGGTCGGTTGGAGAAACTCTCTAACACGAAATTTGAAGTTTTAGAAAGCAGGCATTCTTTATTGCAGTGCTGGGCTCACACGCGAATCATTTTGCAAAGGTGAGTGCACCTTATACTTGCCCACAGTGGCTATATATTTAGCATGCTCATGCATATTCACAGTTTTCCTGAAAACTCATTATAATATTTGCATCCTAATTACACATGCGCTTTCCCACTGAGGGGGGTGTCTTTGGTGGTCATCCATAGTCTTCCTCACTGTGTTTACTGAATGACCTCAGTGCACGCTTGCAAGGTCCTAGCGTTGAGTTAGCAGCTGGTATGTCCATGCTTCTGTTCCACTCTCTCTCCACACTGGGCGCCGTTCTGTTATCTTGAAGACTAGCATCCTTGGTCTTGCTTACTGTCTTCCTAAGTTTTTATCAGCCGAACATTTCTTTCTATCTACGTATTAGTAAGTTAGAATAGGTTGGTTTATTCTACTATGTTAAAGGCACACACACTATCGTTAGTTTAAGGACTAAGGTTATAGCGCAGTGCTGATAGGGAGGCACTGGGGAGGGCTGCCCGTCTTCTGCCGTCCTGTAACACCACCAGCCGCGCCTCCAGGGCCACGGCTGCCACAGATTGTTACGTCGGGAAGAAGCGACGGCTCTGTGCGGATCCCTGCCCCACGCACAAGCCGGTTTATCAGATGCACTGATCAAGCCAGCTCCTGCACGCAGCAACCATTTTCAGGCGGTATTTTACACACAGTACAGAGTTTAAAAAAAAAAAAAAAAAAAGGCACAAATCCAAACCAAATTATATGTATTTTTCAAAATTATTTTAGCCGTTACACCCGGGCTATTTTGCAAGGGCAGACCCACGGCCCCACCGCGGCAGCCGGGCCTACCGGCCATGCCCCATCCTCGTCGTGCCCCAGCACGACCCACACCAACCCCACTAACGGCAGAGGCAGCACCGGCCTCCCGCTCCCCGGGCCTTGCCCATCCCCTATGCAGAGGGGAGCGCGCCAGCGCCTGTTGGCCTCTCGCGTTCCGGCCGGGCAGGTAATGCCCAAACTCACCGTTTTTCCGGCGGCGGCAGCAGCAGGCCGCCGGAGTCTGCAGCACCCGGGAGAGCACGGCCAGCAACATCTTGCGCATGGAACAGGGACAGGCAACAGCACCTTGACACCGTCCCCGTCCTCGAGCCTCCTTCAGCCGTCCGCTCCGCCCCCGGCCCAGCACTTCCCGAAAGGACTGCCGGGACTCGCTCCCCTGCGTGCCGTCGCCGCGGCGCGCATGCGTGGAGCTCGGCGGCGGCGGCGGAGGAGGGGACGTTCGGGCGGGGACGGGATCTCGGCCGGCTCGGGAGCGCTAGGTGACGGCTTTGGCGGGTGCGTGAGCCGGCCGTTAAATGTGGAAAAGACCTAATTTGTTCAGAAGCCGTGGAGTTTGGACACATTGCCTGGATTCATGCTGATCTTGGCCAGCTTGACACGGAAACTGGACATGTCACCACTCCCCAGCCGTGCCACGCTCCCCAGCTGTAGTTACTGCCTCGGGTCGCCGTGGCTTAGGGCTCTGACACAGATGTGAATATTTCCTGCTCTGATAGGTGTCAGTTGGTCCTTGTGAGAGCATTCCCTAACTGGTTTTCTTATGCATAAAGTAACTGAAGTGTTGAAACACTTAAGAGATATCCATCCCCTGGGAAATACACCAGAAAGTCACAATGTAAGTAAATGTTGAAGGGTGCTGTCATTGTACCTGATGCGCTGATCTCTCCTGCCAGCCTCCCTTGTTGTCTTGCTAGCAGCTTAAGAGGCTCACACTGAGGTTCCCCACTGGGTTGCAGTGGAGTGCCCAGACCAGGTTAATTGCTCATGTTACTGTCGTGGCCTTACAAGTGCAGCTGAACACAATAGATCCAGCTGAAAGGTAGCATGCCTACTCTCCCTCCCCCCCCCCTAAAAAAAACAAACCAACAAAACACCAAAAACCAACAAAACAAAAAAAATCAAAATATAGCAGAAAGTAAACTCTGTTCTCCTGTTGGCATCACAGGTGCTTGTGTCTGGTGAGTCCTGAGGGTTGCGTAGAGCTCAGCGCATTTGCAGCTCAAGTGGTAAATGTTTAAGGTGTAACTGGCATTGAAAATGTGTTCCTCAAACTACATCTGCAGGCTCCCTTCGGTAGGATGGATAGTGGGCAACTCATTTCCAAAACACAGCTTCATCTGGATCCCCACTGCACCATTCACCCCCTTACTTAGCTGCCCACCTGTTCTATTACACAGGACACTAGAGGCCAATGTGATTTATTTCTCATATTATCAGTAATACAAAGTAGGTAGCCATCTCTGTAGACATAACTTCATAGCATCATATACATATCATAGACATTCTTCATAACATCAGATGTTATGAAGAATCATAGAATCATACAGAGCCATATTTTCTGAGCAGTTTGGGTAGGAAAGAACCTTAAAATCCTCTAGTTCCAAGCCCCTGCCATAGGCAGGGACACTTCCCAGTAGACCAGGTTGCTTCCAAAGCCACGTCCCACCTGGCCTTGAACACTGCCAGGGATGGGGCAGCCACAGCTTCTCTGGGCAACCTATTCCAGTGCCTCCCCACCCTCACAGTAAAGAACATCTTTCCAGTATCTAACTGAAATCTCCCCTCCTTTTCCTAGGCTATATTTAGTCTGCAGCACTTCCCAACTTGGAAGGCAAGCGCAGACTTGCTGGAGATGTTCTACAGGCAAGGAGTGGCTCTGCAGCTGGAGAAAGCATTATCTGGAAGGTCTGTGTGGGGCTTTCCCTAGGGCTGCCAAAGTACAGCAACAGCCCCAGAGGTCCCAGGCCACTTCTGAGCAGCATAACCATCACTGTTTGGAAGTTTAGAACCTTAACATTTATAAATCAATTTTACTGATTTATCAATCAGTATTGCACAGTCCTGGAACGACTACTGATGGGCTCATGTGCACTGATGGTGTTCATGCACACACCAGTTATATTGGTGTGACTCATGAAGCACAAATGCTTTTAGTGTTCTCCTGGCCTCCTCAGGGTTATAGCGAGGCCAAATGGCACCTGGGATGGAATAAACTCCTGCTATCTGCAAGATTCTCTTCTTCTCTCTGCCAGCTCCCAGTGTTGTTTCTTCTCTATCATTTTGACAAAGCTGTTCCTTATTCTCTCTTCTCCATTACACTAACTCCATCTAACATTTTCACCCCTCCTACTCTCTCCTTCACACCCAGCTTTTATCTTTATTAATCCCTATATTTTTAGCATTTCTCTTTTGGAAAACCAACCTCTGATCAGAAGGGGGGGGGCAGAATAGGGGTGTGTGTGCTTGCACTAGGGAGGATGGTGAGGCTGTCAGAATACCCTGCAATACGTGGTCAAACAAGGATTCACCCCTTTATTCTGTAGTTTTTGCATTCTATAGAGGAGGTTCATCGGTTCATCTGCTTTTGCTTGAGAGAATTAAAGAGCAAAGCACGTGAGACAGAAAGTTTGTGGTGAACTCACGTGTCAGTTCACTAAGCAACATGTTGAAGTAAAGGTTGAAGTAAAGGTCTCAAGTTCTATGGACAATTGGTGATTTTGGACATAGTCCTGATCAAAGGAAGGATCATTATCAGTACAAAAGAATGCAGTCTAGCTTATTTTGGGTTCAGTGTCATTACCTGTTCCTTCTCCACATGAAAGAGAAAAGCAGAGCAGCTTCTATAATTATGCACTTGCAGACTGATACTTTATTACACTTCTGGTAGTCATAGGAAGTAGTTACTTTTGTTGGGAAAGGATCTATTTTTTCCTCCCTGGAAATACAGTAAGGCATTGATCTACATTACCTCTGCATCTTTTTTACTTTCCACAGTATTCCATTAATATTCATATGTTTTCTCCATTAAAACCTCTTACAACATCCTGAAATGATGGAATTGTCTCACAGAAAATTAACTCAGAAAGTAATCCATGCATGAGGTAAACAATGAAAACATAATCAAATCATAAGCAGAGAATGACTATAGAAAATAATTTCATTGAAGATGTTTATGCAATATTTCATAATGGAGCACCTTGCCATGGGTGACTTTAGAATTACCACATCAAGGGTGTGCTGCGTGGCAGTTGGCCAAAGCCCATTGTTTCCTATTGTTCTGGGTGTGATCCTAAAATGTAATTTTGGGGATTGCAGCTGCTGTTACAGATGTCTGCCACTGGATTAAAAAGAGAAGGGAACATCCAGCATTCAGGACTCACCCCAGCTCACCCCAGGTGAAAGCAATCCTCACCTTACTTCAGGGGTTGGGAGGTTGCTGCCTGATTTTTCTTCTTCCCATGCCCCTGTAGATCTAACTCACAGAAGGCAGCAGCACAGGGGACTGACGTGTGGCTGCCAGCGGCAGAACAAGTTGTGATCACATTGCTGCAGCCTCCTTTCCTCTCTGCGGGCATCCACACCATGGTGTGCTTGCCCGGGTCTCCTGTGTGGCACCATACAGTGGCCCCTTAAATTGCAAAAACTATTCTTCGTGTTTGTTTAGTTCAAGACACTTGAAATAAATGAAGTAGCCCTTTCCAATGGTGTTCCAACGGCACTGTGCAGTGGGACTGTGCTGCATGCTTGGTGGCAAGGGATTCTGTACAGTGGCATGGTGAGCTGTCCATGTTTTGGAGGACTGGCTGGGAAGGATGGTGCTGCAGCCTCATCCATGCTGGTCACAGGCAGCAGCCTCCAAAGCTATGCCCTGGCTTCTTCCTGGGGGGAAGCTATCAGTTAGCTCCAGAGGAGAGCCCACAAGTGGATGAAAGTCCTCAGATGTGAATGACTGGCAACAAGGTCTTGGGATTGAACTGACAAATTACATTACCAAAGGGAACAGATGTAGCCTTAGATCCTTTTCCATCTTTAAAACCAGACTCACCAGCCTCACTCCAGATGCATCCTTCAGCTTGAAATACACTACACTCTATCTGAAATGGGTCAGTGGGAGCAATCATTTTTCTCTCCTTATTCCTTCTTTTGAGTTTTCATTTGATTCAATTCCCATTTTTCTTCCTGTCCTCCCCTATCTCATTTTCTTGCCTAAATGCTTCTTTTCTCACTCTTCCACTCTTCCTTTCCTCAGGTCCATATCTCTCACAAAAAAGGTCTCTCCCCATTTTGCTCTTTCTGCTTCCCCCCTCTTCTGATTAATTCCCATTCTGTCCTCCATTTCTAGTAGTTCCTGCTTCAGGCAGCAACAGTACTCCCAACTCACTTAAAATACTGGGACACATACAAACACCACTGATGTGGGAATTAAAACAATTAATTGCTCTTTCAGAATCCTTCAGATATTTTCCCTTGGAGTCATTGGGGTTTGGAAGAGAAAGAGTTTTCTAGGATCTTCCAGATGTTTTGCATCTAGCAGTGACAGAAAAATGGATTAAGAATGTTCCACTTCTGTTTGTCATTCTGATTGCTTTCCTGCACTATTTTTTTGGAAAACACTGAAGCAGCAAGATGCCAATGAATTTACAATGTAATTTTTCATGCTTTATTTATTCATGGTTTTATGCCATTCCTCTGTGCTTCCCATTATGTTGCTTACTTCTTTTTATTCCCAGGAGTAATTAGTATTACAACATCCAGAGAAGCACTTCCTTATAAAAGGCTGTATTCATTTACATAATAAACTCCTAGGGGAAAAGAGATGTTATTTTATTGTCCTGGGTAAGCCCAACTACTGTACAGTTATTTCAACATAACCTTTATGAATTTGAATACTGGGAAGAAAAGAAAGCAGACATATTTTCTGTTGTTGCTGGATCTGATTGGTATGAAAATCAAAACGTTGTGTCTGGGGCATAGTTCAGTCCTCTTTTATTTTGAAATCATATATATCTTTCAGGTGTATAAAAATGTATAGTTTTATCCAAACTCGATGTCTTAGACTTCGTGTCTGCAAGGCCCAAGCAAATGCTCTAAACAAACATTCTGTTGAAACCTCTGTGTACATGGAAAGTTTTTAAAGAAACCAACTGTACTTTATTTTTTGCACAGACATCCTTATTCTGCTGAGTTCTATATTTCACATCACCTTACAGATCATATTTCTGTTTATGTATTTATATGTAACACCCTCCTTTTTCACAGTGGAAGAGTATTTTTGAACAACACTCACTTGTGAGCCACTACAGTCCCAGATTCTTGTCTGCAGGATTGTTGCCAGACCTGTTACTCCCTGCCTGCCCTTTCTTTACTTGGTTCTGCTCTCTGCTTCCCGATAGAAACTGCTGATTTACATCCTGTCTTTAAGGTCACTCTTCCAATTTTACAAATAACTCTGAGTTCTGATCCTCTGTTCCTCTCCAGTTTATGTCTTCCCAGAACTCAATGGGAGATTCTGAGTTTCCTTATCCTTGCCAATAAGAAAATTTAATTTTTTAATTAAAAGACAGAAGGAAAGACTTTACCAAGCAGAACCATAGGTAACTATTCTTTGATTATGGGCTTTTGGGAATCTTTGTGGGGGAAAAGACAGCTATGTAGAAAAGTGCCGTGAGGCGGCAGTGTCGCCCGGGGATGGAAGCGCTTCTGCACTCTGCTGCTCCTGGTAGCCAACCGACACTGCCGAGTCGCAGCGGTGACTCAAACCGTTTCACCAGTAAGACACTGGAGGTTGCCTAGTTACTTGAGAAAGTAATGTTAGGATAATATTAAGGGAACAAACTGAAAATAAACTGGTTACACTAGAAAGGGTGTGACTGCTTCGTCTTGCTTCCCCAGTTGTATCTGTGGTGTTTATTTCCTTTCCCTGAGCACAAGAAGGTGGTGTTTTAGTACGCAGTCTGTTGCCATTGCCCCCAGTCCCCTGGCTCCCTCGAGGGAAGGAGTGCCTAGTTTAGATTTGTAATTCAATAACTTTGATGTTTATCTGGTTTTAATGAAGCCCATAAATTTGAGCAGAGTCAAATTTATGCAGCCCTCCTCTTCACACTCCCCACATAAAAGAAACACAACTGTTCCAGCTGCATAGCTTTTGAACCTCTCCAAAGTCCAAGACAGTCCTATGGTATACAGTAAGGGTCATATATCACAAGTTCCCTTCCCCCCCCCCCCCCCCGAGATGTGTGTCATGACCGTGTATTACCAGACTTGTATACTCTGAAGCCATTTTGCACTAAGTCACATTGTCTCAGACAGTCCTTAGAGGATTTTGATTAATCCCTTGCTTAGTCTAGTTTTGTGATGATATGATGCCACTTGCTTTAGCATGTGTGCATCTGGATGCATGTGCAGAAAACCTGCAAATAGTTATAGGAGAGAATGTTATGCTTATAAAAGCAGATCAAACAAATTACAGAATTAAGGATGTTCTTTAATTTGGCTTCCTGAGCTTTGATACTAAAACACACTCTTGCTCTTTTGTGGGGGACTCAAGAATAAAACTTATCTCTCTAATGTCACACTTTCAGAAATTCTTTTCTTCTGCCATGATTAAAGGCATTCAAAATTATCTTCAGTTATGCAACTAAGACTGCTCTAAATGTATACAAATAGAACGGAGACTGGGGAATGGAGTAAGAATGGTTTAGGGGGAGGTGTCCCTGCCCATGGCAGGGGGATTGGAACTGGATGATCTTAAGGTCCTTTCCAACCCTAACTATTCTATGATTCTATAAGAAAGCAGATGTCTCTTTTTAGAGGGGTGGAGAGTAGACCCTCCAAGCTGACAATTTTCCATTCAGCTTTTTTGTTTTCTTGAGGATGGTTAAAAAGCATTTAAATGCAAAAATTTGTAAGGGAAGTTGGCTAACTTTCACCAAACTGCTGAGTCTCTTCTGGTAATCTGTATGTGACTTCCTGCATGAGTATGAACCCTGTACTATTTCTGTGTTCCTTAATTTGAAAATTAAGTACAGCATTGTTAGAGCTGAATTCAGTGTCACCTGGTCCTGAGTATTACGAGGCAATGGCTACAGAATTTTTTCTAAATGTTATTATAATATTAAATGGGACCTTCCACACAGTTTTGGCCTAAAAACTCAGAATATTTGACTGTAGTATTTGTTTACATTTGGATATTAGATTGCATTACTATCAGTCAGGCAAGTCCTGAGCAAGTGGCAAAGGCAGCACTAGCCAAAGGCTTCTCAGTAGTTTTGGGGAGTCTGAGTTAGCTAAGCAAAATCTGCAGCTGTGTCCTAGGCCAGGGACAGAAAGAGTGGAGAGACCTATACACTTGTAAGGAGATCTGTATAAAGCTGGGTTTGTGGCTCTAGAGGCCTGAGTGGAGGTGGGAAGCTCAGACACCACGACCTGCCTGAACAGCACTGCTGCCCCATGAATTCACCTGCCAGTTCCAGCAACCAGCATGGATTTCCAGGGCCCTGGCACAAGCAAGATAAGCAATAAGGGCATGATAAATCTGTTGCCTGTGGCAATCAGCTGTCCTAGGCAAATCCTGGCTTTGCCCATGGTTCTAGTTGAACCTGCACAAAGGTGGCTTTTAGTTCCAGCTGTACATCTCTGATATGTTTTCCTTGCTTAAAAACCCTAGGAGTCTTTGCCTGAAGGGCCAGGGTGCGCTGCAAACATAGACTCACCTGCAAAAGTAGTTGCTAAAGAGTAGTTCACTGTAAAGCCACAGGAGAGGGAGAAAGGGGAATATCTCTTCAGAAAACAGCTGGTGGAAGCTAGGAAGAGTTGCCTGTGTATCTACCATCTGGATGAGAATAAGGTTTACCATACCGGTTTTCAGTTTATGGGTCTTCTCCAGGCTCAGTCAAAGTCAGTGAGAAGCTTCCTATTGGTTCTGTATGTTTTCAGTCAAACCCATTGTGTATTAGCTTTCACATATATCAATACATGTATATTTGCAGTCAAACATACAAGCTTATAACACTGACATAAACTAGGCAAAACATCACGAGATTTTAAGATTGTGTGTCCTATGTTCTGAGTTTGGAAGCGCACGATTAACTTCAGCTCTACTTAAATAATCAGTAAACATGAAGAAGAGGTCACAGAATCATAGAACCAGAGAATCATTCAGTAATAGCATCGACTATATTGGAAAAGACCTTTAAGATCATCAAGTCCAATTACTACATCAGGACTGCCAAGACTGCCGCCAAAGCATACTACTGAGGGCCCCACTACACATCGTTTTTGAACCCTTCCAGGGACAGTGATTCCACCACTTCCCTGGGCAGCCTGTTCCAATGTCTGACCACCCCCTCTGTGAACACGTTTTTTCTAATATCCGATCTAAACCTCCTCTGGCGCAGCTTGAGGCTGTTTCCTCCTGTCCTATCCCTTCTTACTTGGGAGAAGAGACCAACCCCCACCTCACCACAACCTCCTTTCAGGCAGTTGTAGAGAGCGATAGGGTCCCCCCTTGAGCCTTCTCTTTTCCAGACAACCCCAGTTCCCTCAGCCATTCCTCATAGGGCTTGTGCTTGAGACCCTTCACCAGCTTTGCTACCCTTCTCTGGACCTATTCCAGTAACTCAGTATCTCTTTTGTAGTGAGGGGTCCAGAAATGAACACAGTATTCAAGATGCAGCCTCACCAGTGCTCCATACAGAGGAATGATCACTGCCCTGGCCCTGCTAACTCAGTGTTAATTTTATAGTGTCTGCCAAATAAGCCAGGATTTACTTATTTTTGTCTGACTAACTTCAACTGTTTAAATGATAAAATTTTTATGGTAATTATGCCT
Source organism: Myiopsitta monachus (assembly GCA_017639245.1). Taxonomy (NCBI): domain Eukaryota; kingdom Metazoa; phylum Chordata; class Aves; order Psittaciformes; family Psittacidae; genus Myiopsitta; species Myiopsitta monachus. The sequence goes on from CM029927.1 coordinate 26,410,915, forward strand.
TGGATCTTTTTACTATATGATACCACGTCCCTTTCCTCCACTTTTTCTTCAAGCACCTGTCACCTATTTCATGCAATAGTGTTCTCCTGGATCCTTTGCCAGCTAGACTCCAGTATTCTCTTGCCAGTGCCATATAGTGCAACTGATGGCAGATTTTCTTTCGCATTAGAAACCTCAATAGTCTCATTTGTTTTAAGTTATGTTTGTTGGAACATTTCCTGGGGTTTTGCAGGTGGTTATTTATCTCTCAAACAAAGTTAGCATTTCCAGTGAGCCAACTATTTTGATTTACATATTAGCCAAATAAAACAAACTTGTAAAATTCTGCTAGCTCATTTACCTGAGGCAAGTACATTCTGGTGAGGAAGGGAACCATATGAGCTGGATGGACTGTGCATGGGTGAGAAAAATTCATGTGTTATATTTTTCCATAGCAGCATGACAGTACTTTTCAGAAGGGCTTATAGCAATTTGGTTTAGTCTCCTGTGAAATGGGTTCATTTTTTTCCATTAATTTTTCATCAATTTTTCAGTGAGAATAGACAAGCAGACTGGTTTCCACAATGACTAGGTTTGCACGATGGTCGGAAAGATATATCTTGCTTGGGTTCTATATGCACTTTATGTTTGGATGGTTTTGGTTTTTGTTTTTGTTTTGTTTTGTTTGTTTCTTTCCTCCCTCCAGAATTCAATTCCTATAATGTTTAAAGCCATTCTAATTGCAACATATAGTCTGCTCTTCAGATATTCAGCTCAATCAATGCTTTAAAAAATCTGAAGATTTATGTTGAAAAAAAGAGTTGGGTAAGCCATTTCAGAACACTTTATGACCACATATCAATTTCCAATACTAACATTCATCCTGAGGGAGATCTAATAGGGAAAACTCAGGGATGATAACCACGGCTATTTGTGAGGAACAGGCAGCAATGAAACCAAGGGATACACAGTATTAAAATATTATTTTTACCTCTTTTTCATTCAGTCTGTTGAAATGGATTAAGGCAAGACTACTGGACAAATTTAGTATATGGGGTCAGGATAGTGTGGCAACCAATTGCTTGAAAAGCTACACCCAAAGCGGTGTAAATGTAGATTTCCAGTGTGGATGTTTTTACAGCTCTTCTAGGAGAAGTTTAGCTGAAAGAGCAGATCAGAAAACAGAAGCAAAGGAAATCTGAGCCAGTGTGAGCTTTCCTGTTATTTTTCCAAGCTTTTCAAACACGTACATTTGGGCAGCTGAAAAGCTTCTTCATTTGTCCCACAGACTTCTTTCCACTAGTACAGCAGGAGAAAGGCCAAAGGTAGAAATACAAAATGCTGGTGCTTCAGGGTGTTGAATTCAACTGATTTTCTTTCTGTTTTGCCTTTATCTGGTGCTGATCTTAGTAACTAGATTCTGCACTTGGCCTACCTATAACTGAAGTATATATGAAGACTGAAGCTTGCTTGTTAGCTGTATGTTAAAGAATGTTCAAGAGCATAAATTATTCCAGGAAGGGAGAGGAATAAAGTACTCAACAATTTGCCTCTGGATTGACTTTTCCTTGGACAGTAGATAGGAATAAGTTCTTCATATCTCCTGGTGCATGTAGTTTTGTTTCAGATGTGCCCCTGTTCCACGTTGCCCATGCCAGCAAAAGATGTATCACTGGGAAGACCAAAACATGTTGCAGAGAAGAGTATGCCCTGGATCAGCCTAAATATTTGACACTAAAGGGCTGTCCTGCCCTCTTAAGTGTAATTAATTTCCTTCTTAATATGTTAGAATTAATGTAAGCCCCACAATGACACTAAAATAGGCATTTGAGGCTATTACTGTAGCATTTTACGTTAAAGACCCCTTTTTTTTGTTGTTGTTGTTTTGGTGTGTTTTTTTTTTTAATAAGGTATCAGTCCCATGAAAGCCAGGGTGAGACACTGTCACTCTCTGAGACTCATTACCACTTAGACCAGGGCTACTTAACAGTTCAGCAGGACAAATGCCAGTTTTGGGCACATCTGCTGCCCATTTATGCTGCTTTTTCAATTCACTTAGATGGGATTATTTAATCAAAGAAAGGGCCCAAGCATGTGCAATCACAGTAGGATAAGTCTGAATTGTTAGATGCTGAGTAAAATCACCCCACAAGCTGCCAACTGCCTCCAACTCTGATCTAGTCTATTTTTCTCTGGTATCAGCTCTTGCCAGTCCTCTGTTTCCAGCATTTCTGTTGCTAGAAAAGTGCTCAGGAGATGAGCAACTAAAGAATAGAGATTTTTGTTAACAAGACTATCATTCAGCATCAGGGAAGTTAATTGTAACTCTTTGTAATACTAGATGACTAATCTAAGAATATGAGTCAATGAGAAATCCAAACAAGGATCTCAAAATGAGAGTTCCTGACAATACTTCTTTTCAAGTCATTGTTACAAGGACATTAATTCTCAAAACAAAGGCTTGTATCCTCTTCTTGCATGTACAAAGCTAACTGTTATCAGTGGGTTGTTTACAGGCAAAAAACTAAAAAAGCTGTGGATCTGTCTGCCTGCCCAGAAGGTTTCTTGAAAAATCTCTATACGGCCAGCTGATTAGGTTCTTAATGGGTTTGAACATTTGATGTTGTCAAACTGAAATTGGACATCATTAAAGGCAATGTAAAAGAAGCCATTCTTGTTTCAGAAACCCATAATTGTGTAGTAATAAGTGCGCAAACAGTTCCTTTGTAATTAAGGATGTAATGATACTAATTTGATTAGTCCTATAAAAAGTGGTCACTTGGATGAGTAAAAGCAGCAGACCTGAAAGTAGGGACAAATTCAGATCATAATGAAAATTGATTTTGAGATTACTGCCTTTTTTTGGGCATTCTTTCTCTTAGCAGCTTCACATCTGTCAAGCTACACTCGTATCAGGAAAATGCTGTTGGACTTTTGCTGATGGGAAATAAGCCTTATGAAATTGCATGCAGGTAATGCTAGCATGTCTTGATTTATTCTGCTCCCTCAGGTAGAGATCCATTAAGAATAATTTAGAAAAAAACATGTTTTGAATAGATTTTTTTAAAAAAGATTTTCTGTCATGGGAAAGCAGCATCATACAGAGATACTGAGCTAGAGTTGAATCAAGTAATCTGCGTGCCAGAAGAAATTCAGATGTGCTAACATGGTTCCTTGTCTAGCTAATTTTAGCTATCTTGGGCAATTTTTGCATGGTAGCTGTGCTTTATTCTGGTGTGCACGTGTGCATAGATAGATCTCCCTTTGAGAAATGTAGTTTGAAGGTGACATTATTTATGTTCTTAATTAAATAATGAGAACTTGCTGCCTTTTGTAGGCAAACTCTCTCAGACAGGAATCCAACACATGCAATGTCTTCTGTTTGAAGAAGGAGGCAAGAAACACGTCATAAAGTCAGAGCAAAGGCACAGAGAGGACAGGTGTCCAGTAAATGCTTCATGTAAAACAGAAAGAATGCTAGTATTACGAACACATAGAAAATGTGCCTCAAAACAAACATGTACACAGAGATGCTGCATTAGCAGACAGAAGAGTACAGGCAGTATCATGCATGAAACTGGATAATGCCTGTTGTGAGACCTCACTTGGAGTATTGTGTGCAGTTCTGGTGTCCTCAACATGAAAAGGACATGGAACTGTTGGAACAAGTCCAGAGGAGGGCCACGAGGGTGATCAGGGGACTGGAGCACCTCCTGTATGAGGATAGGATAAGAAAGTTTGGGCTGTTCATCCTGGAGAAGAGAAGGCTGCATGGAGACCTGATAGCAGCCTTCCAGTATCTGAAGGGGGCCTATAGGGATGCTGGGGAGGGACTCTTCATTAGGGACTGTAGTGATAGGACATGGGGTAATGGGTGCAAACTTAAGCAGGGGAAGTTCAGATTGGATATGAGGAAGAAATTCTTTCCTGTACGGGTGGTGAGGAGCTGGAATGGGTTGCCCAGGGAAGTTGTGAATGCTCTGTCGCTGGCAGTGTTCAAGGCCGGGTTGGACAGAGCCTTGGGTGGCATGGTTTAGCGTGATGTGTCCCTGCCCATGGCAGGGGGGTTGGAACTAGATGATCTTAAGGTCCTTTCCAACCCTAACTATTCTATGATTCTATGACAAAAGGTGAACAACAATGATACTTTTTTTTTCTTGGGTGTCATTATGTGACAATAGCCATCCACTGTGGTCAATAAATCCCGTGACTTTACGCCAAAGTTCATGCTAGAATTAGATTTGAATAGGAGTCAAATATAAAATAAATTCAAAATTATTTATGGACAACAATCTAAGATTCGAAACAAAAATCATGCACAAGAGAAATTAGAACCATAAGTCCAAGCAAAAGGATTCACAGATTTACCTGAAAAATAGTGGGGTCACCTTACATAGTTTCACATATATAGAAGTGATGCATGCTGTCTGAGCTCATTATTTAGACTTTATGATCACTCAAGAGAGGTGGACAATCCTACAGAACAGTTCACTTTACCCTAAAATATCACCAGTAAAATAAATGCCCCTCTGGAAGAGACTGGCTTAGAATATGTACTTAGCTTGAAACAGCCATATGTAGGTGAGAAGAATCACATGTAACATGATCATGATAGAAAAGAAATACAGGAGTTAAACATTAGTTTGTACTAAATACAAAATTATAAAGGGACCCTTTCAACCAGGAAAACAAATGCCTTTGGTGTTATAAAGCAACGTATGCTTACTATGCATCTAGGATTAGATGCAAGTTCAGAGAAAAAAAGGTTAGTAGATGAGTATTGTAGAATCACAGGATCATAGAATGGTTTGGGTTGGAAGGCACCTTAATGATCATCTAGTTCCAACCCCCGTGCCATGGGCAGGGAAACCTGCCACTAGACCAGGTTGCTCAAGGCCCATCTAACCTGACCTTGAACACTTGCAGGAATGGGGCAGCCACAACCTCACACGGAAAGAATCCAGAAACCTGGTGATACCCGTCTTTTGCCTCTTCCAACAGTTTCTGTAATACCATTTTAATTTCCTTTTTCATAGCTCCTGTTAAACGGGCAAAAGCAACAACAACTTTTTAACTGCGCTCCCAATGGATTTCTGGGATTTTTCTTCTTTATGTGGCCAGTGCTGGAATAACACAGATACCTCTAGTATATTTTTTCAAGGCACACTAAGAAAGAGGAATTTCACTCTCTCTTTACACTCTGACCCTGCCAAATGCTACATAGGCTGAAATTTGCCCAGGGTTTGGCTTAGTTGCTGGACATACAGAAATCTTACTCTTGCTTTACTACTATCAGAAATATTACTGCAGCTATTCTCCATATCCAGCCAGCAATGGAAAATACATCTATGGGAAGACTGAAATAAATTAATCTAGGTTCCTTGGACTTAGGCCCACTGCTTTTGAAACAGTCTCTTCTCCATGTAGTCACAGGCAAGAGTCTACATTTACCTCCAACCTGTCACTTTTATTTTGTGCGTAGAAGAAGATAGGTTCTTGAAGCCCATTTTTACAACATACAGGTTTCCTTCTCTGAAATAAATACATTAGATCAGTGTTATTGTAATAACTTTTTTTCTGGAATCTAGGCCTGGTTCCCTTGGCTTGTACTTTGTGAAACAAAGTCATTGCAGCCATGGAGGCCCAGTAAGCAAGAGATGAAGACACATCTGATTCACAGCCTTCCAATCTGACAAAGCTATACTACAAGCATTTTTAAACTGAGGATTACAGTGCTTCTAAAAATCTTTGCATTTCCAGCTTCTGGTAGATAATAAGTATAATTGAAATCAGAGTGAATTTCTCTAGCTTGCCAGACAAATTAGCCCCAGTCCTGGATGTACTTTTGCAGTCACTTAGCTTTACATCCAGGAAAGCAGACCCCACTATGGGTCTGCTCAGTTTAGTAAAATCAAGCATCTGTCTAGTGGTTGAACCATAGGGAAGGAAACAGGTAAGATGAAAGGAAATCCTAAATTGATTCAGTCTCCTTCACTGTGTAATTTACAAATTGGATTGGAGGGAGCTTTGATGTGCCATATGGTCTAATTTGTAACAGGATGAATTTCATCAGCACCTACAAGAAGTCCTGTTTCTTCTACATATGTGAATTGGCACAAGAGAACTAAGGGAGCTTCTAAGGAAGCCTTGAACTTTGATCTTCTTATCTGAAAGACAAAAAAAAAATGAAGTTTTGTAGGACTGGAGAGCTCACGTCTAGTCATGATTTAGTGCTCCCTTTCAGGACACAGCTGATACACAGGGGAGCCAGCTGTTCTTTTGAGCAGGGAACATCCTGACTTTTCTAAGAGAAAATAAAGAAACTGGTACAGAATGGACTTGAGCATCACCTCAGGTTATTTTGAGCAGAGCAATGGGAGTATCTAGTATTTGGTAGTTCGTCAAAAGCTTTGAGTCCAGAATTTTTAGCAACTTCCTAGAAGCAAAGAAATGTGGAAACTTAATGTCAAGATTCAGAAATACTCTTAACGTTGTGTAACAAGATTGTTCCTCTTGCAAATTTTGCACTTTAGGGCAGTAACCTTGAAGGCTTGGGAAAGATTTCATTCATCGCTGTGGAAATACAGATAAGTACAAAGAAATACTTACTATAATCCATACTTGTATAAAATGGAGAGTGGTGTGAAGAATCAGGAAAATTATTTAATCTTTGTTTTTAGTGCTGATACTGCCATACTGTGTACAGTAGAAATGCAGAAAGAAAATGAAAAAGAAGAAATTCAGAATTGTTATAATGCTTTACAGTGATAAATTTAATGAGCACAACCTGTTTATATGCACAAAATAAGCTTTTCAAACATAAAATATCACCCTTGATACTTTTACCATGGACAATCTATTGGAGAAAAACGTAACAACAAAAAAGTCCTGAAAATTTGAGGAACTAGAAAAAACCCACATTTGTTTAATTGTGGTGATAATGAGCTCTAAATAAATTGCCAAGAGAAATGTGGGGTTCTCCATCCTCAAACTGAAATTGTCTGAAACAGTTTCCAGAGCTGAGCACAAGACTCCAAATGTGAGTCACTGGATGCCACTCCACAGATGATATTATGCAGGAAATCAGGCTGGTGATTTACTAATCTATGTATCTACAAGATTTTATTGGCCAAGCTGTCCTATGACCGCGGACTTCCCTGCAGAGTTCAGTACTATTATTAATATTTATCAAAGCAACAGAGATAAATTACAAATTATTTTCTACTCTTTAGCTTTATGTATTGCCTCCATATATTGAAACAAAGAAGGCAAAGTCATTATTTCATTTAATTTTCTGAGAAGCTGTTCTACCCAAGAGTGGCAACAAATTACAGTTTGTTAGGGTGGCCCCTGCAAGTCTACTTGAAAATATTCATGAGTTTATTGTGGTTGCAATTTGCCCATTAGTAGTAAGATAAAGATAAGCTTCACAGCTGTCGAGGTTTATAGAGTCATATGTGAAAATAAAATTTGGAGGGATCAGAAAATGAGATCAAGCAGTTACTTGAAACTGTGAACTAAAATAATACATTTACTGATCAATTTATTTCTAAATCTGTTATCTCACATAAGCCTTTCATTAAGCCTTCCCTAAGTTTGACTATTAAGGGAGCAAATGTATTTTGTCATCTTGTTTTATTTTGATGAAATTATGACTCAATCGTAAGATGTTTATAATAAATGTCTTAAAGGAAAGCTTGAGGGAAAGTAACATTAAATCAAATTTCAAACAATAATTCCAAGACAAAGTCATTATTAAAATTCTGATTCTTAATATGTTGTATTTATAAAGACAAATGTGAAGGGTTATATTTGAAATTACCACCCTGTGACTGGAGCTGTAGATTCATTTTTTAAAGCAGATGACATAATATCTGTGATGCAAAGTGAGCTCTCATTCTGTTTTCAGGAAAAAAAGCCCAACAAAACCTGTCCAAAGTAGCTTTGACTGTGCAGAGAATTACACTGGTGCAAAAATAATCAATCCTAAGGTTTCATCACATTGCTTATTTATGAACTTGGGCTGTGCAATGTTGCTTTGAAGTAGAAATTTAGAATTCATGCAACTTCTTCCACAGACTGGTAACCTCAAATGCAGCATATTAAATGCACTTTGTAATAATTTACTTAGTTTTAATCACTACTGTAATTTGGTGTTTGGGTTATAATTTGATTTTACTTTTCCTCAAATTTGCCTTTACAATGACATAAAACTAAGCTATAACTCTTCCCTTGTCCCACAAATCATGTGATAAAATATATTTGATTTTTTGCTTATCAATGTCTGAAGTTTTTCCTACAACATGAGCTGGAGCAGTTTGGCTAGAAGTTTTGACTTCCTACGTCTGCACCAGTGTAATTCCCAATGCAATCAGAATTTCTCCTGACTGATGCTGGTTTTATAAAGACAGAATGAGACTTACTTTATTCAGTTTTATTCCATTGTGCTTATCAGTGGATTTCAGCTTTTTTTGAGTTGTTGACCTTTCCTGGTTTTCCAAGGGAAATAGAGATCACTGGATAGTGAATTTAAATGTCTTGGGTTTCATAATCCCATCTTGAAAACATTTCAGAAGCAGTAATCAAAATCCCAGGGGTTTGTGGGACACAGTGTGAAAAACACTGCATCAGAACGCTACTCTTAGAGGAAATACTTGCCAGCCTACACTGTGACCTATAGAGATCTTTCCCTCTGTTCTGTAAGGCACAAAGTAACCACAGCTTCAGCTCCCTCCTTTCCATTACTGTAGTCAGACTGGAAGAGCCGGACTCCCAATCCATTGCAAGCATAGCATAATTAAAGTACTTATAATTAAAAATACATGGAAGAGGAAGAAATCTGATTCCAGATCATTTCTTATTTCCAGTCTCTGAGCAGAACACACCATTTTGGAGCCTATTTCCAAAACAGTGTGCTTCCTTTTCAGTGCAGGCGTTGACTAATGCTAAGGAATGTATTCCATTACAGCCCTGCTGGCTTGCATTGTAACTTCGTGTAGAACCAGTTAGTTGCTGTGGTGACAGTGACCAACAAACAAATAAAAAGTCACCAACACTTTCAGGACTGGTCAGAGCAGTTTAATGACAGCATCCACACTTAAAGCTTTGAAACTGTCTTGTTTTGCCCTCTTGTAAAAAGAGACTCAAGCTCTCTTTTAATAGGAGACTAATGTCATTTATATGTCTTCCCAATATATTGTTTCACGCATCTTGTAAATTTTGGCAGCTATAGAGACTCTAATATATAGCCATTGTTTCTGGAGTTTATCTCTCTATTAACAAATTGAACCACAGTTAAACTTGGTGAAAACCCCTCTGTATTTAGGGGAGATATGTGAAGACAGAATCTAAGCTTGTTGGTGAGGAACTGGAAAGAAATTATAGCATTCAAAAGGGTTGTTTGAAAGTTAAGGTATGATAAATATAACATTGCATCATTTAAGAGAGAAGTACAAATACCCTGAAAACTCACACACAGAGAAAAGTCTTAACTATCTTCATTATTGCTTTCTTTTTCTAACTTGTTAACAATTTCAAGAAAGGCATAGTGCAGGGCTCAGCCTGTAAAAAGGTGGACATTTCCCATTTTAAATAGGAAAAGATGTTTTACAAGTCCCTTATTCAATTTTAAGCTTTTTCATGTTTAGCTGTGCAATTCCCCAGCATCCCTATAGGCCCCCTTCAGATACTGGAAGGCTGCTATGAGATCTCCATGCAGCCTTCTCTTCTCCAGGCTGAACAGCCCAAACTTTCTCAGCCTGTCTTCATACGGGAGGTGCTCCAGTCCCCTGATCATCCTCGTGGCCCTCCTCTGGACTTGTTCCGACACTTCCGTGTCCTTTTCATGTTGGGGACACCAGGTTGGCTTTCTGGACTGCGTGCACACACTGAAGCCGGATCATGTTCATTTTTTCATCGACCAGCATCCCCAAGTCCTTCTCCGCAGGGCTGCTCTCAATCTCTTCCCTGCCCAACCTGTAGCTGTGCCTGGGATTGCTCCCACCCAGGTGTAGCACCTTGCACTTGGCATGGTTAAACTTCATCAGGTTGGCATCAGCCCACCTCACAAGCATGTCAGGGTCCCTCTGGATGGCATTCCTTCCCTGCAGTGTATCAACCGAACCACACAGCTTGGTGTCATCGGCAAACTTGCTGAGGGCGCACTCAATCCCATTCTCCATGTCACCAGCAAAGATGTTGAACAAGACCGATCCCAACACCGACCCTGATATTTGTATGCATGTGTGTGTTTCTGTATTTCATAGATATATACTTTATTATTATAGTTGGGTAATTCTCATCCCATTACATTTATTGGTATGTTTGTTAATTTCCCATGTGTCCTCAAGAGGCTTTATTAACATTGGCAGGATAAGCCTAATGACTGTTGTGATGTCTAGACAAAAGGAATTAAAGGCACAGCAGAAATACTTACTCAATATTTCCCTTCTGTGGGAAGTTTCTGTCTCCCTCTTAGAAGCCTTTTAATGTAACTTTATTAAGGATTTAATGTAATAACCAATGTATGCTATAATGGAATAAGTGTGAGCATTTTACATGTATTTACAGTTGGCAGGGCAGACTATACCTGCCTAATAGCAAAGCCGAGTTAGTGTTGTGGGTTTGAAATTAAACCAGGAATGTTAAGTCTCTAGAACTGTCATTGCAAATGAAAAAATATAACATCAGTTAGACTGGTACTGTGGAAATCCTGCACTATTTTGAAAAGAGAAAGTAAACCCAATTCTTTGAACAGCAGCAGTCAGAAAAAGGAAAAGGAAAAAACTTGTGGAGTCCCTGTGCCGGAAACATGATGCAGGGAAGATCAAGAGATGCATAGATTCTAGGTCAAGGAAGACCATTATGAGAAAAATCTTGCTTAAGTTCCTACCAAACCACCAGACAAAACATCCAGCTGCATGCTCCCATTGTAATTGCTGCAACAAGGGAATTAATGAGAAGAAGAACTGATAGCTCCCTTTCCAAAATTATGTCTTGATTTTCATTCTCTCACATCTTCTAAGTTATTTATGTTGTCTTCTACAAAGAGGATCTGAAATTTGTTTTTGAAGTCAAAAGACTGTCATGAGAAAAAGTCAGGAGAAAAGACAAATGTTAGATAAAAGGACAATTCAAACAGAAGAGGAATGATCTGAGGAAGTCCAGAAGAATGTGAGATGGAAAAGGGATATGTCAGAAGATAAATAGATTTTGAAAGCTTCTTGCGGCAGCCAGTGGCAAGTTCACGGTAGAACGCAATCTTAGGGAGGCAGTGATCCTCCATCTTGGAGGCGTGCCCTGCCCAGTGCAGCTGCATTTTCATGGCCTCAATACCGCTGACCTCTGCCTGTTCAAGGACAGTAACATTAGACACGTAATCAGTCCAGTGGATGTTTAAGATTGTACGGAGGCAGCGCTGGTGAAAACGTTCAAGGAGTCGCAGGTGATGGAGATGGATGACCCATGATTCAGACTGATATAGAAGAGTAGACAGTGCAATGGCTCCATAGACACTAATATTCATACTTTTCTTCAGGTGTTTACAACACCAGACTCTTTTATGGAGTTTTCCGAAGGCTCTGTATGCCTTTGCTATTCTGTTATCTATCTCTTTATCAATTGTGGCGTCCAAGGAAATGATACTTCCCAGATAGCTGAACTGCTCGACTAACTTAAGTTCTGACTCGCCAATGGCGACGTGGGGATGATGGTAGTCTTCTTGTGGTGCAGGTTGGTAAAGAACTACTGTCTTCTTCAATCTGACTTCCAGCCCAAAAAGCTCGCCCACCTCTGCAAAGCAAGATGTTAAACGCTGCAGGGCTGCTTCTGTGTGGGCAATGAGGGCAGCATCGTCAGCATAAAGTAGCTTGCGAACAAGGTAATTTAAGGTCTTGGTGTGGGCCTTCAGTCACCTTAGGTTGAATAGCCCTATGTACACTTGGGTAAACTGTACCAAACATCTTTATAAAAATTTTCAAAACACAGGCACGTATCTGTATATATTTTAAATGCATAAAATGATGAAAAGAATACAAAAGTAAATAGCGATGCCTAAATGTTTTGTAGCCAATTAATTAAAATTTAATTATCACAGTTCCTGCCTGATTCTTACACCAATGTTGAAAACTCATGTAATGGAAATGTGGTAATTTTGAGAGCCCGAGATAACAACATGGGTGAAAGCTTCCACTCTTCTTCATGTGGTCATCTTATTTGTACATGTACATTTTTCAAAGAAATAGTTTCAAGATGTCTGCAGATTCAAGAAGGCAAAATACAATCTAGTTGATTGCAGACATTGGAGGTACCATGATGGCAAACAATAAATATGCCCAACATTCTACAGGTGTCTACCTGGGTCATTAGAAAACCAACTACCTCCATGGAGCACTTTTATGTAAAATCAACTGTGAAAGTGAGGGTGTCTAGGAAAAAAGATTTGATTCTTAATAACAGTTCTTAGTAAATCATTGTATTCTTGAATGATAAGGTAGTAGGTCTCCCCCTCTACCTTATGAAAAGCTTAAAAATTCAACAAAATTATATTGGTCTATATTATTTCATATCCTTTAGAACTAGAATAAGTTCACTGAGTTCTTACTCAGTATTTTCCTCTTCTAAGTGTTCTAGAAAAGCAGTATGGGCTATGCATCACTCTTGGAGGGTGCCCAAGTGAAAAAAAGTAAGCAAATGTAAAACCTTAAAATAACTAGTATAATCTTCAGACAAATGCTGGCCAGAGGCACTTTTGTGTAGCTGTCCTTCGCCCTGTTCTCTGGAAAATCAATCCAACCTTTCCTAGTGTCTGAATGCTTCAGGTCTTGCTTCCCTTCTGCTTTACAGATTGTTTTTCTTGCTGGTTTTCTCAGCCAAAATGAAGTCTGGAATTTTCCTGGACTGTTCCAATCCTGAAAAAGTGCTACTAAAAGATTTAATACAGTTAAGGGATAAATAAGTTATTGTTAAATACATAGTGAAGTCAGCTAAAACTCTGCTAACATTTCCTACAGGTCTTGAGTAACTTTTAAGAGTATTTTTTCTTTCTGCTTTTGAATTTAAGTTCCTAAGGCAACTCATGGCTGTAATAGGGAGGGTATCCCAAAGATTATTCTTCTCACATTCTAGCTTACTGTGCAAGAAACAAGCTTGGTATCAGTTTCAAGGGGTATTCTGAGAAATCAAATGTGTGTATAGGGTTGAAATAAATGTTTCTGTTTATATTCTGCGTAAAGCACTCTAACACCCGAAACTTGATGAGTATTGAAAATACTGGGTATTACTGACTGATTCAATTTCTTGGTAGATGCGGGGGCAGGTAGCATCCTGTCCATGTTTTTCTGGAAAGCTGAATGCAAGGACTCCCTCCAAAGTGCAGTTGACCCATGACTTTACCTGGCAGAGGTTTGTGTCTGAGCAGGAACCAATGACCACTCTGTTACGAGCGCTGTATAACATAACAGCTTCATTCTAAGAAGGTTCAGTTGCCCACTTTTTCCTGTTTCCGAGCCAACAATAATGAAATTAATTAGCAATGTTTATGTAAGCAAAATGTAAGTTATGTAAGCAATTTACATTCAATTAGTCTCTCTTTCAACCAGTGCATTTCAGAACTGTTGTCTGATCATCAGTTCTCCCCAAAGATATCTGTGTTCTGTTGTTGGCATGTTTGTTCATCTGGTTGTACCACATGCCAGCTCAGCCCGCAGTGATTATTCCCCCTCATAGACTTCAGGAGCAGCATCAGCTCTTTGCTTATCTCCCATGCTTTTGGAAGATGAAGAAGATGCCTATGACTCCATAGCTTTTATGTAGCTACATGTGACAGTACAGCTGCTGTTTGCAACTGTTTTTCCATGAGAGGGGGTTTGTTTTGTTTTATCTGTCTTAGACACCAACCTCTGACTGTGCTCTACTATAAAAAAGCCAGCAAATAACTCAAACTTTGCTCACTTCCCCCTCTAACAGTGCAGAGTACTGTTTCTGTTACCTGTGGTACAGAGGTTATTTTATCAAGCGCAAGTGTCTGGACTGTAAATTGAACATAAAACTGGCAGAAAATTGGTGCTGTATTGCACATTAGATAAATTATATGAAGTAAGCCATGTCAGAGCCATAAACCATTGTGATTTTCAGTTCTCAGCTGTGTTATTTTTCTAAAGATGATAGCATATGCTTTCTTGGTATCATTCTATCATTTCATAGTGCTAAATATGCATCAGTGTCCTGAGCTCCTTTACCTGATTCCTTCTCTTTTTTAACATACCAGAAGCTGTTCACAATGTTGCTGCTCATATGAAACATAACATACAGCTATATGTATTTAAATACATATGTACACATAGAATTGACCATTCATAGCAACACGGTTTTTATTAAAAACCAGTTGTAGATGTTTTAATATTGCAGCAATGAGTCATCACCACTCTGGTGCTTTTAAATGGGATTTCAGCAAGCCCTGACTGTTCCTTCTCTGCTTGACAAGGGTCTGTGAAGATACTGGACTAGCTGCTTGTTTTGTTAATGTGCTGTGTTAGTTGCACATTAGCATATTAGTTAGTCTCATGCTCAGCAGTAACTCTGACACTCACAATCTTCATTTCCTTGGGCAAGGTTTTTATAGTCAAGCTCCAGAATGTGCTTTATTCTATGTTTATCAATGTCTGAAAAGTATTCGTGTAAACTCCAGTTTACTGAGTTTAGTTTGAAGACATATGTAAATGAAAAGAAAAAAATTATCTGTCACTGCAGGATACAGAGATAGTGTGTTTATTTGTTGGGGAAGAAAGGTGCATGAGGCTCGGGATTTAACTCTATGGCATGCATATTAAAATTCATGACACCCACTAGCTTCCCATGAGTAATATGTAAAAATCTTTATATGCATGAATTATGTTTCAAGTTGTGTGCTCTTGTATAAACCACTGAAATTCATAATTACAGTTTCTCCCATATCATCTATGAACTTCAGTGAGGCCCTCAGTTTCTCAAACACATTTACATTATACGTATCCTTTATTTAGTAGTCATTGTTGCATACTAGTGCTTCCAAGCTGTTTGTTCAGGTAGTTTAAGTAGGCAAATATTTCCCTATCAGCAGCAAACTCCATTACAGAAGGTCATCTATTTTTCTTCTCTTTAAACTGTTTTCTGATTTTATAAAAGCTAAAATAAAATGAAGGGATGCCAAGTGTTGAGGCTTTCAGTTATTTAATAATTGTGACAGTTGGCAACACTCAAAAAACAAGTTTGTAGTACGTTATGCTTCCATATTCCCTAACCTGTGATATCAGATATTTCTGGTTTAGTCTTTACCAACTTCTCAATTCTGTAGGGAAGTGAAACACTCCCTGACAGATTTTGTTTTTCTGAAAGCAAACTGTTGCTATAGCAATATCTGATGTCTCAAATCTAACTACAATGTAGGCTAAAGGAGAGCAAGATGTTTTAGAATATAAATCATCCCTGTAAAATCACTGAACATGATGTTTAATAAACCAAAGAGGCTGAAATTATATTTAATTGGAAACTTTCCTGTTACTGAAAATCCTCTTTCTTTAGTGGAATCTACCAGCTTAAGTTTTCTATTTAAAAATATTTGCAACTCTCTCTCTGGGCATAGTATGTATATTTTCTTTACAGTATGCTTACATATTTGTAACTTAGCAGGTAAGATTGAAGTATACAAGGAAGCCACTGGCCTGGGTCTTGCCTAGGTCACTTCTTCTGTATACTCTGGGACAGCTGTCCTCCGTGGGAGGGTCTAATGGAAGGAAAAGAAATGTGGTAGTCTGAAGGTGGATCAGTTCTCACCTGGTGGCCTGGCACTCCTGCTCAGACAGCAGTTCCCATTGTCTTGTAACTCTGATAGAAAGCCCCTTGGTATCAGTTCAATGCTGGGGGAGAGAGAGCTTGGCCAATATATGTGAACAAGTTGCTTTATTCTCTGCAAAGACATTTGACCAGGTGAAAAGAAATCAATTTGTGGAAAAAACCCCATGATTTCTTTTGTGACTGGGTATAGCATTGCCAATATTTGCCTCCACCTGGTATCCCAGCCTGCGGCTGCCCCTGACCTGATGGGAGCCTCCCGATTCCATCTCCCAACCTCCTAGCTAAGTCACACTGGCACTGAACTGAAATATTCCCAGTGTTTGAAAACATCCACATACAGGTCTATATAAAGTATATAATAGAGCATGGCCATTGGAGATCCGCAGGCTAGCAGCAGCCTAGATGGATTTAGGACCAAAGGCAGTATTGTATCAGTATAGACTCTGCTTAGGTTAATCAGCTCTGCTAGAAGTAGGGCTAATTTAGTTCAGGGACAGTGTTGCAACCTGCAGAGTTTTATGGAGCATGTGATGCCACACGGCTACGTTACAACTGCTGGGAGCTGGTTTAGAGGGTTTTGCTCCATACTACATGGCACAGAGTAGACATAACCCTTCATCCCCAAAGAGCGTTTAGTGATGTGCAGTAATACCATGAAGTAATAGGCCAAGTAATTTACACACCTTCACCTCTATCTCAGAGCTGGGTTTTGTAACAGTTATATGAAATGCTACTCCACAAAAAAGCAATGTCTGCACCAGGAGCAAGGTGCTACCCAGCATTGTGGCAGACTCTAGTCAAGGGTCAACAGTTGTTTTCTTTCACTTTGACACAATAAAGAAGTCAAGGGGAGTGCAAGTGGCCTCCACCTTCCACAGGAGCTGGCTGAAGTCTGCATGCTGGTCCATGCTGGCAGTGTATACATAAGAAGAAATCTAAGAAATTTTTAGACTGAAGAATTAGATATCGAATTCAAAACAAACTGTATTTTCAGTTTTCATAGTCCTAACATTACTGTAATGCAACAAAAATTAAAACCTTTTTTCAACTGGTAGCCTACCTTAAGTACAGACCACCATTGAAAATGAGTAACTACTTCCCATATTTGTATAGCACAAGAAATGTGCTATAAAAGACAAAGTTGAACATCTTGACCATTTGGGAAGTTAAAGTTCTCTTCTTTTTTAAATATGGAACTTTGAATATGACCCTTTTTCAAATCACAGCTGAAAATGTCTTATTTCATCTAAAGGGTGCCTTTCATTTTTAAAGCACAAAACAATTTATGGACAACTTGCCAGCAATATAGAGTTACTAACCAATCCAGAAATATGGCTAAACATATTTGAATAGAACAAAACACATTTGAGTAGAGAAGCTTAATGATCAAGCAGAAATAAGCAGCTTTTGCAAAGTACTCCACATCTTTTGCTAAGACCGATCAGCCACTGAACTCTCCCTCACCTGAACATTGTTCTGCTGTCAGCCTCTGTGCCCTGTAGAAACACCAAAGCTAGAAGGCACCTCTGGCGCATCATCCTCTTACAGGGTAGGGTCAGCTATTCTTACACTAGTTCTAAGGGACTACTTTGATATTATTTGTTAATAATGGAAAATTTTATATGACATGTGGGCTTCCTATATAGTTCCTGTCCCATTCTTATTTTACCAAATAGTTTTTCCCATGAGTTCATGCTATTCTGTGTGGTTTTTTCACATAAATAGAGCTAAAATAGAGTTGTCAAGGAAGCAAGTAATGACTGTAGTTAAAACAATCTGAAGTACTTATTAGTGTTCAAGTCAGGTGTTTAAGTGGGCAAAGCCTTGTTCAGGAGAATTTTACTTGCCTGAATGCCAAAATGGATTGCTTAAATGCAGCTGTTTCCATGGTGTGCCAGAAATGGCGTCTGTGTTTGTGGAATCTCACACTGAATTGTGTAGATCCAGATGGGTAATGCTAAATGGAGCTCATAAGGTCAAAAGAAGAAGTTTGAATAAACCCCATTTAGATTAATGTGCTTGAGCATATTCACAAAAATTGGAAAAATTAATGAGCTCTTTGGAGACATCAGTGGTTTCTTACAAAATAGAAATGCATAACGCATACCAATATTTGGAAGATATGTGGTGAAATACTTCATTTTCCTTTAAAATTTGTAATGTAAATTATTATTCTTAATATGACGCTGCTTTTTACAGCACCTGCTGGGAAACCACCTCCATCCTCCGCAGTACCCTCTAGATACTCAGAAGAGAGATTTTCTTTTACTTTTGTTCCACCAAAACAGGGTCATCTCTTCATCTCCATCAGAATATAGGAAAAGGAGACATAAAATAAAGAAGCCATTGCTGTTGGCTACCACCTAACCTTGGAGTTTTCTGTGTGACTGCTCAAAGGGGACCTTCATTTTCTTTTACAGCTGTAGGGAAAGCAGCATTCTGCTGCCACATTATGTTCTCTTTACTTCAAGACCTTGGCTGTCTTTCCCTTCAGTGTGTTTCCTAGTATTCATAGTATTTACAGCTATCCCCTACTAAGCTTACCTTCCTCTCCATTCCCATTGCCAAGCAAAGGTGATTTCCCAGGTGTTTACTTTGCGATTGCTGCTCTTCCCAAGACTGAACATTTGTTCTTGCTTAAAGGAAGGGCAGATTATTTTTATCTGTGTCCTTTTGCATTGCCTTAATCTTGCTAACAGGAGATAGACACCTGCCAGAGGCATGGCTGCCGCATGGACACCATGCTGGCTGACTGCCACTTGTGCCAGGCAGCCACGCTTTGTCTCTACCCCCACCACCTTCCCGGCAGCCATTCACATAGTCAGGGCTGCAGGAATGGCTGCCAGGGTGAGGCTCTTTGTTGTCCCAGCACCACGCTGCTTGCTTGCAAGGGCGTCTTCGTGTCTAAGTGTAAAATTAACTACTGTCTCCTGTGCTCAGGGCCCGCTTCAGAGCTCTTTGAAATTGGTGGGGATTTTTCTACCCACTTCAAAGGGTAGAAATACTCCTGAGCATACAGCACAGGGTGCAACAGTTAATTTTTAAGCTCCCATTATCTGAAAACTCCTTGTAAAGTGTACCAGAGCGTAGGGCTGAGGACGAGCTTGCTCAAACACTTGACAAGGCGCAGCTGAACAAGTGGGATTAAGAATTTCTTTCTTGACTATTTATTCTTTTGTGTCACACACATGCCTTTTAACCATTCCTTGTAAACATTTACCTCTGTTTTCTACTGTCCTACAGAGTTAGTGTTTCATCGCTGCCCTTGAGACAACCTGCCAAGCAACTCATGGTACCCAGCGGGGTTATGAAGCATGCAGGACTTCCTTGGGCTGACCTTATGTTTCTAAGCAGCCCGAGGGTTTAGAAACCCCTGCTGTGTTTGAGTTCAGCCCATGCCACCACAGTGGTGACTCTGCAGAAAGCCACTGCCATCAAGGAGGACAGTTCACTGACAGTGTGGTCCCTTGCCAGGGTGCAGGGTGGTCATCATTCTATACCTCCCAGCCTCCTCCAGAGCTTGGCACCCAGTCTATTATCTCCCCCCCCCCCATCGCTTGGGGTGCTTAACAACACAGGATGGTTACCAGTAGGACAAGTAGAAGTTATTCAACAGTATGTAAAGGCTGCTATTTTATTTGACTCTTGTTTGTAAGCTGTATAAAGATGTGGTGTGATATTAAAACCAAACAAAAGCAGATAAAAACACCCCCAAACAAACATATTCCCTTTATTTACTTTCCCAGGAGATCTTCATGTCTTTGTTTCATCCAAAGTCATCTCCATCCACCATTTTACATCCTTGCTCCAAGAGTAATAAAATGAAAAAAAATAAAAAAAAAAAATTAAAAAAAAAAGGGATTTGGAGAGTAGTTTTTAAAGAAGTGAAGGTAGGCAAAGAAATTTTTTTTCAAAGAGGAAGGAATAAATAAACATACCTCCAACTGAACTGTAGAGTAGTGTCCCAAAGGAAATAGTGGAAATCAGATTGCTTGAATAATTTAAAACTAGACTGAACAAAGCACTTAATAATATATGGCAGAAAAAAGTCTGCATTGGCAGGAGGTGGAGTGGATGACTTAATAGGTCTTTTCCCTCTCTAGTCTGTATGATTTTATGGTTTGTTACTGTCGATGACTCAGTGTTAACAATGCTTAGTTTATTTTCTTACAACTGCTTGCCACAGGACAGGGTATGTCCGTGGCATTATACCTTATTAATTATCCCAGTTACCAGAAAGGCACTGGAGGCACTAAGCAGTGTTTATGTTTGAAATAATGTGAGTGCCCCTGTTTAGGGCTGCAGATGTGAGAAGAATGGTGAAGCCATCCTTCAACTCAATAGATCATCCTAAAAGGGTATGATATATGTCAAATATCACTGTCATGCTTTGTGCATCATTATAAGTTAAACTCCTTGAGATGTGTTTTTAAAAGCATTAAAATGGGTTCCGTACCACAAAACATAAAGCTTAGTTTGCTTTATTTACCACAGTGTAACTTTGCAGAGCTCTGTGAGAGAGGGGAAAATATAGTCTGCATTGCATCTGGAGTGGACCCTAGATAAAATACTATATTAACTTTAGAAGTGTCTATAAATGACATAAAAAGTAATGGGCACCTGCTGATCTGTCTTTTTTGGCCAAAAGGGGACTTCACATTCCTTATGTGAAACACCCTGGTAAGCACGTGGGCAGAGATACTCCACTACAGGTCCAGGAAGAGTTTATTGGACACTGGGTAAGTCAGAAAGTAAATTACTGGGGAAAGTCTAGATGCAAACCAAGAACTACACAACTATGACAATATTTCTCATGAAATCTGTATTACTAAGAAGACAAACAAACACTAATCAGATAAACACAAATGACTTAAATGTAGGAGAGCCTTCCTTGGTTCAGGGGCTGGGCTGGATTAACTCTAAGAGACTTACAGGAGAGACTAGAAAAACACTGTTTAGACAGGATGAGATGGGAGACACAATATAAAAATCCCTAAATATAGATAAGAAAAAATATATAGCATCTTCTACACATATCTTCTATGTGAGAGCAACAGACTTGCAGAAAGGGAAGCATAAGTTAGACACACGGAGAATCTCTCTAAAAGTAAGAATAGTGAAGAACTGGAATATTTTGCTTGGATAGTATGAAATTGTTCAACAGATGCCAGACAAATATCCATTTAGAATGATTTAGGTGCATTTGATATTACTTTGGACCAAAGTACACTAGATGATTTCTTCATGTTCCTTTCAGACCCGCTGTTTATGAATCAAAGGAGAAGGCATGTGTGGAAAAGAAGTCCTGAGTGGATACGGACAAAAGGGCTTATGAGAATGGCGTGGAAAAGACATGCATGCAATTATTTTTAATATTGTCCAATTTATACATTTGTCATGCTACCTGAAAAAGAAAGAAATCAGCATTTTGGAACCATTATAAAATTTTTTAGCTGACACGTTGGCATTGTAAACCAGATCACCTACAAGACAGGAATGCCAGAAAGGTGCATTTATGGAGATACTGAGAAGTCCGCATTAGTTCCAGCCTGAGGATCCAAACTCTTCTGCAATGTGTAATTTAATTTCCATTAAGGTGTTACAGACAGGGCTGAGGAATGAAGATGCTGGCAAAGAAGAGATTGTTACTTTGCCAGTTCTGTGCTGAAAATACTTTCCCAATATTTCAAAAGCTCTCTTTCCAACAGCATCAAAAGTTTTTGTCAGTGTTTTCTGACCATATTAATGTATATTGGCCTGTGGCGGTATTCCTCATGCAAACAATATAAACCATTCAATTTTAGTGTCTGGGTTACTATGGAGAAAAGTCCTCTTAACCTCTTGGTTATTTCTGCTCCATAAACCTTGAATACAGTTTTAAGCTATCTGATTTTCACATCTACAAATGCCTGAAACAGGCTGAAAAGAATCAGTACCAGATCTGTCATGGATCTCTGTTACATTCATCTGTACTTCAGAAGATTCAAATCCACCTGCAAGGGAGAAGCAAAATATTAGCTGTATCTGCAGGTTCTTTTTAAAGTTTATATTCCATGTTGTTAATAATAAACATAATATGCTATTTGTTGTGGTGAGAACATGGGCTTTGGGGATTTAGCATTTGGTTTACTCCTTTATTTTTTCTTTCCCCTCACGTGGGATTTATCTCTTTCCTTGCTCTATTGCTCTCCTTTTAGTTCCTTGTGTTCTCTCTCTGGAAACCATATCATAAATAACTGAATACAAGCTCATCAGAGCTGTCACCCTTTACCAATACTTGCAACTATAATTTCCATAGTGATGAACTCCATAAAATGAAGCAGAAAACACCTCCCAGAATGCCATCTATTCTACTCTGTGCCAAAAGCCTCTAGGTCATTGTTCCCCACAGCTCTTTTAGTACTTTTTTTTTTCATCGGCTTTAACAAGCCAAGGGTGAGCTCCTTGTAGAGCTCCTTGGGAAGAATAAAACAGTTGGTGGCACAAGCAACTTGGAACAGTGTCACTCTAATTTTCCAGATCTCTTATTTTTCCCCTACACTCAGTAAAGCCATTGCAATACTAACCTCCCCTCAAAGTTGCACTCTGCAAAATAATTTGGCGTTCATGTTCCAGTCCCATGGGGTTCAAAGCCTATTAATAACAGCAAATTTAATTGGTGTTTTTTGGAGTTTGGTGTTCATAACCAGCTTTCTGTTTTGTTTTATTGTATTTTTTTTTCTACTGTAGGAAAATAAACTGTTTTAAAGTCGTCAAAAAGTGCAAAGTAAACCTTGAAGAGATGATCAGAGTGCTCCTCTGATGTTTCAGAAGGGAGCAGGGGATGAGATGCCTGATGAGATGTTTGATGAGATGAAACTCATCAGAAGCAGATGGCCCTTTTTAGTTGTACATCAGAAATACTCACACAGCCAAAAACTACATGCACTGCAGAAGCTTGAGGGGAAAGGAGGCCTTGACTGTGAGTCACAAGTAGAAGTTGCCTGCATGGCTGCTGGCAATGGCAGTAACCCAGTGTGGGTGGGTGCTGGGAGCAGTGTACCACTAGAGTGTAGATGAAAGGCTCAGGGTACCATCCCACTGCCTCTGATGATATTTTCCAGGAGATGAGGATTAGGATAACTTAGTGAAACCTAGTAAAGTGATTCAGATGTAACCTGTGGTCTGCATTTGAGCAGCAGGTAACAGGTTGATGACATCTGATTTATGCTGTAACTATCAACTGTTTATTTATTTGTGCATGGGCGACTGTCTCCACCCATGGCAGGGGGGTTGTAACTAGATGATCTTTAAGATCGCTTCCACCCAAACCATTCCATGATTCTATGATTCTGAGC
This sequence comes from Myiopsitta monachus, assembly GCA_017639245.1. Classification (NCBI taxonomy): domain Eukaryota; kingdom Metazoa; phylum Chordata; class Aves; order Psittaciformes; family Psittacidae; genus Myiopsitta; species Myiopsitta monachus. The sequence goes on from CM029927.1 coordinate 26,434,062, forward strand.
CGCTGATCTCTTCTTTTAGACCTAAAGGAGGGGCTTAACACCGAAAATCATCTGTGCTGTACTTTTTCATTTGCAAGTTTAAATGAGTCACTCTGGTCTGGATGAGAGTAAGGAACACACAAACATAGCCTCTTAAGAAAAAGAAAACCCAACCAAACCCCAAGCTAAACAGCAAAACCATCAACCAAAAACCAAAACAAGAAAATAATCCATGCTTCTAAACAAAATAAATCAAATCAATTCAGGACAGGGCTAAGGCAGAAGTTGGATAATTTGTGAAGTTGGCAGGCACATGCTACTGACTGAAAAGGGTATGCATCACTTGGCTTCAGGGTGAAAAAAAACCTCAAGAACATTTAAATAGCATTTAAAGTACAAATTATAGAAGAATAGAAATTATTTCCAGACTTGTTGCAGGGCTTGTGCTAAGATTTCTAGCAGAGGTTAATGGAACTGCACCCCTCGGTATCACATATGCTGTGGTCTGGAAGAGACTTGGAGAGATGCCATTGCAATTATTGGCCTTTTGCTGAAGCAATTAATATGAGTGAGAAAGTAACTGATTAGAAGCAACAGCAAAATTCTTAACAACGCAAAAAATCGCAAGGAATAGAACAGTCCACCGGCCTCCCTGTAATTTGAAGGAGGAGATGAAAACTGGTGAGAAGAAACAATGACAAACGATTGACACAGAAAAGGAGACTTAAAAAATACTTCAAGGTTGCTAGCCTGGGAATTTAAATTCAAAACTCTGCCTGACAGTTCCAGTTTTGAACTCAAGACATACTTATTTTTTAATTATAATTCTGCCAAATTCTACTGTATTTAAACTGACCGTATTTGAGAGGCAAGTACCTGTCTCCATCTGTGTCAATGACCACCTCTGTGTGCTGGCCCAGAAATATTTCTTGGTTGGTGGTTCTGAAGATGTGTCAGATCCACGTAAAAACTTTCATGTCACCATAAACTGTGGGACTACACCTGGGCTTCCCTCTTGAAACACCTTGATGTCCTCACAGAGAAACCCCAGTATGTATATCAGTGGAGAGCAATTTCACCATGTGTTCTCCAGTATGACTAATTTGAGTGATTCAGGTGCATGGCTGTGACTAAGGACCACAGAAGATCAAGCAGATCTTAGGACTGAGGAGTCCTTATGTCTTCAGCAACTGTGACTATGGCACCATATTTGCAGATTAAAAGGAGAAATTGTCTCAGCAATTTCTCACCTGGAGAACTGATAGTATGAAAGTAAAAGCCATGAGATAATTGCACAGGGGCAAGTGGGATAAACAGGTTGGAGACGTGTTAAGCCTAACGCTCTACAGTCCTCTGCTCTGCAACCTTCTGGCAGCATATACTGGTCTCTCATCTGTTTCCAGTTCCAGATTGCCCCATAGGGATGATAATTGCATTGTACTGTTGCCTAGTCTTCTATTTGCTCTGAAAATTAAAGTCTCTGTTGTAGATCTAACGGTAAGTGCCTTACCAGTAATGCAGTTTGGTGGCCTGCATTGCTCCAAATGATGAAACTTTCAGTTCTCAGTATTTTTTCTCTCCCCTACTCCATTTATACTGACACATTTAAAACACTCTTAAATGAACTTGCAAATTTCAACCAAGCATTCCAGACACTACCAGACTTCACCTTTCTCTGCAGACAATGGCTTAATGGGAGACACCTCTCTTGTTGTTGTGGTGAGGATTTAATACAAAACCTAAAATGAGCAAATGCTCTATGCTGAAATAATCACTGGTGCTGCCTGGAGGAAGACAATCACAATTCATAGCAATGTTTCAAAATGTGGGTTGCTTTTGTGTACATGTATGTTCACTGAAATAAAACTAAAGGCTTTCAAAAACTTTTGAGAAAATAAAAAAAATATGTTTTGAAATGAAGAGCAGAGATTTTTGCAGAGGTGGCTGCTGGGAATCCTATTGGAAAAGCATTATTCTGCTTGTTTTGGAGCAGACTTCCTATGATGACTCTGACGATTATGTCAAAACCACGTACGTCTCTGTGAAACTTTTCATTTTCAGCAAAACAACATGTCAAAAAAAAAAATCATTAAAAATATTCTGACCAGGCCTATTTTCCAGATGCTGCAGACCTTGAAAGAAACTGGTGGCTGCCTGAACCATTATATTTGGTCTTTATGATGGACCTTCAACAGCAACACATCAAAGTTAAGTAATCAGAGGCCCATCTCGAGTCTCCTTTTATGCCTTTTTATGGCTACCAATTTTAAAGAAAAAGAAAAAGTATTTTCTTTTTTAAATTTGACTAAAACCTGTTTCTCTTCAATGCTTAGAACAAGTGCAGTGTCACAACTTAGAGCCATCTGTTTGCATTAAGAAACTTTTGGAGTTTTCATATTAGCCGTAGAGGCTTCTTATAGAGAGACGTATAAGACTTTAAAGCTACTGAGAATACTTGAGATAGGAAGATTTATACATGTTGCTCTTGATTGTGTGACCTTGAGCCTTTTCTTGCTTTATCTGTTTGATAAGTTGAGTTTTCAATCACATAATCACTTCCCTTCATATTGGGAAGGAGAGAAAAAAGATACATTCAAGTGTGTTGGAACATTAAAACGTAACAGCAAGGACTGCGTATCAAATACACAATAATTAAACTCTCTCCCCAAAACAAAAATAATTCAAAGATCTGAGTAGGTGGAAGTGCACAATTGTAGCCTCAAAGTGGTTCAGCTTTAGTAAGTGAAGCAAGGCGTGAGTTGCATGGGCCTTCCCTTTGGGGTCTTCCAGATTCTGGAGCTGGCTTGCAGTCATTCTGATTTCTAATACAAGCCAGAACAATTCAAGCTAGACAATGATGCTCGCTGCATTTCAGCTGTGAATATGGATGTTATTCAACTTTCTAAAATTCTAAGAAACCTCTTTGAACACTTTGATTTCTTCCTTTACCTAGGGTATGCAAAGACCTGCTCCAGTAGACACCCTTGGATAGCAGGTTTGGCATTCAATTTTTTTCATAGATTATTAGCTAAGTAATTATGTAGACTATAAGAAGGCATTCCATAATTAGTTTTTGCTGCCTTTATGAAGTATTTCAGGTATGACATATCTATTTTTAAATCATAGGCTCACAGAATTGTTTAGGTTAGAACCTAAACCACAAACCTAGAGCCATTAACCTAACGCTGCCAAGTCCTCTGCTAAACCATAAGTGCCACACCTACACATCTTTAAAATACCTCTCCTGGGATGGTTACTCAACTGCTTCCCTGGGCAGCCCGTTCAGTGCTTGACAACCCTTTGACGGTGAAGAAATTTTTCCTAATATCCAATCTAAACGTCCCCTGGCGCAACATTGGGCAATTTCCTCTCATCCTATAACTTGTTATGTGGGAAAAGAGACTGACCTCCACCTCTCACAACCTCCTTTCAGGTAGTTGTAGTGAGCAATAAGGTCTCCCCTCAGCCTCCTATTCTCCAGCCTAAACAACCCCAGTTCCCTCAGCTGCTCCTTGTAAGGCTTGTGCTTGAGACCCTCCACCAGCTTCATTGCCCTTCTCTGGACCTGCTCCAGCACCTCTATGTCTTTATTGTAGTGAGGGGCCCAAAACTGAACACAGTATTCAAAGTGTGTTATCACCAGTGCTGAGTACAGGGAAGCAATCACTTCCTTGGTCCTGCTGGCCACGCTGGTTCTGATACAAGCCAGGATGCTGTTGGCCTTCTTGGCCACCTAGGCACAAGCTGTCTCATGTTCATCCGGCTGTTGACCAACACCCAGAGGTCCTTTTCCTCAGGGCATCTTATCGGCCACTCTTTCCAAGCCTGTAGCACGGCATAGGGTTGTTGCGACCTGAGTGCAGGACTTGGCACTAAGCCTTGTTGAACCTCATGAGCTTGCCTTGGCCTATTGATCCAGCCTGTCCGGATCCCTCTGCAGAGCTTTCCTATCATTCAGCAGAACAACACTCCCATCCAACATAGTGTCATCTGCAAACTTACTGAAGGTGCACTCAATTCCCCTCATCCCCATGACTGATAAAGTTATTAAATAAAACTGGCCCCAGTATTGAGCCCTGGGAAATGCCATTTGTGACTGGCAACCGAGGGGGTTTAACTTCAGTCCACAGCAGTCTTAGGGCACTGCCAAAGACAGTTTTTTACCCAGTGAAATGTATGCTTCTCCAAGCCATGAGCAGCCGGTTTCTCTGGGAAATGCTATGAGAATCAGTATCAGAGGCTTTACTGAAGTATACATAAACAAGATCCACAGCCTTTCCCTTGTCTACTAAGTACATTGCCTTCTCATAGAAGGAGATCAGATTAGTCAAGCAGGACCATGGTCCAGAAATTTTCAGTGAATACATGATAAAAAACTTGAACAATGCTCTCCCTCTTTAGCAAACATTTACTAATGGATTTCACAATAGCAGTTCATGTTTTCAGAATAAAATCACATGCAAACTACACATGATATATTCTGTGTGGGAACACTAACAGTTTTCCATCTTCATTAGGGATGGGTTGGACCCAAACTTTTTTGCTATAGTTATTAAATCATATTACATGTTCCGGTGTTGACAGGTCTGGACTTCTTCCAGAATGCTATTGATACAGAAGGCTGCATAATTTCTGTCACTGGGTAACTTTTGAACAGTGCTGTTTATCTGGTTTTTTAGAGACACAACTGTGCGACTGATGACTTTATTTTATGAACAGGACGTATTCATTTCACCAGCTTGTATGTATAATGTGGCAGGGTATCAAAATTACTATCTGAATAACCAAGACAAATGGGAAAACTGAGTTATTTGACTGTTTGAAACTCTGGGAATGGTTTAAGAAACATTTCTTCTGGCTTATCCCTCCTGATTCCATTCACTGCCTTCTTCCCTTTTGTCTGGGCAGCAGTGCTTTTCCATGCATGAGTTATTACATGGCCCAAGTCTTTTTAGCCAATTAACCTCTCTCCATAGCATATATGCAGCCAGATGAGGTCTCAGGAGTGAATGAGTTGTTGTTTCCTTTTAGTTCTTTGACTATACACCCAGTTTAAAATAATAATAATTTTACACTACCTCTTTTTGCACTTCTTTTGTGCAAAAGAATTGCCAGCTAAGCTTACTCCTTGAAACTTTGTTTAAGGATAAATTTCTAGTGAATCCCATGCTTCAAGCAAGGCCTATAACAATGTTGCTCATTGTTAAGTTTTGATTAATGTTTCCACTCAATTGCTGACTCACTCTCTTTCCAGCAGGTGCAAATATTTAATTTTTTCTTTTTCTGGAACATGTTCTGTAGAGCCCATTGCTGTAGTATCCAAGCAAATTTTCAACATCAACAATAATATTAGTAATAGAGTAGAGCTTTTATGATATCCTTCTTTTAAGGGTCTCAGAATTCTCAACTTAACCATCTTAGCATTCACATTAAGTGCTATTCTGTTGTTTTACACAGGGTGAGAACGATGTGATATAGCACCAGGAGGTATTTTACTGCAGGGCTGTGGCTGAATGTTACATCAGAAGTAGTGTAAAAAATCCAAGTATATTAAAGGCAGAACTGAAGTCTGTAATCCTTATGAAGACAGTTCAGAAGACTGTTTGCAGTCACATATTTGATGTTAACAAAAGTGAACCAGTTGGGATAAATTTTTCACAGCCTGTGGTTAAATCTAATGCAGGTTTTCCAGCAGTTCAACCATATCCATGAATAAATCAGAATCTTGCTTTCCTTGAAAGTCCAGATTCAGAACTTTTAAAATAAATCTTATTTAGGCTGGTTGTAATTTGAAGCTCATCCTTGATGAGGCTGTTGAAAATATAATGCTGCTCTCAGCTTTATGAGCAAAGCAGATATCTAGTGATCCTTATGTTCTTCAATGAACTTTCAAAGACTGCAAGATATGCCTTAATAAGAACTTCCCTCATAAAAGCCTAGAGGCAGTCTTTCAAAGTAAAATGACTCCCTGGATCTCTGGATCACTGAAGTCTCATATTATGACCATGAAATCCCTCTTTCTTTAATTCTCTGCAGTCCTTCAGGCTGCTTTTCCCTTTATTCTAGCTCTTTTCTTCTTCAGTATCTCCGAAAAAGTAGTTGTACTTAAACTTCGAGAGTACCCCTAATTTTCCCAGAACAGGGCTGATCTGGGAATAACCTTGCTATACTTGTCAGATCCAAAGAGTACTGAATTAGCACAGTTTTCATAGAATCACAGAATCATAGAATGGTTTGGGTTGGAAAAGACCTTAACATTATCTAGTTCCAACCCCCTTCCGTGGGCAGGGACACCTTCCACTAGACAGGGTTTCTCAACGCCCCACACAACCCAGCCTTAAACACTGCCAGGGATGGGCCATTTTCCGCTTCTTTGGGAAACCTATTCCAGTGCCTCAGTACTCTCACAGAAAAAACTTCTTCCTTATATCCAACCTGAACTTCCCCTGTTTAAGTTTGAACCCATTACCCATTGTCCTATTGCAACAGTCCCAGAAGAAGAGTCCCATTCCAGTATCCTTGTAGTTTCCCCTTCAGACAGTGGAAGGCTGCTATGAGGTCTCCATATAGCCTTCTCTTTGCCAGGCTGAACAGCCCCAGTTTTCTCAGCCTGTTTTGCATTTCTTGAAGCTCTCCCTAGAAAATCGAAACACCCGTGTATACATTAAATTTCAAATGCAAATAGAAATAGGTCAAAAGCCTCTCACCAGAGAAAGTCTTCTACCCCCCTAATCAGTCAGTGGTTTCTAACCGTTTCTTTTTCCAGGTCAGTATGAAATTGCAGCCCAGCCTCCAAAACCACTCTTGCTTGAAATGTTCTGTCCCTTGCTCCCTAATTTGTAATACCCAAGCTAATATCCCCCAAACAACCAAACAAAAAACACTCCTGACCACCCGCCCTCCATGAAATAAGGTGTAACTTTTATTGCTGATGTCAAGGATAAATCCTGGTTTCCTTTAGAAACAGGCATGGATTCTGTCTCAACAGTGCAACTGAAAGAGATTGCTTAATTGCTTTCTGGAATCAGCCATGTCTCACTGCCTGGAAGAGAGATTTTTCTGTTACCTAATGATCATTAGGCATTTCTTCCTGTCCTGGTGCCTGTGAAGAACACCCTGTTATTCTTTGATACACAGGAGATGCATATTGCAATGCTGTAAAGGTGCTGCAGATTATATTTTCACCAAGTATTTGGGTGGAGAATGCTTTGTTGTTATTCTGTCATCTTGAAATCACTCTTAATGCATGCCAACTTAACCAAAGATGCAAGCACTAAAGCATTCATTCACTGAAACCAAGAAGACCACGCATCCTAAAAAGCTTACAAAATTCTACGGTGAAGACAAGACGGAAAGAGTGCACTTGATCTGTTTGAAGTATGAGATGGGTGAACTAGCTTAGCTGTTCATGCCTACATCAGGACTCATGACGAGGACCAAGTAGGCAGTCTGACCACACTCAGTGGGAACATTTCTGGTTTGCCACCAGTCTGATCAATAAGGTACAGACCATGTATTGCACATCTATATTCTGGTTACCAAAGATCCAGAGGGCTTCTCCATTGTCTTTTTCTTCAGGATCATCTCAGTCTGATATGCAGGATACTGTAGGAAGGCAAACAGTTTCTGCCTCATGATGCTAATACAATTAGAGACAACTGGGTCTCCCCATTAGTGTCCAGGCATTTCCCTCTGTAAACCTAGTAACCCTTTATATCTCTTGAGTTACAAAAGGTGCATCCAGTCAGGCTATTTAACCTTCTACCATTTCCCAATGGAAGTGAAACAGATGAGCTCTGACATGAAGCAGACTATGCTTTGAGGCAGGAAATGGCAGGTGGAAAAAATGTTTCATCCTGAAGGTAGCTGCCATATGGCAGCTTCTGTAAGAATGAAAATACTGGTTCTGCTCATGGGCCATATGGTTCAGTTTTTTCTCTCTCTGAAGAGCCAGAAGAAGAGCCTTTTGAAGAATAACTCAAAGCAAACTACCTTTCCTCTGGTGCCCCAGTATTCTCTTAGCCTTCATTTGCATCACAACTGATTTCCTGAGCCTTGAAATCACTTGTAATCAAGTGATATCCTTTGTGGCTTATTCAGTAACTGCCAGGGTGGATCTCTCTTCCAAGTACTTCCTCTGTCCCTTCTGAACCCACGTAAAATTCATGCACCTACACAGAGCTCCTGTGTGGTGCTTAGAAAGCCGGTGACTAGAGCACTTCTGATGCCACAATGGCAGAATATATAGGTGTATATCTGCCTGCATATAGCTGTTGGCCCATGATGTTATTCTGGCACCTAAAAAAGTATATATGATTATTTTCCTGGTGTGGTTGCAGGATGAATATATTGCATACCCATACTTGTCAGCTATTATACCAGGAAATACCAGGACTTCAAATCTGCTATGCTATGAAGTACCAGGGCAGCTCAACTTTAACCGCTCGAGTATATAAATGAATTGATTTTTTTTTTGAGTACTCATCTATGGAAACCTGAAGTGACTATAATAGTACCTGTTTACCATAAAGGAATACTTTAAAAAAAAATAATATTTCTGAAGCATCCACAGCAATAACCACTATCAGATTTCACATGGAAGACCAATTTTTAGAAAGCTGAGAACATGCAGTTAAATACATTATTACAGTGCTATCCCACAAGAAAGCTGGGAAAACATTATACAGACCACCATAATCTGCTGTACACAGTGCTACCTTAATTTTTCAGTATTCCTCTGAGGACTTACTTAATAACAGATATTAATCCAAGTTACATGATCCTGATCTAGATCCAAATGTAGCTGAAATATGAGGTGGCTCAGACTCATGATTTCTAAACAGGAACTGTCAGAAATACTGTGCTCCTCTTTCCCAGCATATCTGAAGTGAAAGATGCTGTAGAGAGTCAAAATACAAATCCATTGGCACCATTAGAGGGGTGCGTACTGATGTTAAAATTCAACAGAAGAGCTGAAGGTATAAAGTTGATTCCACGGCCATCTTTTAATTAAGGGTATTTTTGTCTTTGGCCTCTTAGGACTGGACTTTGAGCGAATCATGCCAGGAGTGCAAGGCAATTCTGTAATAGAAATAGCATGTCGTTTCTGCTCCTCACTGGGCCATTTCTAAGAAATTTAATTGTGTTCTGAGAATAGGAGCCTATTAACCTACGCTATTCAGTAACACACTGAGAATCCAAGTTGACGTTCTGCTGTGCTAGCCTGGTTTTTAATGCGTTTCACAGTTGGAGTTGAAGGAACTCTTGAAAGATGCTTTTTCTCCTGTTCCCTAGGTATATAGATGACTTGTACTAGTGTCTGACTGGGTGCTCTGCCCTGTTCCAGTCCCTTGTTCACACCATAGCACAAGTTATGAGGGAATTGCTCTGCTTGTGCACTCCTAAAACCACCTATGACGTGGTTATCGCATGACCATTTCTGAAGACACTGAAGCATGAGAAGAATGTGAATATTTTAGAAGCACCTCTGCTGTTGTTATTAATATTCCTTCAGTGTGAATCTAGTGCCACTCTCTGTAAAGGTTTGTGCATATAAAACTAATAAATGGCCAAAAAAATAGACTTTTATGACAACGTATTGTTAAGAGTACAACAGGTAATCATGTTATTTATTTTCATGTATACAACACTGTGTTTTATATATCCTCCAGTATGGTCTTGTAGCAATCTAGAACATCTGACTACTAAATCTATTACTTACTCAGACTTTGTTATAAAATGAATGTTAATATAAAATATAACCTGTAACCATGGAATTCCTAAAATAAAATCATACTCAAGAACTGAATACCTCCTTCCAGAAGAGAATCACAGAGTCACAGAATCAAATAGGTTGGAAAAGACCTTTAAGTTCATCAAGTCAAACCATTACACTGGGACTGCCAGGACTACCACTAAACCACGTCACTGAGGGCCTCACCTACACAGGTTTTGAACGCTTCCAGGGACGGTGATTTCACCACCTTCCTCGGCAGCCTGTTCCGATACATGACTACCCTTTTAGTGAAGAAATTTTTCCTAACATCCAATCTAAACCTCCCCTGGTGCAGCTTGAGGCTCTTACCTCTTGTCCTATCACTTGTTACATGGGAAAAGAGACCAGCTGCCTCCTGGCTCCATCGTTCTTTCAGAAGCTGCAGAGAAAGACAATGTCCCCCCAGAGCCTTCTCTTCTCCAGGATAAACAGCCTCTGTTCCCTCAGCTGTTCCTCGTAAGACTTGTGCTCCGGTCCCTTCACCAGCTTTGTTGCCCTTCTCTGGACCTGCTCCAGTAACTCCACATCTCTCTTATAGTGAGGGTCTAAGAACTGAATACATATTCAGGGTGCAGCCTCACCAGTACTGAGTACAGGGGGAATCGCATATTGGTTCTAAGTATATAAATAACTTTACATATCTAAGAAAAGCTCCAATTTTTCAGACTTGGGCCAGTGTCTCTATATTCTGTTTGATTAAATATTACTAAGTAATTGCAAAATCAGCGAGTGGCCCGACAAATACATTTGCTCCTTTGTATGACATTAGAGTGCCAAGATCCAGCAGAAATTGAACCTTCAGCACATTTTGCACATTTCAATAGTAAAGAAACTCAACCTAAAAACTCTTTGCACTTATCTATTGATCACATCTACACGGATCAGCCAATATTTCAAGACTAAGTTATAAACTATAACTCTTTATTTTGAGAGCAAGATTCCTAAATGAAGCCTGATGCCCAAGAAATGTGAGCACACAATAATCAGGCCCTTCTAATATTTCTTGCATTAGGCATTTGAGTCATATATTATTCCCTGAAATTTCTCAGCACTTCTGAGTATTATGATAGTGATGTCAATTGCCAGACTGTGGTGGTACAGAGCATGATCCATGCTGCAAAAATGTTGATTCTTTTACTTCTACAAGGTTAACTCACAGGGTACAATAGACAGCATTTGTAAGGTGCCACTGATACAGAACGTACCTCCAAAACTGGTAAGTTTTCCAGAAATTCATTTATAGCACAGACTTCATAACAGAAGAAGATTCCTTTGGCAAAAGGAGATAAAAATGTAGACTCTCAGGGGCACAGAAATAAGCTTCTTGTTAAAGGGCAGTATTATACATGTCTCTTGCTGGAATTTTCTTGCATATATAACTCCAGTGAAGCTACGTCTGCTAGTGTCGATCAGTGTGAAAAGAAGGTATGCATATTCCTGAAAAAGAAACACTAATAGAAGAAATAGCAAAAATAAAATGACATTCAGTTTGCAATAAAGATTCCTTAAAAGATAGTTCAACAAAATTTTGTTTAGTTCTACCACTCCTCCCCATTGTGATTTGTGGGATACTATTACTTTACAATTAATTTTCACACCGGCCTACAGGGAAAGAAAAATATTTATCCCTGTGCGGGACGTGTCTTGACATCTCTATGTGAAAAGAATTGCTCAGATGCATATAATGTATTTTTTATTCCAGCACATACAATGGAATTTGCTCCATAATTGCTTCCTTGTCAAAATTCCCATTAACTTTTGGGGGTGGCTTTGTCTTTGCCCCTGCCTCTGGTCTGTAAGAAGAATTGCTAGCAACACTTCTGTGTGTCTTTGGGAAGTGAATATGCCTCTCACAGTGCAATCACATTATCTAAGGCCGGCTCGTATAAACAGCAGCTTGCAGGACAAAGCCATGACCTTAGCATTAAACTTTCAGTCTTCTCAGACACCTTCCCACAGAACAATGTGCAATTCTGCTCTAAGGAAATAGCACCTACCCTCTGCTCCAAGTAAATAGCACCTACCCTCTGATCTGTTCAGTGTCTTGCTAGAGCACTGCATAACACTAGGAAATCTGCCAAGTTTGCCTCCAGCCAAGCCTACTGTGAAAGACCCATCTGGACTTCACTAGCACAGAGACAGCCCTGAGCACAGAGGAAGGTTGACAACACGTTTACCTGAGGAGCTCTCAGCCTAGCCAAAAACCTGCAGGAGTTACTGTAGACAGAAGAAATTACAGAAGGAGAGACAAACACTGTTTTTTAAATATTATGCATGTATATGAGAGGCTGATTGCAGTTAGTAGAAAGATTTGAATGACTTCAACAGCTTTGGAGCAGATCCTACATTTTTTAGTAACTTCTAGTACAAAGCTTTTGCTAGTACAAAGTAAACTGGTTTAAGCATTTCCTGTGACTCATTGAAAAGTAAATGAGCTATTTAATAGAACTGCTATGTTCATTTCAATGGATATAATCTAAGACCAGTCAAACTACTCTGGCAGAATTATGTAAATCACTATTGGGCTAGTAGAATCTGATAAGATAATTGTTAAAACACCATTAACAGGAAAGCAGTCTGTGTGAAAAAGCTGTGTTGGATCAATGCTTATTTAATTACTGTGTGATTTCAGTTCTGGAACCTTGTTCCTTATTGTTACCTAATTTAAATAATGAGATGCTGTGTGTTTTGTCACAGAAAACGTTATTGTAGGCTGTCCTCAATATGCAAGGAAATGCTTGGGACGCTGTTAACTGTGCAGTAGCTTTAATACTAAAAATAAGAATTTTTAAGCTAAAAGTATGCTTCACGCTTAAGAAAACAGAAAAACTCTAACTGAATTTGAATAAGTTGCAGCACAGTTAAACAATAACCAAGAGATAGGAAAACGTCCCAGATTTTTCTTTCAAACAAACTGCAAATCCAGACTGGGAACCCAAACTGACAATAACTTCTCTGAATAATTACAATGGAAGACTGAAATTCTTTTTTTGGTATCCTGCAGTCATAACACATACTTAAGTGTATATAAGAAGTTGCTTTGATTGTATCTGGATGCCATATACTGTGAAAACGAAGAAGTTCAAAGTTTTTTAATTTAGCCTTATATTTCATACAAAAATTGACAGAATTGCTTGCTGGTGAAACAACAAAGTGCAACCATAGTTGTTAAAATGTAGGTGAATTTTAAATCAACAAAAAGCTCTTCCTGTGCTTGCTAATTTAAGTGAAATCTGAGCCATTAAAAACCTAGAAAAAAGTCAAGGTCATTGCCAATAGCTTTGATTAGCAATAAAAAGGGACATAAGAACAGGCTAATGGTACAAGGACATTAAATATTAAAAAGGAGCTATTGATTTAAAGTGCTATTGTGTAAACTAAGTAGCAGTAGTTATTGACCAAAAGGTAGACTGTATGTTTTTGACAACATGATCACCAACCTGTTAGTATTTATTCAGTTGTCCTGAAAATACTACTTACTCTGTCTACTTTCCCATAGTTTGTTTTTTGTTTTTAATCTAGGCTCTAAAAACAGACTAAAACAAGAGAACAAACATTCCAACCTGTCCACAGATCATTACGCACACTGATTTCATGTTTCTGTGTTTAGGAATATGTAGAAAAGGAAGTAAGTAATATCCATTATTCTATGGACATCTTTCTTATATTCCAGTTCCCAACAAAAGGCATCAATGCATAAATATAGCCTAGGTGTGAGGATGTGCATCTGCGAGTTTCAAGTACATATACCTTTGCCAAACATTAGAGATTTCTCCGAGAAGACAAGTCACAGGAGATGGGAAGCCCTCTCAGGAAGATGGGATACCCCTTTCATTGTTCACAGGGGCTTGGACTGCAGAAAGGGGGAAGAAGTAAAGAGAAGACCCTGAGCTGACCTCTTTTACTGGTCTTCCTCTGGTCTGTTTCGAAATAACTTACATGTTTTCAGCAGAAATACACACCTGCAAGCTTTTACTGACACTTCGTACAACAAATCCACATGCCAGGCATACTTGCATGTCATAAGAAGATAGCAAGAACACAAAACTCTAACACTTCCTAGAACCAAGATGATCATTCTCACAATATGCAGAGGGACGACACACATGTAAAGTTGACAGGTGCCTTAATGCATTAATAACTCTATGACTCTGGATCTCTCAGATAACTATCTAGAATTCCACATGGCATTTCTTGGCTTTGCTTTGTAACTTCTCAACTCAGGACTACGGGCATTTTTTTCTATGCTTAGTTTATACCCTAATGATGATAACAGCCTTTGTGGTCCACTAAAATACAAAATCAATGCAATGCACTTAAGGAAAATAAGTATAAATAAAAAATATTTATATAGTAGTGAATTAAAGCACTGGAGAAAGTAGTATATGAAATAATTCTACACTAGCAGTGAGGTGGATGTGATGAGCAATTTTTAACTCCATTAACTCCATGACTCAGTGAATATCTCATATATATATATATACTCAACTCTACATAACAGCCTGTGACTTCCTGGTTCCTTCCTGTAGCTTCTAAAACAATTTAAATTTATATTTGTTACTTTCTTATTTTTAACACGATGTATTTTTAGCATCCTTTCTTTCCTGGGAGTGATGTGACACAATATATAATGTAGAAAACACTGCGAAGTGATATCCTCACTTTAGCCTCACATTTGCCATCATTAGTTCATTTGCAGTAGTGGCGCAGAGACTGCTGTGATGAAAGCAAATGTGGAGCAATTTTTTTAGGAATAATATTTGATGCGGTTTAGTGTTGTATACTACAATGTGTGTGCATATACAGAAGTACATGAAAGGGCTTTTATTTTCATATGATAAGAGTCTGGAAAAATCCATAAATGTTCCTGCCACTGTACATTTTGCCTTGATTTTTAAATGAGGCCAAAATTAAAAGAATAAGGATTTATCTGGGTTTCAGAAGAAATGTTCTGTGGCATACATAGTATGGTATAGCAGTATAAAGAGTTATAGACGCAACAGTGAGTGAAGCATGCATCTGGACCAAGAGATGAAGCAAATACAAGTTTCAGCTTTCGCATAGATCAGTCCATCAAAAAGAAGACAATGATGATCTGCTCCTAGATTCACCAGGGGAAAGTGGTCAACAGATATGAAGTGTTTGCGCTGTGATCAGGTCATTGAGAGATGCACAGCGGTAACTTTTTGGCCTGCACGTGCTTAAAGGCAAATGAAGTCACTGAGAGAATGTGCTTAGGGAAGGATATATCAAGCTCCTTAAGAAGCATTTCAGAACTGATCTTTTTTGGTGAGACTCATTTTGTATGTTCCCTTGTGGCTCAGCTGAGACCTTTTCTCTGCCTTATGATACGCAGCGCATTCTACCCAACTGAGTGGCACAGTGGAGTCAACTAATGTACGATGCAGAGGAGTAAATCCCTGCTTGGTTCTGCTCAACACAGTCACCTGCCTGTGCTGGATTCCCATTTCTCTCCAAGTTATCATAAGACACACTTCTGTAATTTCCCTTTTGCCCTCACCATCATCATGCCTTCCAGGGGCAGAGCTTGTGGCAGAACATCCCGTGCATGCAGAAACTCAGTCCAGACTCCCACATGAATCCCTGCACGACGAATCATGCTGCAAAGGCACACCTTGTCCCTTATTGTCTGTTCTTACCCTTGAGGGCATGAAATTTTCATTAAAACCACTATTTGTGTGTTTGTTTTTTGTAGAAAATAGTATGGATCAGCAAAGCATCTCATGGGAAACATTCGCCACTATTGTGGTTTAAGCCTCTAAAAATTAAGAAAATCAGACAAATTTCAGGATACTGCAAGCCTAAAAAATTATTTTGGCTGAAAATATTTGGGGTTTATGATGCAGTATTTCTACTTTTAAAAAGATTCTGTGAATGTTTTTGATGTTCTGACACATGGACTACCAATTTCCTCTTCCAGTATCTACCAAATACCGTAGAACAGAACAAGATGTGGAAGAAAACAATATGCTGAACACAGATGGAATTCACCTAAAAAAGGGGGCATAATCTCTGTGTGTGTACTCACCTCTAATAACCATTAGCCTTTTTGCAGAAATTTCTATGAGATTGTCCAGGGAATTTGATGGAACCCCTGGTTAATAATTGATCATCTTCCTATGTAAAACTGCGAGTTGTATGACTTGGTGAATAGCATATAGGGGAAGAATGTAGTAAGTAAATATTTAGCCACTAGCTTATTATTTCCATTTGTATTCTGTAGAGCAAACAGTGCTGTGTACAAGCTGCCACTTCCTTAATAAGGAAAAAAGATAGTAATGCCAATAAGAGGTGATTTTTATTACAGAATAGTAAAGTGGTTGCAGATTTTGAATGCTTTGACTTCACTTATTAAACAAAGATTCTTCCATTAGTGCATAGTTCAGCTATTGCCTTTGTTTGCAGTACAGTTTGTATTTCTTTGAAAAGTGTTGGAAACAATCTGTGAAGGAGCTGCCTTAAAAAGAAGAGGTGAGAGGACTTTATAACTACCTCCAAGTATATAAAAATTAGTGCTTCAGAAATGTTCAGGGCCCTTAACCTTGAGATGTTTCCTGTGAAGTGCCTTTTTCAGTATACAATCTATGCGCTTTAAAATGTTATGTGTTATTATGAAAACAAAGAGACTTGAGATGATCTCATTGCATGATTTATGACTGTAAATGTAACCACAGATGCTTCACTTTCTGAAGATCCTCCTGAGAATCAAAACACCAAAAAGTTAATCTTAGCACCTGCACCCAACCACAGCCTTGGAAATATGTGTCATTATATAATCAACATGAGCAAGCCATTGAGTGGAAATTGGGAACACCCAAACTGGCTGTGCACACTCAGATGTTAAGACAAAGAGCATGGGTACTGATGTGCATTAACCACATATAATCCGATTCTTACTTAAAGTAAAATTATGAAAATATTAAGTAATTTCACTGTAACTCAAAGTTTTACAGCGGAATGTACCTCTGGTGTATTCTGGTGAACAGTGTTTTGTTTTACAGAGCACATGTCCTACTATAGTCTAATATACAGCAATAAGAAACTCTTTCAAGAATGTACTTTTGCCAATTATTCAGTATTTGGTATTCATCCTTCTTTTTTATTCTATTTTCAAGCTCTCAGGCATCTGGGTAGTCAACTGGAAAATGTTGTTAGACATATGTGACTAATCACATACCATTAATAGTGAAGAGCCAATAGTCAAATGAAATACTCTTTGGAACAAACAAACAAAAAAACCCAACTGAAATTTATTTTCTGAGTTCTTTGGCACAAGCTTAAGGATAGCAAAATATGTTTACAGTGATCACGGTGAACCTGTGAATTGTATGAGTGCTGAAGGAGCTGGCAGAGGAGCTTGCTAAGCCACTTTCCATTATCTACCAGCAGTCCTGGTCTAGTGGGCAGGTCCCCGAGGCTTGGAGGTTGGCCAGTGTGAGGCCTCTCTACGAAAAGAGCGAGAGGGAAGACCCTGGAAACTACAGGCCTGTCAGCCTGACCTCAGTGCAGGGGAAGGTCATAGAACAGATGATCCTAAGTGAGATCATAAAGCATGTGCGGGAAAGTGGAGGGATCAGGCTCAGTCAGCACGGGTTAACGAAAGGCAGTTCCTCCTTGATCAACCTGATCTCCTTCTACGATAAGGAGACCCACATGGTTGATGAGGGAAGGGCTGTGGACGCTGTCTATTTAGACTTAATTAAAGCATTTGACACTGTCTTCCACAATATTTTCCTGGACAAAATGGCTGCTTATGGTCTGAGTAAGTCGGTTCTTCGCTGGGTTAGAAATTGGCTGGATGGCTGAGCCCAAAGATTGGTGGCAAATGGCATCACATCTAGTTGGCAACCAGTCCCTAGTGGTGTCCCCCAGGGCTTGGTATTAGGGCCAGTGTTGTTTAGTATCTTCACTGATGATCTGGATGAGGGGATTGAGTGGACCCTCAGTAAATCTGTGAACAATTCCAAGTTGGGCAGGAGCGTTGATCTGCTGAAGGATGGGATGGGTCTGCAGAGGGATGTGGACAGGCTGGATTGATGGGCTGTGGCCAGTGGTATGAGGTTCAACAACACGAAGTTCTGGGTCCTGCCTTTGCGCCTCAACAACCTCATGCAAAGCTTGGGGAAGGCTGGCTGGAAAGCTCCTGGGCGGAAAAGCACCTGGAGGTACTGATTGATAGATTGACACAGCTGAATCACTGTCCTGGAAGTGTTCAAAAAACATATAGATGAGGCCCTCAGTAAAATGCTTTAGCAGTGGTCTTGTCAATCTTGATGATCCTAAAGGTCTTTTCCAACCTACTCAGTTCTATGATTCACAGGTAGAAAGATCTTTCATTTTTGTGAGAAACCCAGTCTCATAAGCATCATAAGCACAAGAACTTCCTATCTGGATGTTGTGGTTTAAGCCTCCAAGCCACGCAGTTTTCCTCACTCACTCACTCCCTCTCTTTCTTCCCCCAGTCCTGGGCAAATGGGGTGGAGAACCGAAAGAATGCAACTTCCACAGGTTGAGATAAGAACAGTTCAGTAACTAAGGTATAACACAAATCACTACTGCTACCATCAATAATAATATGACCAGGGAAATACGAAAGAAATACAAGGAAAGAGAATACAACTGCTCACCAAGCCCGACCCAGCCAGTGCACCCCCCAGCAGCGAACCCCCACTCCACCACCACCACACCCTTCCGGGCCTCTGCTCTCCGTTTTCACATCCTGGACATGATGTGCTGTGGTATGGAATAACCTCTTTGGTCAGTTTGGGTCAGGTGTCTGTCTCTGCTTCCTCCCGGCTTCCCCTCCTCCCTGGCAGAGCATGAGACTCAGAAAGTCCTTGGTAGACCAAAACACTACCAAGCATTAACTGAAAACACTGGTGTTATCAGCGCTGTTCCCAGGCCCAAAATCAAAAACACAGTGCTGCACCAGCTACCAAGAAGGAGAAAAAATGACTGCTTCTGCTGAACCCATGACACTGGAACTCAGAGTAACAGCACTATCCTGGGTGTCCATCAGACATCTCAATTCACTTGAATGAGTTTAGTGGGAGTGTGTGCAATCCGAGACGGAGAAAGAGCTGCATCCTGATCTGACCAGGAGTGCAGGTGACCTGCCTAAAATCCCCCAGACAAGCAGCAACCCCAGTTCAAGCATCAGCTCAAGTATCAGCTGATGGCCACTTACCTTCAGTTTAAGTAGCGCTTAAACAGAGTTAGAGATACTGCCTGGTGAATGAGAACTGCCCCCAGGGAAACACTTAAGCTGCAACTTCAGATAAACAAGCATGACAGGTAAGCAAACCTGGCAAAGACAGACCAGAACAGATACAGGCTAAGATCATGTGATAAGACCTGGGAGAGCACAAAGCTGAATATGTTACTGGGTGGCCTGCCTGAGGTGAAAAGATTTCTCATCTCCTTTCCAGAGAGATTTTGAAAATAAATCTGCCAGTTCTAAAGGGTATATGAGCCTAACTGGTGTTTGGGTTCTCCTGGAGCCAGGCTAGTATTCAATTTCACATATCCCCAACTCCACTACGGCATGTTAGCTTTTCATTTCCTTATGTTGGCCTAAAATCACAGAGAAGAGGTGATTATTTTCTTCCAAATTGCTAGTTAAATATATATCTTAATGGAATAAAAGCATTGTGGGCTCAGGGTATTTTTAGGCTGGAGTACTGGGTTCCCACAATATTTCTGCCTGAACTGTCACTGCTCTTGAAGAAGCACTGAAAGAACTTGCTTATACAATATTTTTGAGGGCCATCCTCTTCCGTATTTGGCTGATCAGGTAAAAAGAGAAACTAAATCTGTAGAAAGGACTTCCTCCCAGCTGCCTTGGCACAGACTGTTTACTTTTTAACAGTTTTCCCAGCGCTCAGTTTCTGACCCATTAATGCACATGAAACTCCTTTGACCGTGCTGAGCTTGTGCTTTATAGTTGATTTTTTTTGTTACAAGTAATTTTTGATTACACTAACTTATTGTTGCTCTCTGTTCAGCCACAGGATATCTCACTATTTATATGTTTATGCCAAGCTGCTAACCGTGCTATGTCATAAACAACTTGGGCATAACAACTGAAAAGGTTTAAAAGCAAAATAACCTAGTCTTTGGACCTCTTCAACCAGACATACTGCTGATGCTTTTTTAAGTGCTAGTTTGACTGGACTTCAAAAAATTGATTTTTGCAGTTAATGCAGACAAAAGTACACTGAGCTTCTTCCCCAGGCTGCCCATGTGAGGCAAGGAAAGCTCAGATGAGAAACCCCCCAGGCTCAGTTTCCTCATTCAGCCACCCACCCTGCAGTCCTGCTGTGGCTGGTGGGGATAGTTCCTTCCTTCCCCTTTGCCCCGGCTATGATATTCTACTGTAATGCTGGGGTTGGCAGCAGCAATCATGCAGCACACGGTCAGCTGGCTCAGGATACTCCTCTGACAGCTATGCCCTTTTTTATGGCCTCTTGTTCAGCTCTGTTCATGAGCTGCTCCATCTTGCCGCGTGGCTGGACACTGGCTGGTGCATCTTCTCAAGCCACCCCTGACCAGAAGTCAGGCGCAGGCACTGCGGTGAGTGTACAGGATCCTGGCATCCAGGCCACCGGGAACAGCTCCACTGACACTAAGTAGGTGTTGAAAAGGCCTCGTTTGGTTGGGGGAGCGTGTGGGCTGGCCGCAGTTTCCAAGTCTGGGACACCACACCCGCGGGCTCGCTTGTGCAAAGGCAGCAGCTGCGCGGTCCAAGGGAAAGGGAATGAGATGCAGCTGCTGGGTCCGGTGGTGAGCTCCGCTCTGCCACTCCCTAATGCATCCCAGAGGCCGCCACAGGTCCCGAGGCTTTCCAAAATATGTTCCTAATCCAGATATGATACACTGACCCTGGGCCCTTATCAAATGTTGATTCACTTCGAATCATGGATACATGTTGAATAAACTAATTCAGTTATTCATGACAAATATATGAAATCACCTCCTATTACAAAAGCAATTCACTTTCAGTCTTGTTATCCTTTTCAGTTGCCTTCAACTGGTAACACCTTAGCCCACATGGGCAGCCAGAGAGATTTGTAACATATTAAAAGCAGGGCTCTTTTAAAGGCAATCAGGTTGCGGGAGGAAGGAACCGCAGTTTTCATTTCTTTTCCACTGTCCTAACAGTCACATTAGTTGTATTTATTTATTTATTTAAAATCTGCAGTGCGCTAAGGGCTTCTCTGCCAAATGTTACAGTATACTAAAAACCACCTCAAAATAAGGATTTAGAATGGAAAGACTAACACATCAACCCTAAAAATGCCAGAGTCCTATGCTCTTATACTACTTCTCTTGTGTATGTTTTTCCAGATGGAATGGACTAGCCAAGATTATTAAAGTTGAACATTGACCATATATTTAATTTCCAAAGTTCTGGAGTAAAGCATCCAGTTTGACAGAGCAGCTGAAATATCTCACTCTCCTGAAATCAATGAAGGGCCAGAGTTCTGCAGCTGTGCCTGTGACGTAGGAATTTTAATAGCTTTAGAGAAGCAAGAACTGAAGTTGGCACATTCAAATTGTAAATACAATTCGATAATTATAGTGTCTGTGATCTCGTAGTAGCTTTTCCTTCATATTGCAACATTTTTCTTTCAATACTTTTATGTTGGCTCATGGCTTTTATTTACATTTTCTGATGTAACCAGGAACACTCTAAAAAATCTGAAAATATTTTCCTCCAGTAATTACAGGGTGCTTTACTTCTTTAACCTAGTCATATAGCAGAACTAATTTGTTTGGGTTTAGAAATGGAAAGTTCTTTTCATATACTTTTTACTGTGCATAATGGGTGCTGCTGGTAACTTGCTAGGCAAATGATCCCCTGTTCTGAATTACCCCCAGCCTTAGTAGCCTGCTCTGCAGTTGGAGCTACTGGTGGCCACAGAAGAGAAACTACCATGAGGCTTCTATGACATGTTTCTTCTGTGCTAGTTGGTATTTTTGTTAATGTTGAATTGTGTCAGGGTGCATTTAGATAAAAATAGAAATGCAATTAATGTGCCTAGAAAGAATTCTAAATTTTTTTATCATTGGATCAAATTTTTGAAACAGGAAATAAAATTGAAAGTAGGATTATGAAAATATGCTTTGAATTTTAAGAGGATTGATTTAGAAAACCATCTGTATGCATAATTAGGCCAACAATTATTTCAGAACAACACATCTTACATAAACAGTTGTTCTGATCTTACCACCTTTTACTTTTTTATTGATTAATTTAATTTTAATTGAGTAATAAAAAAAATCTTATATTTCTCTTAAGGCTGTCTTTACATTGTCCACATTAAATACAGGCCTTTAAAAATATCTAGTGATTTCACCATTTTTTATTGCCGGCTTTAAATAATGTTCACCTTGCCCACATGATTTGTTGTCTCCCTTTCATATGTACCTGACGAGCTGAAGGAACTGAAATGTCCTTCTATGGGCTGGATAGTTTAATCCCTCTCAGCCCTGAAATCCTGAAAAACCTAAAATTTAAAAAGGTTCTAAAGTGCTTTGCAAGCTGTGGCCAGGAGTTTCAAAGTCATCTTCCTCTAATAGAATAGATTTAGGCATCCACTTCTGGATTTAGGTATCTGAGTAAAACAGCCTCTTTCTTTGCATGGGAGAAGGTCAATGACAAGAGCAGTCATTTGCCACCTCAGGGATCCACCTTTGATAAGATGCTAACATCAGGCATGCAGAGCTAAGAAGTCAGATCAGCATGCAGCAGAGCATGTTAGCTGCTCCTGCAAAAACTGCCAGGGTGGCACATTTTATTTTACAAGAGAGAGTGAATGGTTTACCAGGTGGAAATGACAAAAGAACTTGGCTTGTTTAACATTCTTGTGGCTCTTACACTGAAAATCATCTTAGGTTGATGGTCCTTTTCATTGCCTAGTAGGTGCGAGTGATCATAGAAATACCTGGGGATCTATTGTTGTTAAAGAAATTAATTCTACTGAGGGTTGGAATTTACCTTCTGTATAACACAATTTCCTTAGTCTCCTGAAAACTCCATAAGTAATTCAAGACGGTGGGTTTTAGCAAGGTTTTGAATATGATTTCTAAGCAGGCAACATACATTACATCTGCAGTTAGGTCATTATTCTGTCACTTGAAAAATCTTGGGCAGTTGCAAGAAAAATCAGATGACTTTAGATATTATTGCAAAATCATCTGATTATTCAAAAAATGTTAGAAGCTATCTTGGCATCATTACATATCACTGAGCCAAGAAGATGTCATAATTGGAATACACTGGGGATAAATTAACTTGTATTTTGTGTAGATCTGAAGTTAGTTTCACAATACCTCTTCAAATTGTCATTAGTTAATGGGAAGAAAGTTTATAAAATTCACTTGTTAAAAACTTTAATTGAGGAGACAAGGAGGCAATCTAAACATAAAGATGTCATTATCTGAGAAAAAAACTAGGTCAGCTTATACTGATTGATTGCAAAAATCTTCTTTGTGGGAATTTTACGTATTTACACACCTTTATGCTGAAGTTTGATTGAAGTTATAGGAAACTCTGGTAACCGGTCCAGTGCTATGGCAAAGCTTCCCTTATTGGATACTGGGAACTGACTGGCTTCCCAGTACTGTGTTTCTACTTAAACACCCAATAGATGTTCGTGTGGAAAAACAGTAGGTTGCAATAGCTTCTCTTCCCACACAACATTCAGTACTTTGTGGACTACAAACATGGGAGTAAAGGGGAAGTTCCCTCCAGAAACTTCTTATCTTTGGTAGCCTCCTTGCCTCTGATTTGCCCTAGCCTGTTTTTCTTATCCAAATGATTCCTTGTCTTCATTCCTTTCTGCTTTTGATTTCTTGTGTATATACTCTGTAGGCAGGGCTGTGCATGAGAAAATACATTACGAATGTTGCTCTTTACCTTCTAAGGAGCATGTGGTGATTCAAATATATAAAAATAGGCTTTAGGGAAGTTGCCCAACAAATCACTTTCTTTAGCAAGAAGGAGATCCACACAGAATTGCAGTTTACCCAAATACAGTTGGGTAGAGTTTTTTGGGTACAGACCAGAATTGCCAGGACGGGTCATTACCACACACAATGAGATCCCAGAAACTGTCTCTATCTGATAAAGGATGAGAAAGGTCTTGGTCATTGCTCAGGCATTCTGATGCTAGGAGAGGAGAGAAGAAGAGAGGAAAGGAAAGGAGAGAAGAGCTGTGAAATGTGTAGTATACATACAGTGAGGTGATTTTACTGTGAATTAAGACAGACTCAATAGGTCTCTAAAAAACCATTGTCTCCCACAAGCATTTTTTTTATCTCTGGGTCCACAAACTGAAAGACAGGTTCAGATTATCATTAATCTTCACATGCTTTTAATACAAATATTTGAATTTTAAAATCTATCTATTCTACCTTTTACCTTAGCAATATATAATTTCTAGCTTCTTATTGTGGCCTGTTAAGCCTTCACTGATTTGTAACCCTACTTTGGAAACCGTTGAATTAAGCAATAAAATAAAGGCCCAATAAAGGCCCAGAAGTCTTCAAACAGGAAGCCTGGAGCAACATGCGTTTTCTCCTTCCACTATTTTTTTACTTAAGGCAAATGAATAAAAATGCTCTCAAATCCCATCCTTTCACAGAAAAACAATAAGTTAAATGGAAAAAGATGTGGTAAAAACTGAGCCACTGTAAGGATTTTTTCCTACCACCTATGACCTAGACCACAGTTTCTTATAGAAAAAAACCCCAAACTTTTGTTCTCATTTTTTGATGTCCAGAAATAGGTGAACTTGATCTATTCAGACATCATGTCCTGCCTAACTTCACCCATACAGATCACAAAATTTCTCAGAACCCGGGGGTATTTGACAGGGTTTGCAATTTAGGCAGTTTCTGTGGGATATACATATGTGGCATACAGATGAGACTGGGAATTTAGTCACCATATATTCATTAGTGAATATTAATTTTGTCACTCATATATTCCTTGACTGAATGCAGGATTTTATTTGTACACCTTTTTTGAAGGGATATGTTGCACCTTCTAAAGAGAATCTCCATACAAAAAACCTGAATACTAGATATTGGGGCAGAAGCCCAATGTCCTGAGAAAGACATAACAGTTTTTCACCGAGAGAGAAATGAAAATAAACACCATGAGCTTGTTAAGAATGTATTTATAATGTAATCATATTATAATTATAATATATAATTATAATTTATATACAAGAATATTGTTGCTAAGAATAAGCCCTCAACAGAACTTGAATATGTAACAACAAACATCTGTCTGCACATTTGGTGCTCATCATTTCAAAAGGGAGGAATTTGCAAGCAGTTACCACACAGCAATATCTGGCATTACCACTTTCACTATATTTAGAACAGGAAATGACTGCATTAACTGACACAGCAGTCCCATGAGTGTTTCAGGCTGAGACTGCCACTGAAGGGAGTGGCCATGCCTCACCCCCCATGCTGTTCCCTGCTTCTGCCCCATAGGGGTCCTCCACTTTTCATGCAAAAGCATCCTGTGTGGTCCTGCAGCCTCTGGGCTGAGGCACAAACCCATGTCAAAGACCTACTTACAAGTACCCCAGTTCACTGCGTGGGCAAGCGAGTAACTGCAGTGCTGGTACAAAGCAGGTCATGATGTGAAAAGGGGAGAAGGATGGGCTCCTGGAGAAAAGCAGAAGATGCGCTGCACTGGATTAGTCTGTCTTAGCCACTGTATGAAACTGCAGCAGCAGTTTCATTGACTTCTGCTTCACACATGCGCAGGGACTGAATTTCCTTATAATTGCATTCTTTATAATCAGATAACTCTATTTATGGCTGAGGAATATTTGGCAATTTCATAGTTATTTACTATGGAACAGTAACATTGGTACAATTCAAAACACAATTTCATATCTGAAAATCCTGTAGTTTGTGATTAGAATTCTTTCACAAAGAATAACAATTCAAGGGGTATCAGCAGGTCTTTTGATCCTGCACTCTGAGCAAGTATAACCATCCTGAAAATCCATGAACAGGGAGAATGTATGCCTGGGGAATTTACACTTGTCTTTCCTAATGAATTTACCCACAGAGACTTTCCATATAGATTGTAATGGCCTTTCACCACTTACTTTTCCCTATAGAAAACTTCGAGAGGACTTAGATCATAGAATAGAACAGTTAGGGTTGGAAAGGATCTTAAGAACATCTAGTTCCAACCCCCCTGCCATGGGCAGGGACACCTCACACTAAACCATGACACCCAAGGCTATGTCCAACCTGGCCTTGAACACCCCCAGTGATGGAGCATTCACAACTTCCCTGGGCAACCCATTCCAGTGCCTCACCACCCTTACAGGAAAGAATTTCTTCCTCATATCCAATCTAAACTTCCCCTGTTTAAGTTGGAACCCATTACCCCTTGTCCTATCACTTCAGTCCATAATGAAGAGACCCTCACCAGTATCCTTATAGGTCCCCTTCAGATATTGGAAGGCTGCTATGAGGTCTCCATGCAGCTTTCTTTTCTCCAGGCTGAACAGCCCCAACTTTCTCAGCCTATCTTCATACAGGAGGTGCTCCAGTATCCTGATCATCCTCATGGCCCTCCTCTGGGCTCATTCCAACAGTTCCATGTCCTTCTTATGTTGAGGACACCAGAACTGTATGCAATATTCTGAGTGAGGTCTCACAAGAGCAGAGTAGAGGGGCAGGATCACCTCCTTTGACTTCTTCACTCTTTATAGTCACTGACTGCTCCTGTGGGAGATGGCAGTACCTAAGTTGTGTATATGGAATAATTCACATTAATTTTTAATATTTCTGAAGATAAACATCAAACTTATTACAAAGATAGACCTGGATGAATTTCTAGGCTTTGTGGCTAAGAATATGCTTTATCTTTGACAATTGTTCTTTAAAATGCTTATTACATTTTCCCAGCACATTTAATGAGTTTTCTTCATCCAGTTGGGATTCTAGATATTTAATGCTCACAGCTATGTCTCCATTAATCTTCATTCATTTATCTGTAAATATGTCATTATCTATCATTCTTGTCCAAAGTAGTAGTTGAAAGTAGCAGCAGGAGTTTTTTGAGAAAGAGAACGTGAGTATCAGGTTAGAATTGTTTGAGCAGGTTAGTTCCTGATAATGTAGATAAAATCACTTTCTGTATCTGTGCTATAAGTCTGTGTTATAGACAGCCTACAATAACCATCACCTTTTCCTTCAGGAAAAACACTATTGGGAAAATATATGGAGCCTGGGAGAAACCAGTAGCTGTGAAAAAGCTTTCACTCAAGCAGTCATGTCTGATAGCAAATTCCAGACCTTAAGCTTGTTTTTCAGTGGAAGAGGATGAAGGGGGGTGAGCATAATATCTAGCCAAGTGTCATGCCAGGTTTGCTTCAGCTTTTGGAAAGAATCAGGCCTCATTTGCTCACCAAAGGCCTGAGAACTAGATACTTGTTTTACCTGAAAGCAGAATGAACCACAAAGAGTTAAATTCTTTTCTGAGGCCACTAAACCAAGATTCAAGTTTCATTTCCCTGCTGTGGCCATTCTCTGTAAATAATGTACCTGAAACTATCAATACATCTAAGTATTAGGAATGATAATCCAGTTTACACTGACAATGAAGTTAGCGGAGATATGCTTGCTCAGTGGATCTAAGCCAGCAAACACTTGGGCATTTAGCCCACAAAATGCTAAGAAGCTGATGAAGTTGCTTCCTTCTTTCATCCGCAGTACTTCAGATTGCTGCAGTGAAATGGGTTTGTCCAAACAAGCCAAATACCATTACTCCACAATCAGACATTCTCTTTTACTTCTTGTGAACGATAGCAACCTAATAATTGAAAGTAATTCAAAAGCTAATTAAAAAGGTGTTCTTTTTCAGACAAAAGTAAATGTTTTCAGATAACCTGTTTACTGAGAACAGTCACTGGAAGGTACTTCTCAGTTTGTTTGGTGAATATGAGTAGTCACATACATATGTAATCAAACTCACTTTGGTTTTACATTTCTGAAAAAGCTGATGGATACCTGGTTTTATAATCCTAAATAATTAAAGCCAAATCAGATATTTTAATCATGCTGATGATTATTCTTTATTATTTGCATATACATACATACCTAAAAGATAAGCATAAATTTATGTACGCATTAAATGCTGTGTATACCTCACACAGAGTGATACATGTTTCACGGTTGCAACTCAAGCTAAATTTGTATTTTTGCAAAAGCAAACAGAGGAAAATCAGGCATTAAGAATGTACACTGCAGGCTGATAGACACGTCATTATCATCTTATCACATATTGATGGCATTGTTTACAATATATTATATAAATTATACATTACACGTGGAGAGAGACTTAAAAGTCAAAACTTGCAATATCACAAAACAAGTCAGAAGAAGAATCCAAGGAGCAAGTTCAATTTTCCCCAGCAAATTACTATTCCATTGCTAGGTTTATTGTGTCTTAAGATAAGCACTTTCAAGATTTTTGATTGCCAGATACCAACTGTGAAAATAAGTTCCAGTCATGCAAGAATGCTTGAAGTTTCTTTTTGTCTCCCTGGCCACATCACAAGAGCTTGAAGACAGAGATGAAGCATCTGCTACCAGGATTAGATTAGTTACCAGAGCCTAAAAAATCTACACTAACTTTAATCTGGTAACATCTTTATATTTCAATAGCTGCATCTCTTAAACTCCAATTACATTTTTAATGAAATGCTAGAGAGCCAGGACACATAAAAGAGATCTTAAGTGTCAGCAAATTAAAATTAAATGTAATAAGAGATAGTTGACTGTAATGAGAGAAATACATCTTCACTGGCTTTGCAGAAAACTGGCCATCTTTTCAGGCTTCATGAAAAACAAAGGGCCATTTCTTCATGCAAAATATAATTATTGGACTTTGTAATGTTTTCTTGGCAAAATGAGAGTCAGGATACGCAAATCATGCTTTTCAACTTAGGTAATTTGTGAAAATAGTTAATAATTAGTCTATGGTAGAATTTTATTGTCATAGCAGTGTGCAATGGCCACATGAACAATAATAAATCCATCGTTTCAGCAACATCTTGTGAAATTAGGGTTGCAGTCTGTACCCCAAAGTGTCAGTCTCTCACTAGAGGATGTCTGGGGGTCCATCCTCTTCTCATTCAGAGCTCTTCTTAGACTGATGCTACTTAACCTCACGGATCTTGGAAAACTAACTCTTATTTAGTGTTGTTTAAAAGCAATCCTGAACATTAGTGCAATGCCTTGGGTGCTTCTGGCTAAGTTTTGGTGGCAGGGGGGCTCTGAGCAAGAACTGTGAGGTGAGGCTAGGGCTGCCCCCCGCCATCTCCAGAACACCTATTGCAGGGCACAGCTAAGCCCCTTAGCCCAGATGGTGGTGCCTCCGGGAAAAAGTGCTTAAGAAAGGGCAAAACGCCACATGGCAATGTGAGGAGTGAGAAAAAACAGTGAAAGAAAGAGTCTTGCAGACACTAAGGCCAGTGAAGGAGGAGAGGAGGTTCTCCAGCCAGAGCAGAGGCTCCACTGAAGTCCTTGGAGGATATCATAGTGGAACTGGTACTTCCCTGCAGCCCATGGAGAGGGTCATGGTAGAATAGATATCCACACAACTGCCCACAGAGGTAGATATATCCTGAAGGCACGGTAGCTCATGAAGAGTCTACACTGGAGTGGGTTCTGATAGGAACTGTGTCTCATGATAGACCTATGCTGGCTCAGGTTTATCCTGAAGGACTGTAGCGCATGGAGAGGACCTCTGCTGGAGCAAGGAAAAGCGTGAAGAGGACAGAGCAGCAGAGAAGAACTGACCTGAACTGACTGCAAGCCCCATACCCCATCCTTCTCCGATGCCTAGGAGGAGGAGGGAGAGGAGATGGAAACAAAGAACCAAACATGAGCCTGAAATATTCATGGGGTGAGAGGAAGATGGTTTATTTTTTCCCTTAGTTTCTCACCATCTAACTCTACGTTATTTGGTAATAAACTAATTTTCCACAAGCCCAGTCTGTTTTGCCTGTGATGGCAACTGGTAACTAATGCCCTTGCGTTTATTTTGACTATGAGCTTTTTAATCATGTTTTCTTCCCTGTCCTGCTGAGGAGGGAGAATGAGAGAGCAGGTGGCGGGTGTCTATGAGCCGGAGAAGGCCAACCCACTATATGAGTATGATAGTTTCTGTTACCTTTTACAAGCAACAATATCTGTTTTCTTTTACAATATACTGCCACTTCTTAAGTGTTTTTAGTGCAGCTCAGACAATGTTTTCATTTCACAGTGCAGCAAAATATGGAACTCAAGAACTGCATATATATGGCAGAGAGAAGCAAATACCAGATGCTCACTGTGATTTCTGGCTTATCTTGCCATTAGTGCCATGAATCATTTTTATAGTTATAATGCCTGATACAGTCTCTGGAACCGAAAGACTCCAGAAATTACCTTGCGAATGTCCTATATTTGAAATCAAATTATTCAGCTTCAAGTAATTAAATAACATAAAAGACAAATAAGACAACTCTTTGAAGATACCATAAAGCTAAGTTAGTATTCTAAAGAGCCAATTATTGTGAAATGGAAATATTTCTGTGGGGCAATATTTTAATGCCATTGAATA
This sequence comes from Myiopsitta monachus, assembly GCA_017639245.1. Taxonomy (NCBI): domain Eukaryota; kingdom Metazoa; phylum Chordata; class Aves; order Psittaciformes; family Psittacidae; genus Myiopsitta; species Myiopsitta monachus. The sequence continues at coordinate 26,464,490 of CM029927.1, forward strand.
AAATGAAAAATGTACCTAACAGCAAACAAAGAAACCACAACTACCTGTGCCTAAGTAAAAACTTCTAAGATAAAAAAGATGCAAGGTACTCAAGACTGTATTGCCAGAAGATTCTGAAAATACAATTTTTCTGAAGTTACTGGAAGGTTTAAGGTTAGCCCTTATATTACTGGTGGAAAACTTCTGTCAAGGCTACATCTCATGAGATGTCATATATCATCAATAAAGATCATATACGAATATCAGAATGCCATGAATCTAAGAGTAACTAGGAATGTAAGGCCAAACACAACTACTGAGAAAAAAAATTAGATTCTACTGCCTGAGTACAAATATCCATATTCTTGCTTACCTTTTCATCATCCCATTCTTTTATTCCACATTATTCTCAGAAAACTGAAGACCACTGTACCTTTACATCCATCCTGGTCTGCTCCAAGCAACTATCTTCCATCAGTCTTAGCAGAACTGTATCTCACTGAAATGTGTTCCAGGTGTCATTAACTTTGTATAACAATAGTATTTTCAGACATGCAACACTGTCCCATCCCTTTTCTTTCTTTTGTGGCCACAGCTATGAGCATTTTGCTGACCCAAGAACCTAGCACAATCCAGGCCCATTTCCATTTGAATGGACCTTTCTGAATAAAAAGGAATAAATAAAACTCCTCTTAAGACCTTAGTGATTCTTTGGCAAACCAAAGAGATTAACACAAAGTGGCATAAAAAAGTCTCTGCTCAATACTTCGCTAGGGGTACATGAGGCCACCATTGGGACTCTCCTGAAAGTCAGAACAAAGTTCTATCAGCATTAGTGAGGGGTATTTTGTATCTTTTCAAAAATTAATTTCTAATCAGTACAGTAACCAAAGAATAACTTAGAGGAAATAATTCATTGTACAGAAAAAGGTCCTAAAGTCATGAGTAAGTTGGTTTTCTGTGGATATCTCATTTATTCATGAAAAAGAATCATATAGTTCTTCAGTTTTGCAGCTGTTAAAAGTCAGACCCAGATACCATCACACATTGAAAGCACCCAAGGCAGTCATCAAACACTATCCTAAGCAATGTGTACCTTCTTTCCAAAGGACAGGAGTAGGTCCAATTCTACATCGAAAATGCAAATACAAAGATGAATTCCACCTATGTTCAGAAGATTTGCACAAGACCTAGTAATCGCTTAAACAATACCTAGGTGCTCAAAACAGACATCTAACTCCACAAACCATTTCTAGAATTTCTCCTGGCCTTATATATGATATATACTTGAAATACATATGCTATTATTTGAGACTTGTTTACCCAGGATAATATGCAGATTCAGGACCTTGATAAATTTTAATTAAGTCTTGGAGGTAATATAGTTCAGAAAATTATGTGACATTGAAATTTGTGCCAGAGCCAGGCTAAGTTTGAAGGTAACAAAATATAATTCACAAAAAAAAAACCAAAACAACAGCAACAAAACAATCCCCCCAAAACCACAACAAAGCACACATCTCCCACAAGAAACTCTCAAAAGTTTACCCTACACAAAGGGTACCTTAGCAAAACAAAATATAAGGAGATAGTTAACATATAATATTGACATATCAGTTATGGTGGTTTCAATGTCACTGTTCTGCACTGCAAATCCAGTGCTACCACTATATGTTTCAGTTGCCCGATCCCATAGCTTCCGGACCGAGAAAAGACTTGACACAAAGCACAGAAATGTAAGTGGAACTTTGAAACAAAACAAAATTTGAGAGCTTTGGAGCAAAACTTGCAGTTGCAAAAAGTTATGAAAAATTTTGACTTTGTTTTTCTGAACCTGATAACTTTACATGAAGAGACAATAGTAGTTTGTCTATGAGTTTGCTTCCCACTGCAGCAAGGTGGGCTGTAAGACATAAACATTACTTTCTCCTGAGTATCTTCTTACTTTCTTCACTCATAAAATAAAGCTGACCTAAACTGACAGCTTAAAGTCGCTCTTTAGTAAAGGAAGTATAGCAGTATCATCTTTTTTGTAATATGAGGCATATGACTGCTTGTCTCAGGGAGAATTTTTCTAAGAGTTTAAAGATGCTGTGAAAGACAAGGAAAGCATTCCCCAAGTCTGAAACATTCACAAGTAAGGATGTATATGCTCAGTAAAATGCTCATCTGATTTCAGTACAATAATTAGCACATGGATTAAATGCAATATTAGAAGTAAGTTGTATTTATGCGAAGCTGGATTTAGGGGAGCACAATCCTGTGTTTTCCAAGGCTGGCGAAATTATTGTATTTATCTGAACACCACAATAAGATGGATAGGAAGAGGGAATATAATGATGAACTGGAGATATAAAAAGCGGTTATTAAAGAATAAAATATAGTAAGTAATGTAAGAAGAAATAAGATTAAGTAAGGCTTAAGGAGTAGAAAAACATTTGTAGAAAAGATACAATGGTTTAGAACCAGGTTGACAGTTTTCTGTCAAAGGTTTTACTCCTTTAAGCTCCACGGATCTTCACCATGCTTATTCCAGTGGAGGCTTTCATCTAGATAAATACATATGATATCTGAAAAACAGGGCAAATAGTAAAGAAGCCTGGAAGAAAAGTTAAGGCCAAAAATAATTGTAAAGGCATTCAATACAGAAAAGTTCTACAGCCAAAAAGTTGTACTTCTTTAAATTAAAAAAGTTGCCCCCCTTCCTTGCCATGGCAAAATCTAACAGCTTCTATTATAAAAATATATTTTGAGTCATTCCATTGGAAAAAACTTTTTTTTTTCTTAATAAAATCAAGTTTTGTGAAAGATCTAGAACTTCAAAGAAAACAGTCCAAACTATTAGAGGAAACGGGAACATGAGGGTAAAAGAAAACATTAATTTCCTGGTACTCAAGGCTTTATGCACTTCTTTTTTTATCTCAGTCATCCAGTATCACAGGTTGTTTAATATTTAATATTGCAAATTATTTGACCTGGGTAGAAACAAGAAGTGTATTTTCTGCACAAAGCATTCAGGTGTCAGACAGATTACAACTAATGGCAGTGCTGAGGTTTATTAAAACTCCTGTGGTCCACTTAGCCAAAGAGCTTTCTGGCATCACTGAGAATGACATATAATCACTGTTAACATTTTAAATGATTAAATAAAAAGATACTTAGTATAAAACAACTGATGTGTACAGAGAAAGGTTGAAATATTATCTCTGGTCTGCAGATAAACAACCAAATTGTTGTCTACCATTTTATTGTCCTTTTCCATCAGACATGCCACTGCTGATTTCAGTGCATCCCAAATGAAGATAACAAGCCGTATCTTCTGTGATGACTCTTACTATGTATAGTATCTGCTTCCAACCAGATGTAAGAATTGTTGAAATGTAGTTGACCTGTTCTCTAGCTGCACATAGCTTGTTCCAGAAGCTGCCACTTGAATAGCACTTAAAATTCCAGTCTTTGCCTCAGAAATTGTTTATTGTAAAGTCTACATACACTGAAGTTTCTGGAAAGCTAGATATCTCCCTTGCCTTAATCCTCCTACAGAATAGCAGCATTAAGTCAGTTTTATGACTCCTATATGTATATAAGCCTGCACTTCAGATAGAGCCATGGAGGAAGGGTTCTGAGCTGAAAAATTTTCAGACTCCAGTTTTCCTCCCAAGCATTCTATTGTGATTAAAGAGAAACTTTGTGAAACAGATTCATGCTGGTGTAAAATCAAAGGCAGCATGGATTAGCTGACCTTTTAGGAACTGTGTTCCTCACTTCCAAACCAGTGAAAAATTGGAAAATGGATGAGCTTGAATGATGAGTGGCATTAAAATAGAAGGAGTTGAAACTTCAGAAGAAAGGTCTTCCAGATGTACTGCAATTATTTGCTAAGGTCTCCCCCACTCCCTGATTCAATCATTTGCTATAAAGTGGGCAGAGTTCAACACTGCAAAATGGGAATAAATAATGGAGTTAAGCTGGGGGAAGGAAGCTTCCTCTCCTTTTACACATCAAAAGCAGGTTTCCTTCCTTGGTAATCCTCAAACCATGATGGCATCTTACATTTTACTCTGCCTGCCCCACCATCTACCTCATATTTTACAGCTGAGATGCACATACTTTTTTAAAAGATACAGCAAAGCCAAGAACAGAGTTTAGACAGGACAACTATGAACGCAAGTTTTCCTCTCAGGAAAAGAAGAAAAAAGTGCAGTCAGAGAGGAAATGACTTGGCATGAAAGCTAAAATCCTTTCCCTAGTACGTGAAAGATACACATTGCAGACCATACATTGGAAAAGTGTTCCCTGATTAAAAAAAGCAAAAAAAAAAGAAAAGATCCTTCTCTTGCTTTACAAGTTACATAGGCCTGGGAATCAACAGGGGTATAGTAACCTCCTTGCCTTTATTTTAGCAGTCCATGTTATGATCAAGGTCTTACTACACAAAAGTATTTAATGTGAAGTCACTAGAGTCAGTGTAAACTTTCAGAGTTTAACACAGCGTTTTTGTAAATTAAGTTTCAAAAAAAGAAAAGCAAAAATGTGAAATGTTCCCAGAATAAGAATTTGCCTGCCAAGATCCACACAGACCCATTTTTTAATGGACAAGGTCAACTCCTTTAAAATGCTTTTTTAATGGAAATACGAATGTTGGTATAATTTAAAATGAATGAGTGCCATAAATAGAGAATTGAAAGTTTTTATAGTATTTTCCAGGTGTTCTCTTCAGAATTGCTTTCCTTGGCAACTCTTTCCTGTAGTTACCCATAATGTTAATTAGCACCTTGGGCTGGGCTTTTGAGTATGCGAGCCTTTCGTCACCTTCAAGTGTTTTACAGTTCGAGGACCATTGTGCTTTGCTTGGCCAAAAGTGTATTTTTATGCTGAGGGAAAACAGAGGGTGAGCAGTAGTTCTCACAGCATCACAGGCTAGCTGAGGCTGAGGGCACCACTGGAGATCATCCAGTCCAACCTCCTGCTCAGGGCAGGGACTGTTGTAGCAGGTTGCCCAAGACCAGAGGCCTTTGAATCTCTCCAAGCGCGGAGTCTCCAAAGCCTCTCTGGGCAACCTGCTCCAGTGATTGATCACCCTCACCATAAAGAAGTTTTTTTTTATGTTTAAATGGAATTTCTTGCAATTCAGTTTGTGCTCCATTCACTTTTAACTCCAACAGGTAACAATGAGGGCTCTCAACTCCGGGGAATGGAGTGTAGCATAAAAACATATGCAGAGGATGAAGTATTGAGGGGCTGATCACCCAACAGAGCAGGATGCTTGTCCTGCTGTTACTTGTAACCACACACTCTTCCTATTATTAGCATGAATTTTTGCTAAACAAAACAGCATCAGACATTTCTCTTTTCTTTTGGCCTGGATACTGGACAAATTACCTCCCACCTTTATCCCATTTTGGAATGTAAATGCAATAGAGACACTGAGCTGGAATACAGTCTGCTATGACGTGGCTGTGCCTGTAAGCAGGAGGACCTGTAACATGGAATTCAGTGGGACCACTAACATGGTGAACATAAATATCACTTGTCAGCAGTAATGACACAAGCCACAACTCTCTAAATGGGTCTTCCTTTAAAAACTAGTGAAACACATATTTTGTTGGTGAGTAGAGGCTTAGAAGTTAACCACAGAGATATAATTTCTGTTGTTGTTGCTATGGTTGTTATATATTGTTATTACTATATCATTCCTGGACCTTCAGTTAGAGAAGATACTACATATTTCTCTTTTTATGAAGAAACAGCAACAGTCAAAAGAAAACCTTGCACTGGGCGTTGTACTTAGTACTTGACAACATGTGTAAAATCGCAGCTGGACAGACTAAACCTTCTTATTTAATAATTACGTATCTAAGAGATTTCTTTTGCACATTGGTTCAGTTAACATTCAGCAAACACTCTGCTCATGGTATCCACGCCTATATGCTGCTTTCTGACAAAAGAATATTAATAAGTAGTAATTCTATTAGAATGTTAGATAGGTATAGGTATATCTACTGCTAGGACTCTTCTGTAAGAGATGGATTTGTAAGAGATGGATTCATTGGTCAAGCACAAATTTGGAACAGATGCAGCCTCTTTTTCACAAACTGAGCTCTCAACTTTGTGCTAAATATGTGCAGTTTTAAGATTAGACTTAAAATCCTCCTCCCTTGATATGTTTAACTCCTTTCAGCATCATAGCTAGGCCATACCACTTCCTTATCCTAAGATTGCTCACCTGCTGTTTACATCTTTGCAAAGCAGAAAATAGACTGAAAGTCACAAATGTATTTAATCGGCAGTGTTACCATTAGTTTTAAAAAACACCTAACCTGTTCTTTTAATAATCTGCAATTTACATGACTCATAACTCATATATGAGATTATATAACAGAACATGAGTGATTGGGGGGTGGGGGCTGTATTTATGTATTAAAACAGAGAGGTGTGACCATTCTAACTGCTTCGCTGTACCCTCCCTGGAATTGACCATATACATAACACAGGGCAAAGCAACCTTCAGTCCTGCACACTAGGAATAGGGAAGGAGCAGGGAGAAGCAAATACAGGAGAAAACTATCCTGTCAAGCACCTTTGAGAAACATCAGCATCGTACTGTAAGTGAAAAGGCAAACAGACCTCATCTCTCCCACCACCTCTCTTCTCCCCTTTCTCTTGTAAATTACTTACGTTTTCTCCTACTAAGACATGAATTACATCATTAGAAAATGTCCTATTTGGATACGTAACTTATAAACACAAGATGAATACTGGAGTATGTCACAGTACTGGCTTACCTCCCTCGGAAACATGCATACACACACATATAAATAAATAAAGAGATTAAAGAAAAAATAATAAATCTCAAACCAATTGAAAGCATAATATGAAACTTTGGTTAAGGTGAAGTTAATGGGAATTTAGGCACTTGTTTTGTTGGAGTCATTGTTGGGGTTTTTACATTCAATCTTGTTGAACACAGATGAAAGTAAAATTCTTGAATTGTCAAACCTTTTAAATCCAGTATTTCTCTGCTAGAAGGATACATAGCCAAACACAGTAACATCAGTTTATGGTATCTGTACTCTCATTTTCAAGTTAGTCACCTTTTGATCAGCAAATTTCTGGGACTATAGCTTTATTCAAGGTATTATTGATATGATCATTTTGCCTGGGGAGAAAAGATATGCCTCCTTCTCTCTAAGGGAGCATTATTCTCTTAAACCTGCGTATGTCACCTGCTATTCCTACTAAACTAGTGCTCAGTATTGCTCAAGCATAAAATAAAGGAGGCATTGAGCAATCTGAATTAAGACAACCCTTTTTTTTTGGCATTTTTTCAAGAACATGATAAAACTACTGGGACTGAAAAGTTCTTTATCATTCAGTCATCCATGGTTGTTTTTCTGACCTGCTACAGTCTACATTTTCTTGGCAAGTACATGGGAATTCACCTTCCATCTGACACTGGCCAGATCTAGTGTAGTCCTAGATGATGTACTGGTATCTGAGTGAATGTACATAAATTTAAGGGACTTTCCCATCTAAGCACAGCTGTAAAGATGCACTTTGGGAATTCAGGTTTTTACTTAGTCCTGGTTTTTAGGTCATTACCAATAAATCTGTTTAGTTTCTCCGTATGTTATTGGACACTACCCAGCTGTATGTAATATATAGTTTAAATAAACAATTACAGATATAAATTAAGTAGTGTTTTCCTTTTGTAAACTACATAGTATTTTCTTCTGGTCTGACTGGAAAGGGACTAGGTATTTTGAGATAATTCCCTTGCCTGCAGTTACATTTCAGTGCTTGTAAGCTCAGCAGCTGGCTGATTTTTGTCCAAAAGAACATTATCATATGTCGGAGGTGTCAGGTGGACAAAGGCAGACTTCCATTTAATTGTACACTGGTAACTATTCACACAACAAGCAACACAGTGAGCTTACTAACCCTGCACTGCCAACATGTAACATGCCCAGGGGGAACCTTGGCTTTAGTTTCTAGTCTCATTCAACTTTCAGCCTTTCTATTGAGACATTGCTAAGCACACTGCTCGTTGGATGTGTCACAACAACACTGATGCAGAACCACTAGGCGTGTCTTTTCATAGGCAAACAATATTCTCATATATCGCACCCCTAGTATTCAGGACAGTTTTCCTCTTCTTCTGTATTGACCTTAGACATTCAGATCAGACATGAACAAGACATGATACTCACAGGCAATATAAGCTGGGAAGAGAACACCATTCGTGGTACTTAAACATTCAAGGAAGTTAAAAATTTAAGATATTCTACAAAACAAGGCAAAGAAAGATAAATGCCTCCTGTTTTTTCCTGTGTGAGGAACTGCGAAAGCACCGGCCTTGTGTTTCATTCACTAGATGCCAGCTCCAAAGCGTTCAAAGACACCATTGATTGGGGCAATCCCAAGCACAAATACATGCTAGGCAGTGAATGGACTGAGAGCAGCCCTGAGGAGAAGGACTTGGGGGGCATTGGTTGATGAAAAAGCACAACAAGACCCGGTAGTGTGAGCTTGTGGCCCAGAAAGCTGTGTATTGGGCTGCATCAAAAGAAGCATGACTAGCAGGACGAAGGAGATGATTCTCCCCCTCTAGTCCTCTCTCATGAGCCCCCCCCCAGAGTACTGTGTTCAGCTCTGAGGCCCCCAACAGAAGAGTGATGTGGACTTGCTTGAGTGAGTCCAGAGGAGGGCCATGAAGATGACTATGGAGTTGTAGCATCTCTCTTACAAAGACAGGCTGAGAGAACTGGGCTTGTTCAGCCTGGAGAAGAGAGGGCTCAGGAGAGACCTAACAGCAGCCTTCCAGTACCTAAAGGGGGCCTACAAGAAATCTGGAGAGGGACTTTTTACAAGGGCATGTAGTGACAGGACAAGGAGTAATGGCTTTTAGCTGACAGAGGGGAGATTTAGATTAGACATTAGGAAAAAATTCTTCCCAGTGAGGGTGGCAAGGCACTGCCCAGCCACAGCCAGGTGGGAGGTTGCCCACACAATCTGTGGTTGCCCCGTCCCTCTCAGTGTTTCAGGCCAGGTTGGACAGGGCTTTGAGCAACTTGGTCTAGTGGAGGGTGTCCCTGCCCATGGCAGGGGAGGTTGGAACTGGATGAGCTTTAAGGTCCCTTCCAACCCAAACCATTCGATGATACCACAAGCAAACCAAAATAAGCCTATTCAAGTAACCCCAGCTCTTCTTCATAGTTATTCTCCTTGAAATCCTGCTCATTGCATGGACTCATTCCACCCTGCAGCCTCAGGAAGACCTGCTGCCTGCAGTTTATAGAATCTATCGCTGTCTTATCTTCAGCAACACTGAGGAGAGTCATTGCCTTAAATTCCAGCCTTTCCCTCAAGATGTGTAGGCTGAACTGCTTTCCCCAGCTGTGCCCAGGTGCTAGGCTCTTCTCAGCAGTGCCTGGTGACAAAAGCTCCAGTTCGCAGACAGAGAAAAGCTCCTACACATTTTGGTGTATCAAGCAAGTCAAAAAAACCAAGTAATTGAAAATGCTGCATTTTCAGAATATGATTCGTTACAAGCAATTAAAAAGTGGGAAGAGGGCCACAGTTTACTGCCATCCTGATGGCTAAGTGAAGTTCATTTACACGGCAAGTAATCTGAACCGGCTGTTGGTATGAATCCCAAACGAAATCGAATGAAGGCTGTTAATTCTGAGAAACAAACAAACAAACAAACAAAAATACATTAGGGCTTATTTAGTTAAGTCTGTTTTAAGGGCGAAGCAAGCTATGAAGAAAAAAGGCCGGTTTAATACTAAACGCAGCGTTCGCCAAGGAGTTTAAAACAGTTTAACCAGACTGGTAATTCCTTCCTCCACCACCGAGTGCTGTATCCAGCTACAAAGCGTCCCCACGTTCTCTCTCAATCCATCCGACACTGCTCGCTGCCTTCAAGCTGCCCCCGGCCGGCTGCACGCCTAAGGGCTTGTCCCGCCGGGACCACGGTCCCTACTGCGGCCCGGGACGACGCCCGCTCCCGCGGGGCCGCCGAGCGGGGATGTGCCCGCAGCCGTAGCCGCCGTCGGGCCCGCCTTGCCGAGGGGGTGCCGGGGCCGCTCCAAGGCGCGCCCGCCGGCCGCCGCCGCGCCGGGCTTCCTCTCGGCTTCTCGCAGCACCTCCCTCGCCTGCCTCCGCCCCCCAGAGCCGAGGCCGGCAGCCGCCTTTCGTGAGCCCAGTGCCGAGCGGGCAGGGCGCTGAGGAGGGCGGCGCAGGACGGTCCCCCGGGGCCAGGTGAGCGGCTGCTCGGCTGGCGGGGGGCAGAGCCAGCCGGAGGTGGCGCGTCTGGAAGGCGCGGAGGGAGCGGTGGACGCTCGGGCTGCGAAGGTGGGAGTCTCCCTGCGCTGCCGGGCTGAGGTGAGTGACCCTTCGGGGCTGCGCGGCGGAGGTGTTCGGGTCCCCGGAGTGAGGGCAGGGAGGTCCGGCGGGCAGCTACCTGCGCAGCTGGCGGTGGCGGGCGGAGGAGGGCAGGTCGCGGAGCTTTGACCTCCGCAGCCAAGCCCCGAGGCTCCCGCTTAGTCACATCCCCCCTCACGGGTCCTCCTTGAGTGGCGCTTGTGGGTTTCGTCTGGCCGCGGGAAGCCCTGACCGGGCGGGCTAAGGAAAGATCCCCCTCGCGAACGCCAGCCCTGTCCCTCGCCGCCGGAGCAGTTGTAGGTGGTAGCTGGGACCCGTCGCCGGCCCGGTGCGGGGTGTGAGGCCGCGGTGAGGGGCTGCGGCAACACGTGTCTGAGTTCGTCTGGAGGGGGACTGCGCATTTGACCAGGTACATTCCTCGGTGTTGCTGGTAGAAGGATTTCTTTCTGGGTTTCAGCCTTATTTTAAGCACTTGATCAGAAGCGATAAGAATAAAAAAAATCAGTAACGCATTTAAACTGGCTCAAAAAGTGAACTGTTTTGACTAACTGCGGTTTAGGATGAAGAAGCTAGGGCAGCGTCCCATTGGGATATTGCCTTGCGAGGTTGGGCCAGGGTTTGCTCTCACATACATTTTCTGCGGGAATGAGTGCTGAGAATGTATTCAGCTCAAAAGTTTTTGCTGCTTCTCTTGTACATTCTGCAAGGTAGTGTGTCACTGAAAGTAAAATGTCTTCAGAGTCACCTGTCGTGCACAAAAATTGGTTTAGGAGGTTTTCTGTCTTTTTGTCTTGTCCTTTTACACTGCCTAAGTGTACTGGAAGCATCCTTGCCTAGGTGCATTCAGTTTTGCTTTGCAAATATGTAGGGTTTTTTATTCGTGGCTATTATTTATAACAGCACTTAACTCTGCTGCTTTTACTGTGGGGCTGTCTTGTATTGATTTATGCAGAAATGTTAAAGAAATATTTGTTAACTAACTCGTTAGCCTTCTAAAGGCATGCCTATCTAGCCAATTAAACATGCAGTTGTACAAGCCTGGGCTAGTTTTGGCTTACATGAAATCGGTTGTAGTAATGCTGAAGACATGGTAGAATGGGCTTCAACATGAGCCAAAATAGAGTTTATGACCTCAGGCATGCAGCTCTAAGTGTTACTCAGTCCCAAAGCAAATTAATTTCTGTCACTTGTGCTGGAAAGGTAAAAGTTGGCATTATGTGTCTCAAAACACATTTTTCCCTTTTGCTTGCATAGGCTTAACAGTGTACATCGTCTTTCGAAGAGAGCTGCTCAAGTTGATATTTATGTTCTTTAGCTTTAAGCTTGTGACTTTAGCCCTTCCTTCCTAACCTGTAATGTATAATTCTGTAACTGTTCGCATGGGGCAAACAAGCAGGATTTGGTCCTCTGTTGGGTGACCGGAAATGTGTTTGGTAAATAGAACTAATGAACAGAAAACATGTCCTTGCTTTGGAGGGTCTCCAAGCACTTGTCCTCACTGAGGAAGCACACTTAGGACTTACTGATAAAGACAATCTATAAAGTGAAATGCTTTGAACTGAAGATGCAAGGGAAGAAATTACACGTAAACAAAATTTGCTCAGATACGAGTTTGGGCCACAAAATTTTCTACTTACACTGCAAACTAGCATGATGTTATTGCTGCAGTGGCAGTCAGACGCCAAGTCTATTATTGTATGAAGAATCCTTATTAATACTAATTTAGTATCTTAAGGTAACCCTATAGATCAGATGAAGTTTGTGAGCATGTTTTTTCTCTTCAGTGCCTTCCAAATTTAATGTTAGAAACTTCTACTTCTAATACATCGACAGAAATTGGCTCAGTTTGGAGCCAGATGGAGAGAGATAAAGGACTACATTCCCATTCTTAAGTTAATTGCTCAATTTGTACAGTTTTTTGTGCTGTGAATCCTTTCAGTCAGGTCTTCCACTAATAACTGTAGAATGTTGGCAGATAGAGAAAGTTTTTGACTTCATGAGAGAGTAACTTTTAAATTTGGACAATTTTTAGTTCTTAATATGAAATATGATCAGTGGCCTTGGCAAACCCAGTAGAGCTTTAAAACCAATCACTACACTTGAGTTTGAAATTTTATGTTTTCAGTCAAATAGTAGATTAGATTGTTTGAAAGCCAAAATCAGGGTAGCATATACCATTAGTCACATTGACTTCAGTGGAAGAATTGGCATGAAAAAGGCATGCTATTTGGCCTGAAATGTTAGCTTGCTGAGAAACGGTAAGTGCAATAGTATTACTCTATCTAGGTTCAAGCAAAAGCTTTGCTCTTTTTTTTCAGATGCATGGATTTAGAGGATATTAGTTTGTTGCAGCTCATTGGTAGGTGCTGCTCAGCTTGTGAACAAGAAAGGAGCAGAGTGAATAATTTGATGCTTTTTAGGTAGGTGCTCATGATTATGAGGGTCTTATTCTTTCCAGTTGTAAATTCCTGATAGAGTTACAATTTGGAAAAGATCTATACTTGCTCTATGAGCAGATAGGCTTGTAATATATAGGCTTACTATACGGTAATTAATAAGGACTCAATTATTTGGGAGTCTTTCATTCCTTTTGTGCCAGAATATCTTTGAAATTTACTGTTGTCCAGGGTGGACAAAGGATCTTTTGTAATAGACATTAAATCAAAGACAAAAAAAAGGGGATCTCAAACTCCTTCCTGCATGAGTCACATGAATTTGTCTCCAGCTTGTATACCACAGGTGCTCAATCTGTGAGTGTTTCTTACATCACCTTCAGGACAGTTTTACTCCAGGTAACATGTAGTGGAACTGATACAAGATTTTGGAAGTGTAATTGCCAGCTAAAGTCCCAGCCTCAGCATTTTCTGGTTTTCTTTTATCGAAGAGCACTATAACCCAGAAATCTATTGTTCGACACAACAGCTGCTTTTCATCTTGTGCCTTAGTGAAACAGTGATTTAGTTCTTCTAGGTCCTCTTCTGCTGAAATACAGTGTTCTTAACATCTCAAGAGAAAAAACTATAGTTTACAACATGATTTGCTTATTTTTGTTTGCTTTAAAAGAAAAACAGAATGTCAGTTATACTAGATAAGACAGTGTACAGAAAATTAATAGTTGCTCAGACTACTTAAAATAGTTTTCAACTCCACAGAATTTAGGGGAAATTACTGGAAATTATAACATTATTTCTGTTTTCTGAAATTTGCATGAAATTATTACTTCAGGTGATGTCTTAATTGCCAAAAAAGAACAACCACTCAGAAACTGTGTATGTTGTCATTTATGGTGTTCTTTAAAAAAATCATTGAAGAATTAAGGCCTAAGAGATCCATCAGTAGGACTGCCAGAAATTGTGATGTTTTACAAGATGTGACACATATAGAAATGGTAGAACTAGCAACAAAATGAGTGATGTGAGAATGCTGATTATAGAAACATTAATGTGCACATGTAACAGTATCTTCTTGCTGATGTTTTTAGTGGTTTAAATATTCTTTGTAAAATCCCTTTCATATTCTTTAGAGAAAAAGTTACTATGGCTCTCTGCCTGAATTTATTAGACATCTGAGTATGACCAATTGTGAATGTTGCCAAATTCCTAATTTCTGAGTTCCCAGCAAGACTTCGAATATCCTTGTTTCTTTTGCACCAAATTAATTATGGCCATAAACCAACTGAATAGGTTTCTGGTAATACTAGTCACTTCGTGTTTTGAAGTCTTTGGGTGGGACTTAGTTCCATCATTACTTATTCATAGCATAGTCAAAGTATTCATGCAACTTGAATTAAAAAAAAAGCATTCTTTTTTTTTTTTCCACGCTTATCTATGTTTCAGCAAGTCAGCATTGTGGTTAGCATGGCTTATTTGTAAGGAGGCTAATCGCTATTTTTACAGACATGGTGGTGGTGGTGAAAGATGCTTGTAAAAAGTAAGTTTTCTGAGCTGATAGATTCATGGGGACTGTACACAGAAGTGGTGCTGGTTTAAATAAATTATTAAGTTGCTTTGAAGTCATCGACTCTTGTCGTGTGATTGATGACTTTCAAGAATTTAAGAACGATTGCTGTTGACTAACTTGTTTCAGTTGTATTGGTCTAACATGAGCCCTAGTCAGAACTTAGCTGCCTCATTTTCCCTGACAACTGATTATGGGGTATGTCCTTTCCCCTGTACTCCATAGACTTACATTGTACCCTAAGAGCAGTGTTAAAAGAGGCCCAGAATACTGTTCTGTCATAACGCTGTTTCTTCAGATGTCTTAATAGAGGACCCCTAAATATTTGCCAAAGGACTGAGGTGCAAAAGTGACTGTATTTCCTTAGGGCAGTGATGCCTTTTCCTTAGGGCAGTGATGCCGTATTCCTAATCATCCTGGAAGATGCTTGCCTCAGCTCTTCTATCTTTCAAAACAGATGAGCTTTATTTCTTTGGTACAAAGAAACTATTAATTTTGGCCATTGGGCTGTTGACTACAACAGTCTGAGAGGTTGTTTAGAAAAAACCCAACCAAACAAGAAACCTTCATCAAGTATTGTGCTTCTTGGCTTCCAGAGAAATTTTAACAGCTCCAAATGCGAGATCCGAGAGACCTGCTAAGGCCATAAATTGAAGCTTAGGATGAAATCACAATATAATTTCTGTTTTAGGGTGCTGCCAAGACAGCATGGAAAGGGGATTTTGGATGGAAAAGCAGAAACAACTCCCACCTCCCATTCTCCCTTACATTAAGATGAAATAAACTTTCAGGTCTCATTTTTGAAAAGTAGGAAAATCGAAAGCGTAAGCCAGTCTTCCTCCTGGCATGGTTGACCCTCTCGATTCCTTACAGGCTGCTTATGTTGTTCACTGATTCCAATATTCCACCTTTAGAAAAGTCTTTGTCCTTCCCTATTTCTGCATCAAATTCAAGACCTGTTACCAAATATACAGGTTTTGCAAAACTTTGTCTACTTTTCTGTGCTTATAGCATTGTACACCCTTCCACATGCCTTTTGTGTGGCTTAAGTGCATGCTTAGCATTCATTTCCTTCCTCCTTCCTCCGTTCCTTGTAGTCTTTATTGTACTTCCAGTCTTCCACTCTGTAGAGCACTCATTTTCTTGCTTCCTCTCCATGAAGCCTGTATACCTCAAACCCACAAATTATTATTAATAAAAATACAAACAACATGCCTGTAGTTGAAGTAAGCATACTTGTGACAAATGTAGCTACTCTGTTACATCTCTGCTTCTTATGCTTCATAAGTAATTTGTAAACTTTTTGAAGTGTAAACTTGCTCACATATTGTCACTGAAGGACTTACTCTAGACGATTTAATAGAGTGTGTGGATAATACTGTTCTTTTGAGGGAATATACAATGCAGAAGAGGGTTTCCTTGATGTAGAACTTTTGTAAGTTCTAACTTTTGTAAGAGCTAGAAAGAGGCCTCTTGCTCATCTGCCAGACAACTGCTGGATATGAGGAGGTAAATCATTGCCAAACTGGTAAGAGGGAACAAAAACTTGCTTGCAATTGCCCTCTGTTCCTTTTTTGCACCATATACAATGACACAAGTTGTTGTAAGAGGGAATTAAGTACCAAAAGTGCTTTTTGGCATTGAAATATCTAATCAGGAGCGATCCAAGAGAATATTACAGTCAAGAATTCGCTTATACAAACCTTAATTATTAAGCTTACACTTTTATGTGAATCTAAGGGGAAATCTATGAGTTGAACTGAGGGAGGACCTTGGCTTACACAATTTGGTATTTACAAAATAAAATAAAATTGAGTCTTTCTAGTACCAGTATCCTGAAGCAATTGAAATACTGTTAGAAAGTTGAAATGGATTTCTGGGAGAGTTTTTCCTCCTTTTTATTTCTGTTAAAAACTGAACCAGTGAGCTATGAGTTTCACAGAAGACTGATGCCTGTAACTAAGTGGCTTGTTGCTCTCTGTAAGCCGATTTATTAAAAGCTGAAATGTTTAATATCTTTCAAAACAGTAAAGATTTGTCAGGAGGACATGTTTGTAAGTTCCTTGAACTGGCTTCACACACTGCCATTGCAGTCTTAGAAAAAGCTGGTGTTCTGCACAAAGTGACTGTCTAGGACGCAGTCTGCTTGTTTTTATAGCCTTTGATAAACACGGGAAAAAATTAATGAAAACCAAGCTATTATCAGACCATAATAATCCTATTACTGTCTTCTGGAAAAACGCATTAAAAACCCCCCTGTGGAACAACATTCTTAAATCAATGGTGCTACTTCTGCTGTTAAGTCAGTGAACACAGTATGTGCCAGAATTCACAGTGACGTAAGACTTTCCAACATAAGTGTCCTCCCTATTACATCTGACTTGCTTCAGCCAAAATTTAAAAATAAAATAAAAACTTTACTAGGTTTTGGTTCCAGTCTGGAAAATATAAGGGGTTGATGGAAGAAGTCTACAGTCTTGCATTTCTGAAAGTAATTAAAGGCATCAAGAAGTTTTCATACCTGTGCAATGCAGTGTTTCTCTCTCTTTTCTGCCTTTAACCAGCTGGTATAGATTTGAATAGTGCAGACTGTCACTGAACAGCAGCCAGGAGCTTACCATTCACTATTACCCTTCTTCTCCTCAGAAGGAAATTCTCTATATTTATTGGGCACAGGTACTAAAGTAGACAGAATGAGCCCCAGACTATGGATGAAGTAAGTGTGACTTGAAAAAAACTTGCTACTTGGTTAGCTGACTAAACTTTATAACAACATGATTTTTAGGCATTCAGGAGAAGCAAGCTGAAGACAAATTTGGACATGTTTCCTGTGAATCTTTAGAAAGCTAGCCTGCCTTTGAAATTTCTTGCTTTTTTAACTTTCTTTGTTTGATTGGTCAGATAATTTTGGTCTGTTCCTGCATAGGTTTGTGTGTATTAGCTATGTCCATTGTTTTATTTTTTTATCAGCTTTAGGATGCTTGATTTTCATATTGGTTTTATCAGCAGCCTTTCTTCTTGCTGGTTAGCACCTATGCAGATGTTAGTCAATTCGGTAATTGCCTTAGTGTATTTAGATTTTAAATGTAGCATCCAGAATCTGCAGAGAAGCAGCAGAATGTGTCATCATCCAGACTGGTCTGTTTCAGTGCAATCACAATAGTTCGTATTTTTCTGTAATTATTGAAAACACTGGCAACTGTGTCATAGTGCTCTAATTTTTCAAAAGTCTTTGCTTTGTTTTCTGTTATGTTACTGTAGGTACATAATTTATTTGCATGTACATTTAATCAGTTTCCAGAATGTCAGTTACCCTAGCAAGTAGTGATAGGACAAGGGGTAGTGGCTTTAAACTGAAAGAAGGTAGATTTTGATTGGATGTAAGGTAGGAGTGATTAACTGTGAGGGTAGTGAGGCACTGAAACAAGCTGTCCAGATGCCCCAAGTTGTAGATGCCTCATTCCTTTAAGTGATCAAGGCCAGGCTGGACAGGGCTTTGAGCAATCTGCTCTAGTGGAAGGTGCTCCTGCCCATGGCAGGGGGGATTGGAAGCAGATGATCTTTAAGGCATTTCTAACCCAAACCATTCTATGATTCAATGACCTTTAGGTGCCCCAAGAAACTGGGCTTGTTTTACAAACACAGCTGGAGGGCAGAGGGGATGGAGTCTGTGCCTCTGTAACCATCCTCAAAGGGGGACTGCATGGTACAACTCCACTCAAAGTGATGTGTGAGAAACCTGGACTGCTTTCCAGCTGTGCACACACCGGTGACATATCCTGAAAGAGTTCACAATTTAGAGTCGCTGAAAAGAAGGAAACATATTATAGCCTGGTATAGCATGTGCAAAAATACAGTCAAGTTTGCAAGCAGCCATGAATGCTAACATATGCGCTCATATATGCGTCAAACATGATGGTAAAGTTAAACTTCTGGTGTCTTGCAGGATTCTTCTGTGTATCATAAAACTGATAAACAATACATGAAGTTTATTGCTTTGCATTTGTTTCAAGAACCAATTATAGAATCACTTGTAACTATGTATACCTAAATATTTTTAAGAAATAATGCATGCAGAAAGCACACTTCACCTAACATTTCTTTTAGCGTATAAAATCAAAAGATGTACTTTTTTTGGAAAAGATTTCTTTAAAAAAAAAGTGTACAATTTCATGGAACTTTATCTCTTAAAAGTAGGAGGTATGTTCTTTTTCCACCACCATGTCCTATTACTCTCATCACTAGGAAGAAATGTGAACAAATCAGGTTTTCATTATACTGACCATGAACTTGCTGCCAACAGTGACTTGAGGCATTTCTCATTTTTTTTGTTTCTTGCCTTGAGAATGAGGTGATGATTTGGAATCAGTCTCTTGCTTCTTCCATAAGAGTTCACTATGCTGCTATTAAAATGTCAGGTGATAGAACTTGCTGGGTAGGGGACTGAAGAGATGCTTTGTGTATACTGACTGAGATTATCAGAGCTTTTGCATAATATCGCCAAGATTGCTGTCTGGCTGCTTTTAGTTGGTTTTGTTTTTATTTTTCCTGTGGGGGGGGGTTTTGTTGTTGTTGTTGCTTGTTAGCTTGTTTTTCAAATGTTGAAAGCCTTATTTTTGCAAGGACTTATGGCCGTGCTCTGATGTGTTTGTGAGACTGTGGAGAGCTCAGTCTTGAGTGGGTTTGTTTTGTTTTGTTTTTTACTTTAAGCAAACAGCTCTTTCTTTCTCAGCCACTTGGCAATATGCAAAGTATCTGTGCATTTCTGTATGCTGTATACCCAATAGTGTGACAGGGTTGGAAAGATTTACACTCTTGGGTTGGAAACATAATTTATCATAATATCTGTACACCTGCACTTCTTTAATCACTATGTTTTGCTTTATTGTTTGTTTTTTGTGTGTGGTTTTTTTTTTTTTTTGTCCTTTTAGAATGGCTGCCGGGGGAAAAGAGCACTGTTGCATTCGTAAGATACAGGACATTTTCTTGAGATTCAGGATTGTTCTAGCAATTCTTTTACTTCATTTGTTCCTGGCTACAGCAGGCAAAGGTAAGACATTCTTTCCTCATTTATCTAGTATTGGCATTCCAAATAAATAGCATTAGACTTGATGAATAGGAACAGGCAAGTTTCTGCCCCCTTGAAATCAAGAAGAAAACTGCCATTAACAAGTAATCAACCACTTTGCGTTTAACACTTTGGATATACAAACCCTATGTTTAGAGTGTTTGTTGTCATAAAAAATCATCAGTGGTAACTTCTTGTCGGCTATGGATGAGGACAGGATGTAAACCCAATACATAATAACAAGGAAAATCACTTTCTAGCTATTTTGGAACTAGAAGTGTTACTATTTTCACAACATGTTGTTAAATCTTTCACACTGTTCTTACACAAACACAAGATCCTTTGAGCTTCACTCTACTTAGTGCATGTATGAGCACAGAACATCTCCTGCATTGCTCTTGGTTGTTCTGAATATGGCTAGGGAAAGCATAGAAAGATCCAAAACATGTAACGGAAATGATGTATTTGATTTTGACAGTCTGCTCTTCACATAACAGTAAATGAAAAATAAATTCTTATGGTTCTTGTACAAATTGGGTAACTGACATGGTGATGCTTTTGTATGAGGTACAGAAGAACAAGCAATTTGTGTTTTATTTATGGCTATTCTGTAAGCTGGCAGATACAAGTCTATTGTCTATTACCACTCTGGACCTCAACTGATGTAGATTTACAGTTTACATTTGTGCAAATGACAATTTACATTTACGTTTACAAACAACAACCTATGCTTATCATTTGTAAAACTTCCTTATGTCAATGGTGTGTAATACATTCATCATGTTAGTAATGTGCATGGAACATTAAAAAATTTAGAGGGGTTTTTTTTCCGTGTACTTACTGGATATTTTAGAAACTGCTTGCTGTGTTATGGCACGTTATTTTGCTCTAGAAGGTCGGAGTTTCTTGCAGTTTAAATATGCTTAGTAAGTATGCCTGCTTAATGACATTGTACTAGCACTGAAATTTCATACATCTACAGACTAGATTAATTCTGATTCTAGTTCTCCAAATGTAGTAATTTTCAGAAAATGAAGCTTTTATTGAGACACAGGTTGAGATTCAGGTGACAAACTAGCTACTATGATGGCAAGGTTTTAACCTTGTGTACTCTGAATAGTAAAAAGGGCAGGGCTGCTCAGCAGGTGGTTGGATGTTCTCTCCCCACCTAAGGTGCAAAAGTATGTTTGTGTTCTCCAGGAAATATGAAGAAAGAGGAACTGCCTGTATTCTTTCTGATATTTAGGACACTGAATAATGTGATGTAGTTTATCCCCAAATCTAAATAAAAGTGTGAATGAGAAGGACTGAAACTCATTTTGAGAAAACAGTTCTTAGCTTTAGATTTCCAAAACAATCAGCAGGATCAAGTGACCCATATGTAGAAAGTTTAGAGTTTTAAAGTTTTTCTAAAGAACTGTTATGTTAGGCAGAATACATGAGGCTACATGGTTCTTGTGATGTCATTTTAGTGGACTGTAGTAAGCCAAATGTGTTACAGGTGGCAAGCTCTTGATAGAAATTGACTATTGTTGCTGGTTAAAGGACAGATTGTGAAGACACATAAGCTTGTGACTATTTTTATTTAAGAGAATACACAACTGTATTAATGCTCAACTATGCTGATACAATAGCTATTAGTAATGTAAGGAAAACAACAGTGCTGCTTATGTACTGAGAGAATCTGCTCCTGTATGTCTAATTCTTACTACCTGTGGCTGGCTATCTCTTGTAAAAACACCAATTATCACTATCCAAAATTTTTGAAAAAAGATTACATTTTTTGGTTTACGTGTCCATTACCTTGTCATTGTGAGAAAGTTTCTTTTCAATGTTTGAGAGTATGTGAAAACATTTCAGGGTTCCTTTTAGGGCTTACGAGAACATTAAATGGATGCTGTTAGTTTTAGTGAGGGTAAAAACCCCAGTTCCTGAGTCTATTAGAGATAAAAATATTAAGAAGGAACAATTTGTGTTTCTGAAAGAGTTTAAGTGCCTGACTATGTCAAATGACATTGAAAAGTCAGCCCATGATTACAACTGCATGGAGTTTCTTTGACTGCAAATTGTGATTTTCTCTTATTTTTCTTATTCTGGAGATGTTTTGAGCATTCTTTCTCATATGCTGCCTTTCTGGTCTGCGGTGATGAACATGGCTAGGTTTCTGAGAGTGATTGCTGTTGTCTGAACCCAAAGGAAATAACTGTAAGCCAGAAATGCCACTGTCAGAGCACAGCCAGTTGTAGCTCCTTGTTTTCATGGTCGAGGGTGGGTTGCTGACCACAGCAACTGTTACGAGAGAAAAAAGTGATGATTCACAGAACTTCTAAAAGCTTTAAAGTAATGTCATCTCCTACTTATGTTGCATCCACCCACATATCAGACTTACTCAAGATGGTGATGATAATTAATTTCAAACTAATTCAGTGCTGTACTGCATGTGTTCCACTTAGAAAATGCATTTCACTGTTCCATGGTTATGATTTCCTTTGTGCTTTTCAGCATTCTTTGGGTAGACAAGCCATATAAAATTTTCCAAGCCTTTTTTGTAATAATTCAGTAGTATTGGTATCTATTCTATTAACTTTGGCACCCCTTTTGGCACTTTTTGGTTTTTAAATATTCAGAGCAAAGTGGGCCAGACTTTCCAGTTTCCAGCAGGGTAGATCTCTCTAAGTAAACTCTTTTGTTAGTTCAAATTTATTTGTTAGGCCTTGCATACTGATCAACAGCAGTCTTTTTGATTGATATAAAGCAGACTAGGAGAATCATCAGCAGGATTGATCTCATTTTATGTAATTTTTGCTGGTTACCTACTGTAAGACTCTTTTCACCTGCAAGTTTATGTCCACTCTGACTTCCTTCACAACTTCATAGTGTCACCTCCCCTAAAGAATGTAATAGGATTTTGCAGCCCTTTAATTGATTCACTGTTGGCACATGAGCACTGTTTTTCATCAATCATAGAGCCATTTTAATGTTTAACATGTAATCAAGCCTCTCTCAGAACTCATTCACTTCCAAAATCAAGTCTGCTGATGGTACCTCAAGTCTCGATTAACATTTTTTTGCTTAGGAATAGATTTACAGTCTTCTGATCCAGGTAGTTAACAATTACTTCAAGTTTTTAAGCTAGGTCAGTAAACATCCTTAACCACTTTAGCCATCTCTGGATGCTCAAGACTGCTTACGGGACTTTCAGAGGGTATATGAGTCATGCACTCATTCACACTGAATGAGTGAATTCACATTGTAGTTTTGGGCATGGAGGAAGTAATTCTACTGCTTGCTGTTAGGTTAAGTATGTTTTTCTTCTCCATTGCATAAAACCATGCTAAGTATTACCTTGCCATTCAAAATCCAGTCTGCTAGTTAGGATTTTCACCTAATTTAGCCTGTACCCTGGGAGTTTTTTTTGTTTGGTCTATAGCCTTCTATGGCACTTTCGTGATGCATGTTGAACTTCAAGAATGATTCAAGGTTGTGAAAGATGCCTACAGGTTTCTGCTAATTAGAGCCACAAAGAGAGTCAAAGCTATAGTATGCAACAAGCATAGTTATTAATGAATTTCCATGCAATTAGATTGATTTATTTTGTGTGTCAAACTTTTTCTGGTAACTTGTACTTATTAAGCTGCACTTGGAAGTTAGGAACCTCCTGATTTAATTTGTTGCTATTGAAAAAGAAATTTGAAAGTGCTCTGGTCAAGACACAGATGAGTCAGAATTGGCCTGATGAAAGCTGGTGCTCTGGTTGGTTGCAAATATCACAGAAGAGCTATCTGTGACCTTGAAAGTTAGCTAGGACTATGACTGTAACCCACCTTTGGAAAAAACCCAACACCATGAACTGATCCAAGTGCCTAGAAATTTGTCTTTCAGAGGGGAGTAATGGAAGAGATTTCCCCCTATATTGACTGATATTTTCCTGCTATTCAATCCCAACCAATCATTATTAATCACCTACCTACTCTGGAGGATATGTAAAAGCTTTGCATATATTGATAAATAAATGCCTCCTAAAGGTGTTAGTAATGTATTCTCTTGTATTGGCTGAGCATCTACCAAGCTGTTTCATTTTTCTGTACTTAAATTTCATGCGCTAGGAGTTTTTCTTTGATTGGATTTATTTTGTTGCTGATGGGTGCACCGTAAAGAAATCAAGCATGATAATGATTATATTGTTGGAATGTGCATTTTTCCACAAAATAAGAGTCGACTCCAAAGAGCTTACATTAATAGCCGCAAAAGCCTGTACTTCCCTCAGTGGGACAGTAGAGGAAATGAGGCACCTAGTAAAACTTAACAAATATGGTCAAGTTCCAATGTTTGGGGTATTCCCTGGCAGTGCTTATTTTACTGGCATTTACAGAGCCTGAAACCTTGTTTTCAATGGTAAATTGACTGTTAGCACCTTAAATTCTATTTACTCTCACAGTTGAATTCTGAGTTGCCGTCACCTCAATACCTCAGTAGGTTAGCAATTGACAAACCAGTTGTCTCTGCAAGTAAATGCCCTGGTAAAGAACAGGGAATGGGAGCTGGATGGGATTAAATTCAAAATATACCAAAACACATTTTCTGAAAGTTACTTAAACTCATTCTCTTCTAGAATATGGCTATTTTCTATCCTTTCTTGCTGAAATTCTGCTGGTGTGCAGCACAGGATTTAAGAATTTCAGGGCTGGAAAAAAAAATCATAGAATGATTTGGGCTAGAAGGGACCCTAAAGATCATCTAGTTCCAAGCCCCTGCCACAAGCAGGGACAACTTCCGCTAGAGCAGGTTGCTCAAAGCCCCATCCAAACTGGCCTTGAACACTGCCAGGGATGGGACACTCACAGCTTCTCTGGGAAGTTATTCCAGTGCCTCACTACACTCATAGTAAAGAACTTCCTTATAGAATCATTGAATAGTTAGGGTTGGAAAGGACCTTAAGATCATATTGTTCCAAGCCCCCTGCCATGATCAGGGACACCTCACACTAAACCATGTCACCCAAGGCTTTTTCCAACTTGGCCTTGAGCATTGCCAGGGATGGAGCATTCACAGCTTCCTTGGGCAACCCATTCCAGTGCCTCATCAACCTCACAGTAAAGAACTTCTTCCTTATATCCAATCTAAACTTCCCCTGCTTAAGTTTAAACCCGTTACCCTTTGTCCTGTCACTACAGGTCCTAATGAAGAGTCCCTCCTCAGCATCCGTATAGCCCCCCTTCAGATACTGGAAGGCTGCTATGAGGTCTCCATGCAGCCTTCTCTTCTCCAGGCTGAACAGACCCAACTTTCTCAGCCTATCTTCATACGGGAGGTGCTCCAGTCCCCTGATCATTGTTGTGGCCCTCCTCCGGGCTTGTTCCGACACTTCTGTGTCCTTTTTATGTTGAGGATACCAGAACCTATTCTAAATCTACCCTCTTTCATTGTAAAGCTGTTATCCCTTGTCCTATCCCTACTTGCCCTTCTAAGTCTCTCTCCAGGTTTCTTGTAGGCCCCTTTAGGTACTGGAAGGTTGCTATAAGGTGTCTGTGGAGCTTTCTCTTCTCCAGCCTGAACAAGCCCTGTAGGAGTTTTTCTTAGATTGGATTCTCTCAGCCTGTGTTCTTAGAAGAGGTGCTTCAGCCCTCTGATCATCTTCATGGCACTTGCTCCAGCAAGTCCATGTCCCTCTTGTGCTGAGGACTCCAGATCTGCACACAGTACTCCAGGTGGGGTCTCATGAGAGTGGAGCGGAGGGGCAGAATTAGCCTCCTTTGACCTTCTGGCCATGCTTCTTTTGGTGCAGCCCATGGCATGATTGACTTTCTAGGCTGCAAGTGCACATTACTAGGTCACATTGAGTTTCTCATCAACCAATACCCCCAAGTCCTTCTCCTCAGGGCTGCTTTCAATCCAGTCTCTGTATTTGTGCTTGGGATTGCCCTCATCCAGGTACCAGGACCTTGCACGTGGCCTCATTGAACTTAATAAGGTTTGCACAGGGCCAACTCTCAATCCTGTCAAAGCTGTTCTGGATGGCATCCCTTCCCTCTAGGGTGTCGACCGCACCACACAGCTTGGTGTTGGCAGCAAGCTTGCTGAGGGCACACTCAATTCCGCTATCAATGTCGCTGACAAAGATGTTAAACAGCGTCGGTCCCAATACAGACCCCTGAGGAACACAACTTGTCACTGTTCTCCACTTGAACATCAAGCTGTTGACTGAAATTCTTTGAGTGCAACCATCCAGCCAATTCCTTATCCACTGAGTCATCTATCAATCAAATCCATGCTGATGCAGTTTAGAGAAAAGGATGTCATGTGGGACAGTGTCAAATGCTTCGCAGAAGTCCAAGTAGATAATGCCAGTCACTCTTCCCTTATCCACCAGCACTGTAACCCTGTCATAGAAGGCCACCAAATTTGTCAGGCACAATTTGCCCTTAGTGAAGCCATGCTGGCTGTTACCAGTCACCTCCTTATTTTCCGTGTGCCTTGGCAGAGTTTCCAGAAGGATCTGCTCCATGATCCTGCTGGGCACAGAGGTAGGATTGACTGACCTATTTCCCTGGGTCTTCTTTTTTTTCTTTTTTAAAAACACATGATATTGTTCAGAGAAGGAGAATGGAAGCCTGGGACATGAGAAGGCAGAAGGGCTATATTCCCTTCTAGCACTGTTTCTGTATTTTACTCAGTACCTATTAAATGCAAAATACCCATGCAGTCCTGGGAATAGGAACCAGGATCTGTGATTCTCTGCCCCTTGTCATCTGTGTGCTGCCCTAGATAGACATTTTCTTTTTGATCATGGGTTGGTTTACATGACACCAGGCCCGCTGGCAACAGATGGGGTACACCTGTCTCAAAGCGGGAGTAGGATCTTTGCACAGGAGTTGGCAGGGTTCATTAAAAGAGCTTTAAACTGAATTTGAAAGGGTAAAGGGATAAAGCTGGGCTAGCTAGAGATAAGCTGGGAGGCAGCATGCCAATGTTTGAGGGATGGTGTGCTAGCGAGGTCAGTCAGTCTGCCATCTTCTGGAGGTAGAGGATGAAGATCCATTTGGCAGCAAAGACACAAGGGTTCTTGATGTATTAGAAAGCATGGGTATGGTTTTGAAAACTACTAGGTAAATGCCTAGCAAAGTACTATACGGAAGAGTAACATTCACGTAGAAGATCCTTTTTAAAAATAAATCATTTTACAAATCACCTTTTCTTTGTTTAGATCAGGAGGATTTCCTAGGACGATACAAAGCCGTCTTTAAGACTGCCTGTGAAGATTCTTGGATTATGTCACCAAGAATTTCTCTGCGTCCCTTGAAAGAATTCATTGTCTGTGTGCACCTCAAACTGTATTCCTCAGATAGTCCCTGGACAGCTTATGTATACAGTCAAGAAATACCTCACACAAATCTCTCTGCAGATAAGTATGATCTTGGACTTACAGGAGATCATGGTAAATTGAGGATATGGTTGTTTGGAAACGTAATAAATACAACAGTAGAACTTCATGAAAACACTTGGAACCAAATATGTATCCAGTGGAAAAGTGAAGATGAGGAGATGAAGTTATTCATAAATGGAACAAAAAAAGAAAACAAAAAACTAACTGGGAAATTTAATTTCCCTGGAAAAGGGCAGTTCTTACTTGGCTGTTCAAAGATGCCAGGTACAGCTGTACCACCTCACCTGGGTGTGACTGGGGAGCTGTACATGTTCAGAATGTGGGATCGAGCAAATATAAAACAATCTCTGGACTGTGAAGATAGCGGTGTTATACGCTGGAGAAAGGAGGATTGGGTCTATAATAAGACACTAGAAGAGGATAACTCTTTGCCGTGTGGTAAGTACCAGTGCACCCCTGTTTTTAAAACAGTATTTTTGTCAAAAGTTGATCTGAACGTGTTTAACATTTGTCTTGCAGGTTTTACAAACTTTTTGCCTATTAGTCATTTCTAGCTAAATGCTTAATGAGATCATGTGAGGATCTTCAGCCTTCACCAGCTTTTATCCAAATGTCTAAGGCATAGCAGCAGCCCTTCAAACACTTTCTACTTGCTTCAACTTCTGTGTCTGTCTACTGTCCATGTAGTGGTAATGAGAGCATGAAGCAGCCAACCAAAACTCCTCGGAGTATTAGAGCCTTCTATCAATGTCACCTTAAAATGTTTAAATTACACACATTCAGCTCAGGGAATAAACATAGAGGAAAGCATTGCTTGTCCTCATTCTGCACTTCTGCTCAGCCAGAACTTCAACAAATGCAACTTTCCATTGCTTCACTGGCTCATTACACCATCTTCAGCTAGTATGGTCTACGTCTGTAAAGATTACTGCAAGCTCTGATTTCTTCTTGTTTCTGTATCAGTAATGTCTTCCTTTATTAAAAAGGCCAAATGGTTTCTCACACATTGCTCAGAATTCCTCTCTGCCCTGAAAAGAACCATAAAAATCTTTAAACCAAACTAAGATATCATTTTCGAGAAATTGAGCTGAAGCAATAGAATAATCTTCTTTCTGGCTTTCCCTATCATATCTGTTGACAAGAAAGACGAATTTGATCCCACGCTAGCTTGATTCAATTTTATCAAACACAGTAAATGGCATTACCCCCAAAGTCCTTCAGAGATTTTAAGGTGACTGGTATAATTGGATCCTAAAATTCTTATATAGCATAGAAGCTTCAGTTAAACTGTGGTGCCAGTCTTAGTCCTCATCACTTTTATCCTTAAAAATTGTACCTCTTTTGTGCAGACTAAAAAATATCTTTTAGTTATGTAATGTTAGAATCACTGCCTGTCCAGGTAGATTAAAAGTGTCTTAGCAAGGGCATTAAAATGAGGTTACCTTATTAAAATAAGGTTTTTCTGGGAGAGAAAGAAATCTGTCCGACAAACCAGGTCTCATGGAGAATGCCTCTAACACTAGGTCACAGTAAATGAAATGCCTTTGCTGGCCTGATGCTTTACTTGGGAGTGCATTGTCTCTGCTGCATTGCATGATTTGGGAAAGGAGCTGAAGAAATGATGTCTTTCAATTTTGCTCTTGTATGACTGTGTTTGAAGGAACACAGTCATAGGGCTGAAAAGGAGAACATTCTGCCTACCAGACAGAAGCTTGGTACAAAGAAAGGCTGAGAGACATCTGTCTGGATAGTGGGTTATATATTAGTCAGAGTGGTGCATCTGATTATCTTTCACTGGGCACAGAAAGGATAGCCTTCTTGTTTTCAGTTCTAGCCCTTTCTGCCCTGAATATAGAGCATTATAACTTGGTTAGACAGTGCCCAACTGATTTATGATCTTTAAATTAGTGATTTAAGGGCTTGTGGAATCCTTTGTCTATCTACAAGAACTCTCTAGTACTGGAGTGTGTAAGGTGCATGGTTTCTGAAGCTCGAATTGAGCCGTAATTATGCTGATAGAGGTTTGTTTTGTTACAGAGGCCATCTGTACTGCCAAATATGTTATCTCCTCTAGATAACTTGGAAGAAAAACAGCTTTTTGGAGAAAAGTTCATTGGATTTTTTGTAACAGTTTATTTGCCTACTTTAGCTGATTGCTGTCTGCCTCCAAAACAGCCAGTGAAATGCATATATTTAGTAAATATCAGTTCAACACTTAAACAAAACCAAATCATTGACAATAGGAGCATATAATAGTCAGTGCTTGGCTATTTTAATTTGATAGTTCTACTAGGTTTAGATTCTGATTTCTTTCTATAAGTTCCTCTGTACACCTGTGTAAAAATTATCTGATTTTGGAGGCTTCTCTATTTGTTAAAACAGAAGGATTTTGAGTAGTAAGTCTTCAAGAAGATCTGATTTTGCACCTGCAAAGAGCATAACTGGCAAAGGGCTGAAGCTTGGGAAAAGCTACGCCTCCTGTGTAGGACCAAAAGGTGAAAAGGAAGTGGTTTATTACTGCTGTAATTGTGCTGGAGGTCAAGTTTCAAAATTTTTTTAATGACTTGGTTGGCGGTTTGTGACTTCATAAAACAACAGTTTGTAAAATATATAGTCAAGGGTTACTGTGGTTTCTGTGATTTCTTCTTCGCTTAACCACCCAAAGTCTTTGTGATTGTAAGCCAGTAGCTAATTAGTGTCTCACAGGCAGCTCTCCACTAAGAAATCTAGATTGACTTAACATCACATTGTTAGTTCATGTTTCCTTACCTCCTTTTCCCACCTTTCTTTCTATTGACTCTTCAGATTCTTTTGATTTTATTATTTTTCCTATAATATTTTTTCAGATTACCAAAAATGTGTATTTAGTTTTTTCTTAACCATGTGAGGTCTAATAAGGACCAGAATCCCAATGCTGGTAAGATTTTCACATTCGCTTAGCACTTAATGGCATGCTTAACTTTAACCAAGTATCTCGTCCCCGGAAGTGGATGGTATAACCTTTGCAGTAGCTTTGTAACTTTTATGTCTGAAGATTTACAAGAAAGGACATAAATGGCTGCTTGCGAGTTTGTGATGAGAGCTGATCACATTTCTTGGACTAATGGAATTTAGCAGTAGCAAACTTTCAGGTCTGAGTTGAAGATGCAACTCTGCTTCTTTCAAGTAACACAGTCTTCTGGCTTTCCTCTGCTTGGTGTAGCCATTACATGCTGAGGAGCTGTAAATACTGCAGGCAGAGCTAAAGAGGGGAGGAGGCCCCACGCATTGTGTATCACTAACCTACTTACATTCCTCAGGTTACTTTGATAATTCCTCTTTTTCTGAGAATGAGAAATAGCATAACAGCTGTCATACGGAGAAAGTGCCACAGATTGAACATATCTCACTTTAAAGATCTCCTGGTTTTAAAAAGTATGTAAGTGAAGAAAGATGTGTTCACTATTCCAAATGCTGACTTTGGAAAATCTCTATCTTGTTCCTTGACAAATGATTTATATTTGGCTATACTGTTCTATTTATCATACTTTAATTATATTACTATTGTCTCTGCATAATTCAAAGGAAAAAGTGCACTAAAAAGGTTCTGGGTGACTTAAGAGAATACAAACCCACAAGAAAATAGGTGAGTTTAAAATGCTAAATGCTTGGAAAGTTATTTTAGTTATCTGTGAGCACCAGTTGTCATTTTTACCTGGGACATTTGCAAGTTGCCTTTAATAATAACTTGACAACTGGAAGAAATGTACTGTTTAAATATTAATCATTTCAGTTACACATTAAACAGTAGCATTCCTAATCCGAATATAAATATCCAAACTGTTACACTGTATTTATGCAAAGGAGGACAGAGATGATGGGATACCTTTTACAAATTTCAAGGAATTAATAAACCAGGTTACTGATGGCCTAACTGTAAATAGTTTCACTGGCCATAAGGCTCTGTCATCTCATTTTGTGGTACTGATGCCCTAGCTTTCAGCAGGAGTCTGGTGCCTGTTGCTTTTGGTTGCATTTTTTTTTTTAAGAAATACATTTCAGTATTAATACTGTGGCATTTTAGATTTTTCTAAGCTGTCCTGTCCAGCTTTCGAGATTAAGGTGTTGCTCCTCTATTCCTTGTATTCTTCCCACTTCCAGTATTGCTGAGCCTGATACTGGTGTTGCTGGAGGGGATTTCCAGGCTTGTGGAAGCAAAGCAGTGATGCTGATGGGAGAAATGGGAAGTGACTGGTGCCCTATGTGACTATTTCACCTTTTCATGCTCAAAGAAGAGCAAACTTCAGTTTGGGCTGTCATTCTAGTTTGCAGGTGTGGGCAACAGGAGGTATGATTTAGGCTCATGCAATCCTTCTTAAAGGTTTCCAGAGCTATGCGCACTTCTGATGACTGGATCAGCTTTCTCGAAAGGGAGGGTGGAGTCCCAAGGCTTCACCTCCTCAGGCAGAAGGTGAAAATGTAGCTGCCACTCACCCAGTCTGCATCCCAGTCTGCTGGATATGAAACTTTGGGTGATACTGTTACGTTTCTTGAGCAGATCATGAAAGCTGGAGGTGACTAAATAAAATTTTTGCCCCAGTACCATTTTCTTTTCTAAAACCATAAGGACACAATACTGCAGAAATCTCTAGAAGCTCTTAAAGGAAGTAAACGTGACAGGGAAAAAATACCTGACTCTGGAGTGCCTATTTGATGAGTCATGTACCACTCTACTTTTTACCTATTAACAGAATGCGTGTTTGACCCTCCCTTTCTTTGCTTTCATTGCCTCCCTCTTATGTGATATCAAAGTAAGTAGGTTTTTGGAAACAAGCCTGCCAGAGAAGAGGTGATTTTATTCACCTTAGTATCTAATGTACAGCTTTGTACAAACAGATAAAACCTATATTTATAACCCTCTTTCCTAAAAACCTGTTTTTAGGAAATCAAAGCTGAGTTAAAAATATTGCACCTAAATTTTCTGTTAAGGATACTAAAATGAACTGGCCAAAGTGACAGGGCCTGATGTGAACAAGCACTTTCATCATTTTCTTACATTTGCTTCTGTCCAATAGCCAGGGATAATTCATCCTTTCCTCCATGGTGCCACTGCTAAGAGTCGGAGCAGGCATGAAGTGTCATGAGAGGCACCAAACAATAAAATTAAGATTGCACATAGCTTTATTCTATAAACTTCTACAATGTGCCTCAACCTAGCTTACGGAAAAAGTCAATATGGCCTAATGTCTACAGTGGAACAACTGGGGAGGTGTTACTGTTACTAATGCCTTGTGTAACAGGATGGTTCATTTTGGCAGAATGTTTATCCAGCTGAAGGATTTATAAAATGTTGAAGGGACCCAATCTCTTAATAGAAAATACAGATTTAATTTGAATATGAGAATTGAGAGTTTTATTTTCAGTGTCCATTTCTGTAAATAGAGCAATTTTAGAATAGTACCATTTGGAAATGTTGCTGTTTGGGCTACTCAGGTTTGTCGGTGAGCAAGTCCTATGAAATGCATTAATGCCAGGTATTGTCATATGGTTGTATCCTAGTAACACTGAATACAAATGGATGGTAGTTGCTGCACAGCGCTGGTAACTGATGTAATACATACTGATATCTGTTGCCTGTGAGAATGTTTAGAAAATAATTTGTATTGACTTAAAAATGCAGTGTGGACTTGACTTGTTGATCTAAAATTGTTGAGGTTGGTTTGGTTTGGGTTTGTTTTTTTTGTTTTATTTTATTTTGGGATTTGTTGAGTTTTTTTGTTTGTTTTTCTTTCTTTCTTTCTTTTTTTTTTTTTTATTTTAAAGCCACAAAGTGATATGTATCTATTTGGAATAAAAACTTCCACTTTGTAATTGTTGGAGGCAATTTTTACTGCAGATCAGTTCCCCTGCCTGAATCAGTTGAATTTTTGGTATGTTGTGTTTGCTATCACGTCATATTTAGAAAATCTGTGTTTTTTAGTAATTTCCTGGTATTTTTGTTTGTATTTGTAAATCAAAACTGATCTTATCAGCAATACACAGTTGTGGTTATCTGATGCTATTCTGTGGTGTCAGCCAAGTACTGCAGCATAGGGAGATCAAGGTGTCCTTTGGGATTCTTCCATTCAGATTTTGCTTATGATCTATTTGAGAGCTGACCTGGTTGAAATTTTGTGTCTGGACTTGACTATGAAGCAACTGCTCCTTACATTCTCTCACCAAGTTTCCTGAGAGACAGAGGTCAGCATGCATGACCCTTCTTGCTGTACCATCTCCTGCTGCTCCACACTACGCAGACTGGGCAGGGTGAGGGTCCATGTGGACTCTCTAGTTCGCTACAGTTCACACTCTTATTCTCCTTCCCCAAAGAAAGCACTTTAGCTGCTGTCTGAGGCTTGCTCAGAGGATGTTTTCTGCGAAAGTTTAAAGGTGATCATGAAGTGCTAAAACAGTAAAGCAACACTGAGGGGAGCAAGAAGAAGCTGCCGGTAACTTAGTTCTTTCATGATATTGTTATCTGCAGCCAGGTTCTAGGTGTTTCTCACTCCTCCACCCTGGGAAAACTGAACTGCTGCTGGCAGAGTGGGTTGCCTGAATACAGGTGAATCAGAAGGGGTACTGCCTTTCCAAAAGTTTTAAGAAAATGTGTACTGATCATAAATTAGATTGGCACTGTGGAGAAGAAAATGATATTTTCTTCCAGCTGGAGATAGAGCAATGTACATTGTTCATACTTTAAGGGATTTTTCTGTACCCTCTGAGTTACTAAAAAAAAAATGCATAAAAAGTGACGATGTCTTTGGTACAGGGACTAGAACCATCCATCCCATCTTGACCAGTGTGTTA
Organism: Myiopsitta monachus; assembly: GCA_017639245.1. Taxonomy (NCBI): domain Eukaryota; kingdom Metazoa; phylum Chordata; class Aves; order Psittaciformes; family Psittacidae; genus Myiopsitta; species Myiopsitta monachus. Next base: position 26,498,089 of record CM029927.1, read on the forward strand.
CAAATCCTCTCTTTTTCTTTCCCTTTGGGTGAATTGAGTTTTGAATTCCGCTTTGCTTGATAGAACAGCTTCAGCACAACATGTGAAGACCATCCCATCCTAAAAAGCCAGTAGACTGTTGGTTAAGATCAGTTGTTCTAAGGAATGCTGTAAGCACAATACTGTTTCATAGACAGGGGCAGACACTGGTATCAGAGCTATGTCACGTTGTGGATTTAGGCTTAAGTACTGTTATTCAAGGATTTAGTCTCCTACCAGACTGGAACTGTTAAAGTTACAGTGGTTCCCATTGTCATACAAAGTCAAATGGGACATGAAGGTTGTCACAATGCAAATACTTGTTCCCAGGTAAGCTGTTTGCAGCTGTGGTACGAAGAGATGGCAAGAGTTGCTAAACAGTTGCTTTATACCAGTGGAACAGTTTGCCTATACAGATAGAATTGTCAAGTCTTGGTTTACCAAGCTATTTGTGTCAAAACAGTACAAAGTGATATAAAGACAGTAAAGGGCATACTGCTTTTGTTTCTAATGATGCATATTAGTAACAGATACTGGTGCTTCTTTAATGGAGTTGCCTTTTCCTTCAGTAGCAAATAGTTCTTGTGGGGACCTATTCTGTCTCCCTTTCATCAACAAAAGGAAAGAATAATACTGAAAAATGTTATTTGCCTATTCATTGCTGGAATGTTCCCTATTAGAGAAAATATAGAAAAGTATAACTAATATATATAATACTGTGTTTTACAATACGATATTTGGTGTGTTGATTTGATGATCCTAGACTAAGTGTTGCAAATAAAAATGCATGAAGCAAGTAAAACTAGGTTTCATATATGTAAGGATCTTCTTCCTCTTAGCAACAGTAAACAATGCAAGGGAAATAAAAAATAAAGCCCTATTAACTTTATTTTCTAGTTCTTAAACACAACAAAGGAAGAGGGTTGACAAATGTAAGTGAAATTAAATAATGCATGACAGCATCTCCTCTTTCCCCCTTTCTGTGTCCAAAGGTGATTCTGATAAAAGATTTGGTTAGTGAACTTAATGCTGCACCTTGATGAGGAAGAAGTCTCATTCTCACTAGTGATTTCTAGCAACTGTATGCATGTGAATATTGTGCTGTGTAAGTAGCCATGATTAGATTTGTATCCAGAAAAAAATGTCCCTCTGATTATGCATGTCATTATGAGAGATGCTCCAGATCCTTAATAATTTTAGTAGCCCTTTGCTGTAGGAGCTCCATGTCTCTCTTGAACTGACGAGCCCAGGACCGGACACAGTGTTTCAGGTGGAGGCCTCACCATGGCTGATTGGAGAGGGAGGATTGCTTCCCTCAACCTGCTGGCAATGCTCTTCCTAAGGCAGCACAGGATACCACTGGCCTTCTTGACTGCAAGGGCACTTTGCTGCTGACTCGTGAACAACTTGCTGTCCATCAGAAAGCCCAGGTCCCTGTCCTGTACTGGGGTATCAGCCACTTCTCCCAGTTTGCATTGTCAGCAAACTTGCTGAGGAGGCACTTCATCCCTTCATCCAAGTCACTGATAAATAAGTTAAACAACACTGGACCCAGTAGTGGCCCCTGGGGGATACCACTAGTTACAGGTCTCCAGTTAGACTCTGTGTCACTGATCACAGCTCTCTGAGTCCTGCCATTCAGCTAGTTCTCAATCCACCTCATAATCCACTCATCCAGCCTACACTTCCCGAGCTTGGCTATGAAGATGTTATGAGAAACTGTCAAAAGCTTTGCTGAAGTCCAGGTAGGCAACATCCACTGTTCTCCCCTCCTCCATCCAGCCAGTAGAACCGTGGTAGAAGGCAATCCAATAGGTTAAGCAAGATTTTCTTTTGGTGAGTCTATGCTGACCACTCCTAATCTTGTCTTCCACATGCTTAGAGATGGCCTTCATGACGAGCTGTTCCACACCTTTCCAGGGACTGAAGTGAGGCTGGTTGACCTCTAGTTCCCAGAGTCCTCCTTCTTGCCCTTTGTGAATACTGTGGTGACATTTGCTTTCATCCACATGTACCTCTTCTGATTGCTGTAACCTTTCAAAGATGATTGAGAGTGGCCTAGCAATGACATCCACCAGCTTCCTCAGGACTCATGGGGGCATCCTGTCAGGGCCTATGGACCCATGGATGTCAAATTTGTAGAGATGATCTCTAACCCAACTCTCAGGAAGACTTCCTTTCTCCAGATATTCTCCCTGGTCTCCTGGGTCAGGGATTCCTGAGGGCTGGCCTAGGCATGGAAAACTGAAGCAAAGAAGACATTTAGTACCTCTGCCTTCTCTGTGTTCTCCGTTTCTAGGGCCTCTGCTGCATTCCATAGTGCGCCTACTTTTTCCCTAGTTTTACTTTTTATTACTGATGTATTTGAAGAAACCCTTCTTGTTGTCGTTGACAGTCAGATATAATTCCAAATGGACTTTGTCTCTCCTCGTCAAATTTCCTCATACTCTCACAACATCCCTGTATTCATCCCAAGTGGTCTGTCCCTGCTTCCACCTCCTGTATATTTCTAGCTTGTGTTTGACTTTCGAGAGGAATTCCTTGTTCATCCACGCAGGTCTCCTACACCCTCATCTATCTGCTCATTGTTTAGATGTTCTCTGGTCGTGCAGTTCTTGGCCATGTGAGTGTTTACATGATGTATACGCACATCATGATGTAGATGTATTCTCAAAGTGCGTGCCATGTAATTTGTGAGTATGTATGGAATAAAGCATCCATGTGCTACTCGTCTCGCCTGCCCCATGCTTTTTGTTTGTTTGTTTCTCTGTTTCTCTTTGAATTAATAATATTTCACTTTTTGAATAGTTCATCAGCATTTCCACACTTTTGCAAAAATAGTTGTAGGAAAGCACAGTTGTGTGTACCTGTTACTTTTTTGGCTGCTGCTATTTAGTCTACTTCACTCAAGCAAATGTGCTGAAAGGGTTTCTGAAGACATTGGCCATGGAAGGGCAGTGGGAAGGCTCACAGGCTAATCTGTGTCTTCCATAAGCATTAAAGTAATATACTGAGTAAAAAAATTGAACTCAGAAGAGTTCAAATTCCGGCTTTCAAAAAGACTTGACATACATTTTTCAGTGGATGTAGAACAGTTTTTGCACACCAGCTTGAATTGGAGTAGCACATGTAAAATGGTTGTGTTTAAAAAAGTATCTGTATATATGCATTTGTAAAAATATATACCTAAAACCTTCCGCTCCTAAAAAGTCTTCTTCCTTTGTAGTTGACACTGCTGCTACGCTGCCTGGCAGAAGAGATGTAACAGGTATATGGGGGTTCTGTGTGATTTTTTTCCCCATTGTTATATTTAGAAAGTGAGTAGAAAGGTTGCTGCTGCTGTTACTTTTTAATTCATGGAGATAGTTATGTATATGCAAATATTTTTAAATTAATTATCCATATCATCCTTGTGGCTTATTAGTATATTTCATCATGCAAATAGCATCATTAATTTTCCAGAGAAAACGAAAATAAGATCACTGAGATGGCTTATTCTCCTTTCACTGCAGAAATTAGATTTATATTTATCCTTTGGAAAGAAGCTATTACTAGTTTTCATTATAGCAAGCAAAATAGCCTGAGCAAGGAATCATGGGAATGATTAGCATTTCAGAAGCTCCTTGTTAACTATATTTAACCAAAAACTTCTGGGTTTCTGCAGGGACATTTGGTATCTCTGACTTATCTCTTCTACAGTAGGAAAGGCTTTGCAATATAATTATTGTAAGTAGCATTATAAGATGACTTCAGTTTTGAGAGAAGATGCTGAGCTGAAATACCTTAAGTATGTTCTTGTAAATAGTATTTAATATTTGCAGCCAGCTGTTCTTTAGGTTATATATCTATGGTAACTGTGACTCGACTTGTCAATGGCACTGTCAAATGCCACTCTATGAATGAAAGGGCTAATTTTGAAGTTGGATGTGGCAACCAGGTACCAAATTTCTTTTTTTTTGACTATCACAGCATTAAAGATTTAGTGGGTGACATTTGCTATGTAAAGTTAGCTGGCTGCTGTCACGATCAGAGGTTCAAACTTGAGTTAGCTTTTTGGATTGCTGTTCTTTGAAGGATAGAAAGAACATATATGTATGGGATAAATTTGCCAAGTCTCAGTATTATTATGCAAAGTCTGAGAAGAGTTCTTTGTACCCAGCTGTAGCCATCTTGTTACGTATGCTTCATTCCCATTCTCAGAATTAGCAAGACACTCAGCGTAGATCTGTGGCTTTCAGGCTAGTGTGGTACATATCTTGGGTCAATTATTTTTGTTTTCTTAACATTATACAATGCAAAAGGTTCAGTATTTGTTGAAAAGAAATAGTCTTCATATGAATTCTGTTTGAATTCATGAAAATGGTAAATTTTTTTACATCAGAGACTGCTGCATCTGCCTTTTTTGGCAGCCTGGGAGTGTTCTGGTGAGCAGGTGTCGCCCTCTGCTGGTGAATGCAGTAAACTTTTGATACGTGAGGAGGGGCTGCTGAGGACGGTTATGTGCTAAAAACTTCATTTTGGGTTTTTTTCTCTCTCTCCTTTTCTTTTTTTCGTGTCTGAAAAAAAGGTGATAATTCGGGAGAATCGACTGTAACAACCATTTCTGGTAAGAAAATGAAGACTTTACTGCAATGCTTGTTACTTCCTGATAGATAAACCTGGGTTTATGTGAGGTAATGCAGGAAAGTTGTGATGCAAAGAAGTTCAGACACTTAAGGTTTTTATTGTTTATTTTTGAAGAGTAAATTAATTTCTTCATTCTACTTTGCAATAAAATAGCTTACCTTATAGGATCATTCATGGTTTGTGACAGTTGATGCTTGGGGACAAAGGAGGGGAAAGTTGTTTGACCAGGAGGCCTTTGGCCTGAAGAGTGAGCAGTTTGCAGAGATGGCAGAGAAGTGCTGTAGTGAGAGAGCTCACTTACATCTCCTCCCACTCTAGCAGATGTGCATATGTAATTTCATGTGGTGTGATATACTGCATGCGCGTGCACACACATACACACATGAGACTAATAACTTCTGGGACCAGAGGTGATGAACACCTTCTATGAAAGCAATTTTTTTAAATGGAAAATGTAGACACACAGAAATAGCTGTGTGAAAGCTTTCTTGCTTAATATATACTGACGTATCGTGCTCTGGAGAAAAATGTAATTCAGACACAAACACACATGCTTTTGGTTTTTTACAGATACAGTCTTTCTCTGTGAATGGTTCATCTTTAACAACTGCAGCCAATTCAATATTTGTTGTAGTTTATACCAAGCCAAATAAAACAGATGAAATCAGGATTTAGTTTTCACTCAGATTCCTCATATTTTGGCTGCTTGTTAGTTAGCTTAGAAAATAATTTGTCTTCAGTATTGTTACTTAAGAACCAAATATGCTTATTTGGTTTATTTATTATATATTTATTATGGTTTATATGGGTTTATATGGTATTACAGTATTTATTTATTATGGTAATATATGTAATTGTTATACATATTATCAGAAAGAAAAGCTCCCTTTCCATGTAATGAAGTCAATAGCTTTTTTTTGTATTGATATGTAACTATCTTTATGCAGAGTCACCAACTTTCATTTATTACTTCAGATTCTGCTCCTACAAATGATAGCAGTTCTTTCAGTAAAGAAGTTTGGAAAGCATTGTGTTCTTCAGCTATGAAGCTGCTCTGGCCCATTTAAAAAAAATTCACTAATTTGTCATATTGGAGTGATATAAAGTCATCCTCTAACCACCTTGAATTCCTGCCCTGACACCTAAATTATGCTTACCAAACACATATCCTTCCTAAGCAATATTTAAATTTTCTTCCACTGTCTTGATGTAATGATCTTTTTTTTCTTTTGCTATAGCTAAAAAAAAATTGCGTTCTTACTCTATTTTATTTACGTATGGTTACTGTAAAAAACAGCTTTTTTAAGACACAATTTGCCCAGACCCAGTGTGTCATCTCTGCTCATGACATTGTGCAGGAAAAGAGCCTTGGGGCTAAGCAGTTATCACTATTGGGTGTGCCAAATTCATCTGCATCTTCTAAAAGAACGAAATCAGTAAGAGGAAATTCTCTGAAGGAACTCCCTTACAAGCTGTTTGTATTCAGTTACTCAGATTTTTTAAATAATGTGAGCATTATTTCTACTATTTGTATTGAAATAATTGGAACATTTTTAACAAACAATACAATTGCTTTTAAAATGGATCTTAGATAAATATTATATTCAAAGTTTTGCATCTTTTTTCTCCAAAAACCATAGAAATAAAATATTATATTTATACAATTTTAACTTCTTTTATCTTTTTTTTTCCAGAATCCTCTATTTTTACTTATGTCATGTATCCTATTAACCCTTCAGGCAAGATTTTATTAATGTCTCCATTATTTAGATTTAGTTAGATTTAGATTTTGGTTTTGTTTAGATTTTGTAGATTTTTATTCTATTTGGGGTTTTTTAATTGTTTTTACTGTTATTTTTCTTCTTCAGATATGACTTTGGAGAAGGCTACACAAACTGCAGGTGAGAAATAGCGTGAAGAGAGTAAGGTCTGAAGGGAGATGTTTGTTGCATTAATGAAACCTGAATGTTTTTACTAACTGTGATTTGTTTAGTCCAAATTATTTTCTTACATATCTTAAAATTTTGTTTATCTACAATATGTATTTTAAGTCTGCATGGGTAGGGTTTTGAATAGCATTTAACTGACACTGAGCTTTCTTTTGTATACAAAATAATACATTGTTTACCAAAGCTCAAACTGGGTATATTTCTGTTTAGCAAGTATGTAGTTTTTTGGTATATCTATATATAGAATGTTTTCTGTATTTTCTGATGCTATTTGAAGTCTTAGAAGTAAAATGTACACTCCTTTCCTTAAAGGGACATGCTACATGTTCTTGCTTTTATGATTCTATGGTTCTATATATGTTCTTGCAATGAGTTGCCAAATACAATCATTAAAGACTCAATCAGAACTTGCTGCCCCTTTTTTTTCCCTGATGCTTGTATTTGAAAATAAGGAATATGCTCATCCCATGTCAGTACAGATTCTTACATGTCTGTATATGAGCTAGGCATCCCGCTGTTCATAGTTGATGGACAGAAAGACACGTTTTTAGAACATGATTCATCTTATGCTGAAATGCCCATGTAGAATAGGTTAAATGTGAATCACAACCTTAAAAACATCACTTTCTCCACTGAATAAATGGAACCTCGAGTAACTAGCTCGTATGGGGACATAGACACTGGATTGGATGGATCTTAGTCTGAACAGTGCTTTTTATTTCCCATTTCTTCTGGAAAGACAGTCTAAAGTGGAAAGTAGGAAACTTATTTTTGTGACATGTATTTCATACCATATTTTTAAGTTAATGTGAAAACTTAATTTTAAAACTTTTTTTTTTTAACAGAGGCTCTTAATGTCACTGATTATTACTCCACTGTAACACCAGGTAGGATTCAGATATCCCCACTTGTCTTCTTTTATGCTTATCAAACTTCAAGTGTGTGTGAGTTCAGGAAGTGTGCTCCCAAATATTTTTAACAGGATCTTCTTCCTTGTTATTATGGTGTGTCATATCAGCAGTCTGGCTTATGTCAGATTGATCTCCAGTCTGGTAGAAGGTTTAATTCTGCAGTTCTTGCCTAGGATGGCCACATACAGAAGAGTTTGGTCATTTTGTAAGTCAGAGCAGCAGGTTACCACTAGAGATGTATGACACACAAACTCAGGGACCATGTTTGCTTAAAAAAAGAAAATCCTCATGCCTTTTGGTAGATTGAAGCAGAATAAATCCAGTCACGATACTCTCAGCGCAGGCCCAGTCTATAGTAGTAGACTGAATTAATTTTTTATTATCCAGTTAGGAGCCTGATAGACCAATTAGAATGTATTTGCACTGAATTAGTGCAAATGGTAGAAAAACTGGCTTGCACCCATACTGTCTAGTATAATTGAACTGTGTGAATGTGACCTGAAGGTAGTTTGCAGTTATGTTATCTTCTGATCTGTAAGGGCTGTAAGCACTAGTGATTTTTTGATCGTTTATCCTCCACATTGCTATTTTGTGCATTTTGGCGGCATGCAGAGATCCTAAGCAAGACTAGGTGTCATACCAGCGGGTGCTCTGAAAAGAGAAAAGACTGATGTTAGTTTTTACTTTTGTGTCACTCCTGGATTTTGTGTTGGTTTTTTTGTGTTATTCTTTATGTAGTTGACAATTTTGACGAATTCAGTTATTTATTAACATTTCTTTAAGGGTTGTTTAAAGTGCTGATACAGTTTTCATAACTATTTCACTGACAACTGCCAACACCAAGGGGAAGGCAAATTTATTAGTCTGAAAATAATGTTTTCTATTAATTTGAGTATTGCTACCAGCTTACAGTCTGTATGCTCTGATGGCAGTTTATTGATGGTGATAAAATTGATAAAGCATCGAGCTATAACAGGCAAATACTTGTACCACAGAAAGAGTAAAAAATGTTAAAAATTGCCATTTCATTTGGTATAGCTAATGATAACAGCAGAGAAAACAGCATTTGTTTTTCTGTCAATTGAGGCCAATCTATCTGCTTAAGTAAGGAAAGTTGTGCTGCCATGTTGTTTTTATGAACAAGCATAAGTGTTTTGTCTTTGATGCAAATATTTTTCCAGTCCTATGTTTTGAGTTTATACAGCAGAACTATCTGTTTACAGCACCCTTAATATGGGTTCCATGTTATTTCTTTGCAGTGTAGGTAGTATTAAAAATATGGGAGCAGCCAAAAGCTTGCTGTAACTAATGAACAACATGTTTTACTAGTAGGAGTATGCATGCTTGCTGTTATCATAGTTTGAATTCTGTCAGAGCAGTTATACTTTCATTCTACCATAAGTAGCCATAGTAGGATCCTCAGAAGCAGAAAACATATTACCTAGTGATTGAACATGGTGATATTTGAAGAGTTTATATATGATATGCTGATTTCTGTTTTATTTGAATTAAAAATCAAACCAATCTAAAAGAAACCCACAACCAAGCATTTGCATGTGGGTCTTCTGTGGAAGCTGTTACAGAAAATGATTCAAAATTAATTAATCAAAGCCAGCATGTTTTACTCTGAATGCTAAGTTTTGGAAAATGTCATGGGAAGTATCCTAAAGAAGTGAAGACTAAACAGTGTGTGAAATATTTCTAAAAGGCAAAGACCTTTACATTTAAAACATTGAAATTATTGTAAGTATGTATGTTTGTCAGTACTGGGTTTAAATTCAACTTTTTTACTCACTAGATTTTTTTTTGTTCCCCAAAAAACTATAGCAGGAGAAACCATTTTATGCAACGTAACAACTGTCTGTAATTTTTCAGGTTTGTAGTTTTCTATTTCCTTTTTTTCTTACGAAAACCATGCACAAAAAACATTGAGTAATAAGTCAACTTTTAGTTGTTATGTACAAACTATCTCTGTAACAAATTTCTTGTGAATTTAGAGAGATTTTGTATAACTTAAAAAAAAGGGGGGGGGAATATTTTACAAGTAATGTTTAGTCTACTTGTATTTTTTTATCTTTGGTTTCTTATCAAAGGATACACAGTTGCAAATAAGAATTACAAAGCTGAGGAAAAAGAAACTACTATGCTGTGGTGGATGCTAACGCCTGCCTTATTAACTGTATCAGGAATAGAAGGTTGCAATAGTGTTTAGAATTATTGTAAAAGACTGTGTGTGTATTAAAAGTGTAATGTGACAGAACAGACAAACAAAAGAAAGTGGAAAGGGCCTTGATGTTCCATATATGTGTGTTAACAAAAGCATATTAAAAGGAGATTTTGTTGCTACTTATTGCTGCCTTCTAAAACACTGATAAATGGCTTTTGTGAGAAATACTTAAGAAAATGAAATTACTTTTGCCAAGTAGCTGTATGCATGCATACTTTAAAGGTGAGAAAGAGGCAGAATAAGTAACTGGCACCTACCCCAAGTTTCCCTGCTGACTGATGGAATAAACTGCTAGATGATTTGGATTGATGTCATGCATGCATTCCTGTATGGGCCTTTTATCAATAGCCTTCACTGAATGTGTGGCTACAGGAAGGGAAGTGTCGTAGAGGCTCCTTTTTGTCTCCAAAATGGACCTGCCAGCTCTCCAGGAGTGTTGAATGATACTTTGAATTATGGTATCCTGAAAGTTCCTTAGTCCCCAAGGGAATAATTTTCAGAGTATCACTTTGCTTTTACCCACATATTTTATTCTCGTTGTGGAAGTTGGAGTTGTATTAATAGTAATGTGCAGATGGGGTTCTTCTGTTCGGAGGGTGAGAACTAGAAGGAATTTAGAGACAACCATCAAAACTAAATATATAGAAAGCTAAAGAAAGCTATTGAACTATTCCATTTGTGGAAATAGTAAGTAGAAGAGATGGAAGAACAATTGCGAAAATAGTGAATGATCAAAAAAGCTAGTGTAAGTACTCTTTTCCCTTCTATTGCAATACAAGAGAGTGAATTTCTAATTTCTCAAGTAATTTTATATTATGTTTTAGTGTTGATTTTCTTAACTTTTTTGGTTTTAATTCTAGTGTTCTATGTGGGGAAGGTAAAACTTCAGGCAAGTGAAGAAAGTAACACATCACTAAAAGTAGAAATAGTAAGTGTTCTCTCTTTTAAAACTTTATTGTACGGAAGGTTGAAATATGGTTTTTTGTCTACACTTAAAATACTGATACCTTAATATGATTCTTGTTATGGCTTGTATAGTTTTGTTTTATTTCAAATATAGTTTGCAGTACAAGGTAATATTTGCAGTGGATGGATCTGCTCTCTCTCTTAAACAGTTGCTTTGCAACTAAATTTTATAATTCAACTAAGTAAACGTCATACAGTAAGGGCCTGTATTCTCTGTGTAGCCACTGAAAGGAGGGGGAAGCCCTGGGAAGTCTGGAGATAGGAACTGCCTAATTAATAATTTACATTCAGGCATACAGGATCTTCCTTTGGAGATTCGTTTAGGCAACATCATTGGATAGCAACAGTGTGCGCATAAATTTAGATAATTTCCTAGGAATAATTCATCTTGAGACTCTTATAAATAGGGTGTCATTCTATGCTTTTTGGCATGTGGCTAATGAGTTATTAATTTTGCAATAGGCCTACGTGACATGAGTGTATCCACTTATAAAACACAACAGAGGTTTAAAGGAACAGAATCATGCAAAGCAAGGAAGATATATATTATTCAGTATTGAGATAATACTATGAGGATGAGAATATTTAGTTGTTACAGATGGAAAACTGAAGGTAGGAAAAAAAGGAGACATTGACTTGTGAAGGGCCTTGTATCTTTCCTCTACACAACCCTGCCTGCACTCAGTCTGGAATTTCACATGCCAAACTCTGAAAACATGAGAGTAGTAACCAAATCACCACAGAGAGCTACTGCACAGGTGTGCATGAAGCACCGAGTTTGGGTAGGAGTAGGCCCCTGGCAAAAGCCACCTCTGTATCATGTTGTGTTTCAGTGGTGATAATGCCTACTGATACCATCCCAGTGTATTAACTTATGCCTGCCGCTATTAGAAAAATGGTTTTACTGTCTCTTGAAACTCTTCTACTTTTTAGAAGAATATTTCTTAGGTAATAGTCAATACTATATATGTTAGATGATGTTTTCATCAGAGTGTTTGCTGTTTGCATCGTGGCAACCAAAAGAACATAAGAATGCAGATCTAAAAGGGCATTTAGATAAACCTTACAGTGTTCCCTGGCCCTAGGGTTAGTTCATATATATTTAGATCATTAGTACCATGCTTTTCACCTGAGTTTGTGACTTCTTATTCCCAGGATTCTGCACTGTTGGTTACTTATGTCTATTTTGGAGCTTGTCCCATTGCTGCGCTTAGGAAAGTTTGTTCAGTGTCTGGTCTAAGCTGCCTTTGTTGCAAACTAAGCCAAATTCCAAATTCCACTCTTTTCAACATGAGATATGGTGAGGCCAATATCCTCTCACCCATATCTTTCACAAAACCGATCCTGTTACTCAGATTATACTAGATGAGCCATTTCCTTCCATAAGTTGTGACAACAATGTCATGGTAAATGTTTGTTTAAATGTATTCATGAGAAAATTTGCTTCTTATCTTTGGAATTCCAGACTTTTGTGAAAAAAAACCCAAACATTTCTTTTAAGGATAAAATTTACTGGTTTTACTTAGCTGTGGAATTTTTGTTTCTAACAGGTTAATAACATGACCAACAATCAAGTTACAAAATTAATTGCAGTTCCAGCGCCTACCCTGCAAGAATTGAGGTAAGGAATTTTGAATAAGGATTGAAATCTTTGTTATATTTGAAAAAGATGAAGTTTTTTGTGTGGTTAGCAGACTCTGCATTATTCCTGCACTTTATAAGTGAAAAACCTCAGGAGTTATGAGTTACTGTTCTTTAACATAAAATTCATATTGATTAGAAAAGTCTTGGTTTTGTTTTATTTTATGTACTACTGGAGTTTGTTTTAAAAAACTATATGCTTGCTGATTTTGTTTTAGGTCCTTCAGTTTCCTTGGGGCTCAACAAGGCCTAAGGGCCTTGTTTGTATGATGATGATGTTAATAGTAGTAGAAGTAGCAATATCTGGTAACATGAGGTGTGGATTGTTGAGAATGCCAGTCTGGCTTCTGCTCTTCATGAAGAAATGGTTTGTATAATTTCAGGGGTTCAGTTTTTTTTTCAATTTTTTTCAATTTTTTTCAATTTCCTCATAGGAAATTTACTAAGAGAACTTTCATATCTGCATGGTTTTTAATATGTATTCTTGGAACCAAAACTATATTTTTTATTTTGGTGTAGTTTCCTCTTTCACAGTCCTCATAAGGAGAAGTTTGAATGAATGAATATTTACTGCTATTCCCAAAACTTGTCCTGAAAATCAGGAACATGTAATTGGCCAACAGGTCTTTTTTGTAAAAGAAATGCACGTCTTACTCATTCTATTTCTGTGGTTTTCAGTATAAATTTAGAATTCTGTTCCAAATGCTTGCAGAAGGGCAACATTAAGACTTATCTTTTGTTCTTTCAAATAACTTATAAAGAAGTGGATTGGTGTTAAAATATGTGATGACAGGGGTTTAAACTTTGTGGAGTGACTACTAAAAGGCAACTTACTGAATGCTTAATCCATTGAAAAGTGTCCTTACAATGTTGGAACTGGCATGATTTAAAAAACAAACTAACACCGATCAACTGTTATTTTCTTCTGGTGGCTTTTTTTTCTCAGTAATTGCTTCTTTTATTCATTATATTGTTGTAATTGTTTTTAGAAACGTAAGTAGAAATTCTCCATAATGGTAACTTTTTTATTTTAAAGAATTTCAGAGTTCAACAAAACCTTGCAAGCAGTAAGTAAGGTAAGACTACTAATTATTGTTATAGCTTGGAAAACTTTATTATCAGTCCTATTATTATCAGTTTAGTATCAGTCCTATTTTGTCCTGACAAAACAATCTATTTTCACTTGTCATTACAGTCCTCCATTATGGAATGCAGTGCAGAAAATCAGAGGTTTGTTGTTAATCTTTTAAATGCTCATAAATTTACAAGCTCATATATTGATATATCAAGTATGAATGGCTGTGTAACAGAAATAAAAACAAGCTCTCTAGCAAAGTTAAGTTTGATAAAGAGACTGGAGAAATATATGTAGGCCGACAAAATCTCATCCCATTATTCTCCTAGCATTAGTGATTTATTATTTTTTTTTACCAAATTATATTGCTTTTCATTAGTCTTCTGGTGAAATACCAGCTTGCCTGCCATATTTTGTCTGTATCTCTATATTAGCTGACTTATACAGCAACTTAACCACTAAAGCTATGGGATTTGGGACCACCAAACTTCCAGAGCTTGTAAAGACAATGCAATATTTATGAGGGAATTGCTTCAGACATCCCAAGGTGCTGTTCTTTGGCTTGGGAAACCAGCCATCCTCAGGGTAGGGGGGGCCTGAGGCAGTAACCAGTTCAGAGTTTGGAAGCCATGTGGTATCAGAATGGCAAGGCTGCTGCACAGAGGTGATCCTGAAAACCCTGAAATGTAGATAATGTTTGTCAGTTTAAATGCTACTCACCACTTAATTGCTGGGCCTTTAAACTGATCAGCTTGCAAACACTATATTCTGAAACAAAATGTGGAACTTCATTTCCCCAAATACTTGAATTTAGGGTTTATCTTCCTGTGTTAGGATGAAAGAAAAGTCCAAACCACTGAGACAGTTCCAGACAGTAAGTCAGATCACACTTTCATATAATATCCTGGCAGTATAGGGTACTCTTTTCATTCTTGTTAGCTGAAAAAAAGATGAAAGTTTAGTCAGGGTTTCAAGTCATTGAACCATAATTGTAAATACGTAGTTATATGCTAAATGGGTCTTTAGGTTCTCTCTAAAGTCAAGTGAGAAAATACTGGCTTTCCCTAGGTGATGGAGATTTAATATGCACTGATGATAGCCACCTACGACACATAGAAACTCTTGGAAGGCTTTTTACAATAACGGTGGAGATTATATCATCTTTACAAATCAACTCTTTAATGGCTAATATTCATTAGGGAGGACCTCATTTAAGAATCAACAGTGTCTATAGAGAAAACAGAAAAGAAGCTGCCTCATACTGAGGTATTGCTCTTCTCTGTAGCCTGGTATAGTGTTTTATGTGCATTAAAAATATCCCCAAATCTGAAAAAGCCTCAGAAAAATGTGCATTCAGATTTAGCGTTTGTGCTAATGTGCTTTCAGTTAATATTTTATGTTAGTTTTATGCGTCATAAAGATGAGACAGATCTGTTTCTTGAGTTTAAAGGGTTTTCTTCTCGTCATAGTATATATTGCAATTTCATAATGAAGCTGGCTGAGAGAGAGAATACAAGCAGTTTAACAGACAAAGCAGAAATAAGCCGACTTGGTAAGTTATGCTTTAAACACAGTCTTATCACAGTGAGCCTTTCAGATTAAATTTTCTATCTTTACATGTGACCTTCAGGAAGCTGAAGGAAAAGATTGTTACATATTTTTAGGTAAAAATATATTTTTGCTGAAAAATAGAAGTGATCAAAAAATGCAGCCATCTGATTTTGGGGTTGGGAGGGGGAAGATAGAAATATGTTTAAAAAAACTTCAGTATAAAATTTCTGCCCGCATCAATAAAGCAAAATTTGAAAGAATTATGTGTAAAATTACTTGAGGACATAAATGTGTTACTGAAATGGTGATCTATATTGAAAAGTTTATAAAGTAGCCAAGATTTCTTAGTAAAGTTGTGATAGTATGAAGTCATGACTCATACCATTTGTTTCAAAAGATGTAGCATTGCATTTTTATTTACATTAACAGAAAAAGACATCTGTACTTTTCAGGTATTGAGCAAAAGTCTGGGGGTATTTCAGTATTCTAACTGGTCAAGATCTGTTTTGCAAATGCCATTTCAGAAAAAAAAATCAAAAGCAATTATGCCATTTACACTATTGTGTAAATGGCATAATTGCGTAATAAATCACATGCTTATTTGAATACCATAGAATCATGGAATCATAGAATAGTTAGGGTTGGAAAGGACCTTAAGATCACCTAGTTTCAACCCCCCTGACATGGGCAGGGACACCTCCCACTAAACCATGCCACCCAAGGCTCTGTCCAACCTGGCCTTGAACATCGCCAGTGATGGAGCATTCACAACTTCCCTGGGCAACCCATTCCAGTGCCTCACCACCCTCACAGTAAAGAATTTCTTCCTCATATCCAATCTAAACTTTCCCTGTTTAAGTTTGAACCCGTTACCCCTTGCCCTCTCACTACAGTCCCTCATGAAGAGTCCCTCCGCAGCACCCCTATAGGACCCTTCAGATACTGGAAGGCTGCTATGAGGTCTCCTACTTATTATTTAGCAATAAGCCATTTTTATGCTTCAGGATAAACGTGTTTAATGCTTCTTTGTCATCTCAGACCAGTGCTGCTGTTCATCCCTGAAGTATTGTTCATTGACTGCTGAAGAATTACAAATGTAGTGAGTATAAATACAAAATCTGACCTGCTTATTTCCTAGATTCCCCAATACATTAATAGAGTCAACTTCTGTGATGCAGTGTAATAGCCAGGAAGGACTCCGCAAGAACAAACTGACAAGGCATTTTCCTAGATAGCTCCCTTCCCATTCGTCCCTCTTCCCTTCCCTTCTTTCCTGTTTTTTTGTTTGTTTTTGATGCAGATAGCTTTTGTGTTCAGCATCAGGTCACCTCCAGAACAAGCAGCAAAGGCAGCAGTAGTATTTATGGGCTTGCTAGTTAACAAATAGAGCAAAATAGAATGCAAGAACTCTCAAAGCAGTCACAGAATTTGTATTTGTTACTAGATCATGAAACACCCAATCTAATTGCTTTTACAATATGCATTATTGATGTTATGTCTGTATCTTTTATATATATTCCTGTATGATAACTTATTTTCTTTAAAATATAAACAGTGTTAAATTTAACATGCATTTCTGTGCCTTCTTTTTTTTTCTTTTTTTTTTTTTTGCAGTACTATAAAAGTGCCATCTCATTCTATATGGGTTCCTTTCTCCCATTTCCCTTCTCTCCCTAAAGAGACTTCCCCCAAATCCAGTACTCTTATTTCACCCACTATGCTTTCCACCAAACAAAGCCCTACAGTTAGACCACTGATCCCACCATTCACAGAAATGTCTTCTGGAACACTTTCCACACCTCCCTCTACAAATACTCTCTCTGAAGCTTCTACCACATCCGCTACTGAAACTTCCGTGTCTTCCACCAGTGTTACCACTATACTTCCTTCTTCTGAGTCTCCTGCCCAGCCTACCATGCAGACTTTTCCTTCCATAGCTTCTAATAAATCTGTCACTATTTCCACACCTGCAGCAAAATCTGACACTAATGCTGCTTTCTCAGTTAGATCTGATGGTGTGTATCTTAGCAAGCCTATTACAATAATTTCTCCTTCTGTAGGTTTCACTAAACATTCTGCAGTATCCTCTTCTGAGCTTCCCCCCAGACCTTCAGTAACAGTTTCCCCCCTGGAGGCTACCACCAAATCTGTTACAGAAATTCAACCTGCTACAGATTCAACCCAACCTATTCCTAGTTACAAAAACATTACTACAGCGCCTATTCTGCCCCTTACTCCTTTCACAATAACTTTGACCCCTACTGTTAGTCCTATCAACCATGCTGTCTCAGCTTCTCATCATCATTCTACTGCTGATAGCCATGGCAGCATGCCTGAAGGGAGCACAGGTAAATATGACAAGTAAATTGATTTTTTTTTAATTCAAATGCTATATATCTAATTTGCTTTTAAATTTCATTAAACAATATTATATACTCAATCTGTGACCTTCCAGTTACTGTGGAAAACCTGAGACAACTCTTGTGAGGTGTATACTTACTTTAAAATACATTCAGATGTCTTTGGCTATGATGAGTGATACCTCACTCCACAAATTGGTTTGTAACTGTGATAAACAGGTACTGTGCTAAGTTCCCAACGGGTACTTTTTGCAGAAAATATTAAGTCACTGAGCCAGTTAGCTAATTTTTTTACTAAGCGAGTATTTAAAATATTGCAAATCAATGTTGGATCATTCTTAAAATTTTGGGTTTGATTAGGAATATTCTTAGTGGCTATGTATATTCCTGTGGAGACTGCGCACATCTTTGCAAGTTTCTTTTTAAATTGCTGGTTTTTCCTTGATTTTATTCTACTTTCAGGCATCCAGTAGCTAAAAATCCAGAAAAATAGACTATTTTACATCACTAATGGCCTGATGTGAGGAACTGTGTAATCAATAAAAGGTTGAATTAATGCTGGCTGTTTGAAACCTTGCTTTATGTTTTCATAAGATTTGAGGTATTACTATCTGCAAAGTAGCTCATAGTGAGAAAAGGGAATTCTGTTTCACATGACATGTTGAGAGACCTTTCAAGTTGTGATAAGATTTGCTGGTCAAGAGAACTAAGTGTTTTTTCTGCTTCTCAAACATTACTTAATTTGTTGAATGTAATGTTTCAATAAATGCACAACTTTTCTTTTGGCACAGGAAAGACACTACCAGCTACCACATACACAACTTCTGTATATACCACCATTAGTATCACCACAGCTGAGCAAATTGTGTCCAAAATAGAAAATGATTTAGCAGCTGGAAAAGTAGAGCCAAAAGATGTAGAAAGGATGGTTAGTGAGGTTAGCAAAGTCCTGACTGCTTCTGAACCATTACCACCCCGAATATCTAACAGGTAGGTCATTGTGGCAATAGATAAATGTGTGTTATATTGACTGTCTTGATAAATGGGCGTTAGCAAAATTAATTTTTTAATAATCATAATGCAAAACAATGTTTCTTGTTCAAAATGGAAGGAATATCATTCTGGTGTTACCAGATAGAACAGAATAGGATTATGGTGTAATATGATTTATATAATACCATGGAAAACAATATAATTTTGCGTGTTAATACCATATAAGTGAGCAGAGTCAGCTGTGTTTTACACTATGCTTCGATTGCTGCTCCAAAGCTACACATTGCCTGAGAATTGTGGGTGTATGTACTTGGTGATACTAAGTATCTCTTTTCTTAACAGAATTATCAAACTGGTGGATTATATTGGCTTAAAGCTGAACTTCTCAGGAACATCTGCTGATTTTGCCTCCCCTTCCTTGGCTCTGGCAGTTGTCAAAACCACCAGCATCCGCTCCAACCAAATGTCATTTGCTGTCCAGGACTCAGCTGATCTCCAGGTTAAACACTGATAATTTTAAATGCTTACAAATTCTCAAACATTTATTTTAGAGTATTTATGGTTTTATATTTATATGTAACATGAGTTTGTTCTGTGTTTACATCATAATTTCAGGATCTTTAATTCACGTTAGTTTCAGAGAAAAAATACTTCCATTTTGAAGCCCTCCATAGTTTTCCTTTCATCTTCTATTGTGTAAATAAGTAACAGACCGGCATTTGACTAATAAGCTGTTAGAGAGGTACAGCCAGAACACTGGAATGGACAGAGTGCTTGGCAGAATAATTTTGCCTCAGAAACCCTGAATCATGAGTCACTTCATCACCCACCTGACAGTGCTGAAATTTGTCAGTGTTACCAGATGGCTTCATCTGTTAGAAGGAGATTAATTGCAGAGTGTTCCAGGAAAGAACTATTACGTTGTTCACATAATGACATTCGTACATTTGTCACTCATGACTATAGTTGGTCTTGCCAAGAAGTGCTTAGAAAGTTTGGATCCACTTTCTCTCAAAATCTCCCTCCTGCTTGAGGAAATAATAATTTGGACAATACCAGCCTTGGAGGCTTAAGCAAGGACATATTGAAAGTTTTGAATAGATTTTGGCACATTCTGTCCCTAAGAGAAGGAACGTAGCATGAGCCATAAGTAGTGCTGGAACTGTTCTGTGACACTGAAAATGGTCTGATAACATTTGAGTTCTTTGACATATTCTTTGCAATATGTGCTTCATGAATCTGAGGTGACTGGGAGGTGATAGTGCTGAAAACCAGATATTTGCTAATGATTTTTTGGAAATCTTTGGCACTGGCAATGAAATGCAGAGACTTTTCAACAAGTATTACTTAGTTCAAACCACAGCAACAGCAATGCTTTTGTGGAATTGATTCAGGATTTCTTTGGTGGCTGTCTAAACCAGTGATCTCCAAAATGGGGTTTGAGTACCCCTGGTTGTGCATGCAGCAG
The DNA here is from genome assembly GCA_017639245.1 of Myiopsitta monachus. Lineage (NCBI taxonomy): Eukaryota > Metazoa > Chordata > Aves > Psittaciformes > Psittacidae > Myiopsitta > Myiopsitta monachus. The sequence continues at coordinate 26,517,874 of CM029927.1, forward strand.
TCCATTGGGGTGCAGGAAGTAAATATTTTTTATATGATTGATAAATAAAAAAATATATCTTTTTAAAGAATGTTTAATCTTCATATCATCCTTTTTCAATTTCAATTTTTGTGTATGTTTTACAATATGCATAGTTAGTACAGTAGTGCATGCATATAACTTGTAAATGGATAGATACATATTGGGGCGCATGCCTAAAAAAATTTTATGGGGTGCATGATCAAAAACGTTTATTGAACAAAAGAACAGAAGAATTAAGAATTGAAGAGTTAAACCACATTGTTAATGCACTGTGAGGAGCACAGACTGATATTCCTATTACAGCCATTGTTTGAATACACAGATAACTTATTTCTTCAGTTTTGCTGATGTTACACATCTCTCAGGAACTCTGAAATGATGATATTTGTATGTAAAGTGACTAATGTACAACAAGAAAATGTTACAGAGTTTGTACTAGACAAAGCTCTCTGTCCTGTAAGAACAACACAAAAAACTGGATGAAAGTTCAGATCTTTTTCTAATAATATTCTGCCAGTGAGCTCTTGAGATATCTGAACTGTAGATTATCCAGTTTATTTTTGTTATTTTTGCCAGATGATCATGAAGTTAGGATTTATGTTCTCAGATTCTGCTTAACCTACTATATTTAAAAACCAATTGATCAATAATAGCTATTTAAAGTTTTTCTGAATTCTGACATACTTCATATGGGGTATGTATCAAATTCTTTGCCTCTCAGGCTTGAATGTTACTCTCCTTGCAAGGTTACATAGACTTGCCTAGGTTGTTGCTCTTCACCTTTCTCAAATCAATATTATCCATCACAGCAATGTGTTTTCTTCCTGTAAGCAAATGGGGTAAAGCCAGAGTATTTTCAGTGGTAGGCAGACCTGAAACGAATTACATCCTTTTCAAGCCTGCAGATGCTATTTATTCATTGGAGCAGGAAAGTAGTGAGACAGCAGTAGTGAGTTCCCGACAATGATAAGAGAGATGCATTTCAGAGTTCTAAACTGAAAGTAAGTCATAATTTATTTTTAATGTAGTGATGGAAATGAAGCATAATCCCTGCATTTATTTTTCAGATTTCTCTAGGCAGTAATGCAATTAATGATGTAAATAATCTTGGATCAATTACACTTCCTTCATCATTGCTGACCAGTTTACCCCATGATGAGTTGAACTTGGCTTCTAGAATTATATTCAACCTCTTTAAAAAGACCACTGTGTTCCAGGTATCTTTTTGATCCTCTACTCATAAGGGTTTTAAACTCAAGCCTAGAGCAAAATAAAATGTGAATGGACTTTACTACCACAAAGCACATTACGGAGCTTCCTGATTTAAAATGTGATTGGTTTTGTCCAGTGCTCACTCCAGATAATAACTGAGCTTGTAGGTGCTGTACTGTAGTATTGTTTCGTTTATGATTTTAAAATCTTATTCTTTTTTGTTGTTCCAGGATCTGTCCTTGAAGAATGCATCTTTAATCAGCAGTGTTATATCATCGAGTGTTTCTAACCTCACAATTAGCAACTTAAAGGAAAATGTTACTGTCGCTTTACAGAATATCAAACCTAATCAGGTATGATCTACATTTTGACATGCAACTTTGTTGCCTCCATTAGAATTGTTGTAGACAAAACACTGTATTAAGAATACAGATCTGTTGGCTCTGCTTTACTAGTGTGGGCTTTTCATCTCCATTTGGACTTTCCAAATCACTCATCTTTGTTTATTTATTACTGGTATGAATTTTTTTTCTTCAGTGGTTTCAGATAATGTCACTCTATAACTTATCCATTCAGTTATGTTTTTATCTTTTCTACTTGCTCTTCTATCTTATTCTTCAAAGAATAAAACCTTCTAGATGAAAATCTGACAGTGGGTGTTGCTACACAGATGCTGCAATCATGACATTTGTAGGGGCATCATGGCCGGACAGGAACACAAATATTTTTAATGAGGGGGAATGTTGTTCCTTAAACTGCAACACAGGATTGTTTCATCTGCAAGTATTAGGGCTCATCTACAGCATCTCTTTCCTAAATAGGCAACAAAGATTAAAATCTTCTATCCCATATCTTAAAATGTAGTGTGGTCTTTACTTGTCTTGAGACATTATTCTGTTTTGAGATATAACTGTAGAAGTATTAGTACTCATAGCAGTATAGTGCATTACTGCTACTATTTTTAGGATTTTCATGTGTGTAGGGGAAATCCACTTGTAAACCTTTAACATCATGGTAGTATAAAGGGATCAAATATTTGCAAATGAAAAAGTGTTTCCTTGTCTTTGTGGTCATCATGTTCTTGATACTTTCAAAATCACTAAGGATGAGAAATCCCAAGAATTTGTATAGTGTGGGAAGGCAGTGAAAGAGCATTCATTCATAATATTCTACCAGGAACAGAACCTTAGCATAAACATGAGAGCTAGCTCCTATACGCTGACTTCAAAATTGTTAAGCATATTTTCACAAGCATATTGCAATACTAATCCATTCTTTATCCTGTATACTGTATTTATTCTTGCTTGCATTTTGTAGATAATTAATAAATGACTTGATCATAAACTCATAGTTTAGTAAAATTTTCCTTTTTTTTTTTTTTTCTTCCCTCCTGAACAGGATAATTCAACAGTTAGATGTGTTTTTTGGGACTTTAATAAAAATGGTAAGTACCTGATATAACCTAAGATATCATGCTGGTTTAGCTATGTTATAGAATCATAGAATAGTTAAGGTTGGAAAGGACCTTAAGATCATCATCAAGTTCTAACCCCCCTGCCATGGGCAGGGATACCTCACGCTAAACCATGTTGTCCAAGGCTCTTTCCAGCACCACCAGGGATAGAGCATTGACAGCTTCCTTGGGCAACCCATTCCAGTGCCTCACCACCCTCACAGTAAAGAACTTCTTCCTTATATGTAACATAAACTTCCCCTGTTTAAGTTTGGACCCCTCGTCCTGCCACTACAGTTCCTAATGAAGAGTCCCTCCCCAGCACCCTTATAGGCCCCCTTCAGATACTGGGAGGCTGCTATGAGGTCTCCATGCAGCCTTCTCCAGGCTGAACAGCCCCAACTTTCTCAGTGTCACTCATGTTAATATAAATAGAAGTTTTTATGAATAACAAAGCTGTTTTCTTTCACAGGTGGACATGGAGGCTGGTCATATGAAGGCTGCATAGTTAAGGAAAGTAGAGTAAATGAAACCGTCTGTTCATGCAACCACCTCACAAGCTTTGCAGTTTTGATGGTAATTGTTTTGAAAATTATTTTAATAAATTATATTAAAAATTACCCTGATCCAAGAACATACTTAAGCATGTATTATCTTAAGCAAATGAGTTTTCAGTAAGCACATACCACCTATGAAATACTACTCAGATTTATTTACTTCAGTGTTAGTACATATGGCCGTTCATTTAGTCACGTGCTTAAGCTGCCTGTTGAATGGCAGCCCGTGAGTTCCACTGTAGTAAAAAATTCCTTAAGTGCTTATTAAACTGCAGCTTTTACATTTAGGCAATTGTTTATACTGTAGGAAATGGAAAATTAGGATTAATCAAATTTAAAACAGGTTTTTAATCAAATGGGATTTCACAATTAAAATCATACAATATTTTCAAGTTGTAAGGGACCCATAAGGATCATTTGAGTCCAACTTCCCACTCCTTGCAGGGCTAGATTGGCTTTTCTGGGTTTTAGGAAAGATTCATGATGGAAAGAACTGTTTCCGTTGGTATTTAACAGCAGAAGAAAAGGTATGTTTTGAGGGTTTTTTGACCTTTTTCTATTTAATAAACATTTTATCTGAAATTAACTTCTGTTTCCATTTTAGAACTTGTATGGAAATACTCCTTTGAATCCTACAGAAGAATTGGTACTGACTTTTATATCCTATATAGGCTGTGGCCTCTCTGCAATTTTTCTTTCTATTACTCTTGTGACCTACATAGCCTTTGAGTAAGTACCTGTTCAGCTGAGCTCCCTTTATTTTTTCAATTATGATTGCTTGTAGTCTTCAAAGTCCTTACCAATAATACGGATTATATCTCAGCTAATAATACACGGATTTGTCCAGTTTACCAAGAAGGTGTTGATTCAGTCTTCAGGAATGTTGATGTTGCACACAAGTGTATTAATCATAAGGCTTTTTACAGTCAGAAGTGAAGAAGTAGCACTCTTAAATATTTTATAACGGATTATCATAATAGAAGGGTGAAGGAATGTGCTTGAAACACAACATATGTAGAACAGAGCAGAATGATAGAATTTTAAAATGCATTTGTATTCTTTGTTGGTTTTAGAACTTTTCTCTTACATTTAAGCCTTAACTATTGAATCCTCCATCCTATGTTTTGGAAACTGTCCCCAAAGTTACTCAGCACATGTTTAGTCTCTCATTATCCTGTCATCAAGGACTTGCTTGTCTCTGACAAGGCTTTAGAAGCCCTGTCAAAAGCCTAATCCAGCTTAGCAATAAAGAATAGTCACATTTTCATTTTTGGAAGAACTGCAACAAGAACTCCAACATACAGTGTAAAACAAAAAAACCATGGTACTAAACTCCAAGAATTCAGGTTAATAATTGTATTTACGTAGCCTTATTATAACAAACTTTATTAATATATTCAAGCATTATATATGAATGAAAATATGTATTTTTTTCCTTGGTGTTTGTGCACTAAGGACTACAAGAGAAGAAGTAAGCCAGAAATCCATGGACAATTGATGTCATCTCACTAATTTGCCTTTTTTAGGAAAATCCGGAGAGACTACCCCTCCAAAATCCTTATTCAGCTCTGTGCTGCATTACTTCTACTCAACTTGGTTTTCCTCCTTGACTCATGGATTGCACTGTATGATACACGAGGCCTGTGCATTGCAGTTGCAGTATTTCTTCACTATTTCCTCTTGGTTTCCTTCACCTGGATGGGCCTAGAAGCTTTCCACATGTATCTGGCCCTTGTGAAAGTCTTTAATACCTACGTACGGAAATACATTCTTAAATTTTGCGTCGTTGGTTGGGGTATGTAGGTTTTATTTCCCCTTTTCTCTTAGCAGGTATTTCAGTGAATGTGACACAGGTTAGAAATTAAAATAAAGCAGTCAGTAAGTGTTACAACCTTGCAGTGACCAGGTATTTACTATCAGTAAATTTGATCCTATACATTCCACCTTTCTGAGGTAGGAAACTCCTTCCTACCTGCAGAACTGAGGCTGCTGCGATGCAAGCTGATAAAGAATTTTGCTTGTGCAAGTACAATAGAACCAATTTTGAACATTCATGCTTCCGTTTCCATTTACTAGACAGATGGTGTCAGTTGTGTCTTGAAAATAATAAGTGTATATATATATTCTGTTTCTGGGATAGCACTGTTGCTAACAAAAAGCAGCAGACAAGATCTAACTGGGTAAAAAGATTCTAGACCTGATTATAGTCTTTGGCCACTTAAGTAAACATGAGTGAAGGCACTAAAATCAATAGAATTATTTTATTAAAGCAGATGTAAGAAAGAAAATCAGATATCAAATCAGTTTATTGAGTGATGGTATTTGCTGCTTTATTCAGAAATGTTTGGAGCTAACTGTAGAGAAGAACTCCTGTTTCTTTGCAAGTTATGCTCCTGAGCAGTTTGAATGTTCCCGGTTTTAGACTCTTTAGACAGCTAGTAGTCAACAGAATTCAACAGACAAATTTCAGAAATGACCTCACTTGGAGTATTGTGTGCAGTTCTGGTGTCCTCAACATAAAAAGGACATGGAACTGTTGGAACAAGTGCAGAGAAGGGCCACAAGGATGATCAGGCGGCTGGAGCACTTCCCGTAAGAAGATAGGATGAGAAAGTTGAGGCTGTTCAGCCTGGAGAAGAGAAGGCTGCATGGAGACCTCACAGCAGCCTCCCACTATCTGAAGGGGGCCTATAGGGATGCTGGGGAAGGACTCTTCATGAGGGACTGTAGTGATAGGACAAGGGGTAATGGGTTAAAACTTAACCAGGGGAAGTTCAGATTGGATATGAGGAAGAAATTCTTTACTGTGAGGGTGGTGAGGCACGGGAATGGGTTGCCCAGGGAAGTTGTGAATGCTCCATCCCTGGTGGTGTTCAAGGCCGGGTTGGACAGAGCCGTGGGTGGCATGGTTTAGCGTGAGGTGTCCCTGCCCCTGGCAGGGGCATTGGAACTAGATGATCTTAAGGTCCTTTCCAACCCTTAACTATTATATGATTCTATGATTTCACAGAAAAATAGAACCATTTCATGTGCTCATACTAATGTTTTTCTTATGATTTTTACTTTTATATTTTTTCATAATCTTTAAGGATTACCAGCAGTAGTTGTGTCCATCGTGTTGGCAGTGTCACCAGATAATTATGGACTTATAACTACTGGAAAAGTTTCACTAAACGGACCTGATGAATTGTGAGTTGAAGGGGGGTGCTTTTTTGGGGGATGGGTGGGAGACACATCCTACAAAATGGTTTTTCTTTAAATATTGGGAAGGGAAAGAAACAATGGAAGAGTTTTGAAATTATATAGCTCTACAGTATATCATGTGTTTTGTGCTTACGGCTTATATGAAACTTCTTACCTTTTGGCCAAAAAGTACTTTCTACTAAAAAGGCATAATGGCTTGAATTGCAACAAACTACACCTTTATCTCATGTTCATTTTACTGCCTTTCGGTATCTGATAATGATTGACAGACTGCTCTTGTGTTCTAGCTGCTGGATTAAAAACAGAATTGTCTTCTATATTACTGCTGTGGGATACTTTTGTGTAATATTCCTGATCAATATCAGCATGTTCATTGTTGTGCTGATCCAGCTGTGTCGTATCAAAAAGAAGAAACAGCTTGGTGCTCAAAGAAAAACCAGTATTCAAGACCTTAGGAGTGTTGCTGGCCTCACATTCCTGTTGGGAATTACTTGGGGATTTGCCTTCTTCACAGTAAATGATGTATTTACTTACCTCTTTACCATTTTCAACACATTGCAAGGTGAGTTTATGTCCTGGGTTCAGCAGTAGCAGTCATTTTTCTCCTTCTTAGTAGCTGGTGCAGCTCTGTGTTTTTGACTTTTGGCCTGGGAACAGTGCTGATAACACAGTGTTTTCAGTTACTGCTTGGTAATGTTTTGGTCTGGCCAAGGACTTTCTGAGCCTCATGCTCTGCCAGGGAGGAGGGGAAGCCAGGAGGAAGCAGAGACAAGACACCTGACCCAAACTAGCCAAAGTGGTATTCCATACCACAGCACATCATGCCCGGGATGTAAAAATGGAGAGCAGAGACATGGAAGGGTGGGGGTTCACTGCGGGGTCGGGCGTGGTATCAGGTGGTGAGCAGTTGTATTCTCTTCCCTTGTATTTCTCTTGTCATTATTATTATTGGTGGTAGCAGTAGTGATTTGTGTTATACCTTAGTTACTAAACTGTTCTTATCTCAACCTGTGGGAGTTGCATTCTTTCAATTCTCCTTCCCATCCCTCCGGGAGCAGGGGGGGAAGAAAGAGAGGGGCGTGAGTGAGCAAACTGCGTGATTTACGGCTTAAAGCACGACAGTTTATCCTTCATGTGACAGCTCATTGCATATTATGTAATGAATAAAACATTTAGAAATGGCATTTTCTTGATTTAGCAATAGACTAATTCTGATGCGGCCTTTAACATATTAATTAAATTAGAGATGATACGGCTTTATTGTAATCTTAAATTACAGTTATGTTACAGAAAGGTACAGGAAAGCTAGCTACTATTTGTAGGTACAGAGTATTTATAAATATCTTCATTTAAAAAATGTATGCAAACCAGAATCCAGTGGAAGTGACTGCATTTCTCTGGTCAACAGATCAATTGCAAATAGTTACTGTAAGTGTTTATGTAATAATGCAATTAATGTAGTGAAAATTATCATTTCTCCACTTCCTCTAAGACGTAGGATTGAGGTGGGACATTCAACAAAGGACCATTGAGACAGGCAAGGCTGCAACATCTAAAAGTTAGTGGTCTAACTGTTGAGCATGGCCTTTAGTACATAAGAACATAGAAAAAGTAGATATGAAGGCACGCAGCTTTGCAAATGCCAGGATGATATTGGACATAGAGTTTCAAAGGCTGCAAAAGCTTTCATATAAACAGAAGGTATCATAGGTGCCTGCAGTTATCAAAGTATACCTGAATTGCCCTACTGAAGTTTGGATTCAAACTTCTGCTTAAATGGCACTTTAGGTGACTGGCTGGCTTATTTCCCAGAGAGACTAAAACAACATTGCAGCTCAGTGTATATACTTCTTCCCTATTGCTATGTTGATCTTTTGAGTACCTCTTTGGTAACTTGAGGGGTTGAACCCACATCTTCCCAGGTCTCTCATGGGATTGTGTTGAACTGACACAAGACTAGATTCTGTGTGGTCAGAATAATCCACTGTGTTAAGTTAGGTGCTGGGCAAATTTTTGTATTAGAAGTAATAAGGGTACATAAATTGTATTGACTTTAATTGAGCCAGTGTTTCAAAACTAAATTTGAAAATGGTATAGAACCATCTTTACAGAGCAACACTTAGTTAGTCAAAAATTCATCCCAAAAGCCAAAGTTGGGAAAGATACTGAAGCAAAGGATGATGTAAGTAGTCTCTTCTAGTGGGATTTTACACACTTAACTGGCCTTAAAAGTCAGTAAATATAACATACATGCATGTCTGCAGCAGTCTGATAATTTAGCTTTCCTTCATGTTATCTTCTATTAATTGTGAACTTAACACATCTGTTCTCATGGACACACTGCAGCTGAGAAATTGTGCAAAGACCGAGTGCCACTTTTCATTACAGGGCAAAGATGACAGTGGACTTTTTATCAGAGAAGGTTAAGACCCACCTTGCGTCTGGTAGTAGTGAATGACAAGGAGACAAGTCTGTAATGTGGCACTGGCAAGAAACAGGGATGGCAAGAGATGGGGATGAGCCCCATCCCTTCTAGAAAATATTTGGCTTTGAATTTCTGGCAGTGAGGGTACTAATTATTTTAGATATGAGTTCTTTTCTTTGTATGGATGCTTAAAGTTTTGTAGTTACTGGTTCTGCTACAGTTGGTGATAACAGGTTGACTGCTAATAAAAGATGGGACAGTGTCACACCATGTGCTAACAGCTGCATAGCCTGACAGTGTCATAGCATACCCTCTTCTTGACATTGCTTAGAATTTTTTTCAAAAAAATAAAGTAAATTTCAAGATCCACAGAATTTTTTCCTTCTTATTTGATAGAAGGAAGCTTTATGCACTTTGTGAATTTGGTTACATTTGTTGTTCCTGCATTTGTGTGTATGATTCTTCTCATCTATTTAATGAAAAAGTACTCTTCGGATTTGAGAGCTGTAAACTTTCTCACCAAAGAAAGGTGTCATTACTTTTGATTACAAATTTAAAAGCAATGGAAGAAAACCAAAACATTGTTCACTAAGAAGTAGTAAATGTAAATTTTCAACATTCTCTAATGTTATTGTTTTGCAGGGTTCTTCATTTTTATCTTCTATTGTGTAACGAAGGAGAATGTCCGTAAACAATGGAGAAGATACCTCTGTTGTGGGAAATTCAGGCTGGCTGAAAACTCTGGTAAATATGAATACTTCTGAATGCTTACACTCTGTTAAGTTCCTCATATCTTGTAATACTTTCCTTAAAGAAAAAAATAAATCATGTTACTGCAGTTGCAGTTCTAATTTATTATCCAAGGTGTACTAAACCTCCAAAATTATACTCTTTAAAGGTGGTGGCTGATGCAGTTCTTACATGCATACGTACTGTTGCATTAACCTGTTAACTGCAGCTGATCTCTTCCACTGTACTATAAAGTCATGGCTTTGCAGAAGACTTGATCGGTTAGAAACGATGAGATTTGTTACAGCTTCTGTGTCAACTGTAGTTCTGCCAGTGACTTCCACATAGTTTAAACCAAAAAAACTGTAAATGATTTTATGCTCTTTTGTTATTCAGTAGTTGACTTCTCCATAAAGCTGTATACTTTTCATACACTTTAACTTAGAGGGACAACTGTACTTTAGTCATTCTTCTGATCTGGTCTGCAGTCATAAAACTGTTACAGTTGGCTGCTTGTCTTAAAAAAGGGACGAGAAAAGGGAACCAGATTTAAATAATTCTAAACATCAAGAATCATAAAATTCTTAGAATATTATTCTGTCTAGAATACTGTGAGGAAAGTGGGAAAAGCCTTATTTTTATTTTAATTCAGTTATATTGTTTATTATCTATCTTTTTATATATTGCTTGTATGAGCTGTGCTATTTTCTATAACATTTATCTATTGTAGACTGGAGTAGAACTGCTACTAATGGCTTAAAGAAGCAGACTGTAAATCAAGGAGTGTCCAGTTCTTCCAATTCCTTACAATCAAACAGCAACTCCACTAACTCTACAACACTCCTAATGAATAATGATTATGCAGTGCATGCAAATGGAAATGGTATGTATAATGCAAAATAGTGGTTTTTTCCTTGTCTTAAAACGGAAGTTTTAAGCTCTTTCATGCTGATGTGGAGTGAGGTGCTGACGAAATACTATCTAAAGTAGAGGATCAGAATATTTCAGGATGTCTCCACAAATGATACTACACATCTGTTTTAGGGAACTATAAACAAAGTTTTTAAATATCCATTTCTCCTACTCAGTGGGAACTCTTGATTTATGTATCAAATAGTAGGTAAAGTTAATTATTAGAGAAATTACTTACCAGAAGCTGCTGTTAAAGCTTGACCTGCATATGTGACAATAAAATATGTTTTGAAATGGTGCATATTTTAAGCCTCATTAAAACATTGCCTGAACAAGAAAGAAATATATAGGATAATAATATAGCTTTGAAAGTATGAAAGAAATCATGTAGGAGATAATATGAGGAAGAACATGGATGGATTGCTCACATGGGAGCTACTTACAAGGGAAATAAAAGAAAATGAAGACTGTAGCTTATAAAATCATCTCAGTGAAGAGAGCACTGCTGTAAATATTGAAACTGATTTTCTCTGTAGCTCTTTACTCCCCCTGTGGGTTTTTTATGGATGTGTTTGGTTAACAAATATACCTTTGTTGCAGGAAAAAATTCTTCAGAAGTCAAATTCTCAATCTAGTGTCTAGTACTAAAAGTTGAGGCATTACTACTTTAAAAGTATCGGAGGCTGCACCCAAAAGCCTTCCTAAAATACTGGGATGCTTACCGTATTAAATAAGTTGCTTGCACTTTTCTTCCTGAAAACCTTGGAAAATGGGAAATATAAATGCATGTCACAAAGGAACTCTGCCAAAGCTGTGGAAAGCAAACAGATCAATATAGTAGGTTTTCAGGCACTGAAAGGTCAAGGTGACTTGGGTGGGGAGATCTTACCTAGTGAAGTCAGTCTGGCATTGCTGTGCCATTTCCCAGCCTGTAAAATCGATAACAGTCGCCTCCCAGCTAGGCACAGTAACGAGGTTTTTTTTCTCAATCCTTGCTTCTTCCTATTCTAGCACAGTACCGTCCTGAATTGCTAACACTCTGCTCTGTTCTGAGAAGTTGAAATGCAGGTGCATGCAACACTCCAATCAATTCACCTGCAAATTGGTGTTGTGTATCTGTCTAGTGAGAAACTAGATATGAGCAAAATTTACAGGTCATTACTCCTGTGTGCATAGGGTATTTTTCAGATCTGATCAAGAGTCGAAGCTAAGAAGTCAGGCCATCAGCTAGGTTGTTTAGTATGAACTTGTAGAAGATGCTCACAGAGGCTGTGTTGTCTTCATTTCCTCACACATGCTGTCAGAAGACAGCAGATAATCAACAGATTAATCTCAGCAGATAATCTCACAGATGTACAGAGTAAAAGCTATAGAGTTCATATGTGTTGATGGTGAATAGGCTACTGTCCATTTGGATGTACTAGCTGCATATTGTAAAGAAATCACAACACTTCAGGAAATAGCATTTGGACATGCCACATGGCTGAACCTGCTATTTCCTCACTGAGGAACAGAAATCACTTTCCTGAATTTATTTGCAGAATAGCTTTATTTTATTCTCTGATTTTGCCCTGGCAGCTATTTTTAACACTTCTTTTAAAATAAAACAGTTGTAGCCAGGCAGGGAGTTAAACAGTGACGCCATTAACAGTGTTGGCAAGTATGGGTTTTTTCTGTCATTTCAGTCTTTATCTGATTTGAGTTGACTAACAAAGCTCCTCTGTTCAGCTTGCCCTATTTACATTTGTGCCTAAGTGGCCTTTTAAATTAATAACTAATATTAGACTGTTTATTTAAGAGGTTTCACAAAATGTGTTGGGCCACTGTTTCTGTTTTGTGGGTCCAGTGGCAGCTCAGTAGTTTGGCATGGAATTTGTAATCTTAGTTTGCCAGCCACCACCACAAACCCACTCCCTTAAACTCCCATCCTGAGATGTTTGTTATATGCATTACATTTTCAAACTGGTAGTAAAATTTATCAGCTAAAAATACACATTCACATCTTATTTAAAAAATACCATCTCATTACAAAGAAAAGTTTGTCAATGAGACTTTGATGGAACCTGGAACTGATACGCTTAAATCAGTAGGATAACTTCTGGAAAGTATGCAGTCTGCCTAAAGTGAAGGATTAGTTTCTAGAGGAAGCATTTGTGTAGGCCAGTACAAACCCATATGCTTGAGGGCCTTGGCCCAAGCAAAATAGAGAAGAACTGTCCAGTCTAGCCACTCAAGCAGAGTGTTGGCAATCCCTTTTGGCTGGAGGGATTAAGTGCAGGGGAGGAATGTCACCATATACTTCTCCCTCTGGTGAACCCAACAAGACATAGTTGAAGAGCATCCTGCAATGTGGCCTGCCATTTCTGAAAGGGTTCAGAAGCTTGAGGTAGTGAGAGAGTGAAAGGGCAGCACAGAGCCAAAGCAGAATTCTGCTCCAGGATACTTGAGGCATTTTGAAGGACTGAATCCAGTTCTGGGAGAGTCATCTTTCACTGCCTAGAGGTTTCTCACCAGTGTGTTTCCTCCTCCTAAAACCATAAACCACAAGCAGTTTCTATCGTCACTGTTGTATCTTTTCAGTAGATTTATTGAAATCTACTGAACCATGATAACATTTGCATGTTAAGTGTTGAGAATATTAACACAAATAGCAAACTTGGATGTTGTTTTTTTTTATTCCGTTTCTGGTATAAATGATAAAGTGACAGCTCTGCATCTGTGTTTGTGAACTCATTTCTCAGTGGTTAACAAAATGATCCCCTCCCAAAAGAAATACTGCTATACAGTGAACTGAGCATTTGTGGAGCATTTCATTAGTAGGCTTCAGTCACCAGTGGTATTATACATGTTCATTGTAGATTCACCTAAATGTGTAAGATTCTCAGTCTAAATATGGCTTAGGCCCATGATTTGACAAGGCCATATTCTGATTGTCCTCCAGAAATAAAACCTGCAAGTTGAGTGCCTTTACAAGTTTTAAAGAAAATGTTTGTGTTCTCCAACACTTGCTTGTTTCAGATGCATGGCAAACCTGAGAAACCTTTTAAACTTAACTTGTTCAAGCAAAACTGGTATGAGAAGTATTTTGCATCTTATCTACTGATATTTATTCCAAGTCAAAGTCTGCATTCTGAGAATGGTGACCTTTGCTGCTTCAAATACAGAATCCTATTGTACATAAATATATTAACATCTCTCAAATCTCTTACTGACTTCTACACACAAAAAGAAATATATGCAGATTATGTACAGAAAAAATCCAGATTTTGAAATTGTTGCAGGGATAAAATGAGAGTGCCTGAACTCCCTACAATGACTGAAAAAGTGTGGGAGACTTGAGTCTGAACCTTTCTGACGGGACGCACATTTTTTTGTTTCAACAGGCCATCTTGCCAGTGAGAAGAACGGTGTTTCTTTCAGCGTACAGAATGGAGATTTGTGTCTCCATGACTTTTCAGGCAAACAACTTGTATTCCAAGAAAGGGATGATACAGGCAGCCAAAAAAGCCACATCTCACTCAGAAGGACTTCAAAGGGGAAGCCTAACTTTCCTTGAGAAAATGTGATCTCCTTTTAAACAGCATATGGGTTTACAGTGTGAAGTAGAGATTTACTTTAACAGTTTTACATAATGTGAGCAGACCAAGAACTGATTTTATTTAATATATGGTACTGGAACTTCAAGGCAGCCATGCATTGAATTGACAAGGACAATTATTATTTAAAAAGAAAAAAAAAAGAAAAAAGGAAGCTACTATTTTAACAAGTTACTGTGGATGTCAAATTACAGCTGGCACATTTCCATTACGATTCTTCATTCGAGGTTTATTTTGAGGTCTTTTTTTACATTTAAAAGAAAGTTTTGATTAGACTTTTTTATTACAACTAAGTTTATCTGGATATAATGCATAGTAGAATTATAGAAATGTAGGAAGTTACAGCTTGTCTGTAGAAATGATGCTATCTCTAAAAATGTTAGCCATACAATCTTCAACTTTTTGTACGTTGTAGAAGCAAACTGTAGTGATGTACATAAACAGAAAAAAAACCAAACTAAGCATCTTAGTGATACTTTTATATTTATTTCTTGTAATATAAATTTAAATATTCCTATGTATAGAAAAATAATTGGTATTTTGTTTTAACTTTTAATGTAAGTTTGCATTCTTCTTTAATTGAGATCATTAACGTAGAATGAGACAGAAGTTGATTTCTTTAGGAAGTGATATCACTTACAGTGGTTTAAATACTAGATACAGAACTGTAAATACAAACTCTATTGGTCTTGAACCTTTAGCAACCTCTTAGTACACTACAGAGGGATAGAAGCTGGATATCATCCAAGCGCCATGAATGAGGGAGTGATAAATAGTAGGCTATTAAGTACAATTCAGTTATGTTAGTGAGTTGAGTAAGTCAGTGGGAATTTTTGTGTTGATTTCAGCAGGGTCAGTATTCTACCTTGGGTGTGGTTCCAGAAATTAAACTCGCTGCCATTTCTCATTTGCAGTGATAAAGTAGTTTTGGTTTTAGAAGAAAGAAATACAGAGGGTAAATACTAGCTGTATATTTAGTAGCCATGAAGTTGTTCCATTGTGTGGCCATTTTTTAAGGGGCAGCTCTTGAGCTATGCTAATGAGCATTTCTGCTTGTACTTTTGCCCTTGGCTGGCAAGCCAAAACCTGAGACCCTAGCTCAGTCATTCCAGAAGCAAAATTTCATTCCCTTTGTGATATTTGTCTGAAAAAGCTGGATTTTGGCTCTTCATGCACAACAGCTGAAAGCCTCGTACAACATTGTGAAGATTCTTCCCGAACAGAAACTAGCCTGAGTTGTATTCTTGGACAAAGGTTAGCTACTCCTGGAGCAAGAGCTAGAACAAACTGGGGCCACACTGCAGAGTACCAGACCCTGTAAAGGAGATTTGTTGAGGCAGATGCACAGTGGAGGGGAGAAAGGGCTTTGCTTTCCCAGAAGACTTGGTAAGGAACCCTGGAAGTGCTCTTATCCACAAAAAGCATCAGATAGATGCCTCCTACTTGGGGCTTGGTTGTAGCTCAGCAACTGAACCTCTTCAGTACTCAAAGCCTCTTGTGGTTCTGTATGCAATGCACAGGTTCTTTTGGTCATCTGTGTCCAGGACTACTCTTAGTAGACTTTTAAAGTGAGAATTTTAAGTATTTGTTGTGTTTATCCGTAACGATTTAACTGCATGTTAATAAAAGACTGTCCTGGAATGCTAGTAGCTGGAATGCATTTCTGTGAATGCTTTGACTATTCGGCTAATTGCCTTTGCACTGTTTCTTGTAAATTTATTTAATGTTCTTGTATTTATATTTTCAACTGTAAAAAAAGTAATAAATTTACAGCAAGTACAACACGTAAAATACATAAACTTTGTCTTTTACATAAATGTGTCGTCATACTGGCCCATTTAGAATTCTTCAGATTACATGAGCTGCAGTATGTAACCTCTTGGAGAGGATGCTGACTAGCCCTTAGATTTATTGTCTTCCACATATTTTCCCTTTTCTGGTTCTAGCAGATCTTTTTTTCAGCAGAGAAAACCCTGACAGTGCTTGCCCTCAAGTCTGCTGAAGCTCCTCCAAAGCTGAGTTGGGCTTAAGTAATTAAATTCCTTATGAAAACACATATTCCACTGTCACTGACCTGCTTGGAATCTTCCTGTTTCTATTTTTTGCACACTAACATATGTTATGATTCTTTTAATGATTTTATTTAATATATTCCTGGAGGTGGGGGGTCTTTTCTGACTTTGCCACTTAAAAGCACACACATACTGTCGAAAAATTTTGCAGCCACAGCAGCATATTATTTTATCTCAGTAAGTAATTCTCATCATTAAACTAACTGAGAATGCTTTTGCACACCGGGTGTCACAGTATCCTTTTGGTCCTTGGTGTCTTGTGCACTGCTAGCAGTTGAGCCATAGCAACCCTGCACTCCATGAAAGCGGTAACCCCTTCCCAGAGCACCAGGTGGTCCTTCATAAACAGCTGCATACAGCTGGCACCACCCTGCTCTGCAAACATGTTCCCTCTGCATATGCAATTCTCTTGTAAAAAACAGTTGCCTGGAGCAGGGAGCCCATGCAGAGCTTAGCGGAGAGGGAACAGATCCATGCTGTGGGACTGTGAAGCCTCCCGTAAGCTGCAACTGCAGGGCTCGGGCTGATGGAGTTTGGAGCCCCTAAGTAGTGCCCTGTCCCCTTCCTGCTATGGGGTGCTTATGCCATCCCTTAAGGAACAGGCCTCCTTTGAAGATTGTTTTGTCAACCATGCTGCCAGTTACACAGTCAATGAAGTCAGCACTGCGAAAAAGAATTACAAAACTTAACTCTGTTAATGCTGGAATTGCACATGAGGAAAGCAAAAAAGGCAACAGAAAAAAAATCCCTTATGAAGTCTGAGTGAATCCCACACCTCACACCTCCAGCTACTCTGCAACATCTTTTCTGTGCTTCAGCAGCCATCCATGCTTTCCACTGCTCTGTGATGGGGAGCACTGAGGAAACTCACTGAAGATTTCAGGACTCTAACACATGTAGGTTTGGTTTTGTTTGTTTTAAACTCTTAGTCACATTTCTAAGGCTTGGTGTCCTTTGCCTGAGTGCCCTTCTTTCTGCTGGCTCCCACCCTATCTATAGTCGGGAACTACAGTGTGGAAGCACAAGTTGTGCTGTGGCAAACCATCTCCAAAGCACACACTGCCTAATGCCCTTAGTGTGCACCCATGGGAACAGTGGGTCCATTTCCATCAGAAATCTCTACATCTTTTCTCTTCATTAAGTTGGAAAGCCAAGGCTGGGGTGTGAAGATACCTGATAAAGTATTGTGATTTTGTGCCTTTCATTCTGCAAGATAAAAGGTATTTCTAATGCTAAAACCCCCAACCAACCAAAAAAAAAAAAAAAAAAGACCCACAAAAAAAAAAAAAAAAACAATGAAAATCTTTTAAACCTTACAAATGTTCTGGCTTTTTGCACCATTATCATAGAATCATAGAATGGTTTGGGTTGGAAAGGACATCTAGTTCCAACCACCCTGCTGTGGGCAGGGACTCCTCACACTAGATGTCATGGTTTAAGCCACTATAACTCACCCAGTTCGCTCACTCACTCCCCCCTCTTTACTCCCCCCTCTTAACTCCCCCCAGCTCCCAGAGGGATGGGGAGGAGAACTGAAAGAATGCAACTCCCACAGGTTGAGATAAGAACAGTCCAGTAACTAAGGTATAACACAAACCACTGCTGCTACCACTAATAATAATATTGACAAGGGAAATAACAAGGGAAGAGAATACAACTGCTCACCACCTGATACAAAGCCCGACCCCACAGCAAACCCCCAACCCCTCCGGGTCTCTGTCCTCTGTTTTCACATCCTGGACATGACATGCTGTGGTATGGAATAACCTCTTTGGTCAGTTTGGGTCAGATGTCCTGTCTCTGCTTCCTCCCGGCTCCCCTCCTCCCTGGCAGAGCATGAGACTCAGAAAGTCCTTGGTCAGACCAAAACATTACCAAGCAGTAACTGAAAACACTGGTGTTATCAGCACTGTTCCCAGGCCCAAAATCAAAAACACAGCGCTGCACCAGCTACCAAGAAGGAGAAAAATGACTGCTACTGCTGCACCCAGGACACTAGACCATGTCGCCCAAGGCTCTGTCTGTCCTGGCCTTGAAGACTGCCAATGATGGAACATTCACCACTTCCTTAGGCAACCTGTTCCAGTTCCTCACCACCCTCACAGTAAAAAACTTCTTCCTTATATCTAACCTGAATCTCTTCTGTTTAAGTTTTAAAACATTACAGAATTGACCAAGTTGGAAAGGACCTTTAAAGATCATCAAGCCCAACTGTTACTCAGCACTGCTAAGGCCACCACTACCCCATGGCACTGGGGGCCTCGTCTACATGGTTTATGAACACTATCATCTGCTGTGCTGATGCTGCAGTTGCAACTAATGACATATTGTAATATTAAAGCAACACAGTAGTGAACATGCTGTAAGCCTGGGAATTAGAGCACAACCAAGGAAATGGAAATACTTCTCTCCCTGCTCCTTCCCAACAGGGCAGCCAAGCTGAGTTCTGTTCCTTCCTTTACCTAGGACAAGTTAGAAATGGCTAACAGACTCATGAGTTGTTCTAAAATTCCACTCAAATTTTAACTGCTGGGTCTGCAACATCTGCAGACACATGACAAGAACTGAAGATCAGGTCCCTCTCTCCGAGCATAATAAAGTGAAACCAGACAGCAAGAGTCACAAACCAGTAGAATATAGTAGCAAAATCACCATTTCCCCAAATATAACATTATCCATCATCATGTTAAAACTACCCAAAACCTGCAAGTTTGTGCTATATAACATTAAGCTCTTTATCTTATCAGCTTTGAAACAGCTTATGGGAGCACCAGCACTTTACAAAGGTACAGACAATTCAGGTGAGCCTGTACTTTACCCTTGTCCGACCACTACGGTCCCATTAATGAAGAGGATCCATAAAATAGGCCTTATTTCTCATCATTTCTCCTGGCTTTCATTACTTGTCAAGCCACAGCTCAGGCTGCCCGGCCTTGCCTTTGCCCCTGGCTACTCCCCCGCACGCAGCCATTCCCGGTGCCCCGGCTGCGCTCCCCAGGGCAGCAGCTGGGAACACCGCAGGTAAAGCCTTCTTCTTCCCACAAGCTGAAATTGTGATTTCGGGCATCCCGCCTAGCACCATAAGCACCCTTGCTCTCCAGGGCTCCGCAGGCTCACTTCGCCTTCCATCCCACCAAGCCGGAGACGAGCACAGACGGAGCAACGGAGGAAAGAGGGCGGCCACCCCGCTCCTTTCCGCCCCGCCCCGTTCCTCCCCTCCTCGCCGCAGGGAGGGCGGACTGGCGCACCGCCCGCCGGGCAGGCCGGCCGGGCGGGAGGGAGGAGGCAGCTGCCGCCATCTCCGGGAGGTGCCCCGCCGATCGCGACCGGGGGCCTTGGAGGCGGGCCTGGCAGCTGGGCCGGCCGAGGCGGTAGCGGGCCGGCCGCGGTGCCATGAGGAGCCGCAGCAACTCCGGGGTGCGCCTGGACGGCTACGCCCGTCTGGTCCAGCGAACCATCCTCTGCCACCAGGTGAGGGCGGCTGCCGCCGCTGCGGGACGCTGGGCCGGAGTTGGGGGGGCTGAGAGGGGACGCGGCGATGCAGCTGCGGCGGCCGGGGCCTGTAACCGCAGCCTGGTCGCACAAGGGGCACGACGGGGCAGGGGGAAAAGAATCTGTTGGGTTCCCGGCCCACGGCCTCCTTTCCCTGCCTCCTTTCCGCGGTGAGGAAGAGCGCAGGGAAAGCTAAGGCGGTGCAGATCCTCGGGGTGCCCGCCAGCCGCTCGTGTCAGTGCACATTGGCAGATAGGTAAGAAACGCGCCAAGTCTGAGCTTGCAAACAATAATACTGTATACAGAATGTGCTCGTCGTCATATGATACACACCCGCCCGTTGTAACGGTATGTATGTATATACACACACATACCCATAGCACTCCGAAGTCCCAGTAACATAAAGTTTCCAAGCAAGGCCTTTGAAATGTGTCTGTCAGCATCAGCTCGGGGTGAATCCAGGACAGAGCTGAGCTCGCAGTGCTTTGTGTGGTATGTGTGTGCAGTGGTGCACGTCCAAGAGATTCCCATCCTGACCTGCTGCAGGGGCAGCCTGTGCAGCACTGGTGTGCCTGGGTGCCTGGGGTGACTTCTCATGGTGTCACGCCGCTTGGGCTCTGGGTTGTGGGGCAGGACTGCCTGCGTATGTGAGCAGTCAAAGAACAAAATGGTGTCAGGGCTGGTGGGGGAAAAGCTGTTACCTGTTCTGGCTTTTGGTCAGCACATATAGAATCATAGAATGGTTTGGGGTGGAAGGCACCTTAAATATCATCTAGTTCCAACCCCACTGCCATGGGCAGGGACACCTTCCACTAGACCAGGTTGCTCAAAGCCCCATCCAACCTGGCCCGTAGTGCTCTCTGCTTAATGTCCTCACTTCACCCAGGCAGCCTCCGAGGACTTTAAAGATTCAGCTGGACAGGGTGCTGGACGTCGAATCTAGATCATGCTTGCCATCCAGATTATCCTTGAGGTTCCCTTCCAACCTGGTGTTCTATGATTCTGTTTCACACAGTGTGCCCTGCAGTGTCATGCTTCAGTTAAAACAGTCCAGTACATAAAGAGGAGAGCAGCAGGGCTTTTTGCATAAGTCATTTCCCAAATATACTTGCTGAGAGTTACAAGAAACTGGAAAGCAGTAAAAGAAGAGGTTAGGACCTAAATTCACTTAGGTCAGTAAGACTGACTGTTGTTGCGGGCACGGGGTCCAGACACCTGTGGATTAATGTTTGTGAACTAATTGTCGCAAGCTCATTAGAAACAAATACAAGAATATGGCATAAGTGGTGTGAGAAGATAATTTTGCTTTCTCGCTGTGCTGGGGTACAGGAGATGCTTCGAGCTGTGCTTCGACAGGATGACTTTAGACAAGTCACTTTGGCTTCCAGTGCCTGCCTTGGTTTCCATATTTGTAGGATAAGGATGCTGGTAACAGCTTCCATTAGAGGAGAGATGGAACCTCTGAGATCCAGAGATCAAACATGGCCCATGAAAGCTGTGCCTTAACTCTATGAATAGTTAATGATTATAAAAAGAGGGTAGCTTAATGGTATTAGTGGGAGTTTATACCAGTGACACAGAATTTCCTAATTGCTATTTACAGTGCTTGTATGTGTTTCCATTGAGTGCTCAATGCTGGGGAAAGTTCAGAGGTGGGCAAAGGACATAAGTTTTCTTTGGTGTGTGGAAAGCAAATCACACACTAGCAGCAGAGGGATAGTGTCACAGGGCGGTCCAGAGGGATGCTGCAAAGTGGGTTTCTAGCTTTGTTTTCTATATGTGTAGTCCCTATGGTTTTCCACTGCAGTAGGCTGAAAACGTTCAGCTCAGTGAGGTGAAGAGATGCAGTGCTTCCTTGGGCAAGTTAGGACAGTTGTCTTTGGGTCATAGGCTGGGCTGCTGCTTCACTGCTGGTGCTTTCCAAGTGCCTTTCAGGACAGAGCCAGGGAAGGGAATTTAATTCATTGGTTTGCCCATGAGCAGCCTGGCAGAAGAACCAGGAAGCATTTAAGGTGCTTCTGAAGTGCTGCCGCTTCGCAGAGGGGTGATGTGTGGCTGTGACTGTGTACCTCCGGGCCGCAGGCATGCCATGCGTGTGCAGACCTGGCACATCTGCTGTGTGCTCTGACGAGCAACAGTCATGAGCTTGCTCTCCTAAGGGTGCAGCCAGGGAGAGCACATGGTGTGCTCAGGAACATTTTGCTTTGATAAGAAGGTGTTTAGTACACCAGGGGTCAGGTTCCTCAGTAGCAGCAACTGATCTTGTGTTCCTTCCAGTCACTCTAAATCAATGTCATTTTAGAGAAAAATTGTAATTCAGAGTACATGTGCTACCAGGTAGACCTGCATGCAAAGCACAGTTCTGGATCCCTCACCAGCGTTGACAGTTTGCCATATATAGCATCTCACGGGGTTGGACCTGTAGCAGACTTTTTTTGTGTTTTGCAAGCACTGCATTGTGCTAATCAGCACAATCCTCTGCAGTGTGCACAGGGATAGGTGATAGGTACTGTCCTGTTAAAGGTTGTACAAGGAGGATAAGACCAAAATACCAGCTCCTGTCCTGTGCCCTTGGGGATGGGAGTCAGGGGGATACTTCATTAGTGTAGCTAAGCGAGCGCTGGAGAGCATAACCAGAAGGCTATTCTCAGCTGCTCATTACACTTGTTCATTTGATTGAGGTAAGAAAAAATGGAAATCTTAAGATATGCCCAGAAAATAGCAAAACTTAACATCTAGATACATTTAAGTATTGCTAGGGTACTATAAGAGAAAAGCATATGGAGCTGGTAAGGAAAGCACCAGTGGCATACATTTATGGGTAACCACAACTATGCTATGTCTGGTTTCATGTAAACAGTCTCACCTGCAAACTTTGCTTGAGCTTACGTCAGTTTTCATCTGATGAATAAATGAGGCAGATGCAAATTAAATAGGTTTTCAGCAAGATGCTAAATGGGGGCTTAGAACCCCACTGTTTTTATGCCCGTAGTGCTGAAGTTCTTATGGTGTCTGAACCTCTGTGTTTTAGGGTTTTTTTTGTTTGGTTTTTTTTTTGTCTCCAGATTAACAGATCGACTGAAAAATAGGATTGGGGATGATACAGCAGGTTAAAGTCCTAGTCTGGCAATCAGCTTTTTGTTGAGATGCTTTCAACTCACAGAGCCTATGGGTGCTGACAAAATTCTTTGCTCCATGGATCTGTATGTGCAGTGTGACCTGGCAGGGTGAGACGTGCTAGTCTGGTTAGTGATCACTGCATGGACATTTTAGCTGAGCTAAAATCTCTTTGATGTCTTTAGGGTTAAGCACACTCAGTGTTTCTTCAGGTTTTTTAGCACTTTGTAGGGGTTGTGCTTTTCATATGGCATCAGCAGGTAACAGAAGAAAATTACTGTAGTTTTTAAAAGTAAGGACTTTCTAAACAAACAAAAACCCCCAAACCATTTAAGTATTAATTAATATTAATATGTGTTGCTCTGCTAACATTCTGCATGTGCACGAGGATCAATATTAATGTGTTGTCAGTCCATGGGAGCCAGCCCCGGTGTGCCCCAAGAGCTGGGACCTTCTTGTAGGGGAACCAAAGGCACTGAAATGATGATAGCTGCCTTTGGATGTGTTTAATGCAATCTCTTGCAGGTAGACAGGTACCTCCCCGGGGACTGAATCGTCTTTCAAAGTCTTGTATGGGCCATTTTTCTGGGATTTCCATCTTGGTACCTGGAGGCATTTTGATTTTGCAACTGGCAGCCAGCCCAGCATGGAGGATGGCGAAAAAAAACCCCAAAATGATTGTTCCTCAGGCAGCAGGGTGATGTCTGTCAAGCCAGGGCTGCGGATGCAGAGAAGTTTGTTGTCCTACATGGGAGGGAGGGGAAAAAAGTGCCCTCCGAAAATACTGGGCACGTGCACTCTGCCTAGTGAGATCCTGTGTTTTGTAACACAGGTGCAGTGCTGAGCTGGGAGTTGGCTGTCCTTCCTTTGCTTGCTTACTTCTTCTGTTAATCCTTGCTTTGACTTTTCAAGTTCAGAAAGAAGTTCTTTAAGCTCTTTGTGTTCATATATGCTCTGTTCCCCATCAAATATGCAAGTAGGTGTCCTTTAATTGTTACTTGGTTTGGGAAGACCATGCTGTGGGACTGTTTCAGCAGAACTATGTGTTTCTGCTCTCCGCGAGCCACTGGACATTGCTGTATTTAAACCGTAACAATAACACCGACTGTGCCTAGTCATGTGTGTCAGGCTGTTACCATTTTCATGCCCAGTTGTCACATGCAAAGGAAATTGTAACTGAAGTGCCTCCCTCTCAAAAATTCTGTCTTAAAAATAACTAAGGAAGGAGTTGAGTGAGCCAGTGTGTGGCAGAAATGAAAAACTGGTGTATGTGTTCTTTTTAATTTTACTTATCTTTATTACTGTAATCTTTGCCCCTTGTCACACCAGCCCTGGCTTTTGTGACAGCTGGGTTTTGTGCACTGAGATGTTCTGTAAAGGCTTGATTTGATTGAAAGCTCTATCGACTTTTTGCTTCCCTACCTCATCTTTTTGTTAGTGAAGAACATACAGCTGAGAAAGATGGTCTTAAAAACTAATGATGGTGAAGTGATGGGAATTAATGATGCAGTGAAAATTTTACTGGGGAGTTTGGGATGCAGGAGGCTGCTCAGTGTGCTGTTTTTCCGACAGTGCTGCTTTTCAATACCATCAGAATTTCACTTCCTGTACATTTTTCAAAAGAGGCTACTTTTAAAAAGGGCTTTGCATGCATTCATGTTTTAGCTGTCATAAACTCAGCAGGTAAATAACAGAAATACTGTTTAATTTCCTAGAAGGGAAGTACTGCTTTTTTACTTCCTCACAACTCTCTTTTCCTTACAAATATGTAAAATCGAAATTCCTCTTTCCTCGATGTATTTAAAATTTTACTCGGTGACTTAGTTAATAATCCTATGTGGGTGTGGATGCCCAGCTAGATGCTATAAGCTTTACATCCTGAAGTGTTCGCATACATTCTGTATTTCACTTGTGTGAGTTTGGGGAAGAAAGATGGGACCTCACTTCTGTTTCAACATTGTTATCAGTCGTAGCATGCAGTCAGTGTGAAATCATCTTTGGCTCTCTCTTTTGTTTTGTTACCCTTTGATACAGAAAGAACTGGTGCTTCTTAATACAGATAATAATGTTTGTTCTTTATTCTTTCTGCTGTGGTTAGAACCCAGTTACAGGGCTGCTTTCAGCCAGTACAGACCATAAAGATGCGTGGGTACGGGACAATGTCTACAGCATCCTGGCTGTCTGGGGGCTGGGGATGGCTTATCGGAAGAATGCGGACCGGGATGAGGACAAAGCCAAAGCCTATGAGCTTGAGCAGGTATGTCAGAATTCAGCATGAATCAGTTAGTGATGTTTTTTTTCAGACAGTAGTGATTTTGAACGGTGCATTCACATTGCTGCTTTGTCTAGGGTCTGGCAGGGTTGTCTTAGCTCAGAGTACATGTCTTGTTCCTGTGAGTGCAGCATGTGGTATGCAGTGTTTCTGGCAGCCTTCCAGCAACCAGGAGTGTGGAGAACCAGGTATCAGAGAGGCTAACATCTGAATTAAAATATAAACAAAACAAAGCCATGTAGGAGTCAAACTTCATCAGTTGGATGATGGTTGAAAATTAGGCTTCTGAGAGATTTTGTGCCCATATTTGCAAGCCTCTGATTAAACCTTGAGATCCTTCATGATCAGAAAATCCAGCCTAGGTTGCTTGCACCCCATAGGAGAAGCATGCCAGTTTAAGTAGCAGTTTGGGAAATTTTTACTGGTGTCATCTCAGAGAAGGTGTATGTGATGTGTAGACGTGTTTGATCAAATTAAACAAGGTAAAGGTCTCCAAACTCGAAGACTTGCGTGCTGGAGAATTGCAGGGGGAGGTCAGTCACACTGTTAATTTCTGTAATCTGGAGCTGGGAAAGCGAGCATCAGAAATGAGAGTGCAAAGTTGGGTTAAATTGGAAGTGAGGAGATGCTGGCATCAGTGTCCTGTTTTGCAGGCACTGGATAAATTTTATCCTGACATTTACTATTCAAACCAAGGAGATCTGTGGTGGCAAAATAACCCTGCCTCAGTGTGCATAATTATATTTTGGGGCTGTAATAATTTTGGGGTGGAAGGTTGGGGTTGTTTTCATGTAAGGCAAGATCTTGTACTTCTCTTTGTACACATTAAAGGCCTTTTCCTTATATTAGTCATCTGCTTTCTGTTTTATAAAGAGTAGAAGCAGCACAACAGGTTTTCCAATCTTGTCAATGTCTTGCGATCACCTACCGGTGTTCCCTGGAGCTGTCACTCTAAAAATCATTATTATTATTATTATTATTACAAGACATAGCATTCCTCTTACTTCCTTAACTGAATAGCAAGACCACAGAGAAATGCTCCATTGTTTAGAGATGGCCTTTGGGAAAATACTTGTACTTCTGGTCAGGGATGTGGGAATAAAAACCAACCATTATATTTTTTATATATATATATGTATGTGTGTGTGTATATATATATATATATATATATATATATATATATATATAAAAGGCATGTAAGGCGTTTCAGGCAAATACACATTTTTATTCACCTTTGCCAGGGCAGTAGTAGTAGGTGTGAACTTGGTCACTTTTGAATACTGTTTATAACAGCTGCTCTGTGAGGGTGTCACTGGTCTGTTTTGTTCCTGCAGAACGTTGTGAAGCTGATGCGGGGACTCTTACAGTGCATGATGAGACAGGTAATGTCATAAGTATGAGTTGAATTAGTACATCTTGTGTTTATAAAGCATCTCATCCAAAGCATGTATTTCTTGCGTCTTTTCCGTGTGTGTGTAGATGGAGGTCTGGAGAGTCTTTTTAAAACTCTTGAGCAAAGCTCTGATTGTACTTGCACCTTTTTGAGATAGTGCTTGTAGCAAATCATGGTTTTGCCTTTGCCAGCTGATTTTCACCTATGTGCATACCTGTAACTAAAATCTGAACACAACAAGGCAGTTTCATCTCATTCTTCCCCAGACAGATGTAGATTTAGCTGGAGCCTAAAGTCAGAGTTGCATTTAAGCACTCTGATCAATGAAAGCACACTGAAGTGAGGTAGCAGGAATCAGGACCTAAAGTTTCTCCTCGCCTAAGAAAAGTTGTTCATTTTGACATAGTTTGGAGAATTTACTCCAAAATGTTTCAGATTTGAAATTTGTGGTGTTTTTTAGGTAGATAAGGTAGAGAAGTTCAAATGCACGCAGAGTACCAAAGACTGCCTCCATGCCAAGTATAACTCTGCAACTTGTGCCACGGTGGTTGGGGATGACCAGTGGGGGCATCTACAAGTGGATGCAACTTCCCTTTACCTGCTGTTCTTGGCACAGATGACTGCATCAGGTAAGCAGAAGATATTTTAGCCTTGACCATTGTTGCAGTCTTTTTTTATTTTAGCTTTCATTTAAAAAAGGAAGAAAGTTGTAATTAGCTTCAAAGATCTTTGCATACTGTTACTTGGAATAAAGTAGTATTTCCCTGGAAAAGAGATGTGACTTAGTTAGGATTTCATGTTTATAGTAACTGGCAGTGTCCATTCCCTTAATGTTTGTTGGCATATAAATGCACAGAATATTCAGAGTTGTGTCAGAGAAAAGTTTCATGTTTGAAGACTACATAGGGTGTACTAATGGACAACCAGGAATCTTCAGAGAGTGGTGATATTGAGCCAGGTGCCACCAGTGCCATCTGTGTTCCTCTTCTTGCTGGCACTGTTCTAGCTTGTATTCTTCTCAACTGTATTTCTGTAGGAATAGGGATATGTTTCTTTGTGTGTTTTTCTGTCCTCACAGCCACTTGCCATTGACCCCTGCAGGGCAGATGCCTGGGCGTCGTGTGGTCTCTTGATAGAGCACTTAGCAGGCGGAGGAGTGGGTTGCTGTAGGAATTGGGATGCTCTCCAGAGCTGGCACAGAGGTCTCTCCTTTGTATCCGCTCTGTCTGAATGCCACCCTCCATGGGGTGGGTTTTGATTTGTCTTTGAAACAATATGTATTGGTGGCGTTTGAAGTATTTTGTCAGTATTAAGTATTGAGTCTTGCTGCCTAATTTTTTGAAATCAGCAGGAGTTTTTCCATTGATTTCAGTGAGCAGTAGTTGGTAGCAAATAAAAGCATGAAACTCACTGAAGAGTAAATATTTCAGTTCTAATACAACAGAATTACTCTTTTTCCTTCTTATAACCAGGGTTACGTATTATCTTCACCCTCGATGAAGTTACCTTTATTCAGAATCTTGTTTTTTACATAGAAGCTGCCTACAAAGTTGCTGTAAGTAATTTGTATGTAAATCACGCGAACACTTCTCAGATGTGGGTGGGAAATTATTTATTGATGGAGAAGAAAAATACGGACTTTTTCTTCCGTAAGAAGATAACAGAACCTGTCAGTACTTTGCATTGTGAGCAGCATTTTGGAGATGGTGGGAGTGCTGTGGAAGATTAACTACTGCCTTGGTGAGGTATACTTGTTCTATCATAATGATGGGGGGGTTTTATTGATAATTAAAAATATTTCCTGATGTCACATTAAAATCTTACGGGCCTTTCTAAAAAGAGCAAAGTGTTAATAAACTTTCTGGAAAGTGGCAAGTTGAAGGGGCTGAAAGGGCACAGGGAGAAGCATGCGCAGGGGAAAGGATAAAGGGTTTTGTGTACTGTGAAGGCAGTGATTCATGACTGTAGACGTGGTCCTGCTGGGATATGTTTTTATGTGCTGCTCTTTAAACCCAAGGAGGAGCCCTTTAGAGACTTGTAGCATTTTTGGTTTGGTTTTGATTTGTTAAAGCAAATAAACTGATTTCATGCAGGGGTCTGCTTTTGTTGTGGGGCAAGGGAGGAAAACACTGATTTTGTATATAATCATGCCAGTTTTTTCTTGATGATGTTTTTACAGGATTATGGAATTTGGGAACGTGGTGATAAGACAAACCAGGGCATCCCTGAACTGAACGCAAGCTCCGTAGGGATGGCCAAAGTAAGAATGTCTTCCTGACCCCACCTTCATGGCTGTTCTGTCATGCTGAAGGGCTCTGACAAACCTGATGGCTTCCTTTGCATGGTCTTCTTGGACACTGCAATAATTAACTGATTGTATAAGAATTTTTGTTTGGGTGTGATTTAGTATTTTTTAGTATCAAATCATTGTGATAATAGCTTCCATTGAAGGACCTCAGCACAGTTGTTCTGGGCATTGCAAGATGGGTACCAGGTTCATTGAGCCATGAAGCTGATAAATTCAGAGAAGTGCAGTCTCATGAAGTGGCCTCTAGTTTTCTGTCCCTTCTTTCTTAATTCTCCAGCCCCAGTATTATATGCGATGCTTTCATGGTAAAATTAGGTCAGATGTAAATCCTGAAAAACAGCACGGTATCAGTCTAAGAAATTATTCACAAGTAATTTAGAAAAAGATATGAGTAAAGATGTACTTAAAAGAAAGTCAATATTTCTGGTTCCCCCATAGCACAAGATCACGGAGATACTAAATGAAGCTCAGAAGGCCATGAATGTAAATATGCAGTCGACAACTACCTTTTTACATAGTGTCTGGGTGGCTCACACAAGCTAATTGCCATTAAGGTCAAAGGTATAGTAGCATTTCAGCAAGATTTATTAGTTACCAAGACCTTGGTGACTGTAAGAGAGAGTAACTGCTGGTCCTGGCCACAGTTCTGTCGAATAGTGGTGGGGCAGTGTCCATGGGGGAGGTTATTCCTTAGGTGTCCAGTATGAGTGGTTTTGCCCTGGATATTCTGGCATGGGTTGCTGTGGTCTTTGCATGACTTCTGGGTACACTGATGTCAGGACAGTCTTCAGGACTGACTGCACAGCTTTGCTTCTCTGTGGCTCTGAGTTCAGTAAAAGTGCTGTTTGGGATGAGGACTGGGGGAGGTGTGCTGGTGGCACTGCTGAGGAGGTGTAAGGTATATGCTTTTTCTTTAATCTGCATCAGGACTCGTCCTCCCTCTTAAAATTTGTCCCGTATCTGCTTTGTGGGGCTATCTGTGGCAGTAGAACCACACAGAGCATATGCTTTTGAATGGATCTCAGTGTTTTTTCTGCACCTTTAAGGCTGCCCATGGTCCCAGCTATCAGTTCCTCAGTGGGCTTTGCTGCTGCTATCAGGAAAATCTACTGCTGTAGCACTCTGCTAGAGAGAGGCACTCTATAGAGCCAGTAAACCCATGTTTGTAGTGGAAGAAGAAACATACACTTCCACTTCTGCAGAGACATAAGGCAAGTTGTGCTGTGCAGTCTCTGTCAGAGATTGACATTACCTTGAAGCCGTAGGGCAAAAATGGCATGGAGCATCATTCAGTGCTACTGCAACCCTGTGAATGTGCATTTCAGAGGAAGGTTCTGCTAGCCTGGCTATGGCTGGCTGGTCCTGGATCTCTTCTTGACACATTCCCTGTGTGGTGCTGCATGCCCCACTTCTTCAAAGCCAGGTTTTGTAGCCTGCTAGGTTGAAGTGGCAGTGTCCAAATAAAGTCAGTGTTTGGGCTGCTGCTGTCTTTGCTGGGCCAATGCATTATGGCCAAGAGGTATGAGATGTGATGATTCACCTGTTGACATAGAGCGTGCTGTGCCTCGGTTGGCTCTGGAGAGAGCAGATGCCTCATTTCTCTTTCCTTTGGAAATGATACTATCAGAGAGACAGCAGTGCTTTCTTCTTAGGGCAGTGGCCTCTGCTGATTCTGGGTTGCCTTGAACAAGCCTTCCTCTTTGAACAGCCCTTGGTGCAGGAGGAATTGAAAGGACACTGAATGGTGGTTATTTTGGAATACAGCATTTATTACTAAGTATTTTAATGGTTAGATATTATCTCAGTGGAAGCTCAGCCCCCCATTGTTTTGCTTCGCCTTTAAATTGTAAGAAGGATCACCAGTACATCAGCCCTGTATCTTACTAACAGGAGGACAGAAATACTGTTTCTAAAGTATTGCCAACCATCTCTTTGAAGATGAAGGAATGTCTGTGAGCAAACTTCCATCTTATTTTCCTTCAGAGGATAAGCGCAGGTGCTAGAGTGTATACTTGGCTTAAAAGGTATTTAATGATTTTTGGCTGTTGTTTGTATTTTTTTGAAGGCTGCTTTGGAAGCAATTGATGAACTAGATCTTTTTGGAGCTCATGGAGGACACAAATCAGTGATTCATGTTCTTCCTGATGAAGTAGAACATTGTCAGGTAAAAAATAGTTTTCTGTTTCCTTTGCTAAGGTAAACCCCAACACCTCTCTCCGTTCTGTTTTTAAATGAAATCTTGATTAACTGAACCAAGAACTTAATATAATAAGGATGGCTTCAGACTATGCTTTTCACCCTGTTTCTAGTAGATCATGTGAAAGTGTTATGAAGATTCTCATTCTAACTCAGTTAAAAATAATTATGCAATGAGTTTTCTGTCTTTGCAAATACTATAGTCTATTCCATTTGTACTTGACATAGCCTTTTGAAGTAGGTAAATTGTGTTACATCCCTTTCTTCTGTTCTTGTTTTGCTCAGTCTATTCTATACTCCATGTTGCCAAGGGCATCCACATCAAAGGAGATAGATGCTGGCCTTCTCTCTATTATTTCTTACCCGGCTTTTGCAGTGGAGGATCTAAACCTTGTTAATGTAACCAAGAGTGAAATCATATCCAAATTGCAGGTAAGGAATTCCTTTATTTTTATTTTCAAGGGTAAAGAGAAGCAGAACCTCCTTTTCTTAACCAGTGATCCTAATTAGACAAGGGTTACCAGACGGTTCATCTGTGTGGGGAAGAGAGGAAGGAAAATCCCTAAGTGACATTTAAAACTCAGCACATACTTTTATGCTGATGTTAGTCTGTAAGGAAGAACAGTACGTGAGGTTTTGTGTACCTTTGTCTGTCTTTACAGGGCCGTTATGGCTGCTGTCGCTTTCTCCGAGATGGTTACAAGACACCCAGAGAGGTACTTCTGATGTGTATTTTGGTTAAGCATCAGGAAGAATTTTATTTCTTGCTTATAGACATTTATTGTGTCATTTACATGAAGAGGTGAAGTTCTGTATTGCTGTTAAGACATCTTTGGATTTGGATTTTGGATTTGGAGGCAATCCAGGTGTTCACCCTAGAAATGACACATATCTGAGGAGGCTAGGGGGTTGAAAACCAATTATTAATAACAGAACTTAATTCTGTAAGAAATGAACCCTTAAATATGCTTGTGGTGCCTAAGCAGGAGTGGTGGCTGAAGTGTCCCAGAATATCTTTGAACTGAGGCAGAGCCAAGAGTATCTGGGTGACATCTTGATTCTGAGACTGGGAAGGGTTGATTTGTCTAGGGAACAATTAAATGAGTTTGAAACTGAATGTGAAAAAGAAGTCAAGAGTCTGCATGGGAACTATTTCTGGTGGGTTTATTGTTTTTTTGACTGTAATTACTTTGATAAAATAGGCTGCTATTATGCTTGGAATCTGAGTGACTAATTTAGCACTGTGACTAAACAAGTATAATTGAATTTCTAGGATCCAAGCAGACTGCACTATGATCCTGCTGAGCTCAAGCTCTTTGAGAATATTGAGTGTGAGTGGCCGGTATTCTGGACTTACTTCCTAATTGATGGAGTATTCAATGAGGATAAAATTCAGGTAAGGAAAGAAGAAATTACAGTCAGTGGAAGTGCAAAGACATTTACCCATGGTATTTTGTAGCTTGCTCCATGTTTATTTTAGGTATCAGTTGGATACCCCATCAGCAGGATGGGAGTAGTCATCAGCCAATCTTATCTTCCTGGGGAGTTGGTGATGTGGTAGCAACTGCAATGTCATGTGCACTGGGGCCTCTGCCAGGTTGAGTGGCTCTTTTAGCTGATGTGGTCAAACTGGGCTGAACAGGGTTTATTTGCATGGTTCTGTCTTATCTCCAGTCTTGGTACTTCTTTCCCAATTACTTCAGGATGAGACCATGTTCTTTTTCCCGCAACCTCTGTGGCTTGGCTGCTGAAAACAAGATTCGCAGTACTTTTAGTCCTTCTGTGCATTCAGGGAGATTTGTGGTTGGATTATGAGGAGCCATTTCATTTTCATGAATTCGCTAAGTTACTTCATGCCTTTACTGTGTCAAGCATCCAGTGGTCAGGGAAGCTAAAGTGACTGTAACCTTCCAAAGTTTATAGTGGCACCTGGAGAATATTGGTGAATTGAAGAGCGACTTATAGCCAGCGCTAAATGCATTCATGCCAAGACTTCTGTAGATTGGTGGCTTGAAGGAAGTAAAAAATTATTGTGATCTTTAAAATTGCCTAGTATGTAGATAGTTAAACATAACCCCTTAAAAATAAAATGGCATCAGAAACAAAACGGCAAATTTCAGGCCCAAAAGCCTTCTTTATGTACCAGATGTTGTAAATAATATTAAATGCTTACTGAGACTAGAAATGTAAGTTGCTTTCCTGAACCCAGGAAAATAGTCTGGTAGAGAGAGAAAAATGGAATTATTTCATGAGGGGGAAAATCAGAAAGTTTACTGAAACTTCAGTCATGTCAATAAAATATGGCTTCACAAAGCAGTCTCTAGAACTTAGTTGAATTATCTCGGCCAATATCCTTGTGTGTTTCACTGAGAGAGGGATAGCGGAAATAGGCAGGTGCTGGTAGTTTTTGAAAACAGCTTCCAAGTAGGTAAAAGCTTGTAATGCAGTGGTTAACAAATGGAACAAAATAAGTGATCTTGTAAAAGGAACATTAAATATTCTTTATTTTGCATCAGTCTGGTATTCCTTGGTGTAATATGCATAACATAAAACCAAGAGGATTTTCTGTTCAGTTAATGTCAATAGTTTTAAACAGTTTAAATCAACTTTTAATTTTTTTTCCCTGGGGCAAATTTTTAAGCAAATCAGTTAAATTGATTTCCCAATCCTATGAAGCAGAATTCAGAAAATCATAGACAAATGTGCATGGCAGAAAGCTAATAATTTCTACACCTTACACTTCTGTGGATATTAGCAGTCCTGACATCCATGTCACTGTGTTGTCATCCATTGCAAATTCCATGTAGGATTTGTTCCAGTAACTTCTTGATAGGATTATGTCAGAAGTCTGTACTGCAGTGGTGAGTTATAGATTAAAGATATATGTTCATGTTTCTGAGGCTGAGAATATTGAGATGTTAGGGCAGTCTCTTGAGAATTTGAACCCTGACCTTCCATCAGCAAGTTGTGATTTTACACACACACCCCCACACCCCCACTCCCCTTTTTTTTCCCCATGAACTTTCAGCAGAAACATACTGCTGGAAAGTACTAAAATTTTACAGTTCTGGTTGTGTTGACTGTAATGTAATTTTTCACTCTCTTTTAAAATATTTTTTAGGTACAAGAATATAGAGAGGCTCTGGAAGGAATACTTATCAGAGAGAAGAATGGAATAGTGCTGATGCCTGAACTGTACGCAGTGCCTCCAGAAAAGGTATTGTGAAAATGCAGCATCCACTTGAGTATGCAAAACAGATATCAAGATAAGTGTCAGTTTTATTGCTGTCCTGCCTAAACCATCAATAAAAAGACTGCTGTACATTTAAAAACTGAAGGATCTCTCACAGCTCCCACTAGCAAATGGTGAACTTTAGGCTTCCAAATGGTAACAGATAATATTCCAAATAATATTCCAGATAATATTCCAAAACAGTAATATTCCAGATAGTTTGGAATCTGTGTGACTGTGGAAATATTAGAGCATGTCTAAAGTTTTAAATCCTTATAGCAAGACATAATATTTAAGAAGTGCCAATGCTGACTGAGGAACTGAAGATCAAAGAAGAATTAAAGCATAGACTGTCCTGCCTGTCTAGTCTGTTGACTGATTGTGCTCTTTCTTTTCTGGAGCTTGTATGTGAGGGAGAAACGGGTTTCAGAAAGGTGGAATAGGGTTTAGGCTGGGTTTTTTTTTGGCTTATTTGTTTTTCATTTGGTTTGGTTTTATTCTACCCTCTTCCCCCCTATCTCTTGCTATTACTATTTACCTGATTCTCCCACTATGACAGAGAAATTCAGATGAGCTTATGTGCTCTTCCATGCTATTTGCTTTTGTATCCCTCCCTGCCAACTTCTTCCCCTGCTCCAGACTTCTCAGCCCTCTCTCACTAAGGGTGTGCAGCCCCCTGGCTTGGTCCGAGTTTGTGCAAGGAGTGTTGACAGCTGGTGTCTTGCTCACAGATCTGAGGTGGAAACACTGAATTGCCTTCCTAGTGGGAACAACCATGTAAGAGTTCACGGCCACCTTGTGAATTTTGTTATGATGTTGATGATCTGACGAACATGCCAAATAAAGAGGATAGATTTTGCCTGTCATTTATGAATTTTGAAGTGGGTACTATAAAGATGTTACCAAGGAGGATTTTTCCTCCACCCTCAGTAGATCTGTATTTTCTAAATTTAGAAAATTCTACTTTTAAGCTTTCCGTTGACCAGTCTTGTTAACACAGGAAAGGTAGAACAGCCTTCATTTTTGGAAAGCACCTTTACTTCAGGAAACTAGGTAGACATCAGTGGAGTTCAAGGGTCACCTTGCAAGGGGTTGGAAAGCAGACACACAATTACCTGCAAGCTGCCTAGAGGGAAGGCAGCAGAGGCATGGTGAGAAGAAAGGGGAAGTGCTAACACCAAAGCTGTAATTACACAGAGAATACCCATTTGCCCTCCAGCTTCAAAGGGTGGGATGGTGTACAAAAAAGCAGCATAGTTCTTGTCCTAGAAAACGTGCAACCTTCAAAATAAAACCAAGAAATCTCAATGTCAGTAATAATGGGAGGTTGACCATAGTTTTTAAATACTTCCATGTAATTGACTGTCTTCAGAACTTTATGGTAATTTTTCTTGCTTATGCGTTTGTTTTCAGGTGGATGAGGAGTATGAAAATCCTCACTCAGTGGATCGTGTCCCAGTGGGAAAGTTGCCTCATCTTTGGGGCCAATCACTGTATGTTCTTAGCTGCCTGCTAGCAGAGGTAATCATTTATTGTACAGTAGGTGGGCTTGTATGTCATTTTGTTTTAAGATGGCTTGGGTTTTAAGAACAGCTTGGTTGACAGGGAGAGGACAATGTGTTTTCTAGTAGAAACATGTACATGAGCCAAGGAAGGATGAGTGAGCTTTCAGAAGCTTCTTTTTTTTCTTGTGCATAGATATGCAATTGTCTGTTTCTAATCAAGATGAATAAGTTATCGTATGGTTAGGCTGCAGGAATGTGCCCAGACTGACTTGGCTGCCCCATAGCTAGGATTTGGAACTTCTTCAAACTCCACTAGGCTATGCTTTACTCTGTGGCATAAGTTGCTTACGGAGTTGTCCCATGTTAGCCATGAACTTGTTAGAAGAACCACTGAATAGAAAAAAAAGATCACAGGCCTGGTGAAATTGTGTCATTTGCTGAAACTCTAAAACAAGAAATCTGAACATGCAGATTGTGTCAGTCATAACCATTTTCTTGCTGTCACTAAAAGTATTGCAGCCATTGTTTTTATTGGATATACTACTTAATGGACAAGTTGGGTAGACCAGGCATTAAGTCCTGTCCTCCTGGTAAAATCAGAAGCCTTTTACTTAATTTTTGTTTCTTCCTTTCTCTTGCATTTATTCTAGGGATTTCTTGCTGCAGGTGAAGTTGATCCCTTAAATAGGAGATTTTCCACTGGACTTAAACCTGATGTTGTTGTGCAAGGTAAGGGAGTTTTCTGAACATTCTGGGTGAATTGAGCCATGTGATGGTGAAGTCTATGTACAGGAAAGAAGACAGACATGATTAAAAATAATGTGCATTTTGCATTGGTTGTAGATGTTTTGATGGTACCGTGAGAGGGAGAAAGGGGTTGTTTGCCTGGCTGCCTTTTTCCAGAGGGAAGAGCAGTTTAACAAATGTTTCATTTTTTAAATATTTGTTAAAATTTTAAGACCTGTCAGGGGATGGAGAGCAGCAGTCTGAATCTTGCAGCAAAATGGAAAATCTTGGTGAATTCTAGAAGGGGCGAGGACTGCAAGAAGGAGCAGGACTGGTAGGAGACAAGTCAGTTAAGTTTCTGAGCAGCCCTCTTCTGGAGGAACCAGAGGGCAGTGTGTGGGAAGGATCTCTGTATACAGAGATGAGGCAGACAGACTTACATCTGTCTTTTGGCTGCTGCAGGGAGTGGCTTCTTTAGTTAGTGCAGGAATAGCCAAGACCAGAAAATTGAGTAGAGGGCAAGCACCAGCTGATCAGGACTTAAAGGCTTTTCAGGGGCATGTACTGCTCTGGTAAAGCAACCAGCTCATTTTGTCAGGAGCAGCCTTTGTCAGTGATGCTGTGGCCTGTGCAGGTGCTTGTTCTTTCTAATGTGTTTGTTTTCTTTTATGCAGTAACTGTTTTGGCCGAATCTAATCAAATTAAGAGTCTCTTGCAAGACCATGGAATCAATGTTCAGAGCATTGCTGATATCCATCCACTCAGAGTGCAGCCAGCTCGCATCCTGAGTAACCTCTACACCATGCTTGGTAGGTATTTGAACGTGGAAGCCTCTCTCTACTGCTGTGCAAGGTTTGTTTTTAAGGGTGGTGTTTTGTTGTTTGTTTCTCTCAGTTTCTTTGATTAATTTTTTCATTTAAATCACTGTCATTGATTAAAAAAAGTGTTCCGTGCAAAAAAACTTTAGAAAATTAGAACTTCTGTCTTAAATAAGGGACTCCAACAGGAAAAAAAAAAGTTACCTCATTAGGAAAAGTGTCCAAAATACAAGTTTTCCTGTGCCCTAAGAGTTAGGCAAGAACTGACTCTTTTTTTTTTGCAGGAACTACTTGCACAGAGAAACTGGCTTTAGAAAAGATGCCTGGAAAAAGACACAAAAAAAGCAAATGTTGAGTACTTCTGGTTTAAGTCTGG
Organism: Myiopsitta monachus; assembly: GCA_017639245.1. Lineage (NCBI taxonomy): Eukaryota > Metazoa > Chordata > Aves > Psittaciformes > Psittacidae > Myiopsitta > Myiopsitta monachus. The sequence continues at coordinate 26,555,490 of CM029927.1, forward strand.
AAATAGCAATGCAGTTGCCATTCTACCAGCAGACACCTGGGAGGTTTTCTGCTCCAAGCCAGGGAAGCTGTGCTGCTATTAAGGCATCTCTGGGTTGTCAGGTTCTTGCTGATGTTCCTTCCAATCCTAAGTTGAGTTGAGCTGCTGAAGCACTGTGTGTCGCAAACCAAGAAGCCTTCAGGGCTTTTCTAAACGCAGGACTTCAGACATGTTCCAGTTTGTCAGCAGTGGCCCTAGAAGCCCATTTTCCTCAGAGCCTGGCAGTTGTATTAAATAAATATCCCAAAACTCCAAATAGTTCTAGTTGTTGAAAATATTTTGCTAACTGTCTCTTTTGATAATTCTTGCTGGAATGAAGGTGGTCTTGGTGGAAAATCTGTTACATGCATTCCTAATTGAACTTGGTTTTACAACTTTAAGCATGCCAGCAACTCGTAACTCAAAATTGTGGATGTTACTACACAGTGAAATTGAGGTGGGGTAAATCAGCACTGGTGCATTCTTTTGCAGCGTGGACAAGGGAAGCTATATCATGCTTCTCTGTCAGTCAGGAGCATGTTCCTATGGCAATGTGGTTACAGATAATGCTGAGGGAGAGCATGAGGCTGTTCATGGAGTAGGTTTAGGGTTGGGGTTTTTTTTATTGTTGTGGTGGTGGTGGCTTTTATTGTTTGGGTTTTTTTTTACTTTTGACAGGAAGTTGTTTGGATGTTTCCAAAGAGGTACTTACTTGGAATGTGAACTTTACTCTCCAGTAAATTCCCTTTCCAGTAAAGGGGAATTGCAGGTGCTATTTTGGGGAGAGAACCTGTCTCTTTATCAAAAAGAACTTTTTACAAATGAAACGTTTGCAGGGCTTTGCTGAACCTCACATTTATTTCATAATAATTCATAGCATCTTTCTTTCAGTCGTGGGGAAATGAGTAGGATAACTTACATGTTGGTGTGTTGTTTTTAACAGTGACTTCTCTTGGAATTTCCACAGTGGTATTTTTTTCAGGTACCTGGCTGTTTGGCTTGTATTCCTTGACAGATAAATTCAAGTCAGCTTCTGGCTGCTGGAGCAAGGAATGCGGTGTGGATTATTCACAAATAAGCTCTACTGAAAAAAATGGAATTTATTGGGTTGATGAAAAGAATGAAGATCTGTCTTTGTATTTGGATGTATTTTGTATTTGGACTTAGTCCTCAGTGGGCAAGATTTTTTAAGGTTCTACTGTGAAAGCACTGCAATTTCTGTTGTCTGTTGATGGCCTTGTTTTTGAAAGGGCATACCTTTTTGCTCTTTTGGTAGGGAAATGTCAGGTGCTAATCAATGCCTGAAATTAAAAGTCTCAATCCCATGGTTAGTGAAACCAAGATTTTTATTTTTAATCGGGCCTTTGAAAACTCCAGCTATTATTTTGGTGGTTGCAACGAAATGGACCAGTCTGTAGCATCTCATTCTGTTACCTGTCTTCTGCCTTACTGGTTTCAATGAATGATCTTCTTGTCTAAAATGGTTGTTGTGGAAAAACACACAGGCATGTTAGGTGAGACCTTTTTTTTCTTTCTCTTTTCTTCACAGGCCGGAACAAGAACATGAAATTAAGTGGACGGCCACACCGACATATTGGAGTGTTAGGCACCTCCAAGCTGTATGTGATAAGAAATCAAATATTTGCTTTTACCCCTCAGGTGAGCATTTTAAGCTGACAGGGAAATTACTGCCTACTTAATGGCTAATCATTAGTGTAGCACTTAGCTTGTACACGCTTGTACTCAATTTTAGGTAGAACAGGGATGATAAGGCAGATGTGCTTTTCTTTGTGGGTTTTTTTTAATAGCATTGGATGATCAGCATGGTAGGAGTGCTGATAAATCTCCCTTCTGTCATACAGAGTCTGGCTTCTTTGGCTTCTGGCATAGGAGAACACAGCAAATCAATAGTACAAAGTTGTTACTGAACTCTGCCTGAACCAACATTCTAGCTAATGAAGCAGTTTCTCCAGAAATAGGTCACTTAATGTATCTTCCTACTGATTGCCTTGATGGAAAATTTAGTTTCATGTAAGTGTGCCAAGTACTGTGACCCCCAAGAGACTAAGATGTGATCTGTTCATTATGCTGTTGAAATGGTCAATAGGGCTGACAAGGGAATGTTCTGTCTTTATTTTTCTGAATTAATGGCTCTTATTTGTACATTTAATGAAGTGCAACACACTTATTCCTGTAGACTTATTCTGGCAGTTGGTACTAAAACGCCAAGGGGTCACCTGCTACAAACATGCAACTGGAGCAGGATATAGAATGCTCACACCCTCCTATATAGATGCTTGACTAATGTAGTCATTAAATTCCAGTGGAAGACGTGTTCAGTGGATTCCATGGATGGCTTCTGCAGTCCTTCATGATGTCCAAACAACATCAGATTTACTGCAAAAAATATGGATCCACCTGAAATCTTGCCATTTATCAAATACTTATTGACTTATTCCAAAATGGCATTTGTCCTGCTGAGTTAAACTAAAATCTCTATAACATTTTTGCTTTCCTTTGTAGCCAGACATTTTCCCCTAACTTTTTTTGTTGAGGGGGTGTAATTAATGTTTAATTTCACCTTCCTAAAGTTAGCATTTAACTCATCTGTGTTGATCTTGACAAATGTCCACCAATTCTGTGGGGTTTTTTAGTTTGTATTTCATCCTGTTCTCTAATGAAAATATTGATTAAGTGTGGGGCAAAGGCTGACCCTGTTAAGATACCTTCTCAGTCTGAAAAAATAGTTAATAACTATTTTGAGAACAATTTTTCAAGCAGTTCTGCCTTCTCAGATTTTTTTTCAGCTCACTATTGTGAACATTTGAAAGTTGAGAGTTGTCAGCCACTTTCTTGCACCTACCATCTGATTGCTCCCAAAGAAAGAAATTAGACTCATTTGCTGAGATTGCTTTTTGTTACGATTTTTTGGCCATCTTGCTTTATAATTTTGGCATTCTCAAATTGGCTTTGTTTTCCTGTGCTTTTAGACACTGAAATTGGCTTGACTGGTCTATGTTATCCTGGCTCTTTGTCTTCAAAGTGTTTGCTTCTCTCTGGATTTCTGGGACTTGTTTGTCCTGAATTATCAAAACTAATTGCAAGTGGCTCAGGAATTGTTTTGGCTAGTTTCTTAAGTTCTGTGAAGTAATTCCTCGGCACTTTGTCAGGTTGAATTTACGTACTCACGCCTCCCCAAGACCAGTGTCTTTCCTTAGCTTTTTTTGTGGCTGCTTTGTCATGCTTTCCATTGTTTGTCTACGTTTTTTAGTTTCCAGCTCCTAAAGTAGCCGAACAGTCTCTTACTGTGGTTCTTGGCTTTCCTCTGTAGTGGGAAAAGCACACTGTACCACTGTACATTTAACGTACCTTTTTTGCTCAGTAACTGCTAGCTTTTTTTGTATTTAGCTTGACATTCAGATTGTTCCCAAGAGACATACAGGTACCAGTTCCCAGTCTTCAGTGTGCACTTCGGTCTATTTATTGGCTTTGTTGCTATTGTTAGGTTTTTCTTGAACATTTAGAGTACTTCCATCTTCCAGACCATAGGTTACTGTAATTCGTCACTGGGAAGATTCTACTTCATGGGTGTGATTGATTACTTTTTATTTGTTTGCCGTACTTCTTTCACAGACAGCCTCCAAGTGTAAGAAAATGGTTTTTGCTGAAGCATGGTTTTCTTTCTCACATTCACAGGCTTTATTAGATTAATTCATGCAGTCTTTGTTGTGGTCAAGAATAGCTTATATGGCTTTTGTAAATTATTTAAAGGAGGACATGTCAAAAAAAAAAAGTACTGACAACTACTCATATGCTATATTTCTTTGTTCTCTAGTTTACTGACCAGCACCACTTCTATCTGGCTCTGGACAATCAGATGATTGTGGAGATGCTGAAGATAGAGCTGGCATACCTCACTTCATGTTGGAGGATGACAGGGAGACCAACCCTGACATTTCCCATCACCCACACAATGCTTGGTAAACCTAATTTTCTGTGTTTCAAGCAGAGCAGATTAAGGCAGGGGCAATAGGATGGAAGTCAGTTTGAGAAAAGACATGTCAGAATCTGAATTCCAATATCAAAAGTGCAGTTTAACTTCGTCAAATGTGTGCTGAATTTGGCTGACATGGTAATATTTCACTTTAGTTTTAGTCCCCCTTTATATCCTTGCATCTCCTCATCATATCCATGCTGTTTCTGTCCAAAGAAATGTGATAGAAATCCCTTTGGAACTTTTGTTAAGTGGGTTGGTCGGGTTTTGTCTTGAGAAGTCCCCTTAGAACTTGTTTGGTTTTTTTGTTTGCTTGTTTAGTTTTTTTGGATAAGCTAGTATTGATGAGCATTTAAAATTTGTCAGATTTACTTTGTAGAGAACGCCTAGTAATCCACCTTATAGCAGCCTTCCAGTATCTGAAGGGGGCCTGTAAGAATGCTGAGGAGGGACTTTTCATTAGGGACTGTAGTGACAGGACAAGGGATAAGGGTTCAAACTTAAACAGGGAAAGTTTAGATTGGATATTTACTGTGAGGGTGGTGAGGCAGTGGAATGGGTTGCCCATGGAAGCTGTGAATGCTCCATAGCTGGTGGTGTTCAAGGCCAGGTTGGACAAAGCCTTGGGTGACATAGTTTAGTGGGAGGTGTCCCTGCGCATGGCAGGGGGTTGGAAGCAGATGATCTTAAGGTCCTTTCCAAACCTACGTGTTCTATGATTCTATGATAATTAAAAATGTGGTGGTAAGCTTAGACTCTTACATTATTCTTTTTCAGTTGATGATGGTACTGACATTCATCCTGCAGTTCTTGCCACCATAAGAAAATTAGAGGATGGATATTTTGGAGGTGCCAGGTAATGTCAGAACCCCCAGATGATTCTCTCTGTGATTTTTTTTAATTTTTATTCTTTTTTTAATTAAATCACATGCAATCCTCAGTTTTGAAGTTGCGGTAGTGCACAGACCTTGCGTTAGAACTCTGCAAAGAGAGAAGTTTCAGCTTTAGTTGTTATGTGTCAATCAGATGGTAGCTGGACTTCACATGCAGTGGACAAGATCTGTCTCCAGAAGGGGTACCATTTCTGACTGCCATTAATGAATAAGTTAAAATGAATGTCAAACCCTTGGAAATACAAAAACTTGATCTTGGCTGGTCTTCTGGTTTTAAGATGTAATGATGTTTCACAGTTATTGGAGGTGTTTTAAGCACAAATTACTTGTTATACTTGTGAGCTTATTTGTTCCATTTATCCACATATAAAAGCAAGTTAATACGATGCCACAGTACCTCCCTGTTTTCTGCTTGCTCTCTCAGTCACGATCTTCCCCCGATAATCAGATATGCTTTCTGGTTTTTAGCAGTGCTGCAGTTTTGTGTAAGGATACTAATAGTCATGGGAACTTCTCAACCCTATGTTTTTTTATGCATTATCCTTAGAGTTTAGGTTTTTGTTTGGGGTCTGTCTGCATACATACAGCACACTGCATAATTAGACTTTGAGTTAACACCTGTAGGTATCTAGAGCACTAAGTACTCAGTTAGATCTGCTACTCTTGTTTTACATTTGTTTTTCTTACTATCAAGTATCTGCTGCTTTGTACTTACCAAAGCTGGATTTAACAGTGTCATGGGTTCAGCAGCAGCAGTCGTTTTTTCTCCTTCTTGGTAGCTGGTGCAGCGCTGCGTTTTTTGATTTTGGGCCTTGGAACTGCACTGATAACACCAGTGTTTTCAGTTATACTTAAGTTACTAAACTGTTCTTATCTCAACCTGTGCGAGTTGAATTCTTTTGATTCTCCTCCCCATCCCCCTGGGACTGGGGGAAGAAAGAGGGGAAGTGAGTGAGTGAGTGAGTGAGTGAGTGAGTGAGTGAGTGAGAAAACTGCATGGGTGGGGGGCTTAAACCACGACAAATGGTCTTACAAATTTTGGGGGGGTTGTTGAAAGCTCAGTATTACTCTGATACTCAGTATCAGAATAGTGTATGCTAATGCTTTTTGGTGTGTATTCCTGTTTGCAGGGTGAAGATAGGCAAGCTGTCAGAATTTCTTACCACCTCTTTTCATACGCATCTAAGCTTCCTGGATCCAGACTGTGACGTAAAACTGTTTGATGACCCTAATGAAGGCCGCAGTAGTCCCGACAGTGAATATGGAGGCTATTCAGCAGATTTCTGTGAAAAAGGTAGTGGTTTTCCACTTTAATTTTTTTTTCTCTGCCAAATTCTATCACAGAGTCTGTTTTGTGCGTAGCTGATATTTACTCAGGTTTCTCTTGTGTCAGTCTGAGGACAGTACTTGCATGACTTAATTTGAAGAAGGAATTTGTGCATATTCTTCCTACATTTGTAGTATGGTGTTGAACAGTAACTGCTGCAGTAAAGCTGAGTCTGAAAAGTAAGCAGATGGGGACTGTGTGAAAGAGGCTAGAAGGAGGAAAAGACTGTGAGAAGTCAGACAAGAGCTTGTGTGGAGGAGATGATAGACTTAGATTCATTTTGGTTGGAAAACGCCCTGAATCTAACTGTGATCTGTGGACCACTAGCAACATAGAAACACTTTAACTTCCTTTCAAAGGGAAGACCAACTTGTTAATGTAACTGTTTTCAGAGTCAAAAACTGACTATTTTTTTTTCCTTTCCAGCTTGTTCAGGTTAGAAATCTCTTGGTTATGATATTCTTGCATTTTTGTGTGCCCTTCTATATAAGCAAGCATAAAATGGTATGTTTGAGAAAGAAAACACTGGTAAATTATGAACTTACCTTTAATAAACCTCTTATGTATGTCTCACTAGAAAGCCAGGATGAGCTGGATCAGTACATTAATGATGTCCTGCAAAGTACAGCACTGAAGTCACGCCTGCCTCCAACTTCAAAGACTGCAAATCAACTACCTGTGTTCAGTGCAAACCATTCCACAGAAGAGATACTGTCAATAATGGCGAAGACAAAGGGCTTGGAAGTTCCAGGTATTTCTCCCTGTTAGCTATTCAGTGATAATAATGGAAGGCGTGGTTTGAGTGCTAGAAAGGGCAAGTTCAAGTATTTCAAAATTCTGCTGTTTAAAAAGAACCAGTGTCTGGAGTACATTGTAGTTGTCAAGAAATAAGAATGAGTCTGAAGCTGTTACTGTCGTTTTCTCACCATATCCTGTGTCTTGTTGTATACACAGATAACCTGCTATAAAATGTAACATTTAGACAAGGTTAATGGTATGGAAACTGCTACAGCTTCTCAGTTGGATAGAATTTTAGAACCCAAGTCAGTGAGTTCTTTTTTTTCTTTTGTCATTTTTTATACAAAGGCATACAAAACATATTTTCTTATTTTAGTAAAGTTGCTGTGAAGTGAAATGTTTCAATGCCAGAAAAAACATAAGAATGCTCATGTATTCTCTAAATTTGTAAGAACAAGTGGAGTAGAGAGGGAGGACAGATTCTTAATTATTGTAGATTTTTAATAGTCTGATGGGAGGTTTTACACCAAAATAGTGGTTTGACTGAATTTGTAAATAGATTCCAACATATGCATTGTTTTATATTTTGGTACGTAGTATTCAGTGCCCTGATTAAGGGAAAGCTTCCATTAACTTCAGTGGAAATTAATAACTTTCAAGCTCTTTTGTTAGTCTTTTCTCCCATCTTTCATATGCCACATCATCTAATCCTCTATTGAATTCAACATACGAAGTTAACAGAGAATTAGCCTACATTTAGCGTTATCATTTTAATTATGATACCTTACCAGTTAGACCATTTTCTTCAAGTACTTCCTGTTGAAATGTTTAAAATCCTTAGCAGGGTCAGGTCATTGGGCTGTAGTATTTCTGGGGCGTAGGCTGCCATGAGAGATACCAGTTCAGCACGTAAAAGTCTCAGGCACTACATTCTCATCTTGGAAGCTCTTGGAGCAAGCCTGCAAGGAGATAAGGTTCAGAATCTGATCTTGTCCAAGTTCCACGCACAGGATCTCAGAAGCATTGCCTCTATATTTTGGCTCTCGGAGGTATTTCTATTGATTTTGCCTATTATAGCTGCTTCATGAAGGTGTTTTTGATTTTTGTGTTATGAAACAGACTTTTTTTGTCTCCTTTTTTTTTTTTTTTTGGTGGCTTTGTTTTCCAGCTGTGTCTATGTCTCTACCCACTAAAGTTCTGAACACACACCGGAAGTCTCTGAATCTTGTTGATAATCCCAATTTCTTTGAAACAAAGGTAGGATGCAGGAATTTTCATGTTGTTTGTCATTTTGGGACCCAGTAGTGCGGCTTTTCCTGTGTTTCCCAGCCAAACCCTATAAACATTCTCATTTTCCTTCACAGACAAGACATGCTGCCCGAGGCACCAGATAGCTACTCCCTTGTTTTGGAATTTATGTCTGGGTGAAGTTTTCTTGGTTAAATGAGCATTATCTAGTGGAAAGTTTTCAACTGTTTGCGCAGTATATATAGGTACCTATTTTTAAAGGCCAAAGATTAAGTCATTGTGCTTAGTTCTAACTGAACACAGAAAGGGAAGAACAGGATGTTCATGGCTTTTAGAGATGTTTTCCAAGCAATGTTACTTATAGTAATATCTAGGGCATGAGGGGAGTGTGTGAAAGGGCAGGTGTCCTTAAGGCACTGGTCAAATCCCACAACAAGGCATGAAGCTTGGAATATTTGTGATGGAAACAAATGCATTCACAAAGCACCACATATATGCAGGTTAGAGATGGTACTCAAAAAGCCCTAAATTGTTTCAACTAAAAAGAGGAAGTATCCTTCCACTTTTCTCTTTACAGGTGACAGCAAATGACAGAAAAAGCATGCACATAATTTGGTTTCCTTTTTTGACAAACTTTTTCTTCATTTTGTCCAAAAAATGACTTTCCTTGTTGATTGAACCAATACTAGAGACAAAGTCCCATTCTGGGTGTTATGTTTGCTGGGGATCGATCTCCTTTTCATGTCTGCAGTAGTCTGGCAAGAACTATGTGATGTATTTCAAGTGCGGAATTATGTTGCAAGTCTGTTATATGTTTTTAATGGGAAGTTACAGTTTGAATTTGATCTGCTACTTTTTTCAGGATCATTTCTGATTTTTTTTTTCCATCCATCTTTGTTACCAGGACTGTGGAAATGTTTTGCGCTTATCTAAAGATTCTCGTGGTGATCTGGATTGCAGGAAGCTTGTTGAGCAGTTGAAGGAATGTTCAACGCTCCATGATCAAGCTGATATCTTATATATCTTGCATATACTAAAGTGAGTTGTCCAAGTATAAACTTCAGCATCTTTAAGTTTGGTCACAGCTATTGGCCAAATAGTCACCGATAGGCTAGTGGCTAAGTGAGTGCTCAAGTTAATATGAAAGTTCCTGGTACCAAGGGTTTTGTCCCACATTTAACTGATATCTGGTGAAGGCCCACGTCCCATGGACTGCTTAATACAAAATATGAGCAGTAAGATCAAAATCAGGCCACTACTTGTTTGTTTGTTAAGGTTAAGCTGTATAACATTTACGTGATGACTTAATCTTCTGTGTCTTTTCTGGTAGAGGTGCTGACTGGGACACAGAGCTGGATGGACAATACTGGTGTCACTGTTCATTGCCTGCTCAATGAGCTCTACAGAAAGGCAGGCCTCAATCAAGAATGGGGTTTAATCCGTTATATTTCCGGTATACTCAAAAAGAGAGTGGAAGTCCTGGCTGAGGTATGAAATATAAATAATGCTGGTTCAGTTTCCTGCCTAGAAACTGAGCTAAAACTACCAGTTTGCTGTTGGAGCTCGTACTTGCCCTTCTCCTGGTCTTTAATTCACAACATACATAGTGCAGCATTTTTCAGTAAATATGGGTTGCTTTTCTGATCTAAAATCTTATTATGACATCTTTATCTTTCATCTGTACTGCAGACTCTGCTAGTGCTGGCATGGGCTGAGAATGTCGCACTGTAAATGATAGTGAAGGCTTCATCCCATCTCTGGTAATGGGAGGAGCTCAGTTATGTGATTTGAAAGCTGTAGTTGTCATTGGGAATTGTCTATTGCTGTTGCAGTAGCATGAACAGTCTACGAGCATTGCTATGTCAGGGTGCTAGCGATGATACAAAAACATACTCTGCTGATTTCCATCCTATTTGGCAGACAGTCTGCTGTGCACAAGGTGTTTGGATTAATTAATATATTAATGCTTCTAAAATTATTAATTTTAATAGATGGACTATTAAGTAGTAACAAGAAAGATCCATTGTAAGGGTACAGATTTAATTTTGAACATTACAAAATGTTTCTTCTCAAGTATTCTAAAGTATTTGTTTAATTTCCTACTTAGCCCTGCATATTTCTGAAGAGCTCTGTGTAAAATTCCTGGCCATTTTCAAAGCTTTGACTAGTCACACCTAGGATGCCCTATTTTAGCAGTAGTCGTATCTGTGGGAAGCAATTTGTGGTAATCACGCTGCATGGTACTTCATTAAGCACATGAACTTTTCTGTCCTCAAGACATGATGGATGAGCAGTACAGGCAGGCTCACAGGCAGCTGTGTATATTCCAGTTGAGAAGATACTGACAAAGAATTGGGGAGGAAGTGAGTAGAGATGATCTGTTTTGTTCCATGTTAAGCGAGGGAAAGCAGACTTCAAAATCAGAGGAACAGTTGTTCTGTAAGGTCTTTGATTCAGGATGCTAAAACAGGTGAACTGAACACCCACTTTTAAAGGACATCGATGTAAAAGAGTAAACACTGTGGATAAGGCGAGCATCTATTTCAGACTGTATCAGGGTGCCTAATTCAGAAATGTGATGCAATAATGTTCTGTGTTTGTTTAAGAGATATGTTAGTACTCCAGATAGTTTAGTTTAGTTTAGCTAATGCTGCCAAGTTCTTAATTGATTAAAAACTTTTTTTGTCTTAAACAAATAACAAATGTTTATCTTGTGATAAAGGATGAAGTCCTTTATTGATCAGCCAACCCCCCTGGAGTCCCTAATCGTTAGCTGCTGATTTCATTGAGTTTGGGAGCAGGCTTTCAGCCTGGGCAGACTCTCATAGCCCTGTTGACCTCAGGGGATCTTTGGCAACTAGTTAACAGCATTCTGCTGGATCTGCATGTCTGGTAATTAATAGAAATGCACTTAAAAATTGTAAAGGAATAGTTCTTTTGGGGCATTTAAAAATGGTTTCACTTCAGTGTGACTCAGAGAAAGGTCCTTTTGCTTTCTGTCCAATTACTGATAGGCATGCACAGACCTTTTGTCGCACCACAAACAACTTACAGTGGGCCTGCCACCAGAACCCCGCGAGAAAATCATTACCGCGTAAGTTAGAGCTCTACCTTAGTTACAGAAGCAGCCTGCCCTTCATCTTCCTGCTGGTAGTGTAATGTTGCCATTATCATAGAATCATAGAATGGTTTGGGTTGGAAGGACCTTAAAGATCATCCAGTTTCAGCCCTCCTGCCATGGGCAGGGGCACCTTCCACTAGAGCAGGTTGCTCAAAGCCCCATCCGATCTGGCCTTGAACACTGTCAGGGATGGGACATCCACAGCTTCTCTAGGCAGCCTGTGCACTGCCTCACCACCCTTGTACTGAAGAACTTCTTCCTAATATCTAATCTGAATCTCCCCTCTGTCAGTTTAAAGCCATTCCCCCTTGTCCTGTCACTGTGTGCCCTTATCAGAAGTCCCTCTCCAGATTTCTTGTAGTCAAAAGTTGGTTTAAAATTTATTCCTCACCTTCAGAAGGAACTGTAACCACTCAGGCAAAACCGTAGACACCTTTGTGGCACACGTGCTTAGGTGATTTGGTTCCAGTGCTTAATCAAGAGGTTAATAGCAGGTGCCTGAATAACTGCTAACTGTGGTTTACCTTATTATAGCCCACTGCCACCTGAGGAGCTTATAGATCTGATTTATGAAGCCAGTGGCCAAGACATCAGTATAGCAGTCCTGACACAGGTAGGTAGCATGTGTAAAAGGGTTCTTTCAGCTGTGCCCAGTGTGGCACCAGTGTTTGCTCTGTGACTGGGAAAGCCAAGAGGACTCACTCTAAATGGGTGCCCTTACGGATTTGTCCTTGCAGGAAATAATTATGTACTTGGCGATGTACGTCCGGTCGCAGCCTAGTCTTTTTGTGGAGATGCTCAGACTCCGCATTGGTCTGATAATTCAGGTGATGGCCACTGAGCTGGCCCGAAGTCTGAAATGCTCAGGTAAGAGCAATTTTATCATAAGGGTACTCAAGGCGTTATTTCTGCTGCACCTCAGTGGTTGGTTTTTCATTTATATGTGTTAAATACTTCGATTCACTTCTTCATTCAGCATGCACAGCTACAAGCTTCAAAAATAACTTACCTTTCTGGCTTAATGAAAGATTCCTGTCTCACAATCCCCCAGTTATTCAGACTGAAGTGGTTATTAAATACTTCATTACCATGGCTTTCAGTAAGTGTTTGAGGTATAGGTCATCACAGTGCACATCTGTGTGTATTTCAGGACCTAGTGCCACCAGTGTCAATGAGCATTAGGACCTTAGGTATCTTCTGAGCATTTGAGCCTTAATTCATACTTCTGGTAGGTTTTATTCAAAGTAACTGCTGATCTTCCTCTTATGTGTAAGCCTACTCCATGTGAATGTGCTGAGTTGTAAAGCGTTTGCTGTTTAGAATTCAGCTAGTGATATGTTATTTTGTCAGCATATCAGTAAAAAAACTTACAGGCCCCCAAGATTTTGGAACAAGTCCAGGGGAGGGCCACGAGGATGATCAAGGGGCTGGAGCACCTCCCGTATGAAGATAGGATGAGAAAGTTGGGGCTGTTCAGCTTGGAGAACAGAAGGCTGCGTGGAGACCTCATAGCAGCCTTCCTGTATCTGAAGGGGCCTATAGAGATGCTGTGGAGGGACTCTTCATTAGGGACTGTAGTGACAGGACAAGGGGTAACGGGTTCAAACTTAACCAGGGGGAGTTTAGATTGGATATGAGGAAGAAATTCTTTACTGTGAGGGTGGTGAGGCACTGGAATGGATTGCCCAGGGAAGTTGTGAGTGCTCCATCGCTGGCAGTGTTCAAGGCCAGGTTGGACAGAGCCTTGGATGGCATGGTTTAGTGGGAGGTGTCCCTGCCCATGAAGGGGGTTTGGAACTAGATGATCTTAAGGTCCTTTCTGACCCTAACTATTCTATGATTCTATGTTGCACATATCCTACAAAAACTCAAGAAGTAAGTAACAAACAAGTGGTGCAAGGCAAAATATTTCAAAACTCGTTTTGGAACTGAAATTTAAAAAAATGAAACTAGAGAGAGATTTGAGGATGATGACGACTGAGGAGAGATCTGAAAAATCACTGAAGGATTTTCCTTATTGACAGCGGTCAAAAGTCTAAGAAGGAGCAGTCATGGAAAGTAATCAAGTTAATGTGACCAGTATATAGTGAAATGCTGCCACTTAGGAGCATGATCTGGACCATAGTTTTGTGGCTCAGCTCTTGTTACCATTTCTGATGCCCTAGCACACCCTAAATGGGGATAACTTTGTGGAAGCAGATTTCTGGTCTCTCCCCAGTTTTCTCCCTCATGGAATGAAGAGCGGGTCCCTGATAGTTGGGTTAGATGGAGCCCATTTTGGATGCTGCTTCTCTCTTAACTTGAATCGGTAGCTGTCGCTGGGGGTAGCAGGTTTCTCCCTTAGGAGAAGTTTACAAAAGGAGCCAAGTAATTTTCTTAGAATCATAGAATCATTAGGATTGGAAAGGACCTTAAGATCATCTAGTTCCAGTTCCCGGCCATGGGCAGGGATACCTCCCACTAAACCATGCCACTCAAGGCTCTGTCCAACCTGGCCTTGAACACTGCCAGGGATGAAGCATTGACAACTTCCCTGGGCAACCCATTCCAGTGCCTCACTCATCCTTTCCTGGGATAGAATTATAGAATAAATCATAGAATACTTCGGGTTGGAAGGGACCTTCAAAGGTCATATGGTCCAACCCCCCTGCAATGAGCAGGGACATTCTCGACTAGATCAGGTGCCCAGAACCGCATCCTGTATGAAGAGCGTATAGAAGGCCCTGTCTCCCCCAAACCTGTAGCTGAATAGTGAAAAGTGCTTTCTTTGTTCACGCTGCAAAGTCTGTTTTTCCTGGGGCCCATTTTGTTATTCCTTAGCCTTAAACACCAGCTGCTTTGTACACTGCCGTCAGCTTCATCGCTGCCATTTCCATGTTCTTCTATGGGAGATTTGTGGTGCACATGTGTGCCCATGTCTATGTATGTGCTTTTTCTTTCTCTCAGAAGCATGGTCCTTCAGTCAAATAAAACACAACAAGCCTTCCACATGCATGCATTTTGTTATGGAATAACTGGTTCTGTAATTTAGTTCTGTGTGTTAGCTGCTGTTGGGAGATGGCTGTAATGCCTTTCCAATTGATCTTGCTTTACAAAGGAACAATTGCTTTCTCATCGTCAGCTTCAGTGAGATTTCACACAAGCTCCAGCATAATATCCACTAATGCAAATAGTGTTACTTCCATGCAGCGTTTGTTCTTCAGTCCTGAAGTGAATTTTCTTTGAATTGTGACTCTACAGGTTAATTTTTCAGACAAAGCCTTAGCCACAAAGGTAAATGTGACTGAACTGCATTCAGCAGCAGTTACGTAGGAAAACAAGGTATAAACCACCTATAATGATGCTTGGGTTTTATTCTTTTGGTTTTTAACTAGGTGAAGAAGCTTCAGAGAGTTTGATGAACCTAAGCCCCTTTGATATGAAAAATCTTCTACACCATATTCTCAGTGGAAAAGAGTTTGGAGTGGAAAGAAGCTGTAAGTTGTTCACTTGGGTACTCGTGTATGTTAAGTAAGAACTATAAATATAAAGTTAGATTGTCTTGTAAGTAGGAATCTGTTCTCTCAGCATGTAAAATAGAGGTATAGGTAATGTATTAATTGTGGGTGGCCAATACACCCACAGGTGTATGTTTGCTGTGGAATAAACAAAACAAAAATAATGAAAGCCATACTGCACTGAAATACAATTGTATCCAGTTTTCAGTGATATGTAGGTAAACTTTTAAAATGAAAACATTTTATTTGACCAGAATGAAAACCATGCAAAGCGCATATCTAACCTGCATGCAGGAAGTGTGTCTGACAAGCACTGGCTTGTCAACTGCCTGCTGGGTTCATTCTTAGGCCCTCACAGGTTCATTGCAACTTTGACATCTTTTAAAGTTATGATTGCTCAGTGTCTTGGAAAATCAGGTCCTGATATCACAGTGTGGATCTAGGCCCCTTGATGCAGAAATCTTGAACTGTCGATGTTACTTGTAAGGATGCTGTCATGAGGAGCATTGTACACTTGTGAAAGATGTGATTATCTTTGGCTCTAGATACAATGTTGTCTGTTTTTCTACCCCTAGAATTTTAAAAATGTCCATTTGCTTCTTTTAGTGCGACCTGGAGATTCCTCTTCATCCAGCCCTTCAATTTCTATTCATGAAATGGGGCATTCTGGAGCAACCAAAACAGAAAGAAGTGGTATTACTAAATTGAAGAGTGAGATGAAGCAGGTGAGGATTTTCTGTCAATGCTCATCAGAAAATACAGCTGTTCTGGCGCTGTGTTATGTTAGGTTTCGTTCTTTGTAAAGGACAGAAGTTTCAAAAGATCCTTTGATTTAAAGCTGATCACTAAATAGAAGGCAGTAAGTGGATGTTTCCTCCAAAAATGTGCTTTCTTTCTTGTTCTTATTTCATATGCTGAATATAGAAGAACGTGAACAAACTTGATTGCAGTCATAATACCAAGTTTAAAACAGCTCTTATCTTTATCTAAGGAAAAGTCAGATTCTTGTACTCTGCCCCAGTTGCTGAAGTGGTCCACATTCCTTCTGGAAAAGATACACTTGGAAAAGAACTCTTGGGGCTTTGATTTCTCTATTTTGTGTCTCTACTGTTATTTCTTGTCCTCTACTGTTATTTGTTTTCCTCTAGATGAATAGGAAGGTAGTGGTCAAATAAAATGCATTTATAAGAGTGGTTCTATTTTTTTCCAGCCTGGCTTATTCAGCTTGAGAAGAGAGGGCTCCAGGAGGACCTTGTTGCAGCCTTTCAATATATAAAGGGGGCTTATAAAAAAGATGAGGAGATGCTCTTTACAAGGGCTTGTAGTGATAGGAGAAGGGACAATGGTTTTAAACTGAAAGCAGGCAGGTTTAGATTAAACACAAGGAACACATTTTGTTATTATGAAGGTGGTGAGAAACTGGAACAGGTTGCCCAGAGAAGTTGTGGATGCTCCGTCCCTTGCAGTGTTCAAGATCAGGTCGGATGGTGCTGCTAGCAGCTCGGTCTAGTGGAAGGTGTCCCTACCTGTTGTATGGACTAGATGATTTTCAAAGTTCCCTTTCAGTGCAAACCATTCTGTATTAGAAACCTATTTTTTAAAGGCCCTCTTAACAAGTAAGCCTGTTTCATTTAATCTGAGGCCATTCCTGTAGGTTCCTGAGGAGGTATTGGATGTTTTCCTTTGATTGTATGAAACGCATTTGCTCAGTAAGCCTTCAGAAAGCAGTGGCATTTCTGCATGGTCTTGACATGGAGCGTTTGATGGTGACGGTAAAGATCTGTTAAGGATTCTTCATAGGACATGATAAGGTGGTGAAGCAAAGGCACCTTTGAGTCATGGCGTGGTCAAGTGTCATGGTACGGCTGTGAAGGTGCTGATAGCTGTAGCTGCTTTCCACTGGCCCTGAGGTGACTTTGGGGGTTCAGTCTGAGCAGGGCTTGTAGCCAGCCCTAAGTCAGGTGCCTGACTTGAAGGCCTTCACAGCAGGAAGAGGGACTAGGCACTAGGTGGCAGCATTATTCTGTTTTAAATACAGAGGTGGGCCTGAGCTGAGTTGTTCTGACCTTTGCTGAGGTTGGAAATGCAGTTCCTGCATTGTTTTTGCATTCGATGGAAACCTGGTGTTTTGCACAGGAGTTGGCTGGTTTTATTTTTATTACCCTCACCTTGCCATTTGTGCTGCTTCCTGCCACGTCTCACTGCATTCTCTGAATAATGCTCTAGGTACTAATTTAATGTCATCATGGCTACAGGGGAGTCAACTCTATGTTACAAGGAACATTTTCAAGCACCTGTAGTAACACCTCTGAACACCAGGCCTTTGCCTGGGCCTGAGCCATTAACACTGGATTAGGAAGCACGGTTTGGGGTGGACAGTTACAGAAAAATGCTGCAATTCTGAGGTGCTGCATTCACATTTCAGCAGAAATTTTGCCTTGCAGCTGTTTATTTAGTGCTGCCCACCCAGCTGGCAGCCCACAGGCTTTCTGCAGCAAGGTGACCTTCTTTCCTCTGAGTACCCAAGCTTATTCCATTTTTGTCTTCACACATACGGGTTACTTAACCTTGTTTGCCTCCTGTTCTGTCCCAGCTGCCTGTCTGACGTGTTGGTATCTGGTTTTCTTTTGTAGTTCTTTCATGAGGGCTGCTCCATGTCCAGCAGCATGTTTGCTTCCATGGTAAAACCCTATCTGCAGCTCTGCACCTGCTCCTCACCCTGTGCGTGTGTGCAGGGTTCTTAGCCATAGACGTCTACTGTCACCTCTCCTGTGTAAAAACTTGTTTTCAAACCCTGCCTCTTTGTCTTGTCCATCTTCATTGTGAACCAATTCTCATTACTAATCTTTTAATAGAAGTTGAGCCTTGCATTTAGATCCACTTAGTTCTTCTGAAGCTTAAGTTGTAGCGGATAAAGCACTATACCAGATTTAGCTACTTGATGGTGGATAATGTTACAGGTGTCACCAGTATTTAAAATTAATGTAGCGCTGATAAATGCTGGCAGCCTATGAGCAGAAAGGAACCCACAGTAGCTTCATGTTGCTGAGACAGAGGTTTTATGGTCATGGGTATCTCCTCATGCAAGTCATCTTCTTTGAAGGCAGTGAAGTGTAGCTCTTCTTAAGCTCTTACTGTTAAGGAAGATAATTGTTTAAATATTTTACCAACAGAGATCTTGACAATTTAAAGTAAGTCTGAGGCTCTAAATCTATCATGTAGAGTTAGAAAGTTTGCAGCTACATGTGCACTTTGAACAGATGGTTGTGGATCATGGCTCTCTGTATCTCCAGACTTGTTGTCAATGACACACCTTCCAAGTGCCCTAAATACACAGCTGCAGAGCACCACTAATCCCGTGGCCTGGCCTGACAACTGCCAGGGTGCTATTCCATATCTCTTCTCACATACCAGTGCAGAAAGGCAGGCTTCAGCTGTGTGTTTGGTTCGGGTGCACTGAATTGTTCAATGAGACCTTTGCTTTCTCTGAACCACCTGAGTAGCCAGATTAATTATTGTATGCAGATGGATTTCTTTGGTTTGGCATCACCTCCCCCTGCAGACCTGCCTTCTCTAGCTCTGCTTAGCAGGATGGAAGAAGTTCTGTCTTGGCCAGTGTGCAGTGGAAAAGAACGACAAGCATCAAAATGTCAAGGGGACACCACCTATGCCTCACTGATACCAGTTCTGTTCTTACTTGCTGGTCTTTCTGCAGAGCTCGTCTGTGCAGAATCAGTGAGCCTACCCTTCGCAAACGTACAGTTTTCAGTTTGTTTTCCTTCTTCTCAGTACTTTGCTGAGGTGGTTTATTACTCAGATATGATGAGATTTGAGACAGGGCTGTCAGTGAAGTCCTTTCTGGGCTGAAAGTAATAGGTGTGCAAAAAGGAACATGGAAACAAAAGAGCACAGTCTCCAGGAGTGCTAAAAGTAGGCAAACTGAATGTGTGGAAATGGGAGCAAGAATTTGGTGGTGGTGCCACAGTTCTGAAGCTGATTTACTGCCTAATTCAGTGGCAAAGTCTGGTATAGTAAAAATATTAGAGCAATAGTAACAATAAAGGTAACAAGACTGATACTTAGAGGCAGGCATGATGGTTACATGACCACACAGAGTTAGTTTTTAATCTGCGTACTTGAATGGAACTTTTTGCGTGGAGGACCTCTCTTGCTGGAGTCACAGACCCTTTGGTTCTCTTACAACACTGAGCCTGAAATCCAAGTGAGTCCAGCCTTCCTGCAAATCGCACCATCTTGCACAGCAGTGACACTGCCCTGACAGCCAGCTCATGCTTGTTAAAATAGTCAGGCCTTGTGTTGAGCAAAGCAGTGAAGTTTACTGGGTCGTGTCTTGTTGAACTGCTTGCCTGTTTTGTTGAGAAATGACAGAAGTACTGGGGAAATGAAGCTTGTGAAGGAGAGAGTGTCCTGGGTTCAGCAGTAGCAGTCATTTTTCTCCTCCTTAGTAGCTGGTGCAGTGCTGTGGTTTTGACTTTCAGCCTGGGAACAGCGCTGATAACACCGATGTTTTCAGTTAGAACGTTTTGGTCTGACCAAGGACTTTCTGAGTCTCATGCTCTGCCAGGGAGGAGGGAAAGCCGGGAGGAAGCAGAGACAGACACCTGACCCAAGCTAGCCAAAGAGGTATTCCATACCACAGCACCTCATGCCCACTATATAAACTGGGGGCAGTTACCCGGAAGGGCTAGTTCGCTGCTTGTTTGGGCTGGGTATCAGTTGGCAGGTGGTGAGCCTCTTCCCTTGTTATTTCCCTTGTCATTATTATTACTGGTGGTAGCAGCAGTGGTTTGTGTCATACCTTAGTTACTGGACTGTTCTTATCTCAACCCTTGGGAGTTACATTCTTTTGATTCTTCTCCCCATCCCTCCGGGAGCGGGGGGAGGAAGGCGGGGGAGTGAGTGAACGGCGGCATGGTTCTGGGTTGCTGGATGGCTTAAACCATGACAGGAGAGGAAGGGATCAGTCCTGCTCCATCACCTTGTATGATATGATAGCATGTGTTTTTAACCTTCTTCTGAGGTAGCATTATAACAGAATGATACATTCACCAGGAGTAGCACTTGGGGTGGTAGAAGGCAACTAACCAAGGCTTTAATGTTTCTTACAGAGGAGCAGTACTCCGTCGTCTCCCACTAGTGCTTCTCCTGCTGGCTCCAGTGGAGACACGAGCTGGGGTGACAGAAAAGGGCAGTGGCTGCGCAGAAGGAGGCTTGATGGTGCTATTAATAGGGTTCCTGTTGGCTTCTATGAGAAAGTGTGGAAAATTCTTCAGAAGGTAAGCTGCCAGCTGTGGAGAACGGGAAGCAAGCAAGCTGTATGGTAATTTGGGAAGATGGTAGTCCAGAGGTGGCATGCTGCTGGGAATTGAAGTTGGTCTTCAGCTGGAAAACTGGTGGAAACTAGAGTCACTAATAGGAGTGTGCCTCTGGAGTATAGAAGGGTTCCGTTAACAAAAGTTCACGTTTGTTTGGAAGTGTATTTTTTCTCTGAAATCATTGGCGCTTGAATTTCAGCTGAGTGATTCTGTTCCACCACTGTCTGTTTTGCATTACTCGTGGCCTAATGCAAGTTGTGGTCAGGGCTGTGGGGCACTGCAATGCAGTGCAGTTCCTGTGCTTCAGTTCAGAAGGGCTGCAAGGAATGAAGTCGGAAACTACTTACTCTTTCAGAATGTCTCAAGGTCTCTTGCTGGCCCTTCTGAGCTGTGTGGCATTCTTAACAGGGTTTTTTTTTTCCTTGTTTGGGTTTTTTAAAGTGAAAATAAGTCTTTGCCAGACTTTTGGAGACCAGGGGCATGGAAATGTGTAGAAGCAGCTCTCCAGGAAGGACTTGGTAGGAATTACAAGTTTTTACTAATTTCAGAGTGATTGATTATGCACCAGTTCTGCTGTGCTGGATGAAAGCCAGCACTGAGCACCTTGCTGCACTGGGCAGTTCATGCCCACACTTTGGGGAAAAATGTGCATCACCAGCTTGGGTTGATTTTGGTTGTCCTTCCGAAATCACTTATCCTTAAGATGTTAGTGTTGATGTCAGCCAAGATGAGTCATACGTGACCCTGCAGCTATTTACTAATGAGATCTTTCAGGAGAGTGAGCATCACTTCTGTCCTGACCTAATATAATAGCTGGGAGTATTTGAATGTTTTTTCTGGCTATTGAAATCAGTTGTGCTTATTTATCTTCAGTATTCTGCAACTCTTTGGAGCATTTGTAAAACCTCTCTCTTCTGGGTGTATTTTTGTGCCTCAGGTACCCAGATGTGTCACTGCACAGCCTGCCTTCTCACCAGTTAGATTTTGTCACTCTTTCCTCGTGTACAACTTGGTATTTCTAACCCCACCTCTCCCCCACTGTTGGTGGCCCATGTCCAAGCGCCACATGTTGACGTCTTTGAGATATGGTGCCCTGGATCTGAAACACTTAACTAAACATTGTTTTAGTGAAACGGAAAAATAAAGGTTCTCACTTCAATGTTTTGTTGTCATGCTTTTGCATTACCTTTTAGTTGTACATCCTTTCCCGCAGAATGTTCTCACTGGTTTGTTTCCCTCCTTTGTGTGCCTCTTGCTGTAGTAGCTCTCCAAGTACTTTCCTCCTCTTCAATAGCTGGACTGGAGCACAGCGTGCTCTCTACAATGTCATGTCAGGCTATTTCTAATGTTTGCCAGGTTATATAATAATTTCCCTCAACAAAAGTGAAATAATATTTTAAGCAGGTTTTGTTTGGGGGTTTTGGGTTGTTTTGGGGTGATATTTTTGTGGTTCTTTGTGTTTTTTTTTAACTGAAAGTTGGCAGGTACTATCTTAGAACAGCAAAGCCTCAGAATTACTGGCAAGAACTGTAATTTCTGATCATTGTCAAAATGTTGTTGTTTCAGTGCCACGGTCTGTCCATTGATGGATATGTCCTTCCTTCTTCAACCACCAGAGAGGTACAGTAAAATGCCAAGGATTTTCTAGCCCCCTGCCTGAAAGGTTTGGTTTGACATTGCAAGGTGCAGTGCAGCTGCTCTTGCAGATCCTTGGTTTTAGGAAGTTACAAGATCGGGGCCTTCCCCCAGAACTTCCACCTGCCTCCCCTGGGGCTCTGCAGCTGAGTTCCTGCTGGGCAGGCCTAGAAGGGGGTCTGTGGCAAGCTTTCCCTTTGCTTAGGCTGCTCTCCGCACACCTTCCCTGACCTTGGAAGCCCACAGAGCAGTGCTTGACAGGGTGTGGCTGGTGGCCATCCTTCGGGCATGCTGAGAGGAAACCACAGCCTGGCTAGAATAGCGCAGACCCCTTGCTTGCCACTTTTTAATATGCTCCAACAGCAGTCAGTGTATTTTGGCATCACAGTCTCAAAACTAAGTATCAGTTTAGAATGATTGTCTCTAACCAAAGCTTTGACTCTTTAAATCTGTAACACTTCCTTACGTATTTTTTTTCCTTAGTTGGATTGCCACTCTGTCTTTAGGCACTCTGGCAAGTTTTGAATTTACAGCTGTAAAACAAACTCTTGTGAACTGTAATCCATCAGTGCAGGAGCAGTGCTTGTGTGCCTGAGACTGGTTTTCTGTCTGGTTCCCTCAGAGTTGTCTCTGGGTTCCTTTTTGGCTGAGGAACGGTGGTGAAAGCTGACAAGAGAAGCTGGACTTTTCTGCCAAATTTATACTTTTTTCTTTTTTTTCATAACGGAGAGCTTTATTTATCCCTATTGTGTAGATAAATAGGCTTATATTTTTAGCCGTATATTTTAGCCTGTCAGACCTCGACGGTATCTAATTTTGCTATTTAAAGGAACAAGCACAAACCTCCTAAGGCAGCAGCCTTTCACATTCACCCATAGAGCAATGCCAGTGCAAATGAAGCTGCTCTGCAGACAATACAGCTATACCTCTGTGTGGAAAAGCATTCAGGTGGTTATTTTAAAAACTCAGCAGTGATTTTTGGCTTTGCAACTAACCCGCGATGCCAGAAATATACTTACAAGGCAGAGTGCGTCGGATCGCAGCATGAAGAGCAAAGAGTTAATTTCCTAGCTAAGCGTCTGCTTTCCTGTATGTAACTAAAAGGAGTGTGTGATGGGTGGGTTGCAGGGCAGGAGGATTCTTCTGGAAGTTGCTTAACTGTTTGCAGGATCAGGGTCTAGCAACACAAAAAGCTTCTGTAAGTGCTAAAGCCACACAAACATTTTGTTCGCTTTGGTCAGCTTACCCTCATGTGCAGAGGGGAGCCTATGTTTAAGTGCTTGCAGGGTGCGGTGAGCCAGGCTTTGGGATTTACCAGTTTTTCTTTCCATTTCCATTCAAACTTGCAAGATGACGCCATGTGAAATCAAGTTTGCTGTGTACGTGGAGTCAGTGCTGAACCATGTACCCCAGCCTGAGTACAGGCAGCTCCTGGTGGAAGCCATCCTTGTTCTCACATTTCTCTCTGACATCGAGGTGAACAGCATTGGGGGCATCATCTGTGTGGACCGAATCGTGCACATGGCCAATGACCTCTTTCTGCAGGAGCTGGTGAGTTCAGAAGGCAGTGGTATGAAGCCTCTGTGTTTGAAAATTGTTCCCTGATCCCTTTTTAATATGTGTGGTGAGCCTGATCTTATTCTTATTATAGAATCATAGAATAGTTAGGGCTGGAAAGGACCTTTAGATCATCTAGTTCCAACCCCCCTTCATGGGCAGGGACACCTCCCACTAAACCATGCCATCCAAGGCTCTGTCCAGCCTGGCCTTGAAGACTGCCAGCGATGGAGCATTTGCAGCTTCCTTGGATAGCCCATTCCAGTTCCACATCACCCTTACAGTAAAGAATTTCTTCCTCATATCCAATCTAAACTTCCCCTGTTTAAGTTTGAACCCATTACCCCTTGTCCTATCACTACAGTCCCTAATGAAGAGTCCCTCCCCAGCATCCTTATAGCCCTCCTTCAGATACAGGAAGGCTGCTATGAGGTCTCCACGCAGCCTTCTCTTCTCCAGGCTGAACAGCCTCAACTTTCTCAGCCTAACTTCATACGGGAGGTGCTCCAGTCCCCTGATCATCCTCGTGGCCCTCCTCTGGACTTGTTCCAACAGTTCCATGTCCTTTTTATGTTGAGGACACCAGAACTGCACACAATACTCCAAGTGCGGTCTCACAAGAGCAGAGTAGAGGTGCAGGATCACCTCCCTCGACCTGATGGTCATACTCCTTTTGATGCATCCCAGGATACAGTTGGCTTTCTGGGCTGCAAGCGGACACTGCAGCTGGCTCATGTTCATTTTTTCATTGACCAACACCCCCAAGTCCTTCTCTGCAGGGCTGCTCTGAATCTCTTCTCTGCCCAACCTGGAGCTGTGCCTGGGATTGCTCCTACCCAGGTGTAGCACCTTGCCCTTGGCATGGTTAAACCTCATCAGGTTGGCATGGTACCACCTCACAAGCGTGTCAAGGTCCCTCTGGATGGCATTCCTTCCCTCCAATGTATCAACCGAACCACACAGCTTGGTGTTATCGGCAAACTTGCTGCGGGCGCACTCAATCCCACTGTCCATGTCACCAACAAAGATGTTGAACAAGACCAGTCCCAACACAAATCCCTGAGGGACACCACTTGTTACTGGTCTGCAGCTGGACATTGAGCCATTGACCCCAACTCTTTGCGTGTGGCCATCCAGCCAGTTCTTTACCCACCGAGTGGTCCACCTATTAAATTGGTGTCTCTCCAACTTAGAGACAAGGATGTCATGTGGGACAGTGTTGAACGCTTTGCACAAATCCAGGTAGATGATGTCAACTGCTCTACCCCTGTCCATCAGTTCCGTAGCCCCATCATAGAAGGCCACCAGATTGGTCAGGCAGGATTTCCCCTTAGTGAAGCCATGCTGGCTGTCACCAAGCACCTTGTTGGTTTTCATATGCCTCAGCATGCTTTCCAGGAGAATCCGCTCCAAGATTTTGCCAGGCACAGAGATGAGACTGACTGCTCTGTAGTTCCCCCGCTCATCCATTTTCCCCTTCTTGAAAACAGGGGTTATATTTCCCTTTTTCCAGTCGTCAGGAACTTCACCTGACTGCCATGATTTTTCCAATATGATGGACAGTGGCTTAGCAACTTCATTCACCAGCTCCTTCAGGACCCACAGATGATTTTCATCAGGTCCCATGGACTTGTGCATGTTCAGGTTCTTAAGATGGTCTCAAACCAGATCCTCTCCTACTGTGGGCCCAGGGTCTTCATTCTCACAGTCCCTGTATCTGCCTTCCAAGAATTGGGTGGTGTGGTCCGAGCATTTGCCAGTGAAGACTGAGGCAAAGAAGTCGTTGAGAACCTCAGCCTTCTCCAAATCCAGGGTATTCTTCCCCTTACAAAGACCAAATCACTGAAGTCTCTTCTGGAAATATGTTTAGAAAACTAATTTAAGAGTTGTGGGAGATTCAAAGGGAATAAAATAATAGTGGCTAACAAGCTCTGAAGTAAGTGGGTAGACTGAAGTGAGGTTTTGCTTTACCAAGGCTTCAGAATTACCTATATGTGAGTATTCCCCACACAGAGGCAAAACTCAGGGTTGTTATGTGTTCCTCATTTACTTCCACTTATCCAATTAAGTCATGTGGGTCCTATAATATCCCTGATTAAGATTTTCATAAGGGAAAAGAGAATTGCTTTCAGTATTCAGCACAAATGTAAAATCATAATTTGGTGGGTTTTTTCCAGTAAATAAGCATGCATACCTAACATTCCCTCTTGTTTTGCTTGTCTTTTCAGAAATCCTTCGGAGCTACTGGTAGTATCTTGGAGAAAGACGTAGCCACAGGAATTTGCCACTTTTTTTATGACAGTGCTCCTAGCGGGGCCTATGGCACCATGACTTACCTAACAAAAGCCATAATTATTTATTTACATGATTTCCTGCCCAGCACAGGCTGTGCGATGCAATAAGCAATGCCTCATGCAGGAGGGAAGGCTCAGCAGCTCCTTCTCCCTGTTTCCCTGTCATGAAAGTCTGGTTTAGTTGCTGCATGTTTGTGTGCCGTGCACTACCTCAGCATTTCACACTGGTCATCATGCTGTGTGCATGCCTCCCTGCAGGGGACAGGTAGGTGGGATTTGGCTTGGGTTTAGGAGGGTGGGTGAGAAATAACAAATACTGAGGCTTATTCTGCCCGAAGTGCATCAATGTAATTCATGTTAAATTAGCAAGAATTAGAGAATTCTGCCAAGAGGAAAACAGATTACACTGTGGAGATCCTAAGGCATAATAAAAGGCAGGAGCTGTAGGTCGGGCATAAAGTCTCCCAAATAAGGGAATTGATGGAATTCATTAGTTTTTCTCCTGTTGCGTGTAAATGTACATTGTCATGAATCATTAATGCACAGTGTGAAACACCCAGGGATATGTAAATTGGAGGCCTATGAATAACTTGCAATAACTAGGTGATATCTCTAATACATTTATTCTGATTCTTGTCTCATTTGCGCCCAGTCAGTGCAGTGCGAACACCACCAGAAACAAATTTCTTACAATAGCCACTGATGTGAGAGGGTGGCCTCTTTCAGGAAGCTGCATCTGTCTTCAGTCTGAGCCAGAAAGCTTCTTTCCCTGCATCCCTGAGGCTTTGGAGGCAAAATCTCAAGTCTCCAGATTCTCCAGGGTGACAGACAGTTTTATGCCTGTAATCCTTTCCTCTGAATGGAGTAAGGTAAACCTCTTCCACTCGAGCACCCTTTCCAAGTCCCCCAATCCTTTCCCTTGCAAATAGCCTCAGAGTTAGGAGTGGCAGAATTGCCACCCTTCCAGCACAGCTGGATTTTATGGTTTTGGTGTTTCTCTTGGCTTTGGTGTTTCTCTTGTTTTGGTTTGGTTTGGTTTGTTTGTTTGTTTTTGGTTTTTTTAAATCTGGCAACAGAGGTAGGCTGCTTCTGGAGGGGAAAACTGCTGTACCTCAGGTGCCACCAGCCAGCATGCATCCGGCTGACAGCTTTGGAAAGCACCTGTAGCTGTAGCCTCCTTCAGCAGTTGTGGAGGTGTGCTGGCACTGCCGCCCTGTCAGCAGAGAGGATCAGAGTGACTCTGTCTCGACAGGGAGAGCAGAAAAGAGCAGATATGGCCTGTAAAAAGCGTTTTCTGTACTAATAAGCCTGATAAGTGTATTTCCTCGAGACTCCCTCCACTCTTTCAAAACATAACCATGCCACTTTTATAGGATTTGAAAACCTTTTTTTCTGTAACAAAAGTACACGATGCTTTTGAGAATGAGATTTTTGGTTCTAGTTTTATACAAATATCTGAAATACCTTGATGAAAGGAGGGAAGTAAAACTCACTTGCCAGCACTCACAGTCCCGGGGAGGCTTCTGACAGCCATGCTACCCTGCCTGCTGTCTTTCTGCAGAGTCGCTGCTGCTTGTAGCAACGGCTGGACACTGGCTTGAAGAGAGCAAAGGTGTGGGAGGCTTTAGGAGATTATTCTGTGGGTTTTTTCAGTGAGCAGGAGAGTTTTGCAGCCCATGGGCCTGGCGGCCCCTTGGGCTGGATGCCCTGAGAGACGCATGTCCTGTGTCAGCCACCACGAAAAGTGTGGACCTGTTGAGGAGCTGGTGCAAAGGTGCAGCTCAGGTACAGTGTCCTATGTTCAGCAGTAGCAGTCATTTTTCTCTTTCGTAGTAGCTGGTGCAGTGCTGTGGTTTTGACTTTCGGCCTGGGAACAGCGCTGATAACACCCATGGTTTTAGTTGTTGCTCAGTAATGTTTACTCTGACCGAGGACATTCTGAGCCTCATGCTCTGCCAGGGAGGAGGGAAAGCCAGGAGGAAGCAGAGACAGACACCTGACCCAAACTGACCAAAGAGGTATTCTATACCACAGCACATCATGCCCACTGTATATACTGGGGGCAGTTACCTGGAAGAGTTAGATCACTGCTGGGTCGGGCTGGGCATCGATCAGCAGGTGGTGAGCGGTTGTATTCTCTTCCCTTGTTGTTTTTCCCTTATCATTATTATTATTGGTGGCAGCAGCAGTGGTTTGTGTTATACCTTAGTTACAGGACTGTTCTTATCTCAACCTGTGGGAGTTACATTCCTTCGATTCTCCTTCCCATCCATCCGGGAGCAGGGAGAGGAAGTGGGGGAAGGGAGGGATTGAGCGAGCAGCTGCGTGGTTCTGGGTTGCTGGCTGAGCTTAAACCATAACAGTTCTTTGTGGCACCCAACGTGGGGCACAAAGGGTTGAGATAACAGCAGATCTGACTGGAGTGTGTCTAGCTGGTTTTTGTGATGAGCATTCATTGATTCGGATTAACAGTCACTCGTCACAATGCTGACTTATTGGCTCTCAAAGGTGTTGCTCTTGATCTCACAGTTTCAGCATGTTGTACCTTACTTACAGCCGGTATTTGCTGTGTTAGTGTTTATTGGCTGGGGACCTTGGGCTAAGGTTCTTGTTTCATTGTACGTTATGGTAATGACTTGTAATACAATAGGCTCATTGATCATGAAACTGGTCTGGCTTGTGTTCCCACCCCTATACTTTGGGAGGTATATAATAGGAGTGTATAGCAATTACACATCTTTTTTTCCCCTCCTCTCGTGATCAACCTGTGAAGGAGACATTCCCTTACCTTCCCAACCCTCCCACCAGACCGTTTACAGCATCATTTGAGAGTTCTGAAGGGTTTGAATGGCCTTTGGGTACCCTTGAGGCCTGCCTGCTGATTGTGATGGGGATCACCATGTTGGCACACACACAGAGTGTGTTTTACCCATGACCATTTTGTCTGTCCTCTAGAGTTAAGCAGAGTTGGGTTTGGGCCTTGTCTAGGGTTAGGCGACAATATAGGAGGACCAAGAAATTTTCCCTGAGGATGTACAGGAGGCTGGACAGTCATGAGCGGCAAGGTGTGTGGGACAGTATGGGCAAGTATCTAGGCCAGTGGGCCCCTCCAGTGCTTTGGCACTTCACCACTGAACAAGTACAGAATCCAGAAAACTTAGTAAAACACTTAAATGAGGTGTGTTGTCATTCTGGTCATACCAGGGAGGGACAAATCATGGCAACGTGCTGGGGCTTGGCCTATGCTTACAGACCCCTGTTCAACACCATCCAGCACCTTCAAAAGGAAAAAAATGTCCCCGGATCAGATGGAAAAGCAACAGAGAGTGCAGCTACTCCAGCTCCAAGCACAGCAGCTACACCAGCCCCAGTGACAAGTACAGCAGCTACTCAAACTTTGATCACAACAGACAGTGCAGCTATTCCAACTCCAAGTACAGCAGCTACACCAGCCCCAGTGACAAGTACAGCAGCTACTCAAACACCAATCACAACAGACAGCACAGCTACACCCAGTCCAAGCACAGCAGCTGCACCAACCCCAGTGGCAAGTACAGCAGCTACTCAAACTCCGACCACCACATACAGTGGAGGTAATCCAATTCCAAGCACAGCAGCAACACCAACCCCAGCAACAAGTACAGCAGCTACCCAAACCCCAACAACAGATACCGCAGCCACTCCAAACACAGTGGTAATCACTGCAGCTAAACCAGAGGACCAATTTGTGCCAGTATCGGTTGCCCCGTACGCAAGGGGAAAAGTGAAAAAGAGATGAAGCAAGATGAAGAAACAATGCACTTACTACCCAGGACAGCATCTGATCAGGGTTATTAGTACTTGAATCAGAGGAAGAAGATGAGGTGACTTCTTGACCCCAGACTTCAGCAGAGCTATGGAATATGTGAAAAGATTTTACCCATCAGCCAGGGGAGCACATAATCACCTGGTTGCTCTGATGCTGGGACAATGGGGTCAACAGTCATGAGCTAGAAGGTAGTGAAGCCAAGCAGCTGGGATCACTTGCCAGGGAAGGGGGAATTGACAAAGCAATTGCAAGAGAGAAACCATCCCTCAGCCTTTGCAGGCGGCTCTTGGCAGCTCTGAAAGAAAGGTTTCCATACAAGGACGATGTTATGACTCGTTCGGCCAAGTGGACTACTCTAGAGAAAGGCATCCAGTCTCTGAGGGAATCAGCCAGTGATGACCTGTCACAAGCAGGATGCTGGGAAAGGACCCATAGATCCAGATGAAGTTGAATGTACACGACCCATATGGCAGAAATTTACACGGAATGCACCATCGTCATATGCCCACTCATTGGCAGCAATAACCTGGAATGACATAGTACCACTAACAGTGGATGAAATGATTCATAAACTCCAAGAGTTAGAAGAAAATCTCACCTGTGGAAAAGCTGTCCCAGGACCTCAAACAATTGAGAGACAATCTATCTGATCTATCCAGCTCTTCACATGTACCAACACATGTCTCAGCTATTAACAAAAGGTGTCCTACTGCTCAAGAGAGAAGATATAGAAGTTATACACCACGGGCCACCCTATGGTTTGACCTGCAGGATCACAGAGAAGACATGACAAAGTGGGATGGAAAACCTACCTCAGCTCTGGAGGAACAGGTGCATGAATTGAAGAGAAGAACAAAGGTCAAGGATGATCATCCCATGAAAGCTGCAGCTTCAGTCTCTGGTGAGCAGGTTCCCAGATGGAGTGGAAGAGCTGATTTTACTCCAGCTTCTGTGATAAAGAAGAATAATCCCTTTCTACAAGACTTAAGTGTCCAATGCTCTGATGGCTATTAAAGGGGCCCTGCCTCCAGCCAGGTGGAGGTAGGGGACAATCAGATTTACTGGACTGTGTGGATCAGATGGCCTGGCACATCAGTCCCACAGAAGTATAAGGCTCTAGTAGATACCGGTGCACAGTGTACCCTGATGCCATCAAGCTGTCAAGGGGTGGAACCCATTTCTGTTTCTGGAATGACAGGAGGATCCCAAGAGTTGACTGTACTGGAGGCTGAAATCAGCCTGACTGGGAGGAAGTGGCAAAAGCGCTCCACTGTGACTGGTCCAGAGGCTCCATGCATCCTTGGCATAGACTACCTCAGGAGAGGGTACTTATCATAGAATCATAGAATAGTTACGGTTGGAAAGGACCTTAAGATCACCTAGTTCCAACCCCCCTGCCATGGGCAGGGACACCTCCCACTAAACAATGTCACCCAAGGCTCTGTCCAGCCCGGCCTTGAACACTGCCAGCGATGGAGCATTGACAACTTCCCTGGGCAACCCATTCCAGTGCCTCACCGCCCTTACAGTAAAGAATTTCTTCCTCATATCCAATCTAAACTTCCCCTGTTTAAGTTTGAACCCGTTACCCCTTGTCTTATCGCTACAGTCCCTCATGAAGAGTCTCTCCACAGCATCCCTATAGGCCCCCTTCAGATACAGGAAGGCTGCTATGAGGTCTCCACGCAGCCTTCTCTTCTCCAGGCTGAACAGCCCCAACTTTCTCAGCCTGTCTTCATACAGGAGGTGCTCCAGTCCCTGATCATCCTCGTGGCCCTCCTCTGGACTTGTTCCGAAAAAACTGAAAGCATTTCAGTGGTAATTTGAATTCAGGTACCTGATGGTGAAGGGTGGGATTCTGAAACGAAAGGCCAATGGAAGGGAAACGTGTGTTACTTCCAGGTCAGGCACAGCTCCACCTTGCTGCTGAATTACTATTTAGACCAAAGAACCATTCCAATTGGAGAGTTGCATTTTAGTGCAAACCTAATTAAGGAAATAAGTTTTTATATAGACCCCCTGCTTCACTGAGGACCCACCTGGAGGGGGGAGGGGTTAAGCTCTTGCAAAGTAGAGCTAGCATTGGTGAGGTGAGCTTGTGCTCCCAGTTACAATACGTGATGCCTTTGCAGTTTGTGTGGAGCTGAGCTTACTCTCAGAGGCTCAGTGCGGCTGTTAGGCTTTCCAGGGGAGCAGTAGAAAATGACACAGCCAGCTTCAGGTCCCTGGAAACTCATTATGGAAGAGAGGCAAACGGAAACATCCTGTGCCTCAGAATCAAGGGCAGTGATGGATTAAAATAGACCAACCTGAGACTGCATCTTTCCAGTGTGAGCAGCACTGCTGCCCTAAGGTGTTTCATAGAATCACAGAATGGTTTGGGTTGGAAAGGACCTTGGAGATTATCTAATTCCAACCCCTGGGCAGCTGAGGGGTTGGCCAGCCAGGCCTGCAGGCAGCCTTGGGGCGGGTCAGGGGCACTGCCCACAATAATAACTCTGACTGACTCAGAGCACACGCTGGAGGGGCTGCACTGTCCCATTCCACCTTGTCCCAGGGAAACCAGGGCTGGAGGCGAGATCCCACCACACATGGAGGTGTTTATCAGGGGTGGAGCCTTTTTTGTTGCTCTCCTGAAGTAAGGTGGGACTGACCTTCATGAAGCATAGCTCACAATCAATGTGTGCTCAAATTGAACAGTCAGTATTACCAACCATTAAAATGTACTGTAAACTTTGTTGGCACTATTGAAGATTCTTCTTTCCCCCTTCTCCTGGGAAGTAGAAATATGTGTGTGCACGTTTGTTCATTCATCTGTCAAGTTATTGTAGACAGCAAGACGTAAGGAAGAGAGCAGTGCTCTCAGCTTAGGCTGCTGTTACATCCTGGGATGATGAACTGGGGTTAGTGCTTTGTTTTGTACTTTCCAGATTGTGATTAAATAAAGGCTAGCCTGTCTTGCACCATGAAAATCTAAAGAGGGGCTTGGCTGGAACCTTTCCCTACCCAGAAAGCACTTTGGGCACACTGGATGTACTAAGGCTGAATTAGGTGATGCTGTTTTCAGAAGGTGCCTGACCTGGCCACACTTCACCTCATGTCCATGTGTTTCTTTCCAACTGGGACATGCAAGAGCTCCAGATCTCTCCACTCTCCTCTCTGGGCAGGTGGACAGGACTGGTAGGAACAGGAGCATTGGCTGGCAGCCTGGGGGGGGGGGGGGGGGGGAGGCGCTGGGCTCTTCCATCTTGCTGTTGTTCTCAACACTCAGTTTCAGAATTTATCAGTTTACTTGGTAAAGCATTTATGTTTAACTATATGCAAGGATATTTAGGTGTGGTAAAATGTGTTTACTTGGGGAGCTTGTTAATTTCTTTGTTTTAAAGATTTACAGTTCATCTTTAGGAAGAGTGTGTTGTATTCAGATGTGTGTAGGATTCCAAAATATAGGCAAAAAGACGCCACACTTAAATGTTACTGTGGAAGCCAAAGCTTTATTTAGTGATCTGTCATGGGTGACATGAGCATGCTTGAGGCTTTAGCCTTTGTTGGGGTGACAAGTTATGATTGTTGCTTAGCTCCAAATGCCAAGAATGCAGGGAAAGGTAGCCAGTGGCAAGAGGAAACCACACAAGAGTAAATGCCATTCAGCTAAGATCCTCTGACTTGTGCCTGTAAACTCTAAGAAGGAAGGTAGGTAGTGACTTGGAATGTTGTAATTCCCCTGTGTCACACAAGGAGCAGGATTAAAAGCAAAACAGCTTATTTAAACTATATGGTTATTCTGCCTTGTTTTGCTCTCTGGGGCTGTTGTGCCTGTGGTATCACCAGGGAGGGTCGGATATGTTCCTTGTGGCACCAGTGCTGTTTCTCAGCCATTGCTAAGGGCTGCTGTCAGAAACATGCCCATTTCTCTTCTCATGGGACTGAAGGTGCACCCATGTTAGTGTTCGTGGCTTAGACTGATGGGGGAGATGCCACCAAGGGGGGGATAAGTTGTAAAGGTACTCATATGGCAGTGACACAGTAATACCATAAGCAGTGGCTTTTCATCTCGGTCTCATTACTATCAGGTGTATGTCACCCAAAAGGGACAAAAGAAATGCTTACACAGTGACGGCCAGGAGTACCATACTGAGCCCATTTATTGCCAGCTTCCCAGACTGCTTATGATTCCAATGGGAATGTGAGCTGCTATGGTAGCCCACAAGATCTGCTTTTTCATGAGTTTGCCTTTCTCTCTAGTCTATGAACCACGTGAAAGGCCTCTAAAAACTCATTGAAGTCAATGTAGCCATCTTTGTTGTAGTCTATGCTGAGGACTAACTTGCCAAGGGATTCATCGGTTACATCAATGCCCAGGTGAGAAGTGAAGAGTTTCCATGTGTGGCGAAATTCCGTCAAGGGAAATCAGACCTAAAGGAGACAGGCAGAAGGTTGCTTTCTCCAGTGCTGTTTCTCCTCCCTGCATTCACAAAAGCATAAACGCACACACCTTTGCTGCAAAGAAGTTACCTGGCTACCATGGCTTGGATATATGTTTTGATTTCATAACTGAAGTACATTTTTACTTCAGGTAATGATCTAATGCTTTCAGCAGTGGATTTGAGAACATGTGAGATACTGAGAGTGGAAAGGAGAAAAAGCTTCCAGAAAGAGCCAAGCCAGTACTGGGGATGGGCTCTGTGAGAATTTTTTTCTCAAGCTGGGCTGTGTGCACTGTCCCTTATATGGTTACAGCCTGACTGCTTAAATTAGTCTTCACTAAACTAGAAAAATGACATCATCTCTGGTTCCTCTATATTTGGAAGTATTGAGGAGGAAACACAGTGGGGAAAAGTAACAGGTACAGGGTTTCTAGAACTGGCACAGTGAGGCTACTTAGACCTACCTGAGTGATCTTTGTCAATTATATTAAAGATGAGCTCCAGATCCTTTCTGTATCTGCACAGTGTCTCCACCAAAGCTGGCTGAACCTGGATTTGAAATCACATACAGGAAACAATTCAGACTTTGGTTCAAGTTAGTCTAACCAACAGAATATGTATTAGCCAATTCTGTCTTCCCAGTTTAATTTGTCAAATGCTCAAAACAAACCACAATCCTTATGCTTGAATTCCCTGGAATGATACTTTATGCCTTGCCCCAAGAAATAATCAGCTAAAATCTGGCACTTTCAGATGGCAGGGCAGGGGGCGAAGGAGCCCTTCACACCTCCTGCCTTCTGTAATTATTTGTGGAAATGTCGATCATATAGGGAAGATGCTGCATGCCATGAGCTCATACAAAGGTTTTGCTGTACCTGTGTGAATGGATCCTGCTGCTTAGAAAAATGATGGCACTAGCTAAGTACCACAGCACTGTGCAGAAACTCGGTAACAGCTGGGCTATGTAAAAAAAACCTCAGCTGCCATTAAACCTCTGAAAGGCCATCTACAAATGTGACTCCCTCCCAAATGTGACAGGTGCCTGAATTGGCTATGGAGCACATTTGAAAAGGTCATCTCAAAGAGGGAGGGCTGGAAGTGATCTGAGTAGGATTTGTGGCATCTCCTCAGTTACGTTATCTAAATGCCCTTGAGAGTCAACAGAAAGTAAGGAGCAGTTGTAGCATGCGATTCATCCAACCTATTTTAAGCATCTACCTTAGCAGGGAATGATGATGATCTGTACCCTTGCAGTGCTCATTCTCTTCCAGAGACTATGAAAGGAAGCTCGGCACCTTGTTCAGCTGTATCTGTCTACCCGATTGGCCAAACAACTGTCTCGTGCCTCAAGTTGTACCAAAAGCTGTTCCTCCAAGCCTTGCTAGGAGGCATTCGTCCTTACCTCCTTTACAGGCTGACTTATTTTCAGATCATAAAAACATGACATGAAGTCAACTTCTCCATCTGGAGTCATCTGTACTAACTGAGAACGCAGCATCCTCCAGGGCAGTCTCAGCTGTAGGACAGACTCCATTGCAGCAGCCCAGTCATGGACAGAAATCCTGCCTGCCAGAAGGGGGTCAGTTCATGGTTACAGGCAGTACATGACACAGCACTCATCAAGTCACCAGCATGCCTTCTGCCCTTTGTAAAAACGGTTGCAAAACACAAACAATTTCTCAGTAACACTGGGATAAACCCCCTCATAACAGCAGGGTTGGACAGGCATTTCCTCACATCTCTTCCGACCTTAACTTTTTTTGATGCTATTATGATGTCCAGCATGTTTTAATACCTTTTGAGAAAACCAGATAATGTCATGAAGTGTACTTCAGGTCTGCCCCTGCTATGCTGATGGAAATTGTGTTCCCCATGGTGGCAAGTGGACAGAGAGGTAGTGTTACCTGTGCCGTTGAGGTCATACTGTGCAAAAGCACTAGTAAGTTCAGGCTTGTAAGCATAAATCTGCTCTCGTAAGGACTTTAAGGCAGATGATTCAATTGTACCCACCCTAGGAGGGAAAAAGTGCAGAGCATATCATTGAAAACTTTAAATACTCTAGCATTTTATGCTTTGCAGCATTTGTAATATAATTCTTACACCCTTTAGCATGTACTATGTTCAGGGTCATCCTACAAGACAACACGGGGGGGGGGGAATAATCTGCATTTATTAGATAATCACATTTATGCAGGTAATTCTAAGATGCTTTGCATTGGTAAATCTGACCACAATGCTAGGTATGGCAGAGCTGTGACGATCAGTTTTTTGGGCTCTGTTCATAACAGGCTTTATCCAGATTAGCACTGCAGTCTTAAAGGAGACCTGACAGACAGGCGCCAGCCCTTTATGGGTCCCTAATGGTTGTCTGTTCTAACCACTTACTGCGGCTAATTACCTTTGGGAGCTTCTCAGGAAACCGATTACAGCACTTAGAACATATTTTGTCTACTATCTGTATTAATTTTTAAATTGTAAAATTTACAGGGAAACCGAAGGAAAATGATGCCTATGCAATTACTCAAGCTATAGATTTGTGGCAAGTACTCACATGCTAGGTGAGTACACACTCACTGCACACAACACACAACTTTACCTGTCATGAAGATTCTGCCTCTGAGTGTGCTCGCTGACTTGATACTGTACAAACCGAGGAATCAGTTCAGGATTCAGTTTGATGTATGCTCCCCTGTTGCTCCCCTCTTCATAATAGTTAGAGGCAGAAAATATAGTGATAACCTGATCATAGGAAACAAGGAAACTGGATTGGCCAGAACAACTCGAGACTGATTTCTGAAACTGATCTTAGAAAAACATGCAGGTTCCAAAATTAAGCTTCTACGTATAAAATCAGAGGTAAACAACTACGTTGTTCACCAAATAGCTCTCACTTTTTTTGAGTCAGAGATCCAGGCCTGTATTTTAGGCCTGTCACTGGAAGACTTCAGTTCAGGGGCAGTGTGATATAACGTGCTATTTAACAGAAACCTCATTCTAAGAGAGACCTGGTTTTCAGAATTCTTGCTGGCTGCCATGTCAGGAAACAAGCTCAGAAGTAGGAAAAGGCTTCTAGAGCCTTAAAGCATCTCTTGCACTGTATTTACACATAACTCTCCTTAGGGATTTTGCTGATGTTCATTTGTTTTCAACAAATAATAAGCCAGTCCCAACTTCCTGAAGCTGTAAAGAACTCTTGTTTGTCAGAACTCTGTAATTTGTTCTAACTGGCGCACAATTTCCCTGGTCCCATTTTAAAGAAGCCACTCATTTTGCAGGCAAATATACTGTGGATGTGCCTGTGAAATTCACAGAAGAATTCTACTTTACTTGGAAGTATCTTACCTTCCCATTGTGACTGATATCATAACCTTCTGGTTTAAATTCATGAGACCTGATGAGCATCTTCAGATTATACTTTTTAAACAGCTTGGCAGTGACATCAGGACCAAAGTAACAACCTCCTCCTCGACTCTTGTTTGGTGTACAGCCCCTTTGGCTTCTTGGGTCACTCCAGAGAATGTCAAGGATCTATAAATGGCATACACACGCAAGTGAAGACTAATAGGTGAGAAATGACAGGCTGTGGCTGTTGTGAGTACTGGGAGAAAACGCGCTTGGGTGAACAAGTAGGCCTTTTTTTTCCTTTTAGTAGGGCGTTCTTTGAGCTGAAAGTTCTGCTTTTCTTAAGAAACATTACCTGGATTTTGGATGAACTTTTTTTCAGATGAAATAACGTTTCAGAAATACATCCATCTCCTTTACAGCTGAGCTTTCCAGACCCAGGTAGGTGCATCAGGAATAGTACCTAGGCTACTTCAAAGAGAGCAAAAGCTGCCTTCTTCTCATGTAGCTGAGGGGCATTTTCTGTTTCACAGACCTGATAAACATATGGGTCAGTGGTTTTACCTAAACTAAGCTTGAGAGTGCTTGCTCTAAGCATGACAAGAGTTGCCTTTGGCTTTATTGTCTTCAGTTAGCTTCCATTTCTAAACAGGATTTTACATTATTATGTCAGGATTCATGAGGAAGAATTATCATGGTTTAAAGTTACCTAACCAAATAATTCTAGACTTTGGAATTTGCTCTAGAAGGCAAAATCTATTTGTTTAAACCTCACTGGATATGGTTTACACTAACACGTTCCACTTCACCTTTGTGTGCATGGCTAGGTGGATGCTTGGTTAGCTGGGGGAGTGTCAGGGGCATTACTTGTGCCCATTATGTTAGTTTGTAGGTCAGATAGGTATCCTGGGAAATCATATTTTCAGAGACAGATAGGCTTCTCAAGAAGCTAAAGAAAACTATCTGCCTCTTAAAGCAGTTGTCTGATGAGAAGCTGAGAAAAAGAAACATGAAACTCAATTTGAGCTTCTGAATTGCTGTGCAAATTAAGCTTTTCAAATTGTCACAATTTATTAAATTACAGTATGACAACAGCTCCGTATTGCCTCTGATATTTAAGAGGAAATGAACTGGCAGAGGACTGAAACTATTCACTCTTGAGCAATCAGCCTGTAGGAGTTGGGGGTTTTTTGGACACAATCAGCATTTAGCTGCCAAAACCACAGCCAAAGAGAGGTGCTCACTATTGCCAACAATTGCAAAGTCTGACCTACTTAAGCTGATGACTATGTATGTGCCAACAGATCCAACCACATGAGGGCATGCAAACACAGATCAGCCTGAGCAGTGTCCTCCTCGTCATAGCTGAAGAAAACACTGGGTAAACTGTACTTGTATAGAAGTACAAGCCTTTCTTATCACGTCTACAAAAAGCATCCAAATATCTAATAGCTGGCTAGTATACTCCCAACAGTGATGGGTTTCTTATTAAGAGATGGCTCCCTCAGACCCAAACATACTGCCTGAACAGAGCACCTGCTGGCTTTGTGCAGGAGGGGTTTGGAATCAGTCTGTCTTTGGTTTCACATACTTGTTTCCATTCCTTCACAGAAGGGTCTGAAGACAAATTTGGGCCTGAAAGCCTAGTGGAGCCTGATGAAGAGACGTGTTGTGTTTTCTGTGCAAGATTCTGGCTGGCAATCTTTTCACTGGGTCTGGTTGTAGGAATGCTCTCCTTCACTTGGTCTTGTCTGACTCTTACTGACCTCGGAGGCTGCAGCAAAGATTTCACCTATTTAAAAAATAATAATAAAAACTGGAGCAAGTTAGCAGAGCATAAAGATGATACAAGCATGTTAGCTGAAATGCACATCAGTTCCCTTTTTCTGTACTCAGTATTGAACTCTCATAATGTCATGAACTCACAGGTTTGGTGAAAGCTACAGGGGTTTGTCACTTGCAGAAATTTTGCTTTTTATCTATCAGTGACCAACCTCTTCAGAGCTGTTCTTATACTCTTATTCACACCCACAGACTCATTCCAAGCCACAGCCAATCATAAAGCCTCACTATATAGCAAGTACAGTGTGGGCTCAGGAAGGAAACTTAAGTGCCCAGCTTCACTGGAAACTGAAAATATGTATCTGTACTGTACTGACGAAGAAACTGCATTCATTACTGCTCTGCTACAATACCATGCTGCTATTTATTCAGCCAAGTGGAATATCAGCAGGATAACAGTGAAATTTATGAAGTATTTCATCAGGCCCTTTCACTGTTAAATCAAACTCCTCCAGTATGCATGGGCATTTGATTTTTTTGGAGCTGTGTGGTACAGCTCTATGAATGCATGTTAATACAGACTCCTCTCCCCTGACTATCTTTTTTTCTCATTTGGGATTTTCTCATACTAGCTCATTTCCAAAAGAAAAGAAACCCAACGACAAAACACACACCACCCATGCTCCCCAAATTCTACTCTTTAACAAAGGAAAAGGACTGATGCAAAACAATGCAAAACACTGGGTTATTCCCCAGTGCACTGACCAGTATTTGAGACCTGTCGGTCTCCAGCTGTACCAATTAAAATACATCAGTTGGCCAAGTGATATTGCCCCAAGTTGTGGCCTGCACTTGTCTCATTAGCAACGCTCTCCTGTGACAGCAACTTTGACCTGTTAATTTTGCCTTTCACAGATACTCTGTCAGTAACACGCTAAGCCTGGTGAAAGTGTGGGCTGAACCCAGCTCACAATTAAGACATCTACATCTGTAGTTAGGAACCCAATTTTACTGTACAACAGTACAGCTAACAGAGTCTAGACTCCCATGACCAGAAGTATTAATTGGCCTTTTCACATCTTTAAGAATGGAGATACACCCAACCATCCTGTAAACCATTTATTTCTGCATTAGAAAACAAGGATAAGAGAAATAGCTCTTGATTCTACAGACATGGATGACAAGGTACACAAGGTCACTTAAATGTGTGTATCTCATGCCACCTGGGATGTTCTACCATGTGTGTGAATTAACATGAGGTGGGCAGATGTCACCTAGGAGACTGGTGAAGGGGACCTGTGAAGGTTTTGTCCAGAGGCAGGCAAAGGCTGGAGGGGACATCCCTAGGCTACAGGGTGCTTCCATGAACAGCACTGGAGACCTATGCCTGAGCAATGATAAGACCTGGATGACCATCGATTATAAGGAGCCTCAGCACCCTCATCACAAGCAGACATCTTGATTTAGTTGTCCAAATGGAGACCCGCACCATTTTTCACTGATTTGAAGGAGCTGTGTTTGCTCACCATATAAAAATAAAAAAACCCAACATTTGTGTCTTCTAAATCCCTGAAAAGCAGTAGTTTCTTTTTTTTCAAGCCCACGTCTTGATGTTTGATCCTCCTGGAAAGGCTCTCCCACATGTGCAAAGCTTAGCTGCTGCCGCGGGAGAGCCTCACAGCTGGAGAAACACCCCCACACAACAGATGGCAGAAGCACAGCCCCAGGACAAAGGCAGAGCTAGCAAGACATAGCTAGATAGATTTATGAAGTGTCTAAAAATGCCTGAGAATAAAGTACTTTTCATACTTTCTGGCTGATGCGTCATCACTGCAGGAAGGAGGTACCTGAAGTGGTTTTAGACATTTTAAAGTCAAAAGACCCATGTTATTTTACAGCAGCCAACAACTGGCTCCCAAGACCTACTGAAACTTTCTTTCCTACACAGTGATTTAGAAGAAAAATAAGACTTCCCCCCCCCCCTTACGTACCTTACATGGCAGCCATTTCCTTTCCTAATGCAAACAACTTGATCTTAGCATTTGTACTGTTATTTAAAAAAAAAAAAAAACAAACAAAATTGCCCCCATGTGAATATGATCTTTTACCTTATTTCTCTCAAGCGCATTCAGGAAATCCAAATCTGTGGTATCTGAAATCCCTCCATGCAGGATAAGAACTTTGTTATTAATTATAGTGGCAAGGGGAAGCCAGCTGAAGACATCTTGCAGAAGACACAAAATCTGATCCCCATGGTCCTGTAAAACATAGGTTTATATTAAACCCTATTTCTTGCAGATTCTGTTGCTTCTAAGCCCAAGATTTTGCTGAAGTGTCTGCCACAGTCTGTATGAACATTCCATCCTGGAGAGTCTCTGTACTGCAACCTTGTCAAACAAACGTTCCAACATTTACTTTAGAGCTGCTTGATCGTCTCTGTAGCATTTTGGTTTTCTTCCACGTTCACCTCTTTTTGTGTTCTTGAGTGGCCTTAATGATGTTATTTATTTCATCCCATAGATCTTTGAGCATAAAAGGCTAACACTTTAAATTGTTTTGTCAGTCATTCTACTGATACTCCAAAATAATTCCAACTCCCATTTCTAAAGTCATTCAGTGCTACACCTAAATAAACTGGTTGGAAGTTTCCTTGTTTATGCAGTTTTTATTTTACATGTGCAAGCCTATAAAGAAAATATAGGGGAAGGAGGAGGACTCTTACCTTGTACTTTCTCGAAACTTCCTTTGTGAAGCCGTATCTGAAAACAGGACAGCATAATGAGCTGGTTTTCTGTATGCCCTTCTGCATGATTTTCTATGCTGCAGCGTTTGCTGGGAGATTTCTTGCCTTCTTTCTGTCCTGCCATTCTGTTTAACTCAGTTTAAATGTGCTTTCTTCTGCTCTGTCTCAAGAATTCAGTTAAACTGATTTCTTGTATATACAAGTGACCCGGAGCAAAATCCAGACCAGTAATGATTAAGTGGCTCTTCCCCAGCTAAATGAAATAGCTTAGCAGTTTTACCTTTTGGATACTGGAGAGATATCTCAAGGAACCTGTTAACAGGCAAAAATTCCTACAAAAACTATGGAGTTTTTGTCCTAAATCACTCAACCTTATTAGATGATGTCACCTGTCTTTTCCCCCACAAAGGACATGGATTTTGATAGCTCATTCTTTTAACACCAAGATAGTCTTGGTGCAAAGGGAATTTTCACAACACCCTAACTCTCAGCTTTCAAATTTACTGATGTGCAGCAAAATGCCCAGCAAAGACCCATACACAGTAATACATCTTTGCACTCCACACCATCACAGACTTAGTTAATATTTTCTACTGTTTTGAATGTGAATTATCCTACCTCGTAGACAAAGTAACTGATCTTGGTTTATGTTGTGATTTTTTTTTTAATTAGGTGCTGGAAAAGTAGGTATCACGTGAACCTGGTTCTCTTAAAATGGGTCATTAATAGGATTTGAACATGGGCCTCTAACTCTGCGATCTTATTGTTAAAACAGCAATATATTCTGCACAGATCAAATGATAGAAGGGATACAACAGTTTACCCACTAGCCAGTCCCCCAGAGGCCTACTGGGACAGCTTAGAATCATAGAGTAGGACTACGGAGTTCTCATCTCTTTCAGATAATTTTGTCCACAAGTCACACTTTCACTATGGCCAGAGACACTGGCCATGCTCACTCCTGTGGCAGAGCTGAGTACAAATGTCTGTATTAGCAGAGTCTCAGCTCTTCCTGCAATGGGGCAGACTGGCACCTCTCAGCTAACGGACCTCCACTATGTAGAAGTGAGGATATTTACCTACCCCTTGTGTTTGGGAAGTGACATCTAAGTCTAAAGTTAAGTGAAATATTAGTTCCTGATTTACAGGTTTCATTGTATTGCATATTACTATGTCTTTTGCTATGGTATAGAAAAGCCAATGCTTTAACTAAAATACTGTCATTCACCCCCCTTCCCTAAATTTGATACTCTGGAAGCTGTACTAAGCCCATTTACTTCAGTGGGCTGTGATTAGGTCAGAGACATGACTCCTGTTCAAGTGCCTGTGTATAATGAGGATGCTCTTTACCCCCCTCACACATCCTGAAGATGCAAAGCTACACCTGAATACCTAATAAAATGTTATTTCTGTTTTAATGTGACACAGTGGCTAAAGTAGCATTCAAAAGCTCCAGCATTTCTAGTGAAAGGCCAGATACACCCCCCTCACTGCTCCCTAAAACCTACCTCAGGTTCATGATGTAGTCTTCATGGTTTCCTCTATTCAAGTGTAAATTATTGGGGTAGATAAGAAGAAATGCAAACAGGATTATAAGAATTTCCATAGAATTTTTCCCTCTGTCAACAAAATCACCATTAAAGATGTAAGGATTTTGTTCTGAAGGCAGACCGTTCTGCAGAAGGAAACAAAACCAAGAATATTTAGAGATGTTGCTATCCTACTGTAATAAAGGAAACTATTTCAATGAGATCACGTTTTGCTTCCAAAACTCACAAGAAAGACTACAGTCCAGAGAACATCAAATCTTACTACAGAACTTTAAGTTTGATTCCTATTGCTTTAATCCTGAAAGCACTACT
Organism: Myiopsitta monachus; assembly: GCA_017639245.1. Taxonomy (NCBI): domain Eukaryota; kingdom Metazoa; phylum Chordata; class Aves; order Psittaciformes; family Psittacidae; genus Myiopsitta; species Myiopsitta monachus. Next base: position 26,599,112 of record CM029927.1, read on the forward strand.
TGAATTTTATTCACATTACGCTTTGCCATCCCCTAGAGGAAAGAGGCTAAATGCAAGTATTTCTTACCTTACTTTTTTTCTGAAGATGCTTTATCATGAATGGTGACTTATCAAAAGCTAGTACTGTGAATTGATGGAATGTCTAATATGGTTAGTTATCAACATGTCAGTGAATGCCATCAGCTTAAAGAAAGTATAGCAGCAAATACCTATAGCTTCATCATTTCCAGTCAAGATCAAAATGTGATTTCAATTTTGATTGCCGGAGAAAGGAAACCTCTTTTTTTCATAATCTGAATGCACAAGAATCGTCAATGAGAACCTCTATAAAATGACTTTACAACTGTGGCAGCCACTCTTAACAGGTTTGGCAGCATTGCAAGACATCCCACTTCCTGAATATAGCTACTGTGCTAATGTCCAACATTTCCTATGTTCCTATGGTATTCCTGAGTGTACTGCCTTAGCAGGTTTCTTGCAGGATGCATTATTTGGCCAGGGACTCAATTAAATGTTTAACTTGAATTCATTAAGAAAAGTCTTTTTTGTCCCAGTCAAGTGTCCTGTGCTGTTAACGTCAGAATGCAGTAGTGAATCCTGGTCTCTCGATGCCCACAGTGGCACAAGCCCATATGTTGTAAATGCCACTTGCTTGGTTTTCACTACAGCTTCCCCCCAGCATTATCCAAGTTAACTTAGAGGAGGCCTGTGGTTTTTCTCTGCTCACAAGAGTGGCAATTCACAAGACTCTGCTAATGCAGTGGCTTGTAGTGGTTTTAAAAAAGAAAGGATGTATTTCAGGTGTGGAACAGAAAGGAGAGACTCAGAAGCAGCTGCTGGAAAGATGAGTTAATAAAAGCTGTGCCTTTACACCAACAGGCATGTTAATCATGAGCAGATTGCCAGTATACAGCCAGCCACCCTAACTGGAGTCCTCATGAAAAGACAGATCTACTGAAGCACTCTCTAGACTCTATCACTCTTTTTCTGGGAAAGCTTACCTACCACTCTTAGTTTTAAATAAAGTTTGGTTTGGACTTCCAACTTCACTGTGAAATTTTAGTTTTGTTCTACACTCATGCAAAGTTTTGTTTCCTTTTCTGTGGTTTTGACCAACAATAAGAGCAAAACTAAATTAAAGGCTGTTGCAGCCTCTGACATGTCAGAGGCAAACAAGGCTCTGTAATGATTAGCAAGTTGCTGCTGGGCATCATTGTATCTGCTGAGTTAGTGATTAATTAACTTCCGTTTGCCATTTGCATTTTCTTCAGGCTATTTCTATTCATGGCATCCATTGTAGAGCAATACATAATTTAGAATTCAAATGTTTCAAGGAATTTCACAAAATACTGTAATTTAATGGAGATTACTGCAAGGACTGAATGAGCCTCAAACTGGCTGTTGAGAAAAAAAGCAATTATCCTACCCTCGCTCAAACCACATTTAAGCATGACAAGCAGCACTGTATCGATAAGCTGTAGATTGCTAGCTTCTGTGCATTTGCTGCTGACAGCTTGTTAAAGTGTTGTGATAAAAGCTCCCTGGATGGAGCCCCACACTCAAGGTGCTAATCTGCAGGCAAGTGGCCCAAATGCTTCAGCAGCCATTTTAGCTCTGCATAGCTGTGTGCAGACCTGAGATCACTACACTCCTCACTCACGGCGCTGTTTTCGATTGTACCCACTTGTTTTAGGTTATGGGTGGTTCATACCAACTCAGAGGAAGATATCCCTTCCAACTGAAACGGTGTTAGGAAAGCATAAGAAATGGATCCCAGAAGCTGACTGGGTTCACTGCTCAGCTGAGTAAAGTACTCAGAAGGGAAATGAAACACTGTGTTGTTTAATTTGCTTCTAAATAACTAAGCAGCTTTATCATGTGCTCTCTGTTTTCTCAACCACTCTGAAATGACAAAATATTTGTCCATTTTATTAGGTTTGATGGAAGGACTCCCCTAGAAGCTTAACAAAGAATGACTAGGGGATAACTCTAGTCCCTAAAGTCAGTGGGAGATTTGGTTCCAAATTTACTGAAGTCAGGATTTAGTCCTTCCTTCGAGTTTTTCTGTTTGTAACCTCCATTACTGAGGGGAAAAAGCATCATCATCCATTTCCTCCAAAACAGTAAAACTCAGGCTGATTGCAGCTGTAAATATATCTGAGCATTTATTGTTAACAGTTATTTTCCCCATTCCAGATCCTGTGCATGAAACCAATCTGTATCCTACTCTTATTCCAATTTCAAAGAGGAAGATTGTCAACTATTTTAATTAGACAGTGAAGAGACTGCAAGCCAAGGACCAGCTAAATGTAACTGATAAGAAAAGCAGAACTCTGTAACAGGCTTCAGGTATGCACCTGGGCAAAACAACAAAGTTGCTATTCAACAAGTGTCAGGTAAATTATAACAAAGTTGGTGAGGGGGAGGCGGGGGGCAATTACATAACTTAAACATCTGGTTTAGGTCACTTCAGTCTCCATTCAGTGCAGATGAATGTGTAAGTATCAGACACAAATCCTTTTCCCTGGAAAGCTCAAATCCAATAAAAGTATCTGCTAAATGAAAGGTGGCGATTCAGGCTAGAGATAAATGTGAAACCAAATACAGGAAATTTCCTGCATCTTCAGAAAGCATACAATTGTGGAAAAAATAGCCTGGAGCTTATTTTTTTTTCACATCAGTTAAAGAGAGCTGAGCTTTTTTAACATTACAAAGTGATCAGTTGTTCAGGGATATGTGAACGGTGCCCTTGGCATTTCCATTTTGTGCAGACTATGTGATTGCTTCCAGCACTTAAAAAGCTTTTAAATAGAATTCTTTTTGTTTCCTGTAAACAAATAATAATAAAAGCCACTTTGCAGACATCAATGGACGGCCTAAGTGAAAGCTTCTGCATTTTTTTCTGGAAGGCCAAAATTATCCATGGTGTAGTGTTACATAAGAAACTAAGTTAGCTCCTGATTTTAGAAGACCAGTCAATACGGAATATAAGACAGCAGCAGGACTTTGGAGACATTGCAAGGAACCCTCTTGACTTCTGGTTCTGCTCCAGTTCAACATTTAGGAAGAGAAAGAGCTCCTGGGTCCTCTCCTTCACAGTGAGCAGAGGATATGGAGAGGAAAAGCTATGACAAAGGCACCATTCAAATTGTTCCACGACTGTGTGTGTGGTACACGCACAGGGCATGTACAGTTCTAACAGTGACAAATCAGACATAAATACATGTTATTAACAAGAAGTCATGAAATGAAAATGCTACGTCACAGACTACCTACTTACCTTATAGAATATCAGCAAAAGATCATCCAAGTTTCCATGCAAATCTCCTACAGGAAGCAAAAAGATGAGGTTTTGTTGTTGGGTTTGTTGGGGTTTTTTAAATATATTTTCTCACAGAGGAGAAAAAAAGAAAAAACCTGGAATTATAAAACTGGAATCAGTCCGAATATGCTTTCCCCTATGTTCTCCCTAGTAGTTTGCTTTGTATTGGGATCAGCTTCATTTAAGGTACAAGCTGAAGTTGCTTGTAAAATCTGGCAATTAAATACTTTAAAAGTCTATAATTGTCTTGCATAAAGTTTTTGTCTTTCCAGCTAGATCTGAAGACTGGGTCACACAGACAGAGGTTCAACAAGGGAAATGGGACTAAGATGAAAAAACATATTACAAATATGAAAACCAGAAAATGTCACTAAAAGACATTTGGACATATGACAGACTTTTACATACTAACAGGTTTAAATTTACTAAGTAGCCCACTATCTACAGCACAAGTGAACATCTGTGATTCACCACCAGGTTTTGATTACTAAGGCAGGATTTGATGGAGAGTATCAAGAACTTGTATGCCTCAGTGCTGAGACAGGAATGAGAGATTTGGCTCTTTCTGACAGGTTTATTTTGGAACAGGCAGGGGGATTTCACCCCAACACAAAGGATCACTTCAGCACAGCTCCCCCCACATATGACTAAATTTCGTGCTCACAGAACCAACCTCACGTCTGTGACTCACCACCAAAAAGCCACAGCACAGTTTCAAAACTGATCTTGTAATAATATGCTTCCACCAGCAAATAGTAGGAGAAGTGATGTTTTTACCCTGTCTACATATTCTCTGTGCAACTTTTTATTAATTATGAACCTGCTGAAGGCATTCTAAGGAATCCTTATATGGATGCAAACATTTCACGTGTGTATTTAATCTGCATTATTAGCTTGAAATTAAAAAGAAACAGAAGGGGGATTTCCTTATTTTAAGGAAATCAACATTTTAGATCAATTATGTCTAAAAAATGATCCTTCATCTTTTGCAGAGGATCTTTCTGGTTACAAAAGCTATTAGTTTCAGTGCAGGAAAGGGACCCCTTTAGATGCTGCTTACACAATGCGAATGTAATACTAAAATGCAATACTAACGTAAGTTCTGCATAGTAAGAATATGCTTAGTAAGAACATGTAACAAAAAAATATGAATCTGTGTTGCCTTGGTTTGGAGAAAGGTTTTGCTGGCTTGGTTAACAAATCATTGTTTATACAAAACCTCATTTAAACAAACCCTTTCCTGGCAATCATAGTAGGTGCATAACCACATCTTCAAAAGCATTATTTGTTTTGCATGTGTACACAGTACCCCTCCTTATATCACTTTACCATTACACACTGCACACTGCTAACCATCAAGAGTTAACATCACCATTACTGTTCTGTTTTGCAGCTATGAGTGGTGTCCCTCAGGGATCACTGTTGGGATCAGTCTTGTTCAACATCTTTGTTGGTTACATGGACAGTGGGATTGAGTGCGCCCTCAGCAAGTTTGCCGATGACACCAAGCTGTGTGGTTCGGTTGATACACTGCAGGGAAGGGATGCCATCCAGAGGGACCTTGACACGCTTGTGGGAAGGTGGGACCCCGCGAGGTGGGCTGATGCCAACCTGATGGAGTTTAACCATGCCAAGTGCAAGGTCCTACACCTGGGTCGGAGCCATCCCAGGCACAGCGACAGGTTGGGCAGGGAAGAGATTGAGAGCAGCCCTGTGGAGAAGGACTTGGGGGTGTTGGTCAATGAAAAAATGAACATGAGCCAGGCTGCAGTGTGTGCTTGCAGCCCAGAAAGCCAACCGTATCCTGGGCTGCATCAAAAGGAGCGTGACCAGCAGGTCAAAAGAGGTGATCCTGCCCCTCTACTCTGCTCTCGTGAGACCTCACTTGGAGTATTGTGTACAGTTCTGGTGTCCTCAACATAAAAAGGACATGGAACTGTTGGAACAAGTCCAGAGGAGGGCCACGAGGATGATCAGGGGACTGGAGCACCTCCCGTATGAAGATAGGATGAGAAAGTTGGGGCTGTTCAGCCTGGAGAAGAGAAGGCTGCGTGGAGACCTCATAGCAGCCTTCCATGTATCTGAAGGGGCCTATAGAGATGCTGTGGAGGGACTCTTCATTAGGGACTGTAGCGATAAGACAAGGGGTAACGGGTTCAAACTTAAACAGGGGAAGTTTAGATTGGATATGAGGAAGAAATTCTTAACTGTAAGGGTGGTGAGGCACTGGAATGGGTTGCCCAGGGAAGTTGTGAATGCTCCATCGCTGGCAGTGTTCAAGTTTGGGTTGGACAGAGCTGTGGGTGGCATGGTTTAGTGGGAGGTGTCCCTGCCCATGGCAGGGGGGTTGGAACTAGACGATCCTAAGGTCCTTTCCAACCCTAACTATTCTATGATTCTATGATCCCTTTATTCATGATTTACATAAGTGTTACAAAATAAGTGGGCAATGAGCTCTCAGTTCTTTACCTTGTGACACATCACATCACTCTGTGAGACTGATTTGTTGCTTGTATAAAGACTCATCCATCCTCTTTGGTCCCTTTAGAAATGAGGGTTTATTATAACTTCAATTTATACTAGACAGTCATGCTGTCAGTGAAAGGTCTTGTTTGCCACCCCTATTAAGTCCTCATTAAAATCATTACTGAGTAAATTGTTGATGGCATAATCTTTTTCTCAGCAAGAGGAGAAAGCAGTGAGACATGCAGCCAGTGATCAGAATACTGCGGTATTTTAGAGATTTGTGCAGGAATATTTCAGCTACACTGCACTGTTAGCTGAATTAATACTGACTCATTCAGAAATGTTTCATGAGAAAAGGAAAGAGCTCCTGAGGGACTTACTTAAAATGTACTTAGTGTGATTCAGGAACCTTTTTTTGTTGTTGTTCCAACTTACGCATTTGTAGGGGAAAAAAACCCAAAACCCAAACCAAAACCAAAACAAAAGCATTGAGAACTTCCTTGTAATGGCAACAACTTGGAAATGTCTGTATCATTTTCTAACCACTTAGGCTATCAACTCATAGCCCAGAGCAGTTATCTTCTCTGGCATCTTACCACAGACAGTTATCTCCTTGGAGTAGGAAGTTGAAATACGGGTGATATTTGGCATCTCCTTGAGAACCCTCCTAGTTTCATATAGCAGCTGCAGTACATAACGGGCATGAAGCAGCTGTGAGGAAAAAAAAAACGCAGGGAGAAAAGGAAGACTTACTAGAAGTAGCAAAATGTCTGTTTGCTTTATTAATCTCCGACATGTATTGCCAAGATCACTTAATACTACAGACCCCCTGAACCTGACTGCAGGCTGTATTGTTTAGTGTTGGGAATTAGATGTATTCATAGCCTTGCACTTGCTTCCCAGTGAATGGCTGTAGAGCCCTTAATGAACTTGCTTTACGTATTTTCCCATTTTATTTCTAGCGTATTGTTTCTACTATTCCCATCCACAGAAAGGATAAAAGACTGAGTTTTACAGCACTCTGAATCATTGCATAAGGTCATCTGCTCAAAGCAACTTGAGGGAAGAAAAAAAAAATCTAGCTGTGAGTTAAAAAAAACCTAACAAACCAAACCAAAAACAAAACAAAAAATGAAACCAAAAACCAAACAACACAAAAAACACAAGCCAACAAAAAAGAAAAAAAGAAAACCACCAACCAAACAACCCCCCAACAAAGGCCATAAATGATATTTCAGCAAATTGCAAACATGAGAGGGAAACTCCAGCAAGAGTTATCTTTATGAAAATGTTGTCAGTTTGTGATTTTTAAGGCATTTAATTCAAATAACTCTGAGGAAATTTAGTAGAGGAGACAGATGAGGTATGGACTGACTTTTCAAGATTTGTGGTTTAAAGCAAAAAAGAAGGCCAATTACGTATAGTCATTTCCTTAATAAAATGCCATCCACAGTAAGAGAAGAGAGCGCTGACAGTAAGGCGAAGTCTGGGTGGGCTTATTTATCATGCATTTTATATTTTACTGCTTTTAAGATCAGCCTTCACAGAAACTTACAGAAAAAAACCAAAACAAAAAACAACAAACCACCATTATCTAGTAAATTAAAAAGCAAGACAGACCCTTATCCTTTATATACAGTATATTGGTTAAACACAAATGACCACAAGTTCAAACAAAGCTGTGCTATGCGATGTTTCCCTGCCCCACTCTCATCTTGAAAGAGGGCAGTGAAGGAACATAGAGAATCAACAACAGCCTTCTTCATGCCTTGGCAGCCACAGACAGTAAGCTCCTGAGATTTGTGCTATCACCCTGTTCCACTACATTAGTGATGCTTTATATTCACTCTTTTATTATGGTAGAGTCTTGCACACTGGAACAAGGTGACCATTCAAAAAGCACTTTTAACCCAGAAAAATATGGTAACTAGTTTCTAGGACACCTTCCCCAGTCTTGCACCTTCACTGATAACTCCTGTCCTTGCAGCTGCTAAGGGTTCCTATTACATGATTACTGTAATCTCAGTGCTTGAAGAGTAGGTCCCAACTAGTCCCTGCTCCCTCCCCAGTGCTGGCTCTGATGGTCATGCAGCCAAGTAGTGAGTCAAATCTGGGAAACTGTCTGAGAACTGACTGCTTTTGATTTTGTCATGGTAGCTTCAAGTCAGATCAGTTTCCAAAGACAGGTCACCACGCACCTGTATGATCACATGGGGCTAGCAGGAGAGGATAATAGGATGGTAAGGAGGGGTGAAATAATTCCTGGGCACCCGCTTAGCCTTACATTGGATTCAACTGATTGTGGAGCTACAACTTGACAGAGACATAAAGTAAGTAAAAAACCATAAAAAAAAAATATCAAACTACTTGTAGCTTACTTGTTCACTCTTGAAAGCATGAAGAAGAGCATTGGCATCATTAATAGTAAGAGGGAAAGAGAGTCTGGGTCCATAATAAGAGTCTGGAACATCAATCTTCTTTTCAAATTCTGTTAAACTTAAGCCTTCTTCTACCACCTGAGAAACATGAGGGCTGGCAAAAAATTCAGAAACTGGAAAAGAGGGAAGAAAACCAACAATGTAGAAACTCCACCAGTCCCATATAGGGCCATAACAGCATGACTAGAAATGATGAAAGTAAATGATGCTTTACTTGCCGCAGTATTACAAGTTGCCTTATACACAGGAAGAGCTCCAGGTCTCCCCAGATTGTTCCACAATACTAAAAACAAGTGAACAAACAACACAAAAAAAAGCAAAACCCAACCAAATGAAAAAACAGGCAAACTCTCTGTCCCAATAGCCAGTAGCTGTGGTCGAGATGTAAAACATTTTGTACTGATGCTGTGGACCAATCTGCTCTCATAGAGAATGAAAAACCTAACATGCTACAGACTTTCTTCTCCTTCCCCAACAAAGGAAGGAGATTACAAAGTCATGGCTGACCACTCAGTAACCATCATCTGTTTAATGTTCAATATTACATTTCTAATACAGGATTTTAAAGATTCACTTTTATTTTCTATGTAAAACTTTAAGGCTAAATACCAGCAGGTCAGTGATTATTTAAAATGTCATCAACAGAATCCTATTTCTTCACAGTAGATTGCAAAGCACTCCTTTCTGATACAACCTAGGACACAATGCCAGCTTTGGTTGGCTGCCTTAAAACCTCTGGATGAAATAAAGTAAACAAGACCATAGGGTAAAAGTAGAGCATAGCTCCTCATTTTCCTGATACACAGAGAAAGCAGGCACATTACTTCAATCCAATATTTTCTTGACATATCCTTGAAATGTAACTGAGTGAACAGTAGATTTCAATGTTTTCTTCTTGCAGATTTTCTTTATTATACATTATTCTAAAAGAGAGAACGAGTCCCTCGAGGACAGTATTCTGGCAGCTGCTCTTGCAGAGCTGCTCTTGTGAGATGATTGTTGTAAATGCTTTTTGCTGGCCTACAGGTAAGTTTTCTGTAACCTTAATTACATGCAAGTGGAAATAAAAATGGATTATTTACTGCTGAAGGAATACCTGTAGCGGTGACTCAAAAGTCACAGCAGCTAAAACCAGCATGTGGCCTCATAAAATATGGGAGGCCAACTAGTCTTGTTACTGGATAAAATCTGTATTAGAAAGAGATAACAATAAACTTTCTACCAGTTCTGGATTAAAAAACAAAGGAAAAAAAGCTTTATTTGTCAGCTCTTCTGCTGTAAGCTGATTAGCACATTCAGTGTACAGCTACATAAATGAATTAAGGCATCAAGTAACAACAAGGTGCTCAGGATTCATAGTTCCTGCAAAGTACAGTCTGATTTGCAGCCTTCCACCACAGTTACAGCTTTGTCTGGCCAGATGCCAGAACATCACTCATGGACTGAAACTGCTGGATCCCTGATCACGTACTGATCAGCCAAGCACATCTGCACCAAGTCCTGTCCCAGCTTTTCAGCAGTAGATCTCTGGACAGCATCTCCTTCTGTGCCTTACTTCTCAGGAAGTGGGTGGCTGCAGACCACAAAGCCAGTTTCTCAGACCACTCAGATTCCTAATTGCTTACCTGTTCTGGCAGGAGGCTCTCCTCATCTGACAAGATTCTTTCAGTCAGCTGTCTTCTCAGCATTTCAAGGCAGGCAGATGCCTGCCCATGCCTGCTCCTATTCCAGCCCTCCCTTCCTGCATACAGCAGGCTACCCATCCTTTTACCTCTGAACATGCACCTGCTTTCCTCACAGCCTCTCTTCCTTTTTTGGCACATACCCAGGCTAGGAAACCCAGCCTCCTTCCCTGTAGGGCATCTCTCTGCAAAAGTATACCCCATTTCCTACTTTTGGATAAATTGTCAAAAGCCAGTCACGGTCATTAGCCTTAGAGCGCACTTACATCTCTTCTCAGGCAGTCTTTCACCTAGATTTTAAGGCTTCTTCCTGAATAGGATGACTGTCTCACCTCAGAGCAGTCGGTAATGGATGCCCTAACGCAGCCTGTGAATTTGCACTCTGGCCAATGAGTGCCCAAGCTTACCACAAGTCCCATGCAGGAGTAATTCTGAAGGATTCAGCACCTCTCTCATTTTAGTCATGTTCTAGTTGAGGCCATCAAGGCTTTTACAGTCCATATTGAAAGACAGGGAAAAAACCTCTTGGTGTGCCTAGTTCAGACAGAGGTCTTAAGACAGAATGAAATACCCTCTGCCAGCATCTGCATCTCTGCACTGACTGCAGGGAGCACAGGGAGTGACCAGCTTTGTACTCCAAAGACACCAGTGATCTAGCCCAATCTCAATTATTTGAGCCTTGCTATTAGACCCCATACAACTACTCTACAGGACAATAGCCATATTCCATATTAAACATGAAAACCCAGAGCTACATGGAGTCAGTTTGGCCACAGAAAACCCAGGGATCTCGTTCTCCTGACAAGACCACCTCACCATGGGAGTTGTTCAAGGCAAGTCCAAGATACCACTGCTAAGGACGTACTCACTAGCAGCGTAATAGGCTATCAGCTATTTCTGCGGCTCTGAAATAAGCTGTTTTTCCACCATCCATGTGCCTTCAAACTAACCATAGGGGTACCTGAGAGTACCCAATTCCTGAGGAATCTTACATCTGCCAGATACACCCATCAGGTCAAATCCAGATGGACTTCAAGCCCACTAAGAAAATGAAGATTTCTATAACACTCCAAACATTCATTTCTTCCTTCCATTCCTTGTGCTGTAAGCTGAAAGCAGCTGTGACTTATTCCCCACTATAAGAATCACACTATGCAAAAAGGCTCTGAAGGGTGTTAATAAGGCTGTAAGGGAGGCATCATGGGGAGTGAAACTGCAGAAAACAGCACCTTTTTTTGCTGTTCCCTTTTGAAGGAGGCTCCAGGAGGTGTGTGGCTCCTGCCCTGGTTACCTTGAGAGGCACAGGGATGCCTTAGACACTCAGTCCAACTACCTTGCCCAGGACATGTTTGCAGCCTTCTCACCCTCAATGTGCCGTATGAAGAGTGAGTAAATGAGTCCTCTTTACCTGGAAAAGCAGTGTCCAGCTTTCTCTGTCCAGAGAACTTTCCAAGTTGGGGAGGGAGAAAAGTGTAAGGTGGAAAGGTTTTAATTCTTACTTCTCACAAATCTTTGGAAAATAGCCTTTAATCAGAAGCAGAACAAGACACATAACTATAGAATATCCCCACCACAACTTAAACTGCACTGGCATTTTAAGAAGGATGAGAGGATGAAGAAAGCTTTAGGGTACAACAGATAAACATTCACATCAAAAACACTACTGTGTTAATGAGGCAGTGGCTGCTTTTTTCTTTGAAAAACATATTCTGAAAGAGCAGATTAAAAAGTGGCAAGTGACAAGATAAAGAGTGGAGACCGAGCAGTTTACAACGTAAGGAAAAACAGATCACAAAATCTTCAGGTAGCTTTCTCATCACATACTGAGATGAACAGGCAACCTATTCTCTGGTAAGAATATTACATAGTCTCTTTTTGGAGAGGACTTTTGAACCATGTGCTATCATTCAAATTTAAGTGAGCACACACTGGAAAAAAAAAGTCAAAAAGGAATAAAAGCCAGAGAATAGTGGGGTTTAGAAAACGCTTGAGAATAGCAAGGCCAATTTGAAGCCCCTCTGCTTCTTATGTTTACACTCATTGTGGCTCCTATCTTAAGATGATGATTCAGCAAAATTGAAAGTAGTTCACTACTCTATGCAGCACTGATTTTGCTTAAATAGATGGGCTATCATGAGTGCTGCAAAGGTCACATAAGAGGATCAAGCAACTGATCTTCAAGTAAAGAATGCACACAGCCAATAATCGGACTAACATAACCACAAACCACACAACACAAATTTTATGTGCAATTTCTCAAAAAAATAGCACATAAATAGAGAGACTCAGTGGTCTCTCTATTAAACATGTACCTTTTGGAATCTTTCCGCTTCATTCTGGGTTCTGTTATCTGTAACCCGGGGAGTTAGAAAGGGGGAAATAAAAAAACCAAGACAAAAATAAAGCCTTTGGAGCAGTTATCAAGTCTTACCAACTTCAGTCCTGGCAGATGAAGTTTTAAGCAAACAAGACAAAGGGGAGCTTTACCATAAGCAATACACTTTATCATGTCTTTCAGCCTTTAAACCATGCCTGGAACTCCCAATAACTTGAAGACCAAGAAATGGGTCACCTACGCAGCAGTGACAAGGGGCAACCCACAGAACCCTCTGTCCCTTCCTGTGCACAGGTAGGGCCTGGATCTCCACTTGCCCATGGACAGTCTGTGCATGTAGCAGTGTACTCTGTACCAGTCATGTCCTGAGCCCCAGCAAGTCACCTGAAGCACCTCACCTTTGTTCCTTCTATCCATAGACACAGCTAATAAAGGTGGATAAATTATATCTAAACCGAGCAGTTGTAAAATTATCTTTAAATATTATAATGAAAATAGAAATTAACACCATTTTTCCAAATCTCAAACCTAGCACTACTATTTTCTTTTCCACTCAGGTGGAACAGCTGAAGTACAGTCAGTGCATGCTGTTGCATGCAGAAGAAGTAGATGAAGTGAGCAGTGTCTGACTGGGTACAATAGTCTGGAATGTTGTATCATCTGCCTTGGCTTTAGAGCAAGGCTCAAACATAATTTTTTTTCTGCAGAGTACAGAGAGCATTAGGCACTCTAAAGTATTTAAGAGAGAAAAAATGTCACTTATAATGGTTGCTATTAGAACACTGAACCAATTATGGATATGCTAGTAGTTTTATCCTGCTATCAAAGTTTCCTGTGCAAATTTTAATTGGAATAACCTGTGGCTGGACCAGATGAAAAAGAAAAGACATTCTCTTGTAATTCAATAGGAAGGGGACAGCCTCCTTTTTAAAAACACCAGGATTAGACCTATTCTCAATTTATTCAGGGAAGTTATGCTTGTTTTCTGGACTTAGGAATCACTTTCAGTCTGTCCTTCCTTTGAGCTTGACCTCAAAAGTAAGTTTTCTCCAAGGATTCAAAAATACTTCAAGAATTACAGGTTATTTGTTGCATAACTGAAATTTATTTGAGATGATTTCTAAAGATGTATCTCTAGCAGTGTAAATTTCTTTCATTTTTAATCATTGACATATTGACACGTTTTGCAGGGAAATCTAAAAAAAAGTAAATTAATCAGTGGATCAGAACTGCTTCAGGGTTTAAAAAAAAAAAAAGAGGGAACAAGAAGAACAACTTCTTTGAAGGCAACTTCTTTGGCTGCTCTAAATCAAATAGACACAGTTTTTCTGGATAATCACATCTCGTAGTTTAAGAAAACATGCATAGAAAATTGGAGTCAGTAAGACTACTACTAGAACAGCTTAAGGGCAGTAACATACAAGAAAGCCCTCTGAGCACTTCTGAGTATTCTCATAAAGACAAAGAAGTATCTGTTATGTCTTACATCTTGACTCACTGAATAGATATTGAGCAGAGTCAACATTTACAGAATCAAATTCTTATTACAGTATCAGGGAAATAAAACCTCAGCCCAGCTTGTGAAGTAGGCTGTAAACATCACATTGAAAATAAACGTTCTTCACATCAGGCTTTTTAGTCAGAATCTCCATATTACTTCGATTTTTATCCTTACCTGCATCAGTTGGAGTACAGTGATCCAGCATGAATGTAAAAAAGTTGGATAGCTGAGCACAGAAAAGAACAAACACTGGTCAAAGAACAGTAACATTCTCTTTTCTTACAGTTACTAGCAATTTCTCATTTAGGGGGATCTAAGACACCTCTGTATGATTCCATAGCATCAGCCTGCAATAATAGCACAACCTGTGTCCTATTACAAAAACTGCTTACTGCTTTCCGTCTTTGTTAGGAACTAGCAGATTGACACAACATGAACACATAAAATGTTCCAGGGCTGTATCAATGCTGCTGACATTTTTGGGTGTAATTCATGTCGCCCATCATCCAGATTATTTGCATAGGCTTTCTTTGGAGTCTATAGAAAGATACTGCTACAAACATCAAACTGATTTTAGACACTGATGCTACAATGAACACAAAGCCCTAAAAGTTCCTGATTCCCTGTATTCATCCCAAAGGAAGCCTGGTCTGACATGCTGAGACTGATATCCCTGTTGTACATCTTGCCTCACAGATGCAGTTAAGATCACCCATAGGGAATGACCTGCAATTCCTGGCTAACAGAGCTGTTATACAGGAATCTCTAACCTAGATATAGTTGTATGCGCAGAATGGTGTTCTGCTGCTTATGTAATTATATAGCTACATATATATATACACACACACATATATATATGTATGTATACACACAACCTAATTAGTTTATATGTGAAGCAGGGAAGCAGTTTTTATACACAGGACACAGATTTGTAGGGAGAAATAACAGCACACCCATTTGGGTTTTTTTTTCAACTTAGTCCTCTACGATAACGTAAGTGCTGGTACAAGAAGAATTGAAGATTACAAACCTGTAGCTGATCTTGCTCATCAGCATATTCAATTGACTGAAAGATACTCAGAGAATAGCGCCTCCTCATCTCTAGCCGGGCCATTCTAAAGCGGTACCAATTCTGGATGAGGACAGCAGATCTAATCACTGTCAAAACAGAAAGCAATGGATAAAAGTGTAATTTGCTTACAGGCCCCAGTCACACCAGAAACAAATCACATTCCCTTAGCTGCTCACATAGAAATTTATCAAGCAGAACAACATCTGATGGCACAAAAGAGGTCCTGGGATGGGCGCTGTCCCATAGGGAGAGCTCCTCACTCCTATGTAAAGCAGTTAATGCTGCTTGAACAGTGGACATCAGCAACAGCTGCACAGGGAGACAGGACCTCCAGGAGCTAATGCTCACTTGATCCCTCCATCATGCCCACAATCCTCCCTGCTATTCCTGGTATCCAAAGGGCAGCAGCTCTAAGGAGCCAGGGCACTACCAGCAGGAAGACAAGAGGAAAGACGGGCAGGTGTGTCCTCAGCAGTATCAGTGATCACTGCAGCTTCTGCAGAACTAGAGGGAGGAGTGAAAGCAGAAGGCTGGAGGGGCTGTGCTCAGCCTGAAATAACCATGATCCTGGGAGAGGAGGAGCAGATGAGCTCAGCAGCAGCTTCTGCTTTTTACAGAGTTGTGACTCTTCAGTGCTTTAAGGGTGCTCATCCAGAAAGATAACTAACTTTGAGAAAAGCATTCCTCAGTCACTTATAAACTCTTTTGTTTAAGATCAGCTAGAGAGTAATAGATGCACCTTTCAGTTACTTAGGGCATATGTAAGTATGGATTTATCACCCAGAGGACACCATTTGTTATACAAAATTGAAATAAAATGCAGCTACTGCCTTGAAGATGGAGCAGCTGAAATAATGCCAAATTCAAATCTGGATATTTGCTTAAATTATGGTCAGAGGGAGACTCTGCATTAACATGCTTAGCCCTGCAGAGCACTAACAGGAGCAGTCAAGAGCTATTACATCCATCACTGAATAACAGCAAGAGGAAGACAGAGCACAGGGCTACTGGCTCCCTAAACCTGTCCCAGTGCAATCACAACATCACCACCATATCCTTGCCTGGCAACAAAAAGGAGAGCAAGGTAGGAGGCTGCTTTCAAGAGATGTCACATTTACTCACTTGAACATAATTCTTGTATTTTTCCACACCTCTTTTTCCCCTGTACTTTCAACAGGATACTGGTAAATATGTAGGGGATCAGAAATGTCAAACCTGTACCTTCAGCCCTGCAGCTAATATGTCACTTCAAGGAGTTTCCTAAGGAGTGCAACGCTGAATGGCTCAGCACAGGACACAGCAAATAGAAAAGCCTTTATGCTTCTGATCTTGGGGGAACAAACCAAAGCAGATACAGGGAAACTCTATAGAAGGTAAAAAATAATACATTGATCTTGGCTTCTGACACTCCCAAGAACTAGAGCTCATTTCTGACCAATAAACAGATGATTAGGAGAAGCACAGAAACAAAACTGAGACATTCTCTGAATACCTGAGTTTGACACAATCACCACTGCAAAGCATTGCAAATTCACAAAAAGAAAAAAAGAGGAAATTAAAATCAACACTGATGTCTTAACATGAATATATTTCTATTATATTACAATTGCCAAAATGCACAGTTGATACTGAAAAGCAAAACCAGAACTCATACCAATACTTTTTCTCCCTGCAAAATTGCAAAGAAAAGCTCTGTACCACAGGCACAACAGTTTACACTAGTCAATTATTTTAGCTGAGCACAAATACCAAGAAGAGACTAGGATGAGTGGTACCCCTAAGTGAGAATGATTACTTTTTCTTAAACTGACAGTAATGCAAGTAAAGAAAAACCTCCATAGAAAAGTGATTCTGTTAATAAATGCATAAAATTAAGAAAGCTTTTTTCTTACTAAAAATGTTTAGAAGTGCCATAATAGCATGCTTTTTTTTCGTTTATTTTACCATTAACAAGTATACAGCATAGTTAAAGTGGTAAAATTTTCTAGTCCAGACAAGGCCAACAGATATCATACCCATCCTAGAAAAGTCCTCTTGCATCAAGGAAATGTAATCCTTATATGACTAAGCACACCCTCTGTACCCTACATAACCTCTGAGATCTTCCTTAATTTCTGTCCTTTCCGGAATTCACCACCACCATCACACACCAGAAAGCCTGACAAAACACAGCACAGCTGTCATCAACTTTTCTCTTTAGAAGAATACCTAAGGGGCAAAGCACAGCCACCAGCACAGAAACTGATTTCCAGCATCAGAACCATTGAACTTCCCATTATTAAAGCCCTCCTAGATTACTTAATGGTTCTGAACACTTACCACAGCACAATTCCACTGGTATCACATAAGATAGGTATCTATCAACCTCTTTGGTTATTGTTGCAAACCTAACAAAATATTTTGGGTTGAGATTTTTTCTTCTGTTTAGTTTTTTGGTTTTGTTTTTCTTTGGGGGGAGGGGGTTGGTTTTTTTTTTGTTTTGGGTTGGGTTTCTTTTTTTGTTGTATTTTGTGGGGGGTTTGTTAGTTTTGTGGGAGTTTTTTAATTGTACTTACTACAGCGCTATTATTCTCAGGACTGAATTAGAAGATGATTTTCACACTAGGCTAAACTGTACCTGTAGAAATCATTGTTATCAGTTGCAGACGGTCCCTGCCTCAGCAAGTACCTGTTAAATTAACATTATTAATGCATTAGAGGGATGTACAGCTTCAGGCTGCAGACAGAATGATGGTTTGGCATCATCTGACTACTCCTGAAATGCAGAAAGAATATCATCCAGCAACTGGAGAGGACAAAATATTGTCAAGCACACAACAAAATCATAAGCCAGCTTTGGGATAGCAAAGCCTGGCTCCACACCAGCGTGTAGTGATGGTTGTAGACCAAGAAAGAGTACAACTCCTCATGCCTGCTGCAATCTTTTGTACCCTCGGAAAGATTCCCAAATAACTTGTCTCTGAGGCCTTGCAAGGCGCATATATGCACAGATGCAAACCCAAAAGGGAAGGACAGCTTCTCAGTTAGAGGTAGGTCTGAAACTGTAGGTGCTTCCATGTTACTTCCACTGCTGTGACACAGTGCTGATGCTAATGTGGTAACCCAGCAGTGTACACGAAGCTGAAGGCTACCCTTAAACCAGTCAGCTTGGATCCCTGTAAGTGCTCCTTCTTCTCAGTCACCAGTTTCTTGTGACTTGTGTCCTGGCTTAGTAGCCAAAAAAAGCCCTCCTTTTTAACCATGGCTGGTCAGCATAATAATCTCCCAACACTATGTACGGTGCCACATAACATGGTTCCCAGCAGACCCCTAAATTGCACTTTAATGACAAACCTTGAAAGAGAACACAAAGGATCTGAACAAAGGTCTGAGCTAATCCTGGAACCCATGTGTCTGGTCAAAGCCTGGTGTGGTACGATTAAAAGCAGGGAGATAAGGCATTAGATTTTTAATTGAACATTGAACCAGGCACTGTGGAGACCTTCCACTCAGTGACTGACAATGGAGAATTGCAGGCCAGGCACTTGCTATGGCAGAAAATAGATTCTAAGAGTCATTATAATAGCTCTGCTTTACTACACTTATTTCATAACCAGGGTTACCCATCAGCAGGGAAATTGGGACAATTTGCCCAGAAATCCTGTGCTGTAAAAAGTTCTAAAAGTTCCCCCTCAATACCTTAATCTGTATGCTTTGCTAGTAACACAGCAGCACACATACATCTGAAATTTAGGTTCTGCCCCAGAAGCTGTGAATCTTTTCCCAATCTGTAGATGTTAGAGGTGGTCTACAGTTGCCTTCTGACCTCAGCCAGCATCTATAAGCTATGCACTCTTTTAAAAACAAGATAATTATAAAGTAATTTTTTTTTCAACAAGTATTTTTACAACAGGACTTGGGGGAAACATTACCTTGCAATCCTTTTCTGGTGTTACAGAGATAACAGCCACTGACCCTGAAGACAAAGGCAGCACTCACCGTTCTCTGATGTTCTGTCAGCTATAGAACTGCTGCACCCCATGGTTCCAATGATGCTTCCCATCAGTTTTAACTGCTGCTGATATGAAGCACGTGCCTTTCAGCTGTTATCATGATACACATTTCCTGTGTCATTCATTCAGTGATAAGGATTATACACCTCCAGGCTCTTCCTAGCACTGCTAACAGGGAGGGGAGTTGGAGGAGGAAAAAAAAAAAAGAAAAAAAAAAAAAAGCATTTGACAACAGAATCTAAAATAGCTACAACTCATAAGAAATTACTGTACAACACGTCTTGCAAAAACTGGACCTGATGAACCATACTTGGTTTCTTTTTCACATCTGATTACTATCAGCTGGCATTCAAGACTGAAGAACTCAGTAATTAGTACAGTTTACTCCTTACATGTTAGCTGGAAGTTAATGTGCACCTGTGATTTCCTGGTAGGAACAAGAGTAGTAGGGACAAGAGGCTACAGAGGCATGTTACTCTTCATTCCTGTGATTTGAAAATTGGAACTGCAGAATTCTAAGGACTTTAAATTACATCCAATACTACTACTAAAAAAGCCCAAACAAACCCAAACCTCACCTACCTAACACCCTTTGCTTTGAAAAGTGCCCTACCACTCCATTTATCACTTTTCTCTCAGTGTCACCACCATCAAACTTGCAAGTTGAGATAGTGCGATAGCAAATTGCTTCATCATCAGATTTCATTTAAATAAGCTATCCAATTTTCAGTTGCATTTCTACTGAAACATTGGTTTCATTAAGTAAATGAACAAAGCACATTTTGCAGTATGGCTTTTTTTTTTTCCTCCTGGTATTTGCTCAGCTCTTCACTAAATGCTGTTATTCACTAATGCAACACACTTCCTAACCAGCAAGCATTCTTCCGAGATGAAAAATAAGTTAATTTCTAAGTAATAAGAACGTCACTGATGCTCTTATAGACTGAACTTTGTAGGAGCTGAAGATTTCTTATATGATCACACTGATCCCCCTCTCTCCCCGTCTCCAAGGATACATGTTCCTCTCTAGCATGTCTGATGTCTAAATTATTGCATTTGTTATTTTGTTTAACTGATATTCCTTTTGAGTTTTAAAACGAAGAAATTCATCAGCATAAGACGAATGCTTAACTACTATTATTTTATTTTGTCTTTAATAGCAGAAGTAAAAATAACAGGATAAGAGAAAAAAACAAATGCATAACTAACCTATTTTTAATCTCAACAGTTAGATACTTATTGTAGCAGGACTATTTACAGTGTTGATATATTTTCTTATATAACGCCCTGTTATATTAATATTGCAGAACTCTTTATAGCTGTGGGGCTATTTTTCAGCATCCCACAACACAAAGGCATCCTACACTTGAGCTGGGACTGCCACCTTCTGAGTCAGTATTTATTTCAGGAAAGACGGATTTTCAATTTTTTCCCCGCAATGGACTGCTTTTCTTCCCTCTGAAGGAGCTATCATGAAATCCAAAAAAAGTGCTGCAACATAGATTTTGAGCCAATCAATGGCTTTGTCAGCATCAGACACACTGATATTGCTCAAATTTGTCTTATCTCCAAACAATTGCTGTTCTCCTGAATACTGTCTCCTCACTTGCCCTCTCAGGGGAATAAGATTTGGTGCTAGTCCATCTCAAACCAGCCAGTCATGACTTGAACTGTGATCTGAAGACTAGAACCAAGAGCAAAATAAAGCATACAATCTAAGTCCTGCTGCAGCGAGATGATCTTCAGTGTGTTCCTGGCAACTGGGTAAAAGGAATCCCAAACAGAACCATCATGTTTCTCAGGACACCACCCAAGCCACAGCCAACAATGGTCTGACCTAAGAAACAGGGATCTGAATCGTCATTGCAACCTACTTTCAATGACTTAAGCTTTTCTCCCAGTCACCCCCACTCTTCCCTCCACCTACCTCTAAATCCACGGCCTACCAATAACTCCTTGAGCAAAGAAATAAAAAAATAGAGGCATAGGGACATAAGTTTTATGATGATAGCAGTAAATGAATTCTGAAACATACACTCAAATCTTGGAGGAAAACTTGCACACAAATATATCCATCAGTAAATATCTTACAAAGGATAAATCTGACAATCAAAGAACTAGTCCAGGAGAACAATCATCACCTTCAGTCCCAAGTATCTGCATCCTAAAATGGGCATAGCAAACATTCAAACTACTACCCTATTTCCTGATGGCTTCTTAGGTAACTACAGAGCCACCCTGGCCACCAACTGCACACCCAGACTCCAGACCAGCCACACCTACAGGTTGGATACCCAGCAAGCAGGGTATCCAACCAGGCCCAGCAAATTCACTTTCTGCCCTTCTTGTCTGACTAAAGAATCATGAATCCTCTGTGGAAAAAGTCAGTGCCTCCTCCAGGCCAGGGCTCTTCATTGCTCCAAACTGAGCCTCTCCAAAGGAAGAAATCCCTCCTCTCCTATCCCCTAGTTATGTCTGTTCAAGTCAACTCCTGCGCCAGGGCAAACCCTGCCTTCCTGGACAAAGACATAGAAAAATACTAGGCAAACACCATGAATGTCTTCCACGGGGAAGAAGGTTGAAACCCAAGCATTATAGCATTACAGTAATTAATGTGAGCTATTCACTATGCAGCGTAGCAACGTCTGGTGAAGAATCATTTGCCATTATAAAACTCCCCAAAATGTTGGATGGGGAAACGGAAAGCTAGGCTTTTACCAAGGTAATTGCAAAGGCTTCAGAGCTGCAAGGTAGCTGGATGAGAATTTGGGACATAATGCTGTGTTAGCATTCTGGATATCATGGCACTGGTATGCCCTTAGAGAGAATCTGTCATGTTCACTAAAAAGCAGGCAGTAATTCAACATCTGCAAGCTTGTTCCATTTTTTAGGTATAACTACAAGAAATTGGCATATTTTTCTCATTTCAGCAAAAAGGCAATTTTGGGATGGACAAGCACTGAATACATTGCCCATCCACTGAAGCAAAATAAAATATCATTCCAACCATGCCAACAGACACGCACCAAGTTAAGCCAGAGTGGTATATGCTGCTCTTTTTCTGGGCGAGAGTCACTGAAGGTTACACTGCAGCAAGTGCTCAGAAATTTGGGGTTCAGAACCTGCGCTGGCAAGAGCCTGATTTACAGAGAGAATGAATCAGCACCGTTTCAGCTGGATGTAATAGGCGCTGCACAAAATCAATCATGCCTCCAGTCTTCCAGTCACATAAAGACCTGGCTGCCTAAGGAATAATGGAAAACTTTTAAAGATTTACAGCTGACTTTTAATGAAATCAGGCTGCAGGTCCTTTGGGCAGAGTGCCATCCTTTCAAACATACCCTATCTTTTAAAATTACATGAGCTGTGCTACAGGCAGACAAATGTAAGCTAGGTCAAGCCTGAGGATATTGAAGCCATTTAAGTAAGAACCACTGGGCTTTAACCTCTTATTCTTGCTTTGTTCCATTTGTTCGTTACCTTTGATAAAGAATGAAAGGCCCTCCCACTACTTTTGTTGGGATGGGAATTATGTTATTTCCTTTAAACTGCTATCTCCAGCAACATGCCTCCATTCCCTACTTCCTCCTCTCTCAACCATATTTGTGAACAGGTAGTTATGATTTCCTCCCACAACATGTCTTAGAAGGCACATGTGGTCAAAAAAGTGATGAGATAGAGACATTTTTCTCCATTAAGATCAGATGGATAGGTGGGTGGGTAGATGCTTTCAGTGACAGAGGCTTTCCTTTGATTCCTTCTTGCTATCAGTTTTTTTTATTTTCTGTGATTCACAGACTTCCTTTAGAGTTGTTTTCCTTTGGAAATTAGGACTGCAGAGAATAGAGAGATACCATAACATGGGGTTGTGATTAATTTGCTTCCGTGCATTGCTCGGGGAAGAAAGCAGGAAAGAGCAAAATGCCTGAGAAAACCCAGACGTTAAATCACAACACGCAGGTTAGCACCTTTAGAGGGACAACTCTTCAAAACTGTCTTGTGGCCAGAGTTGGGATTGTCAAGGATGGGAATCCAGAGATGAATTAAAAATTTCATTATCTAAAAGACGCACCCTGCAGAAAGTGGGATGAAGCAGCCAAAGTCAGCTAACAGAGTGAAAGAGAACCTTGTGATGCCACAAGAACTGTAATTTTGACATTAGCACTGAACTTAGTTTGACAAGGGACTGATATGACAACATCAAACATAGGGAAAGCAGTGTCTGTTTAGGTCTCTGTTACTTTTCATCCATGGGATAAACTGCCATTTCCATTAAGTGACTTCCAATGGTTACCTGCACGTGAAAGAAAAGAGAAAGCCTTTTGTGTAGAGATAATTTCTTCAACCTGCGCAGAGAAACAAGGCTAAGCTCAACATAAAACTGAAGGAATCATTTCTAGCAGTGGCTTTGCTGGCAGATCTCTGTATTTGGGCCAGGGATCAATAGGGACTGGATGTAGTAAGATACCAGTAAGTCAGCAAAGCCTGATAGAGAATAGGATGAATATACAGAACAGCTCAGTAAGGTGGACTCATATTACCGAGCCCAAAAATGCTCTGCAACAAGAAATAAAAGCAAGAGCTGCAAAGGTGTGAACACGCAGAGATTATTCAAGCAATAGCTTAGTTCAGGAACTGCATGCAAATCCAAAGAGAACTGTAGAAAATTGATGGAAGAATGCCAGTTCGTGCTTTTTACAACCAATAAGGAATACACTTACACAAAATATTTGCACCTTTTTGTGCACAAAATAAACAAACAAAACAAGCAGCCTCCTTTTTTTGCACAGCAAGACTTTGGGCAGAATGTTTTTTAAAAAGAGAGGAAGTAGCAAACACAAGCACACAAATGAGGTGCAGATCACCCTGAACTATAAGCAAAGCCATCACATAATTTTCCAGAAATCCTAAATGCTAAATGTAGGGGGAGATTCCTCTGGGAAGAAAGAAGAAAACTCAAAATCCTGAAGCAAATTTGGTTCTAGTAAACTGGAGCCAACTGGAACGTAAAAGTTAACATCATTGTCTGAACCATGCATTGCCCTGCAGCTAATGAGCAGAGTCTTTAATTCTCCTTACTTGAAGGGGAGAAGGGGTGAAAAAGCAAAGCTCCAGAATTAATGTGTTAAAACCTAAGCCAGTTTAAATATTAAATTAATGCTTCAGCTGAAATTCATATTGGTTTTAAAAAAATATAAGTTAAGCATCAGAACAAGGTTCAAAATTATAATAAAAATAGTTTTTCCTAAAAAATGAAATACAGTAGTCCTAAAGCCAATTGATTGTATTCAGAAGTTCTGGATATCTGATCCAGTTCAGTTTAAACTTTATAGTCTGAAGCACACAGATTTTTATCAGGGTAAAATCATAAACAGTTACACATACATTTGTCATTCCCAACACAGATTAAGTCAATTTGCTCCTTACAAGTGAACTGAAATATACATATATACCCCACCCAAAGCTTATTGGTGCTTGCTTTCTGCTTCAGCAATACCAATTTTATTTTTTTTTCTATAAGGAGTACCTTTAGAAGATTCTTTTGTCAGGAGAAAGCAGCCCCTTTTTGGCAGCAGAACTGCACAATGAGGGATGAGGCTCTGCAGAACAGGTGCTCCGATTCTCTCTGGGGTTCTGGAGCTAGGAGATGCAATGCACTTGCTCTCCACCTATTTACACAGCTTCCTGAGAGGAAATTTCTTGAGCACAGATCTTCAGAAACAGTCAGGGGAAAATGCTGTTTTCATCATTCAGCCTGATGTTCAAGCTCATGGCTGTAGCCCTCCAGCTGCAGTGTATGCATGCTGTTGAAGAGCTGTTTTGTCACCATGCACCCTGAATCTCAGGCAGAGAAAGGGATGGGCTGAAGTTATCTGCTTCACATCTGAAGTCACATGATCTCTCTCAAAAGGAATGGCCTTTCTGCTGTGATGAGGTGATGATTTGCATTTTAGCAGCTCTAGCACACTGAAAAACAACATAAGGGCTGTGCAGGTATTTGGTGATCTGACATGTTATGAAAGCCCTTAAGGAAAGAAAAACTGAATTTACAACGAGGCATTGTATCTGCATGTTAGTGAGACTGGTTTTCTCCAAAACACCCATACCCAGATAATAGGACCAGCATGAACCACTCAAATTTTGCACTCAGAAGCAGTGCACTAATGCCTGTACACTTCATTTCTTCATGTGCATTCACATGTTCTTCCATAAATGTGTGACTGAAATTCAGTGGACTCTGTTCATGTTTTGGCTTGTCTGCTTCTTGTGCAACTACTGGAAAAGGGCTGAAGAAGCAGAGAACTCTACAATGTGGCTTCTCTGTGCGGTCAAGAACCCATGGCACCACACACTTTGAAATCAAAACCTAACCCCTGGCAGCAGGGCCTGCAGCTCTGACCTAGCTCCTCACCTCGCTGACCAGGAACTCTCAGTCACTGCGCAGGTGTCCTTTGCATGCCCAAGGTGATTTGTTACTGCCCACTGATCCACAAAGGTCCCTAAGGAACCTGCCACTTCAGGCAGTATACCGATACCATGGGACCACTGCCATTTTCAACTTATACACCACTGAAAAATATAAGTAGCAGTACAGTATTGTAATAGCAACAATACAGTCTTGGGCCCAGTCTTCAACATCACTCATCTTCATCACACCACATTTTTCCCAAATGTGTCCTTCCACCCCTCTCCAAAAGCAGTGGAGGGGCTGCTTGCTGCTGTGCCAACTGATGGAACAGAGCACAGCAGCCACTTCTGTGGTATCAGTGCAGGGGCCTTCAGAGAACAGTGACAACCAAAGCACCATCTTCACCCTCCAGCCCCTCCCCCAAAGGCTAAGTAACACTGTAACATGGTATTTTCAGGGAATTTCTGCCATCACTCTGGTGACAGTTATAGAAAGGCATCAACCACCACTGTGAAGGACAGCAATCAAATAATCTTTTGGGACAGAGACAGACAACTGCCCTTACTGCGACATAACAGATGCATCTATTAATGTGCAAAAATCTATTAACGTGCAAAAGATACTTAAAGTACCAAGCTAGCAAAGCAAAAGGTATTGTGTGAATGAACTGGTTTGATGGACTGAGCTAGCCCTTTGAGGTTCTGGAGACCCAGACAAAAGCTTCCACTTTCAAAGCTGTTCCTCTCTTATGAGACAAGACAGTAAATGGCATATATACCAGGTGTGATAATTCTCCATGATCCAGAAGAGTTCTGATGTTTGTTTTTCTGGCAGGATGCAATTTTCTTGATCAGAGTTGCAGCAGCTAATCATTTATGTATGATCACTCTGTTCTGCCAAATGCACTGCAAGCAAAAATACATCACAACCTCTTTTGACTGCAGTCTGGGGATACACATTATTTATAAAACACTTACTGCACCTGATAAATTCATCTCTATTGGCACTAACCAAGATTTCTGCATAATGTGAGGCTATAAGGCTTGTTCCAATGGCCAACAAATCCATCAAAATGTTTCATCCAAGATAATGGGAGAGGAATCAAACCCTTAGCTGTTAGGTTCTATAGGACATAAAGTCTCCACTGCATGTTTTCTTTTGTTATTCATGGAAGTTGTTAGCTATCTGTCTTAGTGGTCTGATGTGACCAAGCAACCTGATAAAAAGTCAGTCCTGCTGGACTGAGCCACTTCTCCAGTTACCTACGGGTATCACAATAACATGCAACTTGAGGAAACACAAATATGCTTTCCAAATTAACCTTTCCCATTCGAGTCCAAGGATGCAGGCTGTATCAAATGAGCACTCTCCTTTCTGCATAGGGCAAAGAGAACATACCAGTTCCGCCAATAAAGTTACACACACTACCACTTATTTGTTCAGCAGTCATGTATCACACACACATTTAAGATGCTGAAAGGCTTTTAGCATCAACAGTTGCAACAGAAAGTAGGCCAACACATGCTGCCAATATGTTGTTGAGCAGTCTGGCATGACAAGAAAAAACCCAGTTATGTGCAGAAATCAGGACATCCCTTTACAGGCAGCCCTTAATGATGTAATAGCACGTACTCTGTTTTAAAATACTTTGAAAACATTAACCTCCCTAGCAAGCTTCCATGCAGGCATTCCACATACATAATTCAAATTCAGCTTCAGGCCTACTTCTCAGAAGTACCCACTACAAAGTGATGCAACTGATACTTTTCAGAAAGACTAAAGACAATCATAGCCAAAGTGAATGTTCTCCCTCTTGAGTCTTGACCATGGCTCCCCACCTTTTACCCTCACTCAAATAAGCATTTCTGAGTATTTTTTGAGCTTACGAAGCTCAAAGAAGTATTCTGAGGTGACCAAACAACTTTTTAAAATACCAAAGTATTTTAAAGTACTAGCCAGGGGACAAGGCCCTGCCTGAGGACCTGCATGTTCAGTCGCAAACAGAAAGAATCAAAAGAAGAAACAAAGAGAGAAATAGATGTCCAGAACAATTTTAAACTCTGCCTCAGTCAGATGACAGAAATGCGTTCTCACAAACCAGGAGTAGGTTAATTTGTGTGAATAGGAAAATAAATTCCCCCCTGAAAAATGTGGGCGAGATGATGAATAAAAGATATTAAAACTAGCAACGCTGGCAAAAAGAACACAAAATTAGAAATATGAAACAAAGGCAGGTGTAGGGCCTCCAAACTCTTGAAGGCTGAGAAACTAATCCAGAACACTGTAAAAGCATCAGGATACTTCCTGTAAAAATGAGATTTTTTTTTTCTTTTTTTTTTAAGAAGAATTTCCCAAATTATCAGTTGAATGCAGGTAATTCTGGGAAGCAAGGACTAATGATCTAATTTGCACAACTCTACCTCCCTCATGTTAGCTTCAGCCTCCACTTAGCGCCTGTAGAGATGATAGCTAGCTATAGCATTCAGGTTTTGCAGTCTTAGTAAAGCAACAAGAGGGAAAAGAAATAGCTTCAGCTGCGTTTCGTTGGTCTGGTCAACCAAAAGCTGCACTGACAGTGCAAAACCTACATCCTGAAGCCTCGAGCCTACCGGACTGTCTCTTCCCTAAAGGTGCCTCTGGCTAAATCAGGCTCATAAGGTCAGGAGGGTACACAGATTGGACTCACACACTAATGATCACTGTGTAAAAGGTTGGGTTTTGTTGTGTTTTTTTTTTTTGAAAAAGACTGGAAACTACTAAGTACAGCCATCACATACATGGTAGGGAGTCAGCAAAGCCTATGGAAATAATTTTCTCCACCTCTATTTTCATCTTCTTATGAAATTGCTTTTAATGACAGACAAAATTTTCTACTTTCATTTGCTGCTTCAGCAATCAGTTTCAAGAGTCAAGGCAACTACAATATTTAGCTACAAACAATGCATTGTTTTGCTTACAGGCACCACAGGCTTCTGAAAATTAACAAACTTATCTTTTACACTCCAAATAATTATCTTTGTAACTTTTAACCACAGTCCTATAAACATTGTACAGGTTCCTTAATGCGTACTTCTACAAGCCACTCCCTTTGGGGATGCGAGGATTTAGCATGGAGAGGGTTTAAGTACGTAGGGCAAAACCCTGCAAGAGATGACATAAAATGACATGAGATGCATTGTGTGATGCAACAGCTGACAAGAAAGTTCCACAATTAATGAATACCTGACGCATATGGGCACAGAACTGCACAGAAACAGCTGCTCTGTACCCTCACAAAGAGCCATCCTTCTGCAGAAGATACACAGCCTAAATAATCTTGGATTACTGATGGGTGGAAGGCGCGAGCAGACAGTACGAGGAGCTCCATCAGCTTCCCTTTCGCACAGAGACACCTACAGCACACTTAAGCCGCCCGGTACTGTATCCACACGTACCACAGCATTTTGCAAAAACAGCCCAGCCTCAGAGGAGGATCACGCACAACCCCACACTCCGACCTGCGCAGTAACCAACCACCGACGGCTGCGGCCACGGAGGGTGAGGAGGTGAACCGCTGAGCGCGGAGAGCCCCCTGCTGGCGGCGCGGGGCGGCACCGCACCGGCAGTCGGCCGCAGCCCCGCCCGCTCTGCTCGGCTCCGCCCTGGACAGCCCAGCCCGTCCCTCCGAGCCCCGGCAGGCCAGCGCTGGCGCTCGCGTCCCGCGTTACGTGTCCCCTGCCGACAGGGTGCAGCGACACGGGGCGAAGTGACCGCTTCCAGGGGAGCTTTGCTTTACCCTGCTGGTGCTGAGAAAACCTCCGCTGTTCCGGGGTGGATTCTAGAAAGCAAAGGGTCTCTCTTTCACGCCTCGCTTTAAAAACACTCCGTAGAGTGTCGCATGCTGTGCCTGCGGGAATAAATCATAACTTTCTCAGATCCGTTAGGCACCACGCAACAGCTTCCTCAAGGAAGCACTGACAAGCTCTGCTGTCTTAGCGCGTTGCTGCAAACGCCGCCTCATGCGCCGATGAAACCATCCACACCTTCCTCCCGCACTACCGGGAGGGCTGGAACACCCGCCGCCCGTGGAGGAGCGCCTTCCCATGCCCGGCTGACTGGGGACCCACGCAGCCGCAGCCGCGCTCCTCCCAAGCAATAGCAGTGCCTCTGCGCCTCTCCCGGAGCACAGCCTGCCCTTCCCATGCTGCGGCCAGCGCGCTGGGTACGAGATGTAACGCACCAGCCTCGCCGTTCCCCTGTTACGTGGGAGAGGCGAGCGGCCGAGCACACCTAAGGGCAGCGGGATGCGCAGGAAGGCTGGCCAGCCATTTCCCAAGCCGGGTGGGAGGCCATGGCGTTAGGAGCGCACAGGCTGGAAGCCACGATGTACCGGGTGCATGGGAAGGGGTGCTCGCAGTACCCGCTCCGGGCCATAACGGGGCCCTTTGCCCTCCAGGTTCCTTACCTGCCCCATTGCCGAGTTTGGCGGGGCAGATGAGGGCCCGAGGGCGGGAGCTGGAAGGCTCCAACGCGTGGAGATGCATGCTGACACTTAAGTCGCACAAAAAACCTTACCTGTGCCTCCCCTACCGTGAGAGCTACTAAGGTGCTTTACCCGCTTCAGTCCCCCTCTGTAGCTAGCTGAGGGGCAGAAGACGCACTAGGGTAATTTTTAATGACTACATGTTTAATTAACCGGCAATTTAATAAGAGGAAGAGTAAAAAGGGGCAAAGAAAAGCCGCGGCTGCGGATACCTGACCCGTCCTCCCTCACACGTTGTCCCCGCTACGCTCTAACGGCTCGCCACGCGCCCAACGGCCGCGCCCCCCGCCCCATCCCGCCTCGCGTGCCGCACCCCCCCGGGTTCGGGGGCAGGGGGCGCCCCAGTGTCTGATCGCATAGGGTTAGCGCCGCGGCCCTGGCGTGCATGGCGGTTCCATAGTGTAGTGGTTATCACGTCTGCTTTACACGCAGAAGGTCCTGGGTTCGAGCCCCAGTGGAACCAGCGCCGCTCGTTATTTTCGTGCTTCCCCCCTCAATTTTTCATCGTTTCCTATAAAATGAAGAGTCTCGGTTTGCTTTCTACTTTTCCCCCCCCCCCAGGACGGGCAACCTTATAAGCATATAAGCTTATAAGCAACCTTATAAGAGAGGGCGAGCCCTGCCTGTGGCAGGAGAGGTGTATGGTGAGGGGAGCTGAAAGGCTCCTCAAGTAGGAAACTCCCTTCCACAAGCCCTGTGCAATAGCGTATTTTTCTAAGAGTATGACCGTAATTTAATTTGGGGTTGTTCAGCCTGGAGAAGAGAAGGCAGACCTAACTGCAGCCTTTCAGTTCTTAAAAGCAGTCTATGAGAAAGATGGGGAGAGACTTTAAGCAGGGCCTGTTGCGATAAGACGAGGGGTAATGGTTTTGTACTAAAAGACAGGGGATACAGGCTCGACGTGAGGAAAAAATTCTTGACAATGAGGGTGGTAAAATACTGGAGCAGGCTGCCCAGAGAGGTGGTGGGGTACCACCCCTGGGGACATTCAAGT
Source organism: Myiopsitta monachus (assembly GCA_017639245.1). Taxonomy (NCBI): domain Eukaryota; kingdom Metazoa; phylum Chordata; class Aves; order Psittaciformes; family Psittacidae; genus Myiopsitta; species Myiopsitta monachus. The sequence goes on from CM029927.1 coordinate 26,629,845, forward strand.
CCAGGCTGGATGTGGTTCTGGGCAGCCTGATCCAGTTGAAGATGTCCCTGCTCATGGCAGAGGGGTTAGACTACATGACCTTTGAAGGTCCCTTTCAACTTCAACCATTCTATGATGCTGTGATTCTATGATTTAGACAATGTTGCCGCAGTGCTTGCCTTTTTTCTCTAAAAAGCTCAATTTCCTGCAACAACATCAACCAAAATGCAGAGACCCAGTGAGAGCTGGCTTGTGCCAGCACCCTGAGGTACTGAAGCAGCTGGTGCTCTCTCCACCTGTCTTCCCAGCATGGCTCTGTGAGGCAGCATTTACAGGGGTTTAAATCTGGTCGCTCACCTTACAGTACTCCCTGGGTGCCAGTTTTGTGGTGGTCAGTAGTCCCCATGCCTCTGGTGCGGAAGGGATGCCAGGGGTAAAGCAGGGGCTGTGGGCCTGTCTGCACTGAGGCCTTTCTGAGTGTCACCTGGGAGGCGAAACAGGCAGGTGGAAGCCTAATAAAAGAGTGTTACCCCTTCTTTTATGTCTGCCTGATACAGGGGCTCTTGGGGACCATTTTGCATCTTCCCATGGACCCCTTCTCACTGTTGCAGCTTAGGCTCGGGCTGGCTGCTGCAGAAAGGTGCAGATGTGGCCTCTCTCTGACGCAGGTCAGAGGCTGCATCCTCAGCGGGCGAAAGTGGAGCCTTTTCTCGACAGCGTGGGCTTGCTATGGTCCCTGGGCTGGGTAACCAAGGGGCCTAGAGACCAAAGGTAGCCGTGGAGCAGAGGGGAGGAGCCTGTGCCTCCTCCCAGGCAGGGTGTGCCAGCATCCACGTGGTGGAGGCTGCTGCTCAACACATCCCCAAGGAGATTTTCCTCCGGGGCAGACTGGAGTTTTCACTGTTTCACTGTTGCTTTCACCTCTGTGCTCGGAGAAGTGTTTGAGTACAGGAGAAAAACTGTTTTCCCCTGTACTGCGTGTATTGCTGATTTTATTAATGGAGAAAGAAGCCATCTGAGCTTGCCTTGACGCAGTTTAAGTTGTTACACGTTGTCTCATTTTTCACACGCAAGCCTTTAGAAAAGGGTAACCTCTGGGCGTGGATGCTGCCATGGCATTTGTCTGTGTGTGTGAGCCCTGATGAGTGCTGGGGCTAAAACACCTCTGCAGAAGGAGGAGTTCCTTAGCTCTGCTGAGGTGGAGCTTGCTCTCAAGTCTCTTTGCAAGATCAGAGCAGGAGGGTGTGATTTACCTATCTTAAAGATGAAAGAGAAAAATCGGCTTAGTTGACACTTCTCTCAATCATCATCATAAGAAAACTACGAATCCTTTGTCAGTGTTTGGTCTTACTAAAGAGACACTTCAGGGTGTGGCAAGCTGCAGTTACAGATGGCAGTGCAATGTGCGGATACCTGGATCAGGCTGCAAAAGCTGTTTTGGGTAGAAGGCGCACATATATTACATAGCAAGACCTAGCAGGATAAGGTCATAACGTTAAGCACTGTAATGACTCTAACGGCCTGTGTGTCCTGCAGCATGAAAATGCAGATGTTGTCAGCTCTGGCTTTTCTCTGCTTAACTTGGTTAGCACTGTGTGTGCAGCCCACGGGATGTGAAGCTGAAGCAATATCCCACCTCTTGGATAAACTGTCTTCCATAGATGGATACAGGCTCAAAACTGAATCAGCTCTAGCTAGACTTTTCCTAATGTATGGTGTGCAAGCTTTTGGTATAGGTACTTCCCATCAAACAGGGACGGTGGTCCCATGGTGCCTACCCTGCCAATGACAGCCACAGCTCCCCCAGCTGCATGCATAACCGGGTGAGTGGGCCTGATCCTGGTGGCCAGCACCAGGTAACTATCTACATTGTGTTTTCTTACGTTTAGGGAAAAGGCTCCTTTTCAGAAGAGGACTTAAGCTCACACTTCAGGTGTGGGGAAAGAATATTTTATTTCAAGATACAAATCTTCTGCATGTGTAGACCATCGGAGCTTCATCCATTTCAACAGGATCCAGCTCTTACTGGCTTGACTCAAGCTCTGAAAAGCGTTGGCAGTCTTGCTCTCTCAGCACGTCAGTATCCTTCTTCTGTGGTTCACACGTCCATGTATAAATGTGTATTTTGTACATTCCCTAACTGTGCTAAAACCAAAGCACACCAGTCACACATTTGTGCTGAGACACTGCACGTCGTGTGTGTTCAGCTCCCAGACATGTGAATCTGTGCGTGCCGCTCTGATTTAGCTGTCTGGCAGCTCTGACTTGGGAGAAGCACGAAATCACTATGTGGAGTTGCACTTCTCTCTCACATGAGTACTTTTCTTACCTGCTTCCCTCTGAGGGCACACATGCACACTGCCAGTCAGTCAAATGCCAGGAAGGCCTCCATGCCCATATATGTGTTTCAGGAGCTCATGGATACACAGCTCTGCCATGCTCAGAAGCTAATTCATTCCTCATGAGGAGAAAGCTATGGGCAGAAAGTGTTAAGTCTGCATACAATACTGGCATAGAGCTCCTTAAATGGTGGTGAGCTGTATCTTTATCTGTTAACAAAGCCAGGCCAAGGTATGGACTGAAACACTGGCCTCCAGTCATTCATGCTGTTTAATTCTTCGCAAACTCCTGTAAAACTGTGGTTCAGGCCACCTAACCCAGCTGGGGAAGGACACATGTCAGGGAGCATCCCCAGGCGGGGTGTTGAACAGCCTCCACTCAGTTTGTTCCCCCTGCTGCCATCCCAGGAGGTTCACACCCTTACAAACCCCTGTGCGTGCCTTCGTGTCATGCCCCTGGAAATGCAAGCTGTACTCAAACTCACGTACTCAGAGCATTCCAATGGTGCAGGGTGGCCTTCCCACTATATGGGGGAAGAAAACACACCAAAATATCTGAGGACCATGAAAACGTACCAAAATGTCTTAAAGCCAATGGGACACTAGCTGGACCTGGAGAAGATGTGTGGCCAAGAGTGAACCTGCCCTGCCCAGTCAGTTCCTGCCTCCGTTTTACATAGCACTGTGGATATCACCAAACTTTCCTACTTTGGACCATTTATACCAGCCATAGTTTTGTTCCATAATCAATGCCAGGCTAATTTTATCCTTTCCAATTTTCTTTTTTTTTTTTAAGGGCAAATGTTGCCCTTTTTGCTGCTATATTGTGTACTGGCTTTAAATTGTTTTCTGTCTTCTGTACCTGAAAGTATTTATATGCTCAGTAGGAATTAACTACATGATTCATTTAGCAATGTTGTCTGCAGTGGCAGCACAGTTTTGCTCTTTACAGTTACTAAAATGAAGGCCCATGAACACCATTAGACACAAAGGGTCTGAACTGTGTACAGTTTTAATATATTTTTGATATGTTACAGCTCTTCTACTCTTCTTGTGAGCCAACTTTTTTTTTTTAATGCTACAGACACATTTTTTAACAAAGATTGCACTTTTTTTTTTTTTTAGGGAGGGGGTTTTATAACTTGGGAGGCGCTAATCCTGACAGTGTTGCTTTGGATGAAGTGTTCTTTGATAACAGCTGTGCTATTTCTGAACATGACCCCTGAGCTGTTACATTTCTTACACAAAACCAAGACCTATTTGAAAGGTGGAGTTGACCATAACCCATGGCTGATTTTAAAATGCTTAGGGTGGTAGGAGAGAATTTGATTTCACCTTTTTAAAATACAGTAGGCGATTTCTCTTTGGGTGGGCAGCTCTGCATTCCAGTGACCATGAGGTGAGAGGCTGAAGTTCTGATCTGGTTTTCCAAGAGATATGTGAATGAATGCATTTAGAGATTTTTAAGATGGCATTATCAAGACCATGGGACTTAAATACCAAGTGCTCATCAATGCGAAGAGGGGACAGATATCCAAGCGTCTTCAGCAGCTCTGGAAATCTTTGTCTCTGTAGCCACCCTGCTTACTCACCCTGCCGTGCATTGATGTTCCCTAGTGTTTGGGGTGACTTGGCCCAGCTCCAAGAAGCAGGATGTCCATGTCCATTCAGGGGTCTGCCTGTGATTGTCTGTCCTCTCCTTGAGGGTAGATTACAGTGGGGAGAGTGTTGGGTTGAGCAGTTTAAACTGCTCAAGGCTGAGCAAAGCAGCAAGCCCCCTTGGCAGGAGTCTCATCCCAGTCATGACACACATCCTGGAGAGGGCAGGATGCAGCACTGGAGGTGCATCTGCAGAGGGATGCTGTCCCTGACGTCCCATTTACAGAGCATTCCAAATCTATGGGTATCCAGAGGCAGGTGAGATGAATCCTGTGCAGGAGACTGTTTCCAAAAAGTCAGCATCCTTGTTTACACAGTGTTTTTTAAATGGATGTACACCAGAAAACTAGAGACAGGTCTAGTTTAATTCAGCAGCAGCATACATGATCTATGCAGCACTTTAATCTATTCTGCTTGCATACAATCTGAGATCTTCTGAGACATAAAAGCTGCTTCCAAAGCAATTGCTTTCAAAAACCTTCATTAAAAATTCACTGCTAATTGTACACAATTAACAGAGATTGGAGGAATGGGTACAAGATCCACCAGAATCACTAGCAGTCTGTTTATGTCTTGAATCTCTCAGTCATTTTAAAATCGTATGTAAAGCTCTCTTTGACGTAAGCTGATTAGAGGGTACTATAGGTAGAACTGTTAGGAAGGGGACGTTTACTTTTTTGGTTTGAGATTTCTACAGCTCAGGAAGTAAACTACTGAAATCTGCAATTTCCATTTGATCTACTAATTGCAGTATTCAACCCCTTGCTATTAGGTGACTGAAAGCATTAAGGTCAGGGCAGATTTCTACAGCTATTATTAGGAAAGGCATTGATAGTGTAGAGGTAAATAATTGGGATGGAAGATAATGAATACATACTACATACAATAGACAATCTATACTTGTCAGGGTTTAACCCCACACAGCCCCACACAGACACTTGCTCACTTGCCCCTGGTGGGATAGGGGTGAGAATCAGAAGAGTGAAAGTGAGAAAACTTGTGGATTGAGATAAAGACACTTCAACAGGTAAAGCAAAAAATGCACACACAAACAAAGAAAACAAGGAATTCATTCACCATTTCCCATGGTCAGGCAGGCCCATCCCCAGGAAAGCAGGTCTCCTTCATGATAATGGTGACTTGGGAAGACAAATATCATCACTCCAAATTTCACCCCCCCCTTCCCTTTTTTTTTCCCAGCTGTATATGCTGAGCATGATGCCATATGGTATGGAATATCCCTCTGGTCAGCTGGGGTCAGCTGTCCCAGCTGTGTCCCCTCCCAGCACCTTGTGCAACCTCAGCCTACTTGCTGGTAGGGTGGTGTGAGAAGCAGAAAAGGCCTTGTCTCTGTGTAAGCACTGCTCAGCAATAGCTAGAACATCCCCGAGTTATCAACATGGTTTCCAGCACAAATCCAAAACATAACCCCATACTGGCTGCCATGAAGAAAATCAACTCTGTCCCAGCCAAAACCACAACATTACATATATTTTATAAGCATTAGACAACTACATTTCTATGGGGGATATATGTGGGTTTTAGGTAGGTATGTCCCTGTTTATTTGAACATATGTCTACATGCAGAATCAGATTTGCACTCAGAGTGTTAGTAACTCACTACTTTTTACCTCTTAAAAACTTGCACATGACATTCCTATACAATTGAGCTTAACAGTAATAATTGTGTGGTTGGCTCAATGGTGCTTGATAAAATCATGAGAATGAAGGAGAGTAAGGTGCTTAGGCAACGCTTAAGTTAATCTCATGCCTTCCCAGTAAGCCTAGCAGTATGCTAAGGAGCTATTCTCAAAAGAGGAAGGAAAAGATGCGGTTCAAGATGGGAAGCGTCCTCTTCTCTCTTCTTTTCTGGTACAAAGGTATGCACTTAACCTCCTGAGAGGCACTTTCAGACGTCCCTCTTTGTATTTCTTGTCTCATCCACACTTCTTCTTCTACCAGGGGCTGTGGACTATAGAGAAAGCTCTTCTCTGCATTCTCATGGAAGCGTAATAATTTGGGGAAAATCAAAACTGTGGAGGAGATGCATAATTAATGTACATGAGTGAGCAGCGTTCTTACAGCTCTATGAATATTCAGTAGTAAAACTGTTTCACAAAATAATTGCAGTGTAAAAAATTTGCCATATAATTTGTCAAAATATGAATTTGCAAAGAAAATTGTAGTGCAGCTGAGCCAGTGTGTAAATAATAATGCCGATTTGAAAAATGAGGTACAGTATAATATGAAAGACTGGTCCTTCCTTAATCAAAACTCTTGATTAATGAAAAGCTGATCATTACCAGCAAGACTTTGCTGATGGAGATCTGCCTTTGTTTTAAAAAAAGTCTCTTTCAGGTGTATTGGCCTGGAAAAAACTTCCGAAGGCACTCTAGAAACAAAAAGCAATCAGTAAGTCAAGAAAATGGGAAAAGTATCAATTCTGAAGCTTTCTCAAACTTACTTTTCTGAAAAGTAGCAATGAAGGCAGGTAAACCAGAGTTAGAAGAAGCCAGAAAATTCAGGGTCGTGGCCACCTTCTGTGGAACCCAGCTGTGGAACAAGGAGATCATTTTTGTGGGTTGTGTTTGAATTCTGGCTTCATCAAAGCCAATAACAAAGCTGCTGTTGTCTTCAACAAGGCTGTGGTTGCTCTTCCTAGGTGCTGGGCATTATCTACCAACGTTAATGTGTGAATAGAGTATGATCTGTCAGAATGGGGGACAGATTTATCAGTCAATCCAGCTTTTCCCCCATGAACGTTGAATTATCAGTGTTTTGCTTTGTCTAGTTTTTTCTATCCTTCTTTCTTTACATTGAATATTTTGGTCTACCACATTTCATGGATAGGAAAGTGTTCCCCAAATATCCATGCCTTCACATCATCCTTTTATGTACCCCCCTGTGTCGAATTACTAGGGCTTTTTAATCTCCCAGCATGTATTTGTGTGTTCTCCTCATACCTTATCTCTTTGCTCTCCTTTGTTTCACCTGGGAAGGTTACTGGTAACTGAGCTTCTTGGAAGGCTATTTTTTTACCCGGACTCCAGCATTTTTTCCAAATGCATGACATAACTTGCAATTAGTCCTTGGAATGAGTTCATACCTTGCTCTTTATCCCAGACACAGCTTGCTTTTAATAGACACCCATACATGAGGATATTTTTGGAAAGCCTGCAGTGAAAAATTACTTGTAGGATCTCTTTCCAGGCATTGCTCCTTTGGTATTGAATTTGTTTTCTTAATTCACTGGTTTTCTTAATGTGCTGGTTTTCTCTGCTTTGTGGTCCATATGTCCTCTTCTGGATAAAGAGCAAGAAGTGGTGCTTTGCCCTGGTTCACCTCACACTCCTGCATCTCCTACTGCGGAGCAGGTGCCGCTAGGCCAATCCCCTAAGCCATGTGTGCTGAGGCCATGATAAGCTCCTTAACTTATTTTCCCTGGCAGAACAAGTGGCTTAGAGGAGCACCCGCAACACCTTGGCTGGGCTTGTGTTTGCTGGCGACACCGCCACAGCAGCAGCAGTAGCATATGGTGCAGCAGCCACAGCAGCTGCTGGGGCCCCTCCATATGGTGAGGGGGAGCACCCTGAGCCCTGGGTTGACATGAATACGCTTTTAGCACATTGAATGTGACGTGCCTGTGCTGCATTACTCCAGCTATGCTCCCTACACATTGGGAAATAAGCACGTCTCAGCAGCTGAGAAGGATGAATTTCTTTTTTTCCCCACAAAAATCAAAATCAAAGGCCCAGCCCGCCTCAGATCACAGTAAATAACATCTTTAGTGCTGCCCTTTGACATAATCAATACATCTAATGAAATTACTATGCAGGCAATGTTCTGCATAGCTCTAAGCTCTAAGCAGGAAGGAACAAACACGTCAATAAGATCAGAAATTGCCAAAAGTTTTCAAAGGAATACTTTGGAGAAAAAAAAAAATAAAAATTACACGTCTCTTAAGAAGAAAAGGGTAAAAGGTTGATTTTTTTTCAACTTTTTTTTTTTCACATACCTTCACAACATAAAAAAAAAGTGGAAACATTATGGATACAGCAGGCATAAAAGAGAAATTAATATTAATTAAATAGGTATAATTATCCTTATTTAAATATGTTTTTTATAATTTTCAGATAAATACCAGCAAATATTAGATGAGACAAAATAAAATGAATGAAAATGGATTCCAAATACTAATCATTTAAATAAAGAAAATGAAATGGGAATGAAAATAATAAAACCATGAGAAAATCCCCACAAAAGGAGTGAGGAAAGCAGAAGCTGCATTAAAGCGGGAGAGAAGAGCTTAACATGAAATATGAGCCCTTCTCCCTTCTGCAGACTGGCATTGGTGCTGGTCCAGTTGCCTTCCTTGGGGGTGTCAGGGCCAGAATACCACCTACAGAGTGTCTTTAAGTGGTGAAAGCCCGTGGATGAACAGCCTTTCACCAGGACAACCTGACTCCCAAAATCTTATGGTGGACAAAGATCTGCATATGCCCCGAGGGTCTCTGCCTGCCCGCATAGCTCCCTAGGACCATTTAAAGCCTGTGCTTTTTACAAGTAAAGGCACTGTTTGCACAGCTCAGTCCTATGGATCCTGCTTAGCATGGCCATGGAAAAAGCCCTGAGGGGAGAACAAATGAGCAACCATCAAGTGACTGGGCGAGGGGGTTATGCCTACCAAGGGGACCTGAGGACCAGCAACACTGTCCCATCACCTCTGCCACAGAGGCAAGGAGAGATGGGGAAAATGCCACGTATGATGGTGGCCTGGGATACGACAGCTTCCCCAAATGCGCCATGCTGGAGGCTGGTGCAGCCTGATGTGAGTCACTGTGCTTGCCTTGCACGATTTCCAGGGCTCGGATGTAAAAATAGCTGAGGTTAATAACATAGCAACCCACAAACTAGCACCCAATGGGCACAGAGGTACCGCAGTGCTTTTTTCAGTGTCTCAACCCCCTGTGCTGTACCTAGCTCTGCTTCCTGATGCTCTCCGATATGGTGCTCAAGGAAAACAGGGACTTGCAATGGTGTGCCTTACAGAAAACATGTTAAAACCAGTGCTGTTCATTCCAGTCACCCCTTTTCCAGGTCTCCAGTCAATTTTTCTGGTTTTTATGCATTTTTCCTTTCCCCTGCCCTATGTGCAGAAAGGGAAGCAGGTGACTAGCTATGCGCCTAGGAGCCACCACACTAGGAAAGCGATGTGTCATGAGGGAGTGCTTTTCACTAGGAGGAGAGAGAATAATTTCAGTCATCTTTCTGAGCTCTGTTAAACGGAGTTGATGCTTGCAGAAAGGAAAGACAAAATTAACTATTTTCCAGATTAAGCTTTTAGATGACCTAAATTGTAAAGTCAAGAAATAAACAGTCATTAACATTTTCCACATACTTTACCTGCAATGACCAGGTTTATGTGAACTTATTCCGGCAAATCAAATGACTGACGTTTACTCTGTGTTATATTTTATTTCTCTGTTTTATTTTTAATGTGCTTTCTCATGCTTGTACATCTGTCATTAATTCTAGGCACCCTAAAAAAGGATGGCTTGCTGTCATGGCCCTACGGGCAGGATGTTCAATATTATTTCTCAGAGTTGATCTTACCAAAATGCCTTATTGGCTTATCAGATGCCCCATCCCTGGAAGTGTTCAAGGCCAGGTTGGATGGGGCTTTGATCAACCTGGTTTAATGGAAGGTGTGCCTGCCCATGGCAGGGGGATTGGAACTAGGTGATCTTTAGGGTCCCTTCCAACCCAAACCATTCTATGATTCTATGATTCTATGAAATGTACTCAGCCTTTGTTGGTGTTACTCCTTCCCACACTTACCTTCCTCCTTTCTTTCTCTGTTTAACTATGTTGTTAATGACTACAAATTTTCTGGGGGACACAGTTACCTGTTCCTGTCGTTAAAATGCCAGCAGCTGAGCTTCCTTGCTACTGCTTGCCCCTTCCTTTCCCCAGCTAGCCCCGAGTTGTGGCTGCTGCTTTATCCCACTTACACCTCAGGAAACCTCTGTCTCCACCCCAGCATTCCAGGACTGCCTCTGCCATCTCTTTTCCTTCTCCCCCAGACCTGGGCCAGTCTGTGGGGTATCTCTCCCCTCTATCCTGCTCAGCATCAGGTGCCAAGTGGGGCTATCCCAGGGCCCATGCTTCAGCCCATTCCCATCAGGCACAAAATCATCCCCTGGTGCTTTTCCAAGCCCCTGTGCCCAAATCCTGCACTATGAGGTGGCATTTTTCCATGGCAATGCATTGGACATGCCATGCTGTAGGGCGGGATGAAGGGACAGGGAAGGTATATGCCTTACCTTCCTGCCTCTCACAGACTTGCACAGATTATAATTTATTTCACTGAACTGATGGTTTGCTGAATGTCCGGGAGGGAGAGGGGCTGTTAATGGGGCTTTTTCCTTTATAATGTTTTTGGGGTTTTTTTATCTTGTACTTTTAAAACAACAGCCCCTGGCGACCGTGGAGAACTTATGACTCTCCCATGAATTGCAGCAATTCGTTCTGCCTGACCTACGTTTACCAATTATCTTTGTAACCTTCCTTGAAGGCAAACATGCTCACTATAAAAGCATGCTGGCCATCACATTTTTAGACTATTGGCAGCCAGCTTTCCTCTTCATTTCCTTTGTAGGACAGGACCTGTCACAGCTGTAAACACACCAATATATCAATTACTACTTTTTCTGGCCGACTGCAGGCAAGGGCATCTTTTGCTTTCCTTTCATCTCCTGATGCCAGGGGTTATCAGGTTATGTTGCTCAGGAAGAATTGCTGCGCTTACCCCAAGCCAAGCCTGCTGCTTCCCTGTGCCTCACACTACAGCTGCTGGACAGCTGAGCCACTTGTGGGAGTGAGCCCTCAGCAGTTAACCTCTTCTAGCTCAAAAAGGCAAAGTTGACCTCTAAATCACATGTCTAAATGAAAGTTGAGTGCTTGCAGACCAAAGGAGCCACCTCTGCCTCCCCTCAAGCTCAGACCTACTTGGTGATTGATGGGCAGTAGGGATGCATGGCAGGCTGTGCTGGCTGGGGTGCCAGGGGCTGGAGGAGCAGGAGAGGCACCTGAAAAACTGCATCTCATGCCCCTGGTGCCAGTGTCACTCCAGAGTCATCGTCAAATAGAGCATCAAGCAGGCAGGAGAGGCACTGCACTGCTTTAATTGGCAAAGATGGTACAGTTTTGATAGATGATCAATTCCTGTTTTGTATTGTATTGTATTTGTATTTTATTGATCTATGACAGGCAGTGTTAACTTAAGCCACCTTCCCTCTGGTTTAAGTTGACCTGCTTTGCCCTGTGTGGCACAGCATGGAGATGACAATGTGCTACATGGCCTTGGGCTTCCTCCTCTGCTTTGGTTTTCTTGTTGCACAATAGATCACAGGTCCTGGCTGGGAGGCGTCTGTGCTGGGGACGGTGGAGTGTGGTGTTGTGCGTGGCCTCCAGCCTACACTTTCCAAAAGGCCGGATTTGGAGATGCGCACCCACGACTTTCTGCTGAGCTTGATGGTATCTGGGTGCCTCCTGCCTCCCTCCTGGGCCTGACTGAAAGCCACATCTTTTTATTGTAGATTGATGGGCTGATGCTCTACTCCCAGGCTGATGCCTTGGGTTAATGCAGTAAGTTCCTGATGCCAGAAATGCTGCCCTGGGACACTGAAGCAAAGGACACCATCTCTGTGTTCAAGAAAGGATTTTCCCTTTTAAATTTCTTTATAATTTTGTTCTTTGCTGGGGTCTTTCTTTCAGACTTTTTATACATTCAGGCTCAGTGTCACATGCAAGGAGCTGTTGCATTTCAGTAATAAAAAGAGGTTTGTATATAGTTTATATTTCAGCTGATTATAATTGCACAGTGTCTGTGAGTCTTTTGAGATGAAACTTGCTATAGAAATGTGGGATGTAAATTCCCAGCATTAGTAGGAGCTTCCTAGGCTCAGCAAATTGACAGTGTATGAATGAATAAATCATAACTAGATTTTAGTGAATAATTTGGAGTCTAATTAATTTGGTGAAAAAGTCCTCTTTCTGTATTCACAAAACCTCTGTTTGGAGATGAGGGGTTTCTAATGGCTCTTGCATACAAGTTTTTGCCTGCTCAATAGCTTGGTCCTTAGTGGCTTGCAGATTCCCTACTGGCATTGGATACATGATGTTTGACATTTGACTTGTGTTAATGAGTTATCAGCATCCATGGGACTATATTTTTAATAATTTTGTTTTCATAGTTGACTGGGCGCTATACTGGCGGTCCAAATGCTATTAACGTAGTCTGCTTTGAACTTCACTAGAAAAAGACATTGCTCAGTGAGAGACAGGAGATAAACCAGGTGAGATGCTACAGAAATCTCTTGTGGCTCTTCCTCTACAGCCACAACTGATTTTCTTTAAGAAAGGAAAAAAAAAGTCTTGTATGTAAGATGGATTGGAAAGACCTATTTACATTTAATTTTCCCCCATCCCATCCAGAGGGAGTGTTCTCAGGCCAGACACCTTGCAGGGTGTCCCATCTCCAAAGGCACTGGTGATTTGCAGTGGCACCAGGCTGGGATTTCACCCCTGGGGCTTACCAGCTCACACAGGGCACAATAAGAAAGGGAAACTGGGAGGCAGGAAGATGGCAAAAAGGGACAGGGGCAAAATTAGCTGTAAAGCAGAAGCTGAGGGGGCTGGCCCAGGTTTCTCCTCAGGATGTTTCAGGTGTATCTGATCAGAAAGAGATGCCAAAAGCATCAAAAAGAAAGAAAACACAGTGAAAGAGTAGGACCCACACAGGCACACACGGTGCTCTGTTCCTGCCCATGTTCTCTTGCTTTCCCCTGCAATTAACTAGGGAAAACACAGTAGATTTGTCAGTCCTTCCTCACTTTACTTTTCCCCAGCTCAGGAGTAAATGTTCATTGCATTTCCTAACATTTGTTTGCAGCCTTTTCATTTCTGATCTCTTTATTCTTCCTTCCATGCCTGCTGCTGCAGCTGCCATGGCCCTTTCCCCAGGAGAGGTAAGAGTCTCTGGCTGGTTTGGCTACTGGGCAAATGCTGAGGGTTTGGCATTGCCCAGTTCTGGTGCCTTGGGGCAGAAGGAGGGATGGCACCTGGGCCTCCAAGCCCAGGCACATACTTCCACCTCTGAATCCAAGGGGCAGTCATCCCACGTTTCATGCCAGGCTGAAATGAAGGATGGGGTCAGAGAAGGTACAGCGGTCTGGGTCGGTGCTTCAGTACTCAGATTTATCTCATGTCACTATTGTTGATGACTATGTTGATTTATTACTGGTTTTACCTTCCTTAAGGATGAGAGACTGGAGCTGTGGCACAGCAAGGCTTGCAAATGTGACTGTCAAGGAGGTCCTAACTCGGTGTGGTCCAGCAGGACTAACAGCTTAGAGTGCATGCCAGGTAAGAGGCCAGTGAACTTTTAGCCATGTCTGTCTGCTGATCTTCAGCAGCTCCCCCATTGCACCCTGCAGTGCAGCGGTGGCACGTTATTGGTACTTTAGCCAATCACAGCTGCTGGTGGAGCCAGGGGAGCTGTACCTGTGGGAGGTGCAGGGTGACCCTGCATCATCAGGCAGAGGGACAGTAGCAGCAGAGGTCATGTGTGGACCTTGGGAGATCACCCAAGGTGGCCCAGGCTGGTGCGTGCCAGTGGGTGCTTGCCTGTCCTGTCCTACAGCCCTCCACACCGGTATGGGAAACTGCCTCGGGCAACTAACACAGTATGCTGTAAGAAACCTTTTGTAGCACCTGGGCTCATCTTCCCTTGCTGAAGTTTAGCCTGTGACTTTGTGTCTTCTTTACAAGGGTCAAGAAAAACAGCTTATTCTTTCTTTGCAGCATATTTTTATGCAGCAAAAGACCACAAATGTGGGTTTTTTTTTGAGTTTTCTCCAGGCTGCCTCTGCCCAGCTTCTTCAGCCACTCCTCACAGATCATGTTTTACAGGTTTCTGATCAAGCTCTTTCTTTGTTACTCTCTGCCACATTTTCCCTGCTGTGTTATCCCAGCAAGGTTTTATCAGTGCCCAACTCACCTTCCAGTTTAGCTCATGTGTTCCACAGAAGCTGCACTCTAATTTGTGCCTCTGTCATACTGATGTGTTCATCCCAGCTGCAGCTGGGTGGCATGCCAAAAGTGGCATGCCACTTCCTCCCAGCTCCTGCAAGAGGCTATGCAACTACTTGAGGTATGTTATGCTGCCCCATTTCCCCAGGGGAGATATACAGGGGGGGAAGCATCACCCCAATGCTCAGTGTCATGGCTGCCCTGGAGGAGGAGGAGGTTAAATGAATTATCTTGGAATAGCTCTCAGTGGAAGTCAGGACAGACTAGAAAGCAAATAAAACGTGTATTAACAAGAAGATATAACACAATTGGCAGAGCCTGCCACAAACAGAAATGTGAGGTGAATACCCCCAGTTGTTTCTATCCCATGCTTCTGCTGGACCTGAATGTTTCCCTCCTGCAGTGTGAGGGAGCTGACAAGTACAGAGGCTTTCCAGTCATCCTGGTCAGGCCATCTGCTTTCCCTCAGCTCTCCCTCTGTGCATCTGTGGAGGCCACATCACAGCTTGAACATTGCCCACAGGCTTCTTCTCTGTCTGGAGAAACTACAAGGGAAGGATTCAACCACTGTGCATAGGTGGTGTCTTGCCCTCAGAGCAGAGCAGAGCAGCCCCAAACACCCCCAGGAAAGGGTTATGGCTTCTCACACTCTGTCATTCCAGTTTCTGCAGCTGTTATCTCCATAGGGCTACCTGCTGGGTTAGGTCTGAAAAGGAAAAAGGCATTTGCTATAGATAGCACTTGTGATGCAGAAGAATCACTTACAGGAGTTCCAGAAATGACACTTTATATGTCCTGTTGTGAGGGTTTCCTCCAGTGTCTTATGGAAGAAACTCATATGCACTACCCCAAATATGAGCCTGAGCTGGTACAGCCCCGCCTGGGCTCACCACTCCTTCAAAGTGCTGGCTAGCCCAACTCTTCTTTGTCATAGGATCATCAATGAGCCCACTCTCCTTTGGCAAAGACATCTTTCATTAGACTAGGTTTCTCAAAGCCCAGTCCAACCTGACCTTGTGCAATTTTAGTGATGGGGCATCCACAGCTTCTCTACAGAGCCTGCACCAGTGGCTCATCAACAGTGTCACAAAAAATTTTTTCTCTATGTCCAATATAAACCTACCTGCTTTCACTTTAAAACTTTGTTCCCTGAAAGGGGAGGAATGGAGAGGAGACATGGCAGGTTTGGTTGATCTCTCCATGGCTGAGGGACACATGTGAGAGGAGCAGCTCTAGGTTTCCCGGCCAGGCTAGTTGTGAGGGGTGCTCTCACACATTAGCATTATGTAGCTGAGTAATGAAGATATCTTCCTTGACTAATAAAGGCTGTTCTTCTGAATAATGGATCTCTTCACTGTATCTTCTGGCTTGCCTCTCTCCCCAGCCCAGCCCAGCCATAGTGGTGAGCCCTCACACCTCCGCTGCCTGGTGATGCTTTGCAGTGCTGATGTGCTGCAGAGCTGTCTCTGGCAGGGCTGGAGGGGTGCAGCTGGCCTCACAGCCACTCCATGAGTTTTCTCCAGGTTTGCAGTAACATTATTAAATGGCTCAGCCGATTTGGCCAGGAGGGCATCAGGCATCTGTTTTGCGGGTCTGTGCGCATGGGGCAGCTGGACATGCCAGAAGGTGACCTGCTAATTGCATTACAGTTGTGTGGTCAGAGGATTAGTATTGCTAAAAGTAAAGTTACACAGTGATTGAGATAAGCCTGCCGAGTAGTAAACAACACAGGGCCACCCCAGCCCAGCAAGGATTTTAACGTGGTGGAAAAGCATGATGTTTCCATGCCTGGAGGAAAGTGAGACAGCAGATATGTTCTTCCATGGGGAAAAACATGTTAATGAGGTACTGACTGAGCAAGATATGTTAATGAGATATTGATGCATAGGATATCGACATAGTGGAGCTTGCTAATGAGACATTGACTGCATGGCTGCAGTACTGGGCCGTTGAACCAGGGAAGCTGCAGTCGTGCCAAGCCCTGGGTGCCCACTGATGCTCCCTGCATGTCTGTCACTTGTAACAAAGAAAACTCACAACGATGTTCAGGCAGCATGTAAGTGCTCTGCATGGCAACATGACTAAAGCCTTGCCTTCCAGAGCACTGTGTGGTGACCCACCACAGAAGTTTTTAATAGTGAATGAGTATTTCTGCCCCTAGGGGGTTTGCAGCCAGTGGTCTTGCTGAACTTCTCACTGGTGGAAGAGAGCTGTGGGATCAGGCTTGGTAGCCTGAAGATTGGAAGGCAAAACCTCAGATGGGGATCCTAACTTAAGCCTTCAGCAAGGCCAAGCATGAAATCTCACTGGCACCAGAGCATCCACAGGTTTTCCACATGACAAGACTTTCTCCAGATACAAAGATAGTCCCCACAGCAGAAAATGCAGAAGATCTGAGGGATGATCAGAGCAGACTCAGCAATTTTGCCATGGAGGCATGGCCATAAATCAAGTCAGTGAGGAGGAGCAGAAGGAGATAAAGCTCAGTAGGAAAAGGCATTTCTCCAAGAACCAGGCAGAGACTGACAACCTGGAGGCTGGATTCAGGTCAAAGGATCACAGTCTGGATCTGCTTCCACATGCTTGCAAGAAGGAAATTTGGACTGCAGCATCTGAATAAAACCTTCCCTTCAAAATGCTGCAGGCAGCACAGGCTTAATAAGTTTGATAGAGAGATAAGAGTTAGAAATTCATACAAGAGTTAAAAATGAAGACACCATGGCCCTATGCAGCAAATACTGCAGGGTTTGTAGTCTGGGTCTAAGAGCATCCCCACCATCCTGGCCAAGGAGAAGAGGGAGCAGTGAAACCACAGAAGGTGTTGACAACATGTGTGCAAACACACCCAGGGAACAAAGACACCCTTAAGGTATTTTTTCCTTTGCTCTGCAGAGTGCCCCTACCACAAGCCCCTGGGTTTCGAGTCTGGCGCTGTCACCCCGGACCAGATAAGCTGCTCCAATCCTGAACAGTACACAGGCTGGTACTCCTCCTGGACAGCCAACAAGGCCCGCCTCAATGGTCAAGGCTTTGGGTGAGTCCAGAAATGCCTCCCCAGAGGGCCCCATGGACCAGGGACCCTTGTCTGTGTGGGAACAGGAGGGCCTGCCCAGGAGGGCAGTGGTGGCGGATGTATTGGGCCCAGTGGTGTCCCCCCAGGTGCGCGTGGCTCTCAAAGTACCAGGACAACAGCCAGTGGCTGCAGATCGACCTGAAAGAGGTGAAGGTGATCTCAGGGATCCTCACACAGGGGCGATGCGACGCCGATGAGTGGATGACCAAGTACAGCATGCAGTACCGCACCGACGAGAACCTCAACTGGGTTTACTACAAGGACCAGACCGGCAACAACCGGGTTGGTGGACTTCATGCTTTGGGCCACTGGTGCAGGGGTGGCCTATTTGGTGACATGAACAAATCGGGTCCTGCTGAGGAGATGCCACTAGAGGGGGGTTCTGTGGGAGGAGTAGGGTGGATGTGACCTGGTGCCCACCCCAAGTCCAGGGGCAGCACAGAGGGCATCCTCCCATGTGGTGAGGGTTCCATGCTGACCAGCCATAGAAGGGCAGAATGAATTTTAAATATTTTATAATGATAACAGGAGACTCCAGATTAAGCTTGGAGGCATTAGCTGACAGAGGAGGCAGCACCTCCATGATGGAACCTCTTTCTTGGCTGCAGCTACAGAACCCCAGCCATGTCTGAGCACTGCAAAATGGGGGCTCCTTTTGCCATAAGTTCAGGACTAGTGCATGATGACAATGCAGAAAAAACCCTGAGACAAAATCTACAACGTTAAGTCACAACCCACTGAACTACTGTCATGCTGCACTTAGGGGTTGGTTTGAAGCAAAAAATTGCCCTGGGGAGATGGTACAGTGCTGCCTGTGATACCTCTGCAGCCCACCTGGGCTGGGGGATGCCACAGCTGCTGCCTCCTAGCCATCCTCAGTGTCCACCTGCTGGGATTGCCCCATCCCAGCATGGGACGCTCTGGTGGCTTTGCTGAAGTACTGGTTCCTATAGTCCTGGGGAGATGCTGAGCTTTCCCTGAAAACAGGTCTTGGCAGGGAGGAGATGTGGCAGCATGGCCAAGTGGAGGAAAAAGGCCCCTGAACACATTTGTTGTCTAAATCAGTGTGTCTGGGAGCCCTGCTCATGAATGCAAACAGCCAAGGCCAACCATGCTCACTCCAAACATGTGGTGCCTTGCTATGGGAAGGCAACTGAGAGAGAATGGGGTGAGATTAAGTTCAGCCTAACCATAAGAAGTGCGGGAACAATGGGGAAAGTGACTTACTCAGAAAACCCTGCCAGTGTGACAAGTTTTCTGTGCCTGGCTATTTTTAGTCTTTAATTTTGGGGGTGAAGGAGAGGGAGCCTCCTCTTTCTCTGCTCTGCACAGGCACCCCACACTCATGGGGCAGGATTTCCAGCCCCCTAACCACCTGCCCACACCTCTCTCCACAGGTTTTCTATGGCAACTCGGACCGCTCGTCCTCGGTGCAGAACCTGCT
This sequence comes from Myiopsitta monachus, assembly GCA_017639245.1. Lineage (NCBI taxonomy): Eukaryota > Metazoa > Chordata > Aves > Psittaciformes > Psittacidae > Myiopsitta > Myiopsitta monachus. The sequence goes on from CM029927.1 coordinate 26,648,431, forward strand.
GCGGCCGCCCATCGTGGCCCGCTACATCCGCCTCATACCACTTGGCTGGCATGTGCGCATTGCCATCCGCATGGAGCTCCTTGAGTGCCTGGGCAAGTGTGGCTGAGCACCATCCCCTGGAGCCAATGTGCAGGTGTCCACCTGTGCAGCCAATCTGCCTCGCACCAGCAATGGCTGTGGGCACAGTCCTTCAGTATGAATGCCCAGCCTGCAAACAGAAGGGCTGTCTTGAATAAAAAGTTGTTTCACACCATGCCTGGTGATCATAGAATCATAGGATAGTTTGGGTTGGAAGGGACCTTCAAAGGTCATCTGGTCCAACCCCTCTGCAATGAGCAGGGCCATCTTCAACTAGATCAGGTTGCCCAGAACCACATCCAGCCTGGACTTGTTTGTCTCCAGGGATGGTGCATCCACCACCTCTCTGGGCCAGTATTTTACCACCCTCATTTAAAAAAATTTCTTACAGAATCACAGAATGGTTTGGGTTAGAAAGGACCTTAAGATCACCTAGTTCCAACCCCCCTGCCATGGGCAGGGACACCTACCACTAAGCCACGCCAACCAAGGCTATGTCCAACCCAGCCTTGAACACTGCGAGGAATGGAGCATTCACAACTTCCCTGGGAAACCCACTCCAGTGCCTCACCACCCTCACAGGAAAGAATTTCTTCCTCATATCCAATCTAAACTTCCCCTGTTTAAGTTTGAACTCATTACCCCTTGTCCTATCACCACAGTCCCTCATGAAGAGTCCCTCCCCTGCATCCCTAGAGGCCCCCTTCAGATACTGGAAGGCTGCTATGAGGTCTCCATGCAGCCTTCTCTTCTCCAGGCTGAACAGCCCCAACTTTCTCAGCCTGCCTTTATAAGGGAGGTGCTTCAACCCCCTGATCATCCTCATGGCCCTCCTCTGGACTTGCTCCAACAGCTCTATGTCCTTCTTATGTTGGAGACACCAGAACTGCACACAATACTCCAAGTGAGGTCTCAGGAGAGCAGAGTAAAGGAGCAGGATCACCTCCTTCGACCTGCTGGTCACACTCCTTTTGATGCAGCCCAAGATACGGCTGGCTTCCTGGGCTGCAAGCGCACACTGCAGCTGGCTCATGTTCATTTTCTCATCAACCAACACCCCCAAGTCCTTCTCCACAGGGCTGCTCTCAATCTCTTCTCTGCCCAACCCTGTCATCGGCAACTTGCTGAGGGTGCACTCAATCCCACTCTCCATGTCACCAACAAAGATGTTGAACAAGACCTGTCCCAGCACCGATCCCTGAGGGACACCACTCGTTACTGGTCTCCAACTGCATATTGAGCCACTGACCACAGCTCTCTGCATGCGGGCATCCAGCCAGTTCTTTATCCACTGAGTGGTCCATCCATCAAATTTATGTCCCTCCCGTTTAGAGAAAATGATGTCATGTGGGACAGTGTCGAATGCTTTGCACAAGTCCACGTAGATGACGTCAACTGCTTTGCCCCTATCCATCAGTTCTGGATCATAGAAGGCCACCAGATTGGTCAGGCAGGATTTCCCCTTAGTGAAGCCATGCTGGCTGTCACCAACCATCCTTGTTGTTTTCCATGTGCCTTAGCACACTTTCCAGGAGAATTTGCTCCAAGATTTTGCCAGGCACAGAGGTGATACTGACTGGTCTGTAGTTCCCTGGGTCATCAATTTTCCCCTTCTTGAAAATGGGGGTTATATTTCTCTTTTTCCAGTCATCAGGAACTTCACCTGACTGACATGATTTTTTTAAATGTGATGGACAGTGGCTTAGCTACTTCATTCACCAGCTCCTTCAGGCCCCATGGATGGATTTCATCAGGTCCAATGGATTTGTGCACATTCAGGTTCCTAAGGTGATCTCAAACCTGATCCTCTCCTACAGTGGGCCGAAGGTCTTCATTCTCACAGTCCCTATATCTCCCTTCCAAGACTTGGACAGTATGGCCAGAGCACTTGCAGGTGAAGACTCAGGCAAAGAAGTAATTGAGAACCTCAGCCTTCTCCAAATTCAGGGTAGCCAGTTCTCCTGATAGCTTCTGGAGAGAGTCCACATCATCCCTAGTCTGTCTTTTGCTTGTGACATACTTATAGAAGTGTCATCTTTCACATCCCTTGCCAGACTCAATTCTAACCAGGCCTTAGCTTTCCTGACCTGGTCCCTAGCTTCCCGGACAACGTCCCTGTACTCTTCCCAGGCTGCCTGTCCTCACTTCCACCTTTTGTAAGCTTTTTATTCATTCTAAGTTTCCTCAGCAGTTCCTTATCCATTCATTGGTGGCCTCCTGGCCTTCCTGCTGCATTTCCTTCTAGTCAGGATGCAACACTCCTGAGATTGGAGCAGGTGAATATCAACCAGCAGTCATGGGCCCCCTGCCCTCTGTGGGGCTTTATCCCATGGAACCTTACTGAGAAAGTTCCTGAAGAGGCCAAAGTCTGCTCTCTTAAAGTCCAGGGCAGTGAGCTTGCTGCGTGCCTGTCTCACTGTCCTGAGGATCTCAAACTCGACCATCTCATGATCACTGCAGCCAAGGCTGCACTGGAGCATCACATTCCCCACTAGCCCCTCCCTGTTAGTGAGTATGAGGTCAAGCATGGAACCTCTCCTTGTTGGATGACCTGTTACTTGCAAGAGGAAGCTGTTTTCCACACAATCAAGGAACCTCCTGGATTGCTTGTGCTGGGCTGTACTGTCCCTCCAACAAATATCAGGATGGTTGAAGTCCCCCATGAGGTCAAGGGCCTACAAGCATGAAGCTGCTCCTATCTGTCTAGAGAGAGCTTCATCCACAGAGTCCTCCTGAGCAGGCAGCCCATTACAGATCCCCATAGTAATGTAACCCATTGCAGGTCTCTCTTCGAACCTGACCCAAAAGCTCTCTGTTGACTCATCATCTGTCCCCAGATAGAGTTCCATACTCTCCAGCCTATCACTGACATAAATAGCAACTCTCTGTCTGCCTAGCCTGTCTTTCCTAAAGAGCCTATAACCTTCCACTCCAACACTCCAGTCATAGGAGCCATCCCACCACGTTTCTGTGATTCCAACAATGTCATAACCCTGTAGATGTGCACACATCTCTAATTCCTCCTGTTTATTCCCCATACTATAGGCATTAGTATAGAGGCATCTCAGCCGAGCTCCAATAGAGCCGGCTCGTTGGCTGGAGCAGCTGCAGTAGCTCAGCATTGCTCCCAGCATTTATTACAGGTGCTGGCAACTGACTGAGAGTGTTGGGATGGAAGGATGCCCCCCTCCCTGAACACATCTTGTTTAAAGCTGCCTTGACCAACCTGGCAAGCCTCCTACCAAAGCAGCTCTTCCCCTTCTTTGTCAGACCAGCTCCACCAGCCTCCAGTAGACCTGGCCTCCCAAATAGAGTCCCATGTTCTAAATAACCAAACTCCCAAATTACTACCCTTCTAACTATTTATTAACCTGACAAATTCACATGGCCTTTTCAAGGTCCTCCCCTTTGACCTGGAGAACTGATGAAGAAACTATCTGAGCTGCAGAGCCCCTAACCACCTCTCGCAGGGCTCTGTAGTCCTTCTCAATGATGCCCAGGCTACTGCTGTCAGTATCACTAGCACCCACACGGACCAGAAGAATTGGGTAAGTCAGGGGGCTTACTAGAGCAGGCAGCCTCTCAGCAACATCCGTGATCCAAGCCCCTGGTAGGCAACAATCCTCCCTTGAGATCAGGCTGACAGATGGGTGCTTCTGTGCCCTTCAAAGTAGAGTCCCCTACTACTATGACCCCCTGCTTTCTCCTGGAGGCACCAATAGTGATCCTCTTTACTGGTGCATCAGCAGGACGTTCATTTGGTGTGGTGTGAGTTTCCTCATTAGCTCCCTGCAGCACTGTGAAGCAGTTCTGGGTAGGGACGCTGGAGTTTGGAGGAAGCCCCTTGCTTTTAATTGTCCTCTTCCTCCTGTTTTTTTGGTGGGTTCTTTTGTTTTGTTTTCTTCTGATTTTGTTTGTTACTAGCTCCCAGCTCCCTGGATTACTGCCCTCCTCCTTTTCTTTATGTGCTGTGGGGGACGCTTTAGGCATCTGCACAGTCTGGGCCTGGAGCAAGCAGCCCAGCTCCCTCTCAGCATCCCTGTCACCTTTCAGCCCAGTAACAGCGTCCCGCAGCTCAGCCCCTGCTGCAGGAGGACCTCCACCAGGGAGCACCGAGTGCAGCCCTGCCCATGGCGCACCCTCCCCTCAGAAGAGCAATGCAGGCACTTTCTGCATCCCGAGCTCTGCGCTGCAGCCTCCCCTCTCATCGGCTCTGTCTGGTGCCGGCGCTGCCGCCGCCGGGGCAGCCAGAGCAGAGCTCCCAGAGCGGGCCCTGGCCCTGAGGCGAGCGCCCTCCATTCCACTCGCTAACCGCTCGCGCTGCCGGCGCTCTCCCTGGGCCGGGCTTTACCCGCTCAGAGCGGGGCCGTCCCTGCTGGCACCGCCTCCTGTGAGTCCCTGCTCGCCTCAGGAGAGCTGCCGGCTCCTGGGCAAGGCCCGGCGGGAGCTCGAGGCTCCCTCGATGACTCTCGCCGCTCGGAACTGAGGCTCCTGGACACTTCCTCACATCCAGCCCGAATCTCCCCTCCTTTAGTGTAAACACATTACACCTCGTCCTACCACAACAGGCCCCTTTTAAGTACTGGAAGCTGCTCTAAGGTCTCCCTGAAGTCTTCTGTGGGCTGAACAGCCCCAGCTCTTTCAGCCTTTTCTCATAGTAGTGGTGCTCCGTCCCTCCTGTCGTCTTTGTGTCCCCAGAAATGAAAACCTGTTGTAAAGCTGATGGGTGTTTATCTGGCATACACTGGGGAAGGCAGGAGGTTTCATGGCTGCAGGTTTGATCCTGTGAGATGTGGTGCTTCTGGCCTTCTGTGTTAGGTTGGTGAAATCACCATTGCAGCATGCTGTGGAGACTGAAGTAAATGCAGATGGGGTCCAAAGGCAGGGCTTGGACTCTCTCAGGGAGGGCAGGTCTGTGCTTGATTATTTGTCCCTAAACCTGGGCATGCCCCCACTCCCCTACTGGTGTGAGCATGTGCCAGGGCATCACATCTGCCATCTCATCTTGCCTTTCCTCCTGCTGGCCTCTGACATCCTTGAGACACCGCTGAGGTCAGATGTGGTCTGTCCCCAGTATGAGGGGTTCCGCCTGTATCTCACACTCTCAAATCACCACATGTCCCTTTCTGTCAGGTCCCCTCTGGCCTGAGCTGCTGTGGCTGGTTTTGGTGCCTGTGCATCAGGTGGCCAAACCCTCTCCATATCCTCTCTGGTTTTCTACTGGCACATGCCAGTGAGCCCAGGGTGCTTTGCTCCCTTTGGGCATTTGGGCACAGGAACAGGGACTCGCTCTCATTAACTGCCTTGACTTCCATGTCCTGATCCCCAGGGGGTGCTGAGCGCCTGAGGAGTCTGGGGCATGTGGAGGCTCTGATGATTCACTATCTCCTTGGGTTACCACCCGGTGCCACTGCTCATGTCCCTGCGTTTGTCTGGGAGCTGATGCTCAGCACATCTCAGGTGGGAACTGCAGCCCCCACAGCTCCCATGTGGGAGGGTGTGGGGGCCTCTGGGGTATCAGTTGCTGTTTGGCTCCCACACATCTTTGGCACAAACATGACTGGCACTGAAGGCATCTTCCCTATTTTTTAACAACCCATGCATCCATCCCAAGGAATCGTGGCACTTGCACATGAGCTGTCTCAGCAGAGAGAGGCAAGGCATGAAAACAAAAGCACCGAGGCAGGCCATCTGCCTCTCGTGCTCTCTTCTTATCCCTACGGGCAGGCATTCGGTGAGCAGGGCAGGAGTTGAGATGTGACTAAAACCAAAAGAGGTGTGACCAAAAACATGAGAAAAGCCTTTGGACATCTGTGGAATTTGTCACATTTTATTCATTTGTGAAGGCAGAGGTTTCTGCCTTGTTTTCTTTCCTGTGTATAGAGAAAAATAATTGCTGTCAGGAAAATAAGCTGTTCTAGTGAGTCTGAAAGCATACAAACAGTATGAAGTCTACAGAGATGTAGAAGAGACCAATCCCCATCTTCTGGATGGTTGTTGTTATTTCACCATCACTCCCTTGCTTCCTCCCCAACCCCCAAAGGAGTTTTGCCTGTCCATGAAAGGATCTAGGGACATGTTTTCTTAGCAAGAAATCAGTGGATTTGCATGGTTCCCTAATGATAATTGGTCGAGGCAAGCTCTACTGAGAAGGTCCTCTGAGCTTGAGGCAAGTCCTCCATGCAGCCAGGATATGGGACCAGCGTGGGTGTAAGAGCCTCCCTGGAGGCACAGCACATACAGCAACAGGGAGACAAAGGCTCTCCACCAGCCATCACAGCCCTTGTGTAACACCAGTTTGAAAGCTGGCATGTTTTGAGGCCCTGGTGTTGTGGTTTAAGCCCAGCTGGCAACCCAGAACCATGCAGCCACTTGCTCACTCCACCCTCCTCCTCCCCCTGCTCCCAGAGGGATGGGAAGGAGAATCAAAAGAATGTAACTCCCACTGGCTGAGATTAGAACAGTCCAGTAACTAAGGTATGACACAAACCACTGCTGCTACCACCAATAATAATAATGATAAGGGAAATAACAAGGGAAGAGAATACAACTGCTCACCACCCGCCGACCGATACCCAGCCCGACCAAAGCACTGATCTAACATTTCTGGGTAACTGTCCCCAGTTTATAGAGCGGGCATGATGTGCTGTGGTATGGAATACCTCTTTGGTCAGTCTGGGTCAGGTGTCCTGTCTCTGCTTTCTCCCGGCTTTCCCTCCTCCCTGGCAGACCATGAGACTCAGAAAAGTCCTTGGGCAGAGTAAACATTACTTAGTAACAACTAAAAACATCGGTGTTATCAGCGCTGTTCCCAGGCTGAAAGTAAAAACCACAGCACTGCACCAGCTGCTAAGAAGGAGAAAAATGACTGCTACTGCTGAACCCAGGACACCTGGACATGATTGCCATCACATCAAGACACTGCTCCCCTTTCCCTAAATGCTGCCCAGGCAGCTCTGCTTCATGTCCTGGTGGTTGGTGGCTGGCGGGAAGGAGGCTTGGTGCTACTGGTTTGTTGTGTGACTGAGGAACATGGAGTGGGGTAGAGGGATGAATGAATGGACTGGGCACCAGCAAATGAATGTTTGTAGCACCTCAAAGCAGTTAAGCTTGACTGCAGTTACTCAAAGCCTTGGCTGTGACTGGCCTCTGAAGAGCTCCCACGCACAGTCCAGGTTTTTGCAAGTTGGCTGGTTTTGGAAAAGCCCCCTCTGGCAAGGGCCAAGAGCTCCTGTGTAATTTGGAAGAGCTCTGAGGCTTAATCCACAGCCTGAATGGATGGACTACGCACCACTGTAAACCAAGGCACCATAATAAATTATGTATTTTCACATGACTGGTCCTATGTATAGGATGTAATAAAACCGTAGAGGAAAAGACTGTCTAGGTAAGAAGGACCTGTGCTAGTCTTCCAGCCTCCCAGTTTCAAAGTAATCACTAGTCTCCTTTTCCAGATTGAAATGTACAGTGATAAATAAGGTGGAACTAACTGGCACACAGTGCATTTCACAGTTCATTTGCTTCTTGCCTTGCCCTGTCCTTTGCCTGGAGTTCACCTCTCAGGCTTATGCGGGGAAAGGACCTATTCCTGGTTTCCATCTGCAGTGTCTAAATGTTTACTGCTAAAGCAGGCTTTTTGTTCTGATCCTAGCTGTGCAGCTCGCTTGCTAATCGACCTTTGGAAATTCACTTAACCTCCGCCTCTTATCTAAAAAGAAGGGTGCTGAGAGGCTTAGTTAATTAAGTGGTCTTAAAATGCTTTTAGAATTGCACTTGACTTCCACCTCTGCATAAATGCAGCATGTTGGAGTAACAGTGTAACTGAGGGCATTATGAAAGTGGGATAGAACCAGCCAAATGCAATTACAAAAATACAAAGCTTTTTCTCATGAAGTCTAACTTTTCCTAGCTTATCACTATCCTTTTAATTGGAGGCACAGATGCCTCCAATCACAATTAACCAGAACAAACCCAGCAACTGAGGCTGCAGGAGATGATGCAAACCAATGCTGAGAACACATTTATATTCTAGGAGTGAAAATCCTGCGGGTCTTTTCCTGCAGAGGTAGGGAGACCAATGCATGGCCTTGCAACTGAGTAAAATGCAACAGGCTTGCAATAGGAGGCAGGACCAAGAGCTGCCTTCAGCATTGTGACCTGAATTTTTAGTCTGGGTTGCTTAGAGAGAGAAGTGATGGGATCAAACTGAGAAGTCAGTCTTACCCAATATATGCCATATGATAAGAGAATGCCTCCAGACCAACCACACTATTTGTAAGCCAATAGCCCCTTTCTCTTAATGTGTGTGTGCAGGAATTATCCCTTCACTTTGGCATGAGAGACAGATAACCACTATGCTTTCCATCCCACAAGGAACCAGCGCTGATACACTGGGGCTACCTCAGCATGGCCACTCCATTTTCTGGAGCTCTGCAGGTACCACCTCTGTGGGTGGTACAGAAAAGGGTACAAAGTGCCTGGGTCATTACAAGAAGATCCTGGAAAAAGTAAGAGCAAAATGAGGTTGTAAGAGTAAGGCCAAATTCCCAGAGCTAGGCACCTCAAGGAAATAGGCTGGAGAATACATTCCTGGCTGGGACTGTTGAAATGCTGGACCTCTTGTCCTGGTGGAGGTTGAAGCCATTAGCTCAGGCTAGCAGTATTCCTGTTTGGGAGGGGATGGGTACAGCACAGCGAAGACGCTAGGCACCAGCCTTTTCTCACAGCAGCTGTGGCTGTGGCACAACCCATCAGGTGGTCAGATCTGGAAGGATCTGACCAGACTGCAAATCCCAGCTTTCAGCAAGTCTGCTGCTGCAGCACAGAGGGAGAGAAGGGACACCAAGATAAAGCAGTCCCTACTCCTCAGTTTTTTCCCAATTACCCTGAAGAATGAGAGACCAACAGAGAAATATTTAAAGTATTTTACAGCTGCACACAATAACAAAGCACTTGAGGGCCAGGACATATTAAAGAGGAACCCATCAAAAACTGTATCACTAACACCTGAACATTTGCCTAGAAGAGTCTGAGTGAACATGTGGCAATGATGAAATCTCAACATGCTACCAACAGTGGATCCCCTTCTGCAGCAGAGACAATTTAAGGGCTGGAAACTTTCAGGGCCTTCTCATTCTTGGGTAGTGCCTCCTGAGGGGATTGATGGGTTGATACCATTCACAGGAGTGAGTAGCGGAGATTCCTGCCCTGAAAGGAAGAGCAGCTCCAACCAATGTCTGTGATGAGACCACAGGATTGGTGGGCAACAAGGTGCTTAAAAGCTGTTTTCCCTGTGCTCCTGTGGAAATGTCAGGCTTGGGGGCAGATACAAGCTGGCTTCTGAGCTGGGGCATTAGCCAGGACCTGGCAGCTACCTGTCAGGCAGAGGAGTCCTGGTACAGTTCTGGCCTGTTCTGCCCATCTGAGCTGGGCTAACGTGTGGGAAGGTGCTCTGAAGGAGATGCGCCAGGGACAAGATCAGCTGCTGAGCAACGCCAGTGTTCTAGTGCAAAATCTGCAATTTTATTAAAGACATATTTTGGAAGGCCCAGTCAAAAATACATTGTGCTCAGTAAAAATTAACCATTTCCATGCTGATAATTAAGGTTACCACAGGATTTTTTTTTTTCTCTTTTAGAATATTTACAGCAACAATAGAAATTGTACATTAAGAATGGAATACATGCCCCAAAAAAAAATCTGGTAAGGTGTACCAACAACATGATACAAAGGGTTGTATACAAACACTTTACAAATGGTTTTATTAAGTTGCATGAAGTCATCCTTAAATATTCAACACATTTTAAAATCAATTTGTATTCCAGGATTAAAAAGATGAACACCACATCACATCCCTTCCACAACAGAAAGCATGGCAAATTTAAAAGTTTGTGCGCTTTAGATTTCTAGTAGCTGTTAAAAACTATCGGGGAATCTTATCCATAAATGTAGAAGTTTTGAAAGTTACCTCTCCAGCTTATTTTTGGAATAGTCTGCACTGGCAGATTGTGAAAAAAGATCACATATTTCTAAACCTCTTTCTTCCTGCTCCCAAATGACACAAATTCAGAATCAGCATTTCACAGTGGAGATCTAAGCAGTCCTGGAAGTCCTTAGCAGATAAACCAGATTTTAAAATGCCTGCATAGAATTTCCAACAAAATTATGGTTTCAGGGAAGATTTTAGCTTATTGTTCCATATAAGCAATATATATATGTGTTACTCCTTTCAATTAGACATATTCTTCAGTAGCACGAGTCTAAGATGTGCACTAGCAAAAAAAAAATGTAAGAAGAAAAGGGAAGTTGAGGCAATTACCTACACTTAAACTTTTGCCTTGTTCCTAAAGAGTTAAAAGCTCTGCCATTGGATTTACATGTCAGGAGTTTACACCAAGAGGTTCATATGCTATAGGAAACCTGAGCAGCGGCTTCCATCTTGTGCTATGAACATGCTTTAACGTTGCTAATGGAAAGCTCTACGACAGCAGTCACTTCACAATGCACTTCTAAGCCTGTACAATGAAGATGCCGCCTTGTATTTCTTAGAATGGATCCAGAGAATAAATGCCCTGTGAAAACAGAGACCTGGTGGAACGGAAAAAGCCTGGTAGGCAGCGTGTTTTGGTGGGGGCACAATGAGGTAAGGTTTCTCACCCAGATGAAATGGAAAATTAAAATTAAGAAAATCCTGAGCAAGTCTAAGGATAGCTGTTTGGGATAAAACAGCAAACAGGGTGGAGTAGTAGATAAGGCCTCTAACTCCCTGATAATCTGCACTAGAGAGACAACAAAGAACAAGGCAACTGCAATATTTGAAAACCACAAGGGGAAGGGCAAGGGAAGACTTGCAAAGCAGTGCAAAGGATGGCATTGGGATTCTAGTGGGAGAGCTCAGATGGCTTGGAGGTTTCAGAAGAATACCAGAAGGCCTATCAAGATTTTACTACTTGGTTGCTAACAGTACTTAGAGGAAGAATATTTTTATATGTCTCTTCAAAAGTGGGAATCAATAGTAAGCTTTGAACAACCAACCAAACCTTGACCACATTCTGCAAGAGAGAGGAGGTAGATTGACTTGCAGAGAAGACAAGAGATGTGTAGAGTCACTCTTACCCTAAGTCACAAATTCCCTGTTCAGACTCCTGGGCCATGTCTTAAGATCCATTTTTGCCCAGCTGTATATTTTGAGTTACGTTCTAAAACAGCCCAAGAAGCAATCTGGTTTGGTGGAATGAAAGCATCCAAACACAGCAGGGCTGGTCCTCTCACACTTCTTATGCATCTTCCTCTTAGTTTGTCAAAAGCCAACTTTTGCACCAAATAATTGGCTGTACAAAGATAACAAATACGCACCCAAGCAGAACTTGGAGCAAGTAAAATTCAGACCTAATCCTTCGTGTTTATCTATGCTGTCTCATGCAGCACCTGTTAAGAGAGCCCACAGAGAACAGACAACCTAATACAGTTTCTCTCTTCTAGTTTAAAGAAGATTTCCTATAACATTTGCTTTGCTTAACTTACATGAAATTTGCTTTGTGAATGCAAGAAGGAAATCTTCAGTTTCAGTACAACATCTGAACCAAGTGATGTGCACAAGCCTTCCTATGCCAGATGAGCCTGAGCATTGATGCACTGCTGCTGTTTGACCCTTTGAAAATGAGCCAACATCTAGAAGTTCTAAGTTGTGTTATATTAAAAAGGTTTATCAAATTGCTCCCTTTTTAACAAAGGCCAGAAGTTAAATGGCTTTTCTCCTCATTCACTGCAAACCCAGTTAATGAATGGTTAATATTATGACACTATTGGAAAGACCTGCATAGGGAAAGGCACCTGTTCTGAAATAGTGGTCCTGATTTGAAGGTCATTTAAAAGTGGTTAAATAGGGCACATCACCTTTCCAATCACCTTCTGTGACACTCCTATTTCTAATGGTGGGCCTACTTACGTGAACAACAGCCGCAATGCGTGGGTTATGATATAACCCCATTAACTGATGTATTATGTATGCTAGCTGGAATGGGAAAAATAAACATTCATTGCCACCCCCAATTTGCAGTATATTAATATATGGCTATCCTTTTCATACTCTTTGTGTGACTGGGATTCAGATATTTTCCCAGCTCGACTCAGACAGTGTTCAACACATATAGAGTGAATTACAGGCAGATATTTTTGAGCATGTCTCACTACCAAGTCATTATATGACAACAAAAAAATGAAACTTGAATAAAACCCTCAAATACTTGTAAAGCATGGCTCCCCTCAAAAGTGGCTGGGTTTTGCCTTAGCTAAATAGATCACAACTGCGCTCTCAGGGCTGTATAATCTGTGTTCTCATTCTTATAAGGGATGTCTACAGCACTGAATTGTTATGAATACATAGCTGCTTCTGGGTGAACACAGGAGTCTACTCAGCCATTAGCCACAGTGGCTTTTGAAGAAAAAAAGAAAGGTTGGTATGTAGCTTTTTACACTGGAAAGATTAATCTGTTAAGAGACCTAACTGCAATGACAAAGAATGGCTAAAAACCTATCACAGGACACTGCTTCTTGATGAACCTCTCCAGCTTTGCTCCTAGAAACAAGTTGGTATAGCAGAGAGAAGGGCAGCAAGCCAAAAGATGACCTTGAGGGAGTCTCATATGGTTGGAAGTCTGAGGCCTGCTTTAATATTCATCTAAAAGAGTATCTGTAAATAGAGTGGTGTCAGGACCCACACAGTCAGGTGTGTCTGACTTGGTATGAGAAATCAAAGACGGTATCAGTCCCAAGCTTTGTGGGATGCGGAACGTTTTAGGAAGAAGAGATTGAATCTGGGATCACTGACTTCCTGCTGAGAACTCTGCCCAGTGCTCCATGCTGGTAGCCTCTCAGAGGAGCAACAAATCTTGGACTGCGATAAATGGAGCAAAAAGTGCTAGACAGCTCTAAGGGATTGTTCTCTGTGGTCAGGTCTGCTGAAAAAAAAAAAAAGAAGTTATTCTAGTTTAATACATTTACATGGCAGTTTAAACACACAAACAATTTCAGTTAAGATGAGCTTAAGGTGCTTCTTTTTTAATTAAAAGAGCTCAAGAGCTATAGTAAAACATATAGACGAGTTTAGGCAGCTTGAGTTCTGCAAAATGACTGGAATTCATTTCTGAAACTTAGTTTCTTTTCTATTCACATCATTACTGATGCCATAAGGCAAAACAGATTGCCAAAAAATAAAATGCAGTTTAACTAAGATACTTTATACTAAGTAGATCTATATAACATGTAGCACAAGACTCACAGACCAGTGAAGAGGAAAGCTCACATTTACAAAATAGTTAGTTCTGTAATTCTCTTCCCCTTTATTGAGCCAGTAAATCTCAGTCACTATAGTAAGACACCTTTGGAGGCGTTGGCGAAATTACATTAGCAATATTCTAAATATTGGGAAGGTAGACGAGGTTAAAAATACACCATTTATCCCAGTGCCAGCTGGCTGAGCAGCTGGACCTTCTTTCCAACGGAAGGAAGAAAACACTACACACATTCAACACAATTTAGTACCCAACTGAAATCTACCATGGCTTGTTGAATTTGAGAAGAAAATGCAGTATGAAGTAGAAACAATTTTCTGTAAATATGGGCCACCAAATACTTGAACATTCCTTGGGTCACCCTTGAAGCTTTGCTAACTACTTTAAACAGCTATATGTACAGTCAGAGATTACCCTCATTTAACTTAATGAGTACTGAGAAAAAAAAACAGACCTTTGGAAACATTTTTCTTTGCTAGAAATCAGAACAGCCACATACAGCCCAGTCTCATCATCCCCAGCACGAAGCTCTTGCCACCAAGCTGAAAAAAGTCTTGCAGAGGCAAAAGGATACATATCCACAAAGTACAGAAGAATCTAGTCAAAATGCTCCTTCAGAGACATTCAGACCACGCTGCTTAGAGCCCCACACTCAGACACTGCTTCTGTGAGGGATTTCAGTGGCATCAGCCTATTTCAAAGCAGGACTAACAGGACTAACCTAGCTGTGACCAACTGGTGAATCCAAAAAAGACTGCTATAATATGCTGTTAAACTCTGGTGGTGATGACTATACCACAACGTTTTTTCTGGATGCCCACTGAACTTATAAAAAATGGAATACCCTTTCATGTCTACTGCATTTATATATGCTATATATATGATATATCACCACAGGATATATCATATATAGAGAGAATAGAATATATTACATATCTATAGAAAATCACATGCACATTTCTTGCAGGCAACTGACAAAGAAAGAATTCTTATTCTGAAATATTTCAAATTTAGTAGACTGACTTTTATCCCTGGACAGACCTAGTGTAAGATCCTTCCATAATGTATTTTCTGACAAAGATTTTTAGAGGAGTGGTGCCGAATTTGCCATTGTTAGAACTTTGGTATGACTTGAGAAGTACCATTTGTGTTGCTGTCCAAGTAGGAAGTTAGTTCTTGCTGCCTGGCTGCTTCTGTTAACTACTTCTATGGCTAAATCATTGAAATTACATTCAGGTTATCTCTTTTTGGAAAAGACAACATACTGGCAAGTACAAGTGTCTTATGAGGACAATTAGAAAACAAACTATGCTGCAGCGTAATGAGAGAATTGAGCTCATGTGTTTGAAAAGGAAAGATTGTATTGTTCTGACACTACAGGCCTGACTCTCCTCTTATTGCACAAAGTTTAGACTGGCTTAACTCTGTTGACTCCTGCTGGCTCACCTGTGATTTAGTCTACTGGCAGCAACAGAGGAATCAGGTTGTGTATTTGCTACACTTGATATTCACCAACATAAAGGCAGTTTTAACAATTTTGTACAGGAGACTGGAACCCAAGATACAGTATTTTGCTGAGACTGGTAACTGAACTGTGTACGGGAATATTCGGATAGTAAGACCCAAGGAGGACTAAAGTCGCATGGCAACCTTCTTCCTCAGTATCCAAATATCAGATTTGTAGCTTTAAACACATCCTGAAATATAACAAAAGTGCAAGAGTAGTTTAAATTTAAATACAGTGTATACCTTGTTAGTTAACAGTTTTCTAAACAAGATGTAAAATACACATATGTATAAAAGCTTATACTATGACCTGCAGTGCCATGCTATGCCTAAGTGTCAAAGTTTGGCATTTCACTTGCAACTCATGCTATGTTTCTTTGGTTTTCACCCCTGCTATTAAGTGGAGGAGCACCTGCTTTAGCTTGTAGTCACGGGGCACTTTAGAGGACACTAAAATTTGGTACTGGGGCTCTGTGCTCTTGGTGCAGAAATCCCATTAATATTACTAGGAAAGCTAAGGACACAGGGGAGAACATACCACATTTAGATTACTGTACAGTTCTGCAGTCTCTTGCATGAGGCCAATACTTCCAACAAAATAGCCCATAATAAAGCTCGGAATTGAATATTGTCTTTTGTTTGTTACCAGTAATGCCTATAATACCGGGCTCTCATAGCTGAGCAAGATTCATACTGTTACAGTCACATGTATATCCACATTCAACTTCCTTTTATTAGAAGTATAATACTGCACTTTATATCACAAATGTATAAAAATATGGCAGATAGTGTCATAACAATACTTTTCTTTTAAATGAGTATATTTAAAAAACAGACAGTTATTTTCCATTTATATATATTTATATATAGAATAAAATACTCCTGATGCAATATATAAATGTTACCGTTAGTTTTTTATAGAAACTACTGTAGCTGTTGCACTGCTTCACAATGTTTCAAACAGCTCAAAATAACTTTACATTATAACGTAAAAGATATGATTATAACAGTACGATATTAGGTCATCATAAATAAATATTACAAATCCTATCAAATATGGAAGTTTAAAAAACAAAATTTAAGACATACAATTTAACTTTAAACCCTTAATAAGGATACACTTTTATCACATAAACCCCACTGTTTTAACTCGGCAGCAAAAAATGTAGTAAGGGCATAGGTCTAGACATGAATGTTTTCACCCTTATAAGTGCCAATACATACCAGAAGTCTCCCAGCTTTTAGACAGAGATGTGCACTAAAGCTGGAATGTAAGTGAGAGAAAATGGCAATGCATTTTTCTCCCTGATCGGCACACTCTGCCTGGCATCCAGCAACATTTCTGATGACTGGTAATTCAGAATTCAATTTGTTTTACTGTATAATCCCTGACTCTCACTGTGGTGCCGAACAGCATAGCTCCACATGTACATATTGCACACCTTTATAAAGCTGAAAATGCAGTCTTACCATCACCAGAACCACCACCACTCCCCTAAGCTCATCTCCCCCTGACCTGGCCTGTTTTCTGGAGTGCAATTACAAGGCTGTCTCTTTTAAATCGTTCAGATTTGGCATTCGCGATCGGTTTGTTCGGTTATACGTGTGCCCATTCTGTCCGCTCTTGGAAGGCAGCTGATCTGAGTAGGGTGGCCCATCGCTCGCGCCCCTGTTTACTGGGGAGACATGCCAGGTAGGTTCCAGCTGGCTTGGTATCTGCAGCGTTGGCCTGCTTTTCGCCTGAGGCTCTTGTCGCACATTGCTGCTGCCACTGCTAGAGCTTTGACTCATGGGG
Organism: Myiopsitta monachus; assembly: GCA_017639245.1. NCBI lineage: Eukaryota > Metazoa > Chordata > Aves > Psittaciformes > Psittacidae > Myiopsitta > Myiopsitta monachus. The sequence goes on from CM029927.1 coordinate 26,665,102, forward strand.
TGAATTCGCACTTCAGAAAACGCAGCTTTGGCTGGTTGACTTGGTAAGGGCTGGAAGCGAGGCTCAGCAGGGACAGGATGATTTGAAGTGGAGAGGTGTAAGAGCTTTCGAAGAGATTTTAATGGCTGGCTCTGAAAGACACGTGGAAAAGCACTTGACTACCTGCTCTCCATTACGTCATACTTCCTGTAGCAAAACTGTCATATCCTAAACTGAACACCTTGAACTTCACAGGACTTCTTCACTTAAATTTGTATTCATTTGGAATATTTCATTCCAACCTATGAGTACACACCCAAGAAAGTCTCTTCTCATTATGATTCAACCTATTAGCTACCTGAAAAGATGGAACCTTGTCTACCTCAGAAAAAAAAAAAAGTTATTCCCTTCAATTATTTTAACCTTGTTTCCTATGAAAAGAGAGACGTAGACAGTTGCATTACCTGTCCCTCTGTCACTATTCCTGCTATTAACATTAGAACCTTAGCCACATTTTATAAGCCACAGATATCAGAAATACAAAGTTCCTAAAAAATTTGTAAACCTCGGTTAGAGGTTAGAGAATCTTGAGTAATCATCTGCACTGAAATAAGGGCTGGCAGAACTCAGCAGTGGGATATTTTGTTTGCTGGCAGCTGGGTGATAAGCTGCTCTAGTTACTCATAGCTTCTTTGATGGTGAGCAGGTTGAAGGAAAATGGAGGCATGGGGTCACTGGAAAGTGCCTGGGGAAGCCTGAGTATGGGTATACAAACTGGTATGAAAATAACCTCATTAAATTCCACAGCTCACAGAAAAAGTAGCTTCTTCAAACACTGCAGCTGCGATAAACCCTCTTCTTCAGTTTTCAGTGCTGTAATGGCAACAGAGCATGGCACTGAAGCTCCCTCTCAAACCATTCCCCCCAAGCTGGTTTTTGAACTGGAGAAAATAAAGTTGCTTTAGTGCACACCTATGCTCCAATAATGCAGCCTGCTTAAATCACAGTTTGTACCAGCTGAGGCACAGCTGCACTGTAACATGCTCACAATGCTCTGGTGACCCCATCCAGTATCACTGTGTCAAGTAGCAGTGTGCTCCCAGCGTTTACCATAGTTAGCAGAGCTGACTTGAGGGATTTTCTACAGCACTGCATAGCTACCACTAGACATATCCTGCAATGTTGCTTGGCTGTAATACAGAAACATAACCAATATTTTGAAAGGCTCAAGGACTGACACAGGGACATTTAGCCTCTCTTCTTTGCTTGTCATTCATATCTAGATTTTCAAAGAATTATGCAGGACTGCAGGCACACAATTTTTTATATTCAATGAAGGGGGAATAGGAAGGTTAGGAATTAATGTCAAAAGCAATTTTTCTATTCACTGGAGAAAAAGCTGTCAAGATACCTCAGTGATGCTGAAATACAGGGAATTGATAATGCTACTTACATGAGGCTGGATTTCTGTCATCTTCTCAGAATGCCAATCTTTCTGCCTGCTGCTCTGGTGATTAGAAGTATGAATGGCTTTCTGTAATGCCAAGAGATCCTGACCATCACTGCTAGGCATCTGCAATAAAATATTAAATACTGGTCTCTTAATATATTCTTAAGCATAGCTGTAAATCATTTCCCCCAGTTAATTGCAGAACACAAGTGAAGCCCATTACTGCAGCAGAATTGCAGTGACCTTTCAATAGTTTTCCCCATAGTAAGAGCAAGTGGCTGTGGAAATCATGCAGATTTGCTATACCCTTAGCCCTTAAAGCATTAGCATGCTGTTAGTGTTATTTGCTGTAAGAGAGAGCAATTAAACAAGGCTTCAAAAAATAAAATTAAAAAAACAAAAAAATGTTGAGCCTCATCTTCATTTAAAAGCATTCCACACTGCAGTTAAGACCATGGCTCAGTTCTATAAATTTGTTCCTGAGTGAAGCGGACCAAAATCTCCCGAAACTGATGCCTGGCTGATTTTGCCATCACAAAACCATGACCTTTTTCCTTTGCATCTTTCCCCTCCTCCACAAATGTCCTAGACTGGTGCAAAAATTGAGAAACATCCCTACCCAAGCTTCAAATCCAACAAAATTTAGGGCAGAAAGATAATTTAAAACTTACATGGAGAGTCTGATCTCACATCAAGAATTCTGAGCAAAAAAAAAGGACGGTGGAAATGTAAACTTCTTTAATGCAAACTGTCTTTTATCATGAACAACCAGGAAAACCAAAAATACAGCAGAGGCATGAGCTAAAATTTAGTTGTCAGATAACCTGTTGTTAATATTTGATGTATTTAATTTCTACATAAAGGAGCTGTTTGCATTAAAAGGTGTATTTCCAATATAGCTGTAAACCAAACCAGGTTATTTTTTTTCCTGATTGAAACAGAATAAGACAGTTTAATTTAAAGCATACATGATTTCAGAACTATTTTCTTCTTTTAGTCTTGGTCCCAGGGTTCACTGTCTCTGGAACTCTGTATTTTCAGTGTATCAAATATGAAAAAAATTAAGAAATTAGGCACAATCTATTTCAACAGAACTGCCAATTTTTCTTGAATTTATTGAACTGGCCCAAGATACTTAACTGGCATGAAGAGAAAGTGATCCCATGAAAATAAAACACATGCTGCTGTAGTCAGTAAAACAAGTTTACTGGAGCATTTTACAGTGCTACTGTACTTAAAAATTAATACCATGGGTAGAGTGACTACAGGAAGCTTTTTCAAAGAAGAACTATGTTTTAAATTATTCTTTGAATTAAAAAGAGGAAAGAGGGATTTCTTGATGCTTGGATTCTCCCCGTTGGTTGAGTCTGTCTGCAATATAAGATACAAAACCTAAATGCATAGTATTTCAATTCAAGAGATCTGTCCTTACTATATTAATTCTTTTTCTGGTAAATTCTGACAATATATGATATCAATCCTATAATTTGCTTTGGGAACATACAATAGCGACTGAATGAAAAAAGCATACAGAACAAATTCAAGGAATTCAATGCAGACACAGCATGTAAAAAGAGATCAGTACACCTATTCTTATACCTATGTTTCCTAGGAATGCAGAGTGTATTTCAAAGCCTTTTGGAAACAGCTGATAGGTCTTGTTGACTTTACCAAGCTTTGGATCAAATACTCTAATTCTGGCCATCATTTTTTACTTACGATAATGACCTAAAGCAGTATGACATTTCTTAATTTTATATAAATAAAATAACTATAAATAAATATAAATAAAACAATTACTAGCTAAATAACAATAGTAGCACTAACAATAATAGCAATATAATGATTATACGACTAAAGGGAATGGCGGGTGCACTACCAAAAGCAACAGTCTTCAAACAGCTTTCCCAGCTTTTAGGTTCCATCCAAGTTAATGAAAATGTTACTTATCAGCATAGGTTGCTTAGGAACTTTATAGTCAGAAGAATTTCCTGTTTCAAGTTAAGTAAAATAAAAAAGAATCAAAGCATCTCTAGGAGAAATGCTCACCTACAACCTATTTTTTTTTCAAAGCAGATAATTTCTTCAGACCTATATCTTGCAATATGTGCCCAAATCTGCAAAATGCAGGCTCCTCTGAAGATAGTGCCCATTGACACTGAGCACAACCCTCATGGATATCAAATTGTTTGGTAGCAGATGACATAAAAAAACTGTGACTCGAGCAATCCTCAAAATCTTTTGTTATGTTACTAAAAGACTCCAAACAAAATGAAGGGAAGAATGGATAAGAACAGTTCAGCAAAAACAATATTGCAAAGAATTCCCAAAGGAGGAAGTAACAATTATTATCCCATGAGGAACTGCACCTGGAGAACTCTAGGGAGAATGATTAATGAGAACTACTGCAGGAGGAAGTGTCAGGATTTGGGATTAGTTCTGGGCTATTAGAGGTTTTGAGAATTACATGATTAAGAAGATGTCTTCAATCCAATTTCATATATCTTTTACAGCTCTCACAATCACCAGCAAAAGGAGACTTGCCAAAAGAGATCAGAAATAAGTTCTAGCTAACTATGACGTGCTTCTCAGTACTTTGACAGTTCTCAGGTGTAGTTTATTATTTGCTCCAGAAAGCTGTGTCAAATTTCATACTTCTCGGAGTCTAAGAATTACAAACTTCAGAAAAAACTTCAGTAGTTGCAAGCTATCTTTTGGATTTTTAATATGAATTCATATAGAGCATTATTCATGTAGATGAAAAGCCAATATTACAGTGCTTTTACTACTGAAGTCAAACTTGGTGCTGAACTTAAGGTAATAATTTTTGTTTGTGATGGAAGATCCTAACAAACACCCCAATTCTTGCGAGGTAGAGGTCCTCAGCTAACACATGAAGAAGAACATAGAAGAGCAGTTGAACCAGAAACTTGTACACACATTACTGGGTACAGCCTATCCCTAGACACTGTCCCATTAAACAGCTGCAACCAGAAATGAAGTTTTTCAGTCTCTGGTTGGGTCAAAAAATCAAGTTGATGGCAGCAAGTTTCTAGCTGAGGATGGAAGAATTTTATTACTATCTTATTTCACTAATTTATTCATCTTCCTGTGAGATACTAGCCCTAACTGGCCAACATAATTTTTCCTTTTGCAAAACCTCTTTCCCTCCCTCTCCCTCTCTTCTCAAGAGTGAGAAAAAATAGGAATAAGGATTATGTATAAATCTGTCTCACCTTGTAACCAGTGAGAGTTTTACTTCTGTGTGATAGTTTTAGTGATAGTTTTTAGTGATCCCCTTTATCTTTAGATAAATGTACTTGTGATTAAGATGTTTTGGAAAGTGCCAGATTTTGAGATGCAACACTATCCAATCTGTATTTCCTTCACACAGTTTAATCTGGAAATAGTTTGACACGCCATGTATCAGCTGGGTTTTTGAAGCGTTCCCTGCCATCCCAACTGAACGGCTGGGATCAGAGCAGAGTAGAACACTGAAAATTTAACACTTTTTTTTTTTTTGAAGGCATCACTGGAACGAGTGGTTTTGGTGTGCCTTTCTTTCAGGGACACTTTGACATCAAATAATGCCAGAGTTATAATCCAGGTGTTTTGTTTAGTTGGGTAATGCAGATGATCATATTTGAACTGCATACAGGTATCAAGATGAACAAGTTCAGAAGGCAAGGTAGATGCCACTGCTCTAAAACTTGCCCATAAGGAAGGGAAGGTGCATTTTTGAGTGGCAGTTAATATGCACATGTTCCATACAATAGCCTGATAATCACTCCCCTCCTCCAATTTTCAATAGATCAGGCCTCCACCAACACCCACCAGAGTCACGCCGCCTCACTCTGTGACAGTAGGTATTTTGATTTAGTTACTCCCCTTTGTTAGGAGTGAGTATGATTTACTCCATTCTGAGTACCTTCAGAACTGTAACTGCAGTTACATTTATGGAAAAATTGCAGCTTCATATAAATGAAATTTTAAATGATTTACTGTTTCCAGAACTGTAATTTGAGGATGAGATGAGATAATGTTTAGGTTACTTCAATTCTTTGGGAGATATAATCATAAAACTTCGTGAAATGTTAATATACCACTGCTCTGCTCTCCGATAAAAGAAAGATCTTCCTCCCTCCCCCCAAACTAAATGAAAATGTAGAAACATATAAAAGACACAAAAGGCTTACATCAAATAGCAAAAGCCACAACCCATTCCCCCCCAAAATCATAAAACATTAAGAATGGTTAAGATGTATCTTCCTTATTCCAGCCATGGGGTACAGCAGGAAAATGGAGGCTGTTATCAAGACACTGCCATGAAGAAGACTGGAAAGAATTCTCATTTATAACTGTTTGATCTCCTCCCAATGGGTATCTGAAATTATTCAAGCTCTGGGGACACATGATGATACATTTGTTATTCTTGGAATGGTACCACCATATCCTGCGAAAGAATTTACCACAACATCAGCTTTAAACTTGCATCAAAAATGGCTCTTGAAGAGTCTGAATGTAAACAAAGATGCACTGGACTAGGAGGTGAAGAAATATTTGAAAAAGGCACTTAAATAAACCCTTAACAGGAAAATAATTTGATTTTCATGTAGTGAAGATAGAAAATAAAAGAACAAATAGACACACATGGGCATGGTCATAAATAATACAAAGGTACTGTACTAATCTAGCATATTAAAATGGTATACTTAAAAATTGAAAAACATATTTTCTGTTAGAAATACTGTATACTTACAGTTTGAGATTTCTTCTTTTTCTTTTTTATTGCCCTGAAAAACCCTTGCTTTTCTTTCTCCTTGAGCTCTGAGTGACTGTTAAGGTTTTCAGGACTTTTCCTAAACATGAAACAAGGTATCATAAGAGATATTTTATTTTGATATTATGTAAATTCTGTGTAATAATGAGATCTGAAGCCAAAGAATGCAAATTATTGATTAAACAAAAAGATTCTTAATGTTTTAGCATTCATTGGTTCAGGGGTTACTATACAAATACTGGATACTCTTATTAAATGGGATAGGAGGAACACAGTGTTAGGCAAAATGATTAGCTTAAACCAGTGAATAAGTTATATAGGGAAAAGGAAAGCATGCATGTCTTTTTTTTAATATATATATACACATAACCCCCCCAATTTAATATACAAACAAAAATATCACACAGGAGGTCTTTTTGAAAACTGAAAATTGTATCTGAGAGAACATACAAATAGTGATGAGGTATAAAAGCACAGGTCCAGTTATCTATTGCTTGCTGGAGGGCCAGGAGTTGCAAAGTTCACAAGAGAACCAATTTCAATTGAACTTCCTGACCTTTGCTGACATGGTTCCAAATTTATCATGGGGGAAGCTGGGGATCTGCTGTTGTCCACTTCAACTTAAAAACTTGAGTTAGTTTGTTACGTGTGGGTGAGACAGTGCTGGCAAAAGAAGATGACCTGAAAGTGGAACAGGTGACTTGCCTGAAGACCGAATTTCCACCTTTTAGCTTATCTACAGAGCTGAATTAACTGCAATTGATAATATATTACTTTAAGTATACACAGTAAACATACTGGTATGGGTTAAAAAGATGATTTTTGCAGAACACTTGTGTTGAATGCAGTTGTAGTGTAAAACAGTTTGAAAATTGGAAATGGTGCACAAAAGCATCACAGAAATAATTTCAGAGGTAGAAAGAATGGCCTATTCTACAAGAGTCAGAGATTTCTATCTCTCTAGTATGGTAAAAATCACAGCCAAACCAGCCCCAATATTTCATTTCCTTGATTGTGGCGCAGAAGTACTTATCCATGAAGAAATTACAGAATACCAGAAAGATCTTTAAAGTAAAGGGCAAAGACGTAACAAGAACAAGCAGGTGGATGATGAAGCCAGAGAAGTTGCATTAGAAACAAGGCACTGATTTTAACAGGTAAGAATCATTAACCAGCGGAACAAACTCTTTAGTGAAGAACTGGATTTCCATCTTTGACATTTCAGATCAGGACCTCATAGACTTCTGAGACACACATTACTCAGATATGCTACCAGGCCTGGATCCTAGGAAACGGGTGACATGTAATGGGAACTAACACACAGAAAATCACACTGAGCGACTTAATAACAGAAAATCTAAAGGAAAGCCATAGTTCTAAGGGCTCAGGATGACAAACAGGAGCGGCTTTTCTTGGGATAACTGTAATGTAGCAACACATAGCTGTCTCCTATAGTTATAGCTTCTAATTCTGGCTTTCAGCGCTATGCTATCAGCTGGTGATTCAGGCGCTACTACATGCCAAGCTGACATTTTTTTTCCAAGAAAATTTGAAACATAATTGGGGTAGGAATCACTGGAGTCCCCATCAATAAGAATATCTTCACTCTGATAGGTGGTTTAATCAGTTCCTCAGTTTCTACACAAAATCACCTTGAGCTTGAAATGCTACCTGGTTCTAAATATAAATGCATGCTATGCTTAAACACTGTAATAAAGTCCAACTGTTGAGTAAAAGAATGGGCTTAGAGGAAAGATTCATAGGCAGAGAGAATGGTGGAAATTTCCCTAATTAAGATTTTTTTAAATTTACATCAAGATCCAGGAAACACATTCAGGTGCACAACAACATTGATTTAACATGGAAGTTACAATGCTACAGGAAAAATCTCCAGTTTAATATAATTATTAGATTTATAACACATAGTTCAAATATACTGGATTGCTAAGAATTCCTGTTTCTGTCATGTTCCTGTATTTGGTACCACTGTGTAGGTAGCAGGACAGCAGTCCTGTATTAGTTACTTAAAGCACCAAGTAAAGACTATTGACAGCTTTACAGACTCAGTGAACTCACAAGACTGACTTAACACAGACAAAACACCAAGTTATTTACTAAATGTTTTTTACTTAATTTGTTACAAAAGCTGGAGGAAGGCATGCACTCCAAGTATTCTGCTTGTCTTCTGAAAGTCATGTGAATGGGGCTGAGAATCTTCTGAGCCTTTCCCCAAAGAATCTTCTGAGCCTTTCCCCAAAGTTACTGAACATCCACTTCTGGAAACATGCCCTAAACCACAGCCCCTGTGCAAATTACCAACGCAGTGACTATGTTATCCACTGAAGAATCAGTGTTAGATCATGAGGAAGTCCTCATTGCTTACTCAAAATTGTTCTTTAAAAATTTTGTATGTCTTGCTATGGCTTTTCTGTTCCAAAGTCTATTCCAAAATGGAGCTGCTGTATTTTTAAAGGTGAATGCATCTTCAGAGCAAAGCTCGAGGACAATTTTTGCCATACTTTTAGACAGAGATTCACTCAAGTGTGATTCTTTTCTTTGGCCTGGTGAACCTGGGTGAGAAAACTACAGCAGATGAGCAGAGAGGAGAGAAGTAAAATTCTGGATCATCATTTCCTCTAATGACTACTGTGACCAGACAGAGGAGGAAAATAAGGGGCTGAGAACTCTGTTCAGTTTCAGTTGGTGCTTACCCAAAAGCCAGTGTTTTTACACCAACTAGGTTTATGTCATTACCTCCTATGACTCATATTGCAGTACAGTTGTCTGAAAAAGCATTGACCTTGAAAAGCAACTGCTTCAAAACATATGCTCATTATGTGAAGAGAGTGAACATATATAGCATTATAGCAGGAAGCTTCAACACCAGGATTTTGTACTGAGTAAAAATAGAGCAGAACATTTTGATTGACGAGATGAAACACTGGGATATTTTAAGCATCCCAAAAGATGATTTTCAGACAATGGACAGTACAGGAAAAAATTAGGATCATCAGGAAAAAATCTGTATGATCGAATCACTCAACACTAAACCCTGATAATATAACTGCAAGTATCTTGGTATTTTGCATAAAGCTTCAGCTCTTGAAAGCAAATTGTTACACCAGAATCTGTTACATGCTGTCTCTTTTATTAGCAAGTAAGACTAGTTGTTGAAGAGTCCCCACTCTGACAGCTCACCCTTAAGCAGAAACCAAAGGCAAAACATTCTGTCATTTGTTATTTTATCTTTGTGTGCCTTTTGCATGTTTAAGTTGTATAATGCAGATCACATTGTTTTTTCTGGTCTGAGACACTTGGAGAAGGCATAGGTATAAACACAAATTCTGTGATTATCACTAGCATTTATTGCCCCTGGCAGTGAAGGTATCCAGCTTCATGCAGGTACAATAAGTCGTTGCAGTAAACATGCACGGAGCAAGCAAGGTGGTGTGCTTTCAACATTAAGTAGAATAAATAGGAAGCATGCTGTATTCATGCTGCCTATAGACAGATTTGTATTGCAGAGAGTTCTTCTTGGGAGGCAATTCCTCATGCTTACTTCAGTTATTCTTCAGCAACCCTAATCTCAGCAGGCAGCCTGGCTTGGAAATCCTCTTTAACTGCCAGTGTACTACTCCCTTTACTGAACTGCTCACAGTGACATATGTGACATTTTGGTCTAATGGAGGAGTTACTGAAACTCAGACTGAAGTCTTCTTTGGAAGATAAATGAGCAACTGTTAATTCTCCAAGCTAGCTTTCATTTTTGCTTAAAGTAAAACCATTAGCAGTTATAGTTACCACAAATGAAGGCAAGGAAGCATCAGAAGCCAGTGAAGCCCTCAAACAGATGATTTACTTAAGGTAAGAATATCAATCCCACAAGCTGAAGCCATAGTAGAAATTCTTGGTCTAAAAGTCTGGCATTGAAAGCTTAAAAATCAGAGATCAAATCTGAACTTTGCCTGGAGCTGATTTCCACCCCCCACCCCCCCACCCCCCCAATGTTGAAAAGGAAGATTTATTAACTGGAATCAACTGTGACCTACTATCTTATACACAGAATACCACCCAGAAGCCATTAAAGCCAGTAGATCACCTAAGGTTACTACATCACTAAAAAAAGTATACATATAAATGTATTTATACATAAATGTTGTACCTGCCTCCTCTCTCCCCACCCCCCCACCTGCCCCAGAATTTTTCAACATAAGTAACCATAAAAATTTTGAAGTGGTTGGTTTTGAAAACTTATAAAGCATGTACTTCACTAGGCTTATTTTTTGGACAGAATAGCGATGACTACAAATTCTGGAAAGCTTCCTTGCTAACAACATAGGAGTGCACCACCTAATTTTTAGTATAAAACAAAGGCTGATGATAGGCAAAGGGTCATGCTACAGGCACTGGTTACAAGAAGTGGCAGGTAGGGAGGCTCAGGTGCTGCCAAATAGATGAATAAAGCAAGCATACTGGATGACAATGCATATGCAAGTGTCTTGTGCAGGATATGTCAGAGGAAAAGCCATACTATTACGAAGGTGAACATCTCCTTACTATGCTGAGCAGATTCCTAAAGGCTTAACCAGTGTAAGGTTAATAATCACACACAGGTGATTTTTAGGCTTGTAAGTTACAAATTTGCAATTTCCTGATATTTTTTACAAATTCAAGAATCCTATAAAAGAACTATTAAGTGTTTACAATGCAGCAACAGTTGTACTGCAGACACAGCCGAACAAGCTTTAAACTAGCTTGCCCAGATAACTGCTTCCAGGAACACTAAGTGTGACAATATTGTTACACTGATACTGAAACAGAATGGTTCTTGAATGACAAAGTTTGTGTTTGTAAGCATTACATACATATAGAATAATAAATATATATATATTTCCCCTTTTTATTATTTTTGCAGGAAGGTATGGCAAATGCTAGTAAAGATACTGACAAGCTGTTTGTCATAGAATACGTATGTTTATATGGACATAAAAGGTCTAAACAACAAAGCTTTCCAGAAGCCACCAAATATCCTGTAAGCAATCAATGCAAACACTTCTAATATGTGAGATGAAGTACTGCATGTTTATGTCAAAGAGATATTCGGAACTACAACAATGGTAAAGATAATTCAGGCCAGCATTTTGGCACACTGGCAGAACAAGGATAAGCATCTTACCTATACCTACTGATTTCGCCTAGGTCAAGAAAAACCTCATATATGTGAAAGAGAATAAAACATCCACTCTTGCATCAAAAAGGAAAAATGGAGCAAGTTCAACATCATTTACAGAAAACTGAACTCCGGCAAAAAAAATTCTAGAAGGATGATGAGTTTGTCTTTCTTCAAATCAAGTTGTCTAAAGTTCAGAAATGATCTACTAATTTAAGAGTAAAACCTGATGACAAAAGTTGAGTTTATAACATCTTTATTTTAAAGAGGCAGGACAGCAGGGACAGAGCAAAGAAATGCGCACAAAGACAAGGGAACATCTGTGACAATTCAGTCTAGCAAACATTCACAAAATCTTTGACAGAAGAAAGGCAACACAGAGCAATAGTATGAGATAAGCAATATTTTACAGTAGCGGGAGGTCCAGGTGGAATACATGTCACTCATAATTCCAGACGAATTGTCATGTACCAGTTACGTATGTCAGTCAAACATCAAATATTTACTCCATCATAAAATTGATGTAAGCAGAATCACATTCCATTAGAGCTTTCAGCATTTTCATAAGCATTTACACAACTTCTATACAGAAAATTAAGTAGAGGAACAGACTCTACATCACTCAGGAATCTGATTAAGCTGCATTTATGGCACAGAACAATTTTGCAACAACATTAGACCATTGCCAGGACAACTTGCACAGAGTTAACATGTAGAGCTGGGCAGGAAACATTTCAGGAAAATAGGGAGTAGGAAAAGCAAAAAGAAAGCTAAACGTATGCCAAAATAGCAGTAACTTGGTGTTGTGGGCACTGCTATTCCTCCCATTTCATGAGAAGAAATGCTTATTCTTTTGCGGGTTCTTCTTTCAAAGGAGCTGTTCCACTTTGTGAAAAATATATGAGTACATTAAGTGGATCAAGGACTGAAACCTAACTCTCTAAAAGTTAATGAAGGGCTTTATTCACTAGGTCATATTCAGCATCTCTGTGGTCCTTTCGCTATTTCAACACGATGAAACAGCTTCAAGAGAATATACTGAGGGAAACAGAGAATGAGCTCCAGAATAACCTCCAACTTCTGCTTGAGAGTGTTTACCTGTTAGATCTAAGATCTTGGTTCAAGTTTCTGGTGTACTTAATGAAGAACAAAGGCCCTGCACTCGAGCCCCTCCCATTCCAGAAAATAATGCTGACCTCAGAATATTTGTTATTTTGACTGTATCCCTGGTTTTGACAGCAATTCCATCTTGGAGCTGAAGAATCTTCCCAGTGAAATGTTAGTGGATATCGGTCTGTTCCTTTGAAAACTTTTGGTTTCAGTAATTTGGCATTGTAAGCAAAGAAAAATACTTAGTTCAAAAAATTCCCAACCAGCTCTATAACACATGCTATTACTTCAGTTCAGAGTTAAAATAACATTACATGTTTCTTTCCAGTGACCACATAATAAAAGATAATATATTGCTGAATGATATATAAAGCAAGACAAGATTCCAGCTGGCTTATTTTATATGCAAGACAGAAAGATTCAATAAGAAGGACAACAAAATACGTAAAAAGGTTCAACAGTAGGAATAAATACCTTCTTCAGCCACATAAGTCACAACATAAGTACCACCTTTTTACATAAATGATTGGATTCCTCAGCTAACTTCCACAAAATGGATGTAGGTAGAGCTACTGAAGGATAGGAAACAGACTCTAGTGAATCAGAGCCGGTGACAAGGGTTCCAGAGTAAACATCTTCCATTACATGGCATATAACCTGAACACAAGCTGAAAGACCAGTTGTTTCCCCTTCCCCACCCTGCACCCACTTTTTTAAGCAGGTAATTCACAGGTTGTTCGTGTGAAAACACATTAAGTCAACAAAACACAGGAACAGTTCTTTAGACAGCATGATCTTATCACACTTTCAGAGATCAGTGTTTCAGATAGTGGTACAAAGCATAGTTGAACCACACAAATGCATACAATCCATTCCTTCCACCAATTCTTTGAAGCTCCATTTGCTTATTTTTATTCAGTGTGCTTTGTTGTGATTGAACAAAGTAGAAGATTAAGACTATTTTAGAGCTGAACAGCTCTCAGAGCAACAAAATTAAGAGATTTCCCTTCAAGTCCTGTAAAGATATGCATATGCTGCCATACTATTAGCATAATTATGGTTAAGTGTTCTATGTTATATAATGGAGCCATGTGATGCTTTCAATCTTTAAATTCAATATATGCCAGTAAGATGCAACTTAGTCCATTTTTCCATAGAATGTACAGATTTCCTTCTGTGGTGCATAAGCAAAAAGAGCAGCAGTAGGGTGAATATTATATTCTTCATTAATACAGTCCTATTTTAGATATGGAAACATGCATTTTGATATTTTTTCCATTTAGCTGACAATTCATGCTTCTGGAATCCATAGATGAAGCTACAGCATTGCTATCCATACTATAAGCAAACAAGCACCCTCTATTATTGTTAATCAAAGATTAATAGTGAAAAAAATCAGGAAAGACTGGACAAAAGTATATAATCTTTAATGCATTGAATGTGATGGTGTAATGAAATATTTCTTGTTGCTCAAAGGGGGACAGAAAACATGCAATGCTATGTCAGTATAATCAGAGGAAGCAACTAAGCATGTATAGGTAATTGAAAACTTTGAGAAAAACGCGGTTTTTCCCCTCCTGTTAAAAATCCTTTTTTCCTGCCATTCTCTACACATCTGTGTAAGTAACAACTCACCAGGTATCAAAGGTGGTTTGTCTCTTTGAGTGGTTTCCCACCGTGCTGCTGTCTGCTGGTAACACAGAGGTTCTGTTTGACACATTATTCTCTATGTATGTGCTCTCTGGACGTGGAGATGGAACTGAACAGAAAAATAACAAACAATATATCTTGAGCTTTGCCAAAAATCCCATCTTGCAGTTGCCTGCTTCTTTTCTACCTCTTTTACAGAAACAAGAGAGTGAAGACACAGCTGTACTTTATGTATGACTGAAAAAAAAGCACACTTTTTACAATTTGGAAAGCTGTTGGTTTATGATACTTGCAACATAGCATTAGGTGTAAAATGAGACCATCATCAGAACCTGGGGAAGTTGTTATTAGATTTGAGAGCATTTCTATCTGCAGGGAATCAGAAGTGCAATTGATATTTAAAAACAGGAAATAGAATAAACCACTGAAATGCTGCTATTAAAGACACAAAATACTACAGTTTTCACTTTGTCTTCACTTAGACCCTAAAAATAAAGTAGTACCCATCCTGAAAAAAATTACTTTGGATTTTAACATAACTAGAATTAAGAGATTATTCACTAAAAATGGAAGAATTAAAATCAGATATATATTTTTCAAACAGACATACTATGGTTTTGAAAACAGGTTACACATACCCAGAACATAAATTTATTAGAATTATGAATATCACCAGAAATACCTGCATTGGATTAAAAATTGATCAGACATTAGTTGCAGCATTACTGCAGCATCACACTACACTGGCTATCAAAATTGAATCTGTAAGATTTTGTTCAAGTTTCATAATGACTTTCTTTCAATAGCTTTTGCATATACTGCTATCAATGTATTACTTAAATATAGTATCATTTTTCAAAACCAATAATGAAGTCTTTAAACTAAAATATATTTGTTTCATAGATATAGTTGAAGATGAAGAAACCTCTAATTTATAATAAGGAACTGAATAAACCTCCGACCTACAGTTCCCTCAACACATGACTTACGGAAAGTCATTCTTCCTTGGAACTTCTGTTTTGCTACATATAAAAGAGAAGGATAATCTACGTCCAATTTTAGAAGCGTTTTAAAAATTAAGAAAAGCAACTAGGATTAAGGATTTTTAAGGATTCTCTATTGCATGTGCTATAAAACCTTATACTCAAAAGCATTGCTTAAAACAGTACAATCTTTAATATTGTACACAGGTTTTAAGACTGCAGTGGAACACTTGCGAAGACTGGCAGATCTTAACATGTCTAAATCAGGTCAACAGCCAACTGATCAACCTGAAGAGGATCAGTGGGAGATTTGTGTCTCTACTTAAGGTTATTAGGTGACTCATAATTGAATTGTAGCTGATTGGGACTTCTTAAAGTTCAGGGGAGTCCCACAAACCTCATAACACTTGCAGGGCAGTAATTAGCTTCTTACCAGCCTTGTCTGTTTCAAGAGGATTACCCAGGTTTAGCCATGTCGTAGCTGCTCAGGAATCACCATCTTTTGTGTACCATAACAGAAATCACAGTTTTTTACCATGAGAGCGGTGAGACACTGGCATAGGTTGCCCAGAGAAGCTGTGGCTGCCCTATCCCTAGCACTGTTCAAGGCCAGGCTGGGTGGGGCCCTGAGCAACCTGGTCTGAGCAACCTGGAAGGTGTCACTGCCCATGGCAGGCAGCTGGAACTAGGTGAGCTTTAAGGTCCCTTCCAACCCAAACCAGTCTATGATTCTATGATTAATATCTATTTGTGTGTATTTATGCACACACACATACATACACAAAAATATATATGCACATGCATGGTCCTGTTTTATTAATTTATCCTTAACTGGGATTATATAAGTGTGCTTTACTTGTAGGAAACCCTGATCTTTAGTAAGTCGAACAAAATAAATGAACTTAGGTTTTGAGCAGTTAAAACCTAGCATTACAGTTCCATGCACCACAGTATCTGAAATAGATCAGTAAAGTATGCCAATGTGATACAAGTAAAAATGTGTTAGATATAGTGTTAATAAGAACGTAAAATATGAATGAAAAACATTAATGAACTACTTACTCTGGTAATATTGATTTATTTTGTTCAACTTCCCCTGATAAATTACCTTTTGCTTTACCAGGTACTGCACTGGATATACTTTTCAATCGAAGTAGGTTATCATTTGCAAAGAAATAATACGATACCAGCACAGCTACTGCATAAAACCTAGCAGGTCAGCTCAGTCTCTGAAAGTGAGGTAACAATTCTTTTTCCAATGAATTTTTTAGTTGTTCTTGATACTTCACTGTGTCCATTCTACTACTTAAATTACATTCCATGTTAAAGTTCCTAATTCATTTTGAAAGATCCACCATAAAATTACCTCTGTAAAAGCTGCCAACTCTTCTCGGAACAGGGTCATTATACAGAATTCTATTCTCCTTAGTAGATGCTCCATCTTCTGAGTGTGGATCATGATATGCCCCACCCTAAACAAAAGAAGGATCAACTCTTTAAAATGAAAGATTACAAACTGATCTGCAGTTTTTAACCAGCATACATAAGCAAGAAACCCCAAACTTAACCACATACGATTTTCCTTTCATGGTATTAATAACTGTCAGCATCAACTCAGAGACTATGTAATCAACAATTATTTGGTTTTGCTGCTTGCTTGCTTTTTCCAAAATGACATTAACAAAATTTTCCCTCCTATTTGTAATTTTAAAGTCACGAGCATGATTCAGACCCTCAGATTTTTGCTGTGAATGAAACACGGCTGTAACATCTCTGGAGGAATCTTTTACTGGAGGCCTTGCTAAATTAATTTCTGATAGAATTGGTCACTCTGCTACTGGTAATCTTTAAAATGCAAATAGGAAATGCATGTAATTTGTGACAACTGATCACTAAAACACTTTCTCTCATCAGCTGTTATACAGCAGTACCTCGAGGCACCAACAGTCACGAAATCTACCTTATGCAAAATAAGAGGTGTTCCCGAAATAAGAAATCTATAAGCTAAATAAGTCAGACAGGATAGCAAAAACGAGTATCATAACCTCTAGCTTACTCTACTGAATGCAGTACCTCCTGGAAGTACTTGAAGCAAAAGCTTAAGTAAGCCCTTAGAAACATCCATATGCACGTAATTTGCCAGGAAATATGATTTAACCCCACTCTTAAATGCTGCAGTATGGACCAACCAGATAAAATTCAATGCTCTCTACAAGAACCCACAGGAAACTGTACTGAAACCCCCACAAGAATTTAAATCTACAATATCCAAGAAAAAGGTTAAAAAACCAAATCCACAAAAAAGCCCAACCAGAATTGAAAATTGTTATTTCAATTCACTTTACAAGTGACTCACAGAATCTATTTCACCTTTGTTAATGAAGACCTGGTCTCACTGTCACAGATAACACAACCCTTGAAAATGTGCCGAGAAGTGCAGCTACAGCACTGATTTAAATCACAGTTTGATACTTCTAAAATTTACAAGAGGTTGAAGCATTTGATTAGATTAGTATTTGTGTAACACATCTCTTCTCTGTCAGCAGTTGTTACAATTATAAAGCAGTAATAGCAACTTGTGCTTGATTTTCTTCTGCTTCTCCCCTTTTGTGTACATTTAAATTAAAACTAAAAAGAACCCTTTAAACAAGGGTTGTACTGACACTTGAAAAGCCCTAAAACTAATACTGAATGCAAGTCTGTTTTTCTTTCTTTTTTAAGTAAAACCTAGCAAACAAAGAATGTTTTTCTTTAAAGAGACTTGGTAGCGCTAAAGAGAAACCAGTGAGAAACTTGAAACACGGATGAGAGGAAACTTCACAAAATATGAGCAGAGAGAGAGGCAGAACCAGTAGATCTGACTAGACAAAAACATGTAATAGGGAACCAGTACAGAATCTTTGGGAACACTGATGTTATTCCCGATTTTTTAGTTCAGTAATCCTGAGGGAACTGAAGTTCCCTGATTTCTAATGCAGAAAGCAGAAGGAAAAAAAAGGGGGGAGGGTAGGAAAGAGCCAAAGAATGCCTTCTTTGTGAAAATGCCTTTACAAGTCATAAGGAGATTGACAATTTAATCCTGATTTATTATTGAAAGTAGTATAAACAAACAAAAACAGCTTTGCGAATTTACAGACTTGCCATCCTTTTCAGAAGAATATTTCTCCTTTCAGACTTCTGAGGGTTGAAATACAGAATTAAGGCTTAATTTAAAACATACTGACCATAAAGACAAAGGCAAGTCCTTTACAGATGATCAGGCATTCCAAAGCAAATGAAAATGAACAAAAACTTAAGCAATTAGATACACATCAATTCCTCTAATTAAAATAAAAATTTGTCAATCAATTATCAAAAAACAAATAATGGTCTGATGAAAACAATCTGCCTCCACATAATACGAAATTAAATCTAAATTACTTATCAAATTAATATCTGCTCCATAATGCAGAAGAAGATCCTAATGCATTGAAGTATACAAGGTAGCATGAGCTTTTATAATCAAAACCTTAAACAAATCAAACATCAAAATGTTGGTACTATTGCCTTTTTACAGTAACATCCCAAAGAATAATATTTAACCTGACTGAAATGAGAAATGACTACACACACGCACACAAAAAAGTTTTGAAATGGAGCTGCTGCAATCCTTTCTAACTAGCCTTTTCTTTTCTTTCTGCTTTTTGTTTGTTTGCTTGCTGTATTTCTCCTATTTTAGTGAGATCTTTTATTGTGTGTAAATACACACAGTCTTGAATGGAGGAGATGTGGTAAGTATGAAAAAACATATCGCACCTTTTTTTGCCCTGCTGGAATGAAGAGGCCACTGCTACCTGAACACTTTTTAATGGTATTTATAGACCACTATCAAGCCAGCTACACATAAACTAAGTAGGCAGAGTTTTTTAGTTTCTCATAATAAAGCATGATTTTAGACCTTAAATAATACTTGCAGCTCTCTGACTTCCTTCGAATTTGTCCACAAATCTGTACTAGGTGTTCTCTCCTTAGAAGTCACAGATGTACGTATAGAGAAATAAATATTTTTGTACTTCTCTCTGCACCATTTTGCTCCAATTTTGATCAATGTCAGAGCAATTTAAAGATCTGGGGACAAATGCAGTCATCTTCACACATCTGGTGTGTAAAGCATCAGAAATTCAGAAGTGTTGTGTCAGGAATGTAAGTCAACAGCAGAACTAGCCCCTTCTCTACTCATTAAATAATGCTCACAGCAAAACACAACAAGATATCTAGTGACAGTAACCCCTGTAAGGGATCAGTTTACTAGTGGCTTCTCCAGCATAAGACCTCAAGGCTAACCCAGTTATTTATCACACTAAGCAAAACTGGTATTGCAAGTTTTGATATTCCTCTAGTAAATTATGGCATTTCAGCAATAGCTTCCTGCTATAAGTGAGTGAAAATATTGCTTCAAAAATTAACATTAGCATTCATAACAGAAATACATGCAAACAGAAATACATACGAGAAAAGCTAAATAAAAACACAAATAAGGTTAATTAAGCAAAACAGTATGATAAAAATGTCATCAGACAATCTAGGTAAAGACTAGGAACCACTAATGAAATTTTGACTTCAGAAATAAGATTTTCTATTCTCACGTTTCAGTACTTCAAGAGGATGGCATTCATAGACCATTTCTTTAAAACAGTCTCTCATTTTGCACTTGAAATACTTAGCCCTTCTGAAAAGAACCAACATTCCTTGCCTTACAACACGACAAATAAACAAACAATTGCAAACAGAAGACAGAAAGCAGGACACTGTCCCACGTGAACTAAAGAGAGGAAGGTAAGCCTTCCATAATAGGCAACATTTTGAACTAACCCTATTAGTATCATCCGTACAGTCTTCTCGTGATGAGCCAACAGATCTTGTGAGTGACTTATGCTGCACCTGTGGAGATAACAGTTGCAGGCTGTTTGCTCTGGCTGCCATCCCTTGCCCTATGCTTAAGCCACCCTCTGAGCCCTTTGACCTCACTCTGTCCCGGCTCACATACATAGAGTGTCTATGAGGGCGCTGCTGTGAAGAAAAAGGACTGGTATAACCTAGACCATAGGAAAAAGATTCATGTGGAGCAGAGAGAGAGTGGGAATGGCTTCCATCCATGTGATCTGGCAGTTTTAACTCCTCCATTGTTTTGGAGTGTCTTGTTGGTGGTCTTCTGGTGTCCAGGGTACCCTCGCTGCGGTTATTCCTTCCAGATGGACTGAGCATAGTTCTGTTATCACTGTGTCGAGGAGCAGTTGGACTGGTAGGAGAGTTCAAGTCCATACAGCTGGATGGAAAATACCTACTGCTGTTTGGTTCTGCAGCTTGGGCTCTGGCCTCAGAGAGGTTGCCCACAGATTTTGAGTCTGTCAGAACCCCATGGCTCTTTGACTTTGTCCGATATGAAGGACTCTTAGAAGACTGTGGGATAGTATCAATATAGCTGTGGCGACTGTGCTTATCACCAGGTTGCAGAGTCCCAGTTTTGCTTTGAGAAGTTTCCATAAATGAGTGCCGGTTCTGCTGAGATCTGGTGTTAGACTTCAGGTATTTTGAGCCTGAACCATCAGAACTTTTTGGGTCCACATTAAAATCAAATTCTGTTTTTGCCTTTGTTTCCTTTGGGCTGAGAAGATGTGGCATGTTATTATTGGCTAGATCCTTGTTGCCAGATCCAGGGTGTGTTGCTTGATTTTTTTGCATGCATTGGACTATGTGCAGCTCCAGAAAGGTTTCCATTTAGAAAGCTTTCATTTGCTGGAAGACCCTCTTCTCTTGGCCCACCAGCACCTAGCGCCTGTATATCCTTGCTGTTTGATCTGTGGTGTGACTGCAAAGCAGAACTTTTGCTGGCTTGATTTCTACATTAAAATGCATAAAGAAGCATTAATATACCATATTACATATTCATGATATAATAATTTCAACAAAAGTACACTAATTTCAGAAAGGAGTTGTCATTTAAAACCACAAAATTTAACCGTAGTAAGATCAAATACTGCCAACTAGGCATCAGCAGCTCCACTTAAATAACAGATTTGCAAGTGTTAGTACATTGTTGTTTCTTTCTGGTTATATCCTGATGGAAAAAACTTAGCTTTGGTTAATGGATTTTGCTGACAAAGAAAAATAGGAGGATATAAAATCCAATCATAGAAATTCAAACATATATTTACACATTTATGCATGTAATATATGTACACATCAATATGTAAACACCACATTATGAAAATTAGCTGTATATTCATTAAAAAAAATCTTAAATACACCTGGCATATCAAAGTGAAGGCTAGAACAATAAAGTATGTCAGCAGTGTAAAAAAACTCGATATAATCAATGCTCCAGGCCATCTAATGTATGCCTGATTTGGAGGGGGAGGGGAAGGGCAAAAGAGGTTATTGTGCTGCTAAAGACATCCAGATAGAGTGAGCCTGAGCTCAGATCAGCAGAGCAAGCCCTGTAACACCAAACCTAAACCCATGTCTACCACAGAACTCCAGCTTTTTTTGGAACTTGGTACTATCCCAGTTCTTGGCACGCTAGCTCACCTCCAAAGCTGCATCCAAGACGTTTAGCAATCAGACTGACTTGGTCCAGAGCTACTTAGTGATGTCCTTAACCTCTCCTCTGCTTTGGGATTATGGGACTGAGATATGAGTTGGTTCCGCAAACACTCAGCCTGAACTTATTTGAGCAGGATTTATTATCTCAGGTGTTCTGGCATAAAACCAGTTCTGCTTCTGGACTTACTCTGGCACTGTAAGCTAGCCATGTCTGAGCAATGCTGTAGCTGTACTTGTTAGCCCTGATGGATCTAGGCAGGCTAGGTTAACTTAACTTACAGTTGACTTATTTCTGTATCAAATCTATGATAATGTAACTCAGAGATATTACTGGGTGTTAAAGCAAAAGCTCACTATACAGATGAATTTGTACCTTTGTTGATCTTGTTGATAATTATATTTGGATAATGCTAGCCATTTATACACCTAGGATTTTTATATTACACTCCATTACAGATTATAAAAATTTAGCAATTTTAATGGCAGTTTAAAATATTTTTTAGTTAAATGAAGTTTGAGGGTTTTTTAACTTAGAAATATGAGGAATATAGTAATTTTAAATCAAGCTGCTGGGCAAGCCTTTTAGGCAGGAAGTTCCCCAGGGATCTATGTTTTGATGTGGCCTTTTTCTGATGCCAAATCTCTAATATTAAAACTTCTCTCCTAAGAAGATAACTCCTATCTATAGGAGCAGCTAAACATTTTGGTATTTAGCTCTGAAAAAGTACAGAGTGTATATTCCATCTTCCCAAATCTTAAAAAGGGTAATTTTTTTTTAATCTCACAGGAAGAACCACTAAAAAAACCACGGCTAGGATTAAAATCCACTATTATTCTGCTATACTTCAGAGGGTAGCCTTTATGAAAGCTTTTGTCAGAGAAATACCATGAGGCTTTTCTTACTGAAGTCTCTATCCACCAGTAAACCTGGTTCCTTGATGTATTAAAACCACTTGGCTTCTCTCAAGCTATGTGGGTCTAACAAGGGAGTTGCTGAGCAAATATACCCTGCTTTAAGTTCACGTAGACTACACTTGATTCACAACAGCAGAAAAATTTTGTTCATCCACAGTTTGGGGCATGATCAATGCACACAGTTTTCAGGACACTTAGCTGCTAAAAATCTGTGCAAATTTTAAACTTTCAAATATCAAAACCTTGGACAGATTTGCACATGTACAATAATGGTAGCATTCCAAAGAAAAGAGCATTCCTTTGGAATCTCAGTCACCCTCCAAGCCACAAAATTCCTAGTGTTGTTCAAGAAAAAGGCTAACATGTTTTTAAGACACATAAGCCGACTTAATTTTCCTTGTCATATGCAGAAATGGCTTCAAAGTTGTCTTATTTTTAAGTTTTTTTTTACAGAAAGCATTCAGCCTGATGCAAAACGTTAGCAGAAATTTCAGATTGAATAGCTATAATACAGTAAAACTGTGCCTACCTCCTTTCTTCAGACAGTCAACATGGAACAGTATATATGTCTCAATATGCCTAAACGGTCAAACAACTACTTTTCTTGTAGATGGTGGTTTATGTCAGCATGATAGCAACTCACTGGCAGACCAGTGAGATGACTACGTTTACCTGTTCGATAACTGTGTTGCTGTCTGCGTGGTAAGGTTTTCTTTTAGCTGACCGCGAAGGTGAGCTCCCACAGCGATCCAAGAGTCTTTGGGTTTGAAATGAAGGATGGTTCAAACATTGTTCTGTCAAATATCTGTCTGCTGGATCTAACTTCAGTAAGTTCTTTGGAAAACAAATCCCAAAGTTTAAATGTTAGTATCTGTATTTGCATCAGCGAAAAATACAACAAAATTCAGAACATTATTGGGATAGTTTTTTAATCTACAGAGTTTCTGTGATTTGATGCAACTGCTAAAATAATTTCATGTAGCATTAAACTATATAGGCTACAAGATAAACACTTAAAAAACCCCTATGGTCTACTTAAGAGATGCAAGCTCTCCGTCTTGCTTATAATGAAACATATATATGTATATAATGAATATATGTATGCATACATATAGTTATACATATGTGCTTAAAATGTTTAAAACACAAAAATAACTAAAAACTTAAAATATGTTTTATGTATATACCTACACATGTTTTAATCAGATATATTTTAAACATATTTTTCAGGATATAACTTGCAAAAATGTTTTTTAGAATGAAAAATATTACATTTACTACTAACAAAATGCTGCAATGAAACAGGCTTAACAGACAGAACAAGCATATGGTAACATTCTCATCTAAACAAAAATAATCTTTTAAAATTACTATTTAAAAAAAAAATACAAATATAAGAGGTCTGTTTTTCACTCCTAGGGTTCAAGTACACCTGGTATAACAGTAGTCTGAGAAGTCTGAAACGTTTCTTAAAGGAACAGGGCAAAACAAAACTTATCTTGGAATATTTGAACATGCACTGCTGTCAGCAAGGATGAAAGTCTGAATGGCTATTAAGTAAAAAGAACAACTATTTTTTAAGAGTTATATAGGTTGACTAGAGAACAACACTGTGTACATGTGCATGTGTATACACACATGCTGTGCATATCTGTATATGCATTAACATTGTATTCGGCTACTTGACCACAAACTGTCTTTCCCTTCACAGGATCTAGGCATTTCAAAATTAAAAATGCTCAGGAAATAAAGCAAGTGGCAAGCTACATTCCTGCGTAGCCTGGACATACAGAATGCAGCATCTTCCTTTCTCAAATGACAAACTGTACCAAATGATTAACTCCTCTTTCCTCCTTGGTGACTATCACTACAGTGATTAGTGATTAGTGACTACAGACCAAGATTTCTAAACTATCTTGGTAGCAATTTCCTAGTGCAACTGCTGGAGAAGCAAATCAGCCAAGGGTAAAACTTCATTCTACTTGCCTGCTGCTCACCAGCAGTAAAGTATTGGTGACAAATCAGAGAAGACAGTCTGTAATGACCATGAGATGATTAGTTAGGAGTCAAAGGAAAGATGGGAAAAGAAGCACCAGGGATGGGACCCAGGATAGCAAACTTCATCTTCTAGAAGAAATTACTGTGCAAAATCTCTTGAAAAACAGCCATTAGATCAAAGGTATGCAAGAAAGCCACTTGATTTTTTAAGACAATTTTTGAGAGTTCAGTAGCAAAGCATCAAATTGTACAGAAGATCTCAAAAATTTGCATAAGGTCAGGTTGGCTAAACAAGGAGTTTCTTACTGGACAAAAATGCAAAACGGGAGTGTATTAGAACTAGAATCAAGGACAAGATACAAAGGAGAAGACTATAAAAGCACTGTGTTAGCACAAAGGTTAGGCCACTTTCAAAGGCCCAAGTCCAGCTGGAGCTAAGGCAAAGGAAGAACATCAAGGGTAGAAAGAAGGGGTTCTACAAATATTCTAGTAGTTAACTACTCGGAGTAAATGCATGTCTGTGACTGAACGGGGGAGACAACTGGATGACAGATGATATAAAAAAGACTGAAATACTCAATGCCTTTTTGCCCAAGTTATCACATGTTCCCAACCCCAAAATACATACTTGAAAAACAGCATGATTTGTGAAGAAGAGGGAAGGAGAGGAGTAAAAAACCAACAGGGCCAGATGGGTGCCTCTTCATTAATCTAGCCCAGAAATGCTCTCTAAACAGAGCTACATCAATAACTCATTACTTTAGCTGGCATAAGTTGAAGTGTAGGTTACTGAATAATCTAGTAATCAGATCTGAGGTATCCCTGGGAATGTAGATAATGAGAAACACACCAAGCGTATATGCCAGACTATCCAGTGTCTGGAGAAGAGACAGACATACAGCAAAGTATTTGCAGCATTTGTAGCATGCAACTTAACCACAAGTCTCTTCAGTTCCTTGTAGTCTTTTGCTTATTCTTTCAAATGTTCCGAGTCCTGAAGTAGGTAATGTAGGTCAAACACAAAGTATTCCCTGTACAGAATCCCTGACCTTTCCCACCTCATAGGGAGAAATATGGACAGAAAACTTGCTTCCCTAAAATTCCAGTGCTTCATTTCGCAGCTTTGTAACTTTTAAATCACACCAAAAGAACCCAGAAGACACTGAGATAACATGAAAATTAGGATAAAATTAAAATAAACCCACATCAGCATGTGTAACAGTTGTCTGAAGAATGATTGTTGAAATTGCTGTTCTGCAATATCTGCTACTACAGCTTGAGCTACAGCTAACCATGATGCCAGAAAAAAGTTTCTGTGAATTAAAAAATAGAAGAGAATGTATAATATCAAAACCAGCAGGTTTTGAGGTACCTAATTTTGCAGACTCCATGAAACCAAGATAAAAGCTATGCTGACTCTTTTCATGAGGCAGGGAGATTAAATGAAAGCAATTTGAACCAGTTGTGTTGTAGAAAAGAGCAGAGCAAATTTGGTGTATTTCTGCTGGCCGCATCAGTACTGCTAAAAGCAAGTAAACACACAAGTATATCCCAAAGCAGCTGACCTTTGGTTTCCAAGACAACTGGCACAGATGGGCTTGGGACCACCCATTTAATTTAGAATTGGTTAACCATAGCCACGCTTCATACTTGTCCCAGATTGCCTTTAATTCTTAGGTGGTATCCTCGTGATTCTAAACCTAATTTTTGACATTATAACTTCTTTTTTTGGCTTACTGTGGATGCAGTAATGGAAGGGTTGTACTGCAGCTTACCATGTGATCTTCTTATAGTATAATAATAAAAACAATAATACATGTTGCATACACAGACACATGGCACAAATATATAGCACTATGCTTTACAATGTTTGGCTATTTTGAGGGGAGACAGTTTACCCTAATCCCTTGCAAGAACTCTCTCAGGACCATGTCCTAGTTTGGCCATGGGTAATTAGCTGACTTGCTCCAAAACAGGACTGAAGAGTAACAGTACACACACTGTGTAGAGGTGAGGGACAGCAGGCAGATTAAGGGTTTAGATTAAAAAAAAAAGAAATACTGTGCTTCAACTTTGTCTTTGACAACTGTCCACATCCTCATGCTATTCCAACAACAAACAACTCAGGTTAGCCTAGATACTCTGTAGATTTACCTAAATTTCTTACTGGTTGAGAGCTCATACTCCAGCATTACTCAGGTGACCTGTGCGTCTGAATGTATGTCAGTGTGAATGCATATTGCTGCAAATGATGGTGATGCTTTTTTTTTGTATTATATATTGCTTATCAAATCAGTCCAACTTGAACACTCTCCTGGCATTTGCAAGGGGTGTTTCTTCCTTATTCCAAGGAAACATCGAGCCTTGCTACAAACAATGGTGATACCAAAATATCTCAAAGGAAGCTCGCAAGTACTTTTAAGATGTATTATATTGGGAAACAAATATAGAAAGTCACATCTTTCCCTACATATTACAGACAGAAAATAAAACACATTTTCCTACCTTCATAAGATCAAGCAATACACCACTTAAGATTCCCAAGTATCTTCTCTCTAAAGACTGTGGATGATTGACTGCTGGAAACTGTAAAAATAATATAGCATAAATGTACTAGCAATGTAAACAAGGTATACATGAATATGGTATTTCAAAACCAGAAATCACATAATGAATCAAGGCATGTAATTAATAGGAATCATCGGCACTGAAAGAGTTAGTGAATCATGAAACAATAAAATAACATTATAATGAAAACAAATAACTGTTAATGTAGAACACGCATTTGTGCATCCAAAGAAAGTATTCTTGATTAGCAGGGCAGTCAATGAACTTCTCTCAAATAAGAAATAATCAATCTAGTTTTATAAACGTGTTTGTGGCATTCTGATTAACAAAAGGTGGGAGGTTAGACTCAGAAATGACCTAAGTAATGCATACTTCTAAAAGATTAGAAATAGCTTTGAGATAATTTGAGAGAGCAAATACAGTATTAAATAAATGCTAACGATTAACAGACATTTCCATCATGGTTTTAGTGAAAAACATCAAAACCCCAAAGGTTTAAGACTCAGGATTACTCCTGTGGTTGTGCTGCAGTAAGAACTGGCAACACCATGAGAAGTAGTGCACACTGCTGGAGGGCATCTTTTGTCAACTGGAGTCTGGACAAAACCTGATAAAGGCAGTATTTGAAACTAACCCTGCCTAGAAAGAAGAAAAGGAGAGGCACAAATGATTTGAAGAGAGAAAAAATGAAGCACAGATTTATTTTTTTTTTGCTTGCTTTGTTAGCAGGGCAAAAGTAAAACAAAGAATTTTTCTTCTTATCAAATGGAAGTTGCTATTTCATTGCTATAACGTACCAAGTACAATGTGTTGAAAAGAAACAGATAAAGATCCATTTCTTGACTGCATTGAACTGACAACAAACAAACTCATTTCAGCGCTGTAAGTTAAAATTTAAAACCTAAACATATATGCCAGTGTTTTCAGAAGTAGAAATTAGGGCTGGATTTGCAACAGAGGCATAAAAACCCTCATGGATCTAACTTATGCTGATTTCAGAGAAACATGCATTTGAATACCAGAGAAGGCTGGAAAAAAGACAAACCAAACCAAACATCAGCCAGCCTATTGCATTAATCACCGTTTATCCACAGCTATGCAACTGAGATCCAGAGCTTTGTTAGCAGTTCAGAGAGTTGTGGAATTTGCCTAATACTATGCAAGTGTTTCAGTTGCAACCTGGCTTGATCCCATCCACATCCTAGGTATTTTCTAAAAAGTCCCCTTAAGCTAAGACATTAAAGCAAGAATACTGACAATAGGAAACACATAATGCTCTTGCCTACAGGTACATGAAAGCCATCATTGTATGTTCAAATGGGCTCAAGTCATACATAAAATATACCCACATAAAATACTGAGTTATGGTTAAAAATCACTGAAAATACAAGAAAGCAATAACATTCAAGTCAGTGATTGAGACAAACAATAACAACAACAACAAAATATCAACCAAGATGAAGATAATTTTTTTACATGGGTGTTTGCTATGGTATTAAAACATATGAGAACTATGTTTCATCTAAAAATGCCAATGAGCACGAAGTATTGAAGCCTTTCATTCCTTTACTTTTACTTTTGCATTTTTCAGCTCTCACATCTAGGGCTTGCCTGTATTTACATGATCACCTTCCTCAGATTAAATACTACCATCAAACCTACGCTTTAAAGAGCAACCCAGAACTAACACTCGTTTTCAAAAATGCATTTTATTTGGAAGCAAACTGCACTGCGTGTGCACTACATACGTGTGTTACACCACTATGAATTGCTGCCCATTGGCTGTACTAGCATTATTTTTCATAAATTACATTACTGTGAGCTTTGAAGGAAAATGAAAGAACATGAGTTTAAATATTTTTGTTCCTATATAGTCTCTACAATTCTCTATCAGTCTCTATAATTTTCTTTCTACTCTGCTTTCTTTCGAAATGGCTTACTAGTGATTGAGAATTTTTAAGTCCTAGGCTGCTGTGTTCATCTTAGGCATCAATTTAGGTGAATCACAGCTTTCATGCTTCCTCCACTATTTACATGAACCAAGTGGCAAAACATACTTGTTTTTATGCAGATTGACTATCATAAAGAAGATTTTACATCTGGAATGATCAAGGAAACATGAAAATGTACCAAAGCCATGCAAAGCAGTAATAAGAAATGGCTATTCACTGGAATCGTTCAGATTCTCCAGCTTATTTATAATTTATTTGTAGAACAATATTTACAGCCCTACATTATCACTCACATTCCACAAAGGCATGAGCCTATTGATACTTTATGATCCCATATTATTTTTTTTTCCTTAGGCATTCAACATTCCATGGATATTTCTTCCTCAGAAGGACTGAAAACAGATTGCTAATATCCCCGAAACCTCAGAACTGACAGAAACTGTGTACATATATATATATATTCTTGGAGGAACTGAGCAGGAAAGACAGAAGTTTGTAAATGTACATCTGTATACATGTGCATGTGGTGCTGGAGTGTTGTATTAGAATTTTAAAAATCCCATGCTATAGTATGGCAGTACTCACAGCTACAGTAATGTAGAAATTCACAAAACCCTCAACATATGGATAAACAATTCCACAGCATGGCTAGCTTCAATCTTGTGAATACCCAGTGCCAGATCCAGCTTGTAAATAATAATTTGCATGATCACAGCTTACCTTCCATCTAATATGCTATAGAAAATCTTCCATGATTAAACACTATGCTACATTCAGAAAAATGTACTTTTAAGGTTGTCTTATAGCATGAATCCCATTATTTAACTATTAAATATCACATTCAGAAACAATTTTTTTTCAGTATTTTCATCTTTAAGCCATTATTCAGATTTTATTTATGTGTTTAAAAAATACTCTCTATTAGAAGGCATATGTCACTGTCATCATCACTAGTATCCTAACTTTACAGATTGAGCTAAGAAGGCAGCAACATGTTTGAGGGCATGTAAAAAACCACAGATCCAGGATGAGAGCAGAGACTCGTAACTCTTAACCCTGTGTTAATCACATTAAGTCCATGCTCTCTTCTTGAATTACTATATTTTAAAGCTACAAAACAAAGATACTTCAATCTCATCCCAAGACATTACAGAGCGTTTATCCAAATTACATAACACTGCAAAACTAAAACTGCTGTAAAACACTTGAAGAAGCAGTAATTTGTTTTGCTTACAACTTTTAAAGCATTGCTTTCCTGATAAGGGGTTATAAATTTTTTAAACAGGAAATCCTATCCAGCCCACTGTTCTAGACAGGATCAAATACTAAATAGGAACTTGCAAGAAATGCTCATCTAATAGTTGTTTTAAACCCTTCACCAATGGAGATCTACAAACTTCAACATAAACTCTTAGGAATTAGCTATGCTAATAACTAAAATAATTATCTTAACACTTTACCCCAAGTATTTATTTTCTTATCATCATCAGCTAAACCCAATTGATGACAACTTTTAGGACACTTTAACACAACCAGGTCCCTTCTCTTTCCCGTTATCATTCTCTAAATTTTCTCTTTTTCAGGGTGAAACTCAAATCTTGAGTCTTTAGCACAGATTAGGTCTTCTAAAACCTTTCTATGCCTTTTTACAGGTTTTTACATTAATGATATCAGACCACTTGTCAAGATCAAAGATTCACCTTTCTAAGCAACATTCACAAATAAAAAAATGCTAACCAAACCTGAGTTATAAGGAAACATGAGTACAATCACTGACCAGGTATTGTTAAAGGTAACAGAGCTATTACTTATGTATATTGCTTCTGGGATTTTGCCATACTGCACATACCAGCTTGAGCAGCTTCTTCACACTAGTGGGTCTGTCATTACATGTTATTAGCAAATCCCTGAAAGGGGAACAATGTTAGCACTAGGAAGAGCTTTTTCACTCAGGTGGCTTACATCAACTCTCCAGGACTATAAGTCAAAAGGCAAAATGCTCTTCTGCCATGACAGCAGCATCTATGGCTTAGATTATTCCAACACAGTAGCCTTAAGATAGCAGGCATGAATTTTCCACAGCTTGAACTGACAGAGCTATACCACTAAACTTCATATTGTAAACCTTACAAGGTAATGCTAAGCTGGGTATAAATGCTAACTTGCGTGTCAAAAAAGTAAAAGAAATGAAAGAAACATTTTTATTCAACTTTAAGCAGTACAAATAACACATTTATAAACTCAGTACTGGTGTGATCAGAATTTTACTTCAAATTATGAATGCCTTGTAGTCTAAATATCCTATACTTACACAGAAACACACGCAATACATTTACATTGCAATACATTTACATGCAATACATTTACATTGCGCATTATGGCACAATGTAAATGAAAAGAACCTTCACAGCAAGAACGAAAATACTGTAAATACTGTGTTAGTAAATAAAATAATGAAAGAAAGAACAAAGCTTTCTCTTACCCTCAAGCCATGGAAGCGTGGGTTGCTATAGAACAGCTTCATCTGCTCAGCTGGAAGCGGGCCTAGCACCTTCTGAATGGTAAAGAGTTGGTCAATCTCACTCTCACCAGGAAACAAGGGCTGCCCGTCACTCAGCTCTCCCAGGATACAGCCTACAGACCACATATCCACAGCCTTTCCATAAGGGGCTCTGTAAGTGAACACACAATGTCTTTCACCAACTGACACTGTCTTCTTACTGAGCTGTTTCAATTTACAGGCCATATTTCCCATGGCCTGCTTCCTTACAACACAAAAATAGACTTTGATATTAAAGAAACTACCTCAAATACCAAGCCCTCTGCTTTCTGCCATGCTGTATCACTGCTTGAGATGGCAGGAGCAGAATTCTCAAGTACCACAAGGGATCTGGCTACCTTTGTGAAAAATCTTATGCACAAGAATAGACTGTCTGGCTGTGAAGCAGTTAGCATTCCCAGTTAAAGTACCATTAACTTCTCTGCTCTCCAAGGGGTTAATGACTCTGCTCTATTTCTGTATTATAGCTTTTTTTCCATTGAGCTTAACAGGTGATAGACATCCTGGGTTTGGCCACTGGGAGAACAGAAATGATATGAAATCTTTGCTGCAGCATTCACACAGTGAAAATTTTAATTAGAGAGAAAACAGAATGTCCCTGAAAACTATTCCTTAAAAAACACAGGTGAGGAAGCAGTGAAAGCATCATAAAATAGGTAATTCCTATTTTGGAGCAAAATCACAGGACAGGGTTTGGGGAGGAATTCTGATGTGTAGCCTCTGTGTGCACAAGTAATGTTTTGTGGTAAGGAAGATGGTACTTCATATTTTAAACAAGTAGTAACAAAAGATGCTAGGTCAGCAATTAAGGTACTTAACAGAAGAAGAGGCAACATGGATACTCTAGTCACGAGAGACTATGGACTTGAAGATGGTTTGTAAGACATGTAGGACAAAATCGGAATGTAGAGAATGGAAGTTTGTGTGAAGAGAGTTGTCGACTACTGTAACATTCATTCTAAAGTCACAAACATAGAAGAAATAGAGAATAGCCGAAGAGGGACTCTTCATCAGGGACTGTAGTGATAAGACAAGGGGGAACAGGTTTAAACTTAAACAGAGGAAGTTCAGGTTAGGTATAAGAAAGAAGTTCTTTGCTGTAAAGGTGGTGAGGCACTGCAACAGGCTGCCCAAAGAAGTGGTAAATGCTCCATCTCTGGCAGTGTTCAAGGCCAGGCTCGGCAGAGCCTTTGGCGACATGGTCCAGGCTGAGGTGTCCCTGCCCTCGGCAGAGGGATTGGAACTAGATAATCTTAGGGTCCTTTCCAACCCTAACTAATCCATGAGTCTATGACAGTTTATGATTTTAACTCCGTGATCCTGTTCCTCAGCAAGTTTGTTTAGCTGCCTACCTCAACTGTACAACAGGTAATGCATTACGTACTTGTGGTTGTTCATTGTCCTACTACAGATTGATGCAATTCCTTTTCTGTATGCTTGAGTTCTTGCTTGTTGAATTTGTAAAAAAATTTCATAAACATCCACCTTATTTCAAGAATCTCTGTTGGATGTTTAGGTTTTGAGCAGAATGACTGGAGAATCCTTCTCATGTGAAAGAAAAAGCATATAAAAAGAATAAAGACTGGAACAAAAATTGAACTGAAACCATATCTCAGTGACTCTCTTTCTGAAACTCGTAATCCAACAACTCGGCCTCTGTTTCAAGATATTTTTCAGTTACAGCTGGCTTGCCTATTTCTGGAATAAGACAGCACCAAGAGTTGGAGGTGACAAATCCTATGCTAAATCTGTTCCCTTTGCTTCTTCCTTAAGATGTTCTTCAATAAATTCTTACTGGCTAGTAAAAAGCTAGCATCATCTTTCTGAGCCTTTACCAGCACTTCAGCAGTGCTGGTAAAGCATAACTGGAAATGAAAACCAAATTATAGTTTTGACTGAAAGAATGAAAAGGAGCATAGTGTGGTGAAAGGTGTACTACCATTGCTATGTGACATCTATCACAAGGCTCATGGAATATCTTGAGCTACAGGACTACCATGGAAACCTCTTATGAAGGGAATGGGCAGGCAGAAATCTGAACTATAATGTTATAATTCAGCTTCATATTTTAACCAGGTAAACACTGCTCAGCTCAAGACATCAACATGTCAATGATTCATACTGACTTACTGGAAATGGAAAAAAATTAGTGAAAATCTGAAAGCCTCTTGAAATACTAAATGTTGTTTAAATCAACAACAGCTCTCAACAGGGTAAATCTTAGAAAAGGGGCTTGAAAAAAACAATATAAAGAATCAGCCAAGATTTATCATCATAGTTCTACAAATTGTACTTACCCGAGCAAGAGTTCAGGTGAGCGGTACCATCTGGTAGCCACATACTCTGTATAGTTAGCATTGCTTCCTTCAGAGAGATTACGAGCAAAGCCTGTCAATGAAACAGTGTGAAAGATTATATCCTATTTTAAATACAACATACTTAGCACCACAGATTTTGGCATTTAACAGATCACACCTATTTATATACAAGTGAATTGTTTACAACTAGTGTAGAATGATTTCTGCAACAATTTCTTGTCCACGGAATTGCAAGCTTTTATTAGCAAAACAGTGAAAGTGAGCATGTTTGCTTCAATGACTGCTTTATTGTGTACTCTCCTCAGAAGTCTGTGGAGTTTTGCTGTTACTTATGGTGCTTTGCCATAATCAAACCAGATCGATAAAAGTTACCTGTCAGTATGTCATGCAAGTTATTGAACTATTGCCACTAACTGTGACTGAGATGCTGCTTGCAGAATTCATAACATTAGAAACAATGCTCTTCCAGTCACAGACCCTAACCATTACAGTCTCACTGCATTCAAAGTTTTAAATTGGTCAAGAAACTATGCATTATTCTCATCTAAGGACACTCTGTCCCCGAGAGCAAGACTGACTGACCTGTAGTTAGGATGCGGCATTAAAACTTGGTCCAAAATTCACTTCAGTGAAAACTCTATCAGTCTTTCCCTAATTCCATGAGTGATGAAGAAAGAATAAAAATTCCAAAGTGTTGCAGAGGTATAAGGCATAATTTAATTTTCAGAATCAGTAAGTGCTACTTCAATGCAAAATTCATTTTTCCTTGTATCTGAGTTCTTATGCAGAAGCTGCCCTGCCAAAATCTCTTTTCCCTCACAACTTTGGTTGTAAGGTTGTAATTTTCATTTTTTATTTTATTCTTTATTTTTTTTTATTCTGACAGTGTATCTCATTTGGCAGCTTTGTGTGAGGGAGCCCAGCCATTATTATTATTAAATACTGATTTGAGAAAAAAATGATAAATATGTTAATGGCATAGGCTACAACTGTTGTTCCTGTCAAGATAGCTCTATCTTCAAGAGTTCATAAACTAAAAGGCATGTATGACGAGGAACAGATATTTCAAAGTTGCCCAAAAATAATAATTGGTTTGTTCCCATAAAGTCTAATGAACATTACTGATGCTGCTGGAGAAAAGCTGGAGGGGAATTTTTTATTACTTGTAACACTGGGATTGAGTGAATTTCTAAACATTACTATATTTAGAACTGGTTAGGCAGCCCTGTATTCTGTTTCAAATTACATGACCTATCTGAGTAATCTTGTCAGTGAAAAATCTTTCATTCGTGTGTTTAAAGAAGAGAGGGAAGATAACCAAGTGCTACACTGAAGAACTGGGACTGCCAAAATGAACAGTGGGAAGCCCCAAACTGAAGGGGGGTAGAAAATAAGGAAAGGTGTGACATGATACAAATAAACTCATGTGCTAATGTAACGCATGAGCCTGGAAGCCCACAACCTCATGTGCACCAGAAAAATCAACAAGTCAAGGATGCACCCTCCTCCCTCCAAGCTAGTTTATTGGAATCTTGTTGCGCTCAGGAGCTCCTATGTCCTGACAACACCAGCAGCTAACGCAGTCTGAAAAATCAGCCCTCAATTTTACAGGCTAGGCACAGCATGGATTTGATGTGGCAAGACAGAAAGGAATATTACTGTCATGGGCTTCTTTGTTGGGTGATGTGAGAAACCATTCTATGGATTCACTACTACACATCGACTCTATGACATCATGCTTAAAGGTGATGGACAGAATAATTCAAAAAGCATCATGCTTCCTAAGGACCGTTTTTTTTTGTTTGTTTTTTGTGGTGGAGTTAGGTCGTTGTTTCTTCTTCCAAATTGTGCTGAGGTATCAGGAACAATCTTTTGATACAAAATAAGAGAAGGTAACTAAGGAGAAGATGAGACCCAACTCTAAACAGTGAGAAGAAACAGATTGGAAGATCAAGACAGAAGATGATTTGGGTGAGAGCAAGTATGAAAGCAATAGCACTTGCAAAAACATCATGATACACGAAGAGAGAACAAGAAACATCAGAATTTTCAAGGACGGACTTTAAACAGCTCAGACCACAGTAAGAGAGATGTCAAGAAAAGAGGTGTAAGGAAGAAAGAAGACTGAATTTCTTACAGAGAAAATTTATAGAGAAAATAAGGCAAATTTAAATTAGACATAAAGTAAAACATTCTAATATTAATGACATGTTAGTACTTTAATATACTCAACATAAAAAGGACATGGAACTGTTGGAATAAGTCCAGAGGATGGCCATGAGGATGATCAGGTGACTGGAGCACCTCCCGTATGAAGTTAGGCTGAGAAAGTTGGGGCTGTTCAGCCTGGAGAAGAGAAGGCTGCGTGGAGACCTCATAGCAGCCTTCCAGTATCTGAAGGGGGCCTATAGGGATGCTGGGGAGGGACTCTTCATTAGGGACTGTAGTGATAGCACAAGGGGTAATGGGTTAAAACTTAAAGAGGGGAAGTTTAGATTGGATATAAGGAAGAAATTCTTTACTGCAAGGGGGGTGAGGCACTGGAATGGATTGCCCAAGGAAGTGGTAAATGCTCCATCCCTGGCAGTGTTCAAGGCCAGGCTGGGCAGAGCCTTTGGTTGACATGGTTTAGGGTGAGGTGCCCCTGCCCATGGCAGGGGGGTTGGAATTAGATGATCTTAAGGTCCTTTCCAACCTTAATCATTTATGGTTACTAATAGATGCTTAGAAACAGTTGGTAACCACCATTATTCTGAATTTCAAGAGAAAGCTAAGTGAACACCTGTCAAGAATGACACAGGCATTCTTAATCCTTTATTTGAGTAGGTGGAAGAACTAGAGAATTTCTTGAGGTCTTTTCCAGTCCTGTGTTTCAAAATTTCTATGCTTACACATTGTGCAGAGATTAAGAGATTGCTAAAACAAGTAATTCTGAAACCCTGGTGTTGAAACAGCAAGCACATTAATCAGAAACCCTATTCCCAACAGTCAGATGCATCTGCTATAATCGGCATTTTGTACTGTTCTCTTTTTTCCCCTCCTATTGGCAGAAAGGACACCCACACAACATGTGTCCTGGCAAGCACCACATTCAATCTCATTTTTATCTAGCACGATATGTACAGAACACATGGCACAAAGATTAGGAAGAACTATCTTGTTAAAAATTCATGAACTTTTCTATTTAGACTGTTTTGTCCAGTGTGCTATTCAGAAACATCTAATTACTTCTATATACACACTGGGATGGATGCATAAACCTCTTTGCACATATTGTCATATAAGGAATGTGGCACTGTATGCAACAAGTACCTGTGTTCCAAAATAAGAATAAAGTTAGGTACATTGACATTTTATAAGGTGAATTCTTATCTTCTAATCTGTACATGTTCAGGAAACACTTGTGGCTAATATTGTTCTGACAGATATTTTACAGGAATAGCTTAAGCTACTAGCAATAATGTCAATTAGCCATAAGACTAAAAAATTAAAACTGATTCCAAATTATAAGAGTTACTTGGAAATTTAAATTCAACTAAATCTAAAATATTGATCAAAATTCACATTAACACACATAAATAGTAAGAAAAACAGAAATTCCCACAATTAAGTCTTGTTTCCCTGTGACTGTGCTGAGCACCATGAGTACATTGTGTTTGCATGTATTTTCCAACAGCAGAAGGAAAATATGGGTGGAGCATACAGTGTGAGCAAAGCAATGGACCACGAATGTCACTGTGAGTAGAATTCACATCATCTACTGAGAGAACTGATGTCCAAAACACAACTGCACCATTTGCTCAGCTTTATATTTTCCTGCAATACTGTTGCACAGAGGATGTTGACATGAGTTCACATGCAAAGATCTGTTAGCTGATGGCATATACCAACTCTAATGGTGAATGTTACTTGAGGGAGGGAGGGCGAGGGCCAGGGAAGGCTCTTCCCTAAGGACAGGGAAGGAGCTGAGGGTGAACAGTTCCCATAAGGACCTCATTGGGTGTTCTTGCCTGTGATGCCGTTAGCCCTGATTGGAGCAGACACTGCTTAAGGGCAGGTGTTGCCTGCTGACTGGTTACTAAACTCTGCGAAAGACAGTAATTGGGTCCTGTGCTCCCTAACCAGCCAAAGCTAGCGTGGGGAGGGAGCTAGGTGTATGCTACGCCAGCTCCAGTGGGAGAGCCCTGACTTGCCAACCCCAGAGGGGTTTCCTTTGCAGGGAGGCAAGGCCCTGAAAATGAGTGTAGGGTAAGAGAAAAATCCTGCCCACCCTCTCTGTGCAATGGTGCCAAGGCAGCCTGGGCACAGAGCTGCTGGGGGTGTTGGGGGGTGGCCACAGCACTGCAGACAAGGAGGTCTGTTGCTACCAAAAAGACAAAGGCACCAAAAAGGCAAAGGTACTGAGGGCACCACACACCCTACCCCGGAGTTCTGTCAGAGCTGTGAAGCTCCTTAAAATGCAGAATAAATTGCCCTTAATACAAAGTACTCACACGGACAAAATCTCCCAAGGCTTTTCCTAGAATGTTTATTGTTTCAGAATGCTTAAGCAAAAATGCCTTTAGGATTAAAAGAAATAAACAGCACTGCAAAGGACAAATGCTTTTTTTGTGTTCCTAAAAAACCTGTTTCAATCTTTTTTTTTTTGCAGTTCTTCTTTTCATTCAAAATTGCAGAGGTCTGAAATGACAGCTTACAAATCGCTCTCATGAAAAGTGCCCTTGGGTAGCACTATGGAATTGGTTTTTTATTTACCAAGCCAAACTGTAAGCTTTTTTGAGGGAAAAATACTTTGTTCTGTGTTTATGTAGCATTGAGAATAAAAATAGATTGTTGGAACAGCGTACACTCTGCTCTGTTGTCTTCTGGGGATTACTCACATGGGCACAGTTTACCTTGTGCTTGTGTGCTGATTCTTCAAAGCCATAAAGCTGACATTAAACAGGTACTTATAGGTCAGGAAACACCAGAGCGAACATCACATATACAACTCTGACTCTAACTTCGAACCATTCATCCATTAGTCATATGTGGACATGCTATTCTTTCATTAATGTAACCACAAAATTTGACCTATAACTACACACATAACAGTCCTTGAAAGCCAGTGGTTCAAAAAACAAATAAAGCCTATGAATTTACCGTATCTTTACTAAACAAGGAAAAATGATCTTTTAAATACACAGGACAGATACACCTACAGTTTTGGTAGCCTCCTAATCAGCTGGTCATCTGCGTTTTTTTCAGCTGGGTGCCAAAACCACTGCTAGTAAAAGCCTTGCCAAATTTAAGAAAAGATAAATGCAGCATTTCTATCTACATTTTAATACAGGTATTTAATAGGGCATGAAAATAAACCCCACAGGTCTTTTGAATTAAAGAACTACCTACCAACCTGAAGAAGCAACCAAATCTGACCACTAAAAGGGTTTTAAACTGCACATATTGCAGAACTCCTATGAGAATAAGGTGAAACTCCACTGCAAGAGATTTTCTTTAATGAGGTTAAGAAGCAACTAATTATTGAACTTACCAAAGTCACACAGCTTCAGCACATCATTGTGGCTTATTAAGAGATTCTCTGGCTTGATGTCTGGAGTATCAGAGTGGGATGAAAAAAGAAAAAAAAGAGCCATTAACTTCTCTTTTTAATTTTGAACTTTGTCAACAAATATTATTTCATTATAACGTATTTAGAGTTATTCAAGCAATCATAAATGAAGCATTACAAGAGCAACTGCTGAAACAGTTTCCAGCTATTCACTTTGTGAACACACAGAATTAATTTTCTGCCTTTTGAAGTCTTTTTAAGGGTTTCCCAACAAAATATTGGAAGAGAAAAGGTGCTTATGGATATTCCTGGGCAACAAGCCAATATACAGAATACTGCATACTGCAAAATACTACAAAGAACTGCCATTTAATCACCCACTTAACCAATAAAACACGTGTTGTGCTCAACATTTTCAGTTATGATGATCTTCTTGATCATCTCTGGTCCGTTATTTACAAAAATCTGCTGTCTAGCTTTAGACTCATTTTTTTTTTATTCCTATATTGATATTGTGGTATCCATTTATGCTGTATTTTTCTAAGCATATTTTACAAAACATTTTCAGACTCTTGCTTATGCTTGATCAGTTTTAAATATAAATAGTATATTCTATGGGAAATTTAATTTATTGGAAACATGAATTAGAAATATTACTCCTGGAAGGCCACAAAGCAAACCACAATTTTATTAAATAAACCACATAAAACTAGATAAAGTCGCACATCAAGATATGTACACTCTAAGTGCTTGAAGCTTAGAGGAGAAAGTAAATATACAGAGCTAAACTCATGGGAGCTGGGAGGAACTGCCTTAAGAAGTAAAACACAGCGTGGACCAAGCTTTAAGTTTTGGGTTATTTTCCTCC
The DNA here is from genome assembly GCA_017639245.1 of Myiopsitta monachus. NCBI lineage: Eukaryota > Metazoa > Chordata > Aves > Psittaciformes > Psittacidae > Myiopsitta > Myiopsitta monachus. The sequence goes on from CM029927.1 coordinate 26,705,536, forward strand.
TAATATTCTACTATCACATTCAAAAGTGAAATGAGTAAGCATCATGGCATGGTTTAGTGGGAGGTGTCCCGGCCCATGGCAGGGGGTTGGAACTAGATGATCTTAAGGTCCTTTCCAACCCTGACTATTCTATGATTCTATGAAATGTTTAAAAAAATTCCTTTCCCTTTGGTAACATCCGTACTGCAGTTTTCCTTCACTCTGCATATGATAAAACATTTATGCCATATCCTAAAGACTGGACCGCAAGCTTTACATGTAGATGAACTGAGTTTTAAAAGATCTGAAGTCATGCAACAGACTTAAGAGCCAGCCAAATTTACAGCTTGCTTTTTTCTTTTTTCTGTTGATATAAAGCAATTGCTTATGTTTATGCCAAATGCAAATTACTTCAAGCTGTAACATCTTTCCCTTCAGAAAGCAAATTCCTGCCCAGGGCTTATTTCTATGCACAGAACTACACACTTACCTCTATGAACGATATCATTCTTATGGCACCAATGAATCGCTTTAATTAGCTGGTAGATATAGCTTTTCACTTTTTCTGGTGGAACTCCATTTGGCATTTCTTCTAGCAATTCAAGCATATTCTAAATGTTTAAAACACACATTATTTAATATGAAGTTGTACTCTAGTTGCTAGACGACAACATACTTTCAGTGTTTTGATGCGATGCACTTAGGCCACTGAGCCTGGCTGTGCGAAAATCAATAGCTACACACTAAAGGAGTGTATTTTAATCATAATCATACTACTACCTGATCTCATTCTAGAGAAAGCACTTGTGAAGATAATAATCCTTAAAGGTGAACCACAACTATAACACAAGTCCTTAAAGGACCACTTATGTTAAAATTTCTAAAAAGTCCTCTTTGTTACAAAAATTTGCTCAAACAGAACCACCAGGTCAGTGCGGTTATATGAAACTTTTAGTAGAGCACAGAATTTTGTAAATATCCAATGGTGCTTTAACACACTGTTTTCTTCACTGTTAAGCTAGTTTACTGCTTTGAGTGAGCCATGATTAATCACAAACCATGTCTGTGAGTGAATGGCTATAGTTAAAGCAACACAAGCCTTATAGTGAAAATGAAGTAACAGATATAAAACATGTCTCACAGGTGCAAAAATAGCAACCTAGGGCGTATCCTGTAGCTATGTAACAGTGAAACTGATCTTGGACATATTTGCACTACAGTGGCTATGACCATATTCACTGTTTTATGGATATACCTAGGGAAGTAACTAAATTGATTGCTTATACTAATAAATTTCCTCTTTGAAAAAGGAAACTTAGATTCGTATTATGTTAGTAAATGTCTCCAATTTCACACAATTATAAGTACAGGGTATTTTTCACTCTGAATCCTGAAAGAATAACAAGCAGCAGCAGCCCACTTGAAGAGAGAAAAATCTTATTTACTGCACACTGAAATAGAGATATGTATTTTGGCTATGTTGCCGTACACAACTCATTTAATTATGGATTTGAGCATCTGTAGATTTTTCATTCAAAATATATTTACCTTGTCTTTGACAAACATTTTCTTTAGCTGTAGAATACATTCTTTTGAGGTTTCTCTTGCAAAACATTTTAATGAACACATATATATGACAGAACGAATGGAGACTTAACAATATTTGGAAAAAAAAAAAACCAAACAAAAAACCAACCCAAAAGTGAAACCACCTCTAAGTTTTAAAATCTGTGAATAAATACTGGAACATGTGCTTGAGTATAAGTTTTCTTAGAAATACACTTCAGATCTGAGTAAAAAAAAATTCTGTTTAGGAATCGCATTCATTTTAGTTAGACTTGCCCACATAGAGCCTGTGGATCTGGATAAACAAGTCAAGAAGTTAGAGTTACAAATAGGAACCAAAATAGTAGCATCAACACAGCAAGACATAATCCTATATAAAGACATTAACTAAGGAGATGATGAATAAAGGAGATTAGAATAAAGGTGAATTTAAGTAATCTGGATTTGAGTTCTGCAGAGCTAAGATTCTCTAAAGGACACAGGGTGCTCGTCACCAGTTAAAATAAAAATTAGCTTACTATAGCACATTTTATTTAATCCCTCCTACTCTCCTCTTATCCAAAAATACAGAAATCATCCAGGTCTTCAAAGAAACTATTTGACATATCTGAAAATGAAAAATGTTCATGGACGGCAGTGTTAAACTGAAAACAAACGTAACCATTAACACAGAAATCACATTAGGCACAGACTACACATGATTTCCACCTCTATCATTATATTATTTTGTTCTGATGCAAATAACGTTAAGATATTGCAGCCTGGTGTTCTTACCAATATTAACTATATTTGAAGTAAACTCTTTATCAGATCAGTTAAATGCCTTTCACTCATGCTGCTCTCTCTTCCAACCCACCGCTATGGACAGCTTAGACAAGTCAACTATAATAGAAAATTAAATGTGAGTTCTAAATTGGTGTGTGATCAAAGATGTTCCACGTGTCTGAAACAGTTACAAGGAACATGGGTGGAACAAACCAAGTTGTGGATGTTAGAGCTATGATCCACCACATCAGAAGGTGCTGAGCTGCTGGTGAAAAGCAAAACTGATTTCAGCTAAACTGTGGGCTAATATTGGTCACTTCACATTATGCAACAAAGTTGTATCACATAAAAAATTGACAATTGCATAAAGGAGACACAGTATTTAGTGTGAGGAACCTTTAAACGAGAAAGAATTGACTGAAGAGGACTAGCACTCAGCTAAACTGAAACATCACACTGGCAGATATTAAACGAAAATTTCAGTCAAGGGAGCAATATCTTATGAAAGATACAGACACCCACAGATTTAAGTTTGTGCTTATTTTTACTGTGTGTATCTGAATATTGTCTGTTTCTTTCCATGAAGAAATGCTAAATGGTTAGAATACAGAGGGAAGGCCTGCCTTTGTCACAAAAGCTGCAAAAAACCCAAACCAAACAAAACCCAAGAAAACCCAGCAACAAACAAACCAACAACAACAAAACCAAACCAACAAACCAATCTGTTCTAGGTTGTTTCTCCCTGGAAATAGACCAGGGAGCTTGGCAGTAGTAGGCCAATCTAAGGAAATTTTGGAATTGTTTCAAATGAGGTCAGGATTGGAGATAATGACAGTGATCTTTGCCAAATCCCTCTAAGCAACTATTGATAGTGGCCTTGTTACAGAAATACATACACAAATTCTATTTTTAACAGGGAAAGGTAGAGAAAGTTGAAATATATTCCAAGGTCAAAAGTCTATGATCTTGCTTTGAAAGACTACATCAAGATTCATTACACAACGTAACGCAGGACAGTTAATCAGCTTTACAATTAAACAGAACTAAACAGTTTGGATAGGTATTTTTTTTCATGTGATACATATTCCACTCTACATAATTTGAACACGTTTGCTTTCATACATGCAAGAACTTTTTTTTATATGAACACATGAAGTGAAAACAACAGTAATCCGTGTCGCTTTCTCACATAAATGTCTAATCGCAACAATTTAGACTGTATTAAAGTTTCTGCTGTTCCTTTTACAGATTAGATTAGCTTAATTTTTAGAAGTAATTTTAAAGACGTTTCCAGCAAACTGATGATATAACTGTGGCAAGGATAGTAAAACCCAACTCACTTTTTCCACATATTCAAAAACTAAGTATAATTTTCCTCTTCTTCTGAAGGCTTCCTTCAGTTCCACTATGTTCTCCTGCTTCAAAGTGCGAAGCATTTTAAGCTCTCGTAAAGTGGTTTCTTTGACTTCTTCATTTTCTAGAGTGCAAAGTAAAAGCGACACAGTAAAACTTACTAAAAACCAAAACAAAATCCCGAGTAACAAGTGTTACAAAACTTCATTTTGAACCCCAGTTCTGTTTCTAGGTACTACAGAGAAAAACGCTGATTTTCTAGTATGGACTCTGCTGCCTGGATGCTTCTGCGCTGGGAGAGAGGGAACTGGTAACTGAGCTGCCATTATGCAACTCTCACAGACTTCCCGTCACTACATTTGAGGTTTTCAGTGGCAGAAAATGTTGTAAGAAACAAATAATTTGCATTTCTATCTTTTTCATTATGAAGAGCACTAATATGCTTCAAAATTTATGCATGTATGTGTACAGACACATCTTCCACCCCACAAACATGTCACATACATTAAGCACTGGCAAGGTTAATATGTCCTCAGCAGAAACACTAGAATGTAAAGCTCATGCTTGAACAATGTCAAAGAAATCTATTTGATTCTGAAAATCTTTCTCCATAAGCCATGAGAAACTTTAAGATCAAGGCACAGATTTTAAGTCCTGCAAGTTTCCCCAGGAGGCTTTCAATGGAAATTAAGCAATGCAAGCCACTGTAGCAGCCACAGAGGGCAGTAGAGCAAGTATTGACTCAACGAAGCCTTGAATCTGATTCTGAGGAGTCAAGAAATTTAATTATTGCTTTGACAATCTAGTTGTCTGAATGCTGTTCAAGAGGAGTGGTTTACTTAAAGCTTCGTACACTGCCTATTATCAAGGGCCCTGAACTTACTGGGCTCTAAAGGATATTATCAATAAAATATCAAGTAAACCAGATTATATTAGGTTTTATTTTTATTTCCACAAAATAAAATCCATTAATTCAGTAAATTTGCCCATACACATGTAGAAGCAGGCTTCTTAATCTCTTAGATCTGTTATCCACAACAGAGGGATATTAAATAGGATATGATTGTATAAATTCAAAGCTAAATAATATTTACAGGTCAGGGACCACAAAGACAGTGACTGAGGAAGAAGAAACAAGGGACAGAAATTGTTTTTCCAAGCAAGCAGAATGCAAAACCAGGTTTACAGGGGAGAGAGAATAACACAGGTCATACAAATGCATATAATCATCATCAGAAGAGAGAGAGAGAGAAAAAAAAAGTGACGTAGCAGGGGGGAAAGAAAACAAAATATTACCACCACAATGTTTTGATTAAAAAAATATGTAATTTAGCACAATCTAAATAATTTCATTTTAAGACTGAGTGCTTGGGGTTGGCTTGCATCAGCCTGATTGCATACTTTCATCTCTAACTGGAGACACTCTTCCCAGAGCATTCAGCATGCGTATGTCAGACAGCAGCAACAATTCAGTGACACAAAAATGGCAATAGAAACAATTATGTTATATTCAGATTTCTAATGAACTGCTGTATTGACAAGATAGATGTAAAATCAGCTGAACCAAATCCATCAAAAGAACTATCGTATTTCCAGAATCTTGTAAACAACTACTCTGAAAAGCATTCATCAGTCATGTTAACTAGTATTATGTAATACTCATGGAAAGCCAGACCTAATGGCAATGCTGCATTTTTTATTTTCATATTTTGGTAGACAGGCTAATAAAATAATCCTTTTTAGGGCTTAATATTGAGATTCATTGCCTAGGATCTATACTGAACAGCCATATCGAGTTCAAAAAAGCAATTCTGAAGTACTCTCAAGAGCTGGTCAAAATGGTCACCATAATTTAACATCTACACTCTTTGGCAGGGATTTAAAAAAGATTTCTGAATAGCGGAGCTAAAAATTTCATCAAATACACTCTTCAAGTGTATGGCAAAATCAGCTGCAAAGCATACAGTTTGCATTGCATAAACCAACAGGTACAAATCAGACTTTGCTGTGTCTAACTGACATCTGGAATTTACAGTCCTTGTAACCAACCACACCTCCATGGCCAACAGCAATCCTATAACCATAAGGAAAAAGAAAGGTTTGCTAAAATAAAGTGACTGCTGTTTCCTTAACCACATCACTAGCTTTCAGCTAAATCCTTGGGATATGGCAAATCATAGCTGCATTGCCTCAGACTGGGATGAATCCTCTTATTACTTCATACTTGGCTTCTCCTTCTGTTTTTGCTAGGCCATTAGGGATCAGGATTAACTTCTGCTGTATGCAAGGTAGGCAGTTGCTTTCATGGTTGATTGCCAATTTTGCCTATGATAAGATCCTAGGATTTACTGTCCTTTAACGTGCTCAGGTCAGAGAGCCAGTATTGCCTTATACAAATCCTTGAGTTTATTATTGCAGCTGAGGAGTAAGTGTGTGCAGCCCTGAAACAATTTCTATGTGTCCTGCTTTGTGCCATTCACTTTGCCAGCAACAGTAAGCCTTGCAGGAGATGGCTCTTCCCTAGTCTCAGCAAACTCAGCAGTACTGAAGGGTTTACAGAAGCTGCTGTGAAGGAGCAAAGAGCAAGCTTCCTGTGAGAAGTGAAATCTGCTGAAGGCGGGACAGAGCCTCTGCCTCTCCACCCAGCTCCCTCAAATCCTCCCACAGATTTCTGAGAGCTCCCTGATTCCAATTCATACCACTGAACTTCTCAGTGACTTCTCTCAGTCTCCTCCATTTATCCCTTCAATTTCCCCTAATATTTTGGTCCCTTCCCATAGAGGAAGGGTGATAAAGCCCAAAGACTGTGCAAGCCCTACTACAAGGTTTTTTGTCATTTTCTGACCACATCCACTCAACAAGTGGTAAATCTTACTACTGTGTATGACACTGCAATCTCAGCCATATTAAGACAGACGGACCAAGAAAGAAAGGTAGCTATCTAGTTGGAGTGTATAATGTAGTTCATGGGCAGGTATGAAGAATCAAGTGCCTTGAATAGTGACAGAGCTAATAAATTATTATCATCTTTAAATCCTGTCTTGATATATGAGACTTCTTATTTTAACTGGTGAGATATTAACAATGTAGTTATTTTCATGAAAGATGAGGCAGCAGAAAAGGTTACCTTCACTGTCTTTGAATTTCTTGATAGCCACAATTTCATGCGTCTCCTGTAAAACAAAAGCAAAGAAAGAGAAATGAGCATGATCTGCTGTTTTCTCGTTTGTTGTCTTCCTTGAGCATCTGACAAAAGAAAACAAAAAACCAAACAAACAAACAAAAAAAAAGCATCCAGCAAAATTTCACAATGTGAAACAAAACTGATTAAAAATCTGGTAAATACCTCAGTGATCAGGCCAAATGCAACGCAAAACCACATGTTGCAGATATGTCACAATTAGGAACCCCAGCGTGAAAAAACAAAGTGAAAACCAAAAAAACATATTTAAATGCCTTGTACCAGATAGCAATTACATTTTCAGAAGAGTTGTTCCTCTGACTCTTGTTGCTTACTTATTCTGAAATACTGACAATGGACAATGCTTCATCTGACCAAAGTAGGAATGTGGGTGCTTATCTCTATGAGCTGAAAAGGAAGTACTGTACTAGCATGTGACTAATGCTTAGAGTGAGACCTGTAATTTTGGTTGCCAAAAGTTTTGGGGTTTCAAAGTTCAAATATCCACAAAGAACATGATTTCAGGAAAGCAAATTTTCTGTGCCTTCTTAAAAAAAAATTAAATAAAATGTTGCCTGTCTAAAGGGAAACCTATCCAAATCCAGAATCACTAATTGTGTTTGAAAGTGTTAACCTGTGCTTACTACGCGGTCATAGGTGATAACTTCCAATTGCCTGCTTGCCTTTGCATTCCGCTAGTATTCTCCATTCTCACCAAACCTCACCACCATAGGTCACATTTTCTTCTGTGAGCAGAAACACATTTAGCACATGGCCAAAATGTAGCCAACGTGACATGACGAGGGTAGGTCTGTTCATACAATGATGCAGCACCTGAATTTTAGTTACATGGTGGGGAAGAAGCTTTAAGGTCACAAAGTAAGTGTGTGTGAGCAGACAGGCAGTCGGATATCTGGGTTACTTGTCAAGCTGGATCAGGCTTACACAGCTGTTCCAAACATCACAGTTAAAAACCCCTCCAACCAACAATATCCCACTATTACTAGCATACAAAGTCTGGATTGCAGAACAGGAATAAAAAAGCGAAGCCTTTCTGGAACACCTGAAGACATGTGTGTAACCAAGTACTGAATAACACAATAATTTACTCCATTTTTCATTTCAAATCATCATAACACATGAAACACCTGATCCCATTTAAAATCAAAGCATTTGTAAAGACCTGGAAAGCAGATAATGAATAATGCCTTTTAAGGCCTTTAAATGAAAATCAGTACTACTATGAATAAAAAATATAATCAATAAAAATGAGTTTGCAAACAAATGTAAGAATATATATGTGTGTGCGTGTGTAGTTTGCACGTTTAAAAAAAAAAATCCTTTGATCATCACTCATGACACCTATGAGAAGAACTTAAAAGCATTATGTTGTTTTTCTGCCTCCAAAACCTACCTATCGTATACACTGGTCTAATATGAAGGCTGGTAGATTGCACAAATTCAGCTGAGATAATACAAAGCTCAAAGCATTACCCTTTGTTCAACCAATTTCCAGAAGAGCAATGAAAGGGATGACAGAACTGAGGAGATAATATGCTATTTAGGTTCAGAGTGATTCTGCAAGGCTTGTCTATACCTTTTATGTCAAATCTCATTCCTACAGATTTTTGTTTAGGGAAGCTTACAAACTGAATGGTCTAAATTGAACAGACTATTTTACTAATTATAGTAAAAGTTCAAGGTCGGCTCAATGCCAAGCACAAATACAGGCTGGGCAGAGAATGGGTTGACAGCAACCCTGTGGAGAAGGACTTGGGAGTGTTGGCTGATGAGAAGCTCAACATGAGCCAGTAGTGTGCACCTGCAGCCCAGGATGCCAACCATACCCTGGGCTGCATCAACAGAAGTGTGACCAGCAGGTCGAGGGATGTGATTCTCCCCCTCTGCTCTGCTCTTGTGAGACATTACCTGGAGTACTGCATTCAGCTATGAGGCCGCAAACACAAGAGGGATACAGACCTGCTTGAGCAGGTCCAGAGGAGGCCACGAGGATGGTCCAAGGTCTGGAGCACCTCTGCTATGGAGCAGGCTGAAAGAGCTGGGGTTGTTCAGCCTGGAGAACAGAAGATTCCAGGTAGACCTTGGAGCAGCCCAGTATCTAAAGGGGGCTTACAAGAAATCTGGAGAGGGACTTCTTACATGGGTGATAGGACAAGGGGTAATGGCTTTATGCTGAAAGAGGTTAGACTTAGATATTAGGAAAAAATTCTTTACTATGAAGGCTGTAAGGTCCTGGAACAGATTGCCCAGGGAAGTTACAGATGCCTCATCCCTGGAAGCATTCAAGGACAGGCTGGATGGGGCTTTGATCAGCCTGGTCTAGTGCAAGGTGTGCCTGCTCATGGCAGAAAGGTTGGAACTGGGTGGTCCTTAAGGTCCCTTCCAACTCAAACCATTCTACAATTCTATGATACTGTTACTACTAAGTCATTGTTATAATTATTAACTCTAACTATAGTAATAATAGCAATAGTTACTAGCACTATGAAAGAGCAGTGCTTCTTAGTAAATTTAGCTTATTTGACTTCTGGTATCTAGTGTTAGGTGCTCTGGCTAATTAAGCTTTTGAAAGGTTTTTCAGAAGAGGAACACTGCAATTCCCCTCAAAAGCCTCTGCTAACTGTAATAGGCCTATGTTTAGACAGTGTGCATACACCACTTTGCAGATGAGCCAAATTTATCCACTAGCTTTACATTCTTATTTCACATGAAGAAAAAGAAAAATCTGTAGATGGTTCAGCAACCATGAAAAGGCTGTGTTTTCAACCTCAAAGTAATGGCTAAGTACACTGAAAGAAATGTAGCAGTTAATAGTTGTTGCCTCACACAGACAGCAATTCTGCACCATTCAAGAAATGCAGTCCACGTGGCTTCCCTGCCATATGCTGCTGTCCCTGGTGTGTACAGTGAATGTGACTGTTTTGGAAATTAAGTTTTAAAATCTCCTGGGTCATGGTCTTGGAACGACTTATATAAGATATGCTACCAAATGTCCTGTAGAATTTTGAATGAATGCAGTATTTAAAGCACAAATGTCTCTATGCAGAATAGGAACAGAAAGAGTTTACCAACACACATATGGAAGAAAAGGTTACCCAAACAGTTCACTTGCATTTCCTCATTAAAATAATTGTGTCATAATTAAGCACCTAAGAATTTATACATGATGTATTCCCTATCTTAAAAAAAAAACCCAAACCAGCTAATAATATAATCAAATTATGCAAAGTGAGACACTACCAAAAATGAGTCTAGACAATAGGTGCTTTGATGAGTTGCAGTAGTAACATTTTGTTTCTCCTTAGGGAGAGACATTCTTATGTAGGTTTACCTGGAGGACCTCATCGTATCTAAATGGTACTCTCTAGGCATGAGCTACTAGTGAAGCAGTGAAGCCAAAGCTAAAACGGATACAAGGACACTGAATATTACTGTGCATATGCCCTGGGTTCAGGCCAAACCTGAAGTTTCAAACAAGTACTGACATGAAAAGCAACAGACATCACATTTCTAAGCCCTGAGAAGATGAACACAAACTGGAGGCAAAAAGAAAAGCAGAGCTGTAAGCACTGAGGGAATTCAACAGTGAAAATTCACACACCTGTGAGAACCTGAAAGGTTCTTTACTAATCAAATTTAGACTGTTGCTACTGAAAGTCCTCATGGAGATCTGAGGTCTTTTGTGGACCTGGTTCTCTGCTCTTCCAAAACGGGCCAAACTGAAATTCTCCAAAATAGAACTGCCATTCTCTAAACCAGCTTTTTTTCCAAAAAAAACAGGACATTACTGAAAATAATGCTCAGTCTGACTGTGAAAACCTCCTTAGACATGTGGAAACCTCCTTAGACAAGCCTCAGTATCCAACTGCAAGCATGGAAAATTCTTACATCCAATTAATGTATTGTCGTGGTAGATACGACGTTACTAGTTGGTTGAATGTTCGAGACCTCAATGAACATCAAGGAAAGAAAAACGCTCTAGGAATACTAAATATTCTGCACTCTTTATGGAACACAGAATAGCCTTTCATGATCTCTACTACTTCTCACTACTAGCTTATATCATGATGTACATTTATTACTAAGCATCTCATTATCTTGTTCTACGAAAAAGTTCTGGGCTCAATGTTTCGCTTTATATTCTGAGTCAATAACAAACTTGCAAAAGCACAGGTCAATTCTCTCTTAGCATTGGTATTACCTCTGCTTATTGAGCACATATGTTACAAATATTTTATGTTATAAAACTATAGGAAAAGCACTGTTTTACAGTGAAGTATACAACAGATGTTACTGAAAAAACTTTGTGTAAAAGATGTACACAAACTGATTATTCAGATTCTGTCATTACATGTATCTAAAATGGGGCAAAATATCTCTCTTCTCCATGTACAAACCTGTTAATACCATTTAATAAGGGTAAGTCAAAAAATTCTTAATCCATGTCTCTTCTATTTGTTTTATATATAAATACATAGAGAGGACAAAGGAGATACTCGTTCACAGTAAAAGCATATCTGCAGTCTTTGAGATGGGAATGACCTCATGCTAGATCTCAGTCCTTCACCTCAAAATATGCATGGGAATTGCATCTGGAGAAAACATGTGATTACTGTCTGTCTACTTAGCCACAGATGAGAGGTGGGTATCCACAGTGGGAGCTGGGCAGTTCTTACAGCACTTCTGCTAGCCAGCCAGAGATTTCTCTCCCAGGTTTCCTCACAAGGTTGTAGCACCTGATGTTTCCCATCAGCAGTATCACACTAGAAGAGTTCCCTGATTTGAAAGCATTTCATTTTATTTATTTAATTTTATCCTTTTAAAAGAAAGAGGTCCCCTATTTTTCCACTATGTCTACATAATACATATGACTTAACAGTGGTTTTCTAGAGCAGTAATGCATCTCCGTTGTTTTCTAGAAAGATCCTCGACATTAATGATGGGAATACTAAAGGACAAAGGTGCTTCTCAGCACAACTCAAGATCTCAGAAGTATAGCCATTCTTTCCTAGAAAGAGAAGCACATCCTGCCAAACTATATGATGCTCTTGAAAATATCACAGTGACCAAAAAAAAAAAAAATCTCTTCAAATGTTTGTCTCCATTTTGCTTCAAAGGTTTCTGTTAGGACTGTTTTTCCTTTTTGCTTTGCATATCAAGGAAAAATCGACACAAAGCACAGGTACATAAAAAGATTCTTGAAAAATAGGTAAGATTATGCCCTTCAGAAAGTAACATCATTCAGCTATAATTTACTGCCTCACCGTATGATGACAGGACTTTCTCAAGCGTGTTTTTTTTTTACGCAACCAAAACAGTAGTGTTTATAAAGATCAACAAACATGAGCAGAGATAATAGTCAATACTGAGCATGTCCCACTGGTCAAGCAGCATGTGGCTGCTTTAATTCATGTGGTGCTGCTCAAGCAATATCTAGTGAAATACATCAGGGTTTTATGCTGCTATATTAAGTGGCACATTAAGATATGATCTGGCGTGTTCTGTGATTGGCTCATGTTTTCTGTCTGTACAAGTATGAGGTTACAAGGCCTAAAGGTAAAATGCATGCTTAAAGTCCACTAGAAAATGTTGAATTGATTATATTCTCTATTTATAGATAATACTTAATTTTATAAAAATAATTTAGAAGCAAGCAAGAAATTGTGATCTGAACCTCACCAAACCATAATTATATCCATAGACTTAGTCTGCCACATTAAAAAAAAACAAAACAAAACAAAAAGCCCAACAAAATTCAGCCCAACATATCCTATGGATAGTGCCTTTTCTGAACAAAGTAGTACAGTTTTCTTCAACTTGCATAAGCATTATTATGTTCTTCAACATTTAAGTGTTTAGAATCGATCTTTCAATAATCTTGATTCTAGCAAAAATCACAGAATATTAAGCAATCACCAGTGAGGCAACAGAAGCCCATGAAACCACTGCAAAACAGCAAAGCATTTCTTTTTCATGAGTCGCTTAAAATGAATTTTTTTAAAACCAAGTAAATTCATTTTTCTAGGTTACTCTCAAAACAAGAACAGAAAATATCTACACTTTAGTCAGTATCGATTAATGTATCAATCTATGCTAAAGTATAAATGTAACATATGTCATTAGATAAGACTCTAAACTTACGTCAAGCTACCTTGCAATGCAGGTTCTGAGAGGTAACAGGCATCATTACATTCATGTAAATCAGATCCTTAAGATATCGTCCAGGTGCTGTCCTGAGTCCATTTGCATTCTGCCTTAAAACACTGGTACCTTTGGACAGTACTAACAGATAAGAAGACAGCTTCCTGTCTTCTCAAGACTTTTAATATTAGGAGCTGGCAATTTTGTAGCATTACTTTCAAAATATAGTGGAGTATCTTAGAATACTCTCTGTAGAAAAAAGATGTGCAAGACGATGGATTTAATTTCTTTTTTCAAAGACTTTGGCATTGGAAAGTATAAGTCATAGCACTGTGTATTCTTCTACACTTAAAATACATCAGGGAATTTCCATCAAGAGGCATTTCTATGTTTTAATCCAGTATTTCTCCCTTGAGAAAATTGTAAATCTCCTATTTTTCAGTTAAATCTCACACTTGGTTATCTATGAAAGATCACTCTTAGCATAGCAGAACTTTCAGGAAATTGCTTCCTAATCCAGAAGTCTTAGTTATTTTTAGGAAGAGACAGAGCCTCTCGTAAATACTAACAGAAAGGTATGTCTGCGCTATCACAATGCCGCTACTTACTGGAAAATCGATTAGAATTTTTCCAACACATACCTGTTAGTCTTCTTGAAAAGAAGCATCCAGAATGAATCACAACAAATCAATTTCAAATCTCTTGAAAGCACACTGTTATTTACTAACCAGCAAAGAGCAGAAGACTCTTAATAGAACAGATTAATATACTTCACATACCCATTTTAAAGAAGATGGCTACATTGTCTCCTAGTTGAGGAGGAACAAGAGGAGGACTAGAGAAAGCCTAAGCCACTCTGGATCCACTAGAGGATTTCTGAGGAGGAACAGCTATAAAAGTTTAGCTATTACACTGGGGAAAAAAGGATACAAAAAGTCTGAAACACTTAGCTACCAGTTTGTCAGGAAACAACCAGTAAGTGTGTGCAACAATGGAAAGAGACCTTTTTAAAGAATGCAAGCAGATTGAAACAGCTTCTCTGATTTCTTGTCTTTCATAAACACTCGCAACAACTGTGTTGTCTGTTCAGACGTTACAAGTAAATGTTTGCATGACAGGTTTCACTTGTCTGGTTTAAATCAAGTGTAATTTAAGGGAATCATAAACAGCAACCATTTCTCACCCAACTGTGGGAGAAATCTGTAAGCCATTCGAGGGGCCCATTTGTTTCAGGCTCACAGACCAGGGCCCTCCTATGAACTGCCCCAGCCCCCATAGCAGGCTTGAGAGAGACCAAAGGGTCCTCCCTCTTCTGCTGACAGCAGCTCTCCAGACTGCAGTCAGTTTACAGGCTTGCAGGACAGTTGGGGCTGGAAGGCACCTCTCAACCAACCTTCAGTGTCCCCACCCCTGGAGATATTCTGAATAGACTTAGAGATATTCAGACTCAACCAGGACAAGACTTGCAGCAACCTGCTGCAGCTGATTTTGCTTTGAGACGTTATTAGGAGGCATACCTGAATCCTGAGGAGTGCATTACAACACATGCATCTATAAGATTACTATAGTCTTCAGAAACTTGAAATCTACCTATTTATGTTTTGGGGTTTTTTTTTCCTTCTATTTTCCACATAAATTGCAAAGACTAATCTCAGCCTTGCAGGCAGGACCCTCCCACTTTCATTTAAGACTGGCAGAGGTGCACAGAGTGATTCAGAGCAGGACCAAAGTTAAGGTGCTCTCAGTCACCTCCGCATAAATGGGAGGAAATGACTTTCCTCTACTCCCAAGTAAGTGCGGCTCATCTCTAGACTGAAGTTAGTTCGGTGCAAATTCTCCCAGCCTCCTCTTCAGCATTATGCTGAATGCTAGCTCTTCATAAACAATGGCAATTAGCATTTCTTTAACCCAAGGTTATAACATTAGCATTTAAACAGTCTTGCAACCCTAAAACAGCACCCTGAAAAGAACACTTGAAGGAACTGAACCCTTTCAGTATTTTCTACCAACTGCTAGGCTGATGATAGTGGTTAGCATTGAAGCTTTCATTGCTCCAAATGGATTTTTTGTATTTATTCACAATTCTTTCCAAGCAAGAAAGTAAATTTGTATTTCCAAAGAATTTGTACAATAGTGTAATGAAAAAGATCTGGAATAAAAAACAGCTCTTAGATACTACAAATGCAGCTATTCAATACTACAAATACAGCTATTCGATACTACAAATACAGCTATTCTGGCTTTTCATGGTAAACTAGTAGTATTGTAGCTTTTTTTTTTAAGTAATCTGGCCTTTATTTCATCCCCTTGTAGCACTGATCTATATAATTTTACCATTTGGCAGTATTGTTTAATCCAACACTAGATGTAAAACTGTACCCAAATTCAGTAAATGGTTATAATTTTTCTCTGATACGGAAATGTTAATAACAGTAATTTCAGTTTCAGACCTCAGTCCTCTTCCAGTTCTATTTGATTTTTTTCTCTGTTAATACTGGAAATTGTGAGAATTTGTGGAATAAAATAAAGCTATTTATAAATACCATAATACTACATTGGGCAGATACCAGCATTATTACATGACTTATTATAGCACAATCTTGACCCTTGGAGTACAAGTGATAGAGTGGAAAAGGCAGGAAGACAACCTGTACTAACTTTAGGGCTTCCTTTAAGATATCGCTAACTCCATGAATGCAGAGGTCAGCAAGACATTTATAATTACATTATATTTCTTAGTTCTTTGTTATCACTAATGAAATGTTCCTTCACTTGGCATCTTGTAACTCCAGGCTTGGTAAAACCTACTGGAAAATATTCTTTGGTTTGTTTGTTTTTCAAAACACGCATCAGTGCCAAAGTCTTCAGTGTCGTTATTTCAACTTCGAGTGTCAAAATCATTTCGGCGTGATCGGCTAAACTTCTGAAGTTCATCAGCTTCTATTTTGAAATCTTTACTTTTGCAATTGGTACGACTTTTTTTTTTTTTTTTAATCTGGTACTTTCACGTTTAAAATTTTTGTCGTTTTTCTCATTAACAGTCTGACAGGAAGTTTCTTTAATTTGTAAAACAAGACCTACTGTAAACCAAAGGAAACTTGTCGAGCAGGTTCCTGAGGCTGAAACTCTCCAGGTGTCATTCAGCTTTGCGAGTAAGACATGTAAATTAAAATACCTACATGTGAGCTCTGTCTTCAAGCTTCTACTACAACAAGCAGAGCTGGAGCTCTAAGTTGACAATCAAGACATGATTGAGAAGCCTAAACATAGGGATCTAGTAGCAACAAAATCCTGACACAATTCCACAGTTTCTGTTTTCACCTCTGATTCTGAACCACAGGCTCTCAACTACACTGTCACATCCATCCCAGAAAAGACCTCCATAGCCTGAGACAATCCTTCACACAAAGGGAAACCTCACCTTGCTTTGTCTCTTGAGCTCTTCTTTCCTAAAGTACTTGCATCCATCCATCATAAAGCCCCAGCATGAATTCAATTTTAACAATTTCAAATATTAAGCAAACTTTTGGTTTAGAGCACAACCTAGAATAGGATTTCCCAAGCTCAGTTTGCTCTCTTTACCACCATCTTCAAAAGAAAAATTGTCTATCTTGATACTGAGAAAAAAAAACCAAACCCCACAATAAAACCAGCAGCAGCTACTGTCATCTCCATGGTGCAGACGTACACGAGGTCTGCCTTAATTTCAACTTCCCCTCTCATGCACAAATGGCAGCAACAACTCCTCCGTATTCTGGAGTGGGCATTAAACCACAAGAGGTGGTAATCATCTATTCAGACACAAAGCAGCCATTTCAGATCTGCTCTTTAACACAAGCAACAGCCATGGCTGACATTATTTTGGGGTTTAATACATTAATTTGAAAGAGAGTAAATGTTTGTAATGATAAGCTTTCCACATCTGGGAGAAAGCCCAGGCTACAATGCTGGTTTTGTCTATAATCCCAAATATGAGAAATTTTTTGTTCAGTGTCTCCAATTAAAGCAGGGGAAAAAAAAAAAAGAAGCTTTACACTAAAAACTGGTTTTTGGTTGGTTGGTTTGGTTTTCTTTTTTCTATTTTGTTCATGCAAAATAGCGTAACATCATCTTGCCCATGCAATTTAGTAGGTAAAAGGTGTTACTTAATGCAACTAGCACCTTTGGTAATCCGGTCTCAGCTTGTTGACAGGTTTGGCTGTGAAACATTTAATAAATTTCTACATTAACCCTAAGAATGTGCTGCTCCATTTCCTTTCTCTCACACAATATCTTCCTTCTCCTCAAGAAGCACTAAGGCTCACAAACACCCCTTTCACTTCTTTTCGATCTTTAACGATAAGATTTTTGTGCTGTGCTCCAGGGAAGGGATGATAAATTTAAACAGAAAAATTCCACCTATATTTTCTGTCCTCAGCTCTTTGGCTACATATTCCAATAGACAACAGTATCATGGAAGAATGTTTTTGGGTTTTTGTCCCTTAAGGATTTCAAGGCATTTACAAAAAGACATCTTTTTGCTCTTCAGTTGTTTGGGTTTTTTTTCCCCTGAATCAGGAGATATTTTTGCTGACATTATGCTCTTATGAAAGCAAAATTCTAGGGCAAACGTATAACAGAGAAAGCTCTATAAATGCAAGTTGGTACTATTTTCTTGTCCTCAATTTTTTAATTCCTTTAGCATTGTAATAAGCCAAGATAATTTTTCCTGACATTCAGTTCTCTCTCTTTCCCTACCAGTCTGATGGATGTTCTACAGACCAACGTTTTTTCCTACTTCCCTTTCAATTTAGCTGTTTGGGGTTTTTTTAAAGTCTTTTTCTTCCAGTCTGAATATTGATATGGGCTTCAGTGGACACCTTAATTTCTTCTGAAAATTTCTACATGCAGATTTGCAGAGAAAGCAAGGGTTTTTTCCTCTAGGATTATACAGACAGTGCATTCTTTAGAAGAATGTCTTAAGACAACAGCCATTTTTCTCTGCCAAGCCCTCTGAACTGTATTCCTTTTAGAGATTTTTCTCTTCTTCATAGAATAACATTGAGGATTAAAATTCAATCCAAACTGCTTTAAAAGAGACAGCAGGCAGGATTCATTCCTCAAACACATACAGGTATTACTGTTCACTGTTGCAGAGGACAGAGGAACAGGAGGGCTGCCTCTATACAAGTTGCATGGTAAATCAGTTAATTTCAGAAGCACAATATACATGAGGAAATAAAGGAATCTGCACACAAGGGAGACTTCTGTTACTACTAATAGATGATGAAGAAATGTCAGCTAAGTCTTCATAAAAACAGCATTTCTACAGATCAAATTTCAGTTTTGGAGCTAAATTGAGAAAGAGAGTTTGTAGACTTATTTCAAGATGTTTCTGCAGCATCCAAAGTCTCATGACTAGATGGGTGTATTTTTTCTTATATCTCAGAAAGGAAAAAAAAAAGGCTAAACATCACCGAAGTTCCAGGAAGATTTGAAAAAGCCCATTCTAACAAAACTTGCCCCTACTGATCAGACTATCTAACACATCCCACTTTTAGATCTTGCACACACACATGTGCTTTTGAGACAGAAAAAAAGAGATATGCAGAATTCTTAACAGTTTGTCCAAACATGACAAATGAGTATTTCTTGGGAAAAGGAGAAGGAAAATAGTGTCAATCTCACCAATTGTATTGTCCCAAGCACTGGAAATGTGGGGAGAGGGGAGAAAAAAAAAAGTGCAGAATGATGAGCTGAAGGTCAAGGAATAAAAAGCCGAAAGCAGCAAGGAAAAGAAGGCGGACAAATGCAGGCAGAAAACAGACTGGAAGGGGGAACTAGGATAAGGCACCTGGACTCAGAAATTAGTATTAAAACCAGCATAAAAATAAATGAATGTGAGCTCTAAATTTTACTGGAACCTAATTTTACTGAAAGCAGAGGAATGGTAAGAATTCAGAAATAGCTGCAAACCCACTAAAACCACATTTAAGTCTCATTCCACAGAGTTCTGGTATGCACGGGGGATGAAGGCAACAGGTTACTAGTTACACCATCTCAAATACTAGAAACTGACAGCTGTGTGACAACTGCGTGGGTATCCATATGGTGTTAGATGATGAATTTTGTGTTTGAGAAGTCTGAAAATTATGTGCAGAAAAGTAACTTTATATATAAGGATGGCATTATTTGAGGGGAAAAGGTAGCATTCTTTTATTAGAACTACTGGTGCACACAAAAGAAACTGCAGCCCTTTACCAGGTCTAAAATAGAAATAGCAATCTCTAAAGCTAAATTTAAACTGAGAACAAGTATATTATGTGTTAAAAAACCTCAATAAATCCACAGAAACACTCAAGTATTTCCCACGATCGAGTCCATCTCATTTAGCTTTGGCCAGCTAACAGTTATATATCCAATGCGCACTGTCAAGGCTTTCCCCACAGCTAGTAAAAGCAGGGCAAGGAGAGAAGATTCAGCCAGAAGGTTACTAATTTTAATCATTTCCAGATGGTAAGAATTGCTTTTTGGATGTTCAATTCTCTCAATTTATATAAACTAGGGAGATTGGTTACGCAAAGACCTACACACTGAAACAGAGGGTGAAATTAATTCTACCCAAGTTACTCCACTTTGCAACCCTTCTGTCTGGTTTTGGGGTTTTTTTGGGTTTTTTTTTGTCACGTATGCACAAAGTTATATGCAAGCATGTGGTTTTAAGGTACATTTCAGAAATAGTTATCAACACTAGTAACTTCAGAAATATTACCTTCTCTGTATCAGTATTTTTTGAGTTCTGCTGCTAAATTAATGACATCTCAGTCCACTGGATTGTGTTTGCAATACGCATGCTAGAAATACAAATAAAGTCTTCCCAAGTGTGCTACTGAAGTAAGAACCTCTACATTGCCAATGTAACTGCGCAGCATCAATTCTCACATCCCACAAAGCAATCTGGCATAGCTAGCAGTAAGACCAGAATTTCTGAAGCTCATCTTTCGTCTTTAGCCTGCACATTAGAGAACGTGTTCTCTAGTGACTATCTTCATGAAGCTATACATATCTCTGCTATAAGCTTTGCATTTTCTTTCCCTGGTATAACTGAAGGTACTACACCTGGATCAATAAAGCCTTAAATAACTTACAAACAGTGCCCCATTAGAAATAGCTCCTTTCCTTATGCAAAGCTCCCAGGAGAACGTTTCAGACAAGATCTTTGAGTAACAGCACAAAGGTTAAAATGAGAGGCTGCCATAAGAAAAACGTGTATTTAGAATGTGTGTTATATATTGATCTCCTACAGCTATATTTCTCTCAGTTCCAAGACACTTTAAAGACTCATTTATAAAGAAGTAGAGAAAAAAACAAAAGAAAACAGTAACCACTGGAGAAGCTTTAGGGTTCTCTGTGCAGTAAAGGTTTCAAATTTTTTACTTCATAAAATTTCTCATTTGTAGTCAACAATACCATCACTTCAGATTTTATTAAGGGGATACAAAAAAATTAAGATTACAGAAAAAAATCCAAATGCTAAAACTGCGTAAGTGAGCTTGGATCTTCATCACAGTACTTAGTCTAAACTAGGTGCAGATGTGAAAAACAAAGTTTCTTCAGAGAAAGGCTGCCTTCTGTCCTTTGTAAACTGATACAGGAGCATGCCTTTTGCTGGTACAGAGCATAAACAATAGCTCTAACAGCAGTCTGTTGACAAGCACTTGTATTTGAGTGCACTAAACCTGACTTGTTTTCATTATAACAGGATTCTGGATGTGAGGTTTTTTTTAGTTTTTATTTTAAGCAACATTACAATGTAAGATATACAGACAAAGCCCTGGGTGTGATGAGTAATATAAAAGAACATTAACAGTGGAATCATTAATCACACTAAGGCCAGTGAAAAACCTCATTTAAAAAATAAAGAAAGAAAGAAATCAGTCTTCCTCACACATTTTCATTCAGGTAGCCCAGTCTAAACAGCCAACTGCCACCACCTCTTCAAAAAGACAAAGGTAGCCTTGTAGAATGTTATTTGTTCACCCACCCTAACCCAAAAATCCAAACAAATCCATGGACGAAAGATCTCTGGACCTAATTCTACCCTTACTTTTGTCTTTCCACTGATTTCTTCTTTACAAGAATAAAATATGATCTCATAATTTAATTTCTAGGAAGATATTTTCAAAAAAGGCATGACCTCCCATTGAAAGACACCAGCACTTATTGTTTCCTAGGGCTACCAAACCTGACTTTTTCATTTTTAATAGCTCAGAAGGGGTAAACATTGCCTTTCTTCATGCAAACATGTTTAGGGAAAAAGCACAAGATGCTTTGGCAACCGGGATGATTTTCCAGAATGTTCCCGAAACATGATTTTTAGGTAAACAGATGAATGAAAGCTGAGAAAACATAATCACGAGACTTCAGTTGTAAAGTTTTTATACAGATTTTGATTAAAGACTTTTATATGTCTGCTGAATACTTTGATAAAATATCAGAATCATTACCAGTCATATTTCATATTGAGGCACAAATGTTCAGTTCTCATATTCATGAAAATAAAAAGGACTTACATAACAGCTTGCTAAGCTGTTTATATGCTAGTACATATAAAAATCTGCAAGAGACAACAGAAGGAATGGGCTAGTATCAGTTTCTAAAACTAACCAAAAGAGACCACTTGCTGTAACCCATCATCTAAACAAGCGTGTGTGTGTGTGTGTGTGTGTGTGTGTATACACTTGTGCATGGCTCTCTGCATAGAATCATAGGATGGTTTGGGCTGGAAGGGACCTTAAAGATCATCTAGTTTTAAACCCCTGCCATATGCATTTGAAACCAAAAGGATGCTGGTCAAGCAACAAAAGAAAATCTTCATTAACATAAATTAAAAACTACCAATTTCATTGAGAACTGTAGTGAAGAGAAAGTGAGAAATACTACAGGCAGGCTGATCTTGTTGATTCGCTTCACTGATACTAACGGCATCTGAGAGATCTGGTTTGCAGTCTCTATTCTGTGTAATCTGGGGAACCTGGATGAAGAAGCCATTACAACCCCTACTTTCTAAATAGAATTTCCTAATTTTATATATATAAATATATTTTTTATATATATATATTAAACCTGGTAGAGTCCATGGCATAGATATTATTTGACATCTCCTAAGCCTTCCTAAAGGTCGCTAGTGAAGTTCCTACTGACTCTCTTTTGCTCCCCAAATAGTTCCGATTCCTTACCACTACAGCAACGTTTACAGCAGTGGAAGCATGAAAGACAAAATTACAGCAGGTTCAGAGCCCAGGCTGTAATTTCACCAGATACTATCTTATGTACAGATCTTAACACCATTTTTCACTAGCTGATACTTCTTTTTTTTCGGGGGGTGGGGAGAAAATGCACCACTTGGATGAATTATTCTCACACACAGTCACAGGAAATTTGATCCTGCAGAAGCAGCAGCTAGTCAGCTTTACTCTGCAGATGGCATTGCTTGTAACATATTTCTGTGCATAAACATGGCATTACTACACCTCTGTTGAAAATGTTAATTGATTTCAAGAAGATAGCTTGCCTCCTGGTCAAGATGTGTACTGTCAAAAGAAGAGGTAGGTGTAAGCAGCCAGCCACATTTTTTTGGTCCCGTAGAATTTAATCTTTCTACACCTCAGTGCATGACTACACTTACAAATATCACCTAACTCTCTGACACTTGAAAACCTCACAGTTACTAAAAAAAAAAGTCTCTCAAAAGCCAAAAGGAAAATGGATAATAACAGTAACCTTATTCAGCCAAGGTTAAGTCTAACAAAACCACAATTTTCACCACACTACTATCTGTGGTAATCTTCTGTTATTAGAACTCCATGTAAAAATTTGCCTCATAACAGATCCGGAAAGGAGTTCTTCTCAACATTATAAAGATTGTTCACGGACTGAAAGATTAGGAGATACAGCAGCACCCAAACTAAGCTTTCTTTCTCTCAAAACATTCTATGGTCAACTGATACTTAGTTGCTCAATAAGGCAGCACATTTTTATACAAAGAACTAAGAACAGAATAAGAGAACATGCACATCTGTACACCTTGTTTCTTCTGCAGAAGCATGTAACAGATGAGGCTAAGTATGAAAAGTATGAAAAGTATGAATAAGATAATAGAGACATTGAGAGAGTACACACACAAGCATGCACAAGCATAAGAAGAAACTGCACAAAAAGGTTTCAAGAATAACTTTTACTGATAATGGAGAAAACTGTTCCCAGGATGATGCTGCAATGGTAAAATTGAGTAAAACATTATGTGAGACCCAGAAGCTTGCAGCACAGCTGACTCACAAGCAGATCCTGCACCCTAACAACAGCAGGACAGCTTCAAGGTTGCAGCTTGTAACATACACCAGCCTCTCTCCCATTAATTCATCATGGAAACAGGTTATAGACACACATTTCAAAAAAGTTCCAAACAAGGATAACAGAATCATGGAACTTGAAGCCAAGACTGAGGCTAAGGCCAATCCCATCGCAACAGACAACTTCTAAACACAAAATATATACAAAAGATGTAAGAACTAGGTTGCTATCACCATTGAAAGAAACCCCAGCTACTTATACTCGTTCTCCACCCCCCACATTGATACTGCCCAAATTAGATACTGGCCATATGGGCACACACCCACACCTTTATACTTCTAAGAGTATGGGTATAAGGGTGCAAGTAAATAAAATCATGAAAGAATGAGGAAAATTTATTCCACCTCAGCATCCTGCAAAAATTCACTTTTTCCTTCTGTAAGATTTACACTGTATTTTGCTATACTAGCTTTTATATGCTGTGGTTCTCCACAGAAATTAGAGTTCACATAGATGAATAAATGGAAGATGCTTAATCAAAGTTTTTAAGGAGCAAGCAACTATAAACCTGAGAGCAATGCTGGTATATATGTTTCCAACAGAGCATTAACTGTGCTATTCAGGCACAAATCCTCACTTCGCTACACATCTGGAAAAATGGTAACAGAATTCCATAAAGTGGGTGATTTTTCATAATGGGCAAAGTTAAGCCGTTACATTAAAGGGTTAGGATTTAAAATGACTTGTATGAAGATTGGTCTAATTTAGCAATCTAAGCTAAAATAAAACAGAAATAATACAATAAAAAAGCAAATACTGTACAAATCCAGAGAGTGTTTTGGTTTTCCTATGAAACTGGCAAATTGACTGTTCTTTACCAAAAGCAAGCAGCAGACTCATCAAAGCTTTATTGTCCAGGTGCAGCTAAGTATAGCAAACCAGAAGCATGTGTTCTGGAGAGTTTTATAATTGTAATACATGTATAAGGGACACTTAGCATAAAGAATACTTCCAGTGCTGTGCAAACCTGCAGCAACAGCTAGCATCGAAGAAAGACTGAGAACTATGCAATCTTAACAAAACAGCTTCTGTTCTAGAGCTCAGCTGGCCTCCCACTGTATCCAAAAGTTCTTGATCGCTATTCTGTGATGACAGGCCTGTCTAGTCCTCTTCAGCTGAGATCAAACACTCCATATACTAAGTACCGTTATTAAGTTATTTGCATGAAATTTTATATTTGCACACATGTAAATCAGATGTAATGTTATAAATAGAAACTACTTTATTTTTTTCCTTGTTTATTGCTATCCAGGCTTTGAATGAGAAGTAAACACCACTGTACTTGAAGTTACATATTCCAGGATTTTTTGTTCAAAGAGAATAGAAAATTTTCTATGTTTTCAGGAGGGTATTCCACCAATTAGGAGTTACATAGAACTGAGCAATCATGGAAAATTAAATTACTTTAACCAGAACATTCAGAAGGACAACTTACTATTTAAAAAGGCACTGTACTACTTACTGATGAAAAAAAACATGTGCCAAGAGAAGCCTATAGCTTTCAGATAAAGTTAAAAGCTAGGAAAGTTTTCACTACTGTTGCCAATTCTTTCCCTACACTGTCAAGTATTCCTTTCCCAGGACTCCTGGCTTAAAACAAAAAGGCTTTAAATTCATACACACACACACACAAGTTAACGTAATTTGCATATTCAAGACACTTCAGCATAGTAACATTTTAGCTTAACTTGACTTCTACAAGTAATTTTGAAAGCCACCCAGATCCATTTTTTACCATGGTACTTTTAATAATCTACATTAACATTCTTCTCAAACACTGAATTGTGCTCTGTTTTACTGGCCTTTATTTAAATACATGGAGCATCCAGAGATCCGTGATTAACCTAGTGCTCTTAGAGCTGCTCACGTGTCCTACAAAAGTTTAAGAAGTCTACAAGAATTCCCCGCAGGAAAACAACCAGTCTAAAATTTAGAAATACAATTTTATTTGCATCAATTATGCTACACAGTAATTTGCAATTTGATGACAAGACTAGACTGTAATCCAATATTCAAGCAAGTTCATACTACTACAGATGTAGTCCTATTATTAGCCATATGTTGCTCCTTCTCCCATATATTAATTTGCATTCCCTAGCCTGCACCACTACTTTCCTAATGACCCAAGACCCTACATGAGGTCTCAGATCTTCACCTATGTCAATTTCTTCTGCTGCTGCTTCTAAGAAATATTGCGGTCATGTTCCTAAAGTTTAATTTTCAGCATAACATTTCCAACTTTTTGCAAGAAATACTCATTTGTATGGATAGTCTTGCTCTGCGTGCTCATCACATCTACAGTTAAAAATAAGGTTTCACTTACAAGTGCCTTAGAACCAGATACAGCACTACAAGCTGTTTGCAATTAAGAGCCATTAGGGGCAGCCACAGAACACACTGCTGCAAGTCTGAATGCGATTCCTCTATTACTACAAGTGTAATGATACATAATCCCTTTGCAGAAGGGAGCACGCAGCAGCTACTAAGGGGCATGTTTATTTATTTCCAATGAAAAGTGTCATTTGCAGCATAAGAAGTAACCTTTCACTTAGTCAAACCAGTACCAGTAACAGGAATTCATGAAACAAATTATGTAAAAGACGAACAGAAAGTCACACAATTTCTTTAAGAAACAAAGAGTGACAGAGGTATGGTTAAACTAGAGCAGTTAGTGTGAAACTGGAAGAAGCTGTGTGACTAAAAGAAATACTGATCTGAGACACTGTGACTGTAACAAATTACTTATCTTTGACTTAAATTGAAAGCCATCAGTAATACATTTCCTATAACCTTCCCAAGGTGAGACGAAATACTCCTGTTATTTTTAACTCAGGCTTCTATGCTTCCTTCAGCTACCTTCATTACTGGAGTATGAGTGATCACCTGTTTCTGTCCCTCCCCCTTCATGTTTTGAAGATCTGCAGCATGAGGTTTTTGCATCTCAGCTTTGTGCTGCATGAAAGTCCATTGCCTCATGTTACAATTGCCAAGCGAACTTAAGCCATCCTAATTTGGGGCACTGAAAGTAACACCCTCATATTGTACTGCTTTAAATTCAACACAGCTGAAAAAAATAAATACCTTGGTGTCCTTCCACAGCATTTTAGTTTCTCCCCTCTGAAAGCTCTCTCATATTTCCCCTGCACCTTCTATTTGTAAATTAGCATATGGGGAGAAGGGAGGGAGGGAATGCCAATTCTGAATGCTGAATACTTGCCTGCATTTGAGCAGGATTCATAACATGACAAGTACACAGAAGGAGGGGTAAGGGAATGGACCTTTCATATAGCAGTCTGGATTGTCATAAAAGACTCAAAAGGAAACACAACAACTATAGATTTCAAAGCAATACTGTTCCAAACCCTTGGCTGCAGGACAAACTACGGACAGATCAAAGTAAATAATAAATGCATTAAATTTAATGCAATTCTTGTTGTGACTGCTTTGTACAGCCTGGCCAGGTCCTGTTAAAGAAATCACTGTATGTGATTGAAAAAAAGGGTTCACATAAGAACAAATTTAAAATTCTTTGAAATAAAGCATACTTTGGCAATCTGTAGCAGAAGTAACATAGAAGACAACATAATCTAACACAGAAGACCACATAATCTAAAAAAGGCAATCAGATGGAGACCTGGAACTACCTTACTTTATCTTCTCATCCTACACAGCCTTAAAACTATGAAAAACAAATGTTTACTTCAGTTAATCCTAGAACTCGGGCTTTTAGGAAACTGGAACAACACCAACCAGAGATCTGATTTTTTTTTCCTCCCCCACTGTAGCAGGTAAATAACTTTAGAGTTTAACAGCTTTCTCAAAATCAGTGCTTTAATGGTTTTCATTATGTTATGAAACAACTCTTTTTAAAAAATTGCAGAGAGAGAATAAGACTTTGAGGAAAATACATAAAAGGCAGCAATCAGAGAATATTATAGCCCACCTTGGGGATGGGAGGTGAGGAAAGACCAAAGAGTCAGCTGTCTTCCCAACCTGTGTGATCTCAGCAACTTAAAATTTCTACCCTCCATTCTACACAACTATCTGATCTTTTGAGCAATAACCATACACATACTGTCCTGGGTTCAGCAGTAGCAGGCATTTTTCTTCTTCTTGGTAGCTGGTGCAGAGCTGTGTTTTTGACTTTTGGCCTGGGAACAGCGCTGATAACACCAGTGTTTTTGGTTGCTGCTAAGTAATGTTTTTTAAACCATGACACATATGAATCTTCCACTTTAATCTAAATCAGGACTTCGCTGATATTTAAAACACGCTAATACAATGCTAATCTGTTTCCCCTGCCACAGGGAACTGAGAGGACTATGGAAGAGGCCCAGGTTCATGTACAGACAAAATGTCACAATGCATCAATGAATAACAAAAGCTTTAGAAATTTCCAGTATCACATTAGCATCTATCCTGTGTAGCAAGAAGTTATATTTGATTATTGTATGTCATTTACCTAAATATATATATATGAAAGTGATAACTGAAGTGAATTAGCACTAATTTAGTTTACCTCTCACTGCCACACTCAAGGGAATGCCACGGAAGTACAGTATAGAAGCCCATGAAAGAAATACTATACACCTAATATTTCAAATGAGAATTCTGTAAGGAACTCAAAAGGTTATTCATTGCCTAATGATGAAGTTAAAGCAAATGGTTATTAAAGAGTTAATATGATTTTCAGCACTACAGCTTGCCCAATAGCTCTATTTTCCCCACATAATACTCAAGACAGATCCCAACTCTGACTACTGCAAATATATACTACTGGCACACTATTTACTTCAGAAGCTCAGTAAAGGTCTCATGTTCACTGTACGTATTTCACACAAGTTTTGGCACAAAAACACACCAGTGAGTGGGTGTTTTAGCCTTAGGAACAACAGCATTAAGTGCAATAATCCTCCCTAGGTAAGCTGCCGTTACTGAAAGAAAATGGTATGCTGCACCGAGATTTGCTCTCAGCCATGATTAAAACCAAAAATCTTGCCAAGACACATTTGATTAGTAGACAAAATTAGCAATGCTGGTTTTAATTACATACATAAATCAAAGAAAGATCAGCAAAAAGTTTGAGGACGTAACCAAATAGAGGCAGCAACAAGATAGCAATAGTAACAATGAGAGAATATGTGACTTCTTCGACATTAATCAGTAGGATTTGGCACTGTACTTTTTACCTGGTTTTAGGTGAAAGGATAGTTATACGTAAATTGATGGTATGTAAAAATAAATAAAATAAATGCATAAGGCCAGTATTTTACACGGTACACAGAAATATCATTAATGCTTTAAACAGTATGCACAGGCAAATAGAAGACTTAAAGGACAGATGGCTTTAGGCACAGGATAAAGTAATGAAAAAAAAATACACTGCTGGTGTAATCTGTGCTAGAATATTCTGGTGATAATGACTTCCCAGTAGAACTGTACCAATTAGAGACACTGAATACTTTGGGGAGTATCACAATATGCCTTCCCTGTTCTTCATCTGTTGTTTACCCCTAACAAAGTCACTTTTAAGGTACTGAGCTAGCTGAACTCATCTGATGCAAAATGACCATTCTGGTGTATATCAGGGTAGTAGATCAGAAAACGTCTGTGGATGACTCAGCTTTACTCTGAAATGATAAAACTAATTGCTTAAAATGCCCCTAACATACTTCAATTTTTGCCGTAAGGTTCTAACCTGAAATTTAATTGCATAGAAAGAAATACAAATATTTAATATATGCTTTCCCTGAATTGAATTATGTGACGCAAAACACTAAATGCTCAGCATCATCATCTTCTGTTGCTTACCACTGCAGTCTGTTTTCCACAACTTTTACCAGCAGTACTTTCATATTTACCTTCAGATTAGTCATTAAAATGTTCAATAGCAGTAATGTACCAAGTATCTATCTAGTTGTCAAAAGCAGACAAAAATACCTCTCCTTACCTTATTACAAAGCGTTTAGTGAAATACAAACACCAAGAACCAGAAACTTCTGAATCAGCACAGCTCGTATTCTGGGGTTCAAGCACCAGACAGTGCTAGTTTATTCTCTAGCCTAGCAGTTAAATCAAAATCTGAAATCAGCTCATACTACGCTCACCATACGAAAGATATTAACACTGAGCAGAAAAAAAGCAGGCAGCAATATGCGCTCATTTTGGGAACTCAGATTTTTCATTTACTCATCATTTCATTTCTCAGTCATCCAAACAGGAACTACTGTCAAATCAATCAAATCCAAAGTATAAGGGGAAAAATAAAATCAAACCAAATAAAAGAGCTGTATCCATTTCAGGAAGAAGTTGAAGATAAATTGAAATGAAGACTTTATTCTTCATTCCAAGCACTTGGCTTAACACAAGCTGGAGAGTTAAGAAACCTTGAAAGCCAGATCAAAAGCAAGAACATCTGAAAGCACAGCATACTGAAGATAAACACTACTTTTACAAACAATTACACTTACCTTTTAATTTTGACACGTAAGAGAAACTCATAAACATAAGAAGGGTTAAATGTTTAACATTTAAGAGTTAAGCAACAACACTAAAAGAAGGGTCTCTAGGGACCCAGTGAGAACAGTAAGACAATCTTAATAACATCAGCAGATACATGAGTTGTTAGAATCACTTCTCCATTTCCCAGGCAAATTTAGAAGTACATTTTTATAACACCAGGCAGACCACAAGTTTCCTATGAGTATGAAGTTCCCATTCCCACTTTGAAAGCAACACAACCAGGTCCCAGATGCCTGTACACAAAACGCAAGTGTAATGAGAAACAAACAGGAGGAACTGTCAGTGCACAGTTACAGAAATATGCATTATCTGAAATACCTGTCATCCTAGATGATGAAATCCCTCAATAGGATCACAGAAAATGTGCTTGCATGACCACAGCACTGCCATGAACAGACTCAGGATATTTTGTGAAGGACGAGCTAAGAAGGCAAGGAGATTCGTGCAAAGGAAAAGGAAGCTTGCAGGCATGGATTTTTTTCTTAGAAATAAGTAAGAAACAAGTCTAGGTTTTGCATGAAGGTTAGAAGACAGAACAACCCAGGTGGCATTAGGGTGAGCACCTGCTTCAAAGCACCTGATCAAGACAGCAAAATAGATAAACAGATAATAAAGATAAAAAATAAAGTCCAGTTTTTACAGAGGACTTGGAGCACTTCAACATCTGCTGCAAAGACAATACAGCATGGTGGAGACAGAAGACAGAACATGCAGAAGGCAATTTCTTGACAAAACTGAGCAATGAACTGATAGGAATGTGAAGGCAGCTGACAAACTAAGAGGCAGCGACAATGTTTAGTCACCCTGATCAGAAAGACCATTGTGCATCAAGGAGTTAGTGATCCACACAGAGCTCCCCTAAAGAGGCCCAGACCTGCGCTGCACAACCCCCTTGGCTGCAAGACAAACTGCCAGCTCTTGGAACAGAGCAGCCAGCAGGCTGCTCCCACTCAGCAACCACTCTTACATCACCTGTAATGAAAGGCCTTGCCTTTGATCTAAAAGCACAGCAAGAAGTCCACACATGAACATCCGTTTTGTTTAAACAGTAGAAATGATTAACAGAGGTTTCTTATAAGAAAATCCTGTAATGGCTTGAATAATGAAATACACAGTGTCAAAGTATACCAAATGTTCTGCCTGTATATTGTGTCAAAGTATACTGAAACATTTACAGGAACTTTCAGATTAAGTTTGGCCTCTAGGCTTCTGTCTTCAGTGTGACTGTCTTTGGATAACTATGGCTTTCCTACAGCATCTTCCTAAAATTTTATTGATTTTCAGTCACAATGTTGTCCTATTAGCTTTTTATCCAGAGTCAGCGTCCTAATACTTGTGCCTAAGCCTCTATTAGCAAAGAATAACTGCATGAAGCTGCAAGCCCAAGTTGCAAAGTAAAGCGGACAGTGGTTTTCTTTAAAGGCAAAACATTTAATAAGTCTTAAACATAAGCAAAAATTCTTTTCCTCAGCTATGATGTCTGACACTGCTGAACTGTTCAAGAGGCTTTTCAGTAAACAGCCAAGATCCAGTAACTAAGCCAAGAAAACCTATTTTAATAGTTTGGGAATATAAAAATGTATTTCCAGTATTATCAAACACAATGCACTCCAGTATATTTCCTTACAAAAAGCCCTCTCATTAAAAGAAGGGGAAAAAAGCTTTTTAGAAAATCAGTTCTTCTTTATCAGTATTATTTGTATTAAATTCACATCAGAAAAATAAAAAAAAAAATATTCCAACACCAACAAAATCACCAAATAAACCCCCAAACAACCAGATAAACCAGATAAAGTAACCTTTATGCTCGAACCACAATTAGCAATAAAGGATTTGCAATAAACACATTAAAACATGCTGTATAACAATGTAAACACAGTCATTTAGAGGAGCTACTTCAGCTTTTCTGATAACGTTCCCTAAGCAAAATAAAAGCACATAATAATGACAAGTTACTTGTTCCTTATGCTATTCTCTCCAATTTAAATCCATATACACGACTATGAAACTCACTGGGGCATATATATTTGTTGAAACACTAGGGATTATACATTCCAATTGTTGCAATTAGGGGTGAGCTCCACATTTCACACAAAATTTACCCTCTCACCAATAAAATGGAGATACATTAACTTACAAGAGTTGAGAATTTGATCCTGGCATGTTCCCACTGTTTATAAATATGAATATAAATACTTCTATATTTAAATTCTTAGACATAATTGCTAGCTTGGCAAAAAATGAAAACTAGCACATGCTGAGGGAACATGACCAAGGATGGTGTGGTATATATCATACATACATTAAAAACACTGCAGCATTCTCTTGTTTTTATGCTGTTTCTGGACTTATCATGTGGTGCCAAATAGACTTCCTATGTAATGTACTCAATGTTTAATTGTGCTACCTGCAGGCAAATCATGTGGAAGAGTTTCTTACTTTCTTCATCCATACTAAGAAAAATATGCCCACCAGCAGCCAAGCAGGAAAAAAAAAAAAGCAACCAAACCACAACAACCAAAGACAAACCAAGCCACATACCCTTGCATTTCAAGGTAATTCTGTTAAAACTTCATGAAAGTTAATTAAAGCTTTGTTTTCCTATAAAAGTAGGGAAGTTATGTTAAAAACCATTTCTTGATCAAGGAGAACAACCACATATACTGTCCTGCAATAGGCTTTTTTCCTCCTTCGTGTACAAGTAACTTTTCTTAATGAACAATTTTTTTTATTATAGTTCAGTAGAAATTCCCATTTTGTGCCAGTTAGTGACTGTTTTTAAGCCTCACCAAACTCCACCCCTTTAGTTTATAACATCATTGATACACAGGAATTAGAATCTTCTCCCCTCTTCCTCTTCCCTTTCCCTCCCCATCAGAAAGGTGCTTCTTTACAACTTTAAAACTTCCACCATGTGCATTCTAGTCAATGATTAATATCACAGCCTTAAAATTTCTGTCTATAATTTAGATCTTTTCTGTCTTAAGGTAGCAAAAATCTGTAAAAAACAGGCACCTTTCCATGTCTTCAAGCTCCAATTCATACTGTTCCTCCAAATTTACACTTTTCCTCCATATTTAAAAGGAATAAGCCAAGTAAAAATTAATAAAATGCATCAAAAATGTAGGAACTAGGAAATAATTCTATTTATTATGATGCCTCCAATTAAACATAAACTAAATTCTTGTGGCAATTATTAAATTTTTTTTAACGAACATTGCATATCTAGGCAGCAAGCAGGACATGCCTGCTCTGAATCTATGCAGTAGCTTGCAAAAGAACTGGGGACAGGTCCCTCTCAACATATTTTCCAAGGCATAAAAGGAAAAAAGTTAAGATGACAAACAGTGGTGAAGGATGGGGAAAAAAGACGCACGTCAAAGTTTAACTTTTAGATTGTTAAGTTTTGTTTTGTTTTGTAAACCAGATAGCCCCTAAAGTAATCTGCTCCTAGACACTGGGTGAAGTTTAAGTGAGTGAGAATCATAAATCTGTAAGTTTAAAATAGCAACATACCTTGCCTTTTCTTCAAATCGCCAAATACTGGAAACCCTAGGTCTTAGTAAATCCACTTGCTAGCAGCTTTAACAATTACAACTTTGTTTTAGAACTTCAATACAGTTGGGTCGATTAATTTTGAAGCTGAGGAAAAAAAATGGTGCGACTACCTAAAAGTTTAGATTCTCGCATAGGCTGTAAGAAGAAACATCTCCCTCTGCTAAAGGAAAGCTTTTCCTTTCTAGTCATCTGGTATACTGTAAGCTGTTCTTTCAGGAACTGACAACGGGCTACCCTGGCATTACACTATGCTCATAGAGTTCTGAACTCTTTCAGATGAGGACATGACTAAAGACATGCAGACATGAAATTTCACTCAGCAACATAGGAAATCCTAGAAATCTCTGGAGTCTTTGTGAGGTTACCTTTCATAAAGAGAGCTGCCTAATATAAACTACTGTTACTACCAAGGTGCTTTCAAACTATTCACCCTGAATTATAATTCTGTAACTATCCAAAAATACCAAAGCCATTCTATTGAGTGTTACAGTCTCCCTGAAACCTGACAAGGCTTCAGCTTGAGATAGGATCTTTCCAAGGTCTCTTTTTTATTCCCTTTTTTAACTTTAAGTCAATATAATAGCGTAAACCACCCCAAATACATACACCCTTTGTGGAAGTCCTTCTGTGTACATGCTAAAAGCCACTGCAGGAAGGTAGGCCTGCTGCAGTGTGATTACATTTTTCTAGTAAAAGGTGTGAACTACATAAAAAACCCAACAAAACAAACAAACAAATCCCCAAAACTGTTCCTGGATCACTGCACAGGAATAATTCTGTGATTCTCAAAAGTTTTGCTTCACAGAAGTTATTTTGTTATATGACTATATTGCTGCTCCAAAGACAGCGAAGTAGTTCTTGTCAGTTCCTTGCTGATGAGCAGCAAGTTCAGATTTATCCAACTTATACAGTAGTTAAGAGTGTAGACAAGTTGCCAGACTTCATTTTGTCTGAAACAGTTTTTTCTTTTTACTACTTCTTCCAAATTAAAATCAGCGAGCATAGAAGTCAGCGCTTTTGTAACACACTTTCATTGTCCAACAGCTGTAGAAATTCCATATGGATCCCATTGCGTTCCCCTGCCCCAAGACAGGTAAGTGGTTATACAGCAGTATTTAGCAATTAATTTGATATTCTAATTGCGACTGTTTGACTGTAAACGGCATTCCAAAGCAACATTTTTTTTTGGTAAGAAATCTTACACACAATAATACTCAGTTCTCATCACAAGTCACTGTTGCCAAATACCAGCATTTAACTTAAAGCAATTTACTTACTTTGTGTCTGCATTTAAGTACAACGCCATAGGCACCTGAAACAAGGAAGAAAAGAGATTAACCACCTCAAAGCAGAAAATAAAAAAGTGGCAAGATAAAACAGTCTTCAGTCACCTTTTGGTTATAGAAATAACACTGTTCCAGTATTAATTACCCAGAACTTGCACAGATACTGTGCGGAAGTTATGCGCACTGAAACAATTTTACAAAAATTGCTTGAAAGTGAATGACAAAATGCTGAAAATCCTTCCTTTAGATATACTTGCAGAGCGGTTTGACAACCTGCGTGTTCCTAGTATCATTACAAATAAATTAATACAGTAAACTTAAACTAAAAAAAAAAAGCCCGAAAACAAAAACCAACAAAAAACCCACAGCACAACGCAGTCCCATTTCACTTCCTTTTCTTTAATCTTCCAAACCTCTCCTTCCATCTAAGAATGGAATTAGAAGGAACTATAGGGAATAAACTGATGTTTCTTAAAATCTGAATGCAGCAGTATTTTGCACATGAAAACTGACTACTATCAAGACAACTAAGTCAAGCCTATATAAAATCCAAATTCATTTTTTATTAAGATACACTACTTACCTTCACCTACAACCCCAAGGATCTCAAATTTATTCATCACATTACCAATGTTAGGAATCTTCATCAAGACAAACTCCTCTTACAGTGGGAGCCACAAAACATGGCACAATGGGGAACGTCCACAGATTTTGCAAAAGGCAATTGTGAAAAGGCTGCTGAGAAAAAAATTCCACGTTGATCAACCAGACTTCTCAGAACCCTTTCTTAATTTCTAGGCAGTCAGTGTCTTCCTGGGGAAAGAAGAGAAAATAATGTAATTAGTACTTCGGTTTATTTCACACCAATATTGTCTAACAATTTTAACAGAGTATTAATTTACTTCTACATTTTATGACGAAGAACACTTAGCAGCAGTACAATGGACAGAACCTATTGAGAACATATATCTGACAGAACAGCTGGTCTTGTAATCCCATACTTAGGATGTCTATTACGCTAATAGCTAACTTCCTACAGGACAGAAGCAAGCAAAACTGTTGATAGGAACAGTGAGCAAAAATACGCCCATCAGGTATTCAGGTTCACCACAGGTTCACCACATCTCTGCTATAATCTCAGAAGTCTGATAAACGAAATACACTGAAGTCTGGTTTTGCTAACTCAGACTGCATTTTTAACCCTAAGGACATACATCTCACAGTCAAATATGGGAAAGTGCTAAAATAACTTCACCATAAATTGGAAATAGGTAATTTCCACAGTTCAGTGCTCCAATAACAGGACTACTCATGAAGAACAAGATGGCAGGGTAGAAATAAATCCATTTAATTAACTTCTGTCTAATGGGTGAATGTGACCTGATAATAATCAGGTTTGGCTCACACAGACAGGATTGCACTAGAAGCAATGGGGTGCTGGCCAAAAGCTCTGTTTTGACTAAGTCACACATAAAGGACAACTCAGGGGTGGAAGAAAATCACAATCACGCTAGCTTCAGTAAGACACAGGGAGAACATCTGGGGTGCGCATGTGTGTGTGTCAGCAACTTCAGTTAATCATTCACAGTATCTAGGAAGCAAACACTGAAAATAAAGCAGTGACTTCTGCATTAAAGGGATGGTTAGGGTTGGTTTTTTGTTGTGTTTGTTTTTTTTTTTAAGTTGTTTTCAAAAAGGCTACCCACTCCATAATGGATTATTTCAGTTATTTCATTTACTGTTTCAATTAACCTTTTTTTTCCTTTTTTTTTTTTTTCACTCTTGAATTTTAGAAAATACCCCTTCCTTTCTCATTTGGCATCTTCTTCTCACAAAAGCCTTTGCGTTGTTTTTCCACGCTTTCTGGTTACAGTAACAAACTGAAAGCATGAGCTCCTGGAAAAGCAGGAGCATCTGCTCAGATACACCCATCAACAGGAGAACAGAGCCTGCACAGGGCTGCTCTCTATGGAAACAGGCTAGTACCAGGCACATGGTGCAGCTGGCTGTTCTATGCTGCAGCTGAGTGACAGAAATGCTGCTACACAGACCATGAAAGAACCATTAATGCTGTAACATAAGCAAGACACAAGAAAACAAGTCAGCCACGTTCAGAACAGAAAAAAAAATACTTTCCAGAGAGAAAGGAACAGTTAGAAAACATCTGTTTTCTATTAGTACTAGTCAATAACATCACTAAATCCCCTATTATTCATTGACAAGTCTTTCTAGAAATTAGTTTGTGATAACATTCATCACTTATCAGCTAATGTTATTACCATACATTGTCTTTCTGCCTTACAGTGTACACAAGACTTTTTGGATCTGTGACAAAACAGTGAAGGAGCTTATAAGATAATGTATCAAAAAACTCAACAAGACATTTAGATGCAGTTTCCTCTGTCCCTCGTTTACCATTTCTAAATTTCTCAAACTACTTAAAGCTATACAGAGCTGCAGCTTGTGATCCATTAAAAAAAAAAAAAAAAAAAGGGAGTTCTGCAAATGTATTCAGTATGCGTCCTATTTTTCTACCGGAATAAAGGTTAGATTTGCAAGTAGTTGACCTTATTTCCTGAAATTTGGTACTACACATCTTCCTCTTCCCACTAATCATGCAGTTTTCCCCTTTAGTTCATTAAAAGTAAGAGCCACAGAAAGCTGATCCATTTGTTACACGGTTGCTCCTGGACACATGGCACACGCAGCAGCATTCACATGTAACTCCTTAAAGGAAAAAAGCCTGTCAATTCACTTACTGATATCCATTCACCATGAGTCATACACTTCAATTGGCCCAAAGAAACACACAAACCAGCTTCTTGAATTCTCCCTGAAGTGCATCATGACTGACAGCAAAGGTAATACAGATGCACATACAAGGGGACTCCTAAGAGAAAACTGCACCTGAGCACCTCTTCTGTGCTGGCTTCAGCATCATCTCTGTGCACAACTCTGCTGAGAGCACTCTGCGAGAACCTGATCTTGAAAGGAGGAGAGCTTATGAAAAGATGAAAAGTGTTGCGTAGCAGCAGTATGGCCACATACCCAAACAATTTTTGCCCTAGTTCTCTTGCTGTATCTCCTCAAGCAGGGCAGTAATTCAAACTAGTTTTCTTCTGCAATATTAGTGAAGTCAAGACTAGCTAAACCCATCTAAGCACTACACAAAATCATATATGCTTGTTTGAGATCTTTGCCTTCAAAAGCTCATGAAAGTTCGAGAAGAAACTGCTAAAAATACTTGTTCAGCGGCAGCACCCACTGAACTTTGTGTGTTTTTCTGCTTTTCAAAAGGCACTGGCTTTAAGACTGTTTTTAAAATCACTGATTTTTACAGGAAATCTGGTAACATGAACTCAAACTCAATGAAAGACTCAGAGTGAATAGCACAGTAATTGTAATAATAAAATAAAAATAAAGACTAAACTTTTAACAAAAAAAATCAAGGAAGTTATTGATAGCAAGAATTACAACATTATGTAATTTAGTGAAGATAGGATGGATTCTTTCAAGCTGGAAATAGCAAGGAAAACCTTATTAATAGCAACCACCATTTCATTCTTTGTACTGAGTACCGCATAGGTCCGTGTTCTGGGTTCAGCAGTAGCAGTCATTTTTCTCCTTAGTAGTTGGTGCAGTGCTGAGTTTTTGCTTTCAGCCTGGGAACAGCGCTGATAATACCAATGGTTTTAGTTGCTGCTCAGTAACGTTTACACTGACCAAGGATTTTCTGAGTCTCATGCTCTGCCAGGGAGGAGGGGAAGCCGGGAGGAAGCAGAGACAGACACCTGACCCAAACTGACCAAAGAGGTATTCCATACCACAGTACGTTATGCCCACTATATAAACTGAGGGCAGCTACCCGGAAGGGTTAGATTATTGCTCGGGTCCGGCTGGGTATCGGTCGGCAGGTAGGTGAGCGGTTGTATTCTCTTCTCTTGTTATTTCCCTTATCATTATTATTATTGGTGGTTGCTGTAGTGGTTTGTGTTATACCTTAGTTACTGGCCTGCTCTTATTTAACCCATAGGACTTAACATTCTTTCAATTCTCCTCCCCATCCCTGTGGGAGCAGGGGGGAGGAAGGAGGGGGAGTGAGAGAGCAACTGCATGGCTGACTGGGCTTAAACCACGACATTCTGTTTTAATAAGCTGCCTGCTGGCTAGAATGATAACCCTTGCAGAAAAGGAAATAAGGCCATTCTTCACCTCTCAGCAGTAAAATAGCTCTCATTCTCCTAACATCCCTAAGGCGGCCAGGTTCACAGCACAACAACTTAAGAAGTAAACCAACAGACCTTTGAGATGGTCTCAGTGTTACCATGGCACTCCTACAAAACAGAGCAAATTCAGCAAAATGAAACACAATGAAATCAACAAGAACAAAATAGTTGTACTTAATCCAGAGCAGTAACAGTGAGAGATTTTAATACAAATGTAGTTGCTCTGCAACAGTATGTAAGCCTTATATCTAAAAACTGTATAAATGTTCTAGGAAGGGACAGACTAATACAGCATTGTGGTACCTGACCATATGCATTTAAATTAAAACAATGGGGAAAAAGCCTAGCTCTTCCCTAATTCCTTTTTCCTTCACAGCCATTAAGAATTCTAGAACATCATTCAAAAGCATCCAACTTAATCACTTACTCCAAGGCCTCAATCCTAAATAAAAATGCTCTTCGCTGTTTCATAATCATCAATAGCTGGATGAGGGGCAAGCACTTTTTACATAATTAGATTTTAGTAGAGACATCTAGTGATAATCATAAACTTGAGGTAACATCTCTCTTCACAGAATTTGGAGAAATAAAACTGTGCTAGAAATATACAGTTATATTTGTATGTCAGTGTATCGGACAGAGTATATAGTTCAATTCATGTATTAAGGCAGAAAAAGTGCTATTTGCACCCTGCTGAAGTCAATTACAAATTTCAAATTGATTTCAAAGTCATCAGTTCACTAAGAAAACAGCAGGTCAGTAAATAGGTGTAAAGAGCTTATGTTATACAAGTATCTGTTTTTGATGGTTATACCTTAATCCAAACCCTTGCAATGCCTTCTGTTGTAAAAGGCACATATGTGAAACCATTAACCACCTCTTAGTCACGATGTATCAGTACTAAAAATAGTGGTGATAATAGCTGGAAAAGAGTTAGAGAACTTTTTTTTTTCTGGATTCAATTGATCCAGAAGAAAGGTCCAGGAATATTATGAGGAATTACAGATTAGGAAGAACAAATTCGGTATTTGAGCAGCTGTAAGGAGAAAGCTAGTAGGAATATTCTGACTTTAAGAATGGAAAGGGGAAAAAAACCCCTAAAACCAAACCAAACAAAACACAAAAAAAACCCCCCAAAACCCGAAATCAAATCACCATATTACTAGTGAATTTTCCAGTCTTGCTCCTGCATTTGACAAAAACCTACCACTTGTTGTTTTTCATAATATGGAAGGACAGTAGACCTTCTAACTGGACAAGGTTCCGGGGGAAGAGCCACCAAGACCTCATAATATGAAGAAACCTACAATGTAGAAGTTGAAAAATGAAACAGCTAAAGAAGAGATAAAAGCAACGAGAACTGCAATACAACAAGCCATTTTTCA
Organism: Myiopsitta monachus; assembly: GCA_017639245.1. Taxonomy (NCBI): domain Eukaryota; kingdom Metazoa; phylum Chordata; class Aves; order Psittaciformes; family Psittacidae; genus Myiopsitta; species Myiopsitta monachus. The sequence goes on from CM029927.1 coordinate 26,745,911, forward strand.
TACCCTAAGCTTCAATCGATCCCCTTCTGCGCATTAAAAAAAAAAGGAATGAAGAGAACAGCCACTGAAAGTAAATATAAAAATTAGAAAACTGCCCAACAAATTATGTAAAAGCAAAACACCAAGGTTGTTTGCATGCTTTAAAATTCAACTCCAGCAAGCTTTTATTGACATCGCTAATATCATCACTGGAAGCTGACTTGACTGGTGCTGGGGTTTGGAGGAGTTGTTTTGACATTCACTTTTTTTTAATAGCTGGTGATATACTGAAATCTTAAAACTCATCTGAATGAGTTATACATCAAGGGAAGTCATAATCACAAAACTGGCCTAAAAGACAGCATGCCACCACGGCAGCAGGGCCAAGGGTGCAGGGGGAAGAACCTGAACAAAGTTTCCAACCAGCAGAGAGCACACAACTAGGAAAGGGTTGAATCAGCTCTCAGCTATTAAAGATACCCATTTGGTTAAATTCTGAAAGGAAAACTGAGCTTGAAGACAAGGGTGGCAGTAATGATTTGGTTCAGTTTACCTTGTCCAGTGAGTGCTCTTCCTTTTGCATGCAAGTGCAGATTGAAAAATAAATTCAGCTCATCCTGAATATATGGACTAAATACACTCCTCCATGGGAGCTGATGAAATCCATCCGTGGGGCCTGAAGGAGCTGGTGAATGAAGTTGCTAAGCCACTGTTCATCATATTTGAAAAATCATGGCAGTCAGGTGAAGTTCCCGACAAATGGAAAAAGGGAAATATAACCCCCATTTTCAAGAAGGGGAAAATAGGTGAGTTAGGGAGCTGCAGAGCAGTCAGTCTCACCTCTGTGCCTGGCAAAATCTTGGAGCAGATTCTCCTGGAAGGCATGCTGAGGCACATGAAAAACAACAAGGTGGTTGGTGACAGCCAGCATGGCTTCACTAAGGGGAAATCCTGCCTGACCAATCTGGTGGCCTTCTATGATGGGGCTACGGAACTGATGGACAGGGGTACAGCAGTTGATGTCATCTACCTGGATTTGTGCAAAGCGTTTAACACTGTCCCACATGAAATCCTTGCCTCTAAGTTGGAGAGACATCAATTTGGTAGGTGGACCACTCAGTGGATAAAGAACTGGCTGGATGGCTCCATGCAAAGAGTTGTGCTCAATGGATCAATGTCCAGCTGAAGACCAGTAACTGAGTGGTGTCCCTCAGGGATCGGTGTTGGGACCGGTCTTGCTCAACATCTTTGTTGGTGACATGGAACAGTGGGATTGAGTGTGCCCTCAGCAAGTTTGCCAATGAACACCAAGCTGTGTGGTTCGGTTGATACATTTGGAGGGAAGGAATGCCATCCAGAGGGACCTTGACACACTTGTGAGGTGGAACCATGCCAACCTGATGAAGTTTAACCATGACAAGTGCAAGGTCCTACACCTGGGTGGGAGCAATCCCAGGCACACATACAGGTTAGGCAGAGAAGGGATTGAGAGCAGCCCTGAGGAGAAGAACTTGAGAGTGTTGGTTGATAAGAAAATGAACATGATCCAGCTTCAGTGTGCACTCACAGCCCAGAAAGCCAACCATATCCTGGGCTGCATCAAAAGGAGTGTGATCAGCAGGTCGAGGGAGGTGATCCTGCCCTTCTACTCTGCTCTCGTGAGACCTCACTTGGAGTACTGTGTGCAGTTCTGGTGTCAGAATCACAGAACAGTTAGGGTTGGAAAGGCACCTTAAGATCATCTAGTTCCAACCTCCCTGCCAGGGGCAGGGACACCTACCACTAAACCATGCCACCCAAGGTTATGTCCAACCCGCCCTTGAACACCGCCAGCAATGGAGCATTCACTACTTCCCTGGGCAACCCATTCCAGTGCCTCACCACCCTCTCAGTAAAGAATTTCTTCCTCATAGCCAATCTAAACTTCCGCTGTTTAAGTTTGAACCCATTACCCCTTGTCCTCTCACTACAGTCCCTCACGAAGAGTCCCTCCCCAGCATCCCTATAGGCCCCCTTCCTCAACATAAAAAGGACATGGAACTGTTGGAACAGGTCCAGAGGAGAGGCCACGAGGATGATCAGGGGACTGGAGCACCTACTGTATGAAGATAGGATGAGAAAGTTGGGGCTGTTCAGCCTGGAGAAGAGAAGGCTGCGTGAAGACCTCATAGCAACCTTCCAGTATCTGGAGGGGGCCTATAGGGATGCAGGGGAGGGACTCTTCATTAGGTACTGTGGTGATAGGACAAGGGGTAACGGGTTCAAACTTAAACAGGGGAAGTTTAGATTGGATATAAGGTAGAAATTCTTTACTGTAGAGGGTGGTGAGGCACTGGAATGGGTTGCCCAGGGAAGCTGTGAATGCTCCATCGCTGGTGGTGTTCAAGCCTGGGTTGGACAGAGCCTTGGGTGACATGGTCTATGGTGAGGCGCCCCTGCCCATGGCAAGGGGGTTGGAACTAGATGATCTTAAGGTCCTTTCCAACCCTAACTATTCTATGATTCTATAATGCAGGATTCATGAGGTTCTTTAACAGCTGTGGCCAACTCAAAAAGAGTGGGTGCCTAGCAGGATGCTTCTAAGACCACACTGACAAATAAGCAGATTATCGAAGCACTGAGCACAAAAGCAGGTCCAATGAGTCATAACAGGAGGACAGGAAAGACAATTTTGCTTCCATTTTAGTCTTCCTCTTCAGTAAGAACCTTAAATATATCTATTGTGGGTGTGACAGCTTCTTCCACAGCTTATGCTGGTCCTTAAGCATGCTGGGCGGTCTTTGCCATACCAGTAGCAGGTCTTAATTAAAACCCCAGTGTTCAGAGGATAACACACTCAACAACAACCTGTTAAATCCCTTTGCAGTTTCATCTGACACAAGGAGCCTGACAGACATTCACTTCCATCAAACAGAAGTGCCAACATTTGTATGTGAAGTAAAAGCACGTTTCTGCATACCAAGATATGGTTAGGCAAAGGGGGGCAAGGATTTTTATTTTTTTTTCCCCAGACAGGAGAAGGTTTTATTTTATTACAGAGTATCTCATGTGGAAGAAGCTAATATTTCTTTATCTGACACAGTATTTGTAATGGTCTCCTTACAAGGTGGTTCTTTCATTTTAATCTTTCCTTCAGTCTCCTTAGAACACCAGTGTCCAGTAACACCCTATATTCATTTGTCACGTTGCTTACTATTTAGTCCCATATTATCTTTGACAATCTGCCATGAACTTCAAATCCCCAAGCTATAAAATAGTATTAGAGACATAGCTTTTTCATCCTCTAATAATTACCAAGCAAAGCTACTATTTTCAAAGAGGCCCACTTTAGGACTCACTTTGTGACTCAGTTCCCAAATCTGTGTTTGAAGATTCATGCTCAGGGAAAGAAGAATAAAAAAAAAAAAGGGTTGAGAATGAAAGTCTTCCTCCTTTACCACACACCACACACACACAAAAGCACATTGAAAGTCCTGAGCAAAGGGAGTTCCTGTCCAAGAAAAGTACAATACATTATCTTCAAGGGAACACATTAGAAGCACTGAGCAGCCAGTCAACTGAAGGACTGCTCTGAAGTTCGAGCTCAGCAGGGTATTTGTGGAAAGGGCCTCTCAAGTTCTTCCATCATGCTCTTCAGTCTCTCCATTCCCTGGCAACCTACTGTCAAAAAGCACACTGCTAGGTTCCTCTCAAGAACAGCAGGAGCCACTAACTGTGCATCAGCAATCCCGCACCACCATGCTGTCAGCAGACAAAACAACAGCCGTAAAAGACCCGGCTGCTTAGGAAAAAAGTTCTTTGATGCATTCCTAACTGGTTCAACCACTGAATCTTTCATACCTGCACACACAAAGCATACTGGTGATTTAAAAAGCCTGTCTCCTAACAAAAAAAGACCAAACCTCTTCTAATCTGGCAAACTTTCTGCCTCCTGCCAACCCAGTTTTGCCTTCATTGTTTTAAAAATAACTCCCCTTCACATTCTAAAAGTCAGATGTTCCTCTCTGTCCTGGCTTTGGCTGGGATGAAGCTTCCTCATAAGAGAACAGAAAAGTTAAGGTGAACATAAAGTATTTATAAATAGCAAATGCATGCAGAAAGTAAATTCTGTGGGTATTCTAATGCAGATCAAAATAATGCAATGACTACTCTTCCTTGTAATCTTTAAACATATCATTAAATAAAGATTACCAGTTTGCTATCTGAAGAGAAAAAAGGCAAGAAATCTCTTTTTCCTTTAAAAGAGCATACTAAATAGTATGGAACAAGCAGTAAAACTATGAGAGGGGAGCCCCCCAAAGTTTAATAGTAAATTAATAAGAAAACATTATTAATGAACAGAATTACATTCTAATTACCTAAACAATATTTATCATTTATTTGTGATGTGTTTTCCAAGCAGAGGCATTTTCTTTAAATATTACTGACTCATCTTTTACAAAGTTAACCTTGCAAAGAACGCCATCCAAAGGTTTTCAATAAACAACAAGAAGCCACTCAGTTATTAACTGTCATAATACTCAAAGGTCATTTCAAGAATAAATCCACATTATTATGCAAGCACATGTGCAGGAAATATATTTAAAGAAACAGCTCACAGGGTTTTCGTTATTGGTTTGTCTTTCACTAAAGTCATTACAAATTATTAAACCACAAGGAAGGCAAATTATTAAACCACAAGGAAGGCAAATTGTGCAGAGTGGATTTGGGGAATGGGCAGGAGGAGCACTGGGGTTTTTTTTTGTTTTCTTTGGGTTTGCTTTTTTTCTTCTTTTATCAGAAACAGACTAACTCCATAAACCTCAAAGCAGCTTCTTTAAAAAAAACCAACAAAGTAATTGAAGCCTATAAAAACACCTCTCCATACAAAGCGTCATCTGAATTTGAAGATATTGCTACAATTTCAGTGTGTGAAAGTCTATTACAAGATATTAGCTCCAATTTTACAGATTTCAGAGATAACAGCAAGTAAAAGTAGTACTGAAAACTATCTGAATGGGCTTACTTTAATGAAAAAAAAATATCTGTGAAGTGTTACAATGTCTATTACCAGAGTAACTGCATGTGAAACATGTTAAATAAGAGGTGACTTTTGCTATACTTCTAGTTGGAAATAAAAACCAAAACCTGTTAAACTCACACAAGTGAATAAAGCAATTAAGTGAAACCCAAGTCAAGATGACTAATCTCCAAAGTGGCTCGGACTGCATCAAGACCTTATGACCATTGTAATATGCTGACATTCAATAGAAACTATTCAGATTTCAGAAAAAGAAGAAAAATTAAATTTAAAAAAACAAAAACCAAACAAACATCCCAACAATTCCTCTCAGCTAACAGAGCTTCCTTGAAACAGAGGATGAAATCTCTGAGTCTTCTGGAATGCAGCACCACAGAAGCAGCAGCAGTGCTGTGTACCAAGGGCAGTTCTAGGGAGCACTCTGAACATTAAATTGAGAGCCCTTACATGAACCTTGTGCTCAGCGCAAATCCACTGCAGAAAGTACAACATCACAGCAATCAACTTGTGCTGTTTCAACAGATGCCCTCATGCTGAGCCACCTAAAATACCTTCAGGAAAGGAAACTTCAGTTTGCTATAGAAAATTACTGCAAGCACATATGGAAGATATATTAAGTTGACCAAGTCAATTTGCAAAATGCATAAACAGCTTTCCAGTGGAGAAAAACCCCACAGAAACAAACCCAAAAATTCAATTTAGTGATCATCTAAAAGCAGTAAAAATCAACTTGAAAAGAGCCAGGCAAAAGCAACAAAGAACCAGAATATTATCTCTTTCACAAGATCATATGCTTATCTCCACCACTGACTGCATCAGTGAATGGATACTAATGAAGAGTTCAGCTGTATACAAGAAGAAAAACATGCTGGGAGCAACACTTACTCAGATTCATTCATGTACCATTTGTTTTACCGAAACACAGAATTTAAGTTCTATTGAAATTCTAGAGAAACTGGATGGTGGCAGGGAAAATAGGGTGTTGTGATTTTTATCTGCTTTCCAATATTTGTACTCAAAAATCTCTCCAATGATCAAAAGATCCAGTTTCCTCTTATACAGCATGAAATAAAACTACTACAGTCAGGATAGCTGATAGCTTGGCAGCTTAAAAATTCTAACATCTAGTTGTTGTGGATGTCATAGAATATGAATGGAATAGTTTGGGTTGGAAGGAACCTTCAAAGGCCATCTGGTCCAAACCCCCTGCAATGAGCAGGGACACCTTCAACTAGATCAGGTTGCTCAGAACCACATCCAGCCTGGCCTTGAATGTCCCCAGGGGTGGCACATCCACCACCCATCTAAGCAACCTGTGCCAATATTTTAGCACCCTCATTGTAAGACATTTCTTCCTCATATCCAGCCTGAATCTCCCCGCTTTTAGTTTAAAACCCTCATCCTATCGCAACAGGCCCTGCTCTAGAGTCTCTCCATATCTTTCTTGTAGGCCCGTTTTAAGAACTGAAAGGCCGCAGTAAGGTCTCCCCCGAGTCTTTTCTCCAGGCTGAACAGCCCCAACTCTCAGCCTTTCCTCACAGGAGAGGCACTCCAGTCCTCTGATAATTTTTGTGGTCCTACTCTGGACCGTCGCCTTTCCTGTACTGAGGACTCCACAGCTGGATGCATTACTCCAAGTGTGGTCTCACCAGAGTGAAGAATCACCTCCCTTGACCGTGCTCCTTTGGATGCAGCCCAAGATACAATTTAAAACAACTAGAGCATTAGCTAAAGCAATTGTTATCCAGAAAGAAATACAAGTGAACCACCACTGCGCTTCAAATCGCAAAGTTGCTAGTGAACTCTTGGTTGAAATACACCTTACAAGGCAGGGGCAGTTCTGCTACAAGGAAAGAGGTAGAAGAACTACCTTCAAAAAGATGACAGGAAACTGAAAATCTAGTAACATAAAAGCTGTCAGACTGCCATCATGTACATACTATCCAAGGACTAAGGTAGATTACAGCAAGACTGAAATGTGAACCCTGCAACTAGGCTTGAAGCAGTGGAGAGATTTATTTCCTTAAAGAGGCCATTTGATACCACTACTCAAATTAATAGAATACATTCCCCTGTAGAGCCTTCCTCTTACATCATGAATTTGAGCTACAGTGGAAAAAATTATTTGCAATTTCTAAACTTGCTATCTCTGATTTTATATTAGAACAGGTAAAGTCTGATTATTATTTAATTTCTCAAACTTAGAGAACTCCAAAATTGCTATTACGAAACTCTATTGGTTTGCATGGCAAGATTTTGGTGGTGGTGGGCTACAGGAGTGGCTTCTGTGAGAAGCTGCCAGAAGCTACCCCTATGTCCAACAGAGCCAATGCCGGCCATCTCCAAGATGGACCTGCCGCTGGCCAAGGCTGATCACTATCAGTGATGGCAGCACCTTTAAGAAGGGGGGGAAAGCTACTGCATAACAGCAACTGCAGCTCAAGAGAGGAGCAAGACAGACTATGGGGGCAACAGCCTCGCAGACTCCAAGGTCACTGCAGAAGGAGGCGAGGTGGTGCTCCAGGCACCAGAGCAGAAATTGCCCTGCAGCCCATGCTGAAGACCATGGTGAGGCAGGCTGTCCCCATGCAGCCCATGGAGGACCACACACTGCAGCAGGAGGATGCCTAAAGTAATCTGCGACCCTGTGGGAAGCCCACACTGGAGGATGAGGCTCCTGGCAGGACCTGTGGTTCCATGGAGGAGAGCCCACACTGGAGCAGGTTTGCTGCAGGACTTGTGACTCCATGGAAGGGCCCCAGGCTGGAGTAGCCTGTTCCTGAAGGACTGTGCCCTATGGAAGGGAGCCAAGCTGGAGCAGGCCATGAAGATCTGCAGCCTATGGCAAAGACTCACATTGGAGCAGTTCACGGAGGACTGTTTCCCATGGGAGGGACCCCACACTGGAGCTGGGGTGAGTGTAAGAAGCCCTCCCCCGAGGAGGAAGGAGCAGCAGAGACAACGTGTAATGAACTGACCACAAGCCTCATCCGCTGTGCCTCTGGAGGGGAGGAGGTAGAGAATTTGGGAGTAAAGTTGAGCCCAGGAAGAAGGGAAGGGTGGAGGGAAGGTGTTTCATGTTCTGTTTTTATTTCTTATTATCCTACTCTTATTTGATTGGTAATAAATTAAATTAATTTTCCCCAAGCTGAGTCAGTTTTGCCCATGACAGTAACTGGTGAGTGATCCCCCTGTCCTTATCTCAACCCATGAGCCTTTTGTTAAATTTTCTCTCCCAGTTCAGCTTTAGTGGGCTCATGGCGTCCAGCCAGGGACAACCCACCACAGAAACCTAATTGCAATGACATTTAATTAGTTACGATGTCTACTTTTCCTCTCATATTTATCTCAACTGTTCGATGCATTCTTAGGTCTTGTCTTTAATTATATGTTAAGCTCTTTGGTAACGAAGCTTTTTTACTATATTGAAGGCATCTAGGTGTTGTTACAAAGATGAAATATTTGAAACCATGCTATGGCACTGGTTCTTTGCACGAACAGAATTGCTGTGGTAAAAGCTGAAGCTAGAGGTAAATGGGAGTCTCACCAGATGACTCAGGAAGAAACTTCAAAACCATTAGGAGGCAATTTTGATTAATTTCTGGAAAGAGGATGTGGTAATAATTTTATTTTTTTTATATAATAAACATGCTGTTTCAATGCCAGCCTCCACAATGACTTGAAAATAAAATCGCCTCTCTTATAATTTCAGCCTAGTGGTTTCTATCTAATAGTTAAATGGGGGGGGGGGGGGGGAGGTATTTTAAATCTCACATAACATTGAAAACTGTCCTCATAATCAAAACTATGAATGTTCAGGCAAATCTTCTTAACAAAAATGCAGCCTATACTTGTTCTATACCTTCATCCACCACCATCAATATACTAGCAAAACACACATATCTGATGAACTGTGCTTAACGTGTATGTTTGTCAAAAAGTTTAGTATTTAAAAAAAAAGCTCAATGAAAGAATGCCACAGCCCTAGTCAACATTATTATTCTGGCAAAAATGTCTCTAAGCTAAATGAAGAGTTTTCTACCGAAAGGCATAAGCTACCTTAAAAAGAAAAGATGAAAGACTAGTATTTACATAGCAGCCACTATAATCCAAAATGAAGAAGTTGATATATGCAAATAAAAAAATACTCAAATGTAAGTAGAAAATGTCAGGTGCATGGCCTTTTTCCCCAAGCAGACTGCTTCACAAGTGTCAGTAGAGCTTCTCTCTGGTATGCTGACAACTTCTTGCATTGGAGACTCCCATGGTAGTAAAAGCATGTCTGGATATGTAAGTGACCCAAAGAGGACCTGAAAAACAGGTCTTGAGAAAAGGGAGATGCATCTAAACAGTAAACAATGTTGGCAGACCTACCAAATGTAATAAAAGCAGCTCATAATCCTGATTTTCATTCTTTATGAATTTCTCTATCCGTTGAGTCTTCTAAGTATATAGAGTGGGGAGTGTGGGGGAGGAGAATGGAAAAAAGAAGGAAGGGAAGGCAATGCCTGCGGCAAAGAAAGGTTGTTAAGGGAGGATGGGAAAGGAAGCTACTCCAGAGAGTCATGGAGGAAGGCAGCAAAAGGCTGGCATATGGGAAAGTTCTGGAATGAAAGAAAAAAAATGAAGAGGAAAACAAAAAAATCTAAGGAGAAGATGCTTCAGGCATAAGCAATGAGTTCATCATGAGATTTGAGATGTATATTAGCTCACAAAAAAACAGACGTGCAGCACTCAAAAGTCAATATTTGCATAACTGACTTTCCCGTTTCTAATCTAGTTACTTCTTGTACAAATAGTCTTCTAACATTAAGGGAACTGGAGGCAATTTGGGAGATCTGAACACATAAGTCTAACCCCAGCAAATCATTATTATTTACTTCTGGTAAAAGGAAAGTTAAAAACCTAAGAAAAGAAGGGCTGGCAACAGTATAGGGCATACCATATCTCAGAAGATTAAAACAAACTTCCCAAAGCTCAGTTATACCTAGTGACGAAACTGCTAGGGAGCTTCTGAGGTGAAAGACTTCAAATCAAGAAGATGAAACAGCTAATCCTTGTTTGCAGTAAGCAAGCAGTACAAAACCATCGACGCATGACAGGCCTCGTACTGGTCATCAAGAAAGCTGAACTGAATGAGTGGATATCAACACATTTCATCAGCCACCACAGGCAATAATCATGAAGCAGCAGCACACTGACCCCATTCCTAACACAGCACACACAGCCAAAGAAGCCAGTGCCCAACAGGTAGGGAGACAACATGTAAAATTAGTTTTAAACACACTATATTGTTTCTTTCCATTAGTGTTCTCTTTGTGCCTTTCTAACCTTGGAAGAGTAATCTCCAATTTCCTTTGTAACCTGGGATGGGTTACAGATGGTGAGGGCTACACTCTTTAGTCAGATAAAAAGACAGCAATAATTCTTGTAATATTCGGGTTACACAGCTTTCTTTGCTGCTAAGGCTTTGCTGCATACTAAACCAACTGAAATGCAAGTTTAACACTCATGTCTCTCATGGTGTCAGATACCCAATTCCTATTCTATCTACACATATCCCAAAAAACCCCAACCCAACCAAAACACCAATATACAGAGCTGAATACCTACTGCTAGAGAGAGATTTTTGTAATGTATAGATGTGGCCACCCCCATGCCAATGAACAGAACTAAAAGACAATCAAGTAATGTAAGAGTCTTGATCATGAGCTGCAATTTCAAACATGGATGTTAAATGCCTTTCATAGTCCATTGGCATCCATTCTTCAACTGCTTAAAAGCTCTATTTCTCTGCTTGCATGCTAAGATTCTTTAAAAAAGAAAAACACTTTCAAGACAATTTGCACAACAGCATTTTGCAACAAAATTCAGCTAAAGTATTTTTCCCACTGCAAGGTATTTACTAGGGTGCAGTAATTCTCTCAGCACTTTTAAAGCTTGAAACACACCTTCTGTTGAATGCTATGAGTCAGTTTTAATGACAGTGTTATGTTCTATTGCTCTGCAGCTTATGCAAGAGAATGAATTTGCATTAAGTACCCAGCTTTAGAAGCCACCTTCTCTTCTCCATTGTTAATACTGACTAATGGTAAAAAATAGGCTACATTCACTGCCTGCTTTCTTTTTGTTTTAAAAGACTAAATCTAATTAGCTGTCTGTAATGTAAAATAGACATAAAATTCATTATTGTCATGTTATAGATCCAGGGGGTTTGTGAGTTTTGGTTTTGTTGCTTTATTTATTTGTTTCCTTTCAGAAAGCCAGTATACAGAAAAATATAAACAGGAATGTCAGGTTTTATACTTAGCAAAATTTCAAAATTCTGACCATGTGTTACCTGATTAGTGCAATTCTTCTCCCTTACCCTGCTTGCAGGAGAATTTACAGCAATACCTTTAAAAGCCTTCATCTAGAAGGCGGCCTAATAGTTAACTTCACACGGAGGAGGATAAACCAGACCGACATCCTAATTTAACTGGGGGGAAGGGGAAACAAAAATTATCAGCTAGTTTATAGATTGACTTTTGAAGTCTGTCACTGCTGTCATTGGGGGGGAGCATGGAATAGCTTTGCCTTCTACAAGAAATTCAATAAGAAAAAATTATCATGTAACATCTCATCACCATGGGTCTCTTAGCCCGAACGATGGTCTGATGTATATATGCTTTTCTTTCATTTGCTTTGCCCCCTTGCTTAAAATCCACCAAACCCTCCATTTCCCTAGAAGAGTACATCGCATTTATGTTGGGGCATTTATTTTTTTGATTGAAAATATGATTACACTTTGCTCAGCTTGACAAAATGAGGGCTTGGGTAATTTGTTCCTAGAAATATGACTGGCAAGATTTGTAACTGGTTCTCTTGCAAACCAATGGCCAATAGGCCTCGCAAATACCCCCACAAGTAGCTCGCCTCACAAATACACCCACAAGTAGCTCAACAGACATACAAAGTTAATGTTTTTTTTATATTTACATATATGTATCTCACACAGAGATGTATAGGTGTGCATGCACCTAATTCTAATGACAGGGGACAAATTCCTCCTTCCAGGTAAATTATTTTCAAAGACACATAGAATGGTTTCAGTTGGAAGTGACCTCAAAGATCATTCAGTAGTTCCAACCCTCCTGCCGTGGGCAGGGACACCTTCCACTATACCAGGTTGCTCCAAGCCTCATCCAACCTGGCCTTGAACATTCCAGGGATGGGACAGCCACAGCTTCTCTGGGCCACCTCTGCCAGTGTCTCACCCTCATACTGAAGAATATCTTCTAACATCTAATCTAAATGTACCCTCTGCCACCTTAAAGCCATTGCCCCTTGAAAGGGTCTGATGGATGTCTTCCTCCATAGTTGGATGATCTGCTATACAGGCTAAGCCATTACAGTAATCATAGCATCATAGAATAGTTAGGGTTTGGAAAGGACCTTAAGATCATCTAGTTCCAACCCCCCTGCCACAGGCAGGGACACCTACCACTAAACCATGCCACCCAAGGCTCTGTCCAACCTGGCCTTGAACACCGCCAGCGATGGAGCATTCACAACTTCCCTGGGCAACCCATTCCAGTGCCTCACCACACTTATAGTAAAGAATTTCTACCTTATATCCAATCTAAACTTCCCCTGTTTAAGTTTGAACCCGCTACCCCCTGTCCTATCACCACAGTCCCCAATGAAGAGTCCCTCCCCAGAATAAAGGACACTTTCTCGATGCAGAAAAAGTATTAAGAAAACAAAGAGAAAGCCAGATCCCAGACACACCTGGGGACTTGAAGACTGATTCAGATAGTGCTTTTCTGAAACCTCTATGTAGCAAACACTTGTAAAATACAGCAACGCTTCGGACGAAGACATTATACTTTTACAAACCTGTAAAGATAGCATCTTATGAATTAACAAAGGAACTGCATGTGCATGAAGGTACAACAGAGAGGTGAATCACACCATGATCTGCTGGAATCTGAGTTGCAGGAGAGGGATAAGCCCAGCATATTGGAGAATAATATTCACTTTAATGGTGACAACTAAGGAAAAAGTATACTGCCTCTTTTAGTGCTGGAGACAATTTCTCAAAATATGAAATCTGTCATTATTGCCTTAAGATGTCAATGCAGATTATACTGCCATTTTTATTAATTTGCAATTAAAAACAGAGATGTAAAATCTAATACCATTCTCATCTCTTTTGGGGGTGTGAGGAGGAGGCATCAGCCCTTTTCTTTTACTTATGTAAAAGTAAGCCTTTTTTTTTTCCTCCTTCCCTTCAAAGAACTTCTCCTTATAGTACTTGAATCTGCTCCAATAATAAGTTCTCAATTCACTTCAGAAATATATTCTAGCTCTTGAAGTTCAATTAATTGGGGGTAGGAGGGGAGGAATCCGTCAGCACATTTTCCAGCTATTAGAGACTTGTTTCTTGGCAAGCTGAGAACCTGGCCAACTGAGAACTTAAATAATTTTATACCCTTAGCACCGATGGTGATGGAACACAGTAATCTGTCTTCTAATTCAGCCTGTAAGCAGCAGTAGCAGCAAAGGAACAATAGAAATAGAGCATGGAATGTGGTTAACATAAGGCATTCTGAAAGACTCCCCAGCACACACTAACACATACATCCATCACACAAGACAAACGTTAGCAAAATATTTAATCCAAGATTCACAGATATTCTTACGGCAAACAAAAACAACTACTTTAAATCTGCTGAAAGAAGTGCTGATGGAGTTTTCCTTAGTAAGGTTATCTTAATTATTAATAAAGCATTATATTGAACACTAAAAACTATGTCAAATGTCATTATTAGAAGACAAATACATTTGCACCCAAAACCCCAGAGCAATAGGATCTTGCAATACTTGATTCCAAAAAGCAGATTTAAAGGATTTATCTTCATCCACTTTTTAAATGCTCCATGCCATCAAAAACTTTGCATCCGCTTCATTTGTAAGGAGAAAACGGAAATCCCCATCCCAGACACACTGTACACAGGCAAGCTCTCCTCAAAGCTATTTGTAAACTTGTGTCTTCTTCCTCAAACATGTCGAAATGACTGTTTAGTAAAAATAAAATGGAGAAATAATATTTAACTCTGTCTCAAGCATCCAATTAAGTGGCAAACCATTAAAAATTCAAAGTTCAAGAATTCAAGAGACTGAAAGTTTAGGCATACAACACTTATCTTGTTTGTAACAGAGGTACTGTCAAGTGCTCATTACGCGAATGTAATCCATACAAAACTCCAGAGCTAATTTAATTGATGGCCTTTTAGTAGTTCTTTGACTGAGCTAAATTTATCCAGCTCAGCTTATGTAAACTATTTGGACACAGAATGTGCCAGTTAGAATTTGGCAGGGAAAAGCATGTTTTTAATATGTAAAGCCTGGTTTATTTTCATCTCCAACTAATTAATTAAAAATAAGTTTTGAGATGGTAGATTTACACTAAACCAAAAATCAAGATTTACCCCAATAACATTCATACAAAATTTGAAGGTACCAAGAATACTTTCAAAGAAAATCTACTACTGTGAAAAGTCAAATCTGTCTAGTACTGAAAATATTCTTCATAGTAAGATTATGTAAACTACTTAGGAAATGTCTACAAACCAAAGACACTACAATACAAAGCATCAGCCACTGGTATTGTGCTCCTGTTTATTCACAGGCATAGAACTGCAGCATTCACTATCCTTAGCAGCAAGCTAGACACTAACAAGAGTAAGGACCCCATGCCCTGCCAAACTATATGACTGTTGATTTTGGAACACCATTTCTTCTCACTAAGAGCTCAAAGTACAAATGAAAAAACCCCACAAACAAACAAAACCCCCCAACACAAACCAGCAAGACTACTTCAATTTTTCTTTAAGATGATAATTATTTTCATTCTTAGAAAAAAAAATAAATACATATATGTTCTTCTCACAAAGAGTGCTACACCAACTCTGCAAGTACATCAGCAAGAAACCACCAAGAACTGAAGAGCAAAGCACAGCCATGTCACCAGAGGCTCAAATGTCTATTAAATTCTACATGGATATGAAGCCAAAACCTTGACAAGTCTTCAGTTAACACCAACCAATTAACTTTCACATAGCAACTCAAGACAAAAGGAAACAAGAGCACAAGGCTCCAGTCCTCTCCTGTGTGTACTTCACTAGACAGGCAGGGTCTGAGTCCCAGCATCCTACTGGAGCTCTAACCTCCTTACCAAAAAGGATTTGCTGCTGTAAGGAGAAATCAGCTTCAGAAACCTAGCTCAGAGGAACCATACAATCCTAATATTCCGCAAGTAAGTTACTTTACAAGTGAAATACAAACAGAGATTTGGGGTGATGGAAGTACAACTGTAGTAGTTTTACAGCACCTTTAGAGATACCATCCAATTTAATTGCACGTCATTAGCGCACAACACATAACAATCCATCATTCCAGCAAGATAGCCACACGCTTTTTGCCCACAGCAAATCTGGAAGGTGTTTCTAGTTTTGTCCACATGTAGATAACAAGAAAATTAAAACAGCAGCAGTGAGAACACAGATGAGAAATGTCAATCGGTCAAGGACATCTTCGACAGGATTTTTGTATACACACATATTTATAAAAATTCATACACACAATATATATTATACGTAATTATAAGGAAAAATAATAGGAGATAAAATTTAAAGAAGCATTTGTCTTTCAGAATGTCTGGATGGTATAACAGTAACTACACCCAGCCTGTGAAATAAACTGTTTTCCAGAAGTGAGCAGCAGAGCAGAAGAATGAGGTGCACCAGATTAGAATCGCAGAATAATTCTGCCTGGAAGGGACCGAAGGAGATGCCTGCTCAGCTCTTGTTCAAAGCAGGGCAAAGGCATTCAATCAGTCTATAATCCTTATTAAGACTGCACAGCATTTCTAACAAGACAAGCAAGAGTAACAGGATGACCGAAGTGCTTTGATTGTAGTATCTCAAAAAAAAAATAAATAAATCCTGTATCACATTTACAGTCAAATCAATAACGACAAGAAAACAATCCACAAAAACCCATGCCAAATTGACAAGTTTAAGAATCCAAGGAGGAGCAAGTCTGAAGGAAGCTTCTGTACTGAACACTGCAGTATTCACGGATTTACATTTAACAGAAAGCTCATTCATCTGCCCGAAGTTTGTTGTGTCTTTGCTGTTTGGGGTTTTTCTTTTTGTTTGTGTGTGCTGTGTGTGTGTTAACTGTTGCCATTATCTCCCAGTGTCACACCAACTTGTATTATGCCTACGCTAAAAAAACTGAAGTCTATGAAAGTACTTCTAAGTTTCATTCCATCACTTTCTCTTAACAGCTTCCCTATGGCATCCAGAGATGGAAAAAATCTCTAAAGAAAAAAAAATCAAGTTTTACTTTCCTGCTGTGAATTAAAATGCTATCTCATCTTTTTGGTTAGTGGCATTCTAGCTGATTAGCTTGCCTCTTTTTTCTTTTTTTTGCACTCCAGCAAGTCCTCAGTAAGAAACTGGGAACCCCTCTAAGCCTACAAATCAAGGTGTAGAAAGGAAAGGTGCTTGTCAATCCCCAAAATGACCACTCTGAAAAGCCGTGCGCTTACTCGGTTTCTCCTGTTTAAATGAATTCAGTACACAGGCAACATGTTTCAGAAGGAGAAGCTAGGGCCCAGATGAGTTGAATAATCAAACAAGATCAACTGAGACTGTGGGGGGCTTTCTCAGGTGTTCCTCCAGCGCTAGCATGTTTTCCACAGAACTCACAGCTTCAGTCCATCTGAATAAGCCATACCAGAAATGGATGGCTGGAAATTCGGCATGCAAGATTTTATAAAGCCTGCACTTTCTCTAGGACCAAAAAAAATAATCTGCCTTTAGCATTTTCATGTTGTTCTATCAAAAAAAAACAACCAACAAACCACCTACCTTTTTTTTGGAAGGTAAGTTTTTTTCAGTAGGCAAAAATAACTAAGAATTGTGCTCTAAAATAGCTTCATCAGTAGCCAGAAAAAGAGTGTAATGAGGGACCACAGTCAACTAAATTAAATAGGTACAGTAAGGAAAAGCCATTGACAAAGTTTCTTTTCAACAGAACAGATGATATTTTGCAAGGCATATGGTATTTATTTTTAGATGTTAGTCATACAATAATACTACATATTTTTTCTTGAAAATAGCACACTATTTTATGTTGAGGTGCTTTGTTGATATCAACTTTGTACAGCTTATCATTTATTTTTGCTGTTACAAAAGGTTTGACTGTATTTTTTAAATCATTAACATACTGCACATAGAAGTATTCAGTACACATAGAGGTATGCAAAGTCCCTTTCAAAAAATAACAAGTCTTCACAAAAAAGCAATAGTGAATTGAAACACAGAAGGGAAAAAAATGCCATATGCAAACACACGCCATTTTTTGAGTATCTATTATCTTTTCAATCAAATCTCCAAAAAATCTCATTATATATGAGATAGCAAGAGATAACTGGCTTTGGATTGCTATAATGACTGTCAGGCCAGTACAGTGCAGACAAAAAAACCTAAAATAATATCAGCAACAGATTCCATCTGGATTTCAATATATCCTTGTTGACTTCATCTAACCAAAAAGTGTGTCAAGATCTTAGAATTTTTAATTTTCCATTTGTTTAGATGAGAAAACATCTGAAGGAACATATTCCCTACTGGTTACTCCCCACAGATTTCAGTTTGAACCTATTTTGATTCAAATCCACAGATCTCCAGTATTGTGAATGGTATTTCAAAGTTTATTTATTAGAATTAGTTAGCATTAACTCTCAGTTAACATAAAGAACCTCACCTGAAAAATCAGTTAAGTATTGCTGTCGTGGTTTAAGCCTTTCAGCCACGCAGTTTTCTCCCTCATTCACTTCCCCTCTTTCTTCCCCCCTGCTCCCAGAGGGATGGGAAGGAGAATCGAAAGAATGCAATTCCCACAGGTTGAGATAAGAACAGTTTAGTAACTAAGGTATAACACAAATCACTGCTGCTGCCACTAATAATAATACAAGAGAAATGCAAGGAAAGAGAATACAACTGCTCACCACCTGATACCAAACCCGACCATGCAGCGGACCCCCAACCTCCGGGTCTCTGCCCTCCATTTTTACATCCTGGGCATGACATGCTGTGCTGTGGAATACCTCTTTGGTCAGTTTGGGTCAGGTGTCCTGTCTCTGCTTCCTCCTGGCTTCCTCTCATCCCTGGCAGAGCATGAGACTCAGAATGTCCTTCGTCAGACCAAAACATTCTAAGCCATAACTATAAACACTGGTGTTATCAGCACTGTTCCCAGGCCAAAAGTCGCAAACACAGCGCTGCACCAGCTACTACAAAGGAGAAAAATGACTGCTACTGCTGAACCCATGACAATTGTCTACGCAAATTTGGTATAATTTACTTCCATGTCTTCACCTTTGATTTTTGCTCTCCCCTTTCCCTTTCCAATTAAAGTAATTCAGGCTCTACTACATGAAAACTTCCATGTATTCATCAGAAATAACCCATAGGACTACATTATCTCTTCCTTAAAGGGGGAAAAAAATAAAAATTCCCATCTAGAAAGCCCTCATCCCAATTCAAAGAAGAAAATCTAACACAAAATTTATGAACCTTGCAGACACAGAAAACTGAGTTTGTTGCTTTGTAAAAGCAGTACTTTGCAGGGGACAGCCTTCTCAGAGTGAAGATAACAGAAGTTGGCCAAGGCTCCATCATTAAAACCAGTCTTTACTATAGTAAGCCCAGCATGTGTTTGAAAGAGCAAAACACCCTAATGTTGTTTTATGCTGTTTGAGCAGGGATTTGTGTTTTCCTTAGGTAAGTGCTATAGAAGCCTGTACAGTACACTAGGCTTTTTTGTTTGAGTTTATAGAAGGTCATAGAATTGAAAGCAATACTAATACAAATAAAAGTGTCCACAAATATCTGCAAGACAATAGTAAAATGTTTTAGGATACAATTGGATACTCAATTCCAGCTGCTACTGATTAATGTAAAATTGTCAGCAAATCCAAGTATCCATGGCTGATGCAAATCCTTATTTCTACAACTCCAGGTACAAAGTGCAGTTCTTCCCATTTAAGTTTTTATAGCAATATTTAACATTTATAATTATATATTAAAAAGGAAGAAATCCACATACACTTATGAGGCTTTCTTTCAAATTAGATACTATTTTAAAAAGCCTTTGCAATAAACCTACTATAATTTTATTTTTCTTTTTAGCCTGGAGGATTTTATACAATGAAGATAGGGAGAAGATTTGTCCCCGCCTCTACGTTTTGCTCTCCCTTTAGGCCTCCAGCACAATAGGCTCAAGGGGACACTCAGGAATAGCTTTGCCATCTGGATTTCATATTGCCAGATTAATAATGCTCTTTCATGCAATGACTCCATGAAGAGATATCAAAGCTTTTACAGAATCTTGCCACTCTCTTCTCTTGCTAGATGACAATCCCAGCCTCATGTCACAAAAGGCATTTCACTGATCAGGCTACCTAGAATACATGGGTTTTCATACACTTCCTCTTAACCTGGCCTAGGTTAACATTTAGTATTTCAACACTACAAATTCATTCAAGATTGTCTTAAGACTCTACTGCATCATTAATGCATTAGTAACATGACAGGGTTTTTTTAGTAGCATGACAATTGCAATAGTAAAAAGCATAGCTGTTTAGAAATAATTGAATGTTTGTGTTCCAATGCAATACTGTTTAGCTTGAACAAAGATTAAGACAGAAGTACTTTTAAAAAGCAGTAAATGCACTTAGTTTTAACAGCTACAGATGCGTTTGTCATGCCACATACTTAAATCTGGGTATATTATTACCCTGTACTGCTTAATTAAATGCCTAGAGATACTAAATGTAGATCTGAGGTACAGTGATGAGGGAACTGGAGCAAGCTAAAATAAAGCGTAACAATTGATTAGCCTCCCCATAAATCTATAGAAGATGACATGCCTACAGCATAAGTACTATGAAGATTCAGTATCCATCCCTCCCTTCTTAGTGTAAGGGATAACATTATTCTAGTACTTGAGGTAGACTATTCTTATGTGAATATTTAAGACTCATAGGATGGTATAAATACACTGAAGCATAATGCATCAGCCTGTGAAAATAGATACATTTTTGTTTTCTTAAAAACTCCACAAGATTCAAAAAAGTGGAAGTTTATTTTTTCTTTCTTCACAGCAAATTATTTAAACACCTGAAAACCCTGTACTGGATCCGCACCCATTCACTTAAAAAAATAAAATTACCCCAGTAGAGGCAAGCTATTAAGGAAGAGTCAAATTTCCCAAAGATCATCTAAGAAAAATTAAATTATCTTCACCCTCCCTCTAATTAACTGTACCCTGTAATAAGCAAAGGAAGACAGCACTAATTGCCAGTTACATGGCCAGGAAGTATCTGGAATTAAGTTTAAGAAGCTCTAGTACATGACAGGTAAGTCAATAAATGTAATTATTTCCAAATGGACTACACTGAAACTATATAAAACAAATGTCACAAAAAAAAAAAACAAACAAAAAAAAACAAACCCAAACCAAACCAAACCAACAACAACAAAAAACCAAATCTGTACAGCATGGAAAAACTCTCCTGTCATTCTTCCCTGGATTCCCATCTTGATAGCTTAAGCAGGTAAGAGTAAAAACAAAGTATTGAAGTACTACATGAAATGCTTAAACTTAAGATATCTAAAATAAGATACCAAATACTAAGAAATACTTAAAACTTTGTGCCCACTCAAGTCTCATCGAACAGGAGGCCCCACCACTCCAAGCATAACACAAAACTCAGAGAATAGTACCAAGTGCTCATACCATACAGTGATCAAACCACACAGAACCTATGAGAAAGCCAACAACTTCGATTTCCTATGAGTGTTCCAACACCGTAACTACTGTTTTCTTTACCATTTTGTTCACTCTGCACAACGTGCAATGTTAATCTAATAAAAATATGAAATGTTCAATAACTGATTAACTTCTGTTTAGTCTGAAAAGCAAATATCATTAGGCCACAAATTAAGAAGCCACAGGCAACTCGTTTTCTCATTTATTATGTGAATTCTATTTTGTTACTCTCATATTTTAAAAAATTTGCCTATGTACACACATGTACACCTTTATGTAGGCTCTCCAGATGGTGTGTACAAACTCAAAGTGTAGATTAAGTGATTTTGCATGATGCCTGTAGATAGCTTCAAAGGCTAGTCAGAACCTGAGACTGCCACAGGACATATCACTGTCCTTCAACCAATCATTGCTCTCACTGAAAAGCATCTTGTGAAAACTGGCTTCTCAGTGGTGCCCAGCTGCAAGACCAGATGCCTTCTGCACATCAGGAAACAACTTGATCACTGCGAGGGTGACCAGCCCTGGCACAGATTACCCAGCAAGGCTGTGGAGTGTCCATCCCTGAAGATTCTGGACAGAGTCCTGAGCAACAGACTCTGGATGGCTCTACTTGAGCAGCGGGGTTGAGCCAGATCACATCCTCAATTCCCTTCCAACCTCAACCAGTCTGTAATTTTGTGAAGAAACAGGACTAGAAAGGGATAAGGGATAAGAGACATACCTTGCCACTGAGCTTCACAGCAGAGGGAGACTGAACAAACTCCCTTCCAAAATCTGGTATTCCAGGAGACTCCAATTACTATTCCTTTCTCCCAGCTTTCTCCTCTTCCTATCCCATTATTAACCATCCATCTACCTTACCCTCAAATACCTTCTTCTGCTTCCCCTCCCCACATCATTCTCCTATACCTTACGCTCTGCCTCCCATATCAAGTTCAATCAATTTTCTAATTCCTCAGGCTTTTTATCTCTGGATGCAGGTAAATGTTAAATTCCAAGCAGCAATAAGCACATTCAAACAGGATTTTTTTATACATATACTCTAAGTGTATGAAACCTGCTAGATTTTTACCATTGTTTGTGAAATCTTGACCAAATGCATAACCATGACAAGGTGACCCTTCCACTCTTATTAAATACCATAACAGCATCAAAGGCGTTTTAAAGAAACCTTTTAATTTTTAATTCTGGAGTAGCTTCTTTCTCAACAATTAACAATTTTGGCTTGAATTAAATAAAAGAGTCTGAGCCAAACCACATGCAAATCCATAAAATAATTAGGCTGAGGCAGTCATCCAGGATAGCGAGGGTGGAGAGAAGACCAAAAAGAATAACAGTCAGCCAGGCACATTTGGCAGAAGTTGCAAGCAGTTCAGAAGTTGGGTCTTCAAGGGGAAGCTTTGGGAACCTTAATTACAGACAGAAGTTCCAGACCTGCCTACTAAAAAAAAAAGGGGGGGAATAAAACCCCCACCAGCCCCAAATCACCAAAGAGCTGGTAAGAGTCATGATTCAAGTTCCTCTTTTTGTGCGTTTAGTAAACAAATTGGTTTTCTTAGTAAGCTTACGAACTGCCATATATATCAATATCTTTTCATCTATTCTAAACTAAGAGAGCTCACATTTTATCTCCAATCTGCATACATCACAGGATATGAGTACTGTTACAGTATTCAATTATCAAATTTACAAATTTCAAGCTGACAACCAGGATATTGATGAAGACTTTGTTCTATTTAGAGCAGAGATCTGAGACAGTGAAAGGGATGGATTCAGCATGATGTATATAGTGTGGGAACTGGTTGTTCCCTTAGTGACAAATAAGACTGACTGCAAGATAAACAAAAGTGTGCTTTAAAAGTACATGCTTTGATCCTTAGAGTATGTTTTTCAGAATGAGGTTAAGGATTATAAATCATAAACAGAGTGGCTAGTGGCCTCAAACCCAAAGAATTAAAATTCCCCACAACTTTGCACAAGCATTGAACAAGGATGTGGGGGTTTTGTTTGGGGTTTTGTTGTTTTAATTCCTTACACTGTGTTCTGCTCTGCTGTGAGTTTAAGACCATATTAAGAAGCCCATATCAGTTACCTAAGCATTTCTTTCCTGTATAATACCACTTCTTCAGAAGTTGCACTTAGCAAAATTAAACAAAATGGGGTCAAATCACAAGAACAGTTAATGCAAAGTCATGGGTACATTAGACTTCTAGATCTAAAAAGGAGAGAGACCTGCAACCGAGAACAGATGGGTTGCTGCTGGTGAAACATGGAAGGCTGAAATAGAGAATTGTAACAAAACAAAAAGCTCAATACAACAGAAGAGGGAAAGATAATGGGCTACAAAATGATATGCATTACTCAAGGTTTCAAATCCCACATCTGCGATGGGGAGCCACTCCCTTCTAAAGTACTGCAGTTCATTAGATACTGCATGGGTATAATTTCTTTACCACAAAACTTAGATCAGCAAACTGATGCAGCCTTAAAACAGATGTGAATGTAATTTAAGTTGAAGACTGCCAGTTGGTTACTTAGTAGGACATTTTCAGGATTACCTGAAGGGCGCAGAAGTTTCATTAGTAAAACTGGCATTTTCTAGAATGATAACTGGGATAAACCCCCTCAAATCCTAGCCTTTTACATCCATTTTCATCACAGCTTCTTACTACTTGGGTTTTCTATAATGTTTTTGATGAGTCTTTTTTTCTGCCACAACAATGAAAAAATAAAACTCTGCAGCTTGAGAGAAATATATTAAGTGTTTAATACTGTTTTGTACTAAGTAGAGACTCTGTATACTCTCACCAGAGCCTTCAAAATTCATTTCTCGGTGATGCTGTGTTGTCCTGTCATTATCATGAAAAGCATTAACAAATCCTGCTTCCTAGGTGAACACTGCATAATTTGATCTACATATCTGCCAAGAATTGTGATTCAATATTCACTCACGATACTTATTTATCTTAAAGCGTAGCATCACTGACTGCATCCACGTGATCAGTAGGGAACCCGTAAGAGTATCGCTACAGTAAAGGAATAACTTAAAGAAATGTTTAATTGTGGCAACACATTTTCCTAATAAAATTCAGAACTTTGCTTGTAATAATAAATCCTGAAGTCACCCAATTCAATTTTGAAACTACCTTTGTGCTCCTGTGAAGAGGGAAATGTTACACAACCAATTAAAGAATGGTATTTGGGACTAATGTCCTCAGCAGTTAAATATTATTTAGATATAGATCATGGAACCTGTTCTGCAGCTTAGCTAAACTGAAACTAGAAATGTAAGCCTTAGAGAAAAGCAAAAGATATTTGATCATATATACCAGTTAATTGCTGGCATGTTTTCTAAAAACCCAAACTGCAGCAAAATCCTGACTTTCATTTCTATCTCAAACTATACTGCACTGGTATCTCTTAGTTCTTATCTCCTTGGGCCACTACAATTTGATAGGCAAGTTGGTTTGTATTGGAGAACACAAGCAGGGCACCAAGCCTGCATTCCACCTAGTTACTAGCTTTTATAGAAGATCCTTCAGCATTTGTTTTTCTCTACACAGCTTTACTGGGGGAAAGAGGGAAGAGGAACCCAAATAATCATGTATCTTCTTCAAAATAAGTATAAATTGTCCCACTCTGGCATGATGTTCACCTTTAAAACACAGTAGATAAGAATACTTCATCACCTCATTGATGTCATTACTGTACATACTCATTTTACAGGCCAAACTGTAAACTTCTCAGAGAAGACACTAAGATTTTGTTAACTTGGATACCAAACCACTGTTAAAAGACTTATATCCCTAGCACAGGTTCTGAACTTGTCTATACAAAACAACACAACCGACTTCATAATACATATTATTCCCTAAAGCAACTCTAGCATAGCCTTACTTAATTCTAATTCACTGCTTCTATATATATTAAGCACTTTTGCCGTATTAAACCTCCTTCTGTATGATCCAGTTCCATACATCTTTAACCCTACTTCAGGGATTATACAGCAGAACATTGCAAGAATAAAGAGACATCTAAAAAGATTCAGAATGAAATACTGCAATCAGAATATTAGGAGTTACTTCTGTACCAACAGCAACTGATAAACAGCGTATTGGTTTAACCTATACTATCCCACAATAACACTGCAAATACACTGTGGTTTGTAGAGATAAACATAATGCCTTGCAAGTCAGCCTCAATAATAACAAGCAAATTGCAAGAACAGCATAAAACATTCTTGGGCCAATTGCTATAGAAATAGCAGAAAATCATTTACAAAAGCTCAACTGAAGACTTTTTCCTCATGTTACATTCATGCTACCTAGTTTGTGTGCATTTAGGAGGCACAGTAGAAATGGCTGAAAAAGCTCAACTGATGAAAAAGACTTACTTGGAAACCTGATAATTCCAGCAATGGTTGGAAAGACCTGTGATAAAAGACAAGACACTTGCAGAAGGCCATTGAGTTTACCTTGTTATTCCAGACACCTACCACTAAACCTACAAACTAAGGATACTGCACAAGCTCAAATGCTAGCAAGCCTTAAGTTAGCCACTTCACACTGGCAGATTAACACTATGGCTACTGTGCTTTGCCCCTTGCAGTTTTAAAAACAGTAGAATGGTATCGGCAAGACACAAAAAAGTCCTGGCAGCTTCAGATTAACAAGGGTCCTGAATTCCCCGTTTCTCCTAAACTCAAATTGAGAAAAGGTATTTCTTCACTATGCTCCACAACCTACCTGCTCACCGTGGCAATCTCACAAAAAACAAACAAACAAAAAAAAGCATTACTTGCTCACGACTTAGAATCTTCAGCAACTCACACCTCTGAGTTGAAAAATCAGTATGAAGAGCATGCTGCTATGGGCTCACCCATTTGCTTTCATCATCACAATCGTATCAGTAAGACTGTGATGTTCATCTTCTTTTGTTAACTCAGAAGCTTAATCCATGGAAATAAAAAAAATAGAGTTTACCAATGAATTAGAGAAGAACTGCTTAAGAGATAATTACCCGGTTGCAGGTTGAATGTTTATTTCTGAGACTGAAAAGGGCATGGTAGTGTCTTGTGATCAGACTACAAGCTGCTGAGCAACACTTGTAACTGCGTAAGTAACATCTGTGAACTCCTGATAGCTGTCAGAGGGGGGAAAAGAAAACAAATAAATGATTGACATTCCCCTCAGTCATTCAAAGCACTTTCAAAATTAGCAGGGTTCATCTCAAACTTGGAGAACAGATTTTTTTTTTTTTCCTTTATAAATTTGAAAACCAAATGAAGTATAGCAACCAGTTCAGTAATGCACAGATGCACATCACTTTTCAAGGTCACTTGGAGAAAGTTAAGGTATTTTGTGAAGAACTCATATGCTATTTTCATAAATGCGATTAATCTTGACTTTCACTTTTGAAAATACCTCTTCTTAGTAAAGATCCATAAACACAATAATGAGATTTTATTTATTATTGCTCTAGAAGTCCAATGGTCAAAGATTTGAAGCTAAAACTGAAGAGGCAGTACAAATTTCAACTACACAAGCCCTGAACTTGAGATGGTACAACATCAACTCTAGGAATGCTCAACTCTCAGGGTAGTTTTCTGAGTCAGGCATTGCTTCTCTCTATACCCTACACTAAGGTGCCACAGACTTTGTATGAGTGACCAGAGTGGGATCTTACCAATGTTTAAGAGTTTGGATTTAAAGGTTTGGGTTTCCAGAGGTACTTTCCAGCCTCAATTACTCTGATTCTTTGACACTTTTGGAGTTACCTCAAGCTACAGTGCATGAAGTTGGGGCTGTTCAGCCTGGAGAAGAGAAGGCTGCGTGGAGACCTCACAGCAGCCTTCCAGGATCTGAAAGGGGCCTATAAGGATGCAGGGGAGGGACTCTTCATGAGGGATTGTAGTGAGAGGACAAGGGGTAATCGGTTCACACTTAAACAGGAGAAGTTTAGATTGGATATGAGGAAGAAATTCTTTACTGTAAGGGTGGTGAGGCATTGGAATGTGTTGCCCAGGGAAGCTGTGAATGCTCCAAGGCTGGCAGTGTTCAAGGCCAAGTTGGACAGAGCCTTTGGTGGCATGGTCTAGGGTGAGGCATCCCTGCCCATGGCAGGGGTGCTTGAACTAGATAACCTTAAGGTCCTTTCCAATCCTAATTGTTCTATGATTCTACGATGTGCCTGAGGGTATTACATGATAAGAGGAATGCATTTCCCAAATTCAACAGGAGTGCAGAACTTCAAGTTACCTCTTTCTTTTTCTGTAGTGTCCATGGTTAACTCCTACTTTCAATTTGCCATAATCCTTCTTAGCCCCAAGATATCCCTTGGCTCCTGCCCACATTTCTAGGCAGCTAGCAGTTTTCTAAATGCCACGGTCCCTTCAGATGTGCCTGAATTAAGATAGTTCTTAAACTCTGCATTGTTAATCTTGGCTCAAATACCTATTCTGCCAAAGGTGAATTGCCTGTTCTGTCTTTCAGTACAAAGTGTCTCCTGAATTTTCAGATGATGTCTTTATATCTTCCTATTAAAAAACAAAACAAACAAACAAACAAACCTGAACAAAAAAAAAACCAAGTAGCTTTGCTTCTTTAATTCCCCATATCTTCCTTCAGTAAACCAATTTGTTATGTTGCGTAGTAAAGGGCAGTTGATACAGCTGTGCATACCAGAACAGAAACAGTTACTTTGGCAAACAGAAACTCACAAATGCTTGTGAATTTCAGAGATGCATCATCAATCACAATTCCTGTTTTTAAAGAGTTTCAATGACCTATCATCAAAATGCTAACAATACTAAGGCAATAGATTATTCAGTTACAATCCCTATCAAAGGCCAACTTCCTAGACTGGAAGAAGCAATAGGAGCCCTGACATCTTCCCTCAGCACCATAAAATAAAACAGAGATACAAGATGAACTGAAACTTCCCTCAAAGACTCTGCACACAGCCTGAAATGACTTCTCAAGACATTCTAGGTTACTAGTGTTTGCCTCACAAGCGGATTATCTCAGTTTGTGATTATAGTTGTATAGCAAATGAGTTATTAGCTGCTTAAATTCTGTACTTTGTATTACAAAGAGAAGACTGTCAAGTCTAAAAAGCCAGGACAGAACACTGTGGAGAATAACTTGGAGAATACTATGATACATAATGCTATAAAACCTCAGGCCTACAAGCAGGATATAAATCAAACTGTGATCTAAACATGTAAAAACACATCACTGTCTCAGGTTCTCCTTGGGATTTTAATCTTTTTAATTTGCTGGAGAGATGCAGAATGATGGAGAAAAGCCTACTACTTAGAACAGTGCAGGGGACAAAAGGTTTCGGTTTGAAGTTACTGATAGGGACCAGACAATGAATTTTCATTCCCACAAGGACAACAATGTTTTGCCTTTCCATTGCTTGCTTAACTGTAAGTGTAGTTAGGATTTCTCTGGAGTGTACCCATTCTGACTAAGCAATAGTTGTCCAAGTTAGAAAAGACAACATCCTATAATCAAGGAACAAAGACTGGCTTCTGTTGTCTCTCCAACTCACCATGCTAAGCAAGGTAGAGAAAACTCTTAGCTTACAAAGTCCTTTATCTCCAATATCCCTCTCCCATTCCAGCATGCAGGGACAGCCAGCCTAGCACTCAGTGAAAGGCACAGCTCTAAAAAAAATAGACTGTAAGTGCCTTACCTCTGAAACTAATGTCTGCACTATTTGCACTTTACAATTAGAGTGCCAAGATGCAGTTCAAAGGCTACCAAATCACACCTAACTTCTCTTCCCTACAGAGGGACACTAGGGGAGGAAAAAGTCCAAGTAAGCATGTTCATTCACAGGCACCATTCGCGTACTGCAAAATATAATACTATACCAAATAAACCAATATAAACCAGGAAAGAGAGATACTATTTACGATCCTTTTCCCAGGTACATAGTTTGACTCTCTGGCACTGAAACCCTCACCTCTGACCTGCTTAAGGCTCTTCCATCATGATGGTTCAATCCATCATATCGGATTAAAAAAATTCTCTCGCTTTCTCAGAGTTCCCACAGTTTTCAGTGGCCTTAAATTTCTTCATCCTGTTCACAATAAGATGTGATCTACTGATGACACCCTCCAAATACTGACAGACAGAACATCATTAGAAAGAGAATATTTTTAGATAAATTATTTTAGTGCACCCTGGTCCTGATAACAATACAAAATCATGCAAGACCAGGTGGAGGCACCAATAACAACCTCCTCACATGACCATTTGCCCACAATTTATTAACCTCTCCAAAACACATAAACACATTGCTTTAGGGTTATAAATGTTATAAATGCAGCTGTGGTACACAAAAAAAAAAAAAAGAAAAAAGAAAAACTCATTTAAGAGCTAAACTACTTCAGTTAGTTAATTCCTTATCTAGAATTACTTGAGGAATTCTTCTGAAGGCAGATACACTACTTCTCACCATCAGAAAATGGAAAATGTCTTGCTATCATACTCAATCATTCAAATATTTGGGCACAAACACCCAGATCTTCCCACTTAAAACAAAACTGTCATAAACCAGTAATTCACACAGTGAGTAGCCAGGCAGAAGACTTCAAGCTTAAGGAAAGCAAGAAAGAATACAGGTGGCATCTTAAAAAAACCCCAAAACCACAAAAGTGTTACACACTGTTCGCAAGCGTAGAATGTGTGCCTTTAAAAAATGGGGTGGAGGCTAGACACATTTAGATGCTCTTAGAGGCTTATACTTCTAACACCAGAAGCAGATCACTAACACTAGTAAGATCTGCAGACTATAGGTATTTCAAAGATTTGTGGAACTGATGAAATAGTATGAATCTACATGAAGCACTGTGGAATATGAGGTATAAAGGAGGTGGCTGCTCTCTTCCTCCAAGTGACAAGGGATAGGACAACAGGTAACAGTCTCAAGCCGCACCAGGGGAGGTTTAGATTGGATATCAGGAAATATCTGAAAGGGTAGTTGGGTATTGGAACAGACTGTCCAGGGAAACGGTGGAATCACCATCCCTAGGAAGTGTTCAAAAAAACGTGTAGATGTGGCCCTTAGTGACCCCGGCTTACTGGTGGCATTGGCAGCGCTAGGGTAAGGGCTTGCACTTGATGATCTTGAATGTCTTCTCCAATCTAGTTAATTCTATGATTGTCATCTGCCAAACAAAAACCAAAACACAAACAAACAAAAAACCAAAATCTTTACTAAGATCCAAGCTTTCAAGAGCATTAAAATAGCTACACTCGTTTGACCACAGGTCTACAAAATCCAGCATCTGGTTTCTGACAATAGCCAGAAAGGAATAGAGAATATAGCATAGGAATGTTACAAGCATGTAAAGACAACCCTGAATATTCTCTGAAAGGCTCTGCCCCATAGAGACACAGACCCCCAAAATCCTACTGTCCTCACCACGTTCAAGTCAGATAATCTCTTCCTTAGATCTATATTTCAGTACAGCCTTGTTCCGTGCAGTTTGCCAAAATAATACTTGTTAAATGACAAAGCCCAAAAGCTAAAGAGGGCATCATTTCATGCCATATTGACAATAAGACAGTTGTAAGAAGAGCAATTTAATACAAGAATAATTTACTAAAATTGGATTAGCAAGTAAAGACTAGTTTAGCTCAATCTTGATGTTATCGTCCTTACACACAAATTACTGGATGGAGTTTTATAAATTGGTTTGTAGAAGATAAGAACAGTAGTTACTCCAGGACTTAAAACCTAACAACCTTACCTTGAGGTAAAAAGAATACAGTTCTAAGGAAAAGAACAAGCTAAAAACCAAACTGCCTTAGCTAACTAAGACTCATACCACTTAATCCAAAAAGATGGAGTGATAATTCAGCCATATGTTCCAAATATTTTTTAATAAAAATTTCACATTCAGTTATTAAAAGGCATATAGCATGCAGGTTCTTTGAAGAATCTAGACTGATTATATCCAAATGTCAACAAAAAAGGTTGGGATCCCAGAGAAACTATAGGAATTTTTCACCTACAAAAGCTCACATGAAGTGCAGAACAATTAGAGCACCTCAGTTCTACCATGTCTTCATATTGCTTTCACTGAATATTGAAAATAGTGCTAAGTGCTATCTGAGAAAAAAACCCACTGAACCTAGACATTTCAGAAGTTACAGCTGAAGTCACAGTTCATCTGTGTTCTTATGACTGCATTTAGTCAGGGAGTGATTATTCTCTTTTTTTCATTTATCAATGTTAGTGCCATTAAGTGTAGAAATTCAGTTATAATGATAACTTAGAAATTTACTCCAAAAAGGGAGCTGGGCAGGGCAGGGATTGAAGAGAAATTGCATGCTTTTGTAGAACTCTGTTTCAAGTCAAAAAGAATTCCCTTTCTTCCTCTTAATTGTTCCAAAATTCATCATATTTCAATCCTGTGAAATTCTCATTTAACTTACCAGAAGAAACAGAATTTGCTCATCTGCTTGTCTTCACAGGACTCTTTCGACCCTTCAGTTTTTGCAGATTTTTAACACCCACACAAGAGAAACTACCTTTTTACCTTTCTCCTTTGAAATATACTACTGTTATACTCATTTAAGAGCTATTAAGTGTGATATTCCATTTAAATAAGGAACCCTGACCACTAACATCAGGTTAGTACACAGCAGCAGTCCCTGTTTCTTCTTCTTTGCCTCTCCATTTATCTGATCAGTTCAAATGGAATTAGAACAGAAATTGAATAGGGTGTGTTTTCAGTACTTCAGGAAGTCCAGATTACTTGATTCAATTATCTCAACACTCATTAACAGCTGTAACTAAACTGCTTTTATTTATATTTTTTAAAATAATGTTTATATTTAGTAAGCAAAACATATGAAGATCTTCCTGAAAAGGAAGACACATTTGTACTTTATGGTTTAAAAGCGACTCTTTAACTGATACAAATTCAAAGAAGAGTATGGAGTTACCACTCTCAATATCTTCTTATCTCCTTCAATATATTTCCATTGATCAGCAGACAAACATGTGACGTTAACAACAGAATCCTATATTCACTACCAAATAAACTACCTATGCCTCCTAGAAAGAGTTGATCCTAAACAATGAACATTTTCTTTACTACAGTGTGTAAGAAAGGCAGTGTGTGCTTGCAGCCCAGAAAGCCAACTGTATCCTGGGCTGCATCAAAAGGAGTGTGACCAGCAGGTCGAAGGAGGTGATCCTGCCCCTCTACTCTGCTCTCATGAGACCTCACTTGGAGTATTGGGTGCAGTTCTGGTGTCCTCAACATAAAAAGGACATGGAACTGTTGGAAGCAAGTGCAGAGGAGGGCCACGAGGATGATCAGGCGGCTGGAGCAACTCCTGTATGAAGACAGGATGAGAAAGTTGGGGCTGTTCAGCCTGGAGAAGAGAAGGCTGCGTGGAGACCTCATAGCAGCCTTCCAGTATCTGAAGGGGGGCCTATAGGCATGCTGGGGAGGGACTCTTCATTAGGGACTGTAGTGACAGGACAAGGGGTAACGGATTCAAACTTAAACACGGGAAGTTAAGATTGGATATAAGGAAGACATTCTTTACTGAGAGTGTGGTGAGGCACTGGAATGGGTTGCCCAGGGAAGTTGTGAATGCTCCATTCCTCGCTGGTGTTCAAGGCTGGGTTGGACAGGGCCTCGGGTGATATGGTTCAGTGTGAGGTGCCCCTGCCTGTGGCAGGGGGGGTGCAACTAGATGATCTTAAGATCCTTTCCAACCCTAACTATTCTATGATTCTATGATTCCACACCTTGTATTTCCCATGAATATGTGGAATGAACAAGTATTGTACAGATCCAATAGAAGAAAAACACTTGATAAAGCACCAACATTAAGACATTGCCACATGATCTTATGCTGTAAAGCAAAACCTATAGGCAGCAACAGTGAATTTTTACTCTCAGGCAAGTAATAGAAAATACGAGTTCACATGTGTATGAGTTCCAGCTATAAAATACACCTTGGCAAAAATCAGAGTTGGAAATTTTAAAGGCTGCTGAAGTAATCACATTCATACCATCATGCATTAAAATTTTAGCTGCAGGAAAGTGTAGCACAACAACAGTATAGCTTCCATATGTAGATCACTAACAAAATAGAATTTGCTACACTTACTACCCACTAATAGAGCCTATTAAGTAGCGCTAATTTTATGTATATGTATCAGTCTTCTAGAGGTGAATGAACACTTGCATGTTGCTTTCTTTCAAAGTGCCTGATCAATGCATTTCTGTCTTATCTGAAGTAAGAAAATGAGCATTAGCTTTCCCAGTTAATTTTCCTGTGCACAAAACAGGATTTACTTTTACAACACCTTGCATCAGACTATGTTTGCTGGAATATCTGACAGCAAATAAGACTTTAGGGAATAGTTCAAGTTCAGTATTTCATTTTTTTACTGTTGCCACTACGGATAAGCTATCACAGCCATGTCTCAAACAAAAATAGTAAGGCTACAGTTGTTTATTCTTAAAAATTTACCTGTATTTTATAAACATCTGAAGGTAACTGTCAAAAAAGCAGCAGGAATAAGAGACAATTAGCTAAAGAGTTTCAGCCTTCCCCCCACCCCCTTTTTTTTTAATTCAATTTATAAAACATAGTTTTCACAAACCACTTTAATATTACAATTTAAGAGCTTCAAAACCATACTTGGGGGAGAAAAGTGGGCAATATAAGGAAAAAAAAAGAAAAAAAGCCCAAAAATATTGAAAACACACATACCATATGAAAGACTAACTTCATTAATAAGATCATTTTGCATATATAAACTATAGACACAGTATTTCTGCATCATACAAGTGGGATATTTTTAAGAATGTAATCATCTGATCTAATTTGATACTATGTCTTACAAAATTCAATGCAATTCTATTTATGAGTTAAAAAAGGGTAGACTTGAGAGTCACAGAGAACTTCAAACTTCAGAGAGAAAGAAAAATACCAAATCGAGTTTACACATGTATTTTTTGCTCTAGTGAAAATGCATGTGTGTGCAGCACAGGCTGACTTTTTTTCCATTTCACCTTGACACAGCACACAACTGGCATCTAAGCTTAAAGTTCTCTAATTTTATTGCTAAGATAAACACAAAAGTGTTGAGCTTGATATTTCACCAGGGTTTTTTCTCTACCAAGACTTTTTTCTTCCTCTCCCTAATTTACTGTAACATCTGTGTAAGTCCCCCAAAAAACTTTAGATATGTAGAAGCCTACCAAACAGAAGAGACCATACTGGAGAACACGAGAACTACAGAGATTAAGCTGTCTGTAAAACAGAGCGTAAGAGCAGATTTCACTGAAGATATATCTCCCACAGTTGAAAAAGCAAAATGGCTTTCCTGTAAGGTTGTTCCCGTATTACAGTATTTGTAAAAAATTTTTATAGCTGTATTAAAGCAAAACACTTTCCCCTCCTCCCCCAATCTCACAAGCAATGCTTCCCCTCCTGATACTTCCCCATTCTATCACCTCATTCATTAATTATTGCTTAAACCAAATTATTGGGTTGGGGTAATCACAAGCACAACCTACAGGCTGGGCAGAGACTGGGTTGAGAAAAGCCCTGAGGAAAAGGACTTTGAGGTGTTGGTTGACAAGAAGCTCAACATGATCTGGCAGTGTGCGCTCACAAGTCCAGAAAGCCAACTGTATGCTGTTCTGCATCAAAAGGAGCATGACCAGCAGAACAAGGGAGGGGATTCTCCCCCTCTACCCACTTAGATTACTGCATCCAGCTCTGTGGCTCCCAATAGAAGATGTGGACCTGCTGGAGTGAGTCCAAAGGAGCACCATGAAGATGATCAGAGGGCTGCAGCACCTCTCCCATGAAGACAGGCTGAGAGAGTTGGGCTTATTCAGCCTGGAGAAGAGAAGGCTCTGGTGAGACCTTAGAGTACCTAAAGCCTTCCAGTACCTA
This sequence comes from Myiopsitta monachus, assembly GCA_017639245.1. Lineage (NCBI taxonomy): Eukaryota > Metazoa > Chordata > Aves > Psittaciformes > Psittacidae > Myiopsitta > Myiopsitta monachus. The sequence goes on from CM029927.1 coordinate 26,780,750, forward strand.
AAGGGACCTACAAGAAATTTGGAGAGGGACTTTTTACAAAGGCGTGTAGTGACACAACAAGGAGGAATGGCTTTAGGCTGACAGAGGGGAGATAAAGTTCACATATTAGGAAGCTATTATTTACTGTTAGGGTGGCAAGACACTAGAACAGGTTGCTCAGAGAAGCTGTGGATGCTCCATTCCTGGAGGTGTTCAAAGCCAGGCTGAATGGGCCCTGGAGCAACCTGGTCTAGTGGGAGGTGTCCCCGCCTATGGCAGGGGGGTTGGAACTATATGATCTTTAAGGTCCCTTCCAACCCAAACCATTCAACTACTCTATGAAACACAATATACACTACTCGAATATTCTATAAAGAAGGGATACTCTAACTTCATTTGTTTTATTCTCTTACATAAAAGAGTTCAGTTGGACTGCAAAGCTAAAAATGTAAAGTTTGTGTAATAACAACTTAATTACTACCAGACCTTTAGTCTTCAAGATAAAAATATTATCAAGTTCATAGTGCAGTTTCATGTCCTAATTAGAACAAAACTGTTAAATGTATGACCAAAAATGCATCAATGTAGTCAAGGAACCCTTACTAAATAACCAACTTTTGACTTTGCCCAAATTATATAAAAGAAGGCCCAGATTTTGAGGTGCTCACAATAGTCCAAGACTAACATCTTGTTTTTAACATCTTGGTTTGATGTTAAACCAAACATTGCTTGATTTAACAACAAACCATGTGAACTGACTATATTACTAAACAACAGAGTCACAAAAGAAATGCTTTACCTCTTAAGAAGATCAGACTATTGCAAATTAACCTCCAGATAAACAAAAACTTTTGAACACTATGCATTTAGTCTTCGTCATTTCTAGATGTCAACAGTTAAGCTACTAAAAAGCAGATAAAATGCCATTTAAAAAAAAGTGGCAAGTAACATCTTCATTCTTACATTAAAATAATTGTTAATAGATAGAACAATTCTCATTCACTTCCTAAACTTACCCTATTTAACACCTGCCTTCCATGGCAGCAATACTAAAATAGAGCCATGGCATAAAAAGAGCATCATTTCTACCACTGATCTTCATCATGCCTTCTAGAGATTCGCTGAAAGATACAGCAAGGTCCTCAAAAAAAAGACCAAATTTGTTCAAAACAAATCACAACATAAGGTGGTAAACTTTATTGAAATACATCACTAAGCAGTTAGCCATTCATAATTTGAGCAATATTTCCCAACAAGAACAGTCTGCGAAATTCCAGGAAATCACAACAGACAACAAAAAATACAAACCAACTTAAACCCTACACCAATCACAAGCAAAACCCCTGAAGCACCATCCTAACCTTTCCTCTCTTTAATACAAATGGACAAAACAGTGAAGGTTGTATTACTGGAACTACTAGGGGGAAATGACAATTATTACTGAATAAAAGAGCTCAGCACACTTAAACAACCCATCTTAAAAGCAGTCTATAACTTAGGGAGTCTTTTTTGGTTTGGTTCCTATTCAGTAATCTTAACTGCTGAGCCAAAAATTCTAAAATCTCTATAAACCTATAATTCAAAAGAAGAAAACTGAAGGTCCAGACAATTTCCTATACTCAGAGAGACAGGAGCAGTGACACTCCAAGGTCTGCCCAGAACACCCCATCTCATGCCACAGACAAAGCTGCAAAATCTATCTAAAATGCCTTCTCAGTATAATCCATCATCAAATTCACTGCCACTTAACTTCCACCTTCAGGTTTATTAAGCAGAACAGATGAAAACTTTTGCTGTTCACATCCGCCAGCTCCAATTCATTTAATGCTTCTGCTGCAGGGAATAGAAAACAGGGAGAGTTTATAGTATTACCATATAATTATAGAGGGCTGGAAATCATGTTTATTATTTTGCAAAAGGGCTACTTGATGATTATATTCTTTAACCAAGTAAGTGTCAAAGAAAACACTCACTGCTTTTCTACCTTAAAATTGTATAAACAGCATATGACTAGTGGTACATAAAAGAACAAATGCACATCCTGAGCAAAGCAAAGCAAAAAAGGTAAAAATGACATCGCAATTTCAGATACAGCCCAGAATGTTCAGTTTCTACCAAAAGGCATAAGCATGTTATAGATTTCTGTTTTCTCAAATATTCTCCAATTTGTATTTCTCCAACTCATTTAACAAACCTCAAAGAAAGACACACAAAACAAGGCAATAAAATAGGCCCATTGATAGAATTCAACAGTATTGTTTCAGCTCATTCTCAGCACAACACCTCATACAGCAAAGATTTTTAAACCACATCTATTTTTCCACTCTCTCAAAATTTTATTTATTTACTCCACTCACTATCTTTGAATAACTGCTTATAGTACTTTACATCATGGCACACAATACTTTATTATCTAAAATCCTTGAAGGCAGGAGGGCAATTAAAAACCATGCATGGTATCCTTACTTGGTGTCCCATAATTTTGGTACATTTTCAAACAAAACCTCAGACTACTTGCTTGCAAAAACTGACTCGCCAAAGAGCTGATAAATGTTGAAAGCCGTATCTCTCCTAAGAAATGCAGGTAAGTAATTCTTAATTATCTGGAAATTTAACTAATCTGTTTCACACTACCCAAAGACCAAGTCCTGTTTTCACCTAATCCTTTTGTTCTGAAAGGGAAGTGTGTTAAGGACATATGTTTAGTAGTGTTTAGATTTTAATTTAGGTGTGACATGTTCACAATACTTCAGAAGCACAGTACTGAACTATAATAAGTGCTAGTCAGTGGCTGTGCACTAGAACTCCTACTCATTTAGAAATAAGTCCAGTTGCTACCCTGACTTACATTCCACATTTTTTAGCATTCCAATCACAACTGTACCATATATAGCCAGCATAGGCACATGTACAGTACTCTCTCACCCTACTACCGATATCTTAACTCAAAATCTATTTGGAAACCTATTCTGTATGTTTCCCTTTCAAGAGAATTACATTTCTCGTAAATACTGCAGTGCAGTTCCTCAATACTTGCTTTCATTTTTCTTTATATTAATTTGAACTATGTTTCTTCTCCTCCAATGACTTTTTTCCAGCTGTTAACTGAATGGCAATATTATTTTCCTCAGGTGGAATTATTAGAAAGCATCTATATAAGTTATAATGGTTATAAAACTGAAAAGCACAACATACATTACTTTATTCTGTATTGTTAAGGAACAATGCTCAAAAGAGAATGTCTACTTGTCTTCATTTAATCATAGAAAATGGGAAAAGATGAATTAAACTGAACAAGTTGGTAAAAAAAAAAAGTATGCACATATTTCAGAAAAACACTTCCTTAAAAATTATTTTAAAACACCTCCCTTCATAATCCAGCATTCTGTATACCTTTTGAATAATTTCTCTTCAGCTCATGCATTTTGAAGTTATATTTAAATGACAAAAATTTCAACATAATAGGCTCTTAGCATAGCATTATTTTCTTTGTGTCATGGTTTAAGCCTCTAAAACTCACGAAGTTTTACTCACTCACTCACTCCCCTCTTTTTCTTCCCCCGGTCCTGGGGGGATGGGGAGGACAATCGAGAAAAAAAAATGCAACTCGCACAGGTTGAGATAAGAACAGTTTAGTAACTAAGGTATAACACAAATCACCACTGCTACCACCAGTAATAATAATGACAAGAGAAGCACAAAGAAAGAGAATACAACTGCTCACCAAGCCCGACCCAGCCAGTGCACCCCTCAGCAGCAAACCCCCCATTCCACCACCACCACACCCTTCCGGTCCCTGCTCTCTGTTTTCACATCCTGGACATGACATGCTGTGGTATGGAATAACCTCTTTGGTCAGTTTGGGTCAGGTGTCCTGTCTCTGCTTCCTCCCGGCTTCCCCTCCTCCCTGGCAGAGCATGAGGCTCAGAAAGTCCTTGGTCAGACCAAAACACTACCAAGCAGTAACTGAAAACACTGGTGTTATCAGCGCTGTTCCCAGGCCCAAAATCAAAAACACAGCGCTGCACCAGCTACTAAGAAGGAGAAAAATGACTGCTGCTGCTGAACCCAGGACACTTTGTTACTTAAATACCCCAGAAAAATCACAAAATATATTCCTTATTAAAAAAAAAAAATAATAATCCAATATTTCCCCAATATCAAAACAGCACCATTGGCAGTCCCCCATGAAGGATCATAAATAACTACAAAAGTGGTCCATATGAGAATCAGTGTCACGCAGTAATACCAGAAACAGCAGAAGACTGTTTTTTAGCCAAGCTAGATAAAATACAGTATAAAATCAGGCTTCTCTAATTTAAAATCTGATTTTGTAACAAATAATTTAGCAGTTTGATTTATAATAAAACTGTAGAGCATTAACAGTATATTTTGTACATTTTTGTACTCTTAGAGTCAATCTTCAAGCAACCATCTCAGGAAATTCTCTAGCCTACAGAAATGTGCTCAGCAACATTTGCTGTTCAACTATAACCCTACAGAAACATAAGCACATACTAGGCTCCCATAATATACTTGTGCAATGCAATTAGACAAAAGCATTTTCATGCAACTGTTGTTTCACGTTAAAAACAATCTTATCTTTTGATGTTTTATTTTAGATTTAAACTCTAAGTAAAAATGTACTATAATGCCACTTCTGCTGTGGTATCATGATGAAAAATCTGTTCTATGTAACTACCAGGTATTGGCAGACACGAAGCAATTCACATGACATTCAAGTTTATTTCTGGTTTTCAGCAGAGGAACTTCACCACCACAGTCTGCCATATCTAACAAACATGAAAGCCTACAATTTCTTTTAATCTGGTCCTGCAGTTTCTCAATAAATTGGTAAAGTCTATCAGAAAAGGAAAAGGAAGTTAGAGAAAATTCACCATCCATCTCGCAAATGTAATTGATTTTAAAGGTCCGTTTTCATTTTCATCTATCATAGCACTTGAAATAAAATTCAGTTATTTCAGCTTCCCAGGCGGGCTGGATTTTCATCCTGAGAGATATGAATGAACATGAAATGAAAAAAAAAGCCCATAAATTAACATTGCACAAATATATATGCTACATACAGAGCTGTCAAATCCCACCCTTTTAACGCTAAACTGAACCCACAGCTCCCCAGTTTAAACCTTTAGCATGACATAACCTCTCAGACATTAGCAGCAGAGCACAAGGACTGCTATCCACTGAATAACACTGTGTTTGGGCAGTACATCTTGCCCAGGCAGTGTTTCACCTCAAGCAGGAAGGCTCAAGGCTAATAGGAGCCCTATCCACAAGGGCAACCTCTCACCACAGCCTTGCACCAGACCCTTGTCAGTCCCATGGCCCAGGGTAAGGCACATGGTATTCCGTAAGACCCAGTGTGCAGCTCTCCCAATGTCACAGCTCCACACCAGATGAAAAGTCTGTAAAATATGCTCATTTCCATCCCTATCTCTATTCCACTACCGCAACCCAGTTCCCACTATTTCATTTTCAGCATTGTGCGCAAAACCAGCTTTAAGGATAGGAGTAGTTATGCTCACAACAGATGGAGGAAACTGAAAGCACTCATTTATCTGCACAGCAACTTCCATAACCACAAATTAGGATGAGGGTGCCATCATACAGCCTAGCCCCTACACTCAAGATTTGACAGTATAAAATCCTACACTCTTACTTTCATGCACTACATGCCCTACACTATCACCCTTGTACTTTTTACACTACAAGTCATTCCCCAAATCTGGGGGCATGTATGTCTGTTGGATGGTAAAGGCGCATGGAGCTTGCAGCTTGCGCACTTCAGTTGGCACCGTTCTGTTCCAACTATTGCTGTACTTCACAAGGTAAAGAGATCAAAAAGAAAACTAATGATCAAGAGCAAGAAGTGAGCAAGAAGTTACATTAAACCATAAGCAATGGAGAAAAATCCAGAAAATAGTTTGGCAGTCACAACACGAAAGTTACAACCACTGCTAGTAAGTTATTTTAAAATCCAAGATACCTTGAAAAGTGTCAGAACTAATTTAAAACAAACAAACAAACAAAAACAACAAACAACCCATTGATTTTGGAGTTGGAAAGGAAATTTACCAGAATAAAACTGTTCATTCATATTTTCTGTGACTGAACAATCTTTTCTCACTAGCATTGAAGCTTCATGTAGCCTATTTAAAAGGACAGCATGCTTCCTCTTTGTTGATTTCTTTGAAGAGCAGCAAGCTAACGAGCTTGATCTGCCATTCCACTTCGAGCGAAATAGCCAACAATAGCTCAAATGTTATTTTAAGTGAATATAACTGGAACAGTCAAACAAAAGGTCACTCATTTTACTGGTGTGGAAAAATATAGGATAGGCCTCCTAGCCTCCCAGGGCTGTTCAGTACTCTGTATGATCAAACGCAAACAGACTTTGGCCGTAACACAAATATCTTCCCATCTCCCCTCATCCATACCTATCATTTGCAACAGAATTTTAGTCCCTGTATTTTATGGTGACTTGTATAAACAAATCTGATTTGCCCCAGAAGAAAAACAAACACCTCCTAGTATCCAAACTTATAGTTAAGACAGCCTTAAGTTTCAAATACTTTAATTACAAATATACATGGATTTTTTTCTGAGTTGTATCAGATAATTTGAGTCAGCAGAATCAACTGAAAAACAACTCTGTTAACAGAAGTAAGGCCACGACTGGTTGGTTTTTTTCCAAATATGCTGTTCCCTCACAGAGCTTGAGGCAACTAAAATGTCAATGTGTACTGAATTTACTGAAATGGAATTAATGATCTCCTAATGACAGCAACAGCTATTTGGTCAGAAAAAGCAGAGTCAAGGTTCACCTTCTGAAAATACTGGTTTTTTACTCTTGCTGTGGGCATCCCACACCATCACCTTCGCACCGAAATCTGGTTTTATTCACAGCAGTAGCAGAGTTTTTCTAGAAAGTCAAGCAACCCATTTGTTGTGTTGGAAATTGCAGAATTCTTGAAATCCTAAACTGAACACAGCATTTCAGCTTTCCAAGTTTTTCAAGGAATATGCCAGTGATTTTAATTCAGTTTGCTGTGCTACAGCACCTTTTTTCTCCCTGATCCCCTTCTGCTCTATATATGAGATTCTATGTTTGAAGTTCTTCCTGGTTGGCTGTCACTGTTCTTCCTGCATCAAGTTCATATTTCTGTCACTGACTTTGTAGGATATGTACAACCTCTTACCCACGTACATCAGATGACATGTTTTCTATTCCACCTACAATTCTCTCCTTCTTCCTTGCTCTTTATGACAGGTTTAAACTGAGCAGCTCTTCCCCCAGTTCCTTTAAAGATAAGGAATTCTTTAAAAACATAAATTGCACTTCTGCATAACCTACATCAGGGACTGTCAAACAGGTCTCTCAGAGTAACTCTAGGGTCCCATGTCCACCCATAAGAATACCCTTACTTCCCTCTTAGAATAATATCCACAAGCTATTGCCCCGTGACATTCCCTCCATTATGCACAATGCAATAACCCCTCACATCAGCTTCATGTCTCTCCCACTTTCTGTACTATCCTTACCTTGCACCCTAGTTTGGCAAAAGGCAGCAAGTCCCATGATAGGTTGACATGCTGACCACAGAGACACAAAACAGAGTCCCCACATTTTCTAACCCAGTCTTTTCTCTAACCTTCTGCCTGTTTCTGTGAGACCTGGATGTCTGCAACAGAGCTGCCCCTCTGCCAAAGTTGACTGGGAACTGAGTGAGCGGTTCAGAAGTTCCTGGAAGGATGGGAGGACAGGCTAATGGACAGATGGAAGGACAGATGGAACAATTGCATAAGCAACCTTCCCTCAAACCAAAATAAAAACCTTGAAGTCCCACCTGTTCCACAAAACATTTCATCAGCACTAGACACTCCCCGCTTCTAGGTTTTCTGTTTTATAAGACACTATACTGCATGAAGTAGTAGCTTTAGCCTATAGACTTACCGGATCAACACATTACTGACTCTACATCACGATATACAGCTAAAGCACTCCATAAATAACTGCCTTTCGACACAAGCTGTACCCAAACAAGATTTCACAGTCAAGTAGAAAAAGAATGGTTGCATAAAAACATTATAATGGCATGTAATTTAAAATATCCTTTAAAAATAGTGCAAAGAAAAAAAGGAGAATTGAAAACACAGGATTCTGGGGTGGGCTTTTGGGGCTGGTTTTGGTTTGGGTTGGGTTTTTTTGGTGTTATGGGTTTTTTTTTTTCCCTAAGAAATACAAAAATATGCAGATAAAATAAAGACTACTACCAATTAAAGGATCTGCAAAGGCGTCTTGCATTTCAACAGCCTAAGATTGTGTGAAGGGATAGAGAAGAAGCTGTGCTAGATGAACAGATGGATCAGGAAAGTGCGAAGAGGTCCATAAGGTAGACACAAGTTTTTAAAGCATGAAACTTCTGAAGTGAACACAGACTCATTGTAGGTGTTTTCATACAAGGATTAGTTAGGGTGAGGGATTTGGGGATTTCTTTGGGGTTTTTTTTAAGCTTATAAATGTAGGTAGATGGCAGCATACTAGGCGTGCATGTCTGCAGTGATGGATTCAGGGACACTGCAATGCCATCCTAGCCTAACAAGGCAAAAAGAGTGGAAGCATTTTTGCAGAGGTTAAGCTAACAACCAGATGGCAACATGTTGATGTGGCAGATTAAGAGTAGCAACAAATTATAAAAAGGGGAGATCCTCCTCAGGAGGAATAAAAAAACACCAAAACCTGATTGCACCAAGGAACTTTCCTTCCTTTTAGTGGGAATTACCTTTCAAGTGCTCAAAAGAAGGTAATGTATCAGTGTCATTAAAATGAGCTGAGCATAGTATACCAAGGGGAACAGGGGGGTGGAGGGGGGAACTGTCCTGGAAAGAGAATGGGAGTTTAATTTTGTGCAACTTCTTCCCGGTGACATTTTAGGAATAAACATATTTTAGGAAATACTGCTTTTGAGCAGAAGGTCTAACTAGACATCCCCCTGAAGTCCCTCATCCATCCCTGATGTTAATTATCACTTCAAAATATCCTAAACAATCCTACTAAAAACAGCAGCAGAAACTTCGGAAGAAGGTATTCTGTATTTATTAATAAATTCAGACTCACTTCAGTGAACATCCATCTTGCAATTAAAAAAATATAATTTCTTTAAGTGTTCCAAGGTTCACAACTGAAAATTATTAACACTTATTGTCACTGCTATGACAATTGCCTACTCTTTGACTAATAAACAGCTGTAAACTTTGGATAAATCATTCTATAAGTAACCTACCCATAAGCAAATTAAACTTCTTTTGATCTCAAATGGTACATAACATAAAAAGCAAACTTGTTCCAAATTATCATAAATCTATGCCCATCCCCTATTTTGCATTCCCAAAACTGTATTCTAACAACACAAAAATCAACCCTTAAGAGCTACCAGTACATCCACCAATGATTTTGAACATAAATTTGAAATAGCAATTAAGATGTGAGATTAACACCAGTCCCATCTACTATACGAAGTGCTGCATGTTTTGATGGTTTTAATATTTCTTCACCTATGAAGGGGGTTACATAAAAATTGAAGTCAGATAGGTCCCAATCCTGCATACACTCCCCCATAAGCAATACAACTGAAGTTAAACCTATGTTTAACTTATTACAGGTGCACAAATATTTGTAGAGAGGGCTTAAGTGACTCCAGGGAATAAACAAAATGCTGCCAAGTGTTCAAAACAAAAACAGAAGAGGAAACTTTTCCTGCAATTTGTTTTCAGCTACTGTACAGTTTTTACTGAACACAGCAGGTTAATAAGAATTTAGAACAAGTGTAATGGCGCTGACAAGAGCTTTATGAAGAGCTGACTACGGCATATCCCCATCTTCCACACACTTTGGTTTTGCTATTATTATTTCATATAACAACCAAAAATGCAATCTTAAAAATAAAACAGAACAAAAAACCCACAGAAAAAACTAAAACCAAAACCCAACAACCCACAAACAAAACAATACCGTCTTGAAAACGCAGAACCATCAATCTGCATTATATCTATTCATGGAAAACTGCTCTGATGAACCTGCAATTATCATGATATGCTGCAGCATGCAAGTTACTCTTACCAGGCATCATGAAATTTGGTGTTAAAGCCAGCAGAGACTAATATCCAAACCCTTGAAGCTTATCTACTACAGGACTCCCATCAGAACACAGTTTGCTCTTCACCATCATCTAGAAATGCTGTGCAGATGAAAAAGGAGAGAAAAAGAGCAGGGCACACCACCAAGCACCTTCTGCTCTACCAACACCAGCCATACTGCTGGTGCATGTGTAGGCAAACACAGGGAGTTGGTTAGATGTGAATTATACAAAAAAGACCTTCTTAAGGTTAGGAAATGTAGCAACAAGTCGGAAGCTTATAAACACAAGTTTCCTGTGTTCTCAAGCTCAATTCAAAGTTTCTATGCTTTAAAGATAAATTTTTAAGTACAAAGTCCCACTTACTAGTACAAAGCTTAAAAAAGTTACCAGATGGCAGTTATCCTGTGGTCATGAAATCAGACTGTCCTAACAAGTTAAAATGTCACCCAGTCTATAACATACAGGCCAAACAGAGAGCTACTTTCTCAAGGTCAGAAAGGGATGAGGCTGTAAAGCACTGAACTGATGTACATTCAAGCAGCTATTCACTTCACATGTAAATGGGAGTTACTGCTGAGGAGTAGTTGCTCACTTCATAAGCCCTAAGCTCATTCAAAGTAAACTAAATGTACTGAAAAACTCAGAGTGATTCTATGTCGGATAGTTACCTTAGTTAATTATCAATTCAATAAAAACTTCAAATAATCCATTTCAAGATCACAACAACTTCTGAGTTTGAAAGCTAAAGGCTTCCCCACAAACACAAGGGCTTCACAATTAAATGTTAGATAATGAGATCAACCAAAACATAGTTCTAAGCAGCCGAGCTAAATAAGAATTCTCCCCTAAAAAGAAACCATTGTGTTAACCATTTCTCTGAATTCACTCAGAAACGTATAGTTCTTAAGATATAACTGACATACGATGACTGACACCTGATTATGGAAAAAAAGTAGAGGCGGTGGAAAAAAATGTTATTTTTGTATTCAAGCTCCAAGAATTATTATTTTTTGTATACTTAATAGTTGAATAAATATTTGAATCAATTGAACCTTACAGTCATATCCTCACTTTCCTTCAGCTGAATGAAGCAGTTTGTTACCATCAACATCAGTATTTCTGCAGTCATCTGTAAGAAATGGTTAACAGAGGCAGTGATACAATTCACCAAAATAATGGAGCTCTCTGTGGCTGGCATAATGAGCATTCAGTTAAGAACTGATTCACACTTTGGTTTGTTGGTTTTGTTTTTTGGTTTGTTTTTTTTATTATTATTATTATTATTTATTTCTGGTTTTATTTTTGTTTGTTTGTTTTGTGGGGGTTTGTTTGTTTGTTATTTTTCCAGAGAAGAAATTTGAAGGGTTTTTGTTTGGGGGTTTCCTCCCCCACCTTTGTTTGAAATCCTGCCAGGCATGTATTCGCCATGAATGCCACCCACAGCAAGATTATCTTCTTTTCCCAAAATAAGTGTTACATTTAGTTATCTTAATAATCAAAATAAGAGAATAAAGGATTGATTTGCAAGACATTAACAGACAATTCCAACATTAGAAAGTTCAACCATTTTGGATTAGGAATACAAGTTTGAAGCTGAACTGGAACACACCAGGATCTCTTCTGCAGTAATTGTAGAAAAATTAATTCAATTGCAGTAAAGATTCTGGAGACCTAAACATTTCAGTATCACTGATAAGTATCGTAGAAAGTCACAGTATATATTAACTATAACTACTTACTCCATAGAGATTTTCCTCATTTTAAGACACAGCAATGGATTATGTTGACTTCACAGCAACTAAATGTAACTTAGGTATCAACCTTCATACGGGCAGAGAAGCAGAACAGAACTCTAACTTGCAAGCCCATACATTATTTTCTGGAAGTTATTTTGCCTAAAAGGAATAGGCTTGGAAGTTCTCTGAAGACTAGCTTATTCTTATGAAATTCTCTTGGTTGCCTCCGAGAAGGGAGGAAGAAAGTGTGTGCATGCGTGTGTGTATGTGTATGTATGTATATATATGTGTGTGCAATATTTCTATAGCAACAGAGTTTAAGAAATGTAGATCCTTTTAAATTTATTTTGTTCTTTCAATGCGTTTTCATCAAGATATTTAGCACAATTATTTCTGGTATGCAAACATATCTTATTTAATACAGTGACAAAGAAATATATTATCACATTCTAAATAAAACCCCTTATTCTTAAAAGCTGAATACATTAGTGTTGTGAACATTCAGAAGTTTAACATTTTTCCTTCATCCATATTTATTATGAAGGTGCACAGACTCATCAAGAGAGTTGACTGTTGTAACAGTAATTTCCTCAGTTTACTTATATATTGTTTTAATGCTCAATTTATATTATGAAATTAACTTTCACTTCTTTTGATGCAGAAAGCTGCTATTGCCTTCACAAACAAATCTCCATTTAGATACTAAAGCATTATAGTTAAAATACAGAATTTGGAACCAGGAAATAAACTCTATTCCTCATTAATAACATACATTCTTTAGTGATAGCAAGTCACTGACCATTCTGGTGCCTTGATGTTCTGATGTAAAAGTCAAGATAAAAATACACAGTTGGCAGGTCTAACTCATGAGTAGTGCTAAAATTCTTTAAAAATCTCAAATAGAAGTTATGACAAATAAAATTCATTTTTGTCCTTTTCCCATGAGCAACACACATTTCACAATGACTTCATTTATCCTCCATGTCAAAATATTTTCAGGGTTGCTCGCCCTCATTACTGTTTCATGATACTGTTTATGCTCTGCTCAGAGTAAGCATGTAAGCTCAAGAAAATTTTCCTAGATAAGAACTCATGTTTTATCCAGAGCCTAAATAATACTTGGTAAAATCACTAGTTAGCTTTTTTCTTTCCAGATTCCTACTGATGAGTGTTATGTGTTTAAGAGAAAGCTAACACTTATATGTGAACGGTTTTCAAAAGCATCCATATATAGTCAGTATTATAAATAGCTATTTTTATAACAGTACTGACTAGCTTTTCATTATAGAGAGAGGGTGATTTCTGAATGCAGAAATTATTCTCTTATTCTACCTTGTATTTGCAATCTTAGCTCTCCTCCCGCTCACATGGCCCTCCTCCATACAACAGAAATATCCACTGCTAGGGTCAGACTACATTGGCACTATAGTTCACAGAACCATAGAATACCAGCTTTGAAGGGACCTCAAGAATCATCTGGTCCAACCCTGATGGACAAAACATGGTCTCAAGTAGATCTCCCAGCATCCTGTCCAGGCAAATCTTACAAGTGTCCAACTTTGGGGAATCCACCACTTCCCTGGGGAGAGTATTTCAGTGGCTGATTGTTCTCACTGTGAAAAATTTTCCTCTCATGTCCAAACAGGAGTAACTTGTGCCCATTACCCCTTGTCTTCACCCTTTAAATACTGGAATATGGTATTTATTAACTGTAGCAGTGCTCCAATAATAACTTCCAACAAACTAGCCCAAACTTCCTTACAAAAATGTTCTCTCTACACTGACCACACAACTTTTTACATATTCCTGTAGTTATTTCACTAGTAAAAAAGGCTTATGAAACTGATACTCTCAGAGTTTTATTAGGACTATAGAGCTGCAGTAAATATTTCAGTATTTTAATCTCAAAGACTATTTTTTCCTCAACACTATTAAACAGAAAGGATCTACGAGAACATTTAAATGGATCTGCAATTTATTCATTTCAATAGTTCAAGTTCTGAAAGCTAAGCCAGAGCAGACCAGCTGCAACACTAACAGGTTTGTTACAACACTCATTTTAAAGCCAGACAAAAGGAATCAAAACAAATTTCTAGTTTCTGCTTCCACGAAGTTTAGATCTCCTACATAAAAAAAAGAAAAAAAATCTCTAGTGTAAAACAATGGGTTATAGATCAGATTCATTAAAAAATGTCAGCAGTCGATTAAAGTTAAAAATTGGGCACAATGCAAGTATTTTTTACATGTGTGGTTTTGAATGATAATTACTTTCACCTGCAGGTCTAAGTGCTAGCTGAAATAAATCCAAAAGATCTAGTTCCAAAATATGGTATAGCACTTGCTCCTTGCAGCACGCAGTTGTTACAGCTTTAGATGTCTCCCATTTCCTATCAACTATGGTCTTTGACCCCACAGTAATATATCATCCTGGTTTTCTGCATGGCAGAAAAAACTAACCCTAGAACAAGGCAACAAAGCCCTTGGTACAATTTTGATTTAAATTCCTAAATATTGCATTTTTAGTTCAATACTGACAAGCAAGACCATACTCCTGAGAGCGATTCAATGCGGAAGCTTCTTTAGGCAGACAGCTCCCTTCCTTGCAGAACATTGTGCCAAAAGTGCAAAGGAGGAAGATTTTCCTTCCTATTGCCAAATGAGCAAAAATGAGAGAAATCTCGAACACCCACACAACTAGAGGTAGTTCTTAAGTCTGTACGATAGAAACAGCCAATACTTCTATTATTCAATCCAACTATTGGTGCTTCATGTTTCAAATACAGGCAGGTAAATTTCACAAAAAGCTTGCTTGTTTTTTTTCAACTGCAGATCTCTTTTGCTATTAAGTCAGCACACACAGAGACAAGAAAAGTCTGAAAAGATTACGTTGCTTTAGGTAAATGCAACAGACTATTTGAAATATTAGATTTTATATCCTTACACTGAGATCCGAGAAAAACACTTAGTGTTCTCATAGATAAAATTCAGTGTTCTCACAGACAGTAAAACGAAGTAGGAATTGCGGGTTGCCCTAGCCAAGAAACCATTATCAGCTGGCAGTATACAACCTGATCATTCACTACACTGGAAGCTGGCAGGCGTGCAACACCTTTCTGGAAAAAAAATGAGAGGTATAATGACAACAAATGAAACTAACAGGACAATTTAAAACTCCTCTCTTGCAATACTGCAGAACCTCAAGGCCATTCATGACCTGCATCTACCAGTATGCCAATGGATTTTCCTAGCCCTCCTCTGTCTTATATTCTCTTGCAGCCTATTTGAGACGTTCTGAAGCTTTGCTAAATAAATAGTTATTTGCAATAAATAAGAACTCTTCCAGATATGACTGCAATAACATGTATCACCACCTTGACAAGTCTACTGAGTCGAAGTCAGGTAACAGCTTCCCTCACCCAAGGCACAGCACACAGGAATTTGCATGATCAGTACTAATTTCACTATGGCAGTTTCACACTGTTGCTGTTTCAGACAGCTACCTGCCGCAGCAATGGTAGGCAGTACACGATGCAGACAGAAGGAGGATCTCCGAGAGCCAGGCTGAAGTAGTTCAGCAACAGCACGCAGAGCCCTCACACACACTAAAGAGAATGGAATAGGAACAGAGCTTCTTGCTCCTCCAGCCCAGGAAGAGGCATTGCTGCAAACACACAGCTAAACCCTGCTTGAAGAAAAATCCTTTTCCTTTCCATGTGCTCTGTGCTCTAGTCCAGGGATAGCAACCGAGTTTTCCCTGCTCATCGACCAACACAAAAGATGAAACCCGAGAGCAGAATCAAAGAATAGCCCAGCATTGGGAATCCCGGCATTCCTTTTCTTTCCTAGCGGCTGCAATTGAGGAACTGCCTTCTCTCTCCTGGGTGTTGTCCCCTCTGATGCTCTCCATCACCACCTACCTACCTGATAACAACTACTGTATTTTCTCATAACTGGCACAGAAAATGCACAAGCCCAGCAATAGCGCAGCCGATTAAATAAAACCACACACACAAATAATCCAGAGAAACACGCCCTCCCCCTAATCATTATAATCTAAGGAGTATCTTTATAGAAGAAGCCATGAGCCCTTCCAGCCAGAGGAAGGAGGGCATCAGGAAGGAAGAGGGGAGAGCCAGCGCAAGACAAGGCATACGGGCGGAATCCCACAGACGGCCGCCTCCCTCCCCCGCTCCCGGGAGGACCTCAGTGAATTCCGAACCAGGGGGACCGAGACGGGGCCACTCCCGCCGGCTCTGCCCAGTCCGGAGGGGGAGCGGCGGGCACACGGACACCGCCGCCTCACCCAACGCGGAACGGGCGCACCTGGGCTGCGGGGCGCGGCGCGGAGCAGCGCTGAGCGCCGGCGGAGGCACCCACCGGCCCCGCGGCAGGGCCAGGAAACGGCTTCTGAGGGGATGCGGGGGTGGGGGGGGAAACAGGGGGGGCCGCGGCCGCCCATCGGCGGTGCGGTGCTGGCCGGTGCGGTGGGGGTGGAGGAACGGAGCTAAGGGAAGGGGGCGAGACGCGAGGCTGCCTCGCCGCAGCAGCAGCAGCCGCAGCCGGGGAGGTGACAGGTGAGGGCAGGGAGCGGCCTCCCGTTGCTCGCGCGGCGCAGCTCCCCTACCTCCTCTCCGGCGCTGCCGCTGCTCTCGCTACACCCGGCGGCGCCCGATCCTCTCACTCGCCCGCCTGCCGCCGCCACCCCCTCGCTCCGCTCCCCCGCCCAC
Organism: Myiopsitta monachus; assembly: GCA_017639245.1. Taxonomy (NCBI): domain Eukaryota; kingdom Metazoa; phylum Chordata; class Aves; order Psittaciformes; family Psittacidae; genus Myiopsitta; species Myiopsitta monachus. The sequence goes on from CM029927.1 coordinate 26,797,352, forward strand.
CGCGATCCCTCCCTAGTGCGGCGCTCAACCGACAGCTCTAGCCGCCCGGCCCCACCTCCAAGCCCGCACTGACACTTCCTTCCACCAATACTAGGAGAGCTCTAGGGGCCAAGGCTGCGCCCCTTCTCCCTATAGACCAATAGGCGCTATCCATAATCCTTCCCCTCCACCTCCTTCTCTGGCACCCCCCTTAGCTTAAGCACCGCCCGCCCTCGCGGTGAGGTCGGTTGATTCGCAGCTGCCGAGCAACGGGTGTGGGGCGGTGGTTGCGGTGGCTACGGTGGGGCCTGGGGGTCCTGTCGGGGTGCGAGTGGCAGCTGTGGTGGGCGCCGGCTGGAGGAGAGGCTGCAGGAGCCTCGGGTGGCACCTCCGCTGCGGGCTGGTGGAGGCGCGGGGCTCAGTTGCCGGCAGTGGGCAGGGCCGTGAGGAGCGTGACCCTCCCTCCAGGGCAGGAAGCGGGGCAGGTGGCTTCTCTGGCGGGGAGGGGTCGGCCTCACGGATGGGCGCTTTTTCCTTTTCATCCTTAGTACTCGGCATGGAAACTGGCCCGCGCCCCCGGCACGCAGAGCCGTTAGTTACCGCGAGCGGAGCAGGGAGGTCAGGGGTGGAAGGGGCTGCAGGGGCTGCTGCTGGCCCTGGGGCTGGATGCAGGGATGTTAAAAATCGGTATGTCCTTTTTTTGCCCTCATATCGGTGCCTGAAGTGGTGAAAATGTCTCCAGCAGCACCCAAGCGTTTCTCCAGCCTTTAGGAAACCGTAATTTCAGCTTCCAAATTCTGCTGCTGCCACCTGTAAGGCTTGCGCTTTCCAACTTTGCTCACATGAATCAGTGTTAAATTAACTAAAATTTAGTTAAATAAAATTAAATATAGTTAAAGGTAAATTTAAAACTAAAGCCACTTCCAGCTGCCACTTCCAGGCAAACACCGGCTCTCAGATGCACAACGGCAAAATGCAGCTCTGCAATTTGTGGATGCCTGAACTCGGCTCCCATTTTCTTGGTATGCTTCAGTGGTTATTTAAATCAGAAAAATGTTAAGAAGCGCCCTGGACATAACATGCCAGTAGTACTCTGCAATGGTCCAGCATTGCTAATCTAACACTAACCAAAACTATACTTCATTTTTTATGTATTTGAACTTCAGAAAAATCTGCAGTGACAGATAACAGGTTTAAGGCACTGCAGTATATGAACATCAGGCTTCTCATCTTGGTTGGTTGTTCCACACAAACTGCTTCATGAGCCTGGGGAGCACTTAAGTGTTTTAGTTTGAATCAGGGATGCACTTTTGAAGTAAATGCCATCATCATCTCTACTTGCAGTGCTTTCGTTCACAGCGTGCAGTGGTGGTGGAGTGCGTGAACTGGATCCCTTTTGAATTAAGCTAAACTGGCAGAGGTACTCCAGGAGTGCGTCTGATGCATTCCAGCCACAAATGACTGCTCAGTTTAACTCAGACTGAACTAGTCAAACACAGGAATCCCTGAAATATATATAGCTTGAAAATCAGGCCCTAAGCACCCACTCTTCCACTCTACAGGTATTCTCTTGGGCCTTGGTGCTTGCCAGTGTAGTCAAAGACTTGGAGCTTTGTAGGTCAGAAGGAAGGTCCCAGGGGATTTCTAACGTAACGTCTGAAAGACCTGCTTCATGGCAGGCAGTCAAACTGATCTTCTGAAACTTTGATGCTTAAAAATCTGCCAGAACTTGCAGTTTGTATGTGGATCTTCTCATACTCTTATGTTAGGAGTACAGCACATCATCCATAACTATAAGGATAACTTGAACTAAAGTTCAAGATGCATCACTATTGTCTAAAGGGTAGGGAATGTGGTATCGATGTTGCTACTTAAGATATTGTCAATGGCTTTTGTGGTCCTTAATTATCCCCCTATGCCTCTAACTGAGTCTAGGATAGAAGGCAGTGGTGCTACAAAGTAAAAATTAAGATAAATGACTGGGTATGCTTTAATACTTAAAAATAACTACATGAATTTCCGGTAACATATGCTAGCAATTAAAACAATATTTTTCTATCAGTGTATCTTGTCATTTTAATATGAGGCCAGATTGCAAGTGGTGTAATACATGTCAAATTTTTATGAGAAGGCTTAGAAATATTGCTGTGGCAAAATCTGAGCAGAGAACTGTGGAATTTTGTTATAACCTACACAAAATCCCTTTTTCTACAGCACTTCTCACAAGTAACCAGTTTCATGCGCTAACATGATGTAGTTACTCTTTCTACTGAGATCTGCCACCTTTTGGATGTTTCTCATAATACAGCACGTGATAGAGAAGATAGAGCACTTTATATCAACTTTAATCTTGAGGTTTGCTTCAGTAAGGATAGCAGTCCATGATTTTACATGCCTGAAGTCAGACATCATAGCTCACTTGTCTTCTGTGTTTCTTCAGTGTTCATCATAATATTTTCCTCCCTCGTCCTGTGGTTGTAACAGAAAGAGTACAACAGATTTTGTTTACTGCATTCAAATGTTTAAGGCTAATTTCGCTCAACTAAAAAGATGGAATTTTCTAAAGTGAAACCTTGCAAATCAGGCATGGATGCCAAGGCCAAGCCCTTTTTTCTGACATGTGCATCATGGCCTATACTAGAGGTTTTGTTTCGAGAAGCTAGACTAGACTCCACCAAGTCACTAAAATAAAATTTTACAAATTTTATCTTAAAAATACAATTTACCAGGTAAAACAAGCATACGTGACTGAATACAAATAAGCAGCAGGTCTCATTCGTAACAAGATACCATTTTTAGAGTTATTTCACATAAAAAGGTGGGGAAATGCCTAAGCTTCGGCCATCTAAATGCTTTTCTCCAGGGACTCCTGAGGGGCTTGTGGGTGATCCAGGCCAGAGACAAACACTTGAAGGCAGCCAGATTGTCTTGGCTTCCTTTTTTGGTCCCACAAACTGGCTGGCTCGGTTTCAGGCAGGCCCTCCAGTGCAGATTGGAGCAGTCTGATCTGTTCTGCTGGAAATGGCGTGAAGTGCCAAGTCCTACACATGTCTTCTCTGGGAGCACCTGTGAGTCACTATCAGCTGGGCCTACAGACAGCTACTGGTTTGATGGCTAACCAATATAATACAGCTTCAATAAGGAAGAGCGGCTTACCCACTGCGTCCCAATCAAGCCACTGACGCTAAAAGCCAAGTAGGAATAAATTTGATGTAAACATCAGTGGAAGTGGATGGCAAGAGGATACTGAGTAAGAAGCATTACCATACAGTTTAGGCAGGTATACATGTAATACATAGAGCAAGATACTGTCACAACATTTTAAAAGAGCCTTTAAACAGGCAAAAATCAGCAGGAGTTTTGCGTAGCTGAAAAGTACAGAAATTGGCACATGGATAGGAGCAGATTATTCATTTATTCTTTCTTGCAGTGACATTTCATTACATACAGAAGAAACAAAAACCATGGAGAAGTGAATAGATATTGTTTCTGTCCTAGGGTCTTGAGAGAAAACAATGCAATAAAGGGAGTAATGCTGGTTTTATTGTTATTCTCTCCAAACTGGCTGTTGCTTTCCCAGGAACCAAGCTCTCAGCTGAGCAAGCTGCAATTTATAGAGAATTTTATCATGTATTTCTTATACGGCATTGCATATTTAATGCATGCAATAAAGGCTGACAGTCACAATACTCAGGTGGTAGGGTTTGCTATAACAACACTGACATCCTTTTACAAAGCTTTTCTTAACATGTTTATTTTAAAATGTGTAATTTGCAAGTATTGCTCTTGAATGGTATAATTTCATTTTGAAGATTGGGCTCATGATCCAATAGTTACGGCTTTGTTCCCTCCTCTGCAATCATTTCCATGCAAGGGCTACAAACGGGTTTTTAATCTCCTCCATTTGGTGGGTGCTGCCACCATCCTTCACTGAAATGGCAAGTGGTTCACTCCGCAAGATTTGGCTGGCACAGGAATTTGTGGGGATTCAGTAAGGACAAAGCTTTTCTGTGCATCCCCACCACAGAACTGCTAGCTGATCTCCCCACCACTTCTAAGCCAAACAGAGCCCTTCCAGGAGGGGGCGGGAAGTAATGCTTGGTCTGTAAGAAATAGTTCTAACTGTCTTATTTAACAAGACTTGCTTAGGCTAAGAAAAGTACCAGTGATCTAGAGCTTACCTACTCTCTGCCTCGTAGTTTAAAAATATGGTTTCTGTGCTGCTTAGCCACCTGCTGTATTCTCCTTTTATGCATTACCACTGCCCTTTCTTCTGGCTTCCTAAACATACGTGGGTAGAGATTTCAAGATACACATTCTGCTTTTACAGAGCCAGGACTCAGCTTAATTATAACCTGCAAGATCAGAATGTGACCGTTTTGACTTGCAGAAGCCAAGATGAATAATTGAGATGTTGGCATTTAATTTGTTTAGATGTTCTAAATTTGGTCCACTTTTTACTGTAATTTATTGTGTTTATGACAGTGCTGATACCTTATGAAAATGACCTATGTATGCAAGCCATCATTTGCACTGTATTTTCTCATGAAGTAAATTGACTTTTAGCAAAGTAAAACCACTTCTGTTGTTCTTTTATGATTCTAAAGTCAGTGCGTTTCTATAGCTTCTCCATTATAAGAAAATAGTACACAGAATCTAATTAAATAATACTTTCAAGACTACAGTAATTTAGACAATCTGACATTTCAAAGAACTATACATCTTTGTCTCGATAATAATAACTAATTAATGGATTTAATTCATCCTAATATCTCTTCCTGTGCATGATAGGCACCTTCAGTGTGCATGTAGGTAGCTTTGCCCGTGAGGTATTTGAGCATAATTCATAGTTTTATGTCAGCATTTGATTGGAACAAGGCAGGAGGAAAAGACGACATGATTACAGGGTGGCTTTCTGTTGCAATAATTGGTGCCTTAAGCTCAGCAACAGGGCAATTCCTGTACATCTAGACCCATCAACGCTGCAGCCCTCAGCTCACCTCAGAATAATTGTACTGACATACATCATTACAGTCCCACAGATCACACTGTCTTCCACCTCTTTTTTCCCCCATGGAGCTCTGGTGTCCCTAACAATGATGTCAGATTGAAAACAGATTAGGCAGGGTAGCTCACGTATTTTTCCAGTGATTATTTTCTTAGGATCAGTTTTGTTTTCAAAGCATTGTAACTTTCCATAAACAGTTTCTCAAAGCATGCCCCTCTCGTTATATTTAAATACTCTGTTTTCCTTCTCTGTCTCACTTCCTCATACTCTTCTTTCTTGGTTGCATTTAAACTTTACTTAGTTACTATTGTTTCACCTATACCAGCAGTATCCCCTATCTGGGGCTCTTTTGACCTGTTTTCTAAGAGAATAGGTTTCCACAGGGAAGGAGAATGACTCTTCCTCTCGAGAAGAATTAGAATTTCTCAACTGTCTTACTAAGCGGAGCTCAATGAAAAGCCCATACCACTATGCTTATTATCTGTATACAGAATCCCAAAACTTTATGTATGAAACAGTAATATATGAAAAAATGCATCTAGGATGACGTCCCAGTAAAGGTAATCTTCAATTAAATCAAAGATGTAACTTGGTTTTGATGCATTATTAACAAGGGAAAAGATGTGTATATTTTTTGTAGCCCAACATACAGAAGATTATGTTCTAAAATATGCATTTAAATATAGCAGAGAGAGAGGGGTAGTGCAATATTATCAACACAGTTGAGGTGTTACAATTTCTACCTATTGTTAAATGTATTGTCACTATTGTACTTAAAGAGTCCTGCTTTTGGACAGAATTCTTATTTAGATGGAGCATGTATCATACAAACAAAATTAAAAGATGATCCTTGCCCCAAAAACCTTAAAATTCAGGAGGCGACAGATGAGAGAGTATTGGGAAAGGATAAAGTAGTTCACACAGCATGATAGATGGTTGGCTAGACTTAACCCAAATCTGTAGCATCATGGCAGAGGTGAATTTCATATAGAGGTTTTTAAGGAAAATACTGAAGTGGCTTTGTTGATGTTTATAAGAAACCCAGCAAGAGCACATGGGAGCCATATGGGAGATAATATGGATGTGTGCATACCTTGAATTTTAACAGGCAGACGATAACTATCACCCTGGGTAGGTGGGTGTAAGAGCTTGAGAGACGATATGATGGGGATAGATTGCAAACAGAATTGAAAATAAAGACAGCATATACTGATGCTGTAAAGATGAAGAGAACAAAGAAAGGATTGTAAAAGAGGAAGATTTAGAACTTACCTTCTCTCTGAATGATGATAAATTATTAAGGTAGTGCATGGCAGGGGTAAGGAAACAGATGTTACGGCAATCAGTGTGTGGCATAACTGAAAATTTGCACTGAGTCTTTAGTATGCAGATGGCTGCAGAAAGCCTTCTACTAGAAACTGTTAGAGGAAAGTCTTGTTAGGATTATGGCCTCATTTGGCTATGAGAAAAAAGATGGAGGTGGGAAGTGCAGATAAGTGGCAGGCTGGATATTATCTGTCATGGTGACTACAAAGGAGACACAACTGAAAGTGCTGTTTTAAACATACTGATCTTGGGGTTATGTCCCTGAAGGACAAATATGAGCCAGGCTCCTTGAGGCTTTCCTGTGAATAAAAACAGACAAATCTGGAGCAAAGAGATGAATAGTCAAAATAACAACTAACCCATCATAAGGTTAGATCATCATAAATGCTGGAGGTGGGTCTTGAAAGAACTCCAGATGGCATGAAGTGGTAATGGACAGATGCTCAGAGGGAAAACGAAAACCAAGAGTCATGGAAACTTAAGGAGGACAAGGTTTCAATGATGGATTATTATTTTTAAGGTTCAGTTCAAAACCAGTGAGAGACATAGGTAAGAGCAGATTATGTTGTGCCTAAGGGGAGAAGGCTAGTTTACAGAGGTTTTGGGATGGAGAAGAGGTATGTTCAGTAAGCTTGGAGATGGGAAAGAGGAACAGAGCAATCTGTAGCTGGCGAGAAAAGGGATCAGAAAAAGAATGTTTTTGGTGGGAGCACGAGAACTGAAGGCGGAGTGAACAACAGTTTGCTCAAGATGGAAGAACTGAGGCAAACGGAGGAGTTGGAAAGGAGAAATTCTTCATATGTGACATGGAAGAAGGAAAGGAGTTACAGAACGAGAAGTGGTGGAAAGCAGATGTCTTCATGCAGAAGACATTGGTGAAATCCCAGTGTGGAGAGTGAAGGAGATGCAGGAGCAGGGTAAGAGGGAGGATGATTCAGGATAGCAAAAACCCGACTTGAGATGACAGATGTTCTCCAGCTGGAGAATGGAGAATTACTTAACTAGGAAACTGGAAGAGCTGAAGATGGATAAAACAAACTTGTGGTGGGGAAAGAGCTCCTGGATCAAAAAGGTGAGGAGTGAAGCAGGTAGATAATTAATAGCAATCCTTGATATAGAAGGAGAAAGGAAAGAAGAAATGTGGGAAAAGAGAGGGGAGACAAATACTCATAAATACCTGAAAATTGTGGAAAGATTGAGTGGCAAAGCATGAGGGAGAAGAAGACCTTAAGTATGGAGCTGAAACATACATGATCATTGTTTAAAAGGGAGGAACACAGCATCGGAGATCTGAGAATATGGCTGATAAAAATCAGTGCAAGACAGTAAGTTTAGGTACAGGGTGAGCTGAAGAAGGAACACCAACTGAGCACAGAAGGGAGATGTGGGACTCTTCAGCAAAGGGATTGGATGGATCAGGAAACACATACATGGGATATGGTGAAAATACAAGAATGCCTTGAGCTGAAATCAAAGAACAAAACTGAAGAGAACTGCTGCATGGAGAGCAGACAGCAAGAAAATGATAGGGGAAAGTTGAGAAGGGTCATATTTAATGCTGCTAAAATGGAGAAATAGTATAAGGGATGTAGCCAGGGAGAATAGGCAGGGAGAGAGCAGAAGCTTGGTGTGACTGCCATAAATGAAGCTGTGGGTAGAACGTGTGGAAGAGAGAAGCCTCTGAAAGAGAGGGAAGAGAAACAAAAGGATCCAGGTCTTGGTGAGGCTGAAGGGAGTGACATACAAAGAAGTCATGGATGACAGGGGTTTTATACAGAGACAAAGAAAGTGGGAGGAAAGAAGGGTGTGGGTGTGAAATTTGAAGCTATGAAACAAGGCAGGTAGGAGCAGTAAGAAAGTAAGATGTAGCATAAGGCAAGGCAATTTTCAAACTTGGATAGTAAAAATAATGGTTCTAAATTCTGTTTAGCCATCTCAGTAGAAAGTGGCTTTAAAACATAGTCCCTCAAAACATTTTGCTTCCCAGAGCTCATTGCAAATAGTTGCTCAGATGTGTAGGCTTTCCTCTGGGGAGGACAGAGGGAAATGAACTACTGATTCCTACTCTCTCCTGTTCAGTGTGTTCATTAAGCTGGCGGGAAGGCTGATAGAAACCATATTTTACAAAGTAGCAGGGAATGATTTAGCTGAGAGAAGGCATAGATGTTAACAGCGTCATTCCTAAATAAATTTAGATCTTTCTGTTTCATCACATGTGGCAGGACTGTTTGGATGATATCCATGCTAATGCTTAATATGGTCTTCAGCTTGAATGAAACCTAAATGACTGAGACCAGGTTTATTTCAGCAGTCTGCACTGGAGATCTCTGCTGCTTGATAACAGTGTTGGCTTCTGTGTTAGGGACTTTCCTGTTTCTCCAGTTGCTTCTGCAAATTAGCAACAGCCACGAAAACTTCTTTCAGTGTGCGCTTTGCTTGGAAGTGGATTCTTTTTCCTGGCCTGGGCCTTGCTGTTTCTCCTTGCTTCTGTCATCTGGAGTTTGGGTTTCTGCAGAGAGCGCTCCATAAAACCTTGCCTAGACATCAAAAGGGAGCTTCCCCACATGAGCGCAGAATGCCCACTGTCTGAGCGAGCTCCTTCTAACGTTCCCAACAGGCAACCTTGGCTCCTGTGAAATTCAAAGTGTGTTTTTTTACAGGCACTGCAAAGCTTTGGGATGGGATCTATCTCACTCAAATACACCGCTTGCTCCTTTTAATAGCTCAGCAAGTCCAGTTCTTCAGGTGAAGGGGTTCTGCTCTCCCCTACACTGGGGAAAGGTCTGCTGATCTCCTATCCTGCATGCTCACCAAGGTGCTCTTGACCAGTCATTGTGTCTACAAAAGAGCCTGAAGCTACAAAGCTCGTTTCCAAGATAAGCTTTCTCCTTCCTGTTTTTGAAAAGGGATTTGGTTGTTAGGCTCAGGGAGCCACAGCAGACTGCGGTTCTGGTTTGTTTTCTAGGAATGACTAAGAGAGGAGGAGTTTGTATGATCTAACTAAATTCTGATGACTTTGTTAGCAACTGCATTTCTTTAACTGTACATGAGCTTGCTGAAAGTATGGTTTTAATCTTGTAAAACCCTCCTCAGTTTCTGATGTTGCTTCTCACACACATTCTGTTATTTTACTTTTTTAGCTTCAGTCCTTCCATGTTTGACATTACAGGCATTTTCAGGAGGATTTTAAAACGGATTTTTTCATCTTAGTAAACATATTCCTTTCAAATATTTTCATTGTCAGCCAACATCTGAAGTTTTCTTGTTTTAAGTAAAACTGCTTGACCCTGGTTAAAACCAACATTTTATTTTACTGTATGAGCAGCCGAGCCATTGGAAAAGTGGAATACATTAAATCAAAAAAATGAAAAACTAATCTGGTAGACATTTTGCTTTCAAGTTACAGAAGAAATACAGAGAGAATAGTTCAAATCTTCATCAGAATAATGCATATGTGGGATTAAGGACTTGACTGGAGGCTGCCTCAGAAAGAAGGTTGTGATATGAGTCCTCAGAACAAAATGAACAAAGCTGGCTTTGGTTCAGAATGATGGTTGTCCCAGATTAGCTTCCACCATGTGATTTCAGCTTCATTTAGCCATGACAGTGAATAATTTCTTGTGCTTGGTCCCAACCAAGAAACAAAAGCATAAGGAAAAAAAAAATGGATGCGAGGGCTGATACTCAGAGCTGCTGAAAATCCAAAAGCACAAGGCTTCAGTTCTCCATTGTGGACCACTCCCTGGTGAAAACAGTATTATCCTTTTCCCCAAAACTGGGTTGGAAACACTAATCCTGTACTACAGTGACATCTACTGAAGGAAAGAGAAAAGAGCCTCAGGAAGGCAGCGTTGACCTCTCAAAAATAATACAGTCATCAAAGCTCAAATGTATTTTTAAATTTCGAGGGGCTTAGATTTTTCAGTTTGAATATTTCAGAGCTATTATTATCTGTTGCCCAGCACCCATCATCACAGTGTTTCCAGACATTAAGCAAACACATACTTAACTAAGAATTTGGTTTGTATGCAAATATTTAACTCCTGAGAGACTGAGTTTTAGTTTTGGTTCGTTCTCCATTTGAAAATGGATGTGAAGGAATGCTTTTTCTTGCTGAAGGAGGAGAGAGATTAGAATTTAGAGGGCTGGCAAGTATACAAGGTGTTCAGACAGAGCTGGCTGCTGCCTGTGTGCCTCAGCAGGTGGGAAAAGCTGGGAAGGACAAGGAGAATTGTCAGTTCTGCTGTTAAGGTGAACTGCTTGTATCTGTATTACACTTAGAGCATATTTGATGATGGGTTTCTTTACACCCTCTTCTTGCCAGCAAACACTGTTTTATATTGGATATGAAACTAAACCCCTGGTTTTATTGATTAATGACTTATGCACAACTGCTTGTAGGGAAGATCTGCCCTGCTTGCTGGGGAAAGTTTGTGGTCTGTAGTCACCCCACCTGGATACTTCCATCTCTTTCTTTCAGGGGACTGCTGGCAGCAGTGGTTGCAGGCGTCTGGATCAGGAGGAAAGTGGGATTCATGCCTGCACCTCCACCCTTCTGAAGCAGATAGCATCTTGTCCTTTTAATTGCAAGACCATCCTTGAAGGGAAAGCTCCAAGCAGAAGAAATCCCATTAGTGTATGAATGTGCCAGACTATTAATGAGCTAGAAAAAAAAGCATGATGTAGCTGCAAAATGTACTCGATTGAAAATACTGTTGTTTGAAAAAGACCAGAAAATACTATTGGGAAAGTTTTATGGTTCTGCTCTCTTCTACATTTTTACAGATCTCCCAGCATGCAACACTTACAGCCTATAATTAAAACAGCTTGCCGCTATTTGCCTTTTCATGAAAGAAGTGTCTTCTGACATACCACTCTTAAATCTCCTATGTGATAGGGAGTGAAATTTAATTTCAAGGCTTTCCTCTCCGCAGATCATTTAACTCTTAATGCTTTTTTAGCCTAAATCTATCTCTGCTTCTGTCTGTGTGTCTCCCTCCTCTTCTCTGCCTCTATTCCTCATTATTTGTTCACCTTTAAGCCATTCCAAAGCTATTGGAAAGACAGATTGCAAAGACAGAAGCCTGAATTTTGCTATTATGCTCAACAACTCTGGCATGAGTTCCTACGCATTCCTGTTAAAAATATATCTGGAGCTGCAAACCCGGTAAGGGAAAAATGGGCTTCAGGCTGCTTATTGGTTAAATCATTCTGTAGGGCACTATCTACACAAGGGAGTCATATTTATGGATTTAGATGAACAGTAGAAGAACAGTGCTTGGCATGGTATTCTTGGAAGTGCTGAACTTAAGGACTTCTATAAAATTAGAATACCGTGCCTATGATAAGGCTAGGTACTTTGTGCAATACAACTGAGCAAGGCATCCTTTAGATAACTAATAGCTATCAGCAAAGGATGTCTAGCAAGTGGAATTTTCTGTTGGTTCTCTCATTACCTTCCCTGTCTTTCCTTTTTCTGGCAGAAACAGATGGATTTTTTTTTCTCACAATTACTATGAACTGAGACTAACAGCTCCAAAATTGGCAGTGAGGAGGTGGAAAGGTGTGGAAAGAAATAAAAACATGCAAACCCTCTGTAACAGTCTGAACAGCTAAACGTGGAAATAAACCTTGTCACATGAATTAACCATGACTGGCCAGTGGGTCACACCCAGTATGGAATGATCAGCTCTTCAAGTAATGTGTGTATGTTGAACAACACCACAGTTCCGTTGTCCTTCCACTGATGACTAGACCTTCCAAACTATTATGAAGAAGAGGAGCACTGCCATGTTATTTATCTAGTTATTTAGTTACTTATAGCGAGGCCTGCAAAGGTTGGTGTTTTTTTCAGCTTTGAAATTGTTGTATGAGCATGGTCTATACAGAAGCCATTATATACAAACATAGATGGTTCTTAGAATATTTCCTTTAAGTTCTTCTTTGCCCAGTTTTCCTCTTTTCCTGAACTCTGTATTTTCTTCTTGTGACCATGATTTTCTTTTTCAAATTGTATTATTTAATCATAGAGAATGACACAATGGTAGTAAACTCAGTTTAAAATTTATTCCACCAAGCATATGGGCATCTTCTGAGAAAGCAGCCACTTGACTTTCTCATAAGCTAGTTCTGGAGGTAGTCTGGATATGCCCCAGGTACTGGTCATGATATGATTGTTTGACACATACCTCAGCAGTCACACAAGTACTGTCTGTGCTATGGCTATCCTTACTTTTGAGAAAGAAGACTTTCTAAATTGAATAGGTTAAATACGTTACTCCCTAAGCAGGCTATATGGAAATATGAGGAAATGAAAATTCAGAGAAGCAGAAGCTGCTGAAATGCCATTTTATAAACCTTGGCTGAGGCGTGCAGGGGGAGGGTGTACAGGGCAAAGGCCTGATCCGACACTCCTGAGGAGGATCCCAGTGCAGATTTCTGCATGTATGGGACCTGATCCCATGCTGGGGAATGCAGACCAGCTAAGCTGGAGCAAGGGTTCCCTTCAGTGTGAACAAGGTGAGGATATCCTCTTGGGCAAAGGGCAGTAAAGAAAGAGATTTTGTGCAAGGGAGAGAATACAGAAAATTACACAAACAAGCATCACAGAAAGGGCCTACATCTCAATGAACAGCACACAGAGATCAAACAGCAGAAAGGACTGACTGAGGAAATACAAAACATGGACTCATCTACCTGGTTATTATGAGAAGCCAAAAGTCAAAACAGACATCTTTTTCTTGGGTTTAATTTGATCTCTGAAGATGTTTCGGGTTTTCTGGATTTCCTAATTCCAACCCTGGCCTGTTACCACTGTGCGAGTTAGACAAGGCATGACAATAGTGCCAAGGCTGGCCTTGTCTCACTGCTGTCGTGCCTGCTGTCATGCCTTGCTCAAGGAAGGAGGAGTGACACCTTTTATGAAAAGCCTCTGATGGGTCCTCACCAGCCACCCTTCCCTCTCCACATGCTCATTTTCAGACAGACTGGGGAGGGCTCCTTTGTTCCTGAGGCATTTGACCTCACCTACAATTGGGCTATATTTCAAGTCAGTTTTGGCTCTGCTACAGAAGATCGTGTTGGTCCTGAGTGCTGGCTACGTGTTGCTCTAAGATCAGTAAATTCATTTGGGTATGATGGACTTTGTAAATGATACTGACACTTCTGATCATGACCTGTTATTTCAAGAGCTCTCTATTCTTGGTGGTGTTTGTATTGATCATAACCATCTCTAGAACTGATTATCAATGCCAAGCGATCAGAGTTGCTGCCTCTGGTCTGACATATCTGTATCCTTTCTGCATCCACACATGCATGATTCAGGCTATCTAACACTTACCTTAGCCTGCATTGTAAAGAAGTAAACCCAGAGGCTGTCAGTGACTCCTCATCACAGAGGAAGCTGAAATACGAAGGTTGCTGGTGGTTACACACCTTAAGCTTAAGTAGAGCTTCCAGGAAGATGACTGTGAAGCATGGGATAAGAGATGTTGAGAACACTAAAATTATTCAGCTACATATTTTCTGCCAAGTGGACAGTTCTGGGAATAATGCCAAAGTGATGCTGGCAGATGGATGTTTCTGAGCCATCTTGTCCTTGACTGCAGGAAAACAGAAGTGTTGTCGAATCAGGATAATTTTTATAAGGCTACCCTCTCTTTCTTTTGCTTTTCTTCATATGGAGTCACATGAAAAAAAAAAGATCTTAATAGTCAGTTTTGATAGTGCCTTTCTCATGGAAAATTATGTGTTGGATGAAGCTGTTAGCACTGTTAGCATAGATTGCACCTTATCTACTCGTATTTTTTTGTTGCTCATAACAGTATCATATGCATCTTCCTGGGTTTGCTCGGTTTCCATTGTTTTGCTGAATGACTGCATACGGCATTTTGAAAATGCTTACCAACCTTACAAACAAAATCATCCTGATTCACATTCCTTATATTGCATGCTCATTTCATAGAAGATCCAGCTTTAGTCTGCCTCAGTGTGTACAGCTGAGAAAGTTTACACCCAAGTCATACCTGAAATCTCCTTCTTTAGCATTTGCTCAACAGGATTTTGCACTATACATTGTCTTGTATTTTGGACATTTGACTTGTGCCTAAAGGCAGTGGCTATTGAAACATCTGCCATGGCGACTCCTTTATGCAGAACTGGCCTCTGAAATATGGCTTGTTTGAGTCTCCTGACTGTTTTTCTTTACCTAAAAAATTAAAATTTACTGCCACAGTTGCATTATGATTGTTTAAATCAAAATCTTTGCTCCTGGTAATTTTAATGAGGTCAAAATGTGTCTAAATAATGTTGTATCTTTGCTAAGAACTTTTTAGCACCTTAAACGCCTGCTATAATTTTTGTCATCATTTTATTACAGTTTTAAAGCTTCCGTTTCTGTTCAGTACAGTAAATGAGGAGAAATTTTCATATTATGTCTGCCATTTTTTCCTCACACTGTAACAGGGAAATTTCATTCTATTTTACTTCAGTCATACATTGATTGATGTTTTGGATGCTTTCTTTCTTGTTTGCTTTTAGTAATTATAATTGCTATATATAATATATATATAATTATAATTATAATTCAATGGAACTTTCATTTCACATTAGCTTCTTGTACTCCAGCGGGATTTTTCAGTGATGTAGAAAATGTTGAAATGCCATTAAGATTGTCCAAAATTAATTTTTTTTAGTACATTTTGGAAGCATTTTCAAATTGTTGACTAATGGAGAACTACAATAGCCAAATCAAGTATATGCTAAACTATTAAGCATTTGTATTCTGTAATATATTGCTATGTGAACAGGTGCTGAACACAAAGGAGTCAGCTGGCCTGTAGTAATAAATGTCCCACTTAATCTGCACAATGCGGTGTTTAAAGTCATTGATAAGAATTTTGGATTATATGCAACATTAATAGTTCTGAAGAGGAATATCTTTATCTGGGGTTTCCTGATTTATTTGAATATGCTGGCTATAATGCTCTTTATTTGTTGAAAGAAACACACTTGCTTGACAGCAGCTTTAGAAATGGAGCCACAGCTGAGGGATAAAGCCAAAAATAAGGTCCTGTCTTCTGCTGAGACTCTGGTAATGGCAGCTAAAAAGTCCATGTAGAAATAGGGAACAGCAAAAAAACCCCACACTGGTATGTGAAAGAGCCAAAAGCCTTTATCAGGTTGTTTTTGGGAAAGGCAAGTTTGGAACTGTGGAGACCAGCTTCTTTCTTTTAGACTCTTCCCCTGGTTAGGGCAACAGGGATATGCAAAGAGTCTGTAAAGCACAGGAAAGATAGCACCACAGAAATACTCATGTAATCAAAGTAATTAGCTATCTTCAGAGTGGAAATCGACAAAGCCCCAAATACTAGTTAGCCATGTATTTTAAGGGTCAGTATTGTAATTTTTCAACCCTAAGAATGAGTGCACACGTGATTGTACACAGAATATGTAAGGAAATCGTAAAGTGTCTTGACAATAAAAGTGGTGATGTATATGAAAATCTACTATTCCTAAACTTCAAATGCAGCTAAAGGAAAAAACTACCGTGCCAAATAAAACCATATATTAATCTACCCTTTTTTATAGGTTTGCTTGTACTCAGACTGAAGGTGGGGTCACCACGACCTGTAACATCATGCATGTCAGGGCTACATGGGAGTTGTTCAGAGCAGCATGATTCAGTTTTGGTGTTATTTGAGGCCATGTTACCATAACCCTGACTCACAAGAGAGAGAAAATGAATTTGGGCTGGATCCTATTATTCTCCCTGTGAATATATCTTTGTCGGAATATATGCATCTTTTTGACCAAATTCAGTATCTGATTTTTAATGCAGTCCTAGTTTACCTCTTCTTTTTTTTTAACATGGGCTAAGCTAGAGTGGTGGCTTTCCAAAGTTGCAAAATGAAAACAGCAGTTCCTTTTGATGCTGTTCTGTATGCTGCTTTTTCCTTCTGCTGGAGCATAAACCATCTGACAAGAGCTTTTAGTGCGATCTTCAGGTTCAGTGTTTACCTTCCTGTTTTCTGCATAGCTACTTTGGCTTTTTGGAGGAAGGCAAGTTTATGTCCTGCTTCTATATTTTGTTTAGATCCTTGTTTCCTAAAGCTACCAAAGCACTGAAAATGTGCACAAAAGGGCACATTTCATCAAAGGGCAGCACATGAGCTTAATTATAACTAAAGAAAGTGAAAATGTCCCTTTTTTGTGTCATCTCTATGTAGCAGTAATTTCTCCAAATGCCTCAGGCATCTTGGAACATCAATTTATTAAACTTGTCTCAACAAAGAATTCAAGGGCACCATTTTCCAAAGGATGTTTTATTTCTGAGTTAGCAACAAGAAACATCAAAAATAAAGGTTCCTGATTTTGTATATTAAAATAAACTGAGTTTGCAGTCTCTTTAGTAGTGAAAGCTTTCTACTTTCAAAGGCATTTGTCCGTGACCAGGACTGGATAAAGTAGGGATAACATGGATGGGTACAGTGCAGTGGCATTACCTTTTTTCCCATCCCTTGATCTCAGAAGTACTTGAGCACCACAGTGTTCTCTTTGTCCTTCAAAATCCCTCCTTTAGGTATCTACATTAGCTCAGATGAGTAAACTGAACCAGATAAATCATAGCTATTTGCTATTCCATATGGTTTTTTTTCAGCTGAAGCATGAAACACCCTAAAATGTGAGCTTGGGTCCACAAGAAAAAATGATCACAGTCCAAATGATTTGTATGGGCTGATTCTCTGGCATGCTTCCAGTACATGTAGGATATTATAAATGTATTTAAGGGACAGCTTTCAGCCAACCACTATGAATTAAGAGGGTACTGTAATTATGCTGCTGCTGTGGTGTGTCAAACCAAAGCATCACCACAGCTTGCTGGCTATGGCCAAGTAAGTGGCAGATGGCATGAAACAGCAACAGTGCCATGAAATTCAATAGTTCACTGTGAACAAAAAGTGAGGTGCATAAAAGGCCTTATTCCACACACAGAAACACATGGAAACATGACAGTTTGTAAATAAAAAACAAAGAAAAAAGCGGGTTTTTTTTTAATCTTCAAATGATTTAGGTACACGTTCAGTGGTTCTCACAGGGCTGGTGCAGGGGGGTGGGCAGGAGTGAAGCGTTTTGTGAAATCTTTTGAAAATCCAAAAGAACTACATTTTTCGTTGTGACAAAGTAGTTGTAAGTAGGACATTAGAAAATTGCTATTTGTTTACGTGAGTAGTCTGGTATAAAGATAATTTTTAGTCCAACTAAGACAGGAAAAAAACCCATTCCTTCAAAGTCTGTTCATGCAATGATATGACATTAGCTAAATAATCCATGTCTTGTCAGTGTATTACCCCAACTTGTTCTTCACTTGTCACAGGTAGTGAAAAAGGTCTTTGTCTTGTGCAAATAAAAAGACATTTGAGTATTTCTAAGTAGAACTTTGAGAGAAATAATATTTGCTTGAGACAAACAACTGTTTTGTGACAAAACTATTTCAAGTGAAAAGAATGTAAAAATCTAAGCAATGTGTCTCTGGTGTATAAATAAATGCCCTGTAATTGTCTGCTAAAAGTGGAGTTAATGGTGTTGAAACAATAGACTCCATTGAAAAATGAAATCCTGTAAAGTGATAAATGTGTAAGGTCAGCTGACCTATTTGAAGGTAAATAATTTTTCTTTCCTTAGCTACTGGCATCTTTAATCTGAGAAAGAAGACATCCAGAAATTAACTCTGTGTGTTCCACAGAGGTAGGAAAAGATCTATAACAGCTATAGGATCACACCTGCCACTTCACTTAGTGGGAACCCCTTCGGTACACTGCCTCTTGACTGGATTAGACAATTCCTAGCACAAAAATGTCCAAACTCTGTTCAGACATGCTCAGCTCCCACTAAGACAGTTTCACGCAGATGGCTGGCAAGACTGATGGGACTGATGCATTTCTGACCAGTTTGCGGCCAAGGGGCTAATACTTCACATTCCTTCTAAGAGGTTGGGGTACTTTAAAAAGGTAATGGGCAAATCCCTCTTCTATACACAAAGAAATGCCAGATCGGTGGGCCCAAATCCCTGCTGGAGCTTCACATCTGTAGAGGAGAGCGCTGATCAGTAGACAGTTACAGTTCAGGGGTGCTTTGTCTA
This sequence comes from Myiopsitta monachus, assembly GCA_017639245.1. Classification (NCBI taxonomy): domain Eukaryota; kingdom Metazoa; phylum Chordata; class Aves; order Psittaciformes; family Psittacidae; genus Myiopsitta; species Myiopsitta monachus. The sequence goes on from CM029927.1 coordinate 26,815,804, forward strand.
CTTGTATAGCTCATACCAACTACCAAAACAGGCAAGAGTGGTTAACAGTCGCCAGTGGGCTGCACACACCAGGTTATGCCACCAGGAGTGGAGCACAGATTTGGCACTGCAAAACTAGCATTGCATCTTATTTTGTGTCAGCTTACATGGTCATATAGTGTACTCATGCCATATTTTCTTCCATTTCTCAGTTTCCATTCCTCCTTCCAGCCATTTGCAATTCTGATCTGCCCCAGCTCTCTCCAACTTTAAATTACATATATAAAATACTATATATACTACACTGTGTGAACTCATATGTACATATCTATAGAGCACCACTGCTGTCCCAGGCAGCAGAGGCATCCTATTGTAAAGAATTCTCCACCCAAGCATGTTAAGTCAGTAACGGAGCAAAAAATATCCTGGCTGCATGTATAGAAACACTCTGCTTGTGATGGGAACATCAACCTCTGCACTAACAACTGGGTGCAAGCACCAAGGGCTTCATTTGCAAAGGTTTTGGCACTGTTTCTGTGCTCGTATCCTCTTTTTTTTTGAATGTATGAGAATTCTTCCATTAGATCTTACTTTGTGAAGTTATTCCCAAAATAACTTCACAAGCAACTGAACAAAAATAAAGACACAGCACAAGAATAAAGACATAGATAATGAAGGAATAAAGAAAAAGGTGTTAACACCAAGTATGTAAGAACTTACACTCACAAAAAAGAACTACTAGAAAGAAAAACACTATGTTCTGATAATTCAGATATTTGATATCTTACTTCTTATGCAACTCATTTTCTTTACATCCCTGGTGTTTCCATTAGAAATATGATTCTCCACCCCTGCCTCCTGTTCAGCTGGTATTTTGGTCATGACAGTTTTTCATCTTTAAGAACAAAGGAATTTTTGTACTTGTTAAGATCAGAGGTTTGTGCAGCCCCATGACTTCCCTCTGACAATGACAACCCAACTGACTGCAAAAAAAGTACAAGCAATTATACAGGCAAAAAAAGAATTTTCTTTGTCACCCTTAGCAGCTGTCAGCTGCAAAAGAAAAACCTGAAGGGATACTCCCTATTTAAAATTCTGTTATTATCATCATAAGATGGTCAGGCCTATTTTAACATCTACAGGTCTATTCTTTTGTGATATCTGCTTAACTCTCGACAATGTTATAGTGTGGTAAGGGGTTTCACAGATTACTCTATTTTAAGTATTCACATTTCCTGATATTCAAGTTCAGTGTATGTTCTTATGTTTGGAATAAAAGACTATGTAAGTTTTCATTCTTTGTATTTTTTCTTTTTTAAGACTATTTATTTATTGCCTGTCATCTCTACATTAAGCCCCATGTATGTAGTCTCTCCTTGTATATCTCCTTGTATAAAAGTCTCAAGAGAATTTCTAATTTGTTTCGTCATCTGTTTTTGAAATAAATTTATTTGCATTGTTTTGAGATGGATAGAATAAAACTAACCACAATAGAAAGAATACCTCTGAATTAAATAATGCTTTTATTATTTCAGTGTTATTTTCAATGTTGCTTATAGGCCTTTCTTGATAATGATAATTTTATGCAGACACTTCCAAAGCGTAGAAGGATTTGCCTTAGGGACCATCGGCATCTTTGACCCTTTGCTGGGAAATGTTTGAAAAGAATACCTTAGGCAAAGAAAGTCTTCCTAACAAGTTCTTGAGAATTATCTCTTTGTTTTGCCTAAGAGTGAGTGCATCTTACATTAGCAGTTCCACCATTTATTTCAAAACTGTCTGAATGTACCCTTTAACCCTGAGGACTTGTCCTTCACTGTATCTGCTGTTTCAGCACCTCTCCCTCCAATTCCTCAATCTTCATCTTTACTACCAGAAGGTAGAACAGAAATACTGTTGGGCTATTCTGGCATTTTCTCACTGTTTCTACCCTCCTTCACACCAAAACTTTACCCATATTCTCATATTTTTAACAAAGAACATTTCCATAATCTTTTTTTTTTTGAGTATGTAGCACAAAGAAAGATCTTGTTAAAATTCAAAGCCAGCTAAAATAGTTGAAATGCTTCACTTTCTTCACACAAATGCTGAAAGCTGAAGGTAAGGTGATATATATATACATGAGCATGTAAAAACACATTATTTTTGTGTCTTTATAAGAAATACTTAAACTGCTGTAACATCATTTCTTATACTAACAAACTTAACTATGTATTTATTCAAAGTATTTAATAGTAGTGCTTTGACACAGAGGGAAGAAAACCCCATTACCTCTATGTACTGCTGATTTGGGGTTGTCCATTATTAATTCAAACAGTTGCCTTGGGAAAAATCATCCTTACTTATGAATATTAACAAGAACATTACATTTGGCACTATTATCCTTCTCCACAGCTTGAGACATTCCCTGTCCTTCCCTTGCTTGGTCTCGTTGCTGTGCAGACGAGGTGCAGACCCAAAGAAGGACAGGGATGGGTGGCAGGAGATGACAACTCTCAACTTGCAGAAAGGGAGAGGTGCTGGCCACTGCTTCTTGTGGTCCCTGCCTTTGACCTACCCTCTCTCTGCAATTAACTGCCCTTTTGCTCTCCCTCCACACTCTCCAGCAGCAAGGGTACACCCTAGGGTCTTCTGCGCGTGGTGGGGCTCCTTCCCCAGACAGCTGAGAAAGGCTGTGCCTGGCATGTGCCTGTCAGAGACCCTGCACGCCACTGGCACCCACATCACTCCAAAGATTAGTGTTGAGCACCCTCATGGGCAGAAGCAGCTATTCCTAGTAAAGCTGAATAAATGAAACTATAAATAAATTAATAAATAAATGATTGAGAAGCTGAATAAATGAAACAGCACTTTATGCCTTCTATTTAAATCAAGCCATTCTGTTTACAAAGAACAGCATTTTAAGAATAGCAGAAGTCACTGGTGTTTGTGAGCTTGCAAGCCAAGAACTGCAAGCAGACTGCATCTGTCATCATTTGAAAACACAGCGCTGACTGATCTCTGACTTGATCGTAGCACTAAAGCAGATTAATCACTTTGGCATCTTAGGTTTCATTGCTCTGAAATAGGAATAAGTGTTGTTCTCACGAAGAATGGCATTTGTCATATTATTCATGCCTGTGATGGCCTCTCAGGGTGTACGTGGCTGGCCACGTTATGCCAAACAATGTATGACTTGAAACTAGATTTTCGAGAGTGCTTTAATGGTCTTATTGTCAGTTAATTCTTCTTTTGGTCTCAGGGTATTAATTGAATGAGATAGCAACCCAGCTCAAACATCATGATATCCCCGGCTTCAAGAAAAGCGCAATTTGGGGCTTATTCTCATGCAGACCATTGATTTAACAGTTAGCCCCTCACCCACCCTATGCACTATCACCCGCATTTCAGCAAGGGCGCGTTCACCAAGGGGTATAGCAAGAGCAGGACTTGCACAGCCATAATAGAGGCCTGATGCATTTAATGGCGAATTTGGGATCCTATTGCCAACTGAAGAGTGTCCTTTTGGTGGCTCCCCCAGGTCCCAGCTGCTGCCCAGACCCAAAGGCAGCCCAGGCGGTGGCCAGCTTGTGCTTCTGGCTCACTCCCCCATCCCCACTTGCCAGCTGGGCTACCCCTCGCTACCTTGGGTCTTGGCTCCCTTCTGCCTCCTGCTGCACCAGCAGAGCTGGGGGACCAAAGGAGTTGAGGAGACAAAAGAAAATGTCAGGGAGCTATCTGCAAATCTGGCAAATCCCATGGCAAAAGTGCTTGGTTAGGTGGCATCCCAGAAACTGTACTGGATTTGGAAGCTGTGGGATCATGTGGTACACAGGCTGCATATGAGAGAAATCCACCCCTCACATGTATCTGTATGACATGTCAGATCACCTAAAAATATCAGCAGAAAACAGTACATTTGCTTAAACTTGTAAATTTCCTCAAAGTTTCCTATAGTCTGATGAGCTGGAGGTTTATTTTTTGTTAACCACCAAGAAAGCGGTCAAACCTTCCCAGACAGACCTCTTGCTGTACACCTGGGACTTGGTTGGGCAGTGATTCTCCCAGACCGGTGGACATGGCAGCGTTAGCACCAACCGCTGAATTCAAAAGCAGGGATTATTAGCACTTCATCTTGTTTGCGCTCTCTCTCTTAGGGAAGTGGGTGCTCTATGTTACTTGAATTTCATTTTCAATTTTAAAGAGCACCCAAAGGAAAAATGTTAGTATGCTAAAGGAGAGTTTACTTTTATTTGCCCAAATGTGAACCTGCAGCCAGAACAGTTCCTCTGTGGTTAGAATCACAGAATAGTTTGGGGTGGAAGGGACCTTCAAAGGTCATCTAGTCCAAACCCCCTGCAATGAGCAGGGACATCTTTAACTACAGGTTGCGCAGGCCACATCCAGCCTGGCCTTGAATATCCCCAGGGGTGGCACATCCGCCACCTCTCTAGGCAACCTGCTCCAGTATTTTACCACCCTTATTGTAAAACATTTCTTCCTCACATCCAGCCTAAATCTCCCATCTTTTAGTTTAAAACCATTACCCCTCGTCCTGTTGCAATAGGACCTGTGAAAAAGTTTGTCTCCATCTTTGTTCTAGACCCTTTTTAAGTGCTGAAAGGCCACAATAAGGTCCTCATGGAGTCTTCTCCAGGCTGAACAACCCCAACTCTCTCAGCCTTTCCTCATATGAGAGGTTCCATCCAACTATTCTATGATCCTATAATTGTAACTAAAGAGCTCAACCACTCATTGCCCTTGTGTTGGATGATGCTTGTGGTACCCCTTGAAGAGATTCAGTCTTACTCAGACACACAGAGAAACCAACTGCGTTAAGAGAAAATGAGGTAAATAATGCCACCTCCCATGCTGTTTCCATAGCTAAAATATTTGTTGATGCACCAGGACTGATGATTTAGGGTTGGTATTACAGCTTTTGTGTTTGGCCTCCTAATACAAATCACTGATTTGAACTATTATTGACCCAGAAGGTTTCCTGGTGCTGTTGCTTTACTTCAAATCCCATGTTTATATTGATTCCATACAATGTTTTCTCTCATTTATTCACACCTTTTAGACTAGTTTGAAAGCTTCCTACTACATTTACACAAGTAGCTGTGCTTCACTGAAATTCCAGTAAAGCGATATTTTTTTCTGCCATTCCTAGATCCAAACAGCAACAAAACAACAGACATAAAACAAGCTAAGCGTGGGTATTTTAACCCTCAAAAAGGATAGAGCTAAAAGTTCTGACAACATCTCTTTTACGATCATTGAATTATTTCACTTCAAATATAGCGCAATTTATGTGAAACCAAAGAAAGAAAGGGTGAAAATGGGGGATTTAGAAATACTAAAACAAACCATTGCCATTTACTGAAACAGTTTTACTCTTGACAGCTTGTGATCATGTGTCAGGATTTTGATGTTTCAGCTATGGAAAAATACACAATAGAAATGCAAAATTCATAGGGAGGGAAAACCAACCTTCTGTCCAGCCTTGCATGTAATTTATCCAACCAAGAGGCAGCCTGAAGAACTTGATAAATGTTAGGAAAAGAGTCTCCTCATCACTTCAAATTTTATCTTTTTTGGTAATACAAATCTATTGCAGTATTTTGTCCACAACAATCTGAGAGGCAGCGCTTTTTTCTTCTTTTTGCTTGTCACTGTGCAGGAAGCACTCATTTAGGTAACACAAAACCAAACCAATCTGTTTTCCCTTGATGGGGCAATTTTAATCACAATCTGTCCAATGGCAAAAGATTATCCACAGCTGAATTCTATCTTACCTGAAATTGGCCCCTCACTGCTTTTCCCCTATAAATCAATTTCTAACTATTACAGCCAAATATTTTAACAAGTTATGTGGCCAATACTCTGTTCCCACTTATTGCTGTGAGCATCCTGTACCTCAGAGAAGTTATTTTCACGTTTTCAGCCATGCAAATGAAAAATAACTCCTTTTATTTCAGTGTTACCAGTTCCTACACACATCTCTAAACACCTTATGTACATACTGTAATGTTATAGCATCATATGAAACTGCTTTAGAATGTCTGAATATTTTTACTTAATATAGTCGTGGTGAGTGTTCTTTACACTTGTCATCTGTAATTCTTCCTGTTCTTAATCTACACAGTCTAAAAACTGTGAAGGTGGTGGTGGCATTTTCTACAAGCAAGCAGCAGAGGAAAAAAAAAAAGAATGAAAAAAAGGATGTTATTAAAAGAATATGTCATTGTCACAGTTCATATGCCTTGAAGGACTTTTAAGGCTTCATTCCTGGGAAAGAACAAACTTTAAACTTGCTGTCAGATAAAAATCTACAATATCTGTTGAATTCATATAACTGTGAGTAGAATGCAGACCTATTTATGTCTAAATAACAGCTCTCTTCAGGTAATGAAACTGTGCATCCTCTTGTGTATCTGTAATGTACTTTGCTACATAGGACAATCATGCTGTGACAGCTTGAATGAAGGAGGACTCAGAAAATAGGCAGCCAGTTTAAAATTCTTATTGAAACAATTTATTTTTGGAAGCTAGCAGCATGCTCATTGCAGAAACAATAAAATCCTTTCCTTGAGGAAGCTGGCACTTATCAATAGCCTTAAAGAAAGCTTATATTCATTGACTCATGTTTCTGGCAAGTACCATGGAAGGGGACTAAGTCCACGCTGTGCTTGAGGACCATTCTCCCTGTGCCAGCTCTGAGCAGTGGTGCCTAGCTCTTTTTAAGGAGTCCGAGGCTAGAGGCTGCACAACCACCCATATGATCTTCTTCGCTGTCCTTACTATGTTTATTTTCATAGAATCATAGAACAGTTAGGGTTGGAAAGGACCTTAAGACCATCTAGTTCCACCCCCCCTGCCATGGGCAGGAACACCTCCCACTAAACCATGCCACCCAAGGCTCTGTCCAACCTGGCCTTGAACACCACCAGGGATGGAACATTCACACATTCCCTGGGCAACCCATTCCATGCCTCACCATCCATACAGTAAAGAATTTCTTCCTCATATCCAATCTAAACTTCCCCTGTTTAAGTTTTCTAATCTTCCTTGCTGTGTTTTAAACCTGTTCTCTCTTGACCCATCCACTGTGGAACCAGAGAACAAATTCATCCTTTTCCCTTTACAGCAATCTTTTATATATTGCATATACATTCATATCTGTATTGTATAGCTATGTATGTTATTTTCCCTTCTTCCTCCTTTCCCCCTTCAACATAAATACCTTTTGGTTTTGGGTTTGTTGTGGGTTGTTTTGTTTGTTTGTTTGTTGTTTGGTTTTGGTTTTTTTAATTTCCTTATAGGGCATATTTTATAGATGTTGTATCATTCAGATTGTTTTTCCTTACTCTGTTAGTGGGCTACATGTTTACTGAAGCCAGATCACAGCTACTGAGCTTATCTAAAGCCATGTAAATGAGGCTGCTTCACAAAGTGAAGTGTGCTTCTTTTTGTATTGTTTTAAGTGGCTTGACTTTCTCACTGCAGGTCTCTGACACTGTCCCTTTTGTACAGATTGTGATTCAAAGAACTACAGGTCTTTTTCACTTTTTCACATAATTGAAGCCTTTTTCCCCACAGAACACCTGGTAATTCCCCCTTTCCCATTTGTATAGCTGATCATATCTGCCACATCTGTTGAATAGTACCCTCCTTTTTTCAGACCCAATCTCTAGTGTGTGAAAATCCTTCTAAATCGTACATTTGTCCTCCAGCATGCTAAAGCCCCCCAGCTCGGTATGATCTGTAGTTACGTAAACATGTTTCTGTACCATCCCCAAGTTCATTAACATCCTTCTGACAATGAGCTGCTTGCATCAGCTCCCTAAATACCTTCATCCTCATTCTCTTGTTTACTTAAATAATATCATATGAAACCATGTCAAAAATCTAACTAAAGTGACATCCAACATGACAACCAATGTTTCTCCTCCACTGACAATTCCTCCTACTTTGTTGTAAGAGGGATGAGATTTGTTTGACATGTGTTGTTCTTGACGAACCTGTGTTGGCTGTTGCTCATTGTGTTATAACTGCTTAAAAGTATCCTGTTTACTCACTCCAGTATCTTTTCTGAGCAGTGAAATTAAATAGATGAGTATATAACTTTCTATTTCCTTCTCTCCTTACAACAACACTTCTTGTCGCTCTCTGTCCTGTAATATCCCCCCACTGTAAATTCTCAAAGATGAACACTAGTAACTGAGATTTCATCAGCCAGTCCTTGAAGTCCAGCTGGTGGAAAAGTAGCAAATTTTGTTTGAATAATTAATCATTTAATATCCTTTTTTCTGAAGAATAGTCAAGTCTGGAATCCATCTGTTTCCCCAAGTACTAATAATGCATGATTATTATTGTTATATCAATATAATATGCAAAAATATTAAGAGGCTTCGCTTTCTTAGTGTTGCCTGTCAAAAACTTTCCAGTTCTCCTTGATACTGAAGTAATCATTTGCTTGAGCCTTTTCCATTTCTGGTAATGTACATAAAATGACTTCATGTTACTCCTGATGTCACTTGCTAGTTACATCTCATTTTCTGCCACCTTTTCTGATTTCGCCCCTGCACGATCGAGCTACACTTTTATAGCTCTCCCAAGTAACATGACCCAGCTTCTCTTTTCTGGAGGCTTCATTCCCATCTGAGCTTCAGGAAGGGCTTGTGACAGCCAGGCTGATCTTTTACTGAACCCCTTACCTATCTGCATGGATAGTTCACTCACACTCTTGATGTTATTTGTTTGGAGAACTGCCAGTTCTCTGAAACATCTTTTTCCTCTGCAGCAACCTCCCATAACGTTATATTCACTGGTTGTACAATTTCATTGGAGTCTACCTCCATGAAATATTTCAGTTTTGTTTTGGTATTGTTGGTTCTTTCTAAAATTATGGAATCGACCTATAAAAAAACCTGTGAAGCCAGAGTATATGTATATGTACTGTGTACACACGTACATATAGATTTATACTTATACATATACATGCACACATTTCTCTCTCCCTCCTTGTAAAGAACACTGAGAGTACTTGGCTTTTCTCACCCAAATTATTCAGTTTAATATCTATAATAGAAAATGAAACATGATGGGTGAGTCACCGGAAAACAAGCTCATCATTCTGCTGGAGAACTACTAGCAGGCAGGACTACTTACTCCTTTTCTAATAATCCTCTAAGGAATTTTTTTGATTTACATCAGCTATAGCTCATAGGTAGAGGACATGTGAAGATGGAATGGACCCATCTGGCTCCTGGACTAGAGATGTACCTGTGATCTTGTAGATGTTTATTCTCACAGCTATTGTTTATTCTTGGTTTCACCACACCAGGAGTTTAAGAAATAGGATTAATGTTGGACTTGCTTCCTGATTTCAGCTCCCAGGAAAATTCTGAGCAAGTAGAGAACTGTGTTAGTTCATGTCGTCCTGCTGGCTCACAGGGAACAAATTCCTCAGATGTTGTTCTGTCACTGACAAAGGATATCTTTAAAATATGTTTTTGTTTCTATCTCCCACGAGGACTTACTCTATGATGCTTGGCACATTTCTGTGTCCATCTCTATAATGAGCATAATCTCTCATTTTCCTGAAAAAGTTCAGTATGACAGAAAGGGGAAAATATTTCAAATTAAGCAGCATCCATCTGCACTGGTTATGAGCATACTGCACTTTGCTATAAAGATTTTCTGTAAGCATGTTTCAGTATTTGTCTTTCTCTTGTATATTTTTAATCACCCAAATTAGCATATTTTTATTTCTCTCATGTTGTCTAAATGTTACATCATTTATGGCAAGGACTAATTTTCTTTGTTTCTGAAGAACCATTTATTGCTTATGAGAGTGCTTAAAATAAATTGGTAGTAGTAACTTGCAATACATGCAGGATACAAAAGTCGGGTGTATGAATTTCACTTTCACACAGAAGAGTTTGATAGGGTTTCGAGCATGTATTTGGATTTCCTTTTTCTTTTCATTGAAAACCCTCCTAGAATCTCTCTCTCATGACCTTAGCATAGTTTTGAGCTTAAGATTTCACTTCCCAGTGATGTAAATAGCAAAGATGAAACTTGGGCATGGAATGCCCCGAAGTTGGTAGTATTTAAGAGGCGTTTTCTCACCAGATATCCCTATGGATATCGCTATTGATATATACGCCTCTTGGCACCCACTGCTTATAAAACAGGAACATACCCGCCTAAAAAGCCAAGGACGTACTTTTCAACTGTTATGCAGTACTTATAAGCACCGATCTGCGTAAAATAACGGTGTACGAGTTCCCAAGCAGATGTGCACAACTGTAATCCCCCTGCATGTCTAACGCGGAGCCGGGGCATGCACCGCACGGGGGTGACCGCAGGCAGCCCACGTGCGACCGCAGCGCAGCACTGCGCTTCCCTCGAGTTCCTCTGCTGAAAGTCTTGCCTTTAGTTCCTCACGTATTTTCCAGACGTTAACCTCATACACAGAAGCCTCCAACAGAAACACCTGCCACAGGGTCATCTTCCCCCCTCACAAAGCGCGCCCTGCGAGGAGAAGCGAAGGGGAGCGCGACACCTCCTGACCCGCCGCAAGATGGCTCTTGGAGAGCGGGGTGCCCGCCCCCCCCGCAGCTCCACGACGGGACGGCATCGGGTCTGAACGCGGGAGGACTGCGGACGCGAACGGCCGCGGAGCCGCCGGCAGCGCCGCGCTCGGAGCCGCCTCACGGCCCCCGGACGGGACGGGACGGGACGGGACGGCTCGGCTCGTACAGCGCCGGCTCAAGCAAGGCCGCCCCCCGCAGGTACGAGCGAGAGTGCAAGGATGCCGGCAGCCCTGACCCTCGCGAAGCTCGCTGCTCCCGACGTCGGACGCAGAACCCCGCCGGCACTCCCTCCGCCGCCGCTTCCCCCCGCGGCGGGCGGAAGGTGGTCGGCAGGGGGGAGGCCAGCGCCCCCGGTGCAGCTGCCGGGCATGCGCGGTGCCCCCGGAACATGGCGGCTGCGTGAGGCGGGGGACTGCAGGAGGCGTTTGACAGGCGCGTGAGCCTCCACGGACCAGCTTCCCGCCCGCTCGGTGAGTGGCGGCCGCCCTCCTACAGTGGCGGGCGGCCAGAGGGAGAGAGGGAGGGAAGGAGGAGCGGGAGAGTAGAGGGAGTCGAGGCGGGGGTCGTGCGCCTCCCCTGGGCTCCCACTGTGACCTCCGCCTGCCGTGGCCGTGCCGGGCGCCGTGGGGAAAGGAAAGCAGCGGCCCAGTTCCCTCTTTCCCGTCCCACTCATTCTTCTCGGTGGTGCCTCCCCCTGCCGCCCCGCGCCAGTCCCGCCTCGCTGGAGGCTGCAGTAGGTCAGGCCAGGGCTGCCCCGGGCTTAGGCACTGCGTCCCGGCCTCCCGGAGCTGCCCGCTCCCCTCCTGGGCGGGTTGAGCGCCCGGCGCGGCGCTGAAAAACCGCTGGTGGCTGGGTCAGGGGCGCAGCTGTGAGAGCGGGCAGCGGGAGCCGCTCCCCGGGCGAGAGGAGCGGGGCGACTCTGCCTCCTGGCACTAACAGAGCTCCTTTCCGGGGGACTTCGTGTCTGTGTGTACGGGGTGGTCGCGGCTGCCTGGCAGCAGGAGCCCCGACGACCTAGTGCGGCACGGGGGGTCCCGGGGAGCGCCAGTGCCTGCCGCCCGCCGGAGCAGCGGGGCCGGCGGCGTTTGACAGCAGTGCCGGAAGGACACGCCTCTCGTGGCCGGTGCGGCCCCGCTCCCAACCCGGTGGCGGCGGCTCCGCGCCCTCCTGGTCGGGGCTACTCCTGCCCCGCTTCTCCCCGGTCAGCACCGAGGCTGGCGCGATCCTGGGGAACGGTCGTTAACCCATAAAAATGGATGCGCGTTAGGAATTGTGCGACTGGGAGCGAGCCCTTGTGTTGGGTAGGGGCCGGGGGCTGCGCGGCCGAAGGGGGCCGGTATGTGGCGGGGGAAGGGGGGGGGCAGTGGTTGGTTGGCGGCGTGCGGCGGCACCGCTCCTGGTTCATGTACAGTTGAACAGCGTGTGTGGCATGCGTTGATTGCTGAATTAAAGGGGGTATCTTGCATGGGGAATCGTATTTTCCATCGATGTGGGATGACCCAGAGAAAGTTGTTACAGTACGAAAAGTTCTGTTCTGTGTTGTGTTTGCATTAGCGTTGTCTGTAGTGGCTGGGACAAGCTGTGAAGCAGATTGCAGTGCTTTAGTAGTTAAATTGAATATTCAAGTTAAATTTTGTGCTCAGTTATTCTTTAGGAGAGATGCTTTAAGCATTTTAAAGATCTGTAACTAGTTGCTTACTGCAGTTTAAAGCTTAAGCCTTTAACCGAAACAGTTACTTTTGGTTTTCACCTGATTTATTAGGCTGTAGGAGATAGCTAGAAATAATTTTAAAGTCTTAAAAGTTTAATGAAGAGGTGAAATACTGTTATCTTAGTGAGTTCTAATAGTATAAATCTCACATGTGACTCATGTATATTCTAACTAATGTAGCCTGGCTTAGAGAGTAAAACAAAAAGCATAGACTCTGTAGATACGACAGTAGGTTTTCAGAGCATCCTGTGTCTGACTTGTAAATAGCTCTTCAAGCTTGACTAGTTGCGAATTTTTTTTTATTCAAAGTAGCAGTCTTAAACTTTTGGATTTTAAAAGCTTCTTTAAAGATTTTTTTTAAACCTTAATCTTTGGAAGCTACAGAGCAAAGCAGTCGTCGAGGCAGTTGCTCAGGCTCAGTAACCACTGCAGCACTTGTGCAGGTGGGAAGAGTAACGGCAGGAAGGCATTCGCTGCATTACAGGCGTGTTTTAAGCTGTCATGTTAACATCAGGTAATAAATAGGGGAGTGAACTGAGTCGTGGTGTACCAGTTCTCCACGGGCCACCATCAGGTGCTGCTCTCTGGTAGCGTGTCCAGGGATCAAACTTGTACAACCAGGCTGCGTGCTTGGAGCTGGGGGAGCTGGTTTTCTCCCTTAGGGTGTCGTAAAATGTAAGTATTGTTTAAGGATGATATTACCTGAATTGACATAAAGAAAAAGCTCTTCTGCTGGTACTTTAAGGGAAGTTCTTCAAGTGGGAGGCAGCGGAAAGGCGTATATGGTAAAACTGGACACCTGGAAGTACTTGTATGGCTTTCAATTTTAACAAGGTCTGGTCTAAAATATGAAAACTAATGTTTACTGATTTTATTTGAGACTCAGCTGATGGAGTTTATGCTCTAGTTTTCTATTTGGTGGACATTTGTGGTAGTATTTGTGTAATAAGGCAGTAATGTTTGTGTAGTATCTTGCTGTATCAAGTAGGTTGCTTGGTCTTGTATATTTTTACAGTAATATTCACATGTAGCAAAATCAAATGCTGGCTTTGATTGTGTGTTATAGCTGCAAGTAGAAACTACTTTCACACCAATTAGAAGCTGTATAGATATGCAAACATGACTGTCTCTAATTAGATTGTTCTTAAAATTTTGTCATATATTAAGTGCCGATCTTGATGGAGGGAGGTTGGGAAGAAGCAATGATGGTCATCTCAAATACGTTTCCTCAGACTTTGCATGTGCTGATGCCTTTTTTCCTTTGCTGTGCTGCCCTTGCTGTATCCATGCTCTCTTAAGGCAGAGACATTGTGTTCTGGAGTAGCTTCATGAGTACAAAAGAGGCATTGGGAGAGTGTTTCCTTTGCAAAACCAAGTGTAAATTTGCTTTCACTAGTGTGAAATTTGCAGTGCTGAGAATGTATTCCAATGTCTGTCTAAAAGTTGTGTGTGTAAAGCAACGATGCCGCTTTACTTGAGAGACTGTGAAAAAGCCTGAAGTAAACATAGGTGGCTCCTTCTGCCGGTTGCACATGGGTGCCTTTCTCATGATTCTGCCTCATTGTTGTCTTACTATTCCAATGCGATCGTGAGCTGTGAGTGAGCCCTGTTTACTCCCGTTACTGTTGCAGTCAATCCATAATGGGGTGGATGTACGGGGAGAAATCAAGTCCCCAGTAACTATCCCTTGGTACTAAATAGCATCACTAACAGGAAATAACATTTGTCATTGACGATCTACTATATTTTCTAAATATAGAACGAATTACAGGTAGAGACCAGGACACTGCTTCCAGGAGCCTACACAAGGGAGGTTGTTAACCAACTTCTTGACCTCTGTATCTGCAGGGCGTTTAGAGTTCTCTTCATTCCCATTTGAAAGACATAGCCTTAGGCACCCAGCCTCAGTGCTGATTGCTTCTTCCAGAGATTAAAATCTTAAATGTAAAGGACAATAATCTTTGTGTTCTTCAAAGTGTAAGACATGAAACATAAATGGCCCAGAAGTCCGAGAATTTTCTAGCGTGTGGGAAGAGCTAGAAAATCTGGTATAAAGTTGTTGAAGCTTAACAGAGCAATTTGTAAATATAAAACAATGGAAATGTTAAATGGAAAATTATTTGTACTGAATGTTACAGGTGTTTTCATTACATGTGGTAGCCCTGGTGTTTTTGCAAATACTTCTGATTTGCAGTTTGGCTCAATGTAATTTGAAGTTAATAATCTGATAATATTCTGATATGATTTGGTATATGATTCTTTTTGTTTTTCTTTTTTTTCCACTGTGATTTGTGTTTTGGCATATTGGAGTGATTTTTCCAATACGATTTGTACAGCTTCTTTGGAGACTTCTTTTAAGGTCCAAGTGTGCTATAATTTGGTGATAACATGATGTAGTTGTAGGAAGCTTTAATATTAGTTATATGCAGTTAAGATAGTTCTTGAATTGTAGCGAAAACTGATAATGGTGAGGTAGATGCAATGTGTGTGAAGAGTTTTACTTGCCATCTCTAAGTGGAGAGATGATTCATTTGCTTGAGGTAAAGCATATAAGAAGTGAAACAGTGAAGTCCTTAAGGGAGTTGTTTATTTTAAGAGTATATTTCTGTGTGAATACCATTTTTGTACCTTCGTGCACTTGCCAGCTGACTTGACCTGCACAGGCAATGAGGCCTGAGGGTGTGTGCCTAGTTCCTACAACTTCTCACCCCTGCAGCAGTGCTGGAGGTGGAGCAGCAATGCTGCCTGTTGCTCCTGGAAGTAGTGAAAGGGGATTTGGTGACTGATCAGCTCAGTCCACATGTGGTTGTGTGTGTAAACTCCTCACATTGCCCAAAATTTGTATCCCATGTCTGATCTCTTTGAGCTTATCTACCTATTGTCCTTTGGGATGGGCAAGGGGAGCTTGCAGGAGTGGATGGCTGGCTTCAAGTACCTCATCCAACACTGAGGAGACTCTCCTTTTATCTGCAGCAGGTATATAGACGAAGAATAAATGGTGGTGATGACCCTCAGAGGCACTCATATGCCCTCCTTGTAGTGTTTGGCTTGGTCAGCAACGACAGAGAGAGGAGAGTCAGGACCTGCACGACAGCCTTTCAGAAGGTAGCAACTGTCTTTACAAGCTGCCTTATCTCTTTTATTCAGGCTTGCTCTGGTAATTTTTCTTGTATGCAGTAGACATTGGGCACAGGTATATACAACTGGACCATTTGTGGCAGAGGGGGTATACTGTTTCTTGCTCTTAGCAACTCTCCTCCCAGGACCCCTGTCACAGAAAGTAGTGACTTTCGTTTCTGTGCCCTTGGAATAGTACCAAACCCTGTGTTTTCTTGTATTAGACCTAATGAAATTGAAGAAGTGTACACTTCTTTGCGATGGCAAGTAACATGTCTCTGTTAGCAGTGTAGATTCAAGACTCAGTCATAGTTCAGGACTTCAACAAAGGTGCCTGGTTTTGAGCAGTGATTGCCTCAAATTGGTCCAATATGAAGTGTGTGCTTATTGTGGGTTTTCCATGTGCTTTCTTCCTGCCTTTCTGAATTACTTAGAGTCTAATATCAAAGCCTTTCTGAAATACTGAAACCTTTAACAGAATGTTAGTGCTCTTCCATTTGTTTCAGCAGGGGGATAACCCTTCTGCTCCCCAGGGAAGCTGCTGTCTAGATAGCTTATGTCCAAATTGATCCTAAAGTACTTTTTCTTTTATTGTTTTGTTAGAATAATGCTATATGCAGCGTAAGTATGAACAATGTTTTGGACTGGTATTCCTTTACCCTTAAATGGTATATTTTCTGCACAGCTCCCTATTTGTATGTTGTCATCTAAAACTAAGCAAGACATTGCATTAAAGGTAGATGTCTTGCTTAAATAATTTGACTGTAGGCGGTCACAAATCAGGTCAAATTCTATTTAAGATATCAAGGGAATTCAGCCTTTCATGAAAGGGATGAACTTCTTTGATGGAAATCTGTTGTCTTCTCAAGGTAATATGATATCCCTTTTAGTGCAGGGCAAAGACCAGGTTGAGCCTTTCATCATCTCTAGCATACATTAGCTCAGGGAGCATCTGAAGTTTATAAAACTTACAAGAGGGTAGCACCATTTTAATGAAGTGCATACCTAAAATGAAGCATGAGCTGTTGTTTATGTACTGTATGGCATCTATCAGAGATTAATGCAGGAAGGTTCAGTGCAAGGGGTGCCATTCTTGGGGCACTTTTAAAAGCCCATTAAAAAGCAGCGTTTGTAAAAGTGAGTCTTGCACATGGAGGAATGTGAAAGGGTATCAGAGCTGCTGAATTTGGTGGAACTCCTTATTGTCACTATTGTCTATCAGGGGCTCAGAGATTAAAAGGGCTCTAGCATGTTCGATGGCACTTCTCATGTGATATCTCTTGTACGTGTACCCTGCACTGAAGTGTTATAAAGAGGCAGATAGTGCTTTTCTGGAAAGCTCAGAAGACTCGTGCTGTTTTTAATAACAAAATAAAGTGTTATAATTAGTGGAAAAACTTCGTGTGGGGTGTGTAATTTCTTTTTCCAGATTGTTGTAGGAAGGACCTGTGTAGGTCCTTGTCTGAATATTCTCCAGTGCTCAATGATGTGAGCGCTGAGTCATGGAGTGAGGGGAGATCTCCAGAAATGTGATCTCCGGAAGAAAGGGAGATGCTCTGCCTCTGTCTTGGGCTGGAGCTGCATGCAGCCAGTGACAGCTGTGCAGCCATGCTGAGAAAGAGGTGGAGGAGGTTGCCTTCTTACAGCCTGCTTCTTTTTTAATTAATAATCAGAAATGTTGTCCTGGTAAGTGGTAAAGGGAGAGACGGATTTGCTGTGGATGTTACTGATGCTTTGATAAAGGTAAGACTACTGTCTTTTATCTTCTTCCATTTTTGAAGATGGAAGATACTACAAATGAATACTGCAGCTGAGTATTGGCAGTGGTCAAGTCCTTTGAGCGCTTAGGAGTTGTCTTCTGACCTGTCAGCCCTTTGTTAGCTGCAGAAATGTTCAGCAGTACTGAATGTTGCTTATGAATGTTTGTCCAAATAGATGGACAGATGTTTTTGGTGGAATCTGCATGCAGGGTGAATTCCCTCCTTTGTGTGAGGGGATTAAAGAAGGATTTCCATTTTTAGTTTGAGAAATAAGAAGCTGGGGAAACAGCACAGCCGTTGGTACCAGCAGCACAGGTGAGCCTAGGGCAGGAATGTGGGTCAGCCTGGAGACTGCAAGCAGCTCTTTGGAGTTTTCCCTTTAGAAACATCCTTTGGAAGGGGGAGCTATCGGGAAATTGCTTCAGGGTTTATTTAGTTCTGGTTGGTTTGGTTTTATGCCCTGATTAGACACCAGGATATGAGACCAATGTCGTTGCCCCATTACATAAGCCAGGGTACACCACTGAGCAGTGCAGCAGCAGATGTGGTGAGGAGAGTTCTGTCTGTGTTACTGTAGAGTGGCAGGAGTCCCAGCTAGCATTATGTTGTTTAGATTCTCAAGTGGGGAGGGAGAAATAGATACTTTAAGCACTGGAAGAGGATGGTAGCAGAAGTATGTTGCTGCTGGCATTGAGAACAAGCAAAGGGGAGGCAAGCGTGTTGCTCTGAAACAAACTAACTCCATTGGGGTGCTGGCAACAGACTGATCCTGTGCAGAAGTGTCCCAGAGCTGTTCTCCATGCCTTCAATGAAAAAAGAAAAAAAAGAAATTGTGCATGTTATTTGATGTTCATAGATTTCTGCACCAGACTAAAGGTGTTTGCGTTTCTCTAGATGATCTGTTGGATGAATAAAGAATCTGGACCACAGGGGTGGGTTTGCCGGCTGCGTAGTATGTGAGTAGAGATCTGCTAGATAATATCTGAACTGAGCTTCCGTAGCCCTTTTCAAATTTGGAGGCAATGTAGATGGGGGGAAGGCAGAATTGCCTAAGAGGTTGTAAAATCCCTTTTCCACCATCCCTCCTCTGCTTGTCTTCCTTCCCCTTGTCCACTTATGTACACATACTCTCTCTGACTGCCCCTTTTAAAGCCAGTGCAATTGCTTATTCTCCAAAGACAAGCACAAAAAGGCTCTATAGGGATCTCTAGCATCTGGGAATCTCTTACTATGTTTGCAATGCAATTTTTTTTTCTCCCTTACCTGCTGTATTTACACTGTGCTGAAAGTATGCTTGGTGCCTCACAGAACAAATAATTTGAGAGCTCTCTTCTCTGTCAAGGGAGGCTGAGCTGAAGGCAGAGGAGATGTTTTGGGGTGTAGAGAGAATTTCATGCAGGTATGTAGCTCTTAGCTAGTGCTAATGATATAAAATTGTTGTGCTTTTTTGTGCATAAATTAGTTTGCTTTATGAGCAAAATTTGAGTTATGCATTTGAACAAAGCCAGGTTGAATAATGATGATGATGAATGTTTTCAGGAAGAGTACTCCAGGCTTAAAGGGGGAAGTGGAAAACAGCACAGAGGTTTCAGTGAGCTCAATTCACCAAAATGTTTAAACAGTTTGTCAAACTCTTGTGCTACTGTAAATAAGTACTAGTAAACTACTTAAAATTGGCAGTTTAACTTAAAATAGAAATGTAAGCTTTGTGAGCTGTACTTTTGATTTATTTGAATATAACATTAAAATACCCTTTCATGTGGGAAGACTGGCATTTTAAGAATATTTAAAGCTGTTAATGGCCAGTCAGCTGCTTTGCTGAACTGCTGACTTCACACATACCATTTCCTTTTTCAGGTTTTTACAACCCTGCATCTTCTGACTTTTAAAGCAGCATGGGGAGGGAGGGAAAGAGAAAAGCTATTTTTATTTTCCACTGGTACCCATAGAGGAGCTTTAAACTTTAAGTTGTAAAATTACTGTGAAATCAGTAATTGTTGAATCTACACGACATAAATTATTTCTGTTGTGTGTTGATACAAGCTATGCTGTTTAATTTGGAGGCTTTACTTTTCCACTCTTCTCATTTATAAGTATTT
Source organism: Myiopsitta monachus (assembly GCA_017639245.1). Classification (NCBI taxonomy): domain Eukaryota; kingdom Metazoa; phylum Chordata; class Aves; order Psittaciformes; family Psittacidae; genus Myiopsitta; species Myiopsitta monachus. The sequence continues at coordinate 26,835,050 of CM029927.1, forward strand.
CTTGTTTCAGGAATTTTTTGGACATGTCTGTGGTCTAAAACCTATTAGCGTTACTTTTTAAAATATACAGTGCCTTGCTCTGTAGTGAATAATACACTTAGTATGGTTTGAGAGTTTAGAGAGATTTTTGTAGTCTTGAAATGTATGACTTACTGTAATTACAGTTGCTTGTTTTCTAAAGCAGATCATAAACTTACCTGGAGAGAGGGCAGAACAGTTACAGGCAGTATTTTACTGCTGACAGCTTAAAAGTTTGTTTATGCTAATCACTTCATAAATAGTGAGCAGTACACTACTGGTGACTTTCTGAGGAATTTCGCAAGTGTAGAAAGTCTCTTCTTGATCTTAAGGCAAGTGACATTATAAAATGATACTTGTAAAGCACTAAGTACCCACTTTCTTCCTTTAACAACTTAAGAAATACTTCAACTTAGTTGTTGTAATAATACATATAGCTAGCTAATAGTTATTCTTTTGAAAGCCTGTATATTTGGCAAAAGCCTGTCTCCTAGGTCTGTTCAGAAACATCAGCTCATTGCAAGTTCTGCTTTGTGAAAACATGGTAGGTTAATTTGCTTTCCTTGAGAGAACGATAAAGCTTGTGTTACATTTTATAACCTTCTGATACATTCGTGTAAGCTTTTTTTTCTTTTAGTCTTTGAGATCTTTCTTTTCGATGATGATGCCACAGTATGCTCTAAAAGGTACAAACGAATTATTTCTATTACAGAAACGAGGAAGTATATGCTGTTGTGTTTTGAAGTACATTCAGTGAGTGTACACATTGGATAACTTGCTGGAAACTAGATTTTAAAGTACTGGAAATTTGGAAGTATTGCATGTTACAGAAATACTCCTTTTAAGCCTTACTCTCTTCATTTGCCTCTTTAAACCCCCTTAGGGAATTGTGAGAATAGTATGAAGTAGGTTTTTTATTTAAGAGATAACTGGTAAGTAAATGATTAGGTTTAAAAAAAGGTATTCCAGTTTCATGAAGGATAACTTTCAAGGAATGCAGTCAAGTCACATGTGTTTGAGAAGTGACTGGTGCTTGTTAGGTACACGTTACCCATGTGTGGAAGCTGGAGAGGGAGCTGCAGCTGCTGGTCTGTGTGTTGGTCCATGGAGGAGGCTGGGCAGGTCCTTTTCTTCAGGAAATAATCTGCATTATTGGCCATAACAAACAGCAAGAATCAGGTGAGGAGCAGTAACAGCGATGGGAGCATGGTGGCCAGCGGTTGTAAATGGTGCCTCTTGTGTTTCTAAACCTGACATCATGTGAATGCTCGTAGTAAAAACAAATGTAGTACTTGTACGTACAAAAGAGTTCGGGGAGAATAGTTTTTTTGCTTACGTTGTGCCTATTCTCTGTCTCTCTAACTGGTTTTGCTGTTCAAAGCATGTGTAATTCTTTCCCCTCCTTGTGTATGGAAATATGATCTGGAAGCATTTGTAAAAGAAAAAAAATTGCAGAAGAGAGGGGCAGCTAGAACTCCTTGTTCAGATTGAGCCTGAAAAAATGTCTGCCTGTATTTCAAGCTAAGATTAAGAAGAACTTCATCTGTGTTTCAGAGTGGATGTTTTGTTGGGTTCCTCTTCTGTGCTGTGTATCCATGTAAAAGAATAGCCTCAGTCCTTATCCAGTGGAGGCTGCTCATTGACAGCTGTCCCTTCCTCCCCGGAGGATGACAGTGATGAGGTCTGAGTTACTGCATTTGTACCACTGGGAGGGTCAAAAAGCTAACTGGCTCTGAAATCAGTGTCTCTATCTTACCTCCAAAAATGAGATATAGTCATTGATGGAAAAAACTTTAATCTTTTTGGTAGGGACTAAACCAACAATCTGCTGGTCGCTTAGGCTATTTAAAAATGTTATGTTTATCTCTGTAATTCTGTGCTGTGTATTTTTTATGAGCAGGCATGCTATCGAGGTAAACTGGGAAGTCCTAAATAGACCTTTTTTTTTTGAGGACATTCAACTTGCTTGAGTGCCTGTCTTACAGTGAGAAGGATAATGGAGAGACCTTGCAGGCAAAACAGAGAATGTTTTTGACATCTCTGGAATACTAGCTTCTCTGAAATGCAGCAATACATGTCCTTTGAGTAATTATTTCAAAATCAGAAGAGCAAAGTTAGAGAGGAAAAATGTTTTCCATCCTGCTGTCTGACACCTAGCATTATGCAGTAGCAACAAGGAGAGGGTGAAAGCATCAGCTTGTCTACTAATATACTGCTTTCTGACAAAAGGCTTGCACAGTGGGAGATGGCTAGTAGAAGTAATTTGGGGATTAACAATAAAAACTTCAGGGAGGGATTAAGGGCAGATGAACGCTTTCCATCGTGATTTTTTTAAAAAGTAACTGATGTAAGGGATGCTAATCAGAGATAAAAAACCACCTCAGTTTACAGGATGAATTGAGATGTAAATTATGTAAATACACTTCATGAGTGTAGAGATCCTCCACTACTCTTTAAATTGGAGTTATTTTTGTGATGAATACGGTGTTATCCTAGGTTCATGTCTTTTTGAGGTCTGACCATTTTCTGACAATCACTGTGCTTAGCTTGGTCCCTGTAACTGATTTTCATTCTGCTTGTTTGCACACCCTAATACCATTATACTTCAGCCTTGCCATTGCATTTATTTGCTGGTATATTCCTGGCCTGGTTTTGTTGCATTTTTTCCGCTTTCATTTCTAGAAAGCTTCTAGAAGCTGCTAGATTAATTTCTTAACCCCAGCTTTCTGTATCACTCAGCTTGCTTGCCGAGGTGCACATACAAGAGCGCTAAGAGCTCTGTCCTTGTTACGTAATTTTGGCCAAACTCTCTGGAAGTTTCTCTCCTGTATTTGCTGGCAGTTCTTTTCTGTGGTGGTTGTACTGTGAGTTGAGTGAGGCTGGTGATGGTGAGTGCAATGTAAGAGGTCTCTGTGTTGGTTAGCAAAGGACATAACTGCCTTCCTTATGGTTTGTTGCTTAATTACATGAGACGATGGAAAGCTGTTCTTAGGTCTGCTCCTGAAAAAGAAGTTATGCTTTGTTTCAGACTGACCCTACTCTATGTTGGAGGTAACTGGTTTTCATTTTGCTCTAATTCAGCAGCATGAGCAGTTGTTAGTCAGAGGCTCAGAAATACTGTTCTTGAATGTTTTCTGTGACAAACAGCGCTATCTACAAGCTAATTTAATAGAAGCTTTAAATTGAATACTTAGGTGTAACTGGGTTTTAAGTAGCACCTCTCTGAAACAGTGATGTATTTTATTCCTGCAGTTGGATTTGCTGCATTTCAGGCAGCACTTTTAGAACTTTCAGTTGTCTAATTTTTTTTAACAGGCTGGTGCGCACGCTGTAAAACAGCCTATCTGGTACAACACAAGCTAATGAAAAGCTGGAATCCTTTTTATGTTCTGACAGACGCTCCGGTTGTGCTAAACTTGATGACTATCACTGCGGGGTTGGAATCTTTATTACTGCACCAAGTGCAATCTGGTACTTGGAACAAAAAGATAAAAACCATGCACTCTTTTAAAGTAATCTGTAAAAACAGTTACTTTGACTCTGCATCACCTTTCATGATTTATTACTTGCAGTGGAAAAGCTTTGAATTTTTTGGGGAGTCTATGAAAGTATCAAGTATTTCAAATCTATCTTGTGGCTTAAAAGGATTTCTGGTCTTAATCCTGATGATCACTTATGCTATGAATGCTATTGTGTAGCAAAACCTGCTTATTTTATGGTAGGATTCAGTTTTATTTATAACTGCTTTCAAGTCTCAATCTTGAGAGTTTTTGTAATAACGGTCTGCCATGTTCACACGCACACACAAAATGAATTCTTCAGTCAATGGCATTTTTAAAGCCATATTTAATTAGCTTTAGCCGTGGGACTTGAACACAGAGTTCAAAAATCTAGGTGCTGGAGTTTGTAATGTAATGTACATTACAAACTAATCACAGTAATGTATGCACACACACACAAAATTAAAGGTTAGTTTTGCTGTTTTGCAATAGTTTAACTAATCTGGCCCTTCTAGTTTCTAAACCTTACAATAATGCGGCTTGCCACTTTTATCTGCCGTTAGCGTTTCATAGTGGGCAGGGGTATCAGTGAGCACTTGGGCTTTTGTGTAGATCTCTTACATCAGTGTTTTCTTCCCACTTCTACCATAGTTGTGCAAGACTGTGTGTTTTACCCAAAGGTGTTTAGGTTGATGATTGTTTAACAAGTGAGGTAGGATGAGTGGGTTATGTATAGAAGTCTTTCACCCATTTTTCAAGTAATGCTTATTGGTGAAAAAAGGGATAAAGCTTGTTTTATATCTTCGTATCAGAAATCTACAGGAAATGCAAATCATTATACAATGAACGGTCTAAAACAATGAAATAAAAGTTTAGGTTCTATACCCTTGCTAGTTTGCTACATCCATTGTTTACATGCTGTTCTACACATAGTTTGTTAAGCATTTGCAACTTAGTACCAGCAAGATAATTATACACCAATACAAAAAACAAAAACAAAAACAAAAACAAAATCCTCCTTTCAAATAAAAAAAAACAACCCAAACCCCAACAACAACCTCCCCCCTAACTTGTTGTATTACTACTCCACAGGAAACCGTTGTGCTGAAAGGAAGAATTAACTGGTCTTTCAACTTCAGCCTTTTTATTGTGAGAGGGAAGATCACAGAAGTGTTACCATGGGGAGAACAGCAGCTAAAGGTAAGGCCTGGTAGCTTTTATCCAAGAGGAAAGAAAATAAGGAGCCTGCTAAATTCTCATTTTGAAGGTGGGTGGGATATTACTTGGCAATTACTATAATGTTGGAATAAAGAAGACAGTTTATGATATGTACCGAATACAGGTAAGTTCAAACTTCGTATTGTGTTAGAGTAAATGTGCTAAATTTGGCTTATCCTGGAGTTCTACAAGTCCAACCGAAGCAATTTTTTTCCTGTGACATCTTTGAAGCTGTTATACTACTCTAAAATTGAAGAATGTGTCTGGGTGTAATATTATTATAAAATGTAGTGCTTTATTCTGTAACTGCTTATAATTTAGCAGGACAATAACTTAGTAGTAAAAGGAATAAAATTTAATCACCATGAATGGCATTAGCAGCTGTCTCTTGAAGACAAAATGTGCGTTTTTAAAGAAATTCATCCATGAACGCATAGCATATTGCAAAGTTGTGATTTCTGCAGTGTCAGGTCTGCTAAAGTTAATCATGAAATAACTGCTAAAATAAAGAGTGAGGCTTAAGAAGAAACAAGGGTGTTTGGGTTAGTGAAACAAAGAGAATGTGAAAAAAGACCCAGTGTCTGAAACCAGGTTGCTGCTGCTTTTCAAAGCTTTCAGATGGGTAGTCCTCCCCCATAAAAGGCTGCTAACACTTTTGTATTTTTCTTGAGTGTTCCATCTTCAGCCCAAGATGCTTTATGTTCTTGTGTGCTCCCTTGGTAAATAACTGCTTTTGTTATAATAGATTTTCTGTAATGGCAGGAGTCATCTGTTTAATTGTTGCACCAAGAGTTTATGGAGGAAGTCTGTCTCCTTCTCTTGTAGGTTTTCTGTATGGCTGTTGTCTAAATACACTAAAAGAGACACCCTGTTCCGGGCAGATAAGATAAGAATCCCACTAAGGAAGCACAAAACAAGGGAAAGGAGACATTTCATATTAACTCAGTCTATATATCTTCAACTGTGTGCACTGAGGCTTAGCAAAGGGTAGATTTAGCTCACAATCCTGGGTGGTAGGGAGTGAAGAAGGCCTCCTCCTGAGCAGTGGTAAGTCTTAGTAAATTTCATCTGATGGCGAGTAACTGTGTGGCATGGAAAGAGCAAATAACTCGGTCACCCCAAAGCATTTCACATACTTCAGGAAGAGATGAGGGGTTTGTTTGAGAAAAGTGGTCTCCTGCCATGCTTTGAAAATCCATCAGAGTTGAAGATTTTAAGGTGGCTAAGAAATAGCTGTGGAATTCTCAAAAGCATGACAGTGAACTGTTTTTTGCCCCCATTGGATGGCAAGCAAATAGCAAGTCTTAGAAGATAACACATGTATGCTTCTTCATGTAGGACGCCATCCTCTGGTAAAAACTAATACTGTCAGAATATATCATCTTGCTTGTTGAAAGGTTAATTCTTCCCAGAAAGAAGTGTTGTGGATTTTTAAAGCATCTCAGATGAGAAGCTGGAGTTCAGTATGGGAGTTTACAAGAGGAACTATACATTGGTCGCCAGGATTCTCTCTACCAGACCTTATACACTAAAAGCACATTTTTTTTTTTTACATTCAAACTCGGTTAAGATAGCTTTTTTTTTTTTTTTTTTTTCTTCCTTGTTCTCCTTCTCCTTGTCTCTAATTTCCTGCATGATAGATGTGGTTCTGCCTGTCTTCTGTTGAGTAATCTTATCAGCAGAATTCTGTGGTTACCGATAGGGCGGGAGTAATGTAAACATGTGAAGTTTTGAATTGGGAAGCAGAAAGCACTGTTTTAAATGATCTCGCACTATGTTTTGTATCTACAGCTTTAGTTTATGAAGTGCACCACAGAAAACCAGGTAGTTGGTGAACTATAGAACATGCTACTTTTGTAATTTTAGTATATGCTATATTCTAATATTGCTACCTAAAAGAAAATAATCTTTCATGGGGTTTTGAAAATAAGTATTTAGACTGTATTAGTATTATAGGCTAAATGTATATATGTTTACATAGCGAATATGAAAACTCTATGTACTTGTATGTATAACTATTTTTTTTTTTAGCTTTCTTTGAAAATGGTATACCATTCTTTTTCCTGAGCTGAGTAGCATGTCATGAAGTCTTCAGCAGCAGTATTTCATTTTTGTTTGTGCTTTGACAAAATGGTCTAACACATATACTGTGTTTTACATTGGAAACTAGACTGAAACTTGTCTCCTTGAAAATGGACTTTATGAATAGAGGAAAATATATAATGACCTTTTTTTATGTCACCATGAGCTTCAAGACTAGAACTAATGTTTGTTTTGTATCCGGTGTATGAATAAAGTGCCTATCTTCACATCCACTTTTCAGGTTTCAAGGAATTTAGTCATTGACCATGGCTAGGTGAAGGAGAAGAAAATACCTTTTGTACCTGCAGATGCATTTCTCTCTGTCATGGTTTAAGCCCAGTTGGCAACTCAGCCATTCAGCCGCTCACTCACTCCCCCATTCGCTTCCTCCCTTCTGCTCCCAGGGGAATGGGGAGGAGAATCGAAAGAATGTAACTCCCACAGGTTGAGATAAGAACAGTCCAGTCACTAAGGTATAACACAAACCACTGCTGCTACCACCAATAATAATAATGATAAGGGAAGTAACAAGGGAAGAGAATACAAACACTCACCACCCACCAACCAATACCCAGCCTGACCCGAGCAGTGATCTAACCCTTCCGGGTAACTGCCCCCAGTTTATATAGTGGGCATAACGTGCTGTGGTATGGAATACCTCTTTGGTTAGTTTTGGTCAGGTGTCTGTCTCTGCTTCCTCCCGGCTTCCCCTCCTCCCTGGTGGAGCATGAGGCTCCGAAAGTCCTTGGTCAGAGTAAACATTACTGAGCAGCAACTAAAACCATGGGTGTTATCAGTGCTGTTCCCATGCTGAAAGTCAAAACCACATCACTGCACCAGCTACTAAGAAGGAGAAAAATGACTGCTACTGCTGAACCCAGGACAGTATCCACCCCTTATTCCATACCATTCACATCATGCTCAGATCCCACATTTTCAATATACCATCACTCGTATCTCATATATATACATATATATACATACAGAGAGAGAGAGAGAGAGATCATTCCTTAGTGCATGGACCAATCCCCATAAAGCTCCTAAGTCCATCTGGTCCGTGATGTCGGACTCCATCCCTTGTAACAGTCTTTCAGAGCAGGAGAGGCTGTGTGCAGTGTTGGATCATTGCCTGCTGATGCTGATTGTTCCTTTACCGCAGAACTCGTCTGGTTTCATCAAAATTCATTCTTTGTTAGGATGATGGTCAGAGGGGAGTCAGGGCCAGTCGCTGGTGACCTGAAGACATCTAGTTGGTGGGCTAGAAAAGTTCTACAAAGCAGGAAACAGCATACAATTGAGTTCATTGGATGTTCTCCCTTAAAATCATAATCCCCTTGAGGTACACATTGGACTTCCCCATCTTCCCACATTACCCACCAAGTATATCTGGGTCCCTGAGCAAAAGCAATCCTACAAGTGGGTTTGCTTTTACCTGAAGCAGGAATAACCCAGGCTGTCTTCCCCAGCAAATTCTTTATGTGCACCACAGGAACTTTATCCCCTTCCACAGTATGTAAAAGTTCTGACTGGGCTGGACCAGCCCTGTTGGCAGATCCTCTGGTGTTGACCAGCCAGGTGGTCTTTGGTAAATGTGCATTCCAATGTTTGAAAGTCCCACCACCCATTGCTCTCAGTGTAGTTTTTAATAGCCCATTGTACCATTTGATTTTCCCAGAGGGTGGTGCATGGTAGGGGATGTGATATACCCACTCAATGCCATGCTCTTTGGCCCAGGTGTCTATAAGGCTGTTCTGGAAATGAGTCCCATTGTCTGACTCAGTTCTCTCTGGGGTGCCATGTCGCCACAAAATCAGTTTCTCAAGACCCAGGATAGTGTTCTGGGCAGTGGCGTGATTCACAGGCGTATGTTTCCAGCCATCCGGTGGTTGCTTCCACCATGATAAGCACATGGCACTTGCCTTGGTGGGTTGGTGGGAGTGTGATATAATCAGTCTGGCAGGCCTCCCCATATTTGTACTTCAGCCATCGTCCTCCATACCAAAGAGGCTTTAACCGTTTAGCTTGCTTAATTGCAGCACATGTTTCACAGTCATGAATAACCTGGGCAATAGTCTTGCCACAGTGCAGCAGCCCAGATAGGTTTACCTCTGCGTTGCTGGTTGCTCTGCTTCTATTGCTGCAACCACCCCCGCAGGGCATTTGCCACCAGACTTTTTCCACTGTATCACCCCACACAATAATGTCATCAATGTATTGCAGGTGTTCTGGAGCTTGCACCTCTTTCAGTGGAGTCTGGATCAGTCCATGGCAGATGGTAGGGCTGTTTTTCCACCTCTGGGGCAGTCGGTTCCAAGTGTACTGGACGCCCCTCCAAGTAAAAGCGAACTGTGGCTTGCACTCTGCTGCCAGAGGAATTGAGAAAAATGCATAGGCAATATCAGTCGTGGCATACCACTTGGCTGCATTTGACTCCAGTTCATACTGAAGTTCTAGCATGTCCAATATGGCAGCACTCAAGGGTGGTGTAACTTCATTCAGGCCATGATAGTCTGCTGTTAGTGTCCACTCTCCATTAGACTTTCGCACTGGCCATATGGGGCTATTAAAGGGTGAGTGGATCCTACTGATCACTCCTTGACTCTCCAATCTACCCATCAGCTTATGGATGGGAATCAGGGAGTCTCGGTTGGTGCGATATTGCCGCTGGTGCACTGCTGCAGTCGCGATTGGCACTTGTTGTTCTTCGACCTTCAGCAGCCCCACAACAGAAGGATCCTCTGAGTGACCAGACAAGGTGGACAGCTGCTCAATTTCCTCTGTCTCCAAAGCAGCAATGCCAAGAGCCCATTGGTACTCTTTTGGGTCTTTGAAGTACCCTCTCCTGAGGTAGTCTATGCCAAGGATGCATGGAGCCTCTGGACCAGTCACAGTGGAGTGCTTTTGCCACTTCCTCCCAGTCAGGCTGATTTCAGCCTCCAGTACAGTCAACTCTTGGGATCCTCCTGTCATTCCAGAAACAGAAATGGGTTCCACCCCTTGACAGCTTGATGGCATCAGGGTACACTGTGCACCGGTATCTACTAGAGCCTTATACTTCTGTGGGACTGATGTGCCAGGCCATCTGATCCACACAGTCCAGTAAATCTGATTGTCCCCTACCTCCACCTGGCTGGAGGCAGGGCCCTCTTTAATAGCCATCAGAGCATTGGACACTTAAGTCTTGTAGAAAGGGATTATTCTTCTTTATCACAGAAGCTGGAGTAAAATCAGCTCTTCCACTCCATCTGGGAACCTGCTCACCAGAGACTGAAGCTGCAGCTTTCATGGGATGATTATCCTCGACCTTTGTTCTTTTCTTCAATTCATGCACCTGTTCCTCCAGAGCTGAGGTAGGTTTTCCATCCCACTTTGTCATGTCTTCTCTGTGATCCTGCAGGTCAAACCATAGGGTGGCCCGTGGTGTATAACTTCTATATCTTCTCTCTTGAGCAGTAGGACACCTTTTGTTAATGGCTGAGACATGTGTTGGTACACGTGAAGAGCTGGATAGATCAGATAGATCGTCTCTCAATTGTTTGAGGTCCTGGGACAGTCTTTCCACAGCTGAAATGATGGAAGGGGTGAGATTTTCTTCTAACTCTTGGAGTTTATGAATCATTTCATCCACTGTTAGTGGTACTATGTCATTCCAGGTTACTGTTGCCATTGAATGGGCATATGATGACGGTGCATTCCATGTAAATTTCTGTCACATGGGTCATGTACATTCAACTTCACCTGGATCTATGGGTACATCCCTGGCATTCAGCTTGATGTGATAGACAATCTCTACAATAGCTGATTCCCTCAGAGACTGGATGCCTTTCTCTAGAGTAGTCCACTTGGCCGAACGAGTCATAACATCGTCCTTGTATGGAAACCTTTCTTTCAGAGCTGCCAAGAGCCGCCTGCAAAGGCTGACGGATGGTTTCTCTCTTGCAATTGCTTTGTCAATTCCCCCTTCCCTGGCAAGTGATCCCAGCTGCTTGGCTTCACTACCTTCTAGTTCATGACCATTGGCCCCATTGTCCCAGCATCGGAGCAACCAGGTAATTATGTGCTCCCCTGGCTGATGGGTAAAATCCTTTTGCATATTCTGTAGCTCAGTTGAGGTCCAAGGTCGGGAAGTCACCTCTGCTTCTTCTTCTTCCTCTGATTCTTGTGATGATGACTCCTGATCAGATGCTGTCCTGGGTAGTAAGTGCGTTGCCATTGCTCTTCATCTTGTTCCTTTATCTTGCTTTTTTTTTGCTTTTCCCCTTGCGTACGGGGCAACCGATATTGGCATGAATTGGTCTTCTGGTTTAGCTGCAGTGATTATCACTGTGGTTGGAGTGGCTGCAGTATCTGTTGTTGGGGTTTGGGTAGCTGCTGTACTTGTCACTGGGGTTGGTGTAGCTGCTGTACTTGGAGTTGGAATAGCTGCACTGTCTGTTGTGATCAAAGTTTGAGTAGCTGCTGTACTTGTCACTGGGGCTGGTGTAGCTGCTGTGCTTGGAGCTGGAGTAGCTGCACTCTCTGTTGCTTTTCCATCTGATCCAGGGACATTTTTTTCCTTTTGAAGGTGCTGGATGGTGTTGAACAGGGCTCTGTAAGCACAGGCCAAGCCCCAGCATGTTGCCATGATTTGTCCCTCTCTGGTATGACCAGAATGACAACACACCTCATTTAAGTGTTTTACTAAGTTTTCTGGATTCTGTACTTGTTCAGTGGTGAAGTGCCAAAGCACTGGAGGAGCCCACTGGCCTAGATACTTGCCCATACTATCCCGCACACCCTGCCACTCATGACTGTCCAGTCTCGGAGAAAATCTCTTGGTCCTCCTATATTGTCGCCTAACCCTAGACAAGGCCCAAACCCGACTCTGCTTAACTTTCAACATCAGACAAAATGGTTGTGGGTAAAACACACTCTGTATGAGGGCCAACATGGTGATCCCCATCACAATCAGCAGACAGGTCTCAACGGTACCTAAAGGCCATTCAAAACCTTCAGAACTCTCAAGTGATGCTCTAAACGGTCTGGTGGGAGGGTTGGGAAGGTAATGGTTGAGCACCCAAGGAGGGGAGAAAAAATGTGTAATTGCTGAACACTTTTATTATATACCTTCCAAAGTATAGAGGTGGTGACCACACTGGGAACGCAAGCCAGATCAGTTTCATGATCAATGATTCTGTTGTATTACAAGTCATTACCTTAAAGTGCAATGGGACAAGAACCTTAGCACAAGGTCCCCAGCCGATAAACACTAACACAGCAAATACCGGCTGTAAGTAAGGTACAACATGCTGAAACCGTGAGATCAAGAGCAACACCTTTGAGAGCCAATAAATCAGCATTGTGACGAGTGACTGTTAATCCAAATCAATGAATGCTCATCACAAATACGATTAGACACACTGGTCAGATCTGTCGTTATCTCAACCCTTTGTGCCCCACGTTGGGTGCCAAAAAAGAACTGTCGTGGTTTAAGTCCAGTCGGCAGCTCAGCCACGCACCCCTCGTTCACTCCTCCACCTTCCTCCCCCCTGCTCCTGGAGGGATAGGGAGAAGAATCGAAAGAATGTAACTCCCACAGGTTGAGATAAGAACAGTCCAGTAACTAACGTATAACACAAACCACTGCTGCTACCACCAATAATAATAATGATAAGGAAAATAACAAGGGAAGAGAATACAAACACTCACCACCCACCAACCAATACCCAGCCTGACCCGAGCAGTGATCTGACCCTTCCGGGTAACTGCCCCCAGTTTATATAGTGGGCATAACGTGCTGTGGTATGGAATACCTTTTTGGTTAGTTTTGGTCAGGTGTCTGTCTCTGCTTTCTCCTGGCTTCCCCTCCTCCCTGGTGGAGCATGAGGCTCAGAAAGTCCTTGGTCAGAGTAAACATTACGGAGCAGCGACTAAAACCATGGGTGTTATCAGTGCTGTTCCCATGCTGAAAGTCAAAACCACATCACTGCACCAGCTACTAAGAAGGAGAAAAAATGACTGCTACTGCTGAACTCAGGGCACCCTCTTTCATAACCTAATTTTACAAGTTTGACTTCAAGGTTTGACCAAGCTGAGGGTCATATGCTACGGGAGTCATCTTCCTCAGCCCAGTGATTTGATATAATAGTCTTCCATGTCTTAGCTTTGTTTTCAGTGATCTTTTTGATCTTAGTTTTATTCAGACTTATTTTTGAATGCTCCTGCATGTGCTGGGTGAGTTTTACCTCAGTGTTTTATAATGTGAATTTCTGATTTCTGGCCATCAAAAACAAGTGATAGTGATGATGCTTTGGGTTTATCATGAGTGAAGATACCTCCACCTCAAATGAAACAGATGTTTAAATTGCTAGTGAGGAATCAATTTCTTCTTATTAATTAATGTTATTACCTCTTCTTATTCTTGTAGTTTTATAATGGGTGATGATAAGAAAAATGTGTTGCCAAGCATTCTATTTCAGCGTTTGTATTTGCTTTGATATTTGCGAGGTAGGCACTAAACCTAACTGGTAAATTAAATAATTTGGGTGGTGGTTGTCAGCGAGAGCTCATCTGGTGTCCAGGCTGCGGTTTTTCATTCCTTCACCTGTTCTTGATGTCTCTCATCATGAAAGGCTGTCATGTTGCTTGAAATCTTGCACTGTTGGATAGATACTCTTTCATGACTCTATCCTTTCAAGCTTTGGGTGTTCACAGGAAGCAGTTATTAATTCTCTTCCTCACGAAGTCTCTTATGTGGGACTCTGTTGGATTTCCTTTTTGGAAATAAGCGAATTGGAAGTTATCCATTCTGTAAGCTGTCAGCCTGATGTCTGCTATAGTTTTGGGGAAAACCTGACTAATTTCGCTTGTAGAACATGGCAAGAGGCTCTGCTGGTAGAGACTGCCACCACCCAGTAGAAAACTAGCTGGATTCTGTTCAATCCTGAAGAGGCTGGATGAAATATATTTTGATCTGTACAAGGGAGGAGGTGGATCACAGAATCATTAGGGTTGGAAGGGAGTGTTAGCCTTGTGTCTAGTCGTTGTTTCTGAGCTATCTATAACACTATCCCCGTTCAGATTCCCACTGGTATTTGTTGTTGGGACATAGGGTGTCCACTTGTGTGGCTTAACACCCCTTCCTGATGAAGTACTGGGGTTAGGACTCTGTGGGTCTCATCCAGAAGCATTTCAGCAGATCCATCTAAAGTTGACCTCCTTAAGGATTTTTCTTTGGGAACCTATCAAGTAAAAAATGTTCCAAAGCAAACTTCTTCCAGAGGAAAGAACGTATAAGTCAAGAAAGAAGACTAAGTCAAGGAGTAAACGTAGCTTTTCTTTCCTTTTCAAAAGACCTGTGGTAATCCCCATATCTGCTTTAGGAGAAGCAGATTATAGTTTTGCAACGGATAGTGGGCAGTTATGTAGCTGTAGATATATTTTCTAGGACTGTGGAGTCTGGGATATTCTTGGGAGATGTCTTGGCCCTGAGTACACTGATAGGCTTTAATGGCCCTGACTCACCTCACCTGGGATCTCTCCTCATCCTGCCCAGGGCCCGTGTCAGCCCATGTCCCAGCGGTGCCAGAACAGGGCCGGTCCCCAGCTCCCCACAGCCTTCTCCTGCCAGGCCATGGTCCCATGTCCCATCCCATCCTTGGCCTGTCCCCAGGGAGGGTGCCCAGTGGTGGGGCTTCCCCCACTGCCTCCCACTAGTAGCTGTTTGCCAAGGTGAGGGGTGGCCCCAGCTGGTGTGGCCCTGCCTGGCTGCCCCTGAGGGGTCCCTGCCAGTGCTGTGTACTGGCCAAAGGAGCAGCACATCCTGCCCAGCACAGAGCCAGGTGGATGGCTTTATCCCCACCTCACTGATTGATGAGGGAGGATTTGGGGATTGATGACAGAAGATTGTTGTGATTCAGCTCTTGTTGTATGTGGCAATTCCTCAACAAATACTGAAAGATTTGTGCCAGAAATTATGAACATCATTTCTTCCTTTTCAGTAGTCCTTGTATCAAGAAGATCCTTACAGAAAACACAGAAGAGAAACACTATTAGGACTTAATCTTTGCTGCAAAACAGCCTGGATCTCATGTATTTCTGGTCACCAAATGCTACTTATTCTAGGTTAGAAGTGTTTTTATTTCATGTACCAGTCAATAGTAAAAGACGTAAGTGCAAGTGAATACAGGAATTGCTACCAGCAGTCTCAAGTGAGTCATCTCTTCACCTGTTAGTTTGGGCTAACTAGGATGACCCAAGGAGTGTGTGACCTGAGGCATGCGCTTTCCCAGACGAGCGGCCCCATTCCTAGTGCTGAGGTGTTTGCAAACCAAGACAGTTATTCTGCTACACAGAGCTTGATGAACTTTTTGGATCTGCAAATGTACTTGCATTTTGGTTGCCAACTCAGTGTCGTATTTGAATTGTGCTTGAGTCTATGAGTGTTCAAGGCAGGTCATCAAACCAGTATTTTAAGGACTGAAAGGAATGAGTGGAACTGCCTCAGTCTTCTCCTTTCTACCTTCCCAGTCCCCCGGTCTCTCATACATACTTAAATCCCCCCAAAATGAAATATTGCAGACTCCTTGCTGTATGTGCGCAGAGATGAGTGATAGAGAAGGTGGATTCTTATGAATGACTTTTTTTTTGATAACTGATGTGTGCACTGAGATAACTGCTTGCATGTGAGTATTCAAGAATTTAAATATAGAATGGATCCTTAACTCGGAAATATGCTTTTAGGGTGAGTTTGTTTTTTCTTGGTTTTCAGTTCATGGTGGTCTAGGTAAGATTTAAAAAGATAACCAGTGATTCTGAGGATCTCAAATTGTGTGTAGCTTGAGTAAAGCTGTTAAAAAATCAGGACAGGGTTGCTCTTTGTGAGGCTAACACTACATTTTCTGCAACTATATTTATTCTGATAATGTAATATAAAGCAGTCAAAAATACTAGTGCAGTGATTATAGTACAAATACCTTTTTGATTATGCACTGAAATGAGTAAAGGAAGTCGATATGTGGAACAAGATATTCTGTATTGTTTGAAAATATTCTGTGTTATGCTGGACATCGTTATGATGTGAATATTGCATTTACTATGTAATGGAATCTTGTCTTTTAGATTCAAAGAATGTTAAAAAAGAGAAAGATGGAAAGAATCAGCAGGCAAACAACCCGTCTTTAAAAAGTGGTAGGTATTGCAGCTGTCAGGCTATTAGTTGAAGTACTGTAAAAGGAAAAGCGTATATTTGGATTGTACTACATTCTGAGGCTTTTTTTGCAATCACTTTAGCTATTACTGGTGGGTAGTTAAAAACATACCATTGCTTTTGTCTAACTCTCTTATAAAAGTATGTTTGGGTATCAAACATTATGTTTGAAACTGCTTGACTTGAGCGTGATAGTTTTACAAGCCAAGACAAAGTACTTTTTGTATATATAATCAAAGATATTGTGTAAACCATAATTTTCATAGATGATTACTGATATTTTTTCTTCTCATCATTATTTCCCAGTTTCATGACTTTGCTGCTGCAGTTATCTTCTCTTTCCTTAATGTGTTTGCCCATGCCAAAGAAAGGATTTTCAGTTTAATACCCTTGAGTTTTTAGGATTGCTAACCGTATTAAATTGCCTGAGATTCTAATTTTACTTTAAGAAAATTCTGTTTTCAATTAAATTGTGTTTTATAATAAACTGAGAAAGCTACACACTTGCCGGAAATGATCCAGCTTCTTATCAAACTAAGACAGCCTCTACCATCCTTCACCCGTGCCATGGAGCAGCATTTCTTTTGTGTTTATCTTTTGTGACTGCATTGAGAGGGCAGCAGCATCCTTATATGCCTTTCATATTTTCATGTACATTGCTTGAATATGTGGCAATAAGAAATGATACCTTATTACCACCAGCCATAGTACAG
This sequence comes from Myiopsitta monachus, assembly GCA_017639245.1. Lineage (NCBI taxonomy): Eukaryota > Metazoa > Chordata > Aves > Psittaciformes > Psittacidae > Myiopsitta > Myiopsitta monachus. The sequence continues at coordinate 26,851,768 of CM029927.1, forward strand.
CTTTCTGCTGTTACATTTGCCAGACTTAATTCTTCAATTTCTTGGAGTCCTAGTAGCCATCTTTGTTATTCTTCCCTGTTTCTTTGAGACAGGAAAGGAAGCATGTTTGTGTCTTATTTTCCCTCTTCTGCAGTATAAGAGGAGCTCCAGTCAAACTGGACTCGGATAGCATGTCTGTGTTTTAAAATTATGTTGTCTGACATAACAGACGGAGCCCCATAAACCACCCCCACCCCCCCAGCAAATTGCTTTTCTTATGTGGATAACTGTATTTCATGAGTCACTGGAAAACGTAACTGCTTCCTTCTGCAAGGTGTTGAAAAAGCTGTGTAGAGAAGTAGTGCTAAGCAAGCAAGCCTTATTCTGTTATCTGTGTTCTTCCAATCAGGACTATGCTGATAATCTGGTGTCTGAGCATTGAATTTACTTGTGAAGTCTAGGCTCAGCTGTGTCAACCACTTAAGAAATGAATGCCTTGCTCAAGATCATGTAAGATCTCCGATTTTTTTTTTTTTAAATCCTGTGCTGTTACTTGTTGGTGGCAAGGAAGAAGAAAGAGCCTCTTGAAGTTGGTTGAAGAATGATGCCTTGCAATGCTCCAGGCTAGCATCCAGGAAATCCTGGAGTTATCAGGGGAATGTGTGATAAGAAAAGCTGAAAAGGATCGAAATACAGAGATGTACAAACAGGTGAAAAAATAGTCTAAAGTAGGTAGAGAAGGACAGGAGGAGAAGAAAGGGTTTAATTGAATGATCACAACATATAGGAGGTACAAGGTATAAAGCAGGGTATGAGATACCCTGACACTTAAACTAATATGTTTGAAAGAGTATGCAAACAAAAATTAAAAGGAGGCCTTGTTTTTCACAAAGAAGGACTGTGGGATGAAGGCTGAAGTGATCATACAGTGGTTTGGGTTGGAGGGGACCTTAAGTGGTCCCTTGGGTTGGAAGTGCCAACCCCCCTGCAGTGGGCAGGGACACCTTCCATTAGACCAGGTTACTCAAAGCCCCATCCAGCCTGGCCTTGAACACTTCCAGGGGTGGGGCAGCCACAGCTTCTCTGGGCACCCTGTGCCAGTGTCTCGCCACCCTTACAGTGAATAATTTTTTTGTAATATCTAATCTTAATCTCCTCTCTTTGTGTCAAAAGTCTCAGATACATGTGTGCCAAGGGAAACCTAAGGATGAGATGGGAGGACATTAGGTGCTCACTCTGCTTAAACACTGTTTAGGCTATGGTGATGCTGTATGGTAACCTAAATAAACCAGGACCTTAAATTTTACCTATGTACAAGTGGCATTTAAGTTGTAGTTTAAATTTTCTATTTAAATTTTGTGAAACTTTGGCTTAAACTAAGCTGAAGCATTATGTACAGTAGAAGATGACAGGGAGCACTTTAGCAAACTGGGTATTCCCATATTCCTGGGAGCAAATGGCATGTCTCCAAGGGTGCTGAGGTAGTTGGCCAATGTCACTGTGAGACTTCTCTCTCATTTTGGAGAGGTCGTAGTGATTGGGGCAGTTTCATGATGACTGGAGGAAGATGAACAGTATGCTCAGCACCAAGAAGGACAAGAAGGAATCACCTGGGGAATTACCGGCTGGCCCGCCTGACTTCAGTCTTCAGGAAGACTATGGAGAAAAATCCTCCTGGAAGTCATTTACAAGCAAATTAAAGACAAAAATGAGGTTAGGAACAGCTGGTATGGATTTGCCAAGTGTGAGCTGTGTGTAACTGACTGCCTTCTGTGGTAAGTGGTCCTGTAAACAAGGAGAGAGCACTGGATGTTGTTTGTCTTGACTTTAGCAAGGCTTTCTGTAGGGTGTCTGTAGTGTCCTTTCAGCTAAACTGGTATGGTGTGGTTTGGATAGGTGGATGGAAAATTGACTGGCTGCCAGACAGTACAACGTCCACCTATCTGCTGGTAGCTAGTGGTATTTCTCAGAGGTCAGTACAATGGCTGATGCTATTCATGCCTTACTGAGAGACGGGGACAATTGGACAGCATGCTGTCAGCTAGTTTGTTGGCAGCATCCAACTGGAGAACTATCTAGTAGCCTGGAAGGCAGGGCTGCTCTTCAGATGGACATCCCCATCCTAGAGAATTGTTCTGACAGGAGCCCAGTAAGAGTCAAAGGCAGATGGAGGGTTCCTCATGCACCTGGGTAGACTCGAGCCCTGCAGCAGTACAGGCAGGAAGCTGGCTGGCTGGAAAGCATTTCTGCAGGGAAAGCCCTGGAATCCTGGCAGGCAGCAAGCTGAGTGTGAGCCAGCAGTGTACTCTTGTGGTGAAAGATGTTAACTGCAAATCGAGTCCTAACAGAAAACAGGCAGCAGGCTGAGAGAAGGGATTTGCTGTTTTTTGGTATTTGTGAGACTATATCTGCAGGGCTGTGTTCAGCTCTGAGCTCCCCAGTACAAGGAAGACTGTTCTATACTGGAGCAAGATGGCTGGCAGTCCAGCAGAAAAAAAAAAGAAGGAATTGGAAAGCAAGATGTAAGCAGAAAACTGCTACTGAAACCAGAAAAGTGGTTTCTTCAGCCAGAAGAGAAAGCTTATGGAAGATGGTCTTGCTGTCTTCAGCTACCTGACAGGTGGGTGTAGGGGGGACAGAGCCAGGCTTTGCCCAGAAAAGTTGAGGCTGCCCAATCCCTGGAAGTGGTCAAGGCCAGGTTGGATGGGGCTTTAAGCTACCTTGTCTAGTGGAAGATTGGAACCCATAGCAGGGGGGTTGGAACCAGGTGATCTTTAAGGTCTCTTACAACCCAAACCATTCTGTGATTCCCTCAGAGGCACAGTGTAAGGATGAGAAGCACCAGTGGCTGGAGCATGAGAAATTCCTACTTGATGGAAAGAAAAAAAAAACCACATTGAAGATGATTGAAACCTGGAAGAATAGGAAACTGAGCTAGAGACCTCCTGGGGTCCCTTTTAGTTTGAGTTACTTTGTGATTGGCAGGTTTGACAGGAAGTGATAGGGTATTGATACAGAACTGCAGAGAGCATCAAAGGTCATTGACCCATGGGTTGTTGCCAGGAATGCTGGCAACTATGGCATAAACTTATTTCCTCCATTTTCAAATCAGGGTGTTTGCTCATGCTGATTGTCTTTGATCACTGTTCTAGAGTGTCAGTCCTGTGTTGATAAAAACTGGGGTTTGTTTATTTGTTTTGTTTACAAAAGGTCCTAGTTTCATTCTGATGTAACATATTTCCTGCTTCCAGTATATGCTGGCATGTTCTTCAGCATGAAAATTCCTCTCTCTCTAGTTTTCACTTTGCTGGTGGGTTATAAAGTTGTGCTTGTTGCATAATGGGTTTTTCTTAAGCTTTCTAAATCAGCCTGTGGATTTGAGTGGGAGGAGAACTGTGTGTTAAGTCATTTAGTGAGAGCTAATTTTCGTAAGGTTTTCTGTTCCTCAGAAGTTGCATGTTTTCAAAGGCTTTAGAATTAGAAATATATAAAACAACTACTTCTTTACCTGTGGACACTGAGAATACAGAGAAGCTTTTTGTGCGAGATTTTTTTTTTTCGATGTGATTATCTTCCTAGACATGCATCTTATGTGTTGCAAGCATACATTAGTCTCCTGTTTCTATGAGTGCAGTAATTAAATGATAATTAGCACCATCTCTGAGAGCTTGGTTTTAATTTAATACAGCGTATCTTCACAGGTGGAGAGGTTGTAATTTAAATTTCAGGTAATTTGTGATTGATGAAAGAGGTTTTGATAGCCAGGAGTTAAAGCAAAGAGCCAGGCAGCGTTGTTTTCCTCTTGGCTTTATCTGCAGCTGGGTGCTTATTGTTACCTTATGTGTCTTTCTAGTGAATATTCCCTTGGAAAAAAAAAAAAATCTTTTTTTGTGCTCTGATTTTGGGTCATCCCACCAAATTTACAGTCCTGTTAAAAAAATTGAGATCATTTGGGAAGTGATGGTATATAGAGATAATTATCTTGGAGGTTTATCCTGGTGAAAGGTGCCGCGTCTAAAATATCTACATTTATATGGTCATTAACGTGGCGAGGCTCTGATTCATAATTACAGCTTTTACATCAGGTTTTACATCTTTTTACGTCAGAGATAGCTGGGACATAGCTAACATTTTCTTTTTCGTACATTTAATTTTACTGAATTTGGTGCTTTAAGGTTTACTAAGGTAACCTCTGATTAAAAGAACTTTTTATTTATTTATTTATTTTTAAATCAGAAGACAAACATAAGCAGCAACTTTATTATTAAACTCAAAAAAATACAAGATGAAGCTTCTATAGCAGTTTATTATAGTTAATTTTTGCAGTGTCCTTGGCCTGTCAGTGAAAAGAACAATGGATTTTGAGGCTGCTTTCTGGAGAAAGCTCTGAAGTGCCATTTCCTGAGCATGCCTTCCTGAAATACAAATACCTCACGTGTGCTTGAGTTAATGTACCCTGCCTTTTGTCAGTAATAAAAAAATGATGTAATGGTATAAATTTGTGAAGAAAATTTTCATTCCAAAATAAGCAAACTTTTATGATGTTGCATGGAAACGTCTTTGTTACTGGCCTGCATACAGTCCAGACCACCAAATTAACAGCTTTTGAGATTTTACTGACTTGTTATATAGCTAACAACCGCATGGCCTCTGCAATGCCAAGGACAAATCACTTTTGAGCCAAAAAGGATCTTGGCAGGCCAAGGGGGTAGTTTTCTACTTGAGGCGCTGTATACTTTCAACTAAATGATGTGCTAATGCCGGCAGACTCTGTTCGAGCCACTGTGCATCCTTCAGAGAAGCAGTGTGAGAGTGCTGGAAAATGCTGTCATACTCCGATTATTTCTTTGCTTCTCCTCTCTCCTTAAGGTTGCAGAGATGCGTTTAGCTGTGCTCAGTGGTATTTTGGGGAAGATTAGTATAAACCCAGTGTGGTCTCTCCATTGTCACTAAGGATTTTTGCTATAGGCTGTGTGAATGGCCGTTGCTGAGCCACTGGGTGGCATCACTGCATCATTTTGGGGTTAATGGGTGATTTCAGGAATATCAGAAAGATGCCAGCTCCCCAAACAAGAAAAATAAGCAAAATTGCTCACTTAGATAATTGAGGAACAAAAGCATTAGCTTTTGCCATTATAGGTTTTCTCTTGTGCTTTATATTAATTTAAGTAATGCTTGCTTATGTCTTTAATGTTAGTGCTTCATACTGTTGCATTTGTGCAAAACTGATAACACTGATTAAATCAAATGCAGAATACACTCACCCATGCATGTAAACAGTGCCAATGTCAACCTTGGAAAGCATACCATGATGCTGTTGCTGAACATTGCCATAATAATGTTTACCCTGCAAAGAGAAACCTTTATCAGGCTTCAGATGAAAAGAAACAAGATGCAGTTGGAAGGCTGTGCTAATCCTTTTGCTTTCTAGTAGACTGGGGTAGTATTCTCAACATATACTTTGACAGAATCTATGTGTTTGTGGTTTTCGGCATGCATCATCTCTGCACTTCTATGAGTTTATCGTGTATGTGCTGCTGAAAGGGGAACTAAGATACAGAAATGCTAACATGATTTGTATAAGGATGCTTGGGAGGTCCTTATGCAGAAAATTGAATCTAGAAAGCCTGACTTGTATCTTTGTATGTGAGGGAAGGTTTATATTGATTTTGCCTATTGTGTGATCACCCCTATGAATTAACAGTACTGTTAAAGCTCCTTCAAGGGTTTGCTTTTTCAGAGCTGGAGTTTCCATTTGAGAGTAATCCTGTTCTTGAAAAAAAAATATTCTACAAGATAGCTGAGTTTTTCTGACTCTTTCTTCCCTCACCCCTCCTTTTTAAGTTCCCTTTAAAAAGTGTCTGTATGGTGTTTTTTTATCTTGTGTCTTCCAGAGCAATTTAATTGGGACGATTATCTGAAAGAGACTGAAACAGTAGCTGCCCCTCTGCATTGTTTCAGACAGGTATGCCAGATACTATTTTGCGAGTGTGTATGTATTTATGCATGTTACAGGGTGATGATTCTAGAGCAACTTCTATGTTTAGACTGCTTGCAAACTTCCCATTTGATTCCTTTTGATCTCTAGTTATCAGTAGCTTACAGTTTTGGCGGATCTGAGCTGCTGAAGTTTTTCATTCTTGCTTTCTGCCTCAAGCCAAACTTTGAGGGTTTCATTAAAATTGTAGCTTTGGACTCTGTTTTCCTTTCGGAATTGACTAGTTAATGAAAACAGTCTTATCAGAGGTCAAAAATATTTTCTACTTTTTTTCAGTAATCTTAGAGGTACCATGGTTTTAGTGAGAATTAAAATATGGCTGATGGTCAGAGGAGCCTTTCTCCTGCTCTGTTTTTTTAGAGTCCTTTCAAAAATAGCTAGCTACAAGATGTGTGTCTGTGTGTATAGTAGAGTTTGTTCACCACTTTTCTGTGTCTCTCAAGTAGGTTCTGAGCAGAGTGCTTTTGCTAAGGAGTAACAGATACTGAAGTTTAAAAAGAAAAAAAAAAGGAATATATGGGAATACAAAGAAAACATTGGATTTATAGTGAAAGGTGTTTAATGCATTGTTTTATGTTTTGCATTGTGCCCTACAAGTTTGATTCCCCACTGCCAGATGGTTTAGTATGTATATGCAGATGGAGTTTAAATCCAACATCTTGTGTGAACTAGTAACTCCAGCCCTCTGGAGGCTGAGTCGACCTCTGCAGGTATCTTTCTCAGTAGGGGAAGCTGGAGTTGGTATTTTCCCAAATTTAGGAGTATCTTAGCTGTGTGAAGTTAAATAGGATGAGTTTTGGTCTGCATGCCTTCACTGTGTTAGGAAGATAGATGCCGAAGGAATTGGGTAGTTCAGGTTGATAGAACTGTAATAGGTGTGACAAGTGGAGCATGTCTAGTTCAGCGGACTGGGCATGTTCAGAAAGGTATCTTGTAAGGTTTGTTGGTAGTCTGATGGTACTGTAAATGATACTGGCCTCTAGTGGGAATCAGACAAAATGCAACACAAATGTAATTGAGGCGAAGAGGAACCATCACTTGGTGAATCTGAAGTAGTTGCAGGTATGGAGAGCAGGGAGAGAGAAGTGCAGGTGGTAGCATTTCCTTGTACTAGATCTTGAATCTCATCTTGCTTTTTGCAGATGAATGTAAAGGACAAAGAGCCCCTCGCATGCTGCTTTCAGTGAGAGATAGGTAAGAATAGCAGTGTCCATAGCTGTGAGTGGAGCTTCAGAGGTTAATTCTGCAGTATGTGTTTTTCACAGTGGATACCAGCTCAAGGCAAAGACTTCAAACATGGCTTGGGTAGAGGCAGAGGGCAATAGCATATTACTGGATCATTCTGATGTTGCTATACTCAGATGGTGGACTGCCATGACCAGAGTGTACAGTGCTGTGAGATGTAGCTACTGCAGAAAGCTGCTCAGAAGCCTTTCCTTTCTTACATCTTCCTCTTCCCTACTAATGGTCATGAGGTCCAAACTGAACAACGAAGTAGCACTTTAAATAAAGATGCTTAAGTGATGTGCATTGACCGAGATAGATAAATCCCAGTGACCTATATTGCTTAAGGAGTGTGTGTGTTGGAAAGAAGAGCTTTAATTTCTGTGCATAACAAATTTTGAAACAATTTACATGTGCAGACTTTCAGTTTTTCAAAGTATTGACCTTTTAAGAAGAAAGTGATATGCAATGTTAATTAGTGCAGAGCTAGCTCCTCTCACTACAGAATGTTCACAGATTTTAGAAACTACAGTGTAGCTTTGTGTAGGACTAATTTGACTTTATTGGGTTACACATGAATTGTACATGTCATTATCACCCTGTGTAATGCAAGGAAATCCACTGCTGTGGCTGACCAGAAAACAAGTAGCAGAGAAAAGCTTAATTTGAGAATTATATCCAGAATTTGTGACCTGTGGGAGTTCTACAAAGTTTAAATTTTGTAGTAATTAAAAATGACCCAGGGACCAATAAATTAAAGCCTGTATCATAAATTAAGATACAGGCACAGACTGCTAATGGAAATTGATTAAAGTGTTTATCTTAATTTAGAAGGTATTTTATCTTTTGCTCTAAGTTGTTTTTAATTACTACTTAAAATTTTGAAGTGTTCCACTTCCCTTTCTTATGCCCTGAAACTTTTTTCCAAGCAGTTGAAAATTTTAAATAAAAAAAGCTCAGTCCTGTGTGGTTTAAACAGAGCTTAGAAAGAGGCTGTTACTGAATGGATTTTGTTATTTTGCTGTAAGGACAGAGGGGCATGGAGGAGTTACCCTTTTAATAGAATGCCTTGAGTGGTATTTAAGCAATTCACCTTTTCTACAAACAAACAATCACCTCAGTTTCTCCATTTCAGTTGCTTTTTGTGGTTGTAGAGCATAACAGCTGGACAAGCAATATCCTGAAATTGAATTGCCCTTTAAATTTAATATGCTAAGGCTCCCCTCTCAGACAGCCTGTTGTCTAAATGCAGCATTAGCAGATGCTGCACTCAGTGTTCACTGAATATTGAGTGCCTCTGTTTTTTGGGCTTGGGCTCATTCAGGGTTCCTGCTGTTTATCTAGGATGTGTTGTAAATAGTGCACCTGCACACCATAGCAAGCAGAGCAAAATGTATTTATTAATAAATTGTATTAATAAAAAATAAAGTGTGGTGGAGGAAAAATACCGCTAACACTTGTTGAAGAAGCAGATTTCTTCAGCCTTTTCCTGTGTACCCAGATACAGAAATGCAGTTTATCTGCTTAGTGTGGGATCAGGCAGGCAGGAGAGGGGACATACTAATGTTGTGAGTGTGAATGCCCATGGTTTTGGTTTTCCTGCCTGCCTCCCGTACTAGGATTCAGATTGTTTTCCCATGTGTTTGCATGGGATAGCTACTGGGTATACATGTCATGGGGAAGGCTGTCTATAGTTGTCAGCATCTGTGTTCAAGACCAGATTTGTACTGCAAGAGTTGCAGTAAAGGTCTTCCAAGATGACAGAAGAATAGTCATCTTCTCATAAGAGAAACTTCAGTGTTTGGCTTATTTAACTTCTTGAAAGAGTACTGAAAAAGGGCCTTCTGTAAATGCACTGTAGACTGCGTTGTTATTTGCAAAGGTTCAAAAAGAATGTAAGTTAAATTACAGTGTTGGCAAAAATTGCCATTCATAAATTTAAGCTGGAAATGAGGAGACATCTAAAGAGAGCAGTGAGAAGCATTCAGTCCTAGTTAGTGTCAATATGAAGTTTTGAACACCATTAGATGATGTTGCTGCCTGCAGTATTACAGTATCAGACTGTGATCCAGCCAATCCAGCCAGAAACATGTTGACACATGAGTAAAATATACTGTCCTTATCTTTTGTTTAGCTTATGACAAAAAGTTCTGCTCAAAGACCGGGTCGCATTCATCACGTTTCTTTTCCCTGTGATAATTAAATCGCATTGTATGTGTATGGATATATTCAATCCTCTATGAATAAGCATCAGGTGCAATTTCTGTCTTAGAGCTTTAAAGTTTTATGTGACTTTCGGACTGTCTGTTTTCTTTCTGTTAATGCAGTTAACACTAACTCCCTTTTGTGTTGTCTTTGTATTGGCATATATTTTTGATTCAGAAACTATTTCTTGCCTTGAACTTTTGTAGCATTTAGTGCGTAGGGTCCAAATTTAGTTTAAGTTTCCCAGATATTACTACAATGGGAATAACTATTGCTTTTGAATTGAAAGCCTGTGAATTTTGTGAGTGGTTTTTTTTTTTTTTTTGTAGGTTGGTTTGTGGGGTGCTTTGTTTTGGTTGAGTGATTTGGGTTTTTTTTTAGTTGAATGTCATGTTTCCCCATGTCCTTGTTTTCCATTCCTTTCAAGTATTAATCATTGGATCTTTATGTTCATATCTTCATCAGGATTCCCTTGTTTACCCTACTTGGCGTGCTTATCTTCTTAGAAATCAGTCATGTTTATGCAGTAGGAACATCAAGTATCTAAAACAGTTTCTGTTGGTAGGTTATCCAGCTGCCTTTTCTAACTTGCTGCTGAACACTCAAAGTTCAAAGGCTTTTTTATATTTACCATTTATATGATATGCTTGGGTGCATGAAAGCTGCATGTTGAAGTGGCTGGTAAATTTAGCCATACTAACAACAATAAGAAAAAGCCTTTTACATTTTATTGTAGTCTAGAATTCCACCTACGAATGATTTCAAAGTTGGGATGAAACTGGAAGCCCGTGATCCTCGCAATGTTACCTCAGTTTGTATAGCTACAGTAATTGGAATCAATGGTGCCAGGCTGAGGTTGCGGCTGGATGGAAGCGACAACAAAAATGATTTTTGGAGGCTTGTGGATTCCTCAGACATACAGCCCATCGGAACCTGTGAAAAGAAAGGGGGCATGCTCCAGCCTCCACTTGGTAAGAATCAAAGCTTCTCAACTAAAGCATGGGAGTGTTGCTTTCGTGAAATTTGACCTTTTGCCTTGGCAAATTCAATGGTACTAACATTTCACCAAACCATTATTTAATTAAAAAAGTGGTAAGCAAGCTAATTCAGGCAAGGTGCATTGTGGCTTTTTGTTCTTTTTGGATTCTTTTGACATAAGAATGAGCAGAAAAATAATTAGCTTGAGTTCTGTTGTTTTGGATTTTTTAAAATAATCGCTTGGTAATATATGGGACTATTTTACACTTAATGATGAGATACGCTGCCATGTGCCCATTCTAGCGTGTACGGCTACAACGTTTTCTTGCTTGATGCTGTGCGTACTTCTTTTAGTCAGACCTTCGTAATAAGGGGGGAAAGCTGACTTGCCTTTCTCCTGCCCAGTAAATCAGAGCAGTCCACTAGAAGGCGCTGGCTGTTAACCGACCTGTGAAGTGCCCAGCAGGGCTGCAGGAGGTGCAGCAGCTCAGGGCGGTCTGAATGTTTTCATGGGCATTGAGCAAATTGGTTTGTGGTCTGGGAAAGGCAACATAGGGTGGGTTAACGGCGGTATTGCAGCATTGTTTTCTGCGGCAGGAAAAAGAGCACTCTAGAGCTTCACCAGACTGCAATCTTATATTGTATGTGAATCTTCTCAAATCAATGCATGTTGCGGGACATCTGAACCATTTGGCATGGCTAGTTTGCGATCACAACAAATGCTTGGGAACAAGAGGTAGCTTTCATGTGCTTAGAAATAGTATGCAGAATTTTTTTTGCCTTCCATAAGCAGTATGGGTGACAACGTTATGTGTCTCCCGAAACTGAGAAGTTGTGCTTGGGCTTAGTCTTACTGAGGAAGCTTATTAAATAGGGAACTGTACAAAGGAATTCCTTGCTATGTGGTGAATAGTCAGATGTAACTAACTGCTAGGGGTGGTAAAGTGGGACATCACCTTTCTTTGCTGTGATTAACCTGTATGCTTAGGTCTTCTTTCTTGTACCATATTTGTTATAGCTTGACCTTGCAGGTGTGGAAATCTTTAAAGAAACACATTTTCACATTGGTCTAAAAGTAGTTCAGCTTTTAAAAAGAAGGAAAAATAATGACCAAAATTTATCTTAACATACCTCCAAAGCCTCCAGAACAGCAACATCTCCCTGTTGACCTGCTACCTTCTGTAATTTTAAGAAGATGCAACAAATAACATTCTTAATAAAAGAAATTGGATGTAACTGCTGGTTTCCCATCTTGTAGTTATGAACCTACATCTGCTTTGGTATCATAGAATCACAGAATAGTTAGGGTTGGAAAGGACCTTAAGATCATCTAGTTCCAACACCCCTGCCATGGGCAAGGACACCTCCCACTAAACCACACCACCCAAGGCTCTGTCCAACCTGGTCTTGAACATTGCCAGGGAATGGAGCATTTACTGCTTCCCACTGTTCACGTCACCAACAAAGATGTTGAACAAGACCGGTCCCAACACCGATCCCTGAGGGACACCACTTGTTACTGGTCTCCAGGTGGACGCTGAGCAATTGACCACAACTCTTTGCATGCGGCCATCCAGCCAGTTCTTTGTCCACTGAGTGGTCCATCTATCAAGTTGATAGACAGACAGACAGACAGATAGATAAAGTTTGAACCCAGAAGGGCTTTTTTCCTTCTTTTCTCTGGAGTACAGAGGTTTTGAATGAAAACACTAGAAGCTCTTGACCTCTGGGTGTGTCACTTTTTGAGAAGTAACTCAGTTTAACCTCTGAAGTTCTTGGTATAACCTTGTAGAGTGAAAGCAGTGATATGAGTATGAAACAGGATTGTAATAGAGAAAAGTATACCTATTTCTTCAGCTGCACATGTACCATGCTAAATATATGGCTTCTATTGAGGAGCATAGTGCTTTTTCAAATGTGTTTCTAAACCAGTCTGATGAATAAAGCAACTCTGGTTATGTATAATGGAGGCAATTGATCTCTTAAGAAGAGAAACTTTCCATGATCATCAGTAGAAGCAGATTCTCCTTGGGTACTGTTTGTTTCTCCTATTTGATCACGCTGCTGGTAGTGCAGCACCAAACAACCAGCTATTTCCTGTACCTAGGCATGTAAGTTTACCTGCCCTCCAAACAATTGCTGGTTATTCAGAAAAGAATGCAAATGCCATTATTTTGTCCTCCTGCCCTAGATATTTCTAGAGATAGGCTGAATTCCAGCAATCAAATGTTCTGGCGTACCTAGGTAAATTTTTGAAAAAGCCTCTTTGGCAGTTCTGCAGCATCCTGTTCCTGGGCAAAGCTGGGAGCTAATTGGGTGTATAATTACCTCCTGTTAGACATTTAAGCAACTGATTAATTTTTTTTTTTTCCTGAGTGCTTGGGAACCTTCTGGATACTAATGTTCTGCTTCTGTTCATAATAACTAGCTAAAATAGTCCCTCCTCCCTGATTTTTACATAGGTTTAATTATGCATGTTACATAAGAGTCTTGAGAAAGCGGTTAATATAGCAAAGCATTCCTGTTCCAGCCTCTGTTTCTCGTAGGTGATTTTTTTTTTTTATTGCAGAGAGCTTAATGTTCTCAACAAATTACATTGAGGATAACATTTTCTCTGGTTTTACCAGGCTGAATTAAAGGCCAAATGAAAATAACTGAAACTATTGTTTAGCTGTCATTCCTATATATATCTTTTCTGGGCTAGCTGGTTAGGAACATTGTATTTCAGTAACCACACATGTTTAGGTTGTATAAAGACTCTGATATCAAACCAGGACTGATAATCAGCTCAGGAGTCCTCAAATTACGTCACCATCTATCAAATACTAGTTTTGTATTCCTGTAGGTGTTGCATAGGTAGTTCCAACTTGAAAACTGTTTATTCAACTCAAGATAGCATAAGCTACTGGTTAAAGAGACATTATAATCCAATTTTAGATCACTTAATGATTTAACTGAGAAGATAGCAGTTATGTTCCACCTTTCTAGTTCATGTTTTTGAGAGTCTTGTCCAGGCTCAGTTACGAGGGAGCTCATCAGTTCCTGGCAGATTCTTTTACTGTTTGCTTTGCGGAAAAATTTCCAATTTGCTCTATTATGTCTATTTTCTGTAGAACTGTGCCAGACATATAACTGCTGAAGACATAGAAGAAAATGTCCGCTATCTCTGTTATCTTACTTATTACTTTGAAACCATAGAATCATAGAATCGTTAGAGTTGGAAAGGACCTTAAGATCATCCAGTTCCAACCCCCCTGCCATGGGCAGGGACACCTTCCACTACACCACGCCACCCAAGGCTCTGTCCAACCTGTCCTTGAACACCACCAGCGATGGAGCATTCACAACTTCCCTGTGCAACCCCTTCCAATGCCTCACCACCCTTACAGTAAAGAATTTCTTCCTTATATCCAATCTAAACCTCCCCTGTTTAAGTTTGAACCCGTTACCCCTTGTCCTCTCACTACAGTCCCTAACGAAGAGTCCCTCCCCAGCATCCCTATAGGCCCCCTTCAGATATTGGAAGGCTGCTATGAGGTCTCCACGCAGCCTTCTTTTCTCCAGTCTGAACAGCCCCAACTTTCTCAGCCTGACTTTATAAGGGAGGTGCTCCAGTCCCCTGATCATCCTCCTGGTCCTCCTCTGGACTTGTTCCAACAGTTCCATGTCCTTTTTATGTTGAGGACACCAGAACTGCACACAATACTCCAAGTGAGGTCTCATGAGAGCAGAGTAGAGGGGCAGGATCACCTCCCTCGACCTGCTGGTCACGCTCCTTTTGATGCAGCCCAGGATACGGTTGGCTTTCTGGGCTGCGGGCGCACACTGAAGCCAGATCATGTTCATTTTCTCATCAGCCAACACCCTCAAGTCCTTCTCCACTGGGCTGCTCTCAATCTCTTCTCTGCCTAACCTGTAGCTGTGCCTGGGATTGCTCCCACCCAGGTGCACTTGTCATGCATGGTTAAACTCCATCAGGTTGGCATGGTCCCACCTCACAAGCGTGTCAAGGTCCCTCTGGATGGCATTCCTTCCCTCCAGCGTATCAACCGAACCACGCAGCTTGATGTCATCGGCAAACTTGCTGAAGGCGCACTCAATCCCACTGTCCATGTCACCGACAAAGATGTTGAGCAAGACCGGTCCCAACACTGATCCCTGAGGGACACCACTCATTACTGGTCTTCAGCTGGACATTGAGCCATTGAGCACAACTCTTTGCGTGCAGCCATCCAGCCAGTTCTTTATCCACCAAGTGATCCACTTATCAAGGTAGATGACATCAACTGCTCTGCTCCTGTCCATCAGTTCTGTAGCCTCCTCATAGAAGGCCACCAAATTGGTCAGGTAGGATTTCCCCTTAGTGAAGCCATGCAGTCTGTCACCAACCACCTTGTTGTTTCTCATGTGCCTCAGCATGCCTTCCAGGAGAATCTTCTCCAAGACTTTGCCAGGCCCAGAGGTGAGACTGACTTGTCTGTTGTTCCCTGGGTCTTCCTTTTTCCCCTTTCTGTAAATGGGGGTTATATTTCCCTTTTTCCAGTTGTCGGGAACTTCACCTGACTGCCATGATTTTTCCAATATGATGGACAGTGGCTTAGCAACTTCATTTGCTAGCTCCTTCAGGACCCACGAATGGATTTCGTCAGGTCCCATGGCCTTGTTTACGTTCAGGTTCCTAAGATGGTCTCAAACCAGATCCTCTCCTACACTGGGCCTGAGGTCTTCTTTCTCACAGTCCCTGCGTCTGCCTTCCAAGGCTAGGGTGGTATGGTCCGAGCATTTGCCAGTGAAGGCTGAAGCAAAGAAGTTGTTGAGAATCTCAGCCTTCTCCAAATCCAGGGTAGCCAGTTCCCCTGATAGCTTCCGGAGAGGGCCTACATTGTCCCTAGTCTATCTTTTATTTGCTACTGTCATGGTTTAAGCCGTAACTCACTCAGTTTGCTCACTCACTCCCCCCTATTTCTTACCCCTGCTTCCAGAGTGATGGGGAGGAGAATCGAAAGAATGCAACTCCCACAGGTTGAGATGGGAACAGTCCAGCAGCTACGGTATAACACAAATCCACTGCTGCTACCACCAATACTAATAATGACAAGGGAAACAACAAGGGAAGAGAATACAACTGCTCACCACTGATACCCAGCCTGACCAAGCAGTGAACCCATCCTTCTGGATAGCTACCCCCAGTTTTTACATCTTGGGCATGACATGCTGTGGTATGGAATACCTCTTTGGCTGGTTTGGGTCAGGTGTCCTGTCTCTGCTTCCTCCTGACTTACCCTCCTCCGTGGCAGAGCATGAGGCTCAGGAAGTCCTTGGTCAGACTAAACATTTCAGGAGTAACTAAAAACATTGTTGTTATCAGCTCTGTTACCTGGCCAAAAGTCAAAAACACAGTGCTGCACCAGGTACTAAGAAGGAGAAAAATGACTGCTACTGCTGAACCCAGGACAGTATCCACCCTTTATTCCATACCATTCGTGTTGTGCTCAGATCCCGCATTTTCAATATGCCATCACTCTTATCTGGATATATATATCCACACACAGAGAGGGAGAGAGATTTTCCCTTAGTGCATGGACCAGTCCCTGTGAAGCTGCTGAGTCCAACTGGTCCATGATGTCAGGCTCCATCTCTTGTAACAGTCTTTCAGAGCAGGGGAGGCTGTGTGCAGTGTTCACACTCGTGAATAACCTGGGCAGTAATGTCCATTGCTAAGTCCACCCCTTGATCATGAGTCCATCTGTATGTTGCATCTCTGCCCTGAAGGCCTGAGGTGTCATGGGCCCACCAGGCTCAAAATAATTCACCCTCCCCTCCAGCAGTTTCTGCAGCTTGTTGTTGGGGACTCCATACAGCTGCTTTCCATCTCTGACACTTCCAAAGCACTGAAGGGGCCCAGTGGACTAGATACTCACCCATACTGTCCAACTCACCCTGCCACTCATGACTGTCCAGCCTCGGGGTAATCTCTTGGCCCTCCTATGTCGTAGTCTAACCCTTAACAAGACACAAACACGACTGCTTAACTCTCGGGACCAGACGAAATGGTTGTGGGTAAAACAGACTCTGTATGCATGCCGACATGGTGATTCCCATCACAATCAGCAGGCAGGTCTCAAGGGTACCCAAAGGCCATTCAAAACCATCGGAACTCTCAAATGAGGCTGCTGTACTTGTCACTGGGGCTGGTGTAGCTGCTGTGCTTGCCGGCTCTCTCACCACCAGCTGCTCTTTGTCTGAGTCCAGATCTTCCTTCTTTGCCTTGCTGGGAAGTGCTGCGTGGTCTCCTGCCTCCTCCTTGGGCTTGGGCTTGCGGGGCTCAGCGGGTGGCTGTCGGGGAATGCTCTCAGCTGCCACGGGGCTCGGCTCGGCCGCGGGGCTCGGCTCCTCTGCTGCCTCCCTCCCAGCCTCCTGGTCCCCAGGGCCATGCTGCCGGGCCGGTTTGGCTGCCGGTGGCTCCCAGGGCCGCTCTCCCTCTGCTCCCCACAGCCTCCCGAAGACCGAGGCGAGGACAAGGGCCAGGAAGATGAAGAGTAGCCAGACGGCCAGGTACAAGTCCATGTCCACATCCATCCCGCCCTGCTGCCAGAGCCCGCCCGTATTACAAGTCACTGCCATAAACTACAATGAAACAAGAACCTTAGCCCAAGCCCCCCCTCTTGTGAGCACTAAGGCAGCAAATAGCGGCTGTAAGTAGGGTATAACAGGCTGAAACTGTGAAATCAAGAGAATCAAGAGCAAAAAGTTTGAGAGCCAACAAATCAGCATTGTTACAAGTGATCTTTAATCCTATCATTATCTTAACTCTTTGTGCCCTACGTTGAGCACCAAAAAGAATTGTCGTGGTTTAAGCCGTAACTCACGCAGTTTGCTCATTCACTCCCCCTCTTTCTTCCCCCAGCTCCTGGAGGGATGGGAAGGAGAATTGAAAGAATGTAACTCCCACAGGTTGAGATAAGAACAGTCCAGTATCTAAGGTATAACACAAACCACTGCTGCTACCACCAATACTAATAATGATAAGAGAAATAACAAGGGAAGAGCATACAATTGCTCACCACTGATACCCAGCCTGACCAAGCAGTGAACCCACCCTTCTGGGTAACTACCCCTAGTTTTTACATCCTGGGCATGATGTGCTGTGGTATGGAATACCTCTTTGGCTGGTTTGGGTCAGGTGTCCTGTCTCTGCTTCCTTCCGACTTCCCCTCCTCCGTGTCAGAGCTGGTGTTATCAGCGCTGTTGCCATTCTGAAAGTCAGAAACACAGTGCTGCACCAGCTGCTAAGAAGGAGAAAAATGACTTCTACTGCTGAACCCAGGACAGGTACATACCTATAGAATCCCTTCCTGTTATCTTTCACATCCCTAGCCAAGATTAGTTCTAACTGGGCCTTAGCTTTCCTAACCTGGTCCCTAGCTTCCCGGACAACATCCCTGTATTCTTCCCAGGCTGCCTCTTCTTGCTTCCACCTTTTATAAGCCTCTTTTTTCCTTTGAATTTTCCTCAGCAGCTCCTTATCCATCCAAGGAGGTCTCCTGGCCTTCCTGCAGCACTTCCTTCTAGTTGGGATGCAACACTCCTGAGCTTGTGGTAGGTGATCCTTGAATATCAACCAGCAGTCTTGGGCCCCCCTGCCGTCTAGGGCTATATCCCATGGAACCTTACTGAGCAGGTTCCTGAAGAGGCCAAAGTCTGCTCTCTTGAAGTCCAGGGCAGTGAGCTTGCTGCACGCTCTTCTCACTGTCCTGAGGATCTCGAATTCGACCATTTCGTGATTGCTGCAATCAAGGCTACCCTGGAGCATCACATTTCCAACCAGCCCTTCCCTGTTGGTGAGCATGAGGTCAAGCATGGCACCTCTCCTTTTCAGCTCCTCTGTTACTTGCAGAAGGAAGTTGTCTTCCACACAATCAAGGAACCTCCTGGATTGCTTGTGCCAGGCCGTACCATCCCTCCAATAGATATCAGGGTGGTTGAAGTCTCCCATGAGAACAAGGGCCTGTGAGCCTGAGGCTGTTCCTGTCAGCCTATAGGCTGTTCCTATCTATCTGTCTATAAGCATCCATTTGGAAGGCACAGAAAGTAAAAGGATTTTTGTTTTGTTTTATTTTTTAACTGGTAAGTAGTTGCTTCTGAGGGAAAATTAACTGGCATGAGTATGTTTTCAGCCAAACCTTTGTTCTGCTTGAATAAAGTAGTTCATCTGAACAAATGTGATTCTTTTATGCGCTTTTTTACTTCCTTGTTAATGAAGAATATTGAAGTGGAAACCTCTTCCAGTTTGTTTTTCAATATTATATATGCATTTGTAAAAATAATTGTATATTTGTTCTTTCCTCTTATGATTTCTTTGGGGTTTAGGGCTATTTATTTATCTTAATGGGAGAGGGAGAAGAAACCAATTGTTCTTTTTTTGTCTGTGGCCTGGTGAAAGATTGACAAGAGTCTTGAATATAAAAAGGTATCTCAATAAATAAGAGGAGCTGGAGCAGGAACCAGATGATCTTAAGGTCCTTTCTGACCCCAACTATTCTATGGTTCTGTGATTCTGTTGTTTCAGAATGTGAACAAAAAGCAATAAGCAGACCTGAAAAGTTAGCTAGACACAAGTGCTGGGGATGTTCCAATGGACCCAGGACTGTGGGTGACAACCTTATGATTTTCTGTACTAAAACCTGCATGTCAATCAGTCCTAGATGTTTCTCGGTAGTATCAAAAATTATGATGAATGATTCTGCAGGCAAGTCAGTAGGAATGGAAATGCATTGCATGGTTTTCTGCATCTACAGCGACCCTGTTTGTTCCTTCTTGGCTACATTTATTTTGGCGAAATCCAAAACAGAGGCAATGAGGCATTAGTAAACAGACTTTATATCCTTCTATTTCATTTTACAAACTGAAACTAGGGCTATTTTTTCTTTGTTACTCAGGGTTCCAGATGAATGCATCTTCTTGGCCAATGTTTCTCTTAAGAACTCTTAATGGAGCTGAAATGGCACCTGCAACATTCTTTAAGAAGGTAAGGAGAAAGGGACTGCTAGTAAACAAATTCTCATCAATTGGCCTATGAATACATTTTTTAAATGAGGATGCCAAGATATTTTCCTGTTGTCTGCAGCATGGCAAGGGAAGACTACTATTTAAAATTACTTTGAACAGGATTGGCATGCTACAGGAAGTGATCTGCTTCTAATCAATTGAGATGGGCATGTCTGTTCCTGAGTTGAGATTTTTGAAGTATGGTGTGTTATTTAGAAAAATTGTGTTAGCTCATTTTTTGTGTTGGTACAATACATATCACATTTCTTAACAGCACCATATTAATGTGATTGTGCACAGGAGAAGAAAAAAATACAACAATGGGGAATAAGTCATTGGAATACAGTGGTGCTTGGAAAGGTTTTGTTAAACATTTTCATCAGTTAAATTGCAGTGAGAAAATAATTGAAAATAGCAGAAACAGCTATGCATTTTTTTAAACATGCATTGAGTAAGTTAAAAAAATATATAAAATCAACAGAAATATTGAAATGACTTGTTGGTTTAATCTTTCGTCGAGGTGGTAAAACCTTGCTGTCACATTGAGTGACTTCATTTTTGATACTGAGAGAGACAATGACACATATGTCAGCAAATCAAACAGTTGGGTTCAGACCTGCATTCACATCATTTGCCTGTTACCTTTATATAATTACATAATTTTCTTTTTAATAAAAGATTGTATGGATTTCCTGAGGCATGAGGAGCCATGTTTCCCTGGGCTAACCTACCAGCACATCTGAGGTGGCTTTTGGATAATGAGGTTCCTGAGGCTGAGGTGGTAATTTAGGTTCCATTGGGTCACAACTTCTGTTGTGGGGGTGCACTTAGTCTCATCACATTGACTTGGTTTTTGTTTTTCTTTTGTCCACTTGGAATTGGTATGAGGCCAACTGAGCTAACTGCAGCCTATAAATAATGTCCAATGCTAATGAATTTTTCATGGATTGAGAGGTGAAGCTTTTACCAGACAGTTATCAGTACCCAGAAATATTCATTCCCTGCAAACCTCTTCCTCTTTATTAGCATGTAATAATTTCATTTTAGTGTCTTTGCTGTCTTGCTGCCCAGACATAATGTATTGGGTGCAACCTATTGCTTATGTAAATATTTCTAGCAGGGTCTTTCTGTCATGGAGAATTTTGCTAATTATCCAGCTGTGTCTGTGGGAACAGCATCTAGATTTTTATAATACAGAAGAGTAAAAGCACATTTGAAATACAAGTAAGTTTTCTTGAATGCCTGATATAACTTTTTGAGAGTAGTGAGTGTAAGAAGTAAGGATGTTGAGGAAAAATAGATGGTTTTCTTTTTTATTGTTTTTTTTTAAGAGGCCACAGAAATACAAATATTCTATCACTCTTACTTTTGTAGGAACCACCAAAACCTGTGCCAAACTGCTTTAAAGTTGGAATGAAACTTGAAGCTATAGATAGAAAGAACCCATACTTGATTTGCCCCGCAACCATAGGAGATGTTAAAGGAGATGAAGTTTTTGTTACATTTGATGGCTGGAGAGGAGCATTTGACTATTGGTGCAGATGTGATTCTCGAGATATTTTCCCAGTCGGATGGTGTAGCTTGACAGGAGATGCATTACAGCCACCAGGGAACAATGGTAAGATGACTAATAATATTGCTTAATTATTTTTCCCCTCAATTACAGCAGAATTTTAAAAACCATCTGGCTGTATGCAGATAAGACTGAAGGTTTGATTTGTGAGTAGCTGATGATGATGAAATGTTGTCAAATTTTCTTTATGTAGTTTAAAGTTAATAGGATAGCTTCTGGGAAACAATTTTTGTTGGTTCATAGTAACTCTGAGAACGTGTTTTTTTCAATACTGTTAGGAGGGCTTCTGATAATCTTCCATTTTTGTGTGCTTATGAAGAATCTTGGGACTTCAACTGGATTTGCTGTTTTTATATTATAGTTAAATACTCCTGTTTAATGATACTATATATTGACTGCAGCAGCATTTAATATTAAGCTAACTGCTGAGAAAGTAAAGTAGTCTTTGCTCCTTTGATGATTGAAGTTTAAAGTATATATTTACTGTTTCTTCCTTCATAGTCACAAAATTCAGGATAGGCAGGTTCAAGACAATGCTTTATCATTCCCATGCCTTTAAGGATGTTTTTACGTAGGATTATAGAGTCCCTTTAACTAATGGCCACTGTGCTTTATAATGTACAGCTATCTACCTTAGAAAGAAGGGAAATGGCATGATAGAGAGGTATCACTGAATGTAATTCCTCCGCTACTCTGGAGACCTTTTGTCACGTTTCTGTGTTTTAAGGCTTTTCTATCAAACTGTTTGGGCTCTTCTATCCTCACTCCATTCAAATTTCACATGAAAAGAGGTTTTTAAAGAGGGGAACCATATTTTAATTCATTACTTCAATATTGTTGACCAGAATACTTTGTTCTTACGGTGAGCATTTTCACAGCTGTTGTTAAGTGAATAAAAACAAGTAGACCGATACCACAGAGCTCTCACTGGAAGTACCAAAGGAACAGAAGCAAGAGGGGAAGAAAGCAGTCGTGTTTCCTGCCCTCTCCATCCCAATTTTTCTCTCACTCTTTTGCCAGCAGGTCAAGAACTGTATGGAAAAAGTAACAGAAATTAATTAAGGGTACCTCTGCATCCTTGCTCTCACCTGCCTTTCTGTAGTTACTGTCTGCAGTTACTGCAGATGGTCATAGTACCCATAATCTGGTTTATTCCACTTTAGCAGATTTTAGCAAGGGATGAACTATGTGTCTAGCTCTACTGGTAGGTCCCAGATGATCTGCAAGTTCAAACCTGCAGTGAGAAGGCAGGAGGAAGTCAGGTGTGGATAAACTATATTTGAGCAGAAGTCATCTAATAGGTACCCTGCTGACCTCAGTTGTAGTGGTTTTGTGCTCCCAGTCTGCAAAGTGTCTTTCTTACCTTCTTCAGAAGGTTGATCTTTGTCGTGGTTTAGGCGCAGCCGGTAACTCAGAACCAAGCAGCTGCTCTCTCACTCCCCCCTTTCTCCCGCCCTGCTCCCGGTGGGATGGGGAGGAGAATTGAAAGAATGTAACTCCCACAGGTTGAGATAAGAACAGTCCAGTAACTAAGGTATAACACAAACCACTGCTGCTGCCACCAATAATAGTAATGATAAGGGAAATAACTAGGGAAGAGAATACAACTGCTCACCACCTGCCGACCAATACCCAGTCTGACCCGAGCAGTGATCTAACCCTTCCAGGTAACTGCCCCCAGTTTATATAGTGGGCATAACGTGCTGTGGTATGGAATACCTCTTTGGTCAGTTTGGGTCAGGTGTCCTGTCTTTGCTTCCTCCCGGCTTCCCCTCCTCCCTGGTGGAGCATGAGGCTCAGAAAGTCCTTGGTCAGAGTAAACATTACTGAGCAGCAACTAAAACCATGGGTGTTATCAGTGCTGTTCCCAGGCTGAAAGTCAAAAAACCAGCTCTGCACCAGCTACTGAGGAGAAAAATGACTGCTACTACTGAACCCAGGACAACCTTGTCCTGAGAAATCATTAATAAGATCTGTAATTATGGTAAATTATTTATATTAATTGTGATAACATAAAATGGCTGTATCTTAAAGGGGTGGTATAAATAAGTGGTGTAAAATTTTTAGAAGATATTCTTGTTTAGATTGCTGAGTTCAATTGCATCTTCTGAATAGAAGTGTTATTAATTTGTTTAGTCTACTTCACTTTCACTGCTGGAAAACTAGCAATATTTTGAGATAATACATACAGAATTTTTCTTGCTTTATAGAGATCTAGGAGTTCTTTAACAGTTAGTAAAGTGCATGATACAGTCCAGTTGTTCAGGTAATGAAACAAACAGAGTTGAGTATATTCAAATCTGCTGAAGGCTTGAAATAACCAGGTATTAGGGATTCTATTGCTTTGTTATGAAAAACAGTTAACACTTCGGGAATTAATAAAACCTGAAGCAAGGTCCTTACAGACTTGCAGTCAAAACTAAGAATTTTGGACATGTGATAGAAACTGAGGGCAGGGAGGTGCAGGGTGTGGATTTCATTATTTTTAATTCTGACAGTGGACCCAAAGTTAAGTTCATTTTTATTAAAATTGTGTGTGCTCCTTTTTTCCTCATTCTGAGCATAAAGAATTTGTTCTTTCAGTTTTGCTTCATGTGCTTATTTTTTTTTATGAGCTGTTCATGTTATACACACTTATCAAATCTACATAGCTAGATGAAATATTTTTTTGCTCTCAGGTTATGTTTTTCACTGTTATTTGATCGCTTTTGCGCCATTAAAGAGCTGTAATGATAATTCTTTATTAAGATGTAAATAATACCTTCAAGGAGAGTGTAATCAAGTCATTTCTATTCAGAAATATGATAATGTTGTCAGGATTCTTCAGTAAGTCACATTTACATTGACTACTCCTGTTAAGGAAGAATGTATGACAGATGCTATATTGTAGGGATTCACTTGAAATATAGCAGTATTCTGGCCTGGACTTTTTTCCAGTGAGTTTAGTATTTCTGCCTTGTATTTCCACAAAAGAAAGTGGAAATAATCAAGTGTAGTTTAGATCACAGTAAATATAATGGGAAGTATTCCTGGGTTTTGTAGCTATCTTTTGTGAAAGCATTTAACACTGGTTAAAGCACAGAAAAAAAACTCTCAGGTTTTAGTGAACAAGCAAAACCAATAGCCTGCAATAGAAGTATGAGAGCAATAAAGGAACCATACCTAGCACAAAAATTTCCTGCCATGAGGTGTGCATTTTAAGGTCTAATTTAGCTTTTTGAAAGAGAGATGAAATGCCGTAAGGCAGACAATATGAAAATTAGGGAAGAGTTTAATTCAGCTGTTTACTGTCCTAGCCATTTAGGATGTCCAGGGAGAATGTAGGACCTCCATCATGGGAGGTTTTGAAGAACAATTTAAACACAGGCTTCTTAGATACGAGTAAATTTATTCACATTAGATTATGTGGTATATTTAGTCTTTATAGTCATATCTCTGTAATTTGCACTGGTTTAAGACAGATAAGATCAGGAACTAAGATGCAATTAATAGCAGATAAAATGAAGAATGTAGATGAAAAGTTGTTTTGCACTAACTGTTTTGAGCATTCAAGTCTTAATCTTCATGTTGATGTTTTGTCTTCAGTCCTTACCAGAAGATGTGACGTAAGTGGACCTGGCTGAGTGCCAGGGTGTGCATACAGTGCAGTGTTCAACATTTATATTAGCAGAAGCCGTGCTTGGCCAATGTTGTAGTTTGTTTCCTTAGAAATATCTCTAATAATTTTTGTTATGTATAATGCTTGATGTTGACTTGGCCTGCTGGCCCAAGGTTAATATTTTACCTATGCAATAGACTGTTTTCTTTGTCTCCTGGTCACTTAAGTGCTTTTAGAGATGACTAGATGACTTGTCACTCAGAACATCATTGTGAACTGTAGCTGGTGAAGGAGGTTGGCATGATGGTGTCTGTGCTGGATCAAGCTGAAGGATCATCTGCTCTAGCGGGCTTTCTCCTAGCAGTGGCACATAGGAGAGAGGCTTGCAGTATTCCTAATATCTGGTTGTCTACGACCCAGCACCTCCGAAGCCCAGAATAGCACTTTATGCTGAGTACCTCTGAAGGAGCTCGGTCTATTTTGTTCAGTTGTATTTCAGAGCAGTCTGCACTTTCATCACCTACAACATCCTGTACTTAGGAGTTCTGTACTTGAATATACGTTCTCTGGAAAAGGCGATATCCTTTTTGTTCATTTCTTGTCCACATGTTCTTGTACCGAAATAAGCTTCTTGTACTTCCTGTACTTGTACAGGAAGGGACATTAGATAGTCATTCCCTAGTTGTCTTCTTCATATCCATCGTGATTTTGTAGACCTAGATTCTAGCTTCCCTCGGCTATCTCTACTCCAAACTTATAAAATCCTGTTCTGTTTCATTTTTCATTGTTATGGGATCAGTTTAATGCCTCTGATCAACCTTGTTCTTCTGTACTGTTTCCATTTCAGTTATGGCATTTTTAAGCCACTGGACCCAGAAGTGCACAAAGTATTTAAGGCATAGTGGCATAGTGGTGGTTTCTGTTTTGTTTTCTGTTCCTTCTGTAATTCATGAATTGGGATTTTGGATTATTGGACTACCTATCAAGCAATGAACTAATACTGTCATAGAAATATTTATTTCAATTCTATATCATTTTTGTATATCTTAGAATTGGGCTAATATCCCAACACTGATTGTGGAAGCTGCATTATTTTGAATCTCTTGACATTGTGTTTCATCTGTTACTTCCTCTGCTGAGCAACTACTCAGCTTTACAAGATCTTTTTACATGACTTTACTGACTCAAATAATTGTTCAACAGTTGTTGCCATTTCATGCTTTGCTGTTTACCATTTGATTCCATATATGAATCAAATGATACAAGCCTAAGCAGAAATCTCATCAGAAGTCTCTAGAGTCCTCTCTCAACTGTGGAAACATGTCTGTTTATTCCTGGCTGCTGTTAGGTATTTTCCGTGAAATTCTTTAGAAGGATCATGAGGATCTTTCCTCATATTCAGTGACAGATAAGTATTGTTTTGAGAGAGGCTGTGGTGTGAGATCTTGTCAAATGCAAATCCACAGACTACATCAATTAACTTTCCATTGTCTGCTTGCTTACTGAGTCCTTAAAAAAAGCAATGAAATGATTTCAGTGAGATGTGACTTTTCCCTACAAAAGCTATGATTGGTTTTCCCAATCCAACACATCGTATTTATTTTCTGGGTTTGCTACCTCTGTTCTGTACAAGAGTTTTTAGCAACTTTGCCAGTACTAACATCAGGTGTTCTCTCTACGCCTTGCTGCTAGAGTGTTGGCATTGCATTAACCACCTTTTAAGTCTCTGAACTTGAGACAGTTTTAAGGACAAACTTGCACAGCACCATCAGTAGGTTGGACATTTCATCTTTTGGCTTCCCTAAATCTCGTAAGTGCTGTATGTTCTCTCAACTCTCTACTGCTTCTTTTGTCTTGGTTTTCTGGCCTCTGCTGCTGGTACTTCATGTCAGGGAACTTGTTTCGGGTCCTTATGAAGAGGGGTGCTGATTTGGGAATTGAAGTGATGGGTTTTCTTGGAATCAGTATAAATGCAAACAAACATTCAGTCCTGTGGCTTTAGTATTATCTTAAAAAGGCTTTTTATGTTTGATATCTTTTGGATGTTTTCTGTTCACCTTTTTTCTAGGCCAAACATATTATCCTTTTCTATTTAATCACCATAGATTGTAATTTTAATTTTACTCAATTGGAATTATCCAAAAGCTGTTACTATGGCTAAGAATATTCTTGTATTGCACTGTAGTTAGTTGTAGCTGAGGCTTATGATTGAAGTAGATGGCAGGTGACTGGAAATTGTCAGAGCAGTTTGTGTTTGCTATTTCTATATAAAATAATTTTGGTGTTTAGTCTTTAAATGGAAATAGCAGTTACTAAGGCAACCCACCTTTTTATTTGTAATAGAAGTAAAATCTTTTCCAAAAAAAGAAAGAAAACACAAGAAAAGTGGGGATAAGCCATGTGGGAAATGGCAAGTAGCTTCACCTGCAAAGACTGATTTCAGTCTAGCATCATATCTATCATTTAGATGTGAACAGCATCTGCTATATACCCTTGATCCTATGGTCTTACGAAGCCAGATCTTTGACAGAAAAAGGTGAGGCAAGAACTAATGATGGAGGAATTACTCTCTGCACTGCACAGAAGAGACTAAAGGAAGATGATGTAGTAATATAAATAAAAACAGTGATACACTGCAGCTTATCTTCAACCATCCTCCCTTCCCTTCTCCCCTCTCTCGTTGTCTGTCCCCTCATCGCTTTTCTCACAATTCAGTGCATTTATTGTCAGTGAGAGCAATCTTCTTTCATTACGCTAATCAGCCTGTGATGTTAAAGGTCTCCCTCAAAAGCTGTCTGCAGCAATAACAGCAGTACAGGCTCAAGCAGAGATCAAAAAGTATCTTATTTGTCTGTCTTGTGGTTTTTTAGTTTGGTTTTATTTATTTTTGGATGTGTTTTCATTGTTTATGCAGATTTTTCTAAGCTAGCTGCTGGAGATGCACTTCTCTGTTATTGATAATGAAATTATGTCAAAATAGGTGTGCTATATATTCAGATGAGTTGTACACAAATGTGCAACACCAGTATAAACTTCAGTACTACTCTGTATGTTTGCATATGAAACAAAAGAATTGTTGAAACTTTAGACAGAGCTACAGTTAGATCTGTGAAAAGACTCTGCGTAGTTTAAAGTAGCCAAAACCAAAGTCAGATAAGCATGGTAATCTTAAGTTTCATTAAAGGAAAAGCCAAATGCTGAAATGGTACAATTTCATGCTGCTGGCGGTTTCGTTTTTCTCTCAGTGCAGCCAGCTTCTTTTTACAAGCAGGTCACAGTAGTTAAATCAGGCACATACAGTAAGCAGATTTATGCTGTCTTCAGAACTGTACATGAAAAACTCCTCAGTGCTTCAGGCTAAAGCCTGATTTGCCACATTCTCTTACATGTTAAGCTTTTTTTATTTGGTATTAATGTTTCTTGGCATCTTGCAGTAAGGCCTGGATGGTGCTGCTACAGGGCAGTAATCACTAATGAAAAAATAAAGGTTTTGCCTTTCCCAAGGCTGTGTCCTCACTGTAAATCTGGTTTCCTCACCATCTTACCATGTTTATTTATAAGGTAGTTGTAATTTTCTTTTAAATTGGAAGTATTCCAACACATGTATTTTTGACTGGTACATGGAAAATATATTTTTTTTTTTATTTGCTCTTGTTCAGGTCTTGAGGGTACTAATGTCAACAGTGGTTGTATTGCTCAGTGAGTGGATATGATTGAGTGGATTTTCTCCAAACCTGTATTAGTACATATAAGCTATGTTAAGAATATCAATGCTGTCATTCAGATATAGAGACAAAACAAATTGTGGTTTGCACTAACCACACTCAGTGTTTCTTTTTTTTTTTTCCCCTGAACCTTGTTGCATTTTGTTGTTTCATTTTGGGCCTATCTTTCATCCTGATGCTGATGCTATTTGGGGAAAAATAATGGCAAAACCTGGGCAGAACTGGTAATGAAGGGTGAAGAATCAGGATGTTAGAACTCTTGCCTGATGTGTAGAGCTAGGCTTTGGCAGGCTTATTGACAGATTCATTATCAGCACACTTAAATTGTTTTCAGGTAACTCAAGTTTCTGCTGCTTTGATAGTTTATTTGGTACTTACTTGCTCTTTTTCTTCTCAGTTTATCAACAAAATACAGGTTTTTTTTATTTTGGTTTGGTTTCTTTTGTGGTTTTGTTTGGTTGGTTTAGGGTTTTGTGTTTATTTTGGGGGGTTTGTTTGTTGGGGTTTTTTGGAGGGGGGTTGGGTTTTTGGTTTTTCGTTAATGTGGTTGCAGTAGCAATGTTTTATTGAGGGGTGAGACTAGAAGCTGGCTTTTCATAGCTCTTGGTTTCTGGAGATCAGCTGGAGAGATCTTTTTAAGAGCCATTGTTTTGTTTTACTTGTAGTCCCCACTCTGCACAGCCCCTGCCCCAGCCAGGCTATTAAAAGTTGCTTTTTTGGAAGTGATGTGTGTGTGTGTGTGGTTAACAGTGAATTTTGATGGAGCTTGATTAGTGTTTTCACAGGACTATTTCATAAGTGCTGGCTTGCCTAGTGCTTGAAAATGTGGGAGACTGAGGGTGAGGGATGGAAGATGCTACAGTACTGCCTGGGGAAGTCACTAAGAAAGAAGTGCTTTCCTTTCACCAGTTCTGTGAATTGTTAGGGTTGCAAGGGACCTCTGGAGATTATCTAGTCCAACCCTCCTGCCAAGGCAGGGCCACCTAGAGCAGGTTACACAGGAACGTATCCAGGTGGGGTTTGAACGTCTCCAGAAAGGGAAGACCTCACAACCTACCTGGGCAGCCTGTTCCAGTTCTCTGCCACCGTCAACATAAAAGAGTTCTTCCTCATGTTGAGGTGAAACTTCTTGTCATTTAGCTTATGGCCATTGCTCCTCATGTTGTTTCTGGGCACTACTGAAAAGAGTCTGGCACCATCCTCCTGGCATTCACCTTTGAGATACTTACATGCAATAGTGAGATCCCCTCTCAGTCTTCTCTTCTCTTTAGACTAAACAGGCCCAGCTGCAATCTCTCCTCATAGGAGAGATGCTCCAGAACTTGATCATCCTTGTAGCTCTCCTCTAATTTTGTTTTATGTCACTTAGAGCTCTCCTTTTCACCCATTTCACCTTTCACCATTTCACCTTTCAGGTCTGTGAAAGGAAGGCTAGGATTTTTTAAAGAATGTAGCAGGAGTCTTCTGTGTTTGTGTTTTTGTTTGTTTTGTTTGGTGACTTTTTGTAATCAGTTTGGTGGTTGGTTTTGTTTGGGTTTTGTTGTTGGGTTTTTTTTCCTTTTCTTTGGTTATGTTGGTAGCAGAAACTAAAATCCAGAACAAAAAAAACTGCAAGCCATA
This sequence comes from Myiopsitta monachus, assembly GCA_017639245.1. Taxonomy (NCBI): domain Eukaryota; kingdom Metazoa; phylum Chordata; class Aves; order Psittaciformes; family Psittacidae; genus Myiopsitta; species Myiopsitta monachus. The sequence continues at coordinate 26,881,716 of CM029927.1, forward strand.
ATGTCCATGTCTTGCCAAGGTGGATGGTAAAGTTTCCAAATGCAGTGTTGCTTTTTAGATCGCAAAATGATGACTTATAACTTTGTATCATAGCAACATATCAATTAGTATCTCACAGCTACCTCTTAACCAGAAGTAATCCAAACACGGATAGAAAGAGGTGTCATGTATTACAGATACTTACGCTTTTGTATGGCTCTCTTGTTCGCCTGAGACATAAGGACATAAATTTTTATAATCCTTGACAGTAAGCTGTTTAGAAAAATTGCTAATCTTTTCCAACTCCTTTGCCAGTTGTCAAAACTATCATGATAATAACCTACTGCATTAAAGAAGGTTAATTTTATAGTTAAAATCCCAGGCTAGAACTGAGGAGGGATGTTTCCATTACTTCTGCTGTGGAATGCTCACATGGAATTAGGGTAATCTGCTAAATCTCTTCACCTCATTTTTTTTATCTATAGATGAAAGAAGGGCTGGGTTTTTAGGTTCTCAGAACGTTTGGCTTGTGTCTCAGTGGGGGCATAGGAACAATACTTCAGTGCAAATGAATCATTTCTGTCTTGAAAGAAATGCTGGTTTAAACACTGAATTACTGTTTTTACAGTCCTAATTGGCACCTTCACCTAAGGTAGCAATGCTATATTCACAGAATGTACAGCAGAAAGGGCCCCTATATTGTTTTGTATCATTTCACTGAAGTTTTTTAGTCTTGTCTTGTAATTGCTGTTCTGTGACACTAACTGAATAGTAGATTTCTGATGTTTAAATATTACTACTAATCTGAACCTTTTTTCCCTTTGCTTTCCATAAAAGTATTGAGTGAAACCATCACTGTGGATTATTTGAGGGAATTTTACTAATTAGAATTGCATGAGAATTCAGTCTTCAAAGCTGTCATCTGTCCCATCCCTTTCCCAAGTGCTGGAGGTTTCAGTAGCTTCAGATTTCACAGTTGTCTTAAATATCTGACTTACTCTAGATAGAGATCTTTGGGATAACATTCTGGGGTCAGATTTTGCAGTCCTGCATGTGTCTGGGCAGGTTTTCTGCTTCTACCAGCAGAATTTGGCCCTCATCTAAAGTCTAATCTTTCATGTCCTTCTCATGCAAATGAGTTTGGTTGGCTCCAGTGGATGATCTGATTGTGTGAATGAGTGTGGCAATGCATCTTTAAGCTGCGAGTTCTGAGATAGTGGACTTGGGGTTTCTCTTACATATGTTGGATACGAAGTTTATAGGTGTTGGGGTTCTCACAGAACAGTTTTGGGGAGAAAGTTGGAAGGTTTTGAATGATCAGTAATTGAAAGTATTGAAGCTGTTTGTGTGTTGTGTGAAGGGAGTCACCTATAGCTGTCACCAACATGACAACACAACTAGAGCTGTGTGTATTTGAAAACGCTGTTTAGTTGCTAACAGTGCAATGGTAAAGTATATTTGTGTAGCAAGATCTCCGCTCCTCAGTTATTGAGGATGCCAGTAGATTTTGGGTGTAAATGAGGGACTTGGGAAAGAATGCCGTGCAATGCATCCTTCTCCTCAAACTGGAGCAGTGGAAATTGGTGTAGAAGAGCAACATGACACAAAATACTTGATTTTGTTTGTGCAAATGAGAAGGTCTTTGTGATGCAAAACAGCATCCTGAAAAGGCAAATGTGCTTTTTTGGTTGTAAATATCCCAGCTAAATATTGCAGTAATTGCAAGCAGAGCTTGGCATTTTTCCTCTCTATTCTTTTCATCGTTGTATTTTAACAAGTTCTCATGAGACTATTAAAACATCTTCGTTTTTGGAACATGTGGCCTAGTGGGGATAGCTCTGTCTACAGATGCAGTGGGTTGGCAGCTCGATTTTGCATGTCTTTTCATTTCCCTTCAGATCCTGTGACCCAGCGTAACCTTTGGTCTCCCTCTGAAGGCTGGGTTGAAGGAAGTATGAGCAGGTGACTGATGATCACTGTCAATACAGCCTGCAGACAATATGGGAATTACTTTAGCAGTCTCCTACTCCCTTGTGCTCCCCCCATCCTCTCTTAAATCAACAAATGCAAATAGCAGCCTCTTCATTTGCTGCTATCTCTGGGAGGCTGCCCAGGCAGCATGGGCTTTGTTGCAGTCCTGCCTATTGAAAAAAGCAGCTTCAGCCCTAGGCAGAAGGAAGAATATCAAATGGGACCTGATTCCCCCTCTTAATGGTTAATGCTGCTAATATTTGGTCCTCTGGAGTATACAGGTAGGAAGATACTGAGATAAGGGTACTTGATGTGTGTAGTTCAAGAGGGCAGCCTGAAGTGGTTGGAGCTGTTTGCATTGTTACTCTTTGTCCTGTAAATGCCCTTCTGGAAGGGAATAGGGATTACCCAGTGTCCCAAAACTCATACCTGTGCTCCTAGAACCTGTTGAGGTTGCGATTAGCTGTGTATTTAACTTTAGCTCTGTCTTTACTGTGTGAGAATAGAAATGCATTTGTTAGATTTCAGCATAGGCAGGGGCACAGAGAATTTGTGAACATTTCTTTTGGAGGTCGTGGTTGTTTTGCTAAATGCATAGCTGTGTGGCACAAATAAAAGTAGCTGCATTTTACATTAGTGGAAGCATTATACAGGACGCAGTATGTAGTACTGAATTGTACAGCATTCAGTTGATCTTGTTTTGCTTTCCAAACGTATGGCTTAATGCGAGTTGTCATTTAGAAATTCAGAGATCTCAGAGTAATGTTATGCTAGCATTTGGTTAAAATTCTGTTCATCTTACTTTAAGCTGGCATTGCATATGAGAGCAAATTTTGGCATACATAAATAAAATGAAAGTGATCACTTTGCGCATCCAGGAGGTGGTCCTTCTCAGATACCTAGGGATATCATGTCTGTATTTGATGTATTAGGATTGCAGGCGGTTATAATGAAGAGATTTTTTTCTGAACTGCCATCAGAAATATTAGATTGGTAACGGAATCAAATAGCATTGCATATGAATGCTCCTACAGCTTTTAAAATGTGGCAGTAGAACTTGTATTTTGTACGAAGTCTGTTTGCAGTATGTATTTCATCCTACTGTGACATTCTCTGTTGCAAATACTTAATAACAGTGAACTCCTGAATAAAAACTCAAAGTCAAAGTAACAGTTGTAAAGCTGGCTGCTGGTCTGTTCAGGTGAATATCACTCATAGAGGTAGACTTTAAAACTGTTACTCTATCTGGAACTATGTTCTTTTCTCAAGATCTCATTTTAAATGTATCTTTGAGTTTTATTTCATGTTTTATTTGCCTACCAGAAGGCCTCAACATACTAGTATTTTAGGAGAAGAAATATTCCAAATTCACAAAAATCCTGAAAATTAATTCTTGGCAGCCCCCTCTGCTTCGCTTTCAGTCTGCAGTAGTGCTTTCGATCAGTTGCTGGTGAATGATACAGTCAAAGCCCACTTGAGCCCTCACTTGCCACACTTCTAAGTTGTGTCACACTAAGTTCTAGTATCTAGGGTTAGGGGGAATCATGGGAGTTTCATCATCAGGGAGATACAAAAGTCTGTAGTGGGGGCAGTGTGATATTAGAAAGCCATCTGATTATAGTCTAAAGGTTTCAAATTTTCTCAACTCTGCTGTGTGATCTTCTCCTATAGCTCTCACAAGGATGGTTTGCTGTCACAACATCTCCCATTTTCGTTTTCAGCTTACCTCTTCCTCAATTGATCTGTCTGCTTGCCAGCAATCAGATCAACAAAACAGAATATTTGTTGTATTTTTGGACTTAGTAATTGTGTTTTGTTGGCTGCAGGTGCTGCTGTAGCATGGTGTGGTACATCTCTGCATTGAGGATATGTCCTTATATCTGTGGGTTCTGTCTGACATCCTTCTGGTGTTTTAATCTCTCCATTGTGAAGGGAATTATTAAAACAAAATCATGATTATTACTTCAGAGAATAGTGTGCTGCATGGAAAACATTCCTAACTAGGAAGTTCTATCCAATGAATTCTGATTATGTCTTGCAGCTTTATACCAGGTTATAATACAGTCACATCATATACATATTAGATCAATTTTGTATTGGGATAGGAGATTCAACAGAGAACTGGTTCAGTGTTAAGACTGAATTAAAATGATACTTTGTGTTTGATTTTTGGAAGTCCTTCTTCCAAATAAAATTTTAAGTCTGAATAGCTCCAGGTAGAAAAATCTGGGTATAGTTATGTGAATTTAAATTTCTAAATGGGCGTCTTAGTTAAATACTCATTCATGATACATTTGCTATCATTAGTGTCTCCTCATTAGTGGGATGATTTTCTTTGCTTTTTTTTAGCTTCCTAGAAGTAGTTGGCGTGTCTTGTAATTGTGGAAACTGCTCTTAGAAAATGGGTGTATTATGAGCTCTATAATTTCTGAAGTATTTTGAAGGCCTTCTTGATGAATGGCACGTTATAAATATGATTGTTAAATTATAGGAAGGATTTATAAGGTGAGTGGATTAATATTTTTTTTTATTTGTTTGAATGTTATCTTAGGAAGGTCCTTCTAAAAGAACGGATATGAAGAGTTCTGTCTTTGGCTTTAATAAAGTTCTGTAGTTACATGCCAACCACTTAAGTTCAAAATATCCAAGTATATTTATTTTACACTGTAAATTGTGCACTACTTTTTCTTCTTTTTTTTTAAGCCTTTGTTAGCAAAGTTTCTTTCCACCATTCATTTTGAGGTTTCCCCCCCCCCCTTTTGTTTTTGTTTTTCCTCAGTTTCCATTACAAAGAGCAGTGCAAAAATCCAGTCTTCCCCTTCCAAAGTGACCCGGCGTTCAATGCAGTCTCCACAGAAATCTGCTCCAGTACCAGCGCAACGGGGCAGGAAGCCAGGTCGGGGCAAACCCCCTGGACAGTCTGCAGTTCCCAAGAAGGGCAGGTCTCCTAAAAATATTCCCCTGACAAAAAGCATCTCTCATACTGAAAATCTTAAAACAAGGAAAAAAAGTTTAAAACCTGGAAAAAAGGTTAGTCCTTATCTACTACTTTACTTTTTACTGAAAAATTTTGTAGTGAGATTTTTTTTTTTTGGTATCGTTTAATTTTCTATCTTCTCTTCAGCCTTCAGGGCTTTACTGTTTTCAGCAACTGATTACAAGAAAAGTCTAGAATAGCTATCCTGGAATATGTCAGTATAAACTTCTATGGATTATTTCATTCCAGAGCAAGATTACTGATTTGTTTATGGGTGAGTTGCTGAGTGTTGAATGTTCTGGAATAGCCATTTCCAGTAAAATTGCATGAGCCAGGAGAGCCTTCAGGCTTTTTAGTCTGGGTTATTTGGGTACTGAATCATATATATAGTTTGAATATTTTTTTGTTTGTTTGTTTGTTTCATGTTTGGAAACAAAGGATTAAGAACAGTGAGGAATTTGTTGCAGAATTTAGGCATTTTAAACATGCAGCTGAATTTGCCAACTGAATCTCTAATTGTGACGTTACTAGCATGAAGCAAGAAGCTTCTTTCCAGGTAATGCATTTCTCCAGGTGTGGGCCTAATTCTGCCCTGGTCTGAAAGACAAGATGACTTTGTGCATTTCTCCCTGCCAAGCTGCATCAGATCTAGAGTGCTGGCAGCTGCAGCTTCGGCTCCTCTGGAGTTGTTTGATAAGGTACAAATGAGCCACTGCTGTAAGCCCCCCTTCCCAATCCCATGTGACACTAAAGCTGGTGGCTGTATAATCCCAGAGTGAGCTACTTGAGGGAGTTAAACTGGTAGACAACTGACACAGTATCCATACCTCTTATTATCTTCTTTGCCTGCTCCACGCCAAAAAAGCACAAAAGCTACATCCTGCAGCAAGGAAGGATAGGATCACAGCAGGGCAGATTTAGGGCAGTTTGAATTGCTGTGGAAGTACAGTCTTTTTTCTGGGGCTTCTCATCCACTGCAGGCTACCAAAGAGGAATAACAATCCTGCAGTGTCCTTCCCTGAATGATTTGTGTCTGTCCTTATGGTCCTCCCTTCCTTTGCATTAGCACCAATGGGGCATGGAGGGCATTGTGTTTTCTGAGTTTGGTTTGGTTTGGTTTGGTTTTTTTCCTCCCTCCCTGTCTCAAATTTCAAAAAGTTATATTTTGGAAGTTTTTCGTATGGGATCTATTGCTAGTTACGTGTGGAAAGGGGTAGATTAGTGGCACTCTTTTAATAGGGCATTATTACGGCATACCCAGCAGGCTGTAGCACAAAACTGGGAGCAGGCACTTTGTTGAAATGATGACCACAAAGTAAGAAATGGTTCTGGGGACCAGAAATTGAAAGCCAAGTGCTGTCTCTGCTGCCTGCCGCTTCCAGTCAGACATCCACATTGGTAGGCTACTGGTGCAAATAGTCTCCAGCTCTCTTGCTTGGTGTGTATCAAAGTGCAGAGAGACACGAATTAAAGAGGAGAAAGGTGCTCCCATCCAGACTCAGCAGATGAATGGGGTGTTCTCCAGAAATCAGGGTGAGGCTTTAAAGGAGAACACAGGACATTGTATTTTGAGGATGTACTCCGGTATGGTAGGACACATTTTCATGTAAGTGTTTTGTCCTCTGTGTCTCTTGAAAGAGAAATTGAGAGGCTTTGTGTACCATTTGAAAGAACAGTTAGAGGTATCTCACCCTTAGAAGAGGCTTCTGGTCTCTTAATGCTGGGTGTCTGGAAGTGTCTGCTTGCAGCACTGCATTTGGCATCTGGTCTGTGTGAGGTACTTGAGGGGATTTGCCTAAGGAATGAGGGTTACTGCTGACACTCTCTGATCTTGAGGCAGTGAATCTGATGTACCTGTATGCACACAGGATGTCCTCTGTGGGACAAGGCAAACAAGAGTTAGGTTTTGCAGAATCTAAGTTTGATATATCTAACTTGGGAGTTTTATTCCATTGACTTTTGCAATAAAAGCTTTAAAAATCAGCTCTTGTTGGGAATCCATGGATGGTTGTTAGTGCTTTGGTATGTGGTTAAATTGCTGAGATATTATACATACGTGCAAAATCTTTGGACTGTTACACCTGTTTGCATAAGAGGGGAGATGGAGCTTTGTGGGAGTTGTGCACAAAAGTGAGTGTCAGATGGAATGCCATGCAACCTGTTGTCCAGAGAAGCTGTGGCTGACCCTCCCTGGCAGCGTTCAAGGCCAGGTTGGATGCGGCTTTGAGCAACCTGATCTAGTGGAAGGTGTCCCTGCCTATGGCAGGAGGGTTGGAATTAGGTGATCTTTAGGGTCCCTTCCAACCCAAACCATTCTATGATTCTGTGATAAATACTATGGAAGTGGTATATGTGTAGAAATTTGAAAGTGCTTTTTTCCCTCCAAGACTGATGAAAACCCCCCCTCCAGCTTTCACGCTAAGTAATTGTGCTTCCGAGTGTTAGCTGGCTATGTGGTAGTTAAAAAAATGTGTATTTAGGGAGATTGGTCCATACCTGATACTCTGTAGAGCTGACTTTCCTTGTCCTGCGTTTGTTATGCTGCAATGTTTATCATTGTGCAGGTATTAGTTTTTGTTATGCAGCTAGGAATATTGAGCTGTTGAGTCATCTTTCTCCTTCACTTAAAGTTTTCTAAGCTTCTCTGTCAGTGTGAGTTGCATGACAGGTTTTGTTTTCCGTTTGTCTCCCCCTGATTGCACTGTATGTTTTTATTCTGTCATAATGAAGAAGAAATCTCTTTACATCTCTTTCACTATTTTTAAAAGTACACTTTGCATTAACAACACAGAGAATTCCTTCCAGAATTTCTTGAGCAAGTGCTTTGGTCTGAGTGTGGATCATAGCCCTAAATTCAGTCCCACAAGAGGAGAGTTTGTAAGCATGAAGGGGAAACCTGTGAAGTTGGCCATGTGGTGCCAGGCTGCGAGCAGTGCTCTTTGCAGGCAAACGGAGCTGGTATGCCCTCCTAGCTGGCAGGGGCCAGCCGTCAACACCCTGACCAAGCAAATGTGCTGAGACCTGCTGAGAAATGCAGCCTGCCTAGTCAAACAACATGGCTTTGGGGTCGCAGTTTGCTGCTCGTCTGTTTGGGGTTGCAAAATGGGAACCTCCGCTGAGCAAGCATAAGGTGCTGTATTTCCAAACTGCGTGCTCTTCTTCTGTAGGAGGAGGTAGGAAATGGCTGTCTAGCCTCACCACCCTCATGTGTTAGTGTGGAGGGCAGCTAGTTCCTCTGTCAATTCAGTGTTTGTATTTTGTTGTCACGCTTACATTTCTTCCATTTCTTCCACTTCCCCTCAACTCAACCGCCCATATTTTGCAGCATGGTGACAGACAACTGCCCCCCAGCCAAAACTTCCCTGCTTTAGAGGGGCTTTCAGGAACGTCTGACTTCAGATCAAAAGCTCAGTCTTCCCAACTGCATTTAGGCTCTCAGTATTAAGGATGGAGAGAAACCCTTCTTAACCCAATGTTAAGATACATAGTCAATTCCCAATGAATAATACATCGCTGCTTAGTTCAGTGTCTGACCTGAGCCACCTCATCTAATTCACAGTGCAATGCCAAGCCTTGGGAGTTATGGCGATTCCACCCAGTGCCATATTGTCAAGTAGCTTCTCCGGCCAAACCTGTCTTCACTGGACCGTAAGAAGGGGCACAGAAATTTTCTTTAAACTTCCCTGGATTCCAGAAGAAAGCTAATTTATTCTTTTTAAGTGTTTTTTTTTTAGGTGTTATGAAGAAGTTAGGCACTGCTGCTTTTAGGAAGGTGTAAATTTTGTTTGCTTTCTCCATGACGTTTAACATACTATTTGGAAAATATGCTACTTCTAAAAGTGTAAAAGATGACTACTGCTAAATGGAAGAGGGCTTAGCCTTCCTTAGCAACTTGACTGACTTTTCACTCCACTGTAGATTAATTTTACCAGTAAACCCTTAGCACATGAGTAGCAAAGTTTCTATGGTCTTCAGCAGTGTCAAGACCTTGGGTAATCTCTTAGATTCCTTTTTCTTTTTTTTTTTTTTTTTTTTTTTTGGGTAGATAAGAGAATGAGAACATAATCTGTTCCCATGCAAGAATAAATGGTGAAGGGTGAGGTGATGAACTTCTTTCTAATTCATTTTTCCTTCTATTTCCATATATAGCACCTTAAAACACATTAGAAACACCTTCCTTGTGCATGTGTCGTTTCTAAACCCCAGTCCAAACCATGTTACAATAAAATTCTTCCCTCCTCAGGTGAAAAATTATGCACTGACCAATTTCTAAATCTCTGTGCTGCGAACTCTGGTTGTTGCATGATAAGTTGCAAATAAGTTTATTTTGGGAAAGAAAAAGATTTTTGGAACCCACTCGACTTGATTGTAACTACTGGTTTATTTGATATCTTGTGTAAAGCACCAGTTCCTAGAAGTGATTGCTTGAAAATTTCGGCCCCTTTGAAACAAGCTGAGGGAAAATCTAAGTACATGGTAAAGTTTACACCTAAGTGTGGCTCAAGTTTTGCATGGGAATATACATGCAGTCCAGCTAACTGCTTTGAGCTGTGATAAACCCAGATGATTGGAAGGGTATGGACAGGAAAATAATCCAAAACACCTCTTTGGTGCTTCGTAAGATTTAGAATAGTCATGAATTAGTATATAAAGCTCATTCTTTTCCCACTTTTCAGATATGGGTTCCTTTTTAAGTAATTTGTCTTCTGTTGTCTTACTTAAGTAGCTGTAAATGCAAACTGACACTTTCTGGTCTTCCTTTCCTGGACTTTTATCTGCTGTGTGTAGTATTTCTGTAATAGTGAACCACACGCATTCAGGAAGATGATAAGTGATAGCAGAAAGGTTTTGCAGACTCCTTAAGATGCATTCAACGTTTTGATTTTGGGTTGTTTTTGTTGCTTTTTTTTTTCCCTCTAAACAGAAAAAAATCTTGCCAGAACAACTGACTCCTGCATCTCCTTCTCCTCATTCTTCTCCTGAGAGGGATGGTGGCACTACACAGATACTTAAAGATGGAGTTAGTTTGTCTGGTGCAACTGCAGCAGTTATATCCACAGGTAAAAGACAAAGGAAAAAGCATTATGATATTTTTAGTGTTAAATGGCATCCATTTCAAGCAAGTGAATGTGCTGCAAAGTTCTTATAAATCACTATCTAGCTACCTTATTTTTTAAAGATATTTGTAGGTGCCAGTATTACTTAGCAGAACTACTATTTTGATGCCTCTGTTATAGCAGGAAGTACTGGAGCACAGGGAAGCACAGGGACTTACGGTGGGTCTGCTAGACCTGGCAGTTTGTTCCTGCCTGAAGAAGGAAACTACAGTTCTGTCTGTCCCACTTCTTAATATATGAAATGGGAATAGATGTAGCTAAAACCCCATATGATATTCTGATATCATGCAGGCTGTAGTGTAATATAACAAAATGGAGATTTTTATCTCTGTATATCCTTACCTTAAAAGAAAAAATCAAGACTGTTTAAACCAAGTAAAGGCAATCAGAGGAAATACATTCCTCTTTCCTCTTATGTTTGCTTGTTTTTGAAAGATAATGAAATGTGTCTTGAAAAGGGTCGGTGAAAGAGAAATAATCTAGCAAATGAACTTAATAATTTAGTAACTTGTAACCCTGTAGTGAAACAATTTATATGTTGTTAACTGAAATCTCATAACTTTATAAAACCTCTGTAAATTATGATAATTTTGTTGGGGGTGCTTTTTTTGCATTTAAAAACTGTTTTTACAAGCTCTTCTCACTCCTGACTTCAGTCATAGATGAGCGAAAAATATGTATGCGTTTCCTAAGAATATAAACCTTTCAGGAGGCAGATGTTGTTGAGCCTAGGCAGAAAATGCATAGAAACTATTTGTGCTGATTTGTATCTTTGGTTATTTGTACACATAGGCTTCCTCCCATTTGCAGACGTCAGAGAGTGAGCAGATAGATGTGAAGGCATAAGATTGTTAAAACACAGAAGTATTTCATTTTTAAAAATCCAGGGTTTTAAGTAAGCCCATGTAATACTACAGTATAGAAAATATGGTAGTCCCTTTTTCTGCCTTGCAATCCCTTTTGAGAGTTTTGCATAGTCTCTATAAAACTAATTTCAGGATTCCTGTTTGATTGGTTTGTGCTGAGGTTTAAACAACCTTACAGTATTTCTAGAAAAGTGCTTGTTTAGTGGAGAAGACCAAGTTGCAGCGTGGAAATCATACATGGGTGCTTCAGCGCTTCTTAAGGTATGGACTTTCACTAACCATTATACATGCACACAGGACAATAGAACATGCACAGGTTAGTGCTACATGGGTGCTTCAGGATGAGCATCAGTGGTAGATATATACCATAGGGTTGCAGCTTCTCAAACAGGAGAAAAACCAGAGCAGTAACTTGGTAAGGCAACCTTTTTAGAATCACATCTTGTTAATTTAGAGTACCTGCCAGTAATTCTTACTTTATCTAAACTAGTATATGAACAGGGATTAGTCAAAACAAAAGATAAGCACAGTTTATGACATCTTTGTTACATTAGTGGGGTAGAAAAGGGCTTTAAAGAGCAGAGTGGTTTAGAACTCAAACAGGAGAACCTTGGTAGAAGACAGAGCACTTTTTGCATGCTCTGGAAGTATGTATGCATGTTCAACTTCTTGAGTTGTCCAATACATCTTTTCCTCAAGGTTAAAACTAAAAAGATGGTCCCTTGGCAATAAATATGTCTTGTTATTTTTCAGTGTGTGTTTATGTCAACAAGCATGGAAATTCTGGGCCTCACCTGGATCAGAAGAAGGTTCAGCAGCTTCCAGATCACTTTGGACCAGGTCCTGTCAATGTGGTACTTCAGCAGGCGGTACAGGCTTGCGTGGATTGTGCCTATCAATCCAAAACAGTCTTTGGATTTCTGAAATCTGGCCATCACGGAGGAGAAATGATAACTGGTATGTGAAGATGCTTTGTTTCTTGTGTTTCTTCAGGTGGTTGCGAACTTGAGATAGGGCAGAACAACTGAAGTGGCTGCAATGAGTTTATATCACTTCTGTAACTGTTTAAGAACAGCCAAGAACATACACTTGTGAACTTCTTTACTAAGAGAGTATTGGTGTTGTGTGATTTATCTTACCCTGGGACCAGGATGATTTCAACAATTCTTTAAATTAGAATTTAGTAATAGGAGTGTTAAGTTACTTATGATGATGCACACAGTTACCTATGCAATTACATATATGATATACACAGTGCACTTAGATTCTTGTACCAAGTAGAGCTTGTGCACCTCGTTTAGCAGCTGTAGCCAAGCATATGTCAAGTAAACTGAGTGAAATAATCAGCTTTATTAATTCAAGTCATTCGCATAATCTTACCCATGCATAGTGTTTGTGTTCTTAATGCCTTAACCAAGTGGGTGACAGGTTTCAAACTAATCTGTTTAGCTTCCAGGCAAGTGATTCTGCATGTTAAAGTTGCTGCTTCTTCCCTTCCTCCATACCCCAGAATTGCATCAGTATTTTGGGTCACTGATCATCCACCTGTGTCCGCTATTATGGAATAGATTTATTTCTATTACATATTAGTGGCAGGTCTACAGATAAATTATTTATACATCTCAAACTGAATAGCTGCTTCTTCACATTTTTCTTTTAGGCTAGGAAATATTTTGTATAGCAGTTGGCACATCAACTCATAATTCCCTTACTGGTGATAAAAAGACTTTGTGTTACTTTTAATCTCCTTATATTAACACCAGATGTGAAACATGATTAGTAGAGTACAAGTTCGATTACTCAGAAAGGTGTTGCTGTCTAACAATATTTAAAAAGCAGCATCCTGACCCACATGCAGCAGGACTACAGCAAGCCTTGCATATATGTCCCCAAGAGTTTGTTCACAAAATGGATGCAGCTTCTCTACTGTGTGGTAAAGGTTTAATGGCATTGCATATGTTTGGTTTTGAAACCCATATTGCTTTATTTTTTCAAGATACATGAAAGTTCCTTGCTGTGCCAAATTCAGAGAAGTCATTTTTCTAGAACAAAATGCTCAGAGCTGTGCGTTTCCTGTACTGTTTATTTATCATGAAGGACTAAATTGTAGGTCAGTGGCATATCTGGTCTGTGACTGAGTAGCTGAAAATAATTCTTTCACAGAGGAGAGAGAAATTTCAGAATCTTAATGCAGTTGTAGTTTGCTTACGTTCAAAAATTCTGTGTGAAAGGGAATTACTGTTCTGCACCTGGCTTCACCCAAAGGCCCTGATTCAGAGCAACTGGCTCTGTAGGCCTGGAGTTGAGAAACTTAGTGCTGTGGACTGCTTCTGAAGCAGAGTCCTGGTCCAGATGGTAGTGAGGCACAGGACTCCACTGGGTTTCCAGTATTCTTAAGTTCCTGCCTTTTCATCAGCTTGTCAAACAGGTTGCTGGGAAGCAGGTGAGCAAATGCTCCCTGTCATTTTATCAAAAATTTGTGTGTTTTATTTTGAGAAGCATAAACTGTGACTTACATTAATGTAGTGCATTACAACCAGCTTTGCATGTGAATGGTAAGGAAGGAAAGGAAAGCTTCAATAGAATAAAAAGAGAAATTACAGAATGAAATTGGAAGAGTGTTTTCTTGTGGAGCTTTTGTTTGCAAGTGGTTTTGAAGTGTGATTTGTGCAGGTTTTTTTTAGACTGGCAAGAAAAAAATTGTTGCAACAGAGAATAAGCAAAGAAATCTAAATCTTTTGTGGACTGATGCTTTCATGATGAGTATTATACCTGCAGTGGGAGGAAACTGTATGCTGGTGAAGACATGTACAAAATAATCTTGCTAGAATACATGTCAATAATTAGCGGGTTCTTTTGGTTCAGCTGCCAAAGAAACTAATTGTTTTGAATAGAATTGAATTTAGGATTTTTCCATCTTTTCTTACGCAAACAAAAGCACAAACAATTTTGGTTTTTGCTTGATGCATAAGGTTTCAATTCAGGCAAATATAACTGAAAGGAAATTGAAGGCTTGATTTGCAAGCCCACTAATGGTGGTGGTGTCAGCCCCTTTTTTTCTCCTTGTAGTGCAGAGACTATGGCGTTTGGTGGGATGGAATAGACTGAGGCTCAGATAAATCTTCTCAAGCAGAGCATTAAAATCAGACTCTTGGGTGAGTTTCTTCACTGTCAGACACACACGTTTCTCTGATAGTTTAGCTCTCAGCCTTTCTCCTGTCTTGAACCTGGTATTTAAAACATACTTAAGCAATGGAAGGTGAAGAAATAAGAAGACTCTTCATCCTGGGGGCTGGGATTGTACATGCGAGGTCCATTCCCTGTTTACTTGTCATTGAAGGCTGAGGTTATGGCACCTCTGAAGTACTCCTTTTAATTTTTTCCCTTAGCATTTGTCTGGGGTGTAAGAGGCTTATGTTGTCCCCAGGCAGAGAAGATGGTTGAGCATATGGATCTGGATCCCACACCCTTGGCTGGAGTTCATATGGTTGCACCTAGGCATTCAGAGTACAAGGGAGCTGTGTTTGCACTGAATCTTTATTTGTGGATTTTTCCCATGGTATGCCTTGCTGGGGCAGTCTCATTGCCTCAGCTGTTCCTTGCTTTACCCTCCTGTCAACTCTAAGATAATATTTTTCTTTTCAGTGCTTCTTTTCAAAATGAGAAATTAAGGCATGGAGAATAAGTGATTTCCCCAAGGTCATATAAGAAGATCCATAAAGCTATTATAAAGCATTTTAAATTTTTGCTGTAGCTGCTTACTACCTTGCAGTAAATTTGTCAGGAGATCAGGCTGTGCTAGGTCTCACAGCCCATTTGCTCTCCAGAACTGGTTGAGTTCCAAGCAAAAATTTGCCTTTAGAGACCCCTTCCCCAAACAGGAGGTAGTGGGCCTTGTATCTGAGCCACATGTGGGACTGTGAATCGTTAGTATTTCATTTGAACATTGGAGCCTGGAAAAACCGAATGGGCCATGGAAACACATTGGTCTGGGATTTGTCCCTGTAGTATTGACTCTTAAACTTTAAGCACTTGCAGCGGGTCAGTCTGTCGTGAATGCAGATGAGAGAGGTACCATGTTGTTGTTGATGGTAGCTGGTTAACTTTCATTAACTCTAATCAGAAGCTTCCTTACATCTGTGGTGTAAGTAATTGACACTTCTGATTTCATAAGGAAGCCTAAAATATGCTAAACTTCAGCATTTTCTTCAGTTTTTCTTCAGTTTTGTGTATATTATCTGTCTCTTTTGTAACACAATATGGAAGTGTTCTGGATTTTTTTGTGTTTCTTTTTCTCCTTTTTTTTTTTTTTTTTTTTTTTTTAAATGCATCTGCTACCAACAAGATGTGATCCTTTAAAGCTCTGCTTATCATTTGGAAACTTACATTAACAACGGAAAGCTGCATGACAAGCTGAAAACCAAGAAGACAAATTGATGCATAAACCTGGTGTTTATGCCACTTCTTTCTAGCCCTGAGCTTAAGTAACAAGTTTGTTCCTGCTTTGCTCTAATGTCTTTCTAACTAAAACTTTCAGCTAATGTAATTAATGAAATTAATGTAACTATTTGTCCATATATTGGTAGTAGTGAGTCTTTCAAAATCTTACTAACCTTCACCAAAAACAAAAAAAAAAGGAAAATGTGAGGTCAACAAGCAAAGGACATATGCACATATCCAGGCTCTTTGTAATCACTCACTTTAAAAGACACAAGATCCATTTGTGGCTGTTGTGGTATCTCTGCCACCCAGCTCCTGTTGAAATAAATGGGAGCTTGACCACTGTAGTGTTGACAGGAAGGATAGATTTCTGTAGTGATAAAGTACCAAATGGCAAAACAGTTTCTGTAGTCAGAATTTCAATGGTAATGGATTCCAGCATGTCACCGCAAGGATGCTCAGTTCAGTTGGAAACTGAGGAAAAAAAAAAAAAAAATCTAAAAAGTTGTTTACTTCCTTCCTCCACCCCCCTTTTTTTGTATTACTTTTTTAGCAAGTACTGCAAAGTGTCTTTTTGGTGTTATCTCTTGCAAGTAGGTGGTAGAGAACTTGCTGTTTTATAAGCAACCTACAGAAATTGCTCGTAAGGTTTTGGTGATGAGGGAATAGTTGCAAATTTTGTTATGCTGGTGTGTGAATCCAAAATTATTTTATTAAAATAAGTTCCCATAGAGCAAATTCTAAATGGCATGGATCCAGTGGAAGGTAAAATCTGTTCTTTGGATGTAAATTTGTTAAACTAACAGAATGATTGCTTACTCCTCTCATGTCTTGTGTGGTTTAAATCAAATCTGGATGTCTTCTCCTTTAAGTTAATAATGGTATTTTACCATACTTCATGATGTTTGGGGGGTGTTTAACATCATCTTCTTATTCACAGCTTCCTTTGATGGGGAAAAGCACGCCATCAATCTTCCTTCTGTAAACAGCGCATCGTTTGTCCTGCGCTTCTTGGAGAAACTTTGCCACAGCCTGCAGTGTGATAATCTCTTTAGTAGCCAGCCCTTCAGCCCTTACATGGGATGTGCACATAGTCCTATGGAGTATGATAGGAACAAACCAGGTACTGTTAAAACAACTGTTATTTTCAAGTCCTGATATTTTTGAGAGGTTTGGCAACTTCATTACATGTAACTTTTTAATCTTTCTGTGACGTGAGTTGATTGAAATGAATATGCTTCAGTTCTTAGTGAATTGGTTCCAGTGTCGTAGTGCTTTTACAGGATGGGATAGCTCATACCACATGTGCAAAAATCATTTTGTTCAGCAAACCCCTCCTTGTAGCCAAGCCAGGAAACATGTATTGTATCACTGTGATACTACTAAAAAGACAAGCTCAAAACTTCACATTTCATTTGTTAAATTTATGTTCAGATCATAAAATAAACTTACAAAAAGATATTTACTGCCTTATGAGAAGGACCTTCCCCTGAAAGAGTATTCAGTCTGGCTCTTCCCACACCAAAAAAAAAAGACCTTTCTTCCCTCTTCATTCACCTTACTCAGTGGTGACTCCAAACTTTTTACGTTCTACTGTGTACAGTCCAGTGTTCTAGTAGAAAAGGTGGGGTTTTTTAGGTGGCTGCTTTTGATACTTCATATGAGGCCAATAACTGACTGCTGCACCAGGAGCATAGAGTGAGGACAAAATGAAATGGCCTGTGCAAGATCTCCCATCAGGTGGTTTGCCAGGCCTTGTATTGCAAGCTCCAGCCTGAGGGTTACCAGGAGCCATAACTAAGAAAACCTTAATATCAAGGCAATTCCAGAAGACTCATATTGGGTGTGAAGCTTCCTCACAGCTTTCTGATAGCTCAGTCTGCCTTCTGGGTGCTACTGTAGAATTCCCCACCGCTCCCTTTTCAACAGGGAAATTATGTTTCTAATTCTGTCATATGAAGTTCATTAGTTTTACTTTTTTATTTTTTATTATTTTAGAAAAGTAGCCAGGGTCAAGGTAATTTGGGTGATGACAGTACAGACTAAGCTGTATTTCTGCTTTGGAAGTTTGTATCAAAATGACTTGAGTCTGTATGATCCAAGAAGCTGAACTGTAATGTGATGAGTGGCTGATGTGTGTCTTTGCCTTTGTCCCCTGACTTTCTCCATGAGCAGCTTTATGCTAGAACAATAGCTGGTGACTTTCCTCTTCACAGCAAAAGAAGAAATGCCTGAAAACAGGATTGCTAAACGATACTCACAGGACTCTCCACCATATACTTCTCCTCTTTCCCCTAAGCTTCCCAGAAATGATGCTCATCCATCTGAAGGTAATTACATTATGTTGGGATTATATATGAGGATTATTTATGGTTTCAGTATTTCCAATCAAAGAGGACCAAGTACAACATATGTGTCTGGTTTGTCTCTAGTCTTTGATAGGTCAGGGTGAAAGTATGTTAATTATTGATCACTGGCACAGATTTTGCACTTAGGGAAGATCTAATGCAAGTTCCAGCAGTCCTTCTCCTAAACCTGCTAGTCTTTTTTTTGTGAAGGGGCTCAGCCTGCTAGGTGACAGATGAAGCCTCCTGCTTCATATATGACAATTTACCAGAAAACCAATTGCACCAAAATGGGTTAGGAGATAAAATGGAAGCAACTCTTAATAACTCTAGTTTGGGGCCATTAAGTGAGTAAGGGTGTAGCTTGATGATACAATTCAGCTGAGTTTATGGCTAGCTGCCAGTGAAAAGTTGTTCTGCTTCAGCTTACCTTGCCTCTTTGTCTCTGCAGTGGGTACCAGGCCCCCTGGCTGAGTGGTGAGCTGAATCAGTGAGCAGAATCACAGAAAACATTTTCGTAGAATCATAGAATCGTTAGGGTTGGAAAGGACCTTACGATCATCCAGTTCCAGCCCCCCTGCCAGGGGCGGGGACACCTCCCACTACACCACACCACTCAAGGCTCTGTCCAACCCAGCCTTGAACAGCACCAGGGATGGAGCATTCACAGCTTCCCTGGCCAGCCCATTCCAGTGCCCTCCACCACCCTCACAGGAAAGAACATCCTCCTTATGTCCAATCTAAGCTTCCCCTGTTTGAGTTTTAACCTTTTACCCCTTGTCCTATCACTTCAGCCCATAATGAAGAGACCCTCCCCAGCATCCGTATAGGCCCCCTTCAGATATTGGAAGGCTGCTATGAGGTCTCCACGCAGCCTTCTCTTCTCCAGGCTGAACAGCCCCAACTTTCTCAGCCAAACTTCATACGGGAGGTGCTCCAGACCCCTGATCGTCCTCCTGGCCCTCCTCTGGGCTCGTTCCAACAGTTCCATGTCCTTTTTATGTTGAGGACACCAGAACTGCACAAAATACTCCAAGTGAGGTCTCATGAGAGCAGAGTAGAGGGGCAGGATCACCTCCCTCGACCTGCTGGTCACACTCCTTTTGATGCAGCCCAGGATACGGTTGGCTTTCTGGGCTGCAAGCGCACACTGAAGCCAGATCATGTTCATTTTCTCATCAGCCAACACCCCCAAGTCCTTCTCTTCAGGGCTGCTCTGAATCTCTTCTCAGGACAACCTGTAGCTGTGCCTGGCGTTGCTCTGACCCAGGTGCACTTGTCATGGTTAAACTTCATCAGGTTGGCATGGTTCCACCTCACAAGTGTGTCAAGGTCCATCTGGATGGCATTCCTTCCCTCCAGTGTATCAACTGAACCACACAGCTTGGTGTTATTGGCAAACTTGCTGAGGGCGCACTCAATCCCACTGTCCATGTCACTGACAAAGATGTTGAGCAAGACCGGTCCCAACACCGATCCCTGAGGGACTCCACTCGTTACTGGTCTTCAGCTGGACATTGAGCCATTGAGCACAACTCTTTGCCTATGGCCATCCAGCCAGTTCTTTATCCACCGAGTGGTCCACCTATCAAATTGATGTCTCTCCAACTTAGAGACAAGGATGTCATGTGGGACAGTGTCAAAAGCTTTGCACAAGTCCAGGTAGATGACATCAACTGCTCTGCTCCTGTCCATCAGTTCTGTAGCCCCCTCATAGAAGGCCACCAGATTGGTCAGGTAGGATTTCCCCGTAGTGAAGCCATGCTGGCTGTCACCAACCACCTGGTTGTTTTTCATGTGCCTCAGCATGCTTTCCAGGAGAATCTGCTCCAAGATTTTGCCAGGCACAGAGGTGATACTGACTGGTCTGTAGTTCCCTGGCTCATCCATTTTCCCCTTCTTGAAAATGGGGGTTATATTTCCCTTTTTCCAGTTGTCGGGAACTTCACCTGACTGCCGTGATTTTTCCAATATGATGGACAGTGGCTTAGCAACTTCATTTGCCAGCTCCTTCAGGACCCACAAATGGATTTCGTCAGGTCCCATGGCCTTGTTTACGTTTAGGTTCCTAAGATGGTCTCACACCTGATCCTCTCCCACAGTGGTCCTAAGGTCTTCATTCTCACAATCCCTTTGTCTGCCTTCCAAGAATTGGGTGGTGTGGTCCGAGCATTTGCCAGTGAAGACTGAGGCAAAGAAGTCGTTGAGAATCTCAGCCTTCTCTAAATCCAGGGTAGCCAGTTCTCCTGATAGCTTCCGGAGAGGGCCCACGTGGTCCCTTGTCTGTGTTCTGTTTGGTATGTAATTTTGGTGAAGGGAAGAGTCATTTGCAGTTTACTTCTCTGGACTGATTCACTGTGCACTTGGATGAGCACAGGGAAGGGTTGAATAAAATACAGCCATGGCCAGGGTAGCTGCCTGGTAGATTGATTTAGCTCTCTGATGAATAGCATCTTTTCCTGGGTTGCTGCTCAGCTGCAGTAACTGTGCATGTGTTTAGTCTTAGTCTGCCTCAGACATGAACTAAAGCATCTAGGTTTAAGCCTCAACGAGAGAGACTTAGGAAAATGTATGGTTTTTACTCCACTTAAATCGTTAAACAGCGGTAACTTGTTTATGTTGACTCGTTCCATCTGATACATCTGATACATACTTTCCCTTGCTGCAAGATTCTTGCACAGCATTTCCAAGGGCTTTTTTTTCTTTGCCTTTTTTTTTTAAATATGATGGCAATTAATTATTTCTTCCCTCATTTTTTTTTGTTCTTTTCTGAGATCCTGGTGTCATTTTGTGTCTGTCAGCATCAGTGGGGGGAGAGTGAAGATCGTTTCTGTGCAGATTAAAAACTCATAGGACTACAGTCAGAGCAGAAAAGGATATAAAATTAAAATGTTCAAAAGGATAGCTTATTTAAAATGGTACATCTTCTTATTTTATAGATATATATGTAGGGTATTCACTTCTTTGTATATAATAGCAGCCTCAGAAAGTACAGTTCTGCATTGATTATTGATTTCTGTGTCTTTCTAAAAGAATTACTGGCTTAAATCCTCAGATATATTGTACACCTAAGTCAGATATTTCTGATAGGTAACTTAGTAGGTGTAGAACAATTAATTATACTCAAATGAAGTTGTTTCAGTTGGAGCAAAACCAAATGTTTGTGTAGATCTGTGTTATCTTGTAAGAAATCTTCCTCAGAGTGAACATGTGTGCACATACTGCTTTTTAATCTGTGTTTGCTAATGGATCCCTTTTATGCATGAAGACAGTGTACTCCTTAAAAAACATTTTAAGATCAACAGTTCATTATAAAGTGCAGTTACTTGGATAAAAAAAATAATTAAGTGTTTTGTTGTGGTTTCAGAGGTTTGAATTTGTGCATTTCAGGCCAAGTGTTCTCCAGTGTTGTGTGTTTCCCATTAGGGTAACGTCCTCTGCTGAAAATCTGGAGGTAATTTTTGTAGTGGTCAGTCATGGGCTGGTTAGTGAGAAAGATCCGCCCCAAAAAAGTTCTGGTTCCACTGAGACACAGTTGTTTTGAAATAGTTTTGAAGTATCATTTGAAGGCAAAACGGAATAATTGTGGGAAAGGGTCTTTCAAACAGCTCATTTTCCTTCTGATGTGCTCAGGGATGTGTTTTGCAGATTTTGCTGCATTTCTTGCTCACTGACAGTCTCTTCTTAAAGTTATGAAAAATAAAGGGTGGGTGGGTGGGAATAACTCGGTCTCCCTCCCCCTGAAAACAGAGTGTTCTTACTACTGTGGCCGATTACATCATTCCCATCATGTATGAGGCAGAACAACTGGCTTCTAATTCCCAGAAGAGCTCCAAGAAAACAAAAGCGTCCGTGTTTAAACAGTCTGTTGTCATCCTTACATTTGAAACATAAGGCCTTTTACTGGCCTTTTATTAATCTACCCAGAGATCAGGCATACTGCAGAGGAACCTCCCATGTCCTTCCATACCACTGTTGCTCACAACTGCTCAAAATGTCAAGGCAGGAGAAGCGTGTCATTCATTGCTCCATGCATTGCAAAGCTCCGTTTGCTAGCTGCCAATTTTGAATCAGCTGTCATACCAGTTGACTACTTTTTCATCAAGATTGCAGCTGCATTATGTTAGAAGAGAAGCTAGGTAGGTGGAAAGGAAAGTGGGCTGGACACTATAGTTGCTGAACAGAAATACCTTCTCAAAAAGATGGGAAATATGCCAGCTTTTCCACCTTGTGTATGTGAAATGAGAATTTACAGTAGGATTAACTCAAATGCATCTATCTTGGGGGAAAAAAGCTGAGTTGATCTTTCCTAGCCCTATTTACTACTGTTTAATTTAGGATGCATAACATCAGAGAGAAATCTGGGATATAAGTGGAATAAACAAAATGAAAATCTTTTGTAATATAGCCAGTTTTAAAAATCTTTTTGTCTTCCGAAATCTTGACAAGGATTATGTAAAACAATTATTTAGAAAAACTACCTGTATTTGGGACCTCTGCTTGTTTACTATTAAAACTACAAGAAGTTGTTTGTTTGGTTTTTTTAATTAACACATTACATGGAGTTGGCTCGTACATGCTTAAATACTCTACTTGAAATTTTCTGCTGGTGAGTATTGTCTCCGCTGTTTCATCCTAGGATTCATGACTTCAGAAATCTGAGTCTACAGGTTGAGTCAGTGAAATGTTAGGCTCTTTTATATAGCTTTGCTGTAACTAAAGTATCACCTCTGCCTTTGGTCTTGGACTGAGATTTCTGTTACTGGTTTCATTCTCTATAGCTCTAATTTTCCCTTGGCTGGCTACCCTTTAATTTTATAATGCATATCATTGGCTACATCTCCTGAAGTTTCTCTGAAATTCTGTAGAATGATGGGGTTTTGTTTTCATTTTGGTAAGTTGCTGCAACTGCTTCAAGCTGACAAATGTAGAGTATTCAGTTTTCTTGTTTGTTTTCTTTGAAAACTTCAGTGCTTTGCTTTTGGGATTCAGATCTAATGAACTAGAAAGTTTTGCAGTGGTTGTTAATGGTTGGACTTAATGAAAGGTCCTCTCCAACCTAAATGATTCCCTTATTACATTCGCTAAGTAGGGAGCTGGCTCTGAGTGCCCTTGGTTGCCTTTCAGGATTATGCTGTCTGAAGACCAAGATGTGCTTAATAGTTCTTCACTGCAGAGAACTTAAGGCCTCATGAAGCAAGTTGAAAACATGCTTGAGAAGCTCACAGGGTTTTTTAGGAAAATACTCTTCCTTTAGGTTTAATTGGCCCAAGAAATTAATTGAACATTGTCATATAAGAAGAGTAGTGAAAAGCTTATTTCAGGAACTTGTTTTGCAGAACATACCAGCTCTTATTCCAGAGAATATGCTGCTTCACTAGCATATGTTTTATAACTTCACTAGAGTAATTTTCAAGATGGTAGTGTGGGGTTAACACTTATGTGAACCTGTTAGCTGTGTTTTCCAGCTCTTAACTCTCCTGCCAAAGCAGCATTTGTTTCATACAGATTTGTACATCATGGTTCCAACTTCTTTTTTTGTGCTAGGTATTGGCCTGGAGTAGAATACTTCATGATTGGAGTATGATTGCTAGAGAATGGAGTGGTGTTCTGATCTGTTTGGGTTTGGATTTATTCCTCTTATAGCATGTTTCTCCCAGTCAGACCTGAATTTGGTTGACTGAGAGAGAATTTTCAGTAATCAAGCAAACCTGGCTCATGTCTCATGGCACAGGGAAAGGGACCAGCTAAACTCTGCTCATCTGGCTTAGAAACTGTATTGACAGGCTCTAAAAATTCATGAGTCTTCAAAGTGGGCGTTGTTTGCGTTCTGCAGAGTAGAAATTAGCTGAGAAGTGCTAGGAACTAAAAACGGGAATGTTGTTATACTTCCTTCAGAGACCTGGTTTATGTGGGGGTTTTCGTTTTTGTTTTTTTAACTTGCTTAGTGAATTCAGTAATTCGCATGTATCTTTTTAGCTTTCCAGAGTCTGTGCTCATAGACCCTCCCTTGTGCCAAGACCTAACTGTATGTAGATAAAGGGTTTTAGTCAAAACATGTTATGTTAGAGTGCTGTACTTGCAATGGTTTTGCCTCTAACCTGTTCAGTTGTTAATGATGGCCTCTGTGTCTGAATACATTGGGATCTATAGAAGGTAACTGTCCACTTGTTTTGTTTATGAAGTTAGTGACTCCCTCTGCTGTCTAGAACAAATTAAACAATTGTTAGTTAGCATGAGCTTTTATTTATAATAAAGATTTCTTACAAGATAAATGTAACACATTCTTAATACTTAGCTTTTTGAGAATAGCTTAAAAAAAAGATAGTGAAAATGCTTGATTAAAATTGTTTGATGTATCAATTTTAATGTTGGACAATTTTACCTGAAAAAAATTCCTCTGTCACTTCCCTATTCATAGTATTTAACAAATACAGCTGAAAGTATTTACGGAAGACTGTTGCAGACTTGCCATATTGAATCTTCTGCTGCAAAAAAAAGTTTTACTGTAAGAGCCCAGTGATTAGTAGAGGAAAAGGGGCAAACATTCAGCAACAGTAATGTCCTCACAGGAGATTTGTTAACCGGCTTGCAATCTGTCAGTATCTTTGAGAAAATATAGCAAGGGATTGAATAACAACGGTATAATGTCTGTCACTTTGAACATACACATACTTGTTTTTTTTTGTGTAGCAGAAACATTGCCTATAGAGGAAAACAGCACTTCCAAAGAACACCGATTTTCTGAGGATTCTCTGGATTCTGCACATAATTCTGTAAATCCTTCAAGCCCCACCTGTCGAAATTCCACAGAATATCGTGCTTCAGGGAGTGCAACATATTACAGAAATTCCCATCAGTCAGTGACTGCTACCTCAAATTCAGCCCCAATCCTGCGCAGGCTGTCCTTGAGCTCTGCTGGGAGCAGCGGTTACTATGAAGTTAGTAAGAATCGAATACAGAGGCGGATTGAAGGTACACTACATAACTAAATTTTGCTAAATATATAAATGCTTTTGTTAACATAGGAAGTCTGTAAGTTATGAATAAAGAAGCTCTTTGCCATGAAAAAGCTTGCATATGGAATGAAATGTGCTATTGCCAAGCATGTCAGGCTTGCTAATGTAACTGCAAATACAGAACTGAAGACTGTTAAAACTAACACCGCAGTGCAAGCTGGTGTGGTGGGTCTTGCCTGCTGCACCTTCCTCTCGCTGCTATTATGGACCCTGCAGCAAGGCAGACTGGAGAGGGTCAGCTATATGCAGCTCACTTCCCAAGCAACTTGTCGCCTATTTCTGTGTCTTTGACATATTGGGAGAGGGTTTCCTGCTGTCCCTCTCTCTGTCTGCAAAGCTGAAATTGCCTTTACCACGTTCCAAATTAATGGCATCTTGGGACCCAGGAGCCAAGTATAACTCAAACTAATCCCTCTAGGTGTGTCATAGTGCTAATGTTTATGCTGCTGTAAATATGTGTAGTTATATAAGGCATTTAAAGACAAATGGAACAGCTCAATGTTGTTTGGGGGAAAATAAAACATCTTTCATTTTTATATACTACAAAGAATGCATAATAAAAGCCATATGTTAATATTAAGAATGTCTTATGTAAAATGAAATGTGTTATCCCTGTATAGACGAGTGATACCTCTTCTTTTCACAATATTTTTATACTAAAAGCTGCAAGTTCCACAACTGGGCCAGATTTGAATTCACTAAAAAGGGAACCTTCAAGATTATTGAATAAGGATCCTTCCACCTGGTCAATAGAAGAAGTAATGCGTTTTGTGAAAGAAGCTGATCCACAGGCACTAGCTCCACATGCAGAACTCTTTAGGAGACATGTATGATGCATATCCATTCTGTTCTAGTAGATTGTGTGTCACATTCATCTCTTAAAATACAGCTTCCGTCTCTATTACTCTATTTGCAATTGAAGGTAGAATAGACTCTACTCATATATTAGAGGGAGGCTGAAAATTATTTTTCCACCTGAAACTCCTGCAGTATATCTTCTCTGTGTTCCAGTTTTGTTAGACTAAATATCCACTGCTTTCCAGTTTCTGTAGAGTAACACTAATACTAGAAGCATCCAAGTTCTAACGACCAACATCCCTAGTGCCCCTGTCATCCCTGGTACCTCTAGAGGAGATGGCATTCTCATTTGCAGTTTGGGGCATTTGGCCTACCTAGATGTCACCTCTCCTAAGACAGTTTGTTTTGGGGACTGATTATCCTAAAGTAGAGGTTGTTACGCCTCTTTAGCTTTACATTTGGTCACTAATACTAGAATTCAGAGAATCAGTTGAAATGCTGAATTCACCTGTTTGAAAAACAATGTGTAGGGTTTTGTAAGATTTAATTAAATGTTGTCTTTAGAGAGATCAACTTTGTCAGTTTCTCTGTGCTATTACTGGTCTCTCCTCTTCCTTCTCACTATGCTTTTCTATAGCAGGTTGCTCAGTAAAAAGCTGCTTGCTTATTTCATTGTATATACAGCCCTTCAAAAAGAGGTTGGCTTTCTCTTTAGTATTTTCCACACATGTTCTGCACCAGCTCCTACTAACAGTTAAATCTTAGGGTAAGCTGGATTGGACAGAAAACTGAAAACAACTTTTAATGGAGCTTCCTGTCTTATGTTTTATTCTTAGTTGTATAACAAGACTATATGTCACTTGTTTTGTCAGGTTTATGTTTAAAAAATAAGACAGACTGGTTTTCTTTATGGTGTTTTAAGGAACTAATTGCCTGTCTACAGTATGTAATGCTGCTAAGAGCTTAGTACTGTCACATTTCAGCAGCTTCTCAACCAGACTGTTGAAATCTGACTAAGTTGTCCTTGGTCTTGATGCTAACAATCTGTCTAGTTTAACCTGGACAGAGATCTGTCTTATTTCACAGATTTAGATGGTCCGTAACCCCTTTCTCTGTGTGACTTTGCATGCACATGCCAGAATCCTCCCACAGCTGTGTTCAAGGTTCAGTGCAAGGCCTCAGTGCTTGGATCATTTAATCTCTAACTGCACAGCCCTTCCTTTGCAGCTTCCTCTTTTTTTTCCTTTGACCCATTCACTTTTTTTTCCTAGCCAGTACCTAATTTTGAGGGCTCTTTGGTCAGTTTTTTTTACATACTGTAACGTTCTCTAACTTATTATATACCTCAACCATACATTAAAAAGATACTAACATGAATTCAGTTTCAGTGGCCAGCTCTAAATATCAGATTGTACTACTTTACGAATTTTTTTATAAAGTAGATAACTTTTTACTATGGGATAAACAAATGTAATGTACTTTCCAGTTTTACCAAGCAGCTTGTAAAAGTAGTTGTGTGTTGTTTTTCTTCTCTTCCTTCTGTAGGAAATCGATGGGAAGGCACTACTCTTACTGAGGAGTGATATGATAATGAAATACATGGGACTGAAGCTGGGGCCTGCCCTAAAGCTGTGCTACCACATTGAAAGACTTAAACAAGGAAAGTACTAGCCTGTGGGGCTGCACCACCAATACGTGTGTTTGTTTCACACTAAGCTCTCAGGTTCACAGCCATCGCCTTTGAAACAATTTTGCTGATCTAAATTATCTTTATTTTTTGAAAGTGCTCTCATAATGTAAAAAAGACATACAGGATAAAGGGGGGAGGGATATAATCTATATTACACTCTAGTATTTTGTGAACTATTTCAGAAGGTTTGCAGGGAAGGACAGTTGATCTTACGGGGGGCAGGTGGGTCAGGTAACATTGCTCTTCCACTCCTGTGTTCTCTGTTACAGACTTCAGCCAACAAGTTTGTATTCAGAACCAAAACAGCTGAATCCCAAAGGAAAATAATAAAACAAACCAGCATCAGGTGTTAACAATTTTCACAGGGGTGGCTGTAAACTTTTATTTTGCAGGAAATATTTAAAACAGAAGGTCTCATCTCCATAGTGAATACTGTGTCTGGTCCCCCAGCAGTGTAAGACTCAAATATATTATTCTAGATATTCTTCCTAGATTTCTGTAAAGGAAGTAGCCATATGATTTGTTCAAGGGGGGTGGAGGTGTGAGGAGGTTAGGGTTATGGAGGATACGGCTTAATACAAATATAAGCTTTTATAAAGTTTGCTCCTCAGTCCTTTGCTAAGTTATGAGGACAATATATTGTCAATTTATGCAGGCAATAAATACTTTTGTTTCACGAAAGGGCATATTGGCTGTTTAAACAAGCCATTTCTGGGACAGACTGATTTCACTGGAACAACGCATCCGCATTTTAAACATTCCATCTTTCTGCCAAGTTTGGCATGGATATGTGTGTTCGTGCTCTTTATATATACATTTGTATGTGTCAGGGAAATACATACTATATATATATAAATATACGTACACACTGTACGTATGTATTCAGGTTTTTTAATGTGTACTTTGCACTGTGCCAGAGAAAACTGTACAATTTCTTGTTGGGTTTTTACCAGTAAATTTGGTTGTGTACTACTTCCATATTCATTAGCACCTGTTTAAATTTTTTTTTGTCCATTCTTGGAGTCAGAAGGTGGCAAACAATCAAAGGGTGTTTTTCTCATACAGTCAAGATCCCTGTACTATGCAATACTCTTGGTTATTCATCCCTAACTCTGAGCCATATATTCTGGTATATTTCTGGAAAGAGGCATTTGGTTCCAGTGGTTTGGGCTTATATTTCCTATTAGGAAGTGCTACTATGTAACTAATAAGCCTTTTTTGGGTAAAATTGGTGCTGTTTGTATAAGCTGCAAGAATGAGTGGTGATAATATAGCAGTTTGTAGTCACTGCCGATTGTAATGTACATCAGGGACAAGAAAATATACTTTCTGTGTAGGAAACTGAATGTACTGTATGTAATCATGTGAGTGATAAAAACTATTTCCTAGGGAAGGTCTAGTCTTAAAATGGTAGATTTATTATATTTCTTACTGCCTTTTTATATGAAAGCTTATAGTATAAAAGTATTTTTTACAAACTCCTTTTCTGAAAATGCCATGCTTTACCAATAGTCTGATATTCCTCAGGTTTGAGCAGAGATACTGCTGCAGAATAATTTTTGTGGCTCGTAAGTGTCCCAGGTATTTTGTTAGTTTAAGTGACTGCAATGTAATTTGAATTTATCGAGTCATTTGGATTTTGAGGACTGTTTTTATTATTACATCACTTGACACTAAAGGTTATCTATATCGATTTGTTTTGCATGTCTTTTGTGGTGCATATATGCGTAGATGAATAATACAAGCATGCCCTTTATAGTAAAGAAAAGGTCAGAGCATTGATTAAAGAAACAGAATGTTTTCTCTTTCTGTTAGGAAGATCCTGACTTGATTGTCAGCGTAACCATATGAAAATTAGTTATATGCTGACAAAACCATCATGCCCCACATGTTCAGTATATTGTCTATACCTTACTTCTTCCATGCTGTATTATGTTGACTTTCAGAGTTCTTCAGTGTAAAAAGATCTCACACAGTTTAAGTGGAAGTAATTGACTGAAAACAGTTTTTATTTTTTACGTTGCCATTGGCAAAACAAAGATGTTTAAATTTTCTGTTTGGCCTTTATGGAATGATATTTTTGTACATGGCACTATTTTGAGTATAAATATTTGTTCAAGGCTTTCTGTGCACCCATGTGCCCAGGGATTACTCCTATGTTGCAGTACCTGGAGTTCACCATGTGCTGTAGCGTGAGATTCAAGTGTTCAAAGTGTTGTAGCAGAATATATTTTTTATTCTTTATTTCCAATGGGATTTTTTT
Source organism: Myiopsitta monachus (assembly GCA_017639245.1). Classification (NCBI taxonomy): domain Eukaryota; kingdom Metazoa; phylum Chordata; class Aves; order Psittaciformes; family Psittacidae; genus Myiopsitta; species Myiopsitta monachus. Next base: position 26,911,181 of record CM029927.1, read on the forward strand.
ATCTATCAACAAAAATAAAATAGTTTGTTCATTGCTGTAACTGTTTTGCTTGACATTGTATATATACTAGATATATGTATCTCTATGTGAGTGCTGTTTGCGTAGGCAAGGGAAGCTATCTTATCTGGCATTTGGCAGTTCTTGACAGTTCATGTAAACATCTGATGTAAGGAAGTTTTAATCAAAAGGTTAAAATCATTCCAAGGTTGTTTATCTAAAGCAGTTCATGTTTGAGCTTGGGTTAGTCTATGCTTTCAAAGTTACAGTTTAGGAATATATTCTACTATTTCATTTTGCCTATCGAATTTTGCCACTTACAGCGCACAAAACTGTCATATAACCACTGAGAGGAAGAGACTGCTAAAAACTGTCCTGCGTTCAGATGAAGACCTGAAGTATTTCAAATTGAAGGAATTAATGGCAATAGGTTTGAACTTCATACACGTCATGCTTTCTTACTTCTACGAACTACGGAAATCTGGTGTTCTGGTTGCTGTTCAGTGATCAGCCTGTGCTTGAGAAGTAACTGAAATTGGGTTAATGGTAACCTCAGAACCTTCGCAGGCAAATTATGGATCTTGGAAGTTGGTAGTGACAATAGTTCAGAGGCATTTTGCAACTGATTTCTTTCAGAAGATACTGAATATCTGTTTGGTGAGTATTTGATACATGATGTTCTCTCAGTTGCCTTTCTACTGACAGGGTTTCATCTGTTTATCTAGTTCTGTATCTTTCAGTCATCTTGCAAGACAGTGCTGTAACTCCTTAGTACATCGTAAGACCTCTTCTATTTGAAATTAAAATACTGCTGCCTAGCAGCTCTCACAATACTTGTTGTAGAAGACCTATGCAATATTGAAACTGAAGAGCGCTGCATGGCAGGGTGATTGCCTGTTGTGGTTGATATGACTCCATTTTTAACAAGTCTGTTGTGGCTGTATATATAGTAGAACTTTTTCAGGAATGATGGTGAAGACAGAAAAATCGTATTATAAATGTTGGCTCAAAGGATGGAGTATGAGGATGTGCTCTGCTCATCATACAGATCATTAATGAAGATGTTAAACGGGATCAGACCCAGTATTGATCCCTTGGGTACACCACTAGTTACTGGCTTCCAACTAGACTTTGCATCACTCATAATTGTCCTCTGGGCTGAGCTATTCAGCCAATTTTCTATGCACTTCCAACCCATGCCTCAACAGCTTTTCTGTGAGGATCACAGGATGGGAGACAGTGTTGAAGACCTTCATGAAGTCCAAGTAGACAATATCTACTGCTCTCTCCTCATCTACTAGGCCAGTCATTTTATCATGGAAGCTTATTAAGTTGGCGAAGCATGACTTCCTCCTGCTGAAGCAATGCTGAGTACTCCTGGTGATAATCATCTGGTTCATGTGCCTGAAAATGGTTTCCAGAATTAGTTCCTCCACACTGAGGTGTGGCTGACTGGCCCATAGTTCCCTGGGTCATTTTCCTTGCTTCAGGCACTTCTCCCATAGAATCATAAAATAGTTAGGGTTGGAAAGGACCTTAAGATCATCTAGTTCCAACCCCCCTGCCAGGGGCAGGGACACCTCCCACTAAACCACGCCACCCAAGGCTCTGTCCAACCCAGCCTTGAACACCGCCAGGGATGGAGCATTCACAACTTCCCTGTGCAACCCATTCCAATGCCTCACCACAATTACAGTAAAGAATTTCTTCCTTATATCCAATCTAAACTTCCCTTTTAAAGGTTGAATCTGTTACCCCTTGTCCTGTCACTACAGGCCCTAACGAAGAGTCCCTCCCCAGCACCCCTATAGCCCACCTCCCATTCACCTTTATTGATCAAAAATTATGGAGAGCGGCCTTGCAATGTCATGTGCAGGCCACTCTCCCATCAGCACTCATGGGAGCATCCCATCAGGCCCATTAGACTTACCTATGTCCAGTTTGGTTAAGTATTCCCTGACCTGTTCTTTTTCCGCCAAGGGTCCATTGTTCTTGCTCCAGCCTTTCCCCATGGTTTCTGGGACCCGGTATTACCGAGGGCTGGTCTTGCTATAAAAGGCCGAGGCAAAGCAACCATTCAGTACTTCAGCCTTTTCCATGTTGTGTGTAACAAGGAACCCTGTCTCATTCAGCAGTGGGTTCACATTTTCCCCAGTCTTCCTTTTTCACCTATGCAGTGTAACCTTTTTTAATGCAGTATCATGTAATAAAACACATTTTAAAGTGGATAGCACTGTTGTTTTCTTTAATTGGCTGGTGAGTTACATTTGCTCAAAATGAACATTTAGTTCCAGTGTTAGATCTGTGAACCTGTTCTAAAAGTTATGACCAGCTTTCTGCTGTTCAAGTTGAAGCTATGTAGAGTTAGGCTGGCTTGGTTTAAAGAGAAAGAAAAAAATGAGAACCCCTCGAGATCAATTTCAAAGGTCATATATCCTCCTCTCCTTTTTTTATTACGTGTAAAACTATTACAGTGAGTAAAAAGTGCTCATTTGGAACTGCCTAAGAGTGACGCAGGGAAGCAGAAGCTGGTTTCATGTCCTTTTCAGTGGTGAAATGATTGCTGCTTTTTTTCTCAAGCCCTGATTACAATCTTTCTCTCTGTAAAGCTTACGAACTACCCCGTAATCCTGGGATCGTGTTCCCCAACTGTCTGTATTCCTGTTGTTTCAAAGGTCATGCAGAGCCATTCTGAGACTTTTATCTTCTTAAAATCCAAACCGTCTGTTGTAAACTCACTGTGTTTTGAGTCTGCAACTGAGGCATTTTATATCTTTAATTTTTTTTACAGTAAGAACCTCAGACATAGTTTGTTGGGGTTTTTTTAATAGCAAAATATTTTCCTGCTTTCTCATCTGACAGTTCATCCTAAATAAATTCTCATTTCTGTGGCTGTGTAGATAATGGGAGTCCTATGTGTGCTTAAAATCTGCCATTACAGTGGTCCAATAGGCTTTTAAATCCCCCGCTTGCATAAATCATCCTTCCCTGTCCTAGCAGATCATTTTGATTAGCTGTAATTTGTCCCATTTGAATCAGAATTAGCCTCACCAGTTCCAAAATCTTCCAGTCCTGCTGTACAAACTGAGGAGTCCTGAAGGAGCTGCTGCTCCTCGTAGCTTTATGGACCACTGCTCGTTTTATTTCAGCTTTCATTATCTTCAGGGGAAGTGTTTAGTGCTGATAGCAGAGGATGCAGACCTCTGCTTCTTTTCTTTATAAAATACACAAAGACATATTCATCCACAAAGACTCACTTTGCAGCCTCCGAAATCGAAGCCATTCCAGGACAAACAGTACAAGCAAACAGATGCCAGCACAAGAGGAAAGGGAGATGGCATCCCATGTTGTGTGAACAGACAAATGGGAACAGATGTACAGCTTGAAGCTGGCAGAACCTCTTTCTGCCAATGGTTCCTTTCTAGTTCTGACAGCTGGAAGAAAATGAATACACCACAAAACCACCATGATAATTGCCATTTCCTTGCATTGGCAGTCTCAGCACCGAGGTCGAGAACTGGAAGGACAAAGGCTCGTCTACCCTCCCAGATGGAAGCTGAAGCAATTGGCAAGGCACTGGGAAAGATCTTAATAAATGGTGGCACACCTTTAGAAAGCCTGGAGCTCAAATGAAAAAGGCCGTAATTTTACTAGATTTCTCCCTTTCTCATAGTTAGCTTTTTTCGGTTTATGGAGGCACTCAGTTTCCCCAGGCAATTGTACTAATGCTGTCCAGATCCCTAAGAGTGGGGGTTTCAAACAGATCTGAACTCTTCTCTCAACTTCCATCTCTCCAAACCAGTACGGCCAAACAAGTCTTCCCTTTATTGGAGACCCTTCTGAGGGAAAGATCTTTGCATGTGCTGCTTCTGCATGTTTTGAAAAGTAAGAAAGGGGCTCTGCAGCTTGTTTATTTTATCTCTGATACACATACCAACTCCTGCAGTTCTCATTCCTTGCCTGGGAGTATCGATGATACTCTTACAAGCAGATGCCTCTCACTTAGGTGATGTTACTCAAGGTCTGGTCTATCAAATGCTTTTTTGTCTATCAGTCTCCCTCTTTAAGTCCCTGAGCTTTCATGAACAAAATAGTGGGGGTGGAAAAATTAATGAGTAAGTGCTCAGTTTTAGTCTACCCTTGATTTATGCTAGTACTTTCAGGGTGAGATACTAGATAGGTCATTGGAATGTACTTGGGGCATATTGCTTGTTAGGCTCAGTGGGCAGTGGTGGGGTGTATGGTTTTGGTTGTTTTGGGAGGGGTTGTTAGTTTGCTGTGGTTTTTTTGACTGAATTCTCTCAGTTCTTTGTTTATTTTCAAGAGACCAGCTCAGCCAAAGGGAGCATATTACTTTCATACATCTTTGCATTAATTATAGTGTATTAATTGTAAACTGTCTTTGCCTGGCTGGTGTTTGGCTACAGGAAATGAACAAGTTGGGGAAAGTTTAAATGTTTTGAAAGAAAACAGAAATGGAAGCCTGGGATGACTGATAGGGTTTGCATGCAATAAACATGGGAAGGAAAATATATAAAGAATGAAGTAATGGAAAATCATAAAGGAGAAAACCAGGTGGATATACTAACTTAAACTGTTTCAGATTTGGATGCACTGGCTGTTGAGTCATGACTAGTGTCTTTGACTGTTTGCGTGGAGCTGAGATTTTAAAGAGGAAATTTAGAAATTAACATTTGAACCGTGTCAGAGATGTGAAGTATTTTGTCTTGACATGATTTAATCTGAAAACACAGACTGAATCCGTGTAATTTCCTACCCAATTTTTGGCGCATCCTCTCTCTGTCTCTGAAGTGTTTCTTCCCAATTGAATGAGCTGCTGCTACCAACTTCCTCTTGGCACGATTTCTTTTAAAGCCAAACCAAGCGAAGAGTCAAAACCTAGGAATAGAGGATTTCATATAATTTCATGTCTTTATATCATAGTTGTTTACACTCTCTCATTGTAGTCCATAGAGGTCTACCTGTCTGAGTTGAGGGTATGAGTGATCTGACTACATACCAGCATCTATTTTACAATGTGATGAATAGCACTCTTGACTGTATTGATTTTACTGACTATATTTCCAGTATCTGTAATGAGACCCTCGATACCCATCTCACTTAGCTGCAACTTGTGAGCTAATTTGCCACCTAAAGTGTGGTTCATTTCAAGTAAGATGGAACAATCCCCTTACGTGAGTCTGAAATTGAAGGACCTAGTTGGTGTGCCAAGCAAGAAATGCTGGCAGGTCCCATGGTCCACCACACAAGGGTTCTCACTCAAAAGTCCTGATGTCCAGAAAAAAGTCTGTCTGTAGAGAATATTTCTGCTCTCTTAGACATTGGTTGTTACACAGTTGGAGCACTGTTGCACATCTCTTGTTTAAAGGGTTTCTGAAGGACAGACACGTGCTTTTTTATGCTGATCCGTGCTCTGTGGACCAAGATTTCAAGGTACTTACTTTGAAGCATTTGTTTAATGACTGAAGAATCTACTTGGTACCTTTGTAACTGTGAAAGGAGGAAGGCTTTTCTTTTTCTCAAGTGGGAAATCACTTATGTATCAGAAGCCTCAAAAATTAATAGCTTTCCCATGCTTACTGATGGGACTTTAGGGGGTTTCTTGCAGTACGTAAGCTCTGGAAGGAAGGACCTCCCTTGTTTTTTGTCAGTGACGCACCCTTTGTCTGTGAGATGCCAGACCAAGATACAATGTTGCCTATCTATCTTTATTTCTTAAGCAAAAAAAGATGGAAACTCCATTGTCAAGGATGTGGTGGGAAGGATGATACTGAAACAATGCAGAAAATGTGACCGTTTTGAGACAGCTGTGGGTTAAGGAACATTAGTAACCTCAGGAGCAAGGGGGGCCGGGCACAGGCTGCTGTGGGGATGCAGTGTGTCCATTAGCAGTGCTTTCCTTGAAACATGCACTTCCTACCAGTGAAAACTAATGTTTTACCTATAGAATAGTGCTCCCTTCCAGATATCTGATTGGATTGTACCCTGCCATTTGCTTTTTTAATTTCCCCCTCTCATTTTGAAAGTATCCTAATAATTTCAGTACCAGGATATTATTCTAGGAGAGGTTGGGGTATATGGGCACAAAGCAGTGCTAAATATTTTAGTGATTAGTAATTTTTCTCCCCATACATGAAGAAATGTTTCAGATGGTTCAACAACAGAATGGATTTTCCTAGCAAGGCTGTGATACCAGGATTTTAACAGCTGTGGAAAATACGTTTTCCGCACTAAAATTAGGGGATTTGCTCATGTGTGTGTGTAGGGCTGCCCCAGTGTACTCTGAATTGCAAGCTTCAGCATTAAGTTGTATGGTCTAAGAGAAAGGCAACTTTAAGTGGAGGAGGAGGCATTGGGGAAAAAAGTGATACATGAGTGAAAAAAGCAGGTTGCACAAATTAACATCATTAATGTCACAGTGGCAGGCTGGCTGCGTTCGGGAAGGCAGGAACATTTCCCAACCAGAGGAAAACGAGGGCTTTGACGGAGCCCTTCAGCATGTTTTTATAAACTTGAGCACAAAAAGAAACTAAACCATCTGGCACCAGGATATTATGCAATGTTGTTTTATGCTGTTTTCATTGTCCAAGATTCTTCATGAGGACTGGTAATGAGCCTCTTATTGTTGTCAGAGCCCTGTCCTGAGGTACCTCTGTGCAAGTGAAGGGGCACAGACTCCTCTGAATCTCTCCCTTGAGTGCTTGGTGTGCCAGCCACTTTCCCCTGAAATCTTTCACATGCAAGAGGTGTGTGAAGCTGGTCCTTGAGCCCTCGTGGGTCAAGCCTCTGCAGGGGTTTGCTAGGTGGTGTGGCCATCCCAGTGCTCTGGGGGGCTGAGTGGAAAATGGGTAGAAGTAAAAAAAGGTTAGCAGTGATGGGAAAATACACTGGTGTATCAATTTTGTAGCTGATAGGAGCAGGGGTGGTAGGAGAGCCTCAGTCACACACAGTCACAGGTCACTTGAGGCCTGTGAAACACAGAAATGGATGCCTTTGCTGTTCTTCCCTTCCTTCCAGGCTCTGTTTGCTGCTGCCCTTCCTAGTCCCCTGCTGTGTTAGGGCATGAGCAGGAAGGCCACACTGCCTTGCGTGCTCTGCGTGTGTGTGATTTGATGTACCACCTCCCCTGGCCCTTGCTTCTCAGCTGCCTTCAGGCCAAGAAAGCGTTACCAGTGCTCAGTGCTCACCTTTCTTCCCACTCTCACTAAACCAACTTGCCCTGGAGCCTTATTTTTGAAGCTGACACCTTCCTTTTCTGTCTGTCATCTACTAGTGGCCAAGGGCCACAGTTTTGCTTCTCCCTTTCATTCTCTGGCTGGCTGGTTGCTAACTTTATATTAAAGGTGCAGTGCTAACAGGCCTGGAGGTGGCTCTTCTCTCAGCTTCCACTTCCTGCTTTCATCTCCCCGTTCTCCACTTTTCCGTTCACTCATAACTGTCTGCTGCTTACCTGACTGCTTTTCTGTTCTCTCAGCCTAAAACCAGGTCAGTTCTCTGGCTGAGAAGATGCTTATTCTTCTTTTGGATTAATTTCTGTTGCCCACAGCTAACTCCCTGTGCTGAAGCTTTAGCTGTGCACCTCTGAGCCCAGGGCTGTGCCATGGGCACTGCAGGTGAAGGTGACTGCAGAGGCAAGCTCCAGGCTGGTGCACCTGAGCTCCCCCACCCTTAAGGCTGCCATGTACCATGGCTTTTGCCTGAAGTCACAGAAGATAGAATACCAGATTGGAAGGGACATCAAAGATCATCTTTCTAGGCAAAGCTTGCCCTAGATTTGATGTCCCAGCATGCTGTCCCACTGAAAAGACGTGCAGCTCTGCTCCTCTTTTCAGATTCAGTGCCTGCCTTCTTGAGAAGCCTCTGTCAGACAGCTTGAAGAGAGCAGAGGGGAAGGTAACCCACACCTGCAACCCTCCCCCCTCTCAGCCAGCCTCTAATAAACGCTCACACCCAAAGTCCAACTCAAGGAAGCTCGGAGCTAACAAGGGGTGCCCTTGAGGGTCTGCACTGCTCCTCTCTACCTTGCATATACCCATCATTGTAAAACATCTTCCTCCTACCATTACAGCTTAATGACTTTCCCTTCAACTTCACAAGAGGTATTAATGTCTCCATTAACAGCCACAAGAAACGGAAGCTCCATATATCATGAGTGCAGCTCTGTGTCCTCTTCTTGCAGAAGTTTCAGAAGCAGTTAAAATATAGCCCTGTAGAAAATTAATGGCCCAATATACAAAATCTGTAATTGCTGCTAGAGGCAAGGAGGAGAAGGAGGTGGAAGTGCTCAATCTTGGCATAATTATCTTGTTCTGTGGCTGCTTCTCCCCCATGCTGATGGGATGTAAGACTTGTGCTTCACACACGAGGGATGGTGAGAGGCAAATGGCCCCTACTTAGTGTCATTTGCCCAACAGAGTTGAGCATCAGGAGAGGTGCTGGTGCATGGCTCCTCTCCCCATCGCACAGCCTTGAAGGCTGAGGTTGCATGAAGGGGTAGCAGGGGAGGCAGTGGGAGCTGCCTTAAGCCTTCCAGAAAGATGCTCTTCAGAGTATCTCCCCTGCCATTGCAGTTTCAGCAGTGGAAAAGCAGGTGATGGGGTGGGTGAGCCCAGTCTGTTCTGCTCATCCGTTTCTAGCGAGGTGGCTCCAGCCTATGTCACCTTGTGGCAACGGGGATGTTGGTGGCAGCCAGAAGTGCAGGGGAGCTTGGCCCTTGTGGAGACAGCCCCATAAATGGGAGCCTAGGATAGTTGGAACCTGCTGTTTTTCCTCTGTTTCTGCTGTTTCAGAGAAGGGAGGCTGCAGTTGCTCTTGTAATGGTCTGGAGAAGATGCAGTTGCATGGCTGCTGGTCTGCTCTGCCTTTACAACTGGTACCAGTTGGCTTTAAACTGAATTAGTTGCCTGTAGGCACTGTTTTGACAGTGCTTTTATGGGTTTATAATGGCATAAAGCTGATTTAGCCTAATTTGTTGTCAGGGTTTCTGGGGCTTGTGGTCTAAATCCAGTTAAATGAGACCACTGTGTGCAGAGCAGGCTGGGAGATAGCCGGGGCACTGAAGTTAACCTGGGAGCACTAATAGCTCTCAGGAAAAACCTGCAAAGGGGAGGAGGAAAAGCCTCAGCACCTGCAGCAGGTGTCACTGTCAGGCACTGCTCTGCCTGTCCCATGTGCCCTGTGGCTGGGCAGGAGTGACGTGCATCAGGCTGGGCACCAGTGCAATGTCCTTTGATGGCCAGGGATGCTGTAAGGGATGACCCTTGCATAAGGATGGAGGGATCAGGGCTGTCAATGCAGCAGATCATAGAATCATAGAACTGGTTTGGACTGAAGGGACCTTAAAGCTCATCCACTTCCAACTCCCCTGCCATGGACAGGGGACATCTCCCACTGGCCCAGGCTGCTCGAAGCCCCGTCCAACCTGGCCTTGAACACTGCCAGGGATGGGGCAGCCACAGCTTCTCTGGGTGACCTGTGCCAGGGCCTCGCCAGCGAGAAGCACATGCTTGAAAAATAAAAATAAAATAAAAAATCCCAGAAACTCTTTTTGGGCTTGCTTCTGTCAGCTGTGAAACAAAACCGACAGCAGCTAATGCTGTGACCTCCTTTTGAAATAATCTGGTGTGGCCCTGGGGAAAAACTACGTTTGCAGACAGGTTTTTTTAACACTGGAACAGACCCAGCTGAAATAGAGTGGAGCAGTGACAACTGGGATGGCTATCCCCAGGGATGCTGAAATCCTGAGCCTTTGCACTGCAGTAAGCAGAAGATGACACATTTCATCAGCACGGTTTCTTAGAAGGAGCAAAACAAAGTAGCAGCAGCAGAGTATTTTCAATTAAGAAAAAAAATAATAAAAAATACACTCAGATGACTAAACATTCATGCATCCATCAACACTTCACGCTCTTCTGAACACTGTCAGTTCTGCCAGCTTTGGGGGAAAAAAAGATAAAAGGCTTTAAAAATACTTAAAAAGCAAGAGTTTGACAGATTTTGATGCAACCCTTATGTGAAAGTTCTCCATTTTCAGATTAAGCAAGAGGGCAGTGATCCTTTGGCCCAGGAAAAGAGAAGCAGAATGCCTTTCTGAACCTTGTAATGCAGATGCATTTCTCTGAATAGTGAACTGGCATCTGCTGGCATCACATGTTTCAACAGATTTCAGCATGACACCAGTGCCTCAGGGTGCCATTAGACTTACAGTCCTGAAGCTGCCTCTTCGGGCAATTTCTCATTGCATGAACTGCAAAAAACTTCCCAAAACTGTCCAAGAGAACTCTCAGAAGTAGCTTGGCTGCAGCTAGTAAAAGGCAGGCACAGTTATCATGCGACGGCATCTATCTGATAGGTTTACAATGGCTCATTTTTATTTAGAGAGAAGTAGTGCGGTGCTGGGAACATGCTATTTGAAATAATAACAAAAGATTTTCTATGTGGCTAGGGGTATAGCCACAAAAAAAGCAGCACCCGCTGAAAGTTGTTCTCCTGCTCTCACATTCATCCTTCAGTCAAGATGGGTTTTTACAAGTGAGCTGTGTGAACTTAAAAGCCGACAGACCAAAATGCATCTCCAGCTCATTTCTACACACAAGTGCAAAACCGTAACCTACCAGAACTTTTATTTGAATTGTACATTCACATTTCTCCATTGACGTGGATGGCTTGTACACTGCCCCGTGATAACGTTACACAGTTCTGCTCTTCCACATGGATTGATTTCAGCCAGCAAAGAGTAACAATAAACAACTTTTCCATTTATCTATTAGGCAGGCTGGGAAAAATCAGGTGACTTTCCCTTCCCCTCCCATCCCCCAGGCAACCGAATTCCCCTGACTTTCAGGCTTTTCTCTTTCAAACGACTGATAGCATTTCTTAATATCCTAAGACAGTTTCCTGTGGTCTCTCGCAATGAAGCTGGCGTTAGGTGTGCACTGGGCTGCACTGCTCGCTCGCTCTTGCTTCTCCCGAAGCTCATTTGGGCGCATCACTAGTGGCTGTGGTGACGTGCGCTGTTCCAGCAGTGCTGCGGGACAATATGATTTTTCTTAGCCTGTTAGTTTTACTCTTAACACTTCAGGTTCATCACAAGTCAGCTGCGGCGCTTTCCAGTCTACAGACCTTTTGCCAAAGCTCCTCTGTGCACTGCAAGCGGTTCAGAAATGACCAAACCCATGCCGCCACCGATTAGCATGTACAAACATTTATTTTGAAATCTCCATTCTGAACCGTTCCGAAGAATTACATCATCAAAGCACTTCATGGCAGTGAAAATAGCTCTTACCCCTCTGACGCATCCATTACTCCATTAAAGCTGCAAAATGTGCAATCTGCTTGAAAAATAGGTTGCTTTTTATTCAGTTTCCCATGAAAAGTCAAAATTCAATTAAAAATAAAAGGAAAAAAAAAAAAGAAAAATCAACCAACCCAGCTTATAGGGACTCTACATCCGATCCTCTCCCCATCCCCCAAAAATAACTTACAAAGATAGTTTAAAGTTTTAAATGAGTTTAAAACCAAGTGCATCTTTTTTATTTTTTTTTTTTTCTCCTTCGTCTCATAATAATCTTAAAATTCTAAAAACCCATAATTTACTTTCTCGGAAAAAAGGCAGCGAGCCGTTGCTTCTTGATTGGAAGAATATGTATCTCCGGCGAGTTCATTTTCTTTAGCTTTACGCTCCTGTTTTTGACGGGTTTCCTGAGGGCCTCGGCGCTGTCCCGGGGCTCGGGCGGGCTCTTCACGTCATAGCACTGCAGCACCGAGTCCTGGGGCAGGTCCCTTTTGAAGGAAAAGTTTTTGGTGGAGACCCCCGACAGGCCCTTGATCTTGCCGCAGAAGATGGTGGGCACGGCGTCCTTGACGGAGACGATGACTTTGGCTGTCTGCGAGGTGCTGACGATCTCGATGTTGTTGCCGGCCTTGGGCTCGCAGCCCGCCCTGCCCGCCTGCTCCACCAGCCACTTCTGCGGCTGCCGTAGCAGCTCCGCCTGCCCGCCGCCTGCCCCCCTGCCCTCCGCCTTGCCCAGCGCCTCCTGGGGCTTGCAGGGGGTGAAGGGGGCAGCCGGGCCGGGGAGCTTGTCCAGCACGGGATGAGCGCCAGCCTCAGCAGCAACAGTGGGGACGGTACCGGCCACCTCCCCAAGGGGACCTGCCGGCTTGCGACAGGAGGCAAGGGACAGGTCCAGGGCCCCGTCCTCGGGTAGTGGTGGTGGTGGCGGGGCAGCCTCGCTGGCCCGGGGCACAGGTGGCCCTTTCATGGAGAGGTCCAGCGCCTCGTTGTCGCCGCCCATCTTGATGACAGTGTGGCGGCTCAGCTGGGGAAACTCCCGTGGGTGTGGGAGGTCGAAGGGCTTTGTCTCCTCCTTCTCCAGCGGGGTCTGGGTGCCCTTGCAGGAGTGGGCTGTGAAGAGCTGCGGCTTGGGCGGGTCAGGGGCTGCCTTGGCCTCGGCGCCGTGGGGCACAGGGATGGGGACGGGGATGGGGATGGGGACAGGGACAGGCAGCGGCACGATGACAGGGTAGGGCACCAGCAGCGTAGCAGGGGGCACCAGCGGGGAGAGGGGTGAGCTGAAGGCCTGGGGCGGGAGGGTGGTGTAGTCCGGGGGGGGCTGGCAGGAGGCAGAGCCCAGGGCGCCCTGTGAAGGAAACAGGTCCTGAAGGACGGCGGCGAACCCCGGTGTCTGAAAGACGGGGGGCAGGACAGTCTCCTGTGCTTGGCTGGAGGGCTTGGGGTCCAGGAGCTGGGGCTGCCCGACGGGGGGAGCAGCACCAGGGAAGAGGCCGGTGTGCAGGGGGCTGGCAGGGCAGCTGGTCCCCGGGGGCAGCACCAGGGGAGAGTTCAGGTGCTGGAAGACGTGCTGCTCCAGGAGGACGGGCAGCGGAACGGGGCCCTGCGTGGTCATGACGTAGGGGGTGGTGGTGTTGGTGGCCGGCATCTGTGGGGCGGCGCTGCCAGCGACCTGCAGGTGGATAGGCAGGACCACAGGGCTGTCCCCCAGGCAGATGGGCTGCAGCACGGTGGCTGCCACCTTCAGAGCCACCCCGCTCTGCGACTCGGCCGGTGGTGTCAGGATGGAGGGTGCAGGGACTGTCACCAGAGGGGACAGGGCCTTCTTCATCAGGTCGGCCGAGTTGATGTTCCAGGCCTCCGCCGTGATCAGCTGGGCCACCCCATTCTCCAGCTTGTTGTTGGCCATTGCCGAGGGCGAGTTGGTGACGTCCATGGGCAGGTTTGGGGCATCCTTGTAAAGCTCCTCCATGTTGCAGGGCTTCTTGGGCTCTGCCGGCACTGCCTCTACATCGCCGTCAGTGAGATCCGTGGCGGCTCCGGGCTGCCAGGAGCATCAGCACCAACATAATTTGGCCTGCAAGCCAGAAACATATTTTAGGCACCACATAAATCTCCCTAAAATAATATTTGCAATTGCCTTTAAAGACCCCATCGCCAAAGAAAAGCCATCAAACATTTCCACGCTTCAGGCTAACGGCTCCATAATGCAGCACACTATATACACAGAGATGCTGGATATACATACGCCCGTGAGTGTTGTACGAAGAGTTTTGAGGAACTTGTATTTAGCTGTAAACATAGATAATTTAAAAGGCTTAAGGACTGCCTACAGCCAAGCCACCCCCCAGCATGCAGTGTGAAACAAGGCAGGGCGGTTGGAACTGGATGATCTGAAGGTCCTTTCCAACACTAACCATTCTGTGATTCCATGATTCTATGACTTGGGCTGCCTGCCTTACATTTTTTAACAAAACTTCACATAATGGCAGTGCACAGCAGAGCAAAGCGACAGTGCACTGTTATAACTCAACTGAAAGCCACCAAAACGAACATTTCTAATATCGCAGCTAAGAAGTGTTCCACCATGGGTGAACTGTACTCGATTCCCCTAGAACACTCATTCCTTTTTCATCCTGGTAGGATTTACTCAAGGCAAGCAGGTGAGTGTCACATGGTGCTTACAGCACCTCCAAAACTGCCATGTGCAGGGTGAGAAAGGAGCGCAGCCAGGCAATGGCAAAGCAAAACCAAACCAAACCCCAATACTCACCCTGCCACTGAGCTAGCTAGAGGCAGAAACGTGAACCAGGCACCTGATTCATTAAAGACCTGAAGAATAACAAAAAATCAAAGCAACCTCAAATTTATTTTGACAGCTCAACCCTTTATATCAACCAAGCAAATGGCAATTATAGAAGGGCAGAGATGTTTTCTGTTCATAGTTGCAGTGAAATGTGCAGCCTATTTCCTAAAAAGATTAACACCTCCTTCCCCGTGAAAACAGACCAGCAAATTAATGGCACTGTGCATCCATTTCTTTAAGAAGGATAAATAATTTCCAGCCTGTAAGCTACCACCAGCAGACTTTGGCTAGGGACTGGCCACTGTGTCTTGGCGCTGCCCATGCCTCTCCCGAAGTGTGTGGCACATCCTGCTGTAGTAATAATCACCATGGAAACTTGTCCAGTTTCAACTCCGTTACCATGGGAAAGCAGAGGCGCACCCCAAATTTACATTTTCCACCTGCACGCAGCTGAATCCTGCTCCCTATGAGCACAGTGTGTGCCATTCCCATTGCCTGGCTGGCTAAGTCGGTGGGAGTGAGGCACTTCCCCATGTCCCATAGGCATGCTGGTGCTGAGATCATAGGAGATGATAGGGATAGGTGAGGGGGGTCCCAGCCTGGGGATGTGTCTGTGCCTGAAAGCACACAAAGAGCTCAGCTGGCTCCTGGCACTTACCGAAATTGTTTGCTTGCACAGACATTTGTAAATGACAAACCTGCAAAGGGAACAGGGGAAAGGGAAAAAAAACCTCAAACCCCACAAACAAAGGCTAAAAAATGGCCAAGGCAGGGAAGTGGGAAATTTCCCAAGTCTCTCCTGAGACTTGTAAATCCTTGGATTTGGCAGCAAGATGCCACGGCGAGCACAAGACTCCAGAATTGCCAGGAGTTAATAGAGGGGGCCGGTTGGGTACAATGCTAATAATTTATCAGGCGTGTTGGAGTTCTTAAAAAGGATTTTTAAAAGTAAACAAATGAGTCATTTCTTCTCCCCTCCTGCTGCTGGCTTAAGGAGAATAACTCCGGATTTTTTTCATCTCATGAAACATTCTGCAGAAAACATTCACAAATACAAAGTTGGGGGGGGTTTGTTTGTTTGTTTCCTTTTCTACCCTTGGCTGAGACAGATTACAGGCGGGCAGAGATGCCCAAGCACTGAAAAACAGGAGCAAAAATCAAACCCTTATCCAGACAGTGACAAGTACTGGTATAAGAAATTGGGCCAGTCTTGTTTTGGGAAAAAAAAAGAAGAGAAGCAACCGTTTCTAAAAATAAAGACAACGAGGAGACCACTCAGCACATTCAAGCTGAAAATAAAGGATGTTGTTTCGATTAAGGAATTAAAAAGCCATTTTCCCCTGCTCTCATATAATCTCCTCCTCCCTCTTTGTAAAATGACCATTTTAAACCCCTGTGGTGTCTGCAGCGCACCCCAGCATCTTTGCTGCTCCAGCTGCTGCAGCACGGCTGAGTATTTTGCACATGACACTGTCTCTTCCCCACGTTTCTGTTTGCTTGAGAAGTGTGAGATCGCCGTGTTTTCATAGAGAATTAATGATCTGGCAGGGACAGGAAATGACCTCCTGTTCTTCTGGCAAACCCATTTCATGTTGAGAAATAGAAAAATTAAGATGAAAATTATGCTGCGTAAGAGACTTGAGGGATTAGCATGCAGTACGGATGCGGGGAAAGAGAGACAGATCACTGCTGACGATGAAAGTATAAAACATAATAAAATCTCCACAATTGCTGTTTTAAAAGGCGACAGGGCTGGAGGCAGAGGAAGTATTTAGATGAGGAGAGCAGCTCATCTATCACCATCAGACACCTTGAAGAAATGCCTGTGGGCTTGGCTTGGTTTTGCTGTTTGGGTTTTTTTTTTAAACCATAGTCAAATATTGTTTTCCACACTTGATCCCGTATTCTTCTGGGATCTATACATTTACAGTCTTGAGGTCACGGCCCTACACTGCCTCTGGGAGGGCCCCACTCTGTGAGGAGAAGGAGATGATGAGAAAAGTGAGGTACAGTCCTCAACCCAGGTTTAGGGGTTTGGGGTGGGGTTTATCCCTTCTCACCTTTCCTATGTGGAAATGCACCTTTCTGTACTCCCCGTGTACCTGCTACAGCTGCAGAAAACAAAAAAAACCACATGGGGCATTGATGCCCCATCCCTGGCAGTGTTCAAGGCCAGGCTGGATGGGAGCAACCTGATCTAGTGGAAGGTGTCCCTGCCCATGGCAGAGCGGTTGGAACTGGTTGAGCTTTAAGGTCCCTTCCAACCCAAACCACTCAATGATGCTATGATATACATATGTGTATATATACAATATCTATATGTAAATATACACCTAAAATAGTTCATGATCCTGCCCACAGCTTGCAGGCTGCTGAATACAGCAGGGTCCCAACACAACTGCCTCCTGGTCCCTGTAAAGCAATTTTCAGTTTCACCCTGAAGGCAATACCAGTATTGCTGAACATGTATTAATTACACTAAACACCTATTATTACGGTCAATAAGCAGACAGAGTGAAAAGGATGCAAGTCCCTATGCTTCAAAAGAGGAAATGTTTGAAGATCTGGGGTCAAGAGACAGTTTGAAGTTGTCCAAAGAGGTGTTTTGTAGTTCCTAGGCTTCTTTTTTATACTATATACACTGTGTACATGGTACAAAACCTTAATTCAACATGGAGATGACTTAAACTAAAGTAAATTTTCCATGTTGGTGTTAACAGTGATAGGTATACTGTATTTCTCCTTTAATAAAAATCAAGTGGAAGTATGTGAAGGGCTTTTGGTTTTTGAACCAAGTTTCATGTACCTAATATACACAGATGAAGGTAATATAATTCAGTGAAATTGCTTCAAGTTTCCTCTGTCTACCACACCTCAGTGCCAGAAGATCAATTATTTTCCTTTTCCCTACTTATCTACTTAATATTTAATTTGCTGTTTGTTTTAATTGAAAAGAAGCTTGCTACATTTACAAGGAGCTCTATTGTAAATAACCCAGGCTTTCCCACCGGGGTGCTGATAAAAGTTAAGTTCATGGCACTAACCAATGATGTGTGTAACTGTACAGGAAATGGTACGTTAGCTATACAGAAACGCAATGAAAGGCATGGCGATAGCTCTATTTTTTTTATCTCCTGCTGATGGCTGTGCAACAGGCTTTTCTCAGGGCTGTTGCATGCCTTCCTGTGGGACTGCAGCACTGCATCACACACAGCCATCCCTGTGCTTTGCTTGCTCATCCGTGCTGCGCTATCTACACAGAATTCAAATTCACAGAATTCAGAATTCACTGTGCACACTATGGGAAGGGTCTCTTTGTGGGATGCCCTGTTCAGTATCTCATCTCCTGGGAAAACAAGGTTTCTCTTCAGTATCAAACACAAAACAAAATGTGAAATCCTGACTTAACGGAACAGCCTGGGGACAAAATAATGCACAGATTTGGACTTCAATGTTTTGCCAAAACTCACTGCTTGCTGCCACTAATCCTCCTACCAAAAGCAACATGTTTGAAGCAGAAGCCCACTAACAAGGGCCATGGTCAGAGCATCCCTGATGGGAAGGCAGCAGACCTGCAGAGCACCTGAAGCAGCACGTACCCAACCACAGCGCCATGCTAGGGCCTGCACCCTTCCTTCTGCATCCTTCTGCTGTAAATATACAAGTAGGCAACATTTTGACACAGACCAACCAACTATAAATCATCTTCCATCCTACAAATTTTGGTTTGTATAGTTCGAGCCATACACAAATAAAGGCTTTACCACATTGTTATTGGTGTTTTGTTGCTAGAACAGGAAAAAGAAGTATTTGAATAAAGTGAGCTTTCATAAACCAAATACATGGAGCTATCACTACATAAATAACATACAGACAGGCTCCCTGTACATGCAAACCACAGATGATCTCAGCAGTTTGCCTCTCACATTTCCCACTGATTCATGTGTTCAGGCACCTGGGACTGACAATCCGGGCCATGCCACAGGCCCTTTTAGCACTGTAATCCTCAAGCGCCAAAGGGCAGAGGAGTCAACAGCTCACAGCTAATGGTGAACTAGCCTTCTTTCCTGTGTTTCACCATTTGTGGTACTGCATTTGATATCCCCACACACACCTTGGCCAGGTGCAGAGGCACCAGAAGGGCTGGTGGGAGTTGTCCCCTCCTCTGCTTGCAGGAGGGCTGATGGTGACCCCCCTCCAAGGTAACAGGGCAGGCAGAGCAGAAGAGACATGGAGGACACTCGTTAATGCAACCAGCCCTTCACCCTCTTGGTAGCTTAGTCAGACACCAAATGCAGTCTGATCTGCCCCTGCTTAGTCATCACCAAAGGGAACCACTGGGGATGCACTTCTCTATACTCTTGTCATGGTTTAAGCCCAGCCAGTAACTCAGAAACAGAAACAGAGCAAGCAGCCGCTTGCTCATTCTCCCCCTCTTTTTCCTCCCCTCTGCTCCAGGTGCATTGGGGAGAGGAATCAAAAGAATGTAACTCCTATGGGTTGAGATAAGAACAGTCCAGTGATCAAGGTATAACACAAACCACTGCTGCTACCACCAATAATTATTAATGATAAGGGAAATAACAAGGGAAGAGAATATAAAACTAAAAGGGCAAAAGGAAAAGAAATCGATAAACACAAGTGATGGACAGTACACTTGGTCACCACCCACCAACTGATACCCAGCCTGACCCAAGTACCGATCTGAGCCTTCTGGGTGACTCCCCCCAGTTTATATACTGGGCATGACGTGCTGTGGTACAGAATACCTCTTTGGCTAGTTTGGGTCAGGTGTCCTGTCTCTGCTTCCTCCCAGCTTCTTGTGCCCCTCCTCCCTGGCAGAGCATGAGACTGAAATGTCCTTGATCAGGGTAAGCATTACTTTGCAGCAACTAAAACCATCAGTGTGTTATCAGCGTTGTTCTCAGACTAAAGCCAAAACACAGCACTGCACCAGCTACTAGGAAGGAGAAAAATAACTCTTACAGCTGACCCCAGGACATCTCCAAGGGGCACTAAGGAAACATCCTGGTTTAACCCTAACCTCTCCCACCTTGTTCCCTTGACTCAAATACCCAGCAACTCCCCTTTAAGATTTAGGAGGCACAATTCAGAAGTGAACAAGGGTAAGGTGAGAAAGATATTGCAAAGACAGGCAGAATTACCTTTGGCACCAGACAGAAAGAGGAGGGAGGACCACACTGGGGTATCTCCACTGGCATGAAAGCTACACCTGTAGCTTTTGCTCCCCATCCATCTGCACAAGCATTCTCTGCCCACCACGCACCTACATGCTGCCCCACATTATTTATCACTCTACATGAGCTATAGCATGGAGGATGAGCTGGATGCTGCTGAGGAGCAGTTAAAATAAGAGCATCTCATTCACGTCAGAAGAAGCCAGAGGAATAACAAGGCTCTGATGCGGCTCATACAACAGGTACTCTTATTTTCCACTGCTGCATTATAGGTCCTTTTGGGAGGCGATCCTGTTTTGTGTTGAGGCTCCCATCCAGGCTGTTAAGCCCTGGGGGAACACAAGGGAAAGGAAATCATTATGGCAGTGCAAAATGGCACATTATAGATGGGACATCGCCAGTATGTATACACGGCTTTGGCACACAGCACAATCATTCTCAAATGCAGCAGCTGGACTGGCTGATCATACTTCGGTCTTTTAAACCGTTCAGCTGAGAAACACCACAGTGGTCTGCCTATTGCACAGGCTAATCGCCTGCAAAGAGCTGTGTTAGAATCATATATCTGCTAACTATACTGCTTTTGTCAACAGCCTGTTCTTAGCAATCCATTTTGAAGAGGAGAGAACTCACTTTCTCCTCATTTAAAAACAAATTCGACCAATTGAAAAAAGAAATCCTATCACAGGCCCGAAACCAGTGTCTTTACTCCCAAGGGCAATATATGCAAGTTAGATGATAAATGCTGTGGAAGGAATAGAGCATTTGCCTGACAAATTTCAACCTGTAGTGAATTTTTATACCCGATTTGAAAGCCTAAAAATACCCCAAACCCTACATTTGCAGAGGAAACTGTGACATACCCCAAGCATAAGGGAGATAGCACATGCCTTTTCCCTTCCTCTGCTCCATTCACGAATTACTCCACTAACTGGATATAACACTTAACTGATGGTCTCCACCTTTCAAAAGGACCACGGCTCATGCAATATATAGTATTACATATAGCAGGCATTCTAAAAACAGGGCTACCTTGAACTTACTTGAGATTGATTTTGCTATTCCCAAATGCTCGTTTCTTATATCCACAGCACATCCCAGTTCCTGGGGTCTCCAAATTGTCACGCTTGGAGAAACCTCGCAGCAGGTTTCTGGAAAATAATACCTTTTGAATGGTGGTTTATTTTTTCCCCTTGGCATAGCACAGAAATGCCTGAACAGCAGCAGCTTGCTCAGCCTGCAGTAAGCTGAACTCACATTCTGAGGTGGAGACAGTGCACAGAAATCTGATGTATTAAACCTGACGTGTGAAGGATAAATATAAACTTGCCAGCCATAATTACTGATGAGTCACATGCCACCTGGTTTGGTGATGTCCCTGTGACTGCTAGGTCCCTGTGACCTAGCAGGCTCTTCTAACCTGGTGCAGCTTTCACACTCCTCATTTGTGCTCAAACAGGGATGTCCCACACCACATCCTGGTGCCTGGAGTTGTTTCTCCCCAGGTGCGGCGCTTTGCACTTCCCCTTGTTGAACTTCATGAGGCTCCTGTCAGCACACTTCTCAAGTCTCAAGCCTGCTGAGGCCCTTCTTGATGGCAGCATGACCCCTTGATGTATCATCCACTCTTGTCAGTTTTATGTAATATGCAAACTTGCTGTGAGTACGCTCTGCCCCATCATCCAGATCATTAATGAAGGTGCTGAATGGGCCTGGACCCAGTACTGACCACAGAGGTACACCATTAGTCACTGGCCTCCAGCTAGACTTTGTCCAATCATCACTGTCCTCTGGGCCAAGTCATGCAGCCGGTTTCCTCTGCATAATCCAGCCCATACATCAACAGCTTGTCTGCGAGGATCTTATTGGATACAGTGTCAAAGACCTTCCTCAAAGTCCATATAGGTAAATACCCACTGCTCTCCACTTATACTGTAGGCCAGCTCCCCACAGAGAAGACAAACTGGCAGTAGGTTGAGAGTCTAAGAAAGTCTAAATTAAAATGTTATTATGGAAAAACTGGACTTCCTCTGGGGATCTATTTTGCATTGGAGCTCCCGAGTTTTTCTGTACCTTGACCTCCACAGTTTTCACACATGTGGTACACCCATGTGTTTACTTTTGGAGTGAGACTGTAGGAGGAATGCAGACTCATGCTAGCATTAAAAGACTTCTTTGGCTCGAAAAGTAAAGTGCATGATTTTCCTATGGGAAAAAATTATTTTAAATAATTTTTCCTGTCATTAAATATCCCGTTTAACTGATTATTTAGTATCACTTTCAATCAAAACATTATACTCACCAGCAAAGCAAAGAAAAATGAGCTGTTTTGAGAACAGAGCTAAACAAAACAAACAAGAGAGCCACTACTTTACAATAAATTTTAAAACCCATGCATTTTGTTTTCCCAGCAATCGATACACCAATGATAACAAGAGGAAAAGGATACCAATTAAATGTAATTTCAAGCCCTGCTTCCCCCTAAACCCAAACCAAAAAGCACTCAGTGTAAGCCTGAAAAAATATTTGCTCCTTTCCCAGTCAAGTGCTCTATTAAACAGTCCTTAAAGCATCTCAGTTCCTACAAAGGATTTCCAAGTTTGATATCAGTGAACCAACTTCAAAGTCTCATTAGTTCCCCAGCAGAGGTTTGTTCTCTGCTCAGACAACTCTGCTTGCTATTTTGTCCTGACCCTCTCCACTGATCCCAAGCTCAGATATTTTTACTACCCTGATTTGATCTTTTGCAGCATCCGGATTTGAATTAGCATTAGTGTGGCAAAAAGACCGCCATCCACTGACTTGCTAACCTGAATCTGTTTCACTGCTGGTTGTGAGGGACAGCAACCCCTCACAGGCCAGTTACCAAGTGTCAGCAGGGGAGTGAGGTTAAGTTAAAAATTAATTTTTAAACTGCTATGACATTTTTGCATGCAAAACATCTGATTTTGCCTCATTATACCAACATCGTTTTGGCTCTTTCCCCACTAGCCACACAAGCGAAGCATGCCAGAGTACCCTTCAAGGGGTAAACCAGCTTCACCAGCTCAAAACCCACCAACAAAGCGATGTGCCACCAGAACCACACATCCCTGAGAGCCCCAGCCCCTCAGATATACTGTGAAACCTTTCCAACCCCCTTCTTCTGGCATGCCGGCTCCAATTAAAAACCACTTTATCTTGGTGCAGACAAGCCCAGAAGAAGGCTAACCTCCGCACTGCTGAGGGGGCTCCCCATAAGCTTGTCTTGCTTTCTAAACCTTCTTGAGACAGAGATAAAGAAACCAGTTTTACTGTATTTTAAAGCTATGGGGGTTAGAACAGCAAATCTGACACCTCTGTAACTCATCTTACATCAACCGAAAGCCACATTTTTGCATACCCTCTCTTTGTCCTAATACAGTCTGGCTTAAATAAATAAATAATGAGAAGAAAAGCAAAATCAAGTGAAAAAACTTGAACCTTCCAGCTGGTGGATCCTTTCTGAGGGCTGGACTAGGTGACCTTTAAAGGTCCCTTTCAACCCAATCTATTCTATGATTTTATGGCGAGGAACAAATGCCTCTGTCTAAGACCACAGGTAAGGACATGCAGGTGATTAACCATACGCACGCTTTCCATGATAGGCCAAAAGGACAAATCTTTTCTTCTGCCTATAGCTCTGGTGGCTCTCAGTGGCATAGACATTGTCCCAGATGACAAGACTTAGAGATGGGCTGAAGAGATGGGGACCGAAAATAAACTCATCAGTTTCTCTTCTCTTGTGGGGCAGGGTCTCACTTGGGAGCACAGGCAGATAAGAAGGCACAGGAGCATTGCGTGTACTTGGGTACTGCTTGAGGAGGAAAAGGGTAGAGGAGTCTTCCCTCTCCCAGTGCAACATGTGGTTATTTAATACTTCATCCTTCCCACTGGCATGAGTAACCAAATGCTCCTTCAGCTTGCCACCTCAAGTTTTATGTTCATAGGTTCAGATTTATTAGACTGACTCTCCCACTCTCCCCTCCCTGATCACTTTGATAAACCAAACCCAACATTTCATCAGCTACATGACAGCAGTAATCCCCAGCAGAAAGTAGCCCCATGTCAGATTTCAAGCTTGCCCTACTCTTGGACCACCCCTGCTAAAAATGTGCAGATGGAAAAACCTTTCAAGCAAACCCAGCCCCTTGTTTTCATCCTTGCAAAATCTGTAAGCAGCTGCAGGATTTTGTTTAAAAGAGCCAGAAAAATGAAGACCTCTGGGATGCGAGGAAAAATACAGATCTTTTTCTTCGCATTTCACACTTTTTTACACACTTATTTCATCACAGCATTTGTACCAAGTGTTTACTGGTTTGACTTTGAGGGACAGAGAAATAACCTCTTCTCTCCGTCATGCCATGACGTATGAAAGACGTCACCCTTCTGACTGAATTCAAGATAAGACCAGCATGAGAAGCAGCATGACAGTGATGACAGATGCAAAGAGAAGGCCTCATGACTTTTCAACATTTTTGCCCACAAAGACCAATTTTGCTCTCTTAGAAGCCCCTATGCTGAACTGAGAAATAGAGATGCCTCTGACCACGAATATGTATATGACAGAAAATACTGAAAATCTGTCTTGTTGCATATCAGGTTCACTGAGGTTACTGCTGTTCAGTTAACTGGTCCAGGTTACCTCTAACACCTACAAACACCCCATGTGCACATGCATGCATGCAAGTATTTCTTCTCTAGTGCCTCTTGCCTCATCCATTTGACTGTGAGATCTTCTGGGCAGTGGTTGTTTTGGCACATAATTAGCACAAAACACAGACCTCAGCTTCAATTCCAGTTACGACTGCAGTCCATATTATCCATCACTCCTGAAGATGAGCGGGCACAATAGATGCCACACTCACTGAGGTGGCATAGGGCTGCCTTCTCTCTCAGACTAGCTGCTCGCCACTACTTGCAGTTGCATCCCTCCAGTGGGCCTTTCTCTCCGTCTTCATCACATTTCCCTTCTGCTGGAGCACTTACGGTCTGTCTAAGCATGAATGTTAAAGACTGAATTTTACTAATTCGATGCTATAAGAAGAGAGATCTTCTGGCCCGTTCAAAGGAGTCTTCTCTGGCTGAGTATCCCAGCTCTGACTGACACACTGCTTGCACTGCACGGAAGGGGGACCATTCCAAAGTGTGCCCAGACTACACAAAAAAGTAATAATGCTCTTTGTCATAACGGATCCAGACTCTGGCCACTCGGAAGAAAAGGACTATTTCAGGAAATGCAGGCAGGGCACCCAGCACTGTAAAAATAGTGCTGCTGCTGCAGGTAAAAGTAAATGTTATTTTTCCTGATATTATGAACCAGCCAACACAAACATAATTTGCAGACGTGTATTGCAAGAGGAAACAAGGTCGGTCCTGCCCAGGCTTTTCCATCAAACCTTCCGAGAGCATATACATCATGATGAATGCAGTGTACCAAATTTTGTTATTATCACCTCCCCTATCTTAATGATGGCTGTGTGGTTGCAGAAGAGGAGTGTACTGCCGTAGGATATAGAGCCCCTGACATATTTACTGCAGCATTTTTCACCAGCAATTTCCGCTGCGATGTGTGCTATTACGTGTTCAGAAAAACTTAGGGAAACTGCAGGATGCAGAACGACAATTACATCTTTCCCAGATGAGACTACGACGTTAATGGATCGGTGTCATCCATCACCATAGATTGTAAGTCCTCTGGGAAACGTCACCAGGCCTCTCTAATAAATCCGACCAGGAGATTTTGTATTTGGCTGTTCGGCTCAGCCTTTGGAAGCAGTTCAGCAACACAGACCTCAGCGTGACTACGGCTTAGCTCTCCCAGTGAGGTGTCATTGCCCTACAGCCGTGAAGCTCTGGATGTAGGAAGCCCTGCAAGCCAGCATGGAAGGGCACACAGGGCTGCAGCCTGGTGTTAATTCCTCACACGGCTGGTTCTCCAAAGAACCAAATACTGGTACACAGACTGCGGACTGTGAGGGAAGAAAGCTGACTGCGCAGCTTTGTTCCTTTACCAACAACAAAGAAAAGGATATAAAACATAAAGAAGAAGAAACTAATAAATAAACAAAAAAAAATACCTGCCAGCAGACCAGTGCAGCTCTGCAGTAAATATTTTTGCTGTCAATCTCTGATTCTTCAGGCCACCTGAGCAGGCAGAGCCGACTGTCTGCCATGAAAATGTAAGGTGATGCTCTATTAGGGAAGAACATACTTCTCACAGGCTCTTCCTTTGAGAAAGCCAAAAAAATAACCCACAAATAAAAACCTCCATGGCTGTACCATGTCCTAGCTTATCCTTGAAATAACAGCAGAGTAGGACCTGAGGCTGTCTCCCCTTGTCTCCTGCACTAATGCAAATACAGGAGCAGCGTAAAAGCAGGCTGAGGGGGAGGTCAGCCCCATCAAAGCCCTTTTGGGAGGCAGCTCCAAGACAGGGGTCTGAGGGCACTTTTGTCTCTCCTACTGTATGTATACTCTGTTTCAGGCAATGATACATTTTCCTGATATGCCTTTCATGTAGCTGGAGCTAAGCATTTCTTCATACAGTGCTGGGGGTGGGGATCTGCCACAGCATCAGCATGGCTGCTCCCAGGTTTAACCATTTTGAGTCCTCTCTTCCCTTAGGCATAGGATTTCACCACCCACCCCATGCCTGCCCCAATGCCATGGGCTACGAATGTGAGGCCTTTCTCCTTCATCCTGGGCACCCAACACAAGAGCATAAACAGCAATGACCATTTCCACAGAATGGGGCCACCACCAGATGTGCCCCCCAAAACGATGACAGCCTCGGGGTACCTCTCACGCCTGTCCAACCCTCCTTATCTCAGAGTGGCTGACAGATGCACTGGGTTTGGTCAGAGAAGCAGGGATGGAGACCTACAGCTTGAACTACTGCAGCTCTGCAGCGGTGAGTAGCTGACAGTAACCAGAGGGAAGCACAAGTGGAGCTTGGGAGATTAGCAGAACAAGGAGGAAGTAATTTTAACTACATAATAATTTCAGGGAATAAGAACTGCCTATAGCCTGTATAAGTCATGAGAAACAGCACACGCACGTCTTGCCTCGGGCAAATCCATATGTTGGTAGACAAGCTCAGCTACAAAAATGACACCCTTTCTCACAGCTAGGCACAGCAAGAGCACCCAAAAAATGCAAAATATTCGGTATTTTCTTGGCGGGGTGTTAGAGAAAACAACCATGCTCATTTAAAACTAGCTGTTGGCAAAGGAGGAGGGCAGATGCCCCCAGCCCTTGCCTCCTGCTGAAGCTCTCCACCATCCCTCCAGCAGGGCAGTCAGCATCAGGGCTCTGCACTTGCCCCCCTGCTCAGGGGTCTAAGCTGTGGCTGCTGCACCTTTCAGCTCCTCCTCCATGTAAATGTGGGTCTGCCCCACACTACCCCAAGAAACTCCATGGCTCCAGCTGGGCTGTCCTGCTCAGGCACCCCATGTGCAGGGACAGGCAACCTGCGAGGTGACAAAGCAGCGTGCGCCACATCACTGGGCTCCCAGGGGACACTGCTGGCCAGTCATTGAGGGAAATCAGAGCAGTCTGCAGCACAAGAGGCACAGCAGGAACAAGCTGCACCACAACAGGGGCTGCAAAAGAAGCCCAGAGAGTCAAGGCAGCAACCAAGGAAAACCTCTGGTTTTACCATGTCCACAGTCAGTCACACATACCAAACCATTGGCCAAACTGGGTAAATACCTGAACCAAGCAAGAGAAGACAGCTGTCCCCCGACAAGCACAAGCCCTCTGCAACCCCATCCGAATGTTTCCCAAAAAGGCGTTGTGATCCCCAGTTTGAGAAACTGAGCAGACAGCTGCTGGCCACAGCCGCACCGGGAAGGGAAGGCTGGCCACCACTGCACGCATGACTGATGAAAACCCAGGAGCTGAGCTCTCCGCCAAGATGTGCTCCACCTCCACAGGGCACGAGAGCTGCCCAAAACTCAGCATCCCCAATTTTCGCAATGGGGAGGATGGGCTGGCCTGAAATGACCAGTCTCCTTGGCTGCCTCATACAATTAAAGGGGCCATCTCCACACGGTGCACTTCCCAGAAAACACTTCATGCAAGTTAACTCCAGGAATCTCAAGGCATGGCAGCCAGCTGCCAGCTGCTGAGTGCAGCACTTGGCTCTGTTTGGGCAAGGGCATTTCACCAGACTCCTCTAGCAAAGTCAGCACTGGTGCCCATGGCTTCATGGGGTACATGGCCATGGGGAATGGGTCCTGGCTAACACCTATCTTGCCATACTGGGTGCACTCCATGTCCAGTGGAAAGGCTCCTGCAGCATGCTGCAAAAGCACGAAAAATCAATAGCCGCCATTGACTTTTTGTCTGACATTAGCAATTTTACAGCTTAATGCTAACCAGAGTAAGCAGGAGAGCATGCTGCTACCAGAAATGAATTAAAGGGGGGGGAAGGGAGTGGGTCTTCAAAGACCCCAAAGTCACCCAGTACAACGAATGCCTGGTAAACCCTGCCCTGTCCATACAGTGATTAAAGATGATTTGGCCCTTGGTCTGGGATGAAGGTTTTGCCAGGCTGGCAGAGACCAAGGGGCAGGAAGAAGAAAGAGGAGCAGCTGTAGGGCAGCATTCTGTTCTCCATGATGGTGACACTGAAGTGACACCAACCCAACAACCCCAGCAGCACCAAACACAGTATTGTGGGATGCTGGCAATGAGGTGCTGGAGGCCAGCTGTTTGGATTTAGCTGTCTAAACAGGGACTGAGGGATAGGACCCTTTGCATCTTCAGCACTAATTAAAGGCTGTTTATTATCCAATTGTTCCCAATAGTGCATATCGTAGCCGCTCAGGGCCAGGCTGAACACTGAGCTCTGTCCATTTCTTCCACGCTAGTTGTGACTTGGGCAATAATTACCAAGAAGAGAAGGTTTGGCCAAAGCCTTCGCTCTCAGAGCAGCAGTAGTTGTGTGTAATCAGAGCTTAATAAGGTGGCTGGAGCAGGCATGCTCCCATGACAGAATAGTCTACCAGAGCATTCCAGGCAATGCTTGTACACACAAAACATGCGCATCTGGAACAACAGGCAGCATCCCCTTAGCCACAGTTTTTGGGCTCCTAGAAAGGGTTTACCTAATTATAGTTAAATAAGGCCCTACGGCAACATCTGTTCCTTGATACAGCAAGTGGACAAGGATGGGTGTCTCTTCCAGGCACTGGCTTTAGGCAGGCTGTTGGACAGCAAATGGGTTTGGCTGGAACTAGAGCCCAGCCTTCACATTAAAAAGCTAATGAAGCTGCCAACTCAGGCACCAAAAAGAACAGAAATTCAGCCTTCTCCTGGTTGCCTGTATGCTCCTGACTCTGTGTGGCTGAATTACACTCTTAAATACACAGTTATTCCTTCTTCTTCATAAGGTCCTGTTATGCTGCAAAAGGACATAAAAGGAAAAAGCAATTATTTTCATAGGCCTCCTTGTAACTTTCAAGCTTCAGACTCTGAACTAAGTAACACTTTCTTCAGGCAGATTTCTACATGTAATCTAAAAAATTAAATTGGTCTATGAATCTTCTTTTAATGATAGGATGCTACCTGCCACCCTTGTAAAGATACAGAATTTAGTCTTTCTCTTTCTGCTTCTTAGAAAGGCAACATACTGTAGTTTCAGTAGTTGCATTTTTAAACGTGTTTATCTGGGTCACTGCTACTTACAGCATAAGAAGATTTAGTGAAGCCAGTTTAGCATCAGTCTAGTGCAAAAGAAAAAAAAACTTTAATTAAAACCAAAAGAATTATGTTATTTGGAGGGTAAAAACCTTGACATTATCAAATTAAAGTCTTTGGACTGTTCAAGAAGAAAACAATTTAATTTAAAAGGCGCTTCGGGCTTGGGGGATGGGAGTGGCTAATCACAAACTATCTCATGTAATTGGCAATTTCAGGTATAGAAAACTGAACCAAGAGCATTACTACATCAGGATTTCCTTTAACGGCATAGTGTAAAATCATGCTCAATGGAAGAACGTGATTCCTCATCATGGCAGTCCATGGGATGCACATGGAGCACTGCTGGTGTGCAAGACATCTTGCTCCAAGAATTTGCACTTCCCTACCGTGTGGTGGCCAACACGGAAGACAGGGGAGAAGGCAACCTTTTTTAATGGCACTGCTCCCAGATCCTTCCACTAAGATACAAAAGATCTGCAGACAGAAGAAAGCAGGGAGGGGACATTCAGAGGACAGGAGAAGTGTCTAATGTAATCTCCGTGTGTTCCCAATGGTCCTAGCTTTCCGCTGTCTTGGAAAATGCCAGAAGAAAGGAAGATGTTTACTGGCAAAGGCGAAGCTGCCACTTACATGGAAAAGGCCATGGGAGGCTGAATGGCCACTGCAAGATGAAAGTCTGAGCATGCCCGTGTGATATGAGAATATCCCTCAGCTTCCTGCAGCCCGTTGGGTGAAAGGGAAGTGACTCAGACGACAAGTGCACTTCAAAGGTTCATGAAATACTGGTTTATTCTAGCTGAAGCCTGCCTGTGGCAGAGTGGGAAGGACCGCAAACAGAAAGCATCCGCTCCTCATCCTCTGACCGCTGCTGGAGCAGTTCATCCCCCAGGAACAAAAAAAGCCTTCTTCCTCTTTTCCCTTTCTTCTGGAGGAAGGCAGGCCGGGAAATAGCTGTCATTGTCGCTGCTGAACCACAGCCAGCAGAGGCCCGACGCCACAGTGGTGCAGGATGAGACGCTTGGCGCCCACTCTGACGTGACCCATGGTCTCTACGACAGAGAGCCTCAACCACTGTCCATCCATCAATAGGGTATTGGTGTGACGGAAACATTAGGTAACAACAGTCATATCACTACGATCAGCAGTTAATTATTCCCCATATCCAAACAGCAGCAACGTGGTAAGGGAAGGGATGAACATGTAGTCAGTAGTTTGATCCTGCTATTGATTGAATGCTAACAGAGGGAAATAACAAACTATAAAATATTTCCTGTCAGAAACAGGGAGGAAGGATGACGGATTTTGTTCAGATTTTTGGGGGTGAGAAGGGGAAAGTCATAAACTCTCAAAATCCCAAAGTTTTTACTTAGCTTTTCAAACATGACAGATTTTTTTCCACGTTTTTCTTAGGGGGAGGGGAGAGGTTGCTTTTTGGTGGGGGTTTTCTTTCGGTTGCTTTAATCTATTCCTTGCTGACAGACAGCACACCAGCTATTCACTGGATATGACAATCTATAGCTTCAGTCCTTGGAATTCCCATGTGATTGCAAGAGGGCAGCTTTGGGCACTCCCAGCCCTGCTGCAGCAGAAGTCATCTCACAGTCAGTGGGACCAGCTACAGAACAAGACCTTGAAGGAGTAAAAGGCTCAGTATCTGGCTCCTTAGTTAGGATTTATTTTATCATACTGTTTTTAGAGATTTATCACTTCCTTTACCTCCATACGCATAGTGAAGAAAATCTGTTTTAAACATGTGACAGCCATGCTTTCCAACAGAGAGCAAATTTTGGGGATAAACAGAGAAAAAATGAGATATTTTTAAGCCAGAGATGATCTCCGTGCTGATGAGTGAGCACACACGTCTGAACACAAGTGTTGTTCAGCATATTTACAAGATCAGGGTGCCACATGATTCTTCAACTGATCTGAGATTACTGGAACCCCTTTCATTAAAAATACAGCTATAAGAAGTAATTAAATGTCAGCTTGGGGGTTGTGCATGTAGGCATGACTGCTGTCTCTGCAGGTGCCTTGGAAACCTGCTGCTGGTCTTCACAGAAAAATGCATTTAGCCCTAATATTAAGTACCACAGGTTGCAAAGCCCCACATTCAACTTGGTGGGATTTTGATGCAACAGCTTCAGAGAGCTGTACTGGATCAATGCCAGTAATGCATATACCTTTGTAAGCAGGCTGGATATCAACCCTGGGGAAACCAGGAGCGTGCCTCCCAGAAAGCAAGGGGCAAAAAGAGAAGGAAGGAGGAAAGCAGGGGGCAAAAAAGAGAAGGAAGGAGGCTGGGATGCCAAGCCCCTGACATCTGTATTGCAGAACTGCAAAGACCTCTGGGTTATCTCCAGATCAAAGCACCACTTGATAGCAGTCACCAAACGCCTTTTAGCAGAACACCACCATTCATCTCATCCTTTGCACATCCTCCCAAGAGAGGCTACTACATTGATTCACTTCATGGTTTATTCCCAAGAGTAGCTGCTACGGAAGGAAGTGGTAGCACATGGAGATGTGGTACTGACAGAGCCATTGTGGGATCCAGCTCTGAGGACATCCATGGTGCTGCTACAAACAGTGGAGGTGGTGCAGGGCACAAGATGCAGAGAGTTCTGGGTATTTAAAAAAAAAACAACAAAAATTAGGTGAAAAATGTACATCTGCTGTAGGGAAGATAAAGAGGAGAAGGAAGAAGAAAAACCTAGAGCTGCTGACACAAGGGATAAGATGAATGAAGCTGCAGAGACTGCCTGAAGTAGAGGGGGTGGAACCTTGAGTTTGTTAGGGAAGGTACAGAAAACAGTGACAAATACAGAGCTGCTGTGCAGTGCCCTTAGCTTGCAAAAATAAGACTTGCTGAGGGATGTCTGCTGTCTTTCTAAAATACTTGCCAAAGATGGATGAAAAATTCCTCTGACCACAGCTGAGGAAGTGATCTATTTCCACAACTCTGAAAGCTGGAGAAGAAATCGGGTGTCTTGATCACACTGCAGAAAGCCACATCATACAAACAGATGTCCTTGGGCAGATCCATGCTCTGTTTTACAGACCTCCATGGTATCCCCATGGTCTGGGTGTGAACATCTCACCTGGACTGAACACCCAAAGCAAGCGACTGGCCAGCAGCAGAGTCCCAGGGCACCTCCTGTATGATCTGCAAACCTGCTCTCAGCTAAAATTGTGAGAGCTGAGTTTGTGAGGAGAAAAAGTATATTGAGGACAGTGTTTAAAGCCCTTGAAAAAAAATACCTGCCACCTGCAGTCACTCCCACATACAAATTCCCTAGCACTTTGTCTTCTAAAAAGAAAGAATACTATAATGAAGCCATACCTTAGCAATAACACGTATTGAGATGACTGAAACCCAACTTTAAATGCATGCTGCCATTTACTAAGCCACTGAGAAATTTCTTATCATTGCCTTGAAGCCGCAAATTCCTGTGGCCTCCCTAAACCCACTTTGTGCTTCAAAGTCCCAAATCAGCACAATAGCAAAGATGATTAAAAAATGCGTGTTACACTGCAGCCAGTAAACACCAAGGAGAACATCCTGAGCTTTACAACAAAAGGTTACCATGACTTAACAGATGGCCTCCAATCTGAGAACTAAAGTAACTGAAGTAAATCAAGTGGAGTCTGAAAAATAAACAAAATATATTCTCAGGCTAAAAGAACCTGAAAGAGCCAAAGAAGAGTCAATACAGATTTTCAATTTTATTACTTAGATTTAATAAAATTCTTTGGATAGTGTTGCTTGCTCAGTACAACCATAGAAATTGTAATGGCAAATACTGGACTGTGATTTATGGATTGAAAGGTTGTCTGATTTCATTACGCTGGCAAATAGAACAGTGCAGACACCTTCTCCTGGAAAACTATTTCTAAATTGCTACATCAATATTCAGATAATCAAAATTGATATTTACCTTCTACAGGAAGAGCAAGTGTGTGTCTGCCTATGCACGTGCTCAAACTCACTCATTTAAATTCTTCATATTTCTCCATCTTTTGGATTGCGGGAATACATGCTACAGGAACTGCTTTGTCCCAAACCCAAGACCTATGCAGTTGCAAGCTGCCCAGCCCTTCATGTAGGACATTCCTGCTAACTGTATCTTTTTCTCTCACTAAAATAAATTCAAGCAGAAGTACCCAGCAGAGCTTCAGCTCAATCATTTGTTATTCCAGAACTATAAAGGCATAACCTCACCTTCAGTTTACAATGGCATAATTGATGGATAAATCACTGAAGCCCCAAAATATGCAGTCCAACACTTACGCTAACTCTATTTATATTTTTCAGCTGGAGTAGAGCATGATAAATCACTTTTTATGTAAACCTTGCTTTTCACTCCCAGTTTTGCAACAGAAGTACAAAGTAGCATGTTAAGGCAGACTGCAGGTTACAAGACCAGGTGCCACTTCCTACAGCGTCCACAGGGCAGGAGGATGGCAGGGAAGCCCTTGGGCCAGCAAGGCTTCGAGGTGACATCTGAAAAGGGTTGGAAAAGGGTTATGGAGATAGCAACAAAAGCTCCAAGGACACGTACCCATCCTCAGCGGCAGGCGGAAGAGTGAGAGCATGTCTCGCCGTGATAAATAAAACAGGCCTCATCCCCATTTCTGCACGCCGCCACAGGAGCCCACAGGATGATCCTTTGCCTTGTCCCCCTCGATCATTGTCACCAGGACAACAACTGGCTCTTATCAGCACAGATATCTCTGGGAAGGAGTGACTTCAGGACACAGTGTCCTTCCCTGGTCCCTTGAACCCCCAAGACAATTTACAACACTGTCACTCGTACGTTCTCCCTCCTCATCTGCACAGTTCTTGCCTCTAAATTTAACATTTTGATTTCTAAGTAAGTGTCCTTTAGAGCTCATAAAAGACCTTGATGATAAGCCATTTTATTGATATGCCGGTTCACTTTCAAAATATTTGCAGATGATAGGATAAATAGTGCTTGCTTTTATGCCTTCTTCGGGAGGTAACAGTTTGGTAACTTACGTTATCCAGATGAAAATTTATTGGTTAGCATTGGGGAAAGCAGATCCTT
This sequence comes from Myiopsitta monachus, assembly GCA_017639245.1. Classification (NCBI taxonomy): domain Eukaryota; kingdom Metazoa; phylum Chordata; class Aves; order Psittaciformes; family Psittacidae; genus Myiopsitta; species Myiopsitta monachus. The sequence goes on from CM029927.1 coordinate 26,945,285, forward strand.
TCCAAAATTAGCCTTTGACCCACTTAGTCTTTCATAAACAAGCAATGATTTAAAAAATCCTCAACGGATATGAGATGTTTGCAGTCCCAGCATCAACTTGCACAAATGTTAGAAGGCGTAAGGATAACAAAGCTACATCATCCCTATTTCACAGCATCAAGACCAGGGCTGAAAAACTACAGAAGAACTTCCCTAATCAAATGTCAAAGCCAGCTAGCTTCGCTACAGCTAATCCACAAATCTTGATGACAGTGCAGATTACCCAGCCTGCTAAACTGGCAAGCACCCAAGGAAGCTCATCTCCAGGGATTACACCTCCATTTAGGTTTGCCTTCCCCTGAATTATTTGGAAAAGCCCCAGAGGAAACAAGTTTCAGCTCATCTCTTTCCTTCTCAGGGCTTTCAGTACACTACCCAGTCTAAAAGCATCAAGCAACAACAGCACATATACACACACACACGCACAGAGTCCCAAATATTGACATGACTGTGCAATAGGCCAGTCACCCGCAGATACCAGGCAGAAAGCTGCTGACAGATGCTGCAGTATAAACCTCTTAAGAACCTCCACGTTTGGCAAAGAAAACCGCTGTTCTCTGTCTACGCTGCCCCACACTTGGAGCCGAAACACATCCAAAATGAGAGATTATTTTTTTCTCACACTGGCTATCTATAGAAAATCCTTTCTATAAATCTCTGTTGTGCAGCTCCTGAACGTCAGGCCCAGCAAATCAAAACATTTTATTGTAATTTCATAGTGTTTACTTTTGCAAGGCAGGATCTTGGCAGAGACGAGCATTTCCTCCAGGGACAAGGAGGATGGGGCTGGGAGCAGGGGGAGAGAGGACGAAGGGATGGAAGGAAGCATTTTAATGCAGACTTCCTCACTTGTCTGCTTTAACAGGGACCCTGGCTGAAATACAAAGGAAGAGGTAGCTAAAAAGACCTTGGCTACAGATCTGGAGATGTCAGAGAATGGGTGTGAGGATGCACCAGGGGCAGCCTACGCGGGCAGGGACAACAGATTAGGGATGCGGCACGGCAGAATGAAAACACTGGCAGCCCTTGCCATCACCCCTAGCGCACTGGCTACTGGGTCAGGGAGGGTCCTAGGGACCGCAGACAAGAAGGTGCCGGGAAGTCCATCCTCCTCCCTGCTGCTTCCACTGTGCTGCATGTGCCCCTGCAGAGCCAGCATGTCCCCCTCAGCTGGGGACGCTCCCGACTCCTTTCCCAGACCCCTCTCCTCCCTCACAACCCCAACCTACGGGCATGTTGCCCTCAGGTAGCACTGCCAGAGCATTTCTTTCCCCATCAGGACCCTCCCACTCTCCCAGGAAGAAGAGGAGGAGGCTCCGCGCACCCTGCCTGGCCAGGGACATTGGAAGGCACAAGTGATCCCGCCACAGGCATCTTTTTCACTGCACATTTCCAGGGAGACTTGTCTCATGATGTTCAAACATCTGGGTGAGTAATACTTAAGCTGATGAGAGCTTAAGGTTGGGGGAATAAGGCATTCGTAACGTCACATTCCCAACCCTCATACGTACATAGTTTCACTTTGTGCCTCCTGTTGAAGCCACAGCCCTCTGAGGAGCCTGCAGGAGACAGGACGATGCCAGGACAGCAGTACGGCCGATTTTATTGATCTTGTGTTGTCCCCAGCTGTCCATATGGGAGACCCAGGCGTTGTCACCTGCTTTAATCCAAGTTGCCTTGAGCTGCTTCTCTCAAGACAAAGTCCCAGGGCCAGACACGTGGAAGGAGCATGATGCCTTGAAGTCACGACTTGCCCCATCTCTGGGACTGCCCACAGTCGCGGGCAGATGAGTCGAGGCAGGGGAACCCCCCTGTTCCCGCACGCTGCCGGCTCTCTGCCAGGCATAACAAATCTGCCTGCCCTTCGGCATGGTTTCTCTCTCCTTCTCAAGCTTTGTTTGGGTAAAGAGAGTGGTTCACAAAGACCTTTGCACAAACTCACCCCAATGACAACTGCCTTATTACATAAAATGATTCACTGGTGTTTAAAAATCCCACAAACAGGAGTCCTCGACGACTTTATGACCGACTTCCCACGAAGGCACCGAGGCCGGCAATCGCTAATGCTCTGTCTGGCATCAACTCCCTGTGAGTATCTCTCAGCAATAACAACTGATAGCCGAGCCCAGAGCCTACACATCATCCTCCTGTTTGTTCATAAATTCCCTTTAAAAGGATTTCGGCATCCTCACACTGCTTCTTCCCAAGCGTTTAGGCTCTTAAAGCCAAGTCAGCCAGACAGAATGGTGCCACGCAACTACAAACAACATGGGACAGTTTTTCATTACAATACATGGCACTATCATTTCTAAAAGCACTGACACTAATATGCAGTGTGTAAATATTACACATTCATCATAATGAGGTTAGATACTAATTCCTGCAGCTTAATTTTTTTTAGGGGCACCAACCCATTTTTCAATTGAGGCAGGATAATATTATTAATCATAAAAAATTGCTGATGTGTAAAATTGGTTCCTTTCTATCTAGCATTGGCTGAGAAACATCGGACATGCTCCCCCCAAATTAGTCTAACTTAGTGGCACTATGGAAGCTCAGCCCTTCGGTGAGGATTCAAGCTGCTCAAGCCTCAGCCATGGGAGAGGCACATCCCTCTGGGAAGTGCATAGACCCATGTCTTTGCTGTGCTGGGTACAGGCTGCCAGCAAGGAACCTATGGGTATAGAATACCACTGAAGAGCAAGCACTCTCTGCTGTGGGGCATCACATCACTGGGCAGCCTCATGTCAGGAGTGTGCTTTAATGGTCTCCATTGCCTGAGTATTTCCAGGGCACCATGTTTCAGCCCCTCTCCGCCGCCCCCCCCCCCCCCCCCCAAAAGAGAGACAAGGTTTCTGTCCCCTCCCTCGATCTGCAGTGCTAAATTTGGCACTATGGGGCTCTGTGGTGAGGTAGTCAGTACTTCCTCTTGAACATTTTTCCCCCTTCTGCTGCTGCTGAATGGTTTTGCCTAATTGCTGCCAAAATAACTGGGAGCCTCTCTTTCCAACTAGGCCACCAAAAGTGGCAGGAAGGAAAGAGAAAAATTAAAAAATCCAAATCCAAACCATACGAAATAGTATGGTAGCGATAATAAAACCTCTCCTTGCCCTGTGGTAAGTAGGGGAGACACCTAGACTGTGGCTTGGCAGGACCCAAGAAGATGCTGCAGAAGCACGAGCATATGAGCATCCTCCAGGGCAGCAGCTCCCTGCTGTGATACACCCTGGTACCTGGCTCCTCACCCTGCCCAAACTGGGGACCGCTTGGATCACTCCTGGTGCAAATGCCCATCTTTACCCCAGGCTAGACGTGTGACTGCTTCTGGCACACAAGGGGGACCAGTGCGTGCCCTGCCCTTGCTCCCTTAGACAGCCGGCTGTGACCTCCAGGAGCCCTCCACAGGTCACAGGCAGAAGCAACCAAGCAAGGAGCAGGGCTGCCCCAGGCCCCTTCTGCACCAGGGAGACGACCCTAGGGCAGGTTTCTGGGGGATGACAGAGCTGGAAGGAGGCAGCCTGGCTCCTGGGTCCACAAGTGCCTGGTGTGTACTGCAGTGGCACAGATCCAGACAAAACGCCTTGTCTCCAGCCATCTGTTCAACCCTCTTCCCATCTATGGACACTTTCCCTCCCACACATCACCAAGTCATATATCCTCTGACTTCTCCTGAGATCTTGCACTCCCCCACTTGCAGGACCTCCCACGAGCAGCTCATGGCAGTTATCTCCTTTGTAGCTCAACCTTTGCCCATCGCCTGGAAAACTTTCAGTATCACTCCCAACTTGTGTGCCCCCACTGTTCATCTCCCTCCCTCCCTGCTCTTGTTTCTCTCCTCCTCTGGAAGCCTCATCCTGCATGTTTTTCTTTCCACTAGTGACCAATCTCCTCCAAGCTGCAGAATTCCCCTCCTGTTTTTCCCCTACACAACCAAGTCCCTAACGCTATTCCCAGCTATCTGTAGCCTTGTGCCATTATTTTCCTGAAATTGCCAAATACTTTCTTATCTGAAGATGGTATTATTTACATACACATATATATCAAAGGCAATTTTCCACCACCTTATTCACTGCTGCCCTAGAATAAACCAGGTAAAGAGGGAAGGCCAGACGCTGGGACCACCTGGGGGGATGCCCCACCCCACAGTTGTTGCCTCTTGGCAAATGCTGCCAAGAGGAGCACTTTCACTCTCAAGTCTGCAGAGGCAAATCAAATACATAGAAATTGTGAGTTTGAGCCAAACAATCCTTTCTGACAAGAGTCACTGCTATTCATATGACCTAGTCTCATTAAGATCAATGAGAACTGGAAAAAGCTGCAGGACAGAGTGTGCGTGTGTCTCCTGACTGAGATGTTCAGCTGCATTTTTCCTTGTGAAGAGGAAACCAACCCTGTGTCACCAATGCAATACACATGGTGGGATTACTGGTCAGCAGCTCACTGCATACCACTTCCAACAGGGCTATAGTTAGCAAGTACTCATTCACAGTAATTGTTACAAACATTGGAATTAGCAGAGAGAGATTTTTATATTATCTACACCCATACATATATAAAAATACCACTTTGTACAAACCCGAAGTGTGTAAGGTCAAAGCTAATGGGCTAGCTCTGTTGAGCATCTCAAAAATTAAATTAACTGCAATCAAATTCATGGCACAACTCAGGGTTCATTTCATTACTATCAGAAAATTCAATCTCTGAAATCTTAGAATATTAAGCTAAAGCAATGATCTTTCTGTTAAAGTTCTTTCTTTTTTTCATTTTAAGGTGAGAAAAAGCTGGTGGGCACAGGAAAGGTGGGGGTGGGGATTCCCTATAGATACTACTGAAAGCTTGGCAAACAGGCTATCAATTACTCTTATAAAAGGGAAATAAAAAAGCCTCATACTAAAATACACATTTCAAACACATACTGAAATACACTTTGAAGTATAAATTCTACCTCTTGCTTCTATTTCTACATCATGCTTTTTCTTGCAAAGATTAAGTACAGACACACATGCACATAGAAATGCGTATACATATTTAAATTCAAAATACAAATCCATTAGGGAGCTAGTTAAATCTGCTTATTGCTGCAATAACTAATCATCTTCTCTCTGGGCCTTACTGTAGGTGGGGGAGTCAGAAGTTCATTGTGCTAAATGCAGACATTTTCCTTGTTCTAATGAAGCTGCAGGTTTTGGTTTATTTTACAATAAGCACCCTTTAACTTTACTGCAAGACCTAGCTGTAGAATACTCACTGCAATTTCAGCCTCCTTTTTTACCCCTCCTCTTCAAGGTTCCCACGTACGTTTCTCTGCAGGAGTCAAGTGTGGTTTTAATAAGGCAGATAAGGCAGGGCTTCTCAACTGCTTTTGATAGAGGTGAGGTGGTCAGCTCTTACTGACTTTCTGCAGTACTGCAGCTACAGACTCTACAATCTTGCTTTATGAGCACGCACCAGGCAGGAAGTGGGCCTGGAAATTTCCAGCTGGCGGTGTTTGATGCACTGTTTGAAAAGCTGCACGATGTGCATATAAAGGAAACGAAGGAGAGCCTTTTTTGTTGTTGTTGCCCACTGCCAACTCATCGGGCTGCAGTCACTACACACACCTAGGAATGCCTGCTCCGGAGCCATTTTAAGAATTAGTATGTCTCAGCAAAAGGAAAAAAAAACCCAACCTTGGTTATTTTGTGCACGTGAGAAAGTGCTGCGGATCAAAGATCCTTTTATAGATGCTTGGAAAAAATCACATGGGAGGAAACTAGCCGCTAAATGATTTCACTGTCCCTTTCTTACGTAAGCAGCCACAACACATACACACTGCATGCAGTACACAGCTGCACTGATATACAGCATCCTCACAAGGGGATGTAGAAAAAAGGAAGCAATCACGGGCTGATATCATGTACTATTAAGGTTTTATTGATACCAGCATGGAGCAACTGCATTACTAATTAATGGATGCTCACAGGCTACACGCATCCTTCCAATCAAGTGGCAATAAAACCAGGTAGCCTTTTTCACCCTCATACATACATTACTTCGGCTGTTTACCCTCCTCCTGAATTTTTGGGGCTTCTGCACACCCTCCCTTCACCACCCCACACCCACACTAGCGAGATATATTCCTTCGCCTGGGGATCAGGGAGATGCACACTCACAGCCCTGCTCAGGGGCTTCCCGTGTGGGCTGGAGCGAGCTGCTCTGAGCCAGGTTTGTAAATGCAGTCAGGGTCCAAACTACACAGGCAAGAGGTCTGGACACACACCACACCACTCCTCCCCAGTCCCTACTTCCCCCCACCCCTTGAGATGTCTCTGTGTATGCGGACACAAAAATAACTATTAATATTGGGTTTAACATCTCTCTGTGCCTCTTTTCCTTCCTATCCAAGAAGATGATATCCTCCTGCCCCAGGGGAGCACAGTAGCAGTAAGCAGACCCAAGATGTCAAGAAGGTTCATACACTTTGGTGATGTCTGAACCTACAGCAGACGCCACCAGCCCTACAAAAAGCTTGAACAGACTTTAGTCCCTACAAAACTACCACACACACGTACCCACACCCGGGTGTTGCTGACTGTGGATGCAGACTCCAGGTCGCACCCAGCTGCAGCAGCATCAGCTGCAGAACTGCTCCTGGCAAGGACCGGCTGAGGAAGCCAGGTCCCACCTCCTGCTGAAGCACTGCACCTGAGCATCCAGAGCTGCATGGTATTTATCACAATTTCACATCTTTCTGATCATTGCAAAGCTCTTGGGGACTCTGAAAATAAAGCTATGCACACACACAGGGCTTCAAAAATCTTACAGCTATAGTGTTACAATCAGAGCATATGCCCTTACTGCATGTAAGACTTCACTATACGCTTAAATTCTGACTTCAGTAGGACATACGGATTTGCTTAAATTTCATTATGTGCTCAAGTGTCTTTTCTCAATAGATAGGCTTTCCTGCACAAAACCTTAACTGTATACTAGCCATTTGCTTTATAGTTACCCTGAATAATATGTCTTGCCTTTCTAAGTACAGCACTGGGCTACCTCCACTGTAGGGTATTATTTGTTACACATGAACAGAAAAGCAGGTAGAAATTGGGGCAGGCTGGAATTTTAGTTAGCTATTGGAAAACACGGACAATGATGGCCAGATGACATGGCTGCACACTGCAGTGTTATTTGAGAGCTCCCTAAATTTTTGCCTGCTAGATAAGCACCAGTGGAGAGTTATAACACAGTCCTCAAAGGAAGGTGAGGAAAGGACAATAACCCACATCACAGAACATTTCCGTACTGTGTTCTGCATTTTATATTTTAAATGCAGCTACAGGGAACTGGCGTCCTGTGAAATAACAGATGTTAGGCTCTCACCACACATACACTGCTTTAATTCCGATGACCTTGCTGAATTAGGAAGCTAAATACAAGTTAAACATCCACCTCCTCTCCTGTACGCCTGTCATGAGCAGATCCATTTTTGCTGCTGTTTGGCTGATCTGTGTTTCCTCCCTGCTCCCCACCTGCAGTTCCCCAAAGCACATTCTAACAGCGGTTTGGCTTGTTTTTCCAAATCAGATGCTGCTTACATCGTGAATCTCATGCATTTTCTTTGTTGCTAGGAATTAGTGATTACTTCACTTTAACCCTCTAACTTGGCAGAAGCTGGAGGCTGGCCTGGACCTGCTTCCAGTCTGCATTCTGGGTCTACTCCCAGTAGGCAATAGATGCTCAGGGCTTCTAGCGGGTTATATGCAATACATTGATTTAATCAAAATTACATGCAAGTTTCACTCTTTAAAGTAGAACTTAAACAGTCAAACAATTAATGATTTAATTCTTAAGGTCTTTTTTCTGCACCAGTTTAAAATGCTTGACGAGAAGAAACAGACTGGCATTGTCTTTCAGTCTTTTGCTGGTAGCAAAGCAGATTATTCCTATCATATTCTGCAGGGGTGCTGTCAAATGCTGTTCCAGGCTATGGGCCAAAACCTACCCCCAGTCCATGTGCTCAGCTCTCACTGGCATCAATGGTATCTCCACCATCGGACTGACAGTAGTAAATGGGCAGAGATGTGCTGGCTGCTCAAATAGCACGATCTATGTGCTGAATAATTCATTTTAAACTGTTGCACAGATGTCAAAATGTTATTGCTGATTTCTAGCCAGCAGAAATGGGTGTTTCTTTTCCCAATACGAGTGTGTCACTGTCTGTAATGCCAGAGAAGATGTGGGGGAGGATCTCAGCAAGGCAGCAAAGCCCATACATGGCATGCCTATGAACGTACAATTAAAATGCTCAGTATAGGCCACCTTTCACTCTCCTTATTAGGATTCTCCTGTGGATGCACTCACACACTGCCTCCAAAAAAAATCAGAAAAGCTTCTTAAACTATGGCACAGTTATACAGGTTTGAGTGTATGGGGCTCCACCACTCACTTCATCCCTTTGGATTTTCTGTAAAGTTCCACAGAAAGCCTTTAAGTACAGACAATCTGAAAGTCACAGCCAAGTTTGGGTAATAAAATAAACCTAAACAGAAAAAACCTCTGTAAAACAGAATTAGTACATCTGTCCTACAGGATTTGTCAGCCGGGCCATGGCAAGAGCCCCATGGTAGAAGTCAAAGATCTCCTGTCCCTCAAAATCAAGGAAGGGAAAATGAGTTTTCCTGTGTTTCCCCTTTCACTAAACCTGTGCTAAACCCAGCCAACAGTTTGGCTGGACTTAGCACCGAGATGATCCAGGGGCTGGCTTACCCATCCAGCCAGCCAGGAGGTGGACTCCAGCTACTGATGGCCAGCAGCCATCTCCAGGAGCAAGGTGGGTCTCCCGCATACGGGCTTGGGTGCCATCATGGGGGGTGGCTGAGGGTGGCAGGAGAGATGGAAGGGAAATGGGAAAGATGCAGGAAAACCATAGGTTTTGAATTGAGATCAGGAACTGGTGATCTCTGATCATGCTTGTAGATGGGCTTTTTCATGTCAGCTGGTCTGTGTGGGAACAGACCTAGGCTTAATGAGGTCTAATTTGTTTTAAATCCATAGGTTTCTTTTTAATAATTAACAGTCCCATCACTCAGCAAAGCCATTCCTTAGCCCTGACTACTTGCTATTAGGAATGAAATTTACTGTGAAATACTGTTAAAAGGTGGAAAGCAAGTGACATAATTCAAGTTTTAATTAAAAATATATATATATCACACCAAGCCAGAACCATAGAAGGAATCATAACCAAATAAGAGAAAAAAAACCACTCCAACCCAGCGCCTACTCTTCCCAATTACCCACTTTATTCTTCTTATGCTATTTGAATTCTTGTAATTGGTTTCTCTTACTGGATGCCCTGTGCCCAGACCATACATAAGGTTTTCTCTCTGCGATTCCAGGAAGTAGAGAATGTGTGGGCATCATTAACGTGAACATTACACATGCTCACATGCGAGGGTCCAGGAACTACAATTAACACATTAAGAAATAATAACTGCCAAGGGAGCAACGAAAGATAAACAGCACGGAGCTGATGTAGCAAGAATTCTGCTTGGGAAAGGGCTGTCTCTTGGGCAACGGGCAAGGGGGAGAAATCGAAGCACTGTGCAGCACTGCCCATTTACCAAAGAAATCCCCCAAAACAGCTGAATGACTGTTTATACATTAATTTATTGAAATTTAATTTCACTAAAAGTATCACTGGCTTTAAACTGGATTTCGAAGAGAGTGGGAGGCTCCTGTTTACGGAGCTATAACGACTGCCTCCTGTCGGAAAGTTTCAACCCGACGCGGTTTTTGCTATCTGAAAAATTGAGATTATGGGAGGAAACAAATAAAAAAATGTGCTGTGGTTCTGTTGCTTTCTTGGTCTTTTTTTTTAACGGAAGTCAGAAATGTATATAAAAATGCATTAAAATAAAACAAACCACAACTTTTTCCTGCTTGCTGGAATCCGTTTTTATGATTGCCTCTTTTGGGGTTTGGTTTTCGGGTTCTTTTGTTATTGTTTTCATTTGGGTTTTGCTTTTGTTTCTGTTTTGGTTTTTTTTTTTAATGAAATTGAAAGAATTAAGTTACTTTCCCGAGGGCTTTCACTGAAAAAAAATAAATCTTTAGATTCCAAAGTCTTCTATTTAAAGCTTCCAGCCTGAAATTGTTTTGTCTGAGTACTCCTGCAGAAGCTACATAACAAAAGCCTGCAAGAGCATGCCCACCATTTGGACATAGATTTTCACCACTGCAACTAACAGAACTGACGGACCACACTAGCTCTTTTAGATACCAGTCTTGACTTTTGTTATCACCTCCAGCTGGATGAGCCAAAGGCCTTAATACCTTATTTACTACTGAGATTAGGAGCTTAAAAATTAGGATTGCACAGGTGAAGTTTATGAAATGCATTGTCTCTTGTCTCTCTCACCTTCAGCTGCACAGCCACAGAAAACCCAACAAAAAACCTGCCATTATAACCCTTTCCTTCCATTCACTCCGATCCCTGTGAGGGAAAAGGGAGGCAGAACAGGCACAGGCACAGGCACGAGGTTAAGATGAGCAGCCCTGCTCAAGCTTACCTTTTGGAGAGAGAAGGATGAATCCCTCTTGAGCTGGGGTGATGCCTGTTACTGATTTGGGGGCTGAAGCGCAGGGTTTGTGTGACAGGCATGATCCCCCATGCTGCCCCAAGCATCACCCATCAGTCAGCTAAGACATTTCAGCAAATCACATGGCACTTTGTAAAAACATAATTGTTTTTATTTTCCAATTTTCCATGTTTTGTGTAGAGTGCTGCAGTGCTCAAGCAAAGTGAATAAAAGCATAAACAGTAAGCACCATCTGGAGAACATTCTTCCAGCACGCTGAGAAATAGCAGCCGCCTGTGTGCTACCTGCTATAAATAAATGCCATTAAAAAATGACCAAAAAATTGTTTGCTCCTATTTCATGGAACTGTAGCCAGATAAAATTTCCCTCAACCCTGTCTTCAGGTACCTGCCATCTTCACAACAAAATGATGAAGATGTAGATGCTTGCTTTTCACTGCTTTATGTTAACATGGGTATCACTAACAGAATATCAACCCTACACGTTATTCTAACAGCAACCAAGGCTGCCACTTAAGAGTAACACATGAACAAGACATTCAAAACCCAAATGCTTTTCAAACTGTACCAGGTTCACAATGTGGTGATATCCCTCAGCCGGCTAGCAAGAGAACGGGTAAAATTATTCTTGCTTTAAACCGATGGTACATCAGTTTGGAAGGGAAAAAAAAAAAAGAAGAAAGTCGATAATTTATTTTCTGTCTAGCACAAAGCCGCTCCTATCTCCGTCTCTGCTGACAAAATACAGACCAAGTTGGCTGTGGGGCTGTGATGAGGCTCTGTGAAGGGTCGTCGTTCACTGTGTTTGTTTAATCACTGCAATTAGAGCTATGCAAATAATGAAATTGTTTACTATGGTGGCCAGGCTGGGGAGAATAAAAATATCAAAAAGAAACGTTTGGGTTGAGCAATTTAAGAACTGTATTTTCTTTTTTTTGTAAAATGAAAACATAGAACTGTTTTGTTTGTTCCACTTGGAGGGCAGCAAAGCCTTGAAAGAATCCATTCAGTTTGAAATGAAAAATACATTTTCTCACTGGAACAAAGCGTTTGAGCATTTGACATTTTTCCTTTTTTTCTTTTTTTTTTTGTCAGACCAACATTTTCAGCACTCAGAGAGGGACGCTTAGAACAGCTTACTGCTTGTTGGGTGAGGGAGGAAAGGATTTGTCCACCCCTTGTCCTAACCTCAGACACGTCTCAGGCCTTCACCAGGGACAGGGTTGAGCACTGCAGCTTTCTCCCTTGAGGAAGCCACCACCAGCCCTCTGGTTCCTCTCTGCACAGTGTTCAGCCCTGGGCAGTCCCCAGCTCAGGGAGCCCAAGGGGCATCTCCCCGCTCCCCACCGTGGTCAGGGCTGGCACGCTGCCTGCCAAAAGATGCTGGGTAGGTACAGCTACAGAAAGAGCATCATTCCCTTCTCTCCATTACCAGTGGCCCAGCCACAGCCTAAATATCTAATGCTGGGCAAACACTTCACCCCACTTATATCCATGACACCCTAATGAGGTTGGTATCTGGCTCCTGGTTTTGGGAAGAGGCTATTCTGATCTCAAGCAAGTTAGTGAAAAAATGAAAACCCCAACAAGAATAAAAGGACTAAATCCACAGTGATTCGGCTGCAGAAGAAATGGGTTGGGAAAACCTCAGGCAAAAAGTGACACATACCTTGGGCACCACAAGATGCATGCTCCCCTCAGAGGCAGGGCTGATGTTGTCTTTGTGAGAAAGGGTTCAGCTCTTGAAACATCTTCCTTTTTCAGTGCTTCAAGGAACACTCCATTTGGGTTTCAAGTGGGAAGGAGGTGGACACACACCTCAAGGAGGAGGCTGAAACTACCCACAGACCTGGGAAACTCCACACCCCTACACTGAGCACCCACTCTGGATGAAGCAACTGCCTTGAGTCTTCCACAGCTGTAACAATTTACAATTATCTACTAAAAAACCAACAATGACCTAAAGTCAGAATGGCCCTTGGACTTGTATGGCTCTTCCCAGGGTGGCACAGGCCCTGTGGTCCACGTGTGGCCAAGATGTTATTTGTGGTACAGCATGAGATTGAGGTAGCCAGAGGCTGATGCAGGAGGCAACCTGAATCCTCACTGACGAACCACCAGCCACACACAGGAAGAAGGATTTGAAGAAATTTTGGGGGCGTATTGCTTCTTTATTTCTTTTTTTTAACCTTGGATTAGGAAGTGTCAGGAAGCGATGGGAGCAAATCTGTCTTGTGAAACAGCATCCACAAAAACAAGCAGGGTCCCTTGAAGGAGAGGGTGGCTATGACTCCCAAGGCATGGGGCACACCACCAGCCTAGCTCCCCATCATCATTTCAGAGCAAGAGTGGAACTGATGGACATAAATCAGATTCAGTCCTTACCTAAAGCCATGCTGCTTTTTCCAAACCCAAAGCTGTTGTACACTGGTGTGTTCACAGGGCAGCTCCACTGAAGCCTTGCTTTCAACTGGGACTGGTCACCATTCCCACTGGAAGCAAAGGCATCATTCCCACCATATTTTATTTTCTGTTTTCACAGGGACTCAATGTGCCAGGAACTGTATGAGTAGGGATGAGGGTACAGTCTCTTCCCTGATGAAATCATCATCTCAAGCCCAGCAAGGGCAGGAAATGATAACTGTGGTTATGGTTCTCATTAGCTGTATTTTCCTAATATAAATATTTTAGCTACTTTTATTTATGCAGTCCACTCACATCAGTTAAATGAGATACCTCGCAAAGGGATACTTCAGCTGCCTGGAAATTAAGATATCAGACCACTGATTTTGTTAGGATGATGATTTGCCTAGATGAATAAGGTTTTCCTGGACCAGGTGCGCAGGGAAGGCAGGTGGTGGGAATGTGTCTGTCCATGCACGCACACAACCGTGCATGTGTGTGTATGAGGGGGAGGGTTGTTCTTTGTTTTGTTTTTGCCTTTGGTCAAATTCAAACAATGTGCAGTAACAAGAAGTAAATGTCATTTTCCTCCCATCCATCTTAATTTGGCAGCCATTTTAAAGCTTACCTTTGACCTTTTAAAATGTTAATACACTTTAAGCAGATATAAAAAACACAAAGCTCCTGGAAAAATTAATCACAGCCATATCACAATGCTAGCCTAAAAATGTAACATCAGTCGTTTTGCTCTTTCATTTTAAGAAACATTTGTCCAATGCAGCAGCAGTAACTATGCTGCAATTAGCTATTATTTCCTTTTCAGACAAATACCCACATTAAGCGCTACAGCAAAGCCCTATCGGCATGGCCAGCACAACCTGCTATGAGTTTGTTTTGTTGGGTAACTGCCTGGAACCACAGAAAAGGTCCTGAAAAGGACCTTGAGAAGTCACTTAACCCATCCTTCTGCCCCAGGCAGAACCAGCTACATCTAAACCGTTCCTGACAGGAAACCTCATTTAGACTTCCTTAAAGTAGCAGCCTTGAATAGAACTGGAAAAAATTTTGCACAAATCAGAATCTATAACAGAAATATGAAAATAATTCATGTATGTGCACTACGTATACAAATATGAAAATATAAAGAGACAACCCTGACCTAAATGATAACTCTCCCACCTCTGACCGCCTCATACCCTTTAACCAAAGGGCTCAAAACAGGAAACCCTAATGAAAACACCTCCTTCCTTTTTAAAAATAAAAGGCTGCTAACTTGAGAACCTCAGCTCCTTGGAAATGCAGCAGCACCTTTTCTCAAGAAAACCGGTTTCAGAAGCACCAGGTCCCAACGTACTTGGGCTTTCATGCTTCAAAGCAAAGAGCTCTTCAGTTCCACCAGAAAGCAAATAGGAAGCAGGAGTGTTGACCAGCCTCTCTGGTAACCAAAGCAAATCTAAGATGTCTGGAGCCTGATCGTGATCAAGGGCATTCGTCTTGCCTGTTGACGTAAATGTTTCAAGTGGGAGGTTGTGCTAAGTCCCTCCAGGATGGTCACTGCACAGCTCTGAGGTTGCATGCTACGAAAACATGGATCCATGACACGCAGCCATACGCTGCTTTCACTTTCTTTTGCGTCACATCTGATGGCATCCAGGGCTACCCCATTCAATTCAATAACCCCCTTTAGAAAACAGAAAGCTCTGGTGACAGCCAAAATGTATCCTGAAAGACAAGTGCTGGTTTCATGGCTAAACACAGCTGCTACCCAAGCATCCCAAAAAATCACTTAAACACCTAAATGGCAAACCCAAACCAAAGGCGGATGCATCCCCTCAGTCAATGAGAAGTATAACTCCTTCCAACTGCTTTCTTCCACCTACCAACATTGCTCTGGTTCCAGCACAACTGGAGCATTGCCAAGCAGTCTTTCACAAGCTGTACACCCGCTTAGGTACAACTAAGCGTGGGGGCAAACGTGAGATACCGAGCCTGGCACCACCAACCCCATGAAGGAACGACACCCTTTCACGTATCCTGCACACACAGTGCAGAAGAGCTATAATGCAGAGCCCAGTTTCTTCCATCACGGAATCCTTGTGAACCCACCTTAACCACACACAGGTCCTCCCATACCGAAATGGCAAAAGGTGACTTCATCCACTCCCTAGAGACCACAGATGATTTAACAGCGTATCATGGCTACAAGAGCAAGGCTTTTCCATGCATTCCTTCTTTTAGGATGCACTTCTGCAAGTACACACGTGTATCTGCCTGCATGTATATGTACTTACTTATATCTACACACCACATGCTGTCTCTGGTAGAGAGCATCCTGTGCCAAAGGGACCCTTCTCTGTCACACCTGGAGACCCTCCACGGCTGCAGACTCATGCTTCCACTGATCTTCCACTGATCTGGCAGGGCTGTTTGAACTACATGGTCTTTCAGGTCCCTTCCAACCCCAACCACTCTATGTTTCTGTGATTCAACTGCTCTTCCATGGAGCTTGTGGAAAATTCTCCCCCAGGGTCAACAATCTTACACAGTGGGTCCAATGGGCTCGGGACCTGCAACAACTGCCTCTGAGAATACCAAGGACAGCTACCCAACACAATAAGACAGGCAAGATGCTTCCGAACAAGAAATCATCCTTCTCATTTTCTTCCCTGGGAAGTACCAATGGAGGAAGTTGGTTTTTTTTTGGTGGGGAGTGTACAATAACATATAGCTGTACATATGTTCCTATTTCCTTCTGGCACCCACACAGCATCCCACAGCCTGGAAAACAAGGCTCACCCACACTCAAGCAGCCCTCTTCCCCTGCCTTTCTGTGGGGCAGAACCCTGGCCAAGAGCTGCCTCCTGATCTCCAGCCCGTCACCAAGGCCGGAGATGAAGGCATCTATTATTGAGACAGTGATGCCTGACTGCTTGTTTGGGAAAATCCTGCTTAAAAGACAACGTGCTGCCCTTCCTGTTTGCTTTGCAGAGGCCTTGTGTGGATCCAGCTCTACAGCAAGCGATCCATCACCAACAATCAGAAAGATGTGTATCATACAGACACAAAAATACCTCACATTTACTTAGTTTTCCATGTCTTCCATTCTTGTTGCCCTTCTGCATCACCTAGCTCAATGCCCCTCAATATGTTTTCTTTAACCTAATTAGTATATAAACATATAAAGACCACCTGATTATTTTTTTTAAACCAAGGACCATTTTGTGCAATATTGTCATACAAGCTTTCAAAGGCAACCAGATTAAAGAAAATTAAACACAATAAATACACATTTCTGACTCTGCCACTTCTGACCCTGTATTATGGGGGTTTTGCTTACATGCAACAGAATACACATATGCTGTTGTTATATTGCTTGTGACTGGTTTATTCACCAACTTTGGATATTCATGGAATATAAATTAAATAACACTTCTCTAGCTAATCGGTTTATTCACTAAGCATAGATGAATAACTGATGGGTTCAAAAAGTCACTATTGTCTGAGTCAGTCACCAACTAACTAACTTGGCCATTCAACCAGGGAGATGTTTTCTTCTCTGAAAGGTGACAAGTAGCTTTGTAATGACTTCTATTATTTTCCCAATAAACTCAGAGAAAATAGGACACTGCAGCTAGAAAAACACAGAAAGAGAAATTAGCTGCTACTGTCATTAAGGATTCAGAAGCTGAAAAAGAACAGTTGGTGCAATGCAGCTGGAGAGGCTTTTCAGAGTAAAGTGATTATTCTCTGGCCATTAATGAATTATTTCTTGCTGGAGAAGACCTGCACTCCTCCAAATAACCTGGCTTTGCTGCGAGAAGCATGCTGTCTGCCAGGGCACATGAAAGCCATTGTCCCCTTGGCCTTCATGGTGGCCACTGCACTTCTCCCACCTCTTTGCTTCCACGCCACAAGACAAGCAGAGAAATAATTTTGATTCTACAGACTGAAGCACATGTAGACACTGGAGGAGTGACTGGTCTTCAAAATTAGCCTGACCATTGAATTTGGAGCTACAGCTTGGGATGCTCAGAGGGGCACATGTCCTCAGCAGCCTTCTAGTACCTAAAGGGTACTACAAAAAATCTGGAGAGAGACTTTTTACAAGGGCAGGTAGAGACAGGACAAGGGAGAATGATTTTAAACTGAAAAAGGGTAGAGTTAGATTACACATTAGGAAGAAGTTCTTTACTGTGAGGGTGATAAGACACTGGAACAGGCTGCCCAGAGAGACTGTGGATGTCCCGTCCCTGGAAGTGTTCAAGGCCAGGTTGGATGGGGTTTTGAGCAACCTGGTCTACTGGAAGGTCTCCCAGTCCCTGACAGGGGGGTTGGAACTAGATGATCTTCAAAGGTCCCTTCCAACCCAAACCATTTCATGATTCTATTAACTAGCAAAAACTAAAGGGTACTGGAAACAGGTCCAGCTGAGAGAGGTCCAGTCACTCACTCCTAAAGGCAGCACTTGAGCGTTGAATGGCAGCTGCCACAGGGTCGGCCAGAACATCCAGCCACCCACAGGACTGGCAAAATCCCACAGACGTGACCCTGTAACTCACCCCACCCACACTGCAGTGCTGCTCTGCACGTTGAAGGCAGGCATGGACAGACCTGTTTAAGGAAAAAAAGAAAAGGGAAAGCCAGAACTAACAAGCACCACTAAATCACCCAGCAGAGCAGCTCCTCCAGAGAGTGGCCTGTTTACAGAGTTGCTTGGTGCCCTGGGAGGGATGGGCAATATTGCAAGCCCAGGAATGGAAATTCCTGAGGAGAACCAAGACAGGTTAACAATGATCCCTGGCAGCCTACGACCTCTTGTACTGCCACCTCCTTTCTGAAATGTAGAGCCTGCTGGGAGAATTTAGGCTTAGAGCTTTAAGCAAAAAGTAAGGAAAACTTCTTCTTCCTGAAGATTGCCTATGAAACCCAAGAAATGCTGAAAGTGTTTTACTGTATTGTTATTCTGTAGATGCCATTTCTGGAAGGGTGACCCAGCGCAGCTGGATCTCAAAACAAAGCCATTCGTGGCTAGCACCACACATTGCTAACTGACTCCTTCCACTCAAAATAAAATAAAATAGTAATATAAAAAAGGCAAGTGCCCCCATAAATCATTCATCCATCCCAATTTCATAACAGAAGTACCTGTCAGCTCCCATTTTGCTTCCCTTTCTTTGGCTGCCTGCTCTACAAAGCCACCATTTCAGCTGCCTGTGCATACAGACCAGCGGGCACGCTGCGCCACAACAGCTCCTGCATCCTCATCCTCCTGCCCGCAGAGGGGATGGCCACTCCTCTCCTCAAACTCTCACCTGCAGCACTGGAGATTATTCAGGGCAATTTTTTATTTTTAATATATATATATTTATTTATCAATTGTTCTGGAGCACCCATCAGATGTACTCAGCCCCTGTAACAATCACGTGATTTATGTAGAAGTAATTGGGGTTAAACTATCTGCCACATCAAACTCTTCACATTTGGCCCCATCTTTAGGACCTGGAAACATCTGAAATAAATAAGCCATGTGTCATCGAACAGGGTCTGGGCTTAATTAGGATCATTCTGGATTTTATGGGAGAAATCTTGTACTGCCAGCTTCATGTGGCTAGCCCATCACTTGCAAGGTTATCTGCTGGGGTTTTTTTTATTTCCCTTTCTATTTCTCCACAGCTTTTTCTTTTTTTTAAATCCTCCAACCAGCCGGATGACAACCACTCCTTATCTCTGGCTGTCGTCCATGCTAAAATAAGAATGCTGTTGTTACGCTGAGGGAGCTGCACCCTTTCCACCTCCGTTCCCTCCCAACGTGCACACAGCTGGCTGCGCAGGAACGCCCGAGGTGTCGTTTTCTGGCCATTTTTCTGTGATGTTGTTGCAATTCACCCTCTAGCCATGATTTGTATTTGGAAATCACACTGGGCCTCTCTCGTGCCACAGATTTTACAAACTTTGAGTGACAGACGGTCTCTGTCCTGAAAAGCTGGTGATACTCAGCCCATCTTCGCTGCCACCGCTTCCCTGCCTTGACGTAGGCTAGCTGACACGAGGGCAAGCACGCAGCTGAGCGCCGCTCGAGTGGTGCCGGGCAATTTGATTAGCAGCAGAGAATGACTGGATTAGAAGAGGGACAGGATTAGAGATTGGTGAATCACTGTAAGGCTGCTATGTCGGTAGGATTGGCTTCAGCAGCAGCGTTTGAATGTCAAACCGTATCCCCTCGGAGCAGTTAGGTCCCACCTATCACTTCAGACTGGTGTGCACAAGGCAGCTGGGGAAGGCAAAGCATTTGAGTTAGGGTCTGAACAGACAGCCTGGTATAGGTGAGCCCTTGGTGGGTCACAGGCAATGATGAGAAGAGGAGAGGCAGGGAAACATGAAATGATTTGCCCAAAGCTACTCTGGCGATCTGTGGCAAAGGCAGAAACAGGAGCCAGATCTTCTAAAATAAAAAAGAATAAAAATGAGTTCTTTCCGCAGGAGATGAGCCAGCTGCCTTTCTTACATGCAAATGCTTTTCCCCCCTGTAATTCACACTGCTGCAGGCTCTGCACAGCAAACGCCAGCTTCCTGAAGTTGTAGCATGTTCAGCGTGACCTGCTCTTAGCGCACGTCATGCCCGCTACATGACTAGCTCCATCCTCCAGCCTGCACTTGCAATGCGATCCACACGCCTTACAAAAGCTTATCCCTTCCAGTTGTGGTAGGAAGCAATCAGGTCCTGCAAAACCCATCACTGGGGTGATTCCTGGTCTGACAGGGATTGCTCTGGCTACTGGAGTGCCCCCAGAATTTAATGCATATAAAGAAACTCAGCAGTGCTCCCAGTTAAATTGAGTGTTTGTTCCCTCTTCAAATTTGGCTTCAATCATTTCTCAAGGTGAAAGAAATTTCAGTGTTTCCCTCAAAGTCCCACTGGAGCTTATCAGAGAAATGCCATAGAATCCATCAGAGACACCAAGGACAAAATAGTGAGGGGGCATTAAGAGAACAGTCTGCTCTGGCAGAGCTGCACAGGCAAATGTGTGGGCTGTCGGCAGCCCCCTGCACTAGTTACTGGAGTTACATCCAATTACCAGGGCCACTTGTCGAAGTGAAAAGGAAGGAAAGGCTCTTCCAAATTTACATATAAAAAAAATGGAAGTGTGCTGATTTTCTGCCCAAAACTCCAATCAGTAGAGTATTCGTGAGGAAAGCTTTACTTTAAAGGTTAAGCCAATTTGCTAGTGATAAGTGGCATGAAAGGTTACCTAGAAAAAAAAAAAAGCATACTTCCTCATCAAGTTTAAATGGAAAATACCTGAAGAATTAATGGGCAACCAGATACTCTTTTCTCTTTAGCAGTGCATCTCCATTAGACTGTGTATATAAACGTATTTTTTTTGAATCTTGCACTTAAAGCATTATTTCTTTAAAAAGATTTCTGATGGAGAACGGCACAGCAAAAAACGAACGTCAACAACGGCGACTCAAACCAATTTTAAACAGGGGAAAGAAGAGGAGGGAATGGGAGTTGCTGCCCTGCAGCACCTCCCGGAGGGATGCAGAACTTGCGGAGCTCGCACCGCACCGAGGCACCCGCCGCCACGCACGCACCGAGCCCGACGAGTCGATGCCGGCGCCCCACGACAGCCTCCTTCAGGAAAAGCCATTACGGGAGACGCAGGTGACAGCTCATCCTCAGGGCAGCCCTCGCCGAGAAGCCCGGAGACAGCGGGCGGAATTCCTTCCCAACTTCGGAAGGGTAAACCTTCATCCTCACCCTCCTCCTCGCTTCAGACAGGCTACGAGAAGGATCCCAAATCCCCTCATTATCGCCCATCTTGAAACCCACCCTGCGTTTTTAATCTTCTCCTTCCAGAGCGCGGACCCGGGTGCTTACAGCAGCGGTGACCGGCCGCGTTTTTGTCTCCCGTGGGGCAGGACCCACTAGCCGTGGGGGGCGATGCCCGGCCGCGGCACCCGCCGCTCCTCCCAGCGCACCCACCGGCGTGGTTCCGGATAAGTTGCGCAGGGAAGAAGAGGAGGAGGAGGAGGAGGAGGCAGGGAACGGGGGTGTCTCTGCCCACGGTCTCGCCCCGTCCCCCATGGTCCGCGCCCCCCCCCTCCCACCGCCGCAGCCCCACCGCCGGGACAACCCGCACAAAGCCGCCGCCGGGCTCTCGCTGCGCCCGCTCGGCGCCACCAGGAACAATAGTCACGGGCCGAAGAGGGGACCGCGGAACCGCCGCCGCCCTGCCCACGGTACCGCAGAGCCCGGCCGCGGGTGGCAAAGAGGGGGAGGGGGGAAGATTCCCGCAAAACGCCGCTGCTCCGGCCAACCTGTCACCGCGCCGCCCGCCCGGGGCTGCCGCTGCGCAGCCGCCCAGCGGCACCTACCTCCGGTGGAAGATGCGGCAGCCCCTAGCTGGGCTCCATGGGGCCGCAGCCGCCGCCCGCCTCTGTCAAGCCCGGCCGCCGCCGCCGGGGACGCACAGCCCTGCCCTGCCCGTTACCGCGGCCCGCTCCCCCCGCGCCGGGCGGGGCCGGGCGGGGCGAGGGCAGGGGGGCGGAGCTTTCCCGCCCCAGGCCGAGCCCACCGCCCTTCGCTCCGCCCCCCCCCCCGCCGACGCTTTTCCCCCCTCGGAGCCTTCTTCCCGCGCCTGCCCGGAGTCGGGGTATTCACGCGCGTACCGGCGCACGCACGGGGTAGGGACCGCAGAGGGTCCCGCGTAGCTGCACGAGGCTTTGCGGGAACACCCCCGACGCCCGGGAGGATGCTGCAGCAGGCACCGTCATCCTTGTTAATCCATCTCAGTGATTCTTTCCTCCCTGCTCGCTCGAAGTTTTGGTCTTGTCTCCTCTGCCTCTTAGATTGATCACATTTATAACTTCCTAATTTTTCTTTACTCCCCCTCCCCGTTTCCCCTCTTCTGAAATTTCCCCCCTTCTTTTCCACCTTCATTCTCCCTTGTCTCCATTTTTCCTGACAGAAGTTCCCAAGCCCCTTTGACCGCAGACTCCATGCTTTAAAATGATTTTGTCGAGGGCAAAAGAGTTTTCCACAGGTTTCAAATCTCTATTAGTGTTGCCTGCAGCTTATTGGAAGGTGCAGTGCATTAAAATAAATCCGTGGCTAGTGTTACATAACATGCCCTTGAATGTACATAAAAGATGATTGTAATTCCATCTGGATTTCTGTTGATATTAGCAAACCGCTCGAGATTTCCTCTTGCGGTTTAATGGGCTTTTCAAAACCTTCGACTGGTGCTGGATCAAACAGATTGTGATTTAAGAAAGGGTAAAGCACACGCACTTATGACATGGTAGAAATTAGTGAAAGAAGGGGAAAAAAAAGATACTTAGTAGGTCATCTGCCTAATCCATCTTCCAAAAGAGAGTAGGAATGTCCCTCGTAGGATAATTTATGGGCATTTGTCTAGTTTTCTTTGAAATGCTCCAAATATGTGGCTTCCTTGCTGCCCATAGGAATTTAGGTCAAGCTGCCTGAGAGCAAATTTTGTAGCATCTTGGGATTTAACATCCACTGCTGTTACGCCAAGTTTGGGGATTTGTTTCTTTCTTTTCTTCCCAAACAGCACAACTGTACAGTTGCACTTGGTCATTTCTTGCCCATCAGTATGGAAAGATTTTGGCCATCTCTTTTCCCAGGTTGAGAGCCCAGGGACAAGCCGAGTTTGGAAAACGTCAGTTCTGTGCTCAGTGTGGCCAAGAGATTGAGTCAAATGTCAGGATTTGTTTGGAGAGCAGTGGAGAGGAAAATGGATTTTATACTGGTCTGTAAATCCATGGTACACCTGCACCCCAAATACTGCTGGAGCTCTGGTCGTACCATCTCGAAAAGGGCATGGCAGAGCTGAACAAAGTTTAGAGGAGGCTAGCACTGATGGTCCATGGTTTGAAATGGCTTTCCAGTTAGGTATGTGCAGCCTGGAAGGGCACCTGAGGGAGGATGTGGCAGAGGTTCTTTTGCTCTTGAGTACCATGGAGGCAGTGAGCAGGGACTGTTGGCCATTAAATGAAGGCAGCAGGCAGCCACTTCACCTGACCATATGGAGGTGATTCTTTGTGCAAACACAACTGTGCAGCCTGTTTCCATCTGACAGTGGGTACTTGTGTCATTTTGAGGGGAAGATGGATGGACTTACAGAAGAGAAATCCACAGAGGGCAGCCAAATCACAACTGGCTCAGAAAGGTCCCTCCACCATAAATGGTTCATGGCTAGGCTTGCTCTGTTCTCGTATTCTCCCCTTCATTCTCAGCCACCATTTACCTGCCGGCAGTGATTACTCCTCTCAGATTTAATGTCACATCTGGATTAATTCTGTGCTGCCTGCAGCTTTCCTAATGCCTGTGTTGCATAAAATTTGGTACTAAAAGGGATGAATGGCTTTCTGGAAGGTATCAGGGTGGTAAAGTGAAGGAGTCTTATGAGCAAGCAGAGAGACAGATAGGAATGCTGTCAACCAAGTGGGCTGCTTGGGACAGTAGTCAGGATGTGAGGAGGAAGTGGTCAATCAAAAACATTCTGGTTTGGAAGAATGGAGGGGTTAATGTTTCAGGACTGTTATCTGTACAAGCGCTTGGATTACATTACCACCTTTCGGTCAAGAACTGGAATGCATGTTATCAAATGTATTCATTAAAGCACATGTGGACTGCATGACATTTTGTGTGAAATGCAGTGTGTACAGGTGTGAAATCCTGAGCCTGTTGTTTTGCACTCCTGGGAAGGAATGGCGAGGATGATATTGGTGCTGATGTCATAAGCTCTTAACAGTGTAAACCTGTAATACAAAGTTCAGTTCTTGAAGATGTCTGCTTGTTTCAGTGGGAGAGTGGCAACACTGTACCAGTGCACGGTCTGTCATGGAAGCTGGAAGTGTCAAAGCCCACTGGATAAACCATCATTATGCATTGAGTCATCAAAGAGAGAGAGTCGCTGACTGCAAACAAGTTTCTCTCAGCCTTCTAAAACATGACAGAAATAATCAAATCTAGCTGTGGCCCGAGGACAGTGACCTTAATTTAAAATCAATCAAAAATCCCTCTGTCAATGGCAGCTGATCGCCCCATTCACATCTCAGACTGATGCTCTTCCAGGCCTGCTGTTGCCAGTGCTGTTTAGACAAGTGGGTAAGCATTATGTGTTCCTGTCTCTTCTCTTCCTCCATGTCTTTCAAATCGAGATAGCATGGCCTCGAACCCTTCTCTGTGTTCCTAAAGCTGTACAGGTATGACTCAGCATGGCTGCTTTATCCATGTGGCTTCTCTGGAATTTACCAGTTCAATAGTTTGTATCTTGGTACAATGCAAGGAGGAAACTTGCTGGGGGGGGGAGGGAGAGGAGGGAAGGTGGGGCTGACATGCAGGGGGCTAACTACTTCAAGAATGAAAATGAGGGAGCTCAAACTATGTACGTGAGTGACCTTAGTCAAGTGATTCATGGACATAATCCTTTATGGTACTGACCCCATATACTGTTTTAACAGTGTTTATGCAGGAAAAATATTCAGGTAGATCAGGATAGTCATCATTTGCCTGTCAGGTTGCTGGAAACCACCTGAATCTCAACACAAATTGAGGCACATGCCACTTCTGAACTCCTATATAAGCTTTGTACTAAAGTTGGGTAGATAAGGTAACTATATAGAGAGGACCTGCATGAACTTTATGTGTTGCCTGTGCTAATAAGCATACTGGAGGGCTGTTACTCTTTCCTTTTGTGAAGCATGTAAAACAGCCAGCAATATCATTCGTTTTGCCGTATTGATCTTGTGGAAACACTTTGATGCCATGGCAGTATTATGCAGTAGGAAAATTAATGCTGCCAGGTGTGATTATTAAGAGAAATCCAGCTTTAAACTGAAATCATAAACTCTGTAGAAGCACCCACACTACAAATGCTGGGTGGGCAGAACTGATAGATGGGTGCACACACGATATCTGTTGTGAACTTTTGGAGCACAGCAAGAGTGCTCATTGCACTTAAACTGGGGGTTCTGAGCAGGTGCAGGATTCTTACAGACAGAAATAATTTTCAGGTTTTCCTGTAATAATATATAGGCAGTAGAAAGCCCGTGGCAAGTCTGAATTGAGCACTAAGCAGCTTTAAAATTGTTTAAGGCATTATCTATTATAAGGAAGTTTATAAAGCTCCATCTCCATTATTTGAATTTTCACAAGGTCATAATCCACTTGACCCTCGTGGTTTATTTCATCACTATTGTCCCCCAGAGGAATTATAACCTTTACCATTACCACTTGCTAAATATATCAAGAGGTTTTAGTGATATTATCATAAATCACCAAGCTGAGCTTTGTTGCTTGTAATGTGACAATAGTACCTCCTGATTTTTGATGCAGTGATTGTCAACCTGATCAGCTTGTATTTTTTAAATGACTTTATAATAAGAACATATGCTAACAATATGAACGTGTTTTATTCTTTCTTTTACTCTAAAAAATTGTCTTTTTCTGAGGTCATCTGAACTTCAAGTGCTGGCTTTTTAGGCAATATTTCTGTGATCAAACATGAAAATTACAAACTCAAGCATATTGAAATCAAGCCCAGTGACTTCAGGTAACCCCATTCTCACAATTGTTTCTCTTTTCAGGTAAATGCATGAGTGTTTATTAAAAATCATACTGTAATTTGGTTATCCTGAAAGCAGCTCTTGGGAAGACCAAAGGTACCTCAGGTAAGCCAGGTTACATTACTATGTGGCTTTTTAAAAGGGTAAGCCATAGGAAAGCTAATAAGCGATCATTTTGATGCTTTGAATTATGTTGCTTTTTACACTTCAATCTGTTTTCCAGCAGAAAGTGGGTCCTATGTCAAGCCCCCAGGAGACAATAAAGAGAATTTGCCATAAAAAAGCCCCAAACATGCTACTGAAGCCAATTTGCACTTGCACTTAAGATCAGCTTGGATCAGAAGTTAGCTTCAAAACCGTTTTGACAAGACGTACCTTGTAAGACAATAACTAGGATCCAGTCAAGCTGCTTCTGGCTCCAAGAAGGCTTCACTTGTGCTGTAAATCAGGCTTCCTTCCTGGAACTGCTGGGATCCAAAACTGTGAGATTCTTTGTAGCAGCATCTGCAAAAGGAGTTTGTCTGTCTGTCTTGATACTGTGGGACAGGTCTGGGCACACAATGCCCTTTCAGCTGATGTATGGCAAAACATCCTGAATCAAAAATATCTCATCTGATGAAAATCTGGGAGCCTGTCTTTGGAGAAGAGGAAGAGGAGTTATCTGTCTTTATTCTCCAGACCTTTCCACTGTGGCAGACTAGAGTATAGGGGTGTACTTTAGCATCCCTCATCTCCCTACCAACCCACAGGCTTGCATGGCTACGGTGTATTAATTTACATCCGAGCTAGTCACTCTTCAACCTTTATGGTCAGCTGAGAGAAACAGGCACTTCTAGGATGCCATTCATTTGACCTTTCTTTGACATCTACTTTAGGAAGAGATAAATTATTCCCCCAAATGTCTGTGTTTCTCTGTTGACCACAAAACGACCAGTAAATGGTTAGTTCAGAGGCAGGTGTCTATATTACAAGCTGTCTACATTCAATTAGGCAAATCCTAAACTGATTTTTCTGTGAAGCTGCCCTCACGATGGCTGTTGAAATGCTTTACAAAGATTTTGATTTCTGTATCGTGAGTATATAAAGTAACATATTTTTCTTCCTCGTTTGCAGTCTTTATTTTTGAGAAGCATTATGCTAGCAGGGCCTGCATGTTTTGTTGGACTCAGGTTGTTTTCAGCTGACTACTGTGAAATTGGCAATTTTTTTACTATTTCACTCTGTGGTATTCACCAAATCATGCAATGGTTTGGGTTGGAAAGGACCTTCTTTGGGCAACCTGTTCCAGTGCCTCACCACCCTCACAGTAAAGAACTCCTTTGTTATATCTAACCTGAACTTCCCCTGTTTAAGTTTAAACCCCTTACTCCTTGTCCTATCATGAAGAGTCCCTCTTCAGCATCCAATATTTGTCTGATTTAATGTAAAAGTGGAAGAAGGGTGTATTTTACACCAAGGAAATGAATACAACATTTGAAGCATCTCTCATCACTATATATGACTAGAAAGAGTAGTTGAATACATACGCATTTTTGGTTTTATTTGATCACAGGGAAAGATTTAAATACTATTAGTAATAAAAAAATCTATGGCAGTGAGAGTCACTGTACTGCCATAAACTCACTGAGCTCCAGTGCAGTACATCTCAGAAAAGGCCCAAGGCTCAGATGTCTATCTCTATGTTCTTATATTCCCAACAAGCAGTGAATAATGCATTAGTTTTGCTTAAAGCATCTTATTTTGAATATGTTTTAGCCAGAATTATTATCTTTCGTGTAGTGTATATTCTTAATGGAGGTCATGCTCTGTGCCCATCTAGTGCTGTCTCCAGAAGTGCCCTGGTACAGCACACAGAAAGGTTTCACTAGAAATTCTCCTTGTTGGCTATCACCATGGTGTACCCCAAGATTTTCCTATTACAGGGGCAGATCCAGGTAGACTCAGTGGAAATGTCCCTACAAACACTACGGGCCTTTGTCTCAGGCCCAAAATATTTAACAAAGCAGGAGGAGGGAACCTTTCACATTACAATGACCTGGGAGGACTCCTACTTTCTGTCCTTGTCCTGCTCTGTGGAGACCAGCCCTGAGATCACCCACTCCTTCACCCAGGCACCCTAATGTATGTGTGTTAAGATGCTCTGAGAACATCTGAAGCCACTTAATAATAAGCAACCCACTGAAGCTTTCCTGCACGTGGTCAAGGTATGGATAGCCTGAAGAGAGCCTTCCTTAAACCCTTATGTCTTGACGAGGGCCACTAGCTCCCAGTATCGCTGATGGCACTAGTCATCACTGTGTGGGAGCTTGTTTGAGAAAGGACCTGCAGAGCTGAGTCCTGGGGTGAAACCATGTTCTTGGTTGCTGTAAAGCTGTAGAGCTCTTTCCTTTGGCAGCCGTGGTAGTCTAAAAAGATAATTAGCTTGCGAAGAGTTATAAAAAGAACATTATTATTTAGGATAAAGGGTATCATTTCCAAAAGAGTAGGCGTTTACACACACACACACGTGTACACACACACATGCATGCACACATCCCTTATTTAAGTTTCCACAGCTACTCTTGGCGCAAGGCAGCCAGCTGTTAAAGCCAAAATAGCAACGTGTGCACATCATACGCCTTCTGTATTACCATTTGAAAGGGACATTTCCTTGGGAGGATGGGAATTTGACAGGATATGAATATGTCTGAGACTCTATTAGGCACTAATTCAGCAGGACTGGCTGAATGAGATGAAGAAATGAGGAGAAGAGAATTCAGATTTGAGCTGATTGGTAATTTTGATGAAAGCCCCTTAGTCTCATTCAGTGACTGTTAATTACCCCTGGAAATTAACATTTATTTTTCTCTTCAAGAAATGTCGTTCGCCTGCCAATATGGAAAGATTAATTAAATTCTTCCATGGATGAAGGTGAAAGTAGGGTCCTTGTGGTCAGTGCACATTTTGGCTGTGGAGGCAGATCATAGAATAGAATAGAATATACCATGACAAACCTGCTTTTGAAAAGAACAGCTCAGCTCTTTCCTCTTGTGTTTTCACAGGAAGATAAGTGTATCCTTGTCCTTCTGAGGTAATGTTGGCCTGCCAGGTGCTTTCCACAGGAGAACTCTGAAAGAGGGGAGGGAAAGGACAGTGATGATTAAACAACTTGGAAAGTAAATTAGAGGAAGCCTCTTGCTCCACCCAAGGAGAAATAATTAATAATTCAGGACAAAGGTATCTCTGCTTAGATCAGAGAGAAACCCTCAGCTTGGACCCATCTCTACAGAGTACCACAAAAATTGATTGATTAAAGCAACATTATAACTTCAACCTCACATTCATAAGCTGTTCAGAAACACAACAGCTTCTCCTACCAGTTCTCATTTATTTGATCTTGGCTCAGCCTCGAAAGCTGCTTTTGTCAGTATTAACTATGGCCCTTCCACTGCTCAAGAGTTTATTTCCAATATTGACTATTATACTGTTCGATCCTGCTGTGCAGAAATAAAAATAGGAAAGAAAGGGAGAGCAATGTCCCAGGGAAACTGCTGTATGTAGTATGGGCATTTGATTGAGTTCCTGACTTATAGCTGTCAAGCAAATATCTGGGCATGCTTGCTAAAAATCAGGCAACATCATAAAAGGAAAGGAATGTTCTGTTCCTTGATGCTTTTTTTTCTGAAAGGAAGTCCTTGCATTAAGTTTTAATGACAGATTAAGTAGATGGAAAGTCACTTGGAAGCCTAACGGGCAGAGAGATTTTAGTTTGCCTCTGTTACGCTCGCAGGGAGGAAATGAGGCAGCCGAGAAGAAGCTCAGTGTCAGGAAGGAGGCAGACAGGTCAAATGGACAGGCTTTCCAGAAGCAACCTAACCGAGAGCAAACAAGCAGCTGCAGTCAATCAAAACCAGCAGGGCAGCCAGCTCCAGAGCTTGCTCCTAATTTGCAGCACAAGCCAAACCTCGCCATGGGGAGCCACTTTGGTGCTCCTATCTTCCATGCAGCGCCGCAGCAGCAAGCTGGCATCACCAAGTGATCTCACCAGGAGTGTGACAGCTGGATTGGAAGAGAGATGTCAGTCTGCGCGTCAGCCTTCCCACTGGCAAAAGCTGACCTCCTCCTGCTCCCACATTCAGCCCCCTGCAAGGCTCATCTGGGTGCTGGACTGGGGACCTCAGAAAGGGAGTGTCCAGAAGCAAAAACTTGGAGTCTGATCCCAGACTCAGCCTGGAATATTCTTCACGCATCTGCCAGGATCAGCAACAGGCCAATGCAGCAACGAAAAATATAGCTTGACTTGCTTTTATTAGAGAGAATCTTGCCGGACAGAGGCATGGGATACTATCTTGTAGGCTGAGCCACCAGCATCATTGAAGTCTTGAGGGTTACACCTTGAAGGCTGTTTTGTGTGACAGAGGGGTCCATTTTGGCTCTTCACTGTTCCCTTTACACAGTGAAGAGTAATTAATACCTTGGCCCATTGACAAATCTCACATAGGCTACAGATTTTACCTCTAGTCTACCTCACAGTGTGTTTTGAGATCAGTATGGGAAAGCATAGCAAGCTACCAGTGTTTGCTATGTTTTGCATCAGCTGTAATGTAAGAGGTTGCTGCCAGCCAATGGCAGCATCATTTGCTTGCAATAAATTTGGAGATTAGTAACTTAGAATCTGTTCAGCTGAATTCCTGCTGAGGAGGAGGATTGGAAATTATGGAGACAGGCAGCAAAAAGCAAGCAAATGTGATACAAAGAGAGAAGATGTGACAAAAAAGGGTAAGAAACTTGCATAGGACATATCTGTTCAGTGTCCAGTCTGGAAAAACACAGAAAGAAAAGAGATTTTTCTACATGGGTAGCCAGCCTAGACCTCTTTTTGTAGCTTTTAAATAATGTCACACGTGGAACAAATCTATCATTTCCAAAGAAAAACATGGAAAGTCTCTGTTATGTTCTTACAAATGTTTTCTATTTCTTTCCCAGCTAAATCTGTTTACCAAGTTGGACTCTATTCTGTAAGTTGCTTCTTCAAAACTACATTTTTTGGCAAATTCTTTATTTGCCAAAAAACATTCTCCCAGCTTTAAATATAAAAAAATAATTATTCAATGGACTGGAAGGAGTCCAGTAGGCTTTGGTTCAAGCCTTGTAAAGCAGCAAATAAACATTTTCTGCATGCTTGAGGAGAGCATATGACTCCTCAGTCCTCCACAGTCTCAGTGTAGAAGAAAGGAGCTAAACACATGGAGAAATACCTAGTCAGATTTATTTCATCTTCAGTGAAGAAAGCAAGCTAGATCTCCTTCAGCCTCTGGCACTGACATCAAGCTGTCATGGTTATAGTCACAAATCTTTTTTCTCTTATGTGGTACACAAATCTAGGTGTCCCAAAGTACATTAAAAGGCAAGTAAATAATTCCATGAACAAAATAAATGAATGCACATGAGGGAAACAAGGAATACTGAGCCTACATGAAATAATTCTGTCTTATCTGAACTTGCTTTTAGGTTGTCTGCCTTCAACTAATCATATTATAGCAGATAGGAACATACAGGTAGTATGATAACAGCTTTTACGGTGAATGTGATTTTCAGGCTGATGAAGCTAAAATGTAGTGTTTAAAGTCTAATGGCAAGTGAGAGAGAAAGCACCTATTAGACATGTTAGATGAGCAGTGTATCCAGTTCCTACAAAATATTGGCTTGATCGCTGTCTTCTGAGTCAGAAAGATATATACACATACAGATATACAAGCAGCGCTATCACTGAAGAAATGGTTCAGAACTGTGTCAGAGATGCACATGCACTTTTTTATATGTGCTTCTTACTGCAACTTTCTTTTCACTGTCTGGAAGAGTTCAGCAAATTATTTTCCCATTATGTCTGCAGTGTTACCCGGTCTTCCTAAAACAGCTGTCATACTGTCTTCCTACAAAGCTCAGGGAGCACTGGCCTTCTCTAGCTGTTGGGATTTCATGACAGCTCCTACAAGAGCAGCCAGTACATGAGTAATGTTGAGAGCCTGGCACCCCTTGTCATTGTGATTCCATGAGATGGTATTTTATGATGCAAACGCACTCTGACCTCCATAGCATGCCATATATCAAACGTGTGATGTATGCAAAACCGATCCCAATAAGGGAGGAGATAAATAAATTTGTTATGATTTTAATGATATGCATTTTAAATGTTACTTCTGCTGGGTCTGAAGAGAGTGACCTTTGCACAGTGCCCAAATTGTCCTGAGGCATGGTAATTCTCCACGCATTTATTACTGCCTTACATGATCAAGTGCAGCTGGTATGATGCAAGTCCATTATTTGTGGTAAGGACCTTACTGGCCGAGATACACAATAAAAGCAAGGTGGTGCAAACATGCTGGTTGGCATAGGAACACTGTGTGAGAAACAAGGGATATTTTTTATTGAAATGCCTTGTTGAGCAGAGACAAATAATTTGCCACCCAACAACCGTTCACAACTGGAACCCTTTGCTTGTGAGCATGATGCTGCCACTGCACTCTGTCAGGGAGGATCCAGTTGCCGCTGGGAGCAAGCAGTTTTGCAGCTCCTCCTGTCCCACTTGCTTGGCAGGTTGCAAAGGGCTGAGCCTGCGGCCCCAGCACACATATGCCCTCCCAACACTCCTGGAGAGCAGAGGACAGAAGGGACCAAACCCCCTGGCTGCAGAAGGGCATACTGCCCTTCTCCTTGCTTGTCAGGTGAGCAGCATGGTCTTCAGTCAAACCAGGAGACACTGGCCATGTTGTCCATCCGGGCATGGGAATGTCATCTTCTCCTTACCCATCCCTGCTGCTATATTATGCTACAATCCCAGCAGCTTCCAGAGGGTGCAGAGCACCAATCCCAACAGCTTCAAGAGGGTGCAGAGCACCATCTATTCTCACTCATACCCACCTTATGCATCATGTTTAAGATATTTTATCTACTTGGCCAAACCAAGAAGAGAGATTTTAAGTGATGAGATGTAGCCCCACTAGTCTCTCATTACCAACAGCAGTTTCAAAGGCAGTCTGTTAGGCAGAGGAGGGACACACATGATAATGCAGTCTCCCTGCTGTTGCTGCAGCTGCAAAGGGGAAGGAAAGCCATAGGCTGCCACCTTCCACCTCCTGTGCATTTGCTGGTGGTGCTGATGATTTGAGTATGGGAACTACCTACACCTCAGGTTTAAGGCTATAAAATATTATTTTTTAGAGCTGATTCATTTTAGTATGTGGTAAAATGCAACTGCAAGTAGGAAATATTCAAATATGGGACTCGGTTTTGGCAAGGCGGAACATTGCAATACTGTAGTAGTGGGAAAGGTCTACCTTCCAACTGTGCCTTTGTAAGTGCTGCCATAAATACTGGACGTTGTGTGACATCTGCTAGTTCATGAACAGTGTGATGCATCACCAAACAGAGCAATGGCTTATCCAGAGGCTTTTCCCCCCTCTTTGATATTTTTCCTTCAATATTTGTAATAAGTCAGTGTTCATAAAAGCCGAGTGGCCAGTGGAGACTCCCAGAATTGCGTGCTGGTCTGGCAGCAGGTAGTAAAGGTGGCAAGAGGAACAAAGCTCTGCTTTGTCAGGGAAGCCCTTCTCCAAGCTGGAAAGCCAACCCTAGCAAGGGCTATTCAGACAACCTCCATATCTAATCTGTTCTTGGGTTTATTGCTAACAAGGCTGTTGAACACTGGGCAGATGGCTAATATTTTCTTTCAGTATCAGTCTCTGTTGGATCCAGACCAATGATGTAAATATAAACATCTCTGGCTCTTGGTCACCAAAGCCTCCTATGATCAGCCCTCCCAAAGAGGTGTTACTTAAATGAACTAAGGAAGTGGGCATCAGTGAATAAAACAAATCAATTTGCCATACAAACTAGAGAACTGATCTCTTGAATTGAGTACTTGAGTTGTTCCGAGAGGATTCAGTTCTGTGTTTACTATGTGCCTGGCGTTCGGTGGCTTTGCAGGGTGGGAGAGGTGTTGGAGTATTTAGGACAGTGTGTATTTTAGGCCATCTGGCATGTTTGAGCCACATATGGAGCTCCCTCGATGTTGAAATGCTGAATGAATGAAGTACAAATCTGGTGGTCTGACTAAGTCCAGATGTGTTTCCGTGGTGTGAGTCCATCTTTGGGGCTTATTCCAGTGAATCTGGGAAAATTAAAATAATTGATTAACAGCTTAATAGTGCTTTATGCCACTTCTTTCCAATGTGCCCATATGTGTGATTTACTGCCACCAGTTCTGCATAATAAGTTGCGTTACCAGGCTCTGATGCATTCAGCATGCTACCATGGGACATTAAAGCCTGCTACAGCCTAGATAAGGGTAAATGTATGGAGATGCTAAATGCTACTTCCTCATGAGGAGTCAGCATTTCCTCATGTCCTCATGAGGACATAGATAATAGTGTCACATGTATTACACGTGACACTATTATCCACGTCACCTTGCCTGAACTGCCCATGCAGTGATAGAAGGAGAACGACCTGTCTTACCACTGTGCAAACCCTTCATGGAGCAGCACTGGTGACTCCACACCTACTGAGGAACTGGCGTTAATGGGACACCAGCCCCTGCCATCAGCCTACCCTGGGCACAGCTTCTTTTCAGTGCAGCATCCCCTCTTCTGGTACCTCTCCTTCATCCTCGCGTGCTCCTCCACATCCTCGCAGCTGATCTTTCTTGAGCAGCAGCAGCACTAGTAGCAAGTTTCACCCTTTTCAGTCTGCTCTTGCTATGGCATGCAGTGTATCATTTGGGCCCACAAGACAATGAGAATCTATGTCCTGGAATCCCATTGTGTGTTTTTTTCCACTCACAGGATAGAAAAGGAGAATATAACAGAGTAGATGAGGAATGTTTTAAGTCCCAAGATGCTACTTTCCAGGCTTAACTATTCAAAACCTCAGCTTTTGGAAAATCTCCTGTTCCAGAGTAGAGAAACCCCATGCAGCTTCATGCCCAGCTGGGAGGGAGACCTTGAATCAAAGAATTGTGTAGGATTAATAGGAGAAATAACTCCTCTAATTGTCCAGCAGCATGTTCCATCTCAGCAACATCTGTAAGTAAGCATCACTCCTATACATCATTGGAGAGGTATTTAGTTTTCGTGTCTTTCAAAAGCATTTGTACTTGTTTGCTTACAATGTCACATGTCTCAGGTCTTTCCTTTTAGGTTTGTTAGTTGTTTTGCTATACCAAACGGTGGTGTGTAGGGATGGAACAGTTCTAGAACTATTCTGGTTCTTACTGCAGCTGAAGCCAGTATGCACTTGTTGCAGAGCAATGGCTTCAGACAAGACAGGTGAGGGGGAAGAAAAGCATTTAGTGATTTCTGGATCATTGAAAATTATCCTGAAATATTATCATAGATTAATTTAATGCTGCCTTAGACAGACTGTACTTCAATGATCACTGATAAGAGAAAGAAATAGTTCATAGGGTGTAAATGTATAGGGAGGATGATAAAAACTAAAGCATGCAAATTATAGGGAGAGATATTCAATACTCTCACTTAAAATATTGAGTCTAGGAAGGGAGTCTGCAAGAGTAGGTATGTTCTCATGCAATTCTGCAAGGACACCCATGTTTTACATTTACAGTGTTCCAGGGAGTATCCTGAATTCAGTGTATGCTGACTTCCAGAGGTAAAATAAATAGAGTCAAAATAACTAGAGTGAATATAATTAAACAAGA
Source organism: Myiopsitta monachus (assembly GCA_017639245.1). NCBI lineage: Eukaryota > Metazoa > Chordata > Aves > Psittaciformes > Psittacidae > Myiopsitta > Myiopsitta monachus. The sequence continues at coordinate 26,980,600 of CM029927.1, forward strand.
CTAACTTGTATCTGGATTTCTGAGAACCTGTTATTTGCTTCATTTTGTAATCAGAAATTTCTAAAAGCATAGGTTCTTTTAAAAAAAAGCCAGACAGAGAAATCCTTCTTCCCCCTCTGGTGATTTTTCTCCACCACTTGCGCTTTCACTGTGCTGTTGGAGTAGCTGGGAGACAATTGGAGGTTATTTTTAGACTGACTCACTGTGTAAAGCTGACATTTGTAGGTTAGGCATACCAGTTGCAGGCTGCTGCTTCTTCTGCATTTTCCTTAAATACTCCTAAGTATTCCAACACCTCCCTCCTCCTTCCCCAGTCTTTCCACATAAGTATTGAAGTACTAAATCCACGTTGTGCCTGTCAACAATTTCAGTTGAGCTGAGTTAAAGGCATCATTTAAGGGGCACAGCCAGATCATGTCCTCTCACACAACTGGAAAAACCCGACAAGATGTGATGCTTTGGCATCTCAGATCTGCCCCTAATGGAGCACAACACGCTCAGCATCCCTTTGCAACACACAGGAGAACCAGCCTGTGGTTGGTTCACAGATCCAGAATCCATGCTGCTGGATCACATTCATGTACCAAGGGTGGCCATGAGGTCCACACCAGCAGATATCAGTCTCTGCTGTTGTCTTCTCTGAGAAAATGGGCACTGAGAGGTATTTGGCTGCCTGCAGCCCATGTTCCCATGGAAAGCGGATGCCCAGAAGAGCCATGCAATATGGCCTGCATTCCTAGGGCTTGCCTTTGAACATTCTTGCCCACTGAAGGTGGAGGAAATGAGCTACATTAAACATAACAAAACTGCTGGTGTGTTCAGCCTCCGGGGAGTTTTCCAGGCGCAGCATGCAGGCACTCCTGGTGAGCGCTGTTGCAAAAGAGGCAGGAACGTCTGGCATGCAGTGGGCAGCAGCCTGTGGGGGCCAGGATGCAACTCCCTGGAGTGCATTCAGATACTGGTTTAGGGAGCTGGAGAAGTCCTGGTGTATGACAGCCTCTGCACTGCAGTTACTGCTGTTAAGGCTTAGCGCTTAGCACTTCGCAGCATGGTGAATTTGAATCACTGAGCTTTCGATTCTGAAGCATCTCAGTCTGCTGGAGTATACAGAAACACAAAGACCTTCTAAGCCTGAGGAAGAAAGATGGTTGCTAAAATCAGAATTCAACAGCAGATTAGATTACGAAACTGCCATTAACCTACTCTATATTGTAATCTCAAATCCCTCTAATATATTTGGCATGCAGCAGTACAAATATTATTTTCCACCTTAAATTAAGGCTGAACAGAAATCCTTTTTCCAGTTAACCTCTTTCTTTTCCTGGTGCTTTTGGGCGACTAATGTTAATTTTTAAAATTAATATCTTCATGCAAATTGCAGCCTAAATAAATCCAGACGCATAATCTTTTAGAGCAAAATCCATTTTTTCCAGTAGAGACCACATGTGGGCCCCTTGCCAGGTAAAATCTAATGTGCAGTCTAGTGAAATCCATCCCCAGCCACCCTATGAAGACAGAGCTCTGCTGTCCTGCTCAGTGCAATGCTTCCACTGGGGTTTATGAGCACAGGGGTGACAGCAGACCTCCACAATGCTCATGCTGATTTACCAGGGCTGTATCACTTTTTTCTGCTCTGATAATACATATTCCCACCATAGTCCATTTAAGGCAATCCCAAAATCTACTTCCCTCTGAGTGAGGGAAAACAAAACACTTTGCTGCTGGACCAGCACCTCTTTCCACACAGCCCAACTGCAGGAGGTGTCTGGGAAACACTTGGCTGATCCTTCACACCAGCATCACCCAGATGTAACACAGAACAGGATTACTTTACCAGAAGCAAGTGCTATTCTCATCCTACCAAAGAGGGAAGTTGGAGCATGACTGAAGCCAGGGCAGCTGGTGTAAGGGTTGCTGGAAGAACAGAACAGCTCTGTCAAGGATGTGGTTGAGATTTAAGTAGGGGGGCATCACTGAGCAGGAGGACCAAATAAAGGAACCTGTGACAACCTAAAGCAAAACAAAAAGCTCTCCCAGATTCGTCTTTTCTCAGCTGTGTACCCTCTGCTGGAATGAGATCAAATTAAAATGTTATTAGCTTCTCTCTGTTTTAATGGGATTTCAATGGTCCCAGAAATGTGGTACTCTTGGTTGACGTAGGAGAGCACACTGTGAGGGAAGCAGTGAATCAGTCCGTGTGTCTTGTTCATTCTTGCAGAAGCCCAAAGCTGTTGTAGCTCTGCCATTTTGAAAATATTCTGGCTCAGGAAGCAGTGCTGGGATGAAGTCCAGGAGCATCTCCTGCTCTTGTGTGCACCAGAGGGAAACCTGAGCCCAGTGGTGGGAGGTGTGCTGTCTCTGTTCATTTCTCCAGCAGTAAGCAGGATTGTGCCTGTGTTTAATAAACGGACACCTGTTATTTTATTTCCCAAAAGTGTCTGCTGCAGTCCTAGAGACCTCACTGAAGGCACAAAAGCATCTTCTCCCTACAACAGCAAAATAATATTGCAAAGGTCATGTTGGTAGGGCCCCTCTCACCCATCACTACCTCTGGTTGCCCACAGAAAAACCTCCTGAAAATTCAGATCCTAAAAGCAACTAAATGAAAATCAAAAGCAGAAATTAAGAAGGAAAGAAATGTGTTAACCAGTTAATTAACTGATTGATATTACTTTGTTGGTTCTCACCTCACAGTCGGCATCAGTTCAGCAAAATGTGCTTTCAAGAGAAATGATGCTAATTAAATACGTGACAGAGCAGCCCAGGTAATAATTAGTAAGGGATGAAGTGACCATTCACTGGGAATTTTTTTGTCAGGCCTTCAGGTGATTTGTAGTTTTTTGTCTGCCCAAAGCTTGGGCTACCTGAAAAGATCTCCACTAAATGTAGAGTCCAGATCCCCTGGGTTTAAAAAGCAGCAGAAATCCAAGATACAAGCAGCATTCATTTTCTATTATGCAAATATAACTTCACAGTATGACACATCTGTAAAGCTTCATTTGGTTCCCCCCTGGCACAGTAAGCATCTGCAGCTTTAATGCCTTTGATATACTGTTTTTGATTAGATTAAAGATGATATTTATAGTAATTTTGGTAATGTCATTAGCTGTCACTGGAGTATCCTCCAACATTTTGTTTACTCCATGTGTTTTGCAGAAGGGATAATGAAATTTGACTGTCCTGCAGCTTGGGTATAATTGCCTTGTTTGGGAGCAGGGTTACATGGGATCAGTTGCTACTCCTCAAGTGAAAATGGTAATGATCTGGTGGGCTCTGTAAGATGTGCACAACAAGCCTGTCCTCTGCTCTGGTGCTGTGTCCTTCCTTCTTTAGCCCTCCAGAGACAAGCTCATATTCCTATAGGTTGTCTGAAAATGCATTACTTGTCTGTGGGTTCAAGTCAGGAGGGACGGACGGAATGACAGACAGAGGGGAGGGTAAGACTTAAGGAGTGTGGCTATGGATCACCAGTATATTTAGCAGAGAGAGGAAAATCCTGGGGAATATGATGACAAGCAATAAATACCTTCAGTTTAACAGTTTAAACAAAGGTGGGGTGTTATTTATAGTAGGACAGTGAGTGTTGGCCAAAGGTCAAGGAAAGGAAAACTTGGTTTTGACTTTTTTAGAGGGAAAGTACCTGGTATGTAGCGCAGTTGCCAAGACTGGAGGCCAAGGCACATCTCTGTGGCCATGCAAGATGAGAAACATCGTGGGCTGGGGTTATGTGGTGACAGCCCCAAGAGGGGAAGAGAGAAGCTGGGCATGCAACCAAGAAATTTTCTCTTCTCTTTCTGATCCTGAGCCTCATCCTGCAGAGCACAGACACTTGCAACTCTCCAAAGGCACTCCTGCCTGGCTTTGTATAGTTACGTGTGGGATTAAACACTCCAGTTTGGGGATCGTTCTAGCTTCATTTTCTTAAAGTCCCAAGTATACCGTGTCACTTGAAAGATTAAGTGTAGCACTGGCATTTCTGGCAGGCAGTGGGCACCGTGTAGTTGAATTATTATTGCAGAATTCAATGTATAAATATTCACTCCCTAAGAGCTGGAGAGTGAAAGTATATGTGCAAGTGACTGTTTAAGTGAAAGATTGCTTGACTTTGCATTAATGTTTCAGATTCATTTTGTAAGGGGAAAAAAACCCACCACAAATATCCTCACAGAGCATCTCAAAAAAAAAAAAAAAAAAAAAAAAGAAGAGAAATCATGAAAAATATATAGATTAATTTGGAACATTGCTCTCAATGGTGCATTCCCAAGTTGTGCGTAATAAAGATGTGACCCACTTTAAAAGGGCTGTAAGCAGAGGGGGATCCATCCCTGGTGGGGTGGGCTGGGGAAAGTGAGGGAGAGAGGTCCCACTAGCCTCTGAGGCATCCCTGTGCTGGGTATGTAGAGCACCAGGGGCACTGAATCGCCCAGTGGGCTTCCCTGATAGCGGTAGAGATGGTGGACACATTAGACTGATGGCAAACACAGGGAATCTGGGCATAGGCCCTTAACCCTTAGTAGGGCAGTGCCACCTTGATAAGTTTAGCATCCAGAAAAAGAAAGGAGTCATCATCACGATGAATGTACTGAACCTCACAGTATAAGGCGGGTTTTGCCCCTAATGTGAATGGATGAAACCACTGCTGGTTTAAATGGCATGTTGAGAGCACACCACAAGGTGATATAAACCACATTTGCAGATATAGCCCTTGAATTCAGCCAGAGTCCTGCTCTGAGCTAAGAGCAATACTCTGGTCATAACAACTTTGTTTTGATCCTTTTTCTTCAAGGAAGAGAAGCTTGCCAGGTGACTGTAATACAGGCCCTTCAAGCCAATTGACTTTCTCTGGCTTTATACTAGCTTAAGCTGAGAGCAGATGATGATCTGATCAGTCTAATCACGGCTAGTGAGTCCTTTCAAGGAGCAGTTCCCTTGGGAACAGCATATATTTCGCAATCAAATCCTATTCCACCACTAGATCTTTATACAAAGGTAAACAGGGAAACCAGCATCCCCCCCTTTTCCTTTCCCAATGCATTTTACATTTATGAAAATGAAAATGTCATTTGAAAATGCAAAATCGAAATCTTACTGAGAAACTGTCAAATACAGTTGTTCGCTTTTGTGACAATGACTCCTTCCTTCCAAATTCTGGTTCCAAAGATATGCAAACCATGCTTCTATATATAGAATATATATACATATATATATTCTATGTACCATGCTCTTCCCTATACCTCAAAGGAGGTGTGCTGCCTACCAGGGACACAGATCAGGGATGTTGCAGAGAGGCTGCCTGGTCTAGTAAGTCCCACTGACTATTACCCACTTCTAGTGATCCATGTGGGTGCTAGTGATATAGATAGCAGTGGCCCAGAGAACATAAAGAAGGACTACAGAGCCCTGGGAGAGGTGGTTAGGGGCTCTGGGGCTCAGATTGTCTTTTCATCAATTCTCCAGGATAAAGGGGAGGACCTTAAAAAGGCTAGGAGGATTGGCCAGGTTAATAAATGGTTAGAAGGGTGGTGCCATATTCAGGGGTTTGGGTATCTTGAGCAGGGGACATAATTTAGTAGGCCAGGTCTACTGGAGGCTGATGGAGCTGGTCTGACAAAGAAGGGGAAGAGCGGTTTTGGTAGGAGGCTTGCCAGACTGGTCAAGGATGGTTTAAACTAGATGTGTTGGGGGAGGGGGGCATCATTCCATCCCAACACTACCCAGTCACTTGCCAGCACCTACAAGTAAATGCTCGGAGCAATGTAGAGACATTCCAGCCACTCCAGCCAATGAGCTGGCTTCATTTAGAGCTCGGCTCAGATGCTTCTATACAAACGCCTGTAGTATGGGGAACAAACAAGAGGAATTAGAGATGTGTGCACGTCTACGGGGGTCTGATATCATAGGCATCACAGAAACATGGTGGATGGCTCCTATGACTGGAGTGTTGGAATGGAAAGCTATAGGCTTTTTAGAAAAGACAGGCCCGGGAGGCGGGGAGGGGGAGTTGCTATTTATGTTAGGATAGGCTGGAGAGTATGGAGCTCTGGGGACAGCGAGCAGTCAATAGAGAGTTCGTGGGTCAGGGTTAAAGGGAAAACAGCGATGAGGGACATTACTGTGGGGCTCTGTTACAGGCTGCCTGACCAAGAGGAATCTGTGGATGAAGCATTCTATAGACAGATAGGAAAATCCTCATACTCACAGGCACTTGTTCTCATGGGGGACTTCAACCACCCTGATATCTGTTGGAGGGATGGTACGGCCCATCACAAGCAATCCAGGAGGTTCCTTGATTGTGTGGAAGACAACTTCCTTCTGCAAAGTAACAGAGGAGCCGAAAAGGAGAGGTGCCATGCTTGACCTCGTGCTCACCAACAGGGAAGGGCTGGTTGGAAATGTGATGCTCCAGGGCAGCCTTGATTGCAGCAATCACGAAATGGTCGAATTCAAGATCCTCAGGACAGTGAGAAGAGCGTGCAGCAAGCTCACTGCCCTGGACTTCAAGAGAGCAGACTTTGGCCCCTTCAGGAACCTGCTCAGTAAGTTTCCATGTGATATAGCCCTAGAGGGCAGGGGGCCCCAAGACAGTTGGTTGATATTCAAGGATCACCTGCTGCAAACTCAGGAGCGATACATCCCTAGAAAGAAGTGCTGCAGGAGGGCCAGGAGACCTCCTCAGATGGATAAGGAATTGCTGAGGAAAATTCAAAAGAAGAAAGAGGCTTATAAAAGGTGGAAGCAAGGAGAGGCAGCCTGGGAAGAATACAGGGATGTTGTACGGGAAGCTAGGGACCAGGTTAGGAAAGCTAAGGCCCAGTTAGAATTAAACATGGCTAGGGATGTGAAAGATAACAGGAAGGGATCCTATAGGTATGTAGCAATTAAAAGACAGGCTAGGGACAATGTGGGCCCTCTCCAGAAGCTATCAGAAGAACTGGCTACCCTGGATTTGGAGAAGGCTGAGGCTCTTAATGACTTCTTTGCTTCAGACTTCACCAGCAAATGCTCTGACCACACCACCCAAGTCTTGGAAGGCAGACGCAGGGACAGTGAGAATGAAGACCCTGGGCCCACTGTAGGACAGGATCTAGTTCAAGACCATCTTAAGAACCTGAATGTGCACAAGTCCATGGGACCTGATGAAATCCATCCACGGATCCTGAAGGAGCTGGCAAATGAAGTTGCTAAGCCACTGTCCATCATATTGGAAAAATCATGGCAGTCAGGTGAAGTTCCCAACGACTGGAAAAAGGGAAATATAACCCCCATTTTCAAGAAGGGAAAAATGGATGACCTGGGGAACTACAGAGCAGTCAGCCTCACCTCTGTGCCTGGCAAAATCTTGAAGCGGATTCTCCTGGAAGGCATGCTGAGGCACATGAAAAACAACAAGGTGGTTGGTGACAGCCAGCATGGCTTCACTAAGGGGAAATCCTGCCTGACCAATTTGGTGGCCTTCTATGAGGGGGCTACAGAACTGATGGACAGGAGCAGAGCAGTTGATGTCATCTACCTGGACTTGTGCAAAGTGTTCGACACCGTCCCACACGACATCCTTGTCTCTAAACTGGGGGGACATCAATTTGACAGGTGGACCCCTCGCTGGATAAAGAACTGTCTGGATGGCAGCATGCAAAGAGTTGTGGTTTAGATTGGATATAAGGAAGAAATTCTTTACTGTAAGGGTGGTGAGCACTGGAATGTGTTGCCCAGGGAATTTGTGAATGCTCCATCGCTGGCGGTGTTCAAGGCCGGGTTGGACAGAGCCTTGGGTGGCATGGTTAAGTGGGAGATGTCCCTGCCCATGGCAGGGGGGCTGGATCTAGATGATCTTAAGGTCCTTTCCAACTCTAACCATTCTATGATTCTATTCTATGATTCTATATTTTCATATATACTCATAGATGTATGAAATATGTTCATATCAGTATATTTGAAGATATGCTCATCTTATGCAGAAAGCTATTACATTAACTTTGTGAATACTTTCATTTATCACCAAGTTAATTTGCAGGAACTTTAGTAAACTGTCTATTTATCTAAGATGTGTGTGTATATCACGGCTCGCTCTCCCTTGCTGCTGGCTTGCTCTTCACATTTATTCCTTTAAATTTCCCAGAAACATTCTATTCATTCTTTTATTCATTTTTACTGCTAAAACACCTGTTCCAGGCTCATTCAGGTCTGTTTTGCCCTAACTCAGAAGTTAATTTCACCCATACCCAAAGCAAGCCCCTTCTTTCAGCTGTCTCAGCCTGGGCCTCCCGAGGCTCTCAGCTCAGTGCCTGCCTAACACACCTCAGAAGATGTTTCCACCTCTGATCAGTCCATGGCTACCCTAGATTCTCCTTCATTCCCACTGCACAGGGGTACCACCAACTTCTCACACCGAACATTAGGGGTTTGAAAGGAGGAATGTTGATTGTTTTCAGATCCGTCAGTTCTCTGTCCTGATTAACGTCTCATATGGAAGAAGTTTACGTAAAGCTGATGTTCACAGTCTCTGCAATATGCAACATCATGCTCCACCAAACAATTCTTGTCAACACCTATAGTCTGTTTCTTTGTTTGACTCTTGGTGAAAATTGTTGGAGCTCATGTTTTAATGTTCCCTCTTCCATTATTTATAATATACTGATTTACAAGTGACAACTAACCAAAACATAGATACAGCTTAACAACCTCAAAATGTAATTAAAACATAAAACAGGAAAATTTTGTAGCTGTCCTTCAGATGTCCTTAAGATTTCCTCTAAGGACAAGAAGGATGTAATCTGTTTCCAATGTCCTTAAGTTTTTCTTCAAAGTTCACCCTTTGAAGATGCCAGAATTTACTGTCTGCTGAAGGTACGTATTTTTTGGGAAGAATATGAAGATGATCCTTTTAACCTTGTCTGTTATGGCTGACAGAGGCTACAAGCCACCTTCCTGACCATGCAAGACATTCTCAGACATCAGCTTCGTCTGCTATCAGCCACCCTCAGCTTCTCACCCCTCATCATGTTCCTCATTAGATCATGTCGCGGGCTGATTAATGACCCTCCCCTTCAGCACGAATACCCCGTGTCTTTCTGCCCCACTGGGTGGCCTGCAGTGCATGGGGAATAACCAAGCTGATCCCTCTGGGGGAGTTCTGTCACCTGCCATAAACTTGCATTTCCATTTGAGATCGCCCTGTGTCTCCTTCCCAGTGGTGGGGCAGTGCTGGCTGCCTGTTCCCAACCTTCTCACAGACTCCCCAGAGGGGCGCCCTTTCAGGGTTATGCTTTATTCCCCCACAACAGGGTAAAACTGAGCCTTTGAAGCAGAATCAGTTACTCACCCCAGCACAGGGTATGATGCTCCCACCCTAGCCTCATGCTGCAGAAGCCAAAGGCTGTGGCTCCACTTCCACAAAGCACAAAGAAGGAGAGGACTTTTATAGCCCATGAGTCATAATGAGAAATCTAGCCACCAGCAACCTCAACCCCAGCTTGTGTATGCTCCTGCAATCTTACACGTTATCTCACCAAGCTGCTCAGGAACTGGGATTTTGCCGTTCAGGATTTTGCCATTCAGGATTTTGCAGGGGAGGGAACAGCACTGAGCCCTAGCAGGGAGCGCTGCAACCTGCTGTGTCCCAGAAAATCCATCTCTCCTCCAAAATAAATTGAAGAGCTGCCAAGACATTATGTTTTGGTGTGTTTAATTTCCTTTTTGTTTTCACTCGCTTACTGAAGGGTATTTATGTATGAAAACGGCAACACAAAAACCATCAAAGTGACCTGAGCTGGAACTGAGTCGGGAAAGAAGGTTAAAGTATTTTCTCATCTGTCAAAACTGATATCAACATTATCCCCCAACATATTTAGCTCAAACTGCATTTTGCCAGAGAACGGTTTGGTCTAAAGGGTATTTTGTATTTTTTCCCCCCAGTTGTTAGTTTAGTTTTACTTTTTTCAAATCCCAAAGATCATATATGTGTTTGGGATCATAATAATTTTGGGATGAGCTTCTCATCTGCATGCCACAGCTGGCAGATGAGCAACTCAATTTGCGCCTCATGATCTACACATGATGCCTCTGTGACAGGACCAGCAGGATGCACCCAGTGCTTCTGGCTCAGAACATGCTGACTGAGCATGGTCTAGTGTGAGGAGTCCCCTTCCCAGTGGCAGTGGGTTTGGAACTTGATGATCTTAAGGTCCTTTCCAACCCAAACCATTCTATGATTCTATGATTCTATGATTCCATGAACCTGCAGCCCCCAAATCCAGTTTTGGAATGTTGCCTCCAAATCCTTTGCCCTTCAAAAGCTCAGGGGACCTATGGGCTTCCCTGGTAATATCCTGGTTATCCAAAATCACATTTCTGGGGAGGAGGAGCTGCAGCAAGGCACTTGTGCTAGCCCAGGCTTTGGGTAATTCTGGAGTTAACCTTTTTGCTTGGGCATCCTCATCTGTAAATTGAGGAATAACAACACACTTCAGAGGGGTGATAGGGTAAGGATCAACTGTGATGCCACTTTGAAGTGCTTTATACATGCCAAATATTATAATCATCCTTAAATGTGAGGCCAGGATAATCCGTATGTTTTTTGCAGCCCCAGAATCCTATTTGATTTCATCTGTTTTAATTAACAAATTTAATTTTGCATTATTAGGGAAAATAAAGAAAAAAAATGGAGCCTGTGCATGGTATATTACAAATTATTGTTATCAGCTGCCCTGCAGGACTCCAGTCGGCACTAAATATGAACAATGGTTAAATTACAGGGGTCAGGGAATGAGCACAATCAAAATGCAAACACTTTTCTTCTGTGTGAGACGGGTAGGGGAAAGAAAAACGAAGAATCCTTGGAACCTCCTTGGAGCCACGAGGACTGCGGGGAAGCATACCAAGGAAACTGTAAAACTGATTACTGGGCTCAAAAAGGCTAACATGCAATTTGTGTTCTTTTTATGTAGATTAAATGCATTCACTGCAGCTCACAGAGCTTAGATACTCAGCAGGGATTCAGAGGGCTGGGTATCAGTCAACCACAGCCAGCCACTAAACCACAGGGCAAAATCTGCTATTGTACATTAGAATAGTCACTTAATCTATCATAATGGGTGAAAAACCCATAGCACAAATGTATATTAAAATCAGAAAGTCAGTTGTACTGTTTAAGGAAAGCTTTTTTTAAAATATCTTTTTTGAGATAAGTCTGTAAAACATTATTAATGACTCTGAAACACTCTTGAACGTCTTTATGTTTAGCTCTTGAAAATGCAGCTGCCCAGCAGCTTGGATCTATTGATCAGGAGGAAGCCCAAAGGCACAAGATGCTTGCCAAACGGCTGCGCCTGGGACAAACCAGGGAGGAATCAAGCAGGATTTCCTTTGGCTGGCCAAAGGAAAAGCTGTCTGATGGGTTTCTCTTAAACACATAAAACATGCCGGAGATGAAAAGCTGAGCCACTTTTTGGGATATTACCCTGATAAAGGTAATTTATGATTTTTTTTTTATTTGGCAGGAGCTACTGTGAGACCACTCCTCATCTGTGGCAGAACAGAGAAAGCCCAACCTTCTGCTTGTCTTCTTTCCTGGACTTGGGTTTATTGGAAACTGAGAAGCAATAACATAACCTAATCCTCTGCTTGAAAAGATTCCTATTTATTTTGCTTGTGTCTGGGCTCTCCTTGGCCTGTTCCAGCTTTGATTTCCCCTACAGAAGGTTTTTCCCTCTTGCTACTTATATCCTATTTAAAGCTAATTGGGACTGCCTGCCATCATGGCTTATAAATAATTACTTTGCCATAATTAGTCTTAAATCAGGATTTTTACACCTGTGCTGAGGGACAACTGACCAAAACACCAGCATTTCCACATGTAGACCCTGACATAGGACTGTAGGGAAGGATCCCAACCTCTGTGCACAGCACATGTGGGTACACATGGCGGGGGGAAATATGTGGTGTAAAAACAAACCCTCTTGAAGCCTACATCTGTTTGACCTCAACTGGATGTAGGATGAGGTCTTAATTGGCTGCCTCAGCTGCTTGCTCACTGTCTCCACATTGATGTCGTTGCCCTTTTGGGGCAGAAAGCTGCTTTTTGGGTAAACCCATGCTCCAGAAGTGCTATCTGAGGTTACTGTTGTGTGGGCTAGAAGTGATACTGTGGGGTTGGGGAGGCATATTGGGAACTGGGGTAGTTTCCTGATGCACACTCTTAATTGAACATTCATAGTAGTATCCCAAAAATAGATTCCCATTGGCAGGAATGAGCACCCTGGTTTGGGTGCAGAGCTCAACCATGCAGGAAAACAGAGTGATCTTGAAAGCCAGAGCAGTAGAAAGCAAAAGAAATTCAATAGTACTGAATGCCAGTGTTGTGGTTTAAGCTGTAAATTTCACTTCTCCCTCCCTTCCCCCCCCCCCCCCTCCTATGGGGGGGAAATGGGGAGGAGAACCCAAAGAATGTAACTCACACGGGTTGAGATAAGAACAGTCCGGTAACTGAGATATAATACAAATCACTACTGCTACCACTAATAAGGCAAATACAAGGGAAAAGGATACAACTGCTCACCAAGCCCGACCCAGCCAGTGCACCCCCCAGCAGCGAGCCCCCCACTCCACCACCACCACCCCCTTCCGGGTCTCTGCTCTCCGTTTTCTCATCCTGGACATGACATGCTGTGGTATGGAATAACCTCTTTGGTCAGTTTGTGTCAGGCGCCTGTCTCTGCTTCCTCCCGGCTCCCCCTCCCTGGCATAGCATGAGACTCAGAAAGTCCTTTGCCAGACCAAAACATTGCCAAGCAGCAACTGAAAACACTGGTGTTATCAGCGCTGCTCCCGGGGCACGAAATCAAAAACACAGCGCTGCACCAGCTACCAAGAGGGAGAAAAATGACTGCTGCTGCTGAACCCATGACAGCCAGGTGTTGCTTGCAGGGACTGGACAAGCACTGATGACATAAGCTGGAGGCTCTCATGCTAGAAATTACTTGTAGGGCAGAAGAGGGAAGTTCATCAGGCACAGGATGGCTGCATTTCACTGGAACGAAGAGCCAATGCTATTCGAAGAGGAGGTAGGAAAGATGTTTCCAGCAGAGCTGGAGATATAGCAATGTGCTGTCCCATGTGTAGGTGAGACATCGTTGGGGTGATGTTGTAGAGTTCTGCTACACCTACCTATGGGGAAAGTATTTTTATCTCTGGGCTAACTTCTGCATGATTTCTCCTATGAAATCCATAGGTCTCAGGGGCACACAGCACATAAATCTGTTCTTTTCAGTCAGGATGGAGCTCCCCCACATACACACACACACTCTTCAAGGCATCTCTAGGTGGGATACTGGGACTAGGAACTGAAGCATCCCAGGCCATTTGCACTGTATGGCCAAGGGTCATCTTCATGTGGATTTTCAAACCTCTCCCTGTGCTTCAGGTACCTGACACCAGTAAGCTGATGAAGAGATCAGTCTGCTAGGGCACACAGGGCTGGCCAGAATGGGTCAAGAGCAAGGGTAGATGACAGAACAGGACCAGTCAGGGCGTCTACAGTCCTACAGCTAGCAAGGAGGCTGGCTTCCTGTAGCAAAGGCAAGCACTGCCTGCAGCACTGGCACCTAACCAGACAGGATGGTTGGAAGGAAATGGGGTCTGGCCCACCGTGTTGGGAGGCGTGGAGGACTGAGTCCCCTTCATGCTCTGCAGCCAAGCAAACACTGCACTCCTGCCACTTCACTGTGATTTGTGTGGCATATCAGAGGAACAAATTTCTTCCTGGATGATGTGTGCATTCACACATCATGAAGTGCATTCCGTGAGGCAAAGGATTTTTCAGTGCCTCAGCCATCCCCTTTTTGAGTCTTCCCAAATAAAGGATATCCAGGATACCTTCTAAGTCATCCTGGTTGGCCTTATCTTCACCCAGTGCACCTCTGCATGGCTGGTTGTTCTCCAAGACTTACAGACATGGCTGATCTCAGTCCTTGAGATAATTTTTCTTGTCTCTAAGGCAAGGTTAATTTGCTGGGCACTTTTTTGCTAAGGTTGGCTTAGTTTATTGGGGTTTTTTTTGGTGAAATACAAGTGCAGAGCTGCTATACTCCTTGTTTCTTGTGATGGTCTGTTGCCTACACAACGTGAAAATCAGGTTTCCATTTTGGTAATTACACGTTACCTACAGATTGCATGGCAGGGACTACATGTTTCTTTCATTCAGACTACTCTGTTTTCAATATAACCTCCCAATCTTTTTCACCTGTTGATCTTAACCTGCCACAAGCAACAAACAGACCACAAACAGTTGTGAAGTCCGATTTCCTTCCTGCTTCCATAAGGTCACGGAGTCACATACATTGCGTACAGACTACATCTGCTCTGCTATTTAATTTTGTTCAATAGCTATGTCACACATGGAGGTAAAGTATGAACATCTGCTTCAGTACAAGAGCTTGAAGAGCAGTCAAAGTGATTGTTATAATTTAACCTCAGAAAGTTGTAAAGTCTGCATCCTCCACTCTACCAGGAAATAGGCATTATTGTAGTCTATGTTTAATAACCCACTGTTTAACCCATTGCTGCACACTGATGTGTCATGAAAAATATACTGGGGTTATCAGACTACAATAATTTTTCTCCCTATGATAATAAAGAAGGGAAAGATCTGAAACTTGTAAAAGCTTAGGTGGTTTTCAAAAACCCAACCATTTTGCAGGAGGTACTGAGCTTTTAAGTCCATTTTTGGAAAAACGATAAAACTGGCCTTTCTATTACACCACTCAAATATTAAATATATTTTAAATGAGGGATTTGCTTCCGCATGTGAAATGCATCTTCCAGACATCAGCTTTTTTGGTACTATAACTGGACCCTAAATTACACCATCTGAGATATTCTGGCTAACATATCTATTTTAAAAAACCAATATACACAGTGGTATTTACAACTCTTGCCTGGAGAATGGCTTATCATAATTTTGTTTTATTAAAGATGTTTGAAGTAAATTTCACCCCTTCTCCAAGGACACAGAAGTCTCCAGTGCTAGGGAAATCACACGGCTCCAGTCCTCTTTGGTCTGTACCAGGGAGGAAAGCTTCAAATACCCATCCTGGTGTCAGCCAAACCTACATGGCTTCTGGTCACAGACACTGCCACAGACCTCCCAGGGCTCTGGGCTTCCTCAGCTCTTTGTCCTCTGAGCAGCTGATTGACCTCTCCATTGAATTATGGTCCATCTTTTGGCTGTGATGGTCAAACTCCCTTTTTGACTATGTTTATGTGCAATGAGGATAGAAAAATTTGACAACAGCTTATGTGCATGGTCACTCATAAAGGATGATGTGAGCTGCAACAGGTTCATGCAACATGATTCTCATTACAGCTCCCTGATGGCTCTTGGGACTAATAGTGGTTCACATGTAAAAATTCACTGCTAAAAAATCTTCATGGTCATTGCTAAATGGTTACTTCATAGCCTCTGAGACTTTCTGATCCTGAGAGCAGTGGTCTCTAATGCAGGAGGTAATAGACAATCAACTCTTAGCAAGAAAATCTAAAGTACAAAATTGAATCAATTTGGCTTCATCCAAGTAAGTTACATGGGTCATGCTATATTAGCGTAAATAAAATGTGTGTACATCAGATAATGATTATGCTGTATAGATCAAACATATTAGGGAAAAATGAACTGTGTGGGTTTGAAAACTTAAAAATACTGTGATGGCTTCTGTATCCTTTTGCTGGTAAAGGATACAAAAGGACTTGTCACGGATCCAGTTATCCATGCTCACAGAAAACCATAAAACCCCTCTGAAATGAGCCAAAATCATGTTTTCAAAAACAAAGGTCACTCATACTGAAAGTCCTTTCTGGGAGCTCTTCCAAATCTAAATAGAATGTCAGTAGGAAATGGAAAAGCTCTCTTTCCCAGTGCCATGGCCCTTTCATTTTTCTCCCTGAAATACTAAATTTGAACATTGTACAGTCTGATTCTCCATTTTCCCATCTTGTGCCATGCTTGTGGTGAAAGCCTGCCACGTCCAAACATCAGGATTGGACTGCTCACTTGCATTCCTCTGTATGGCTGCAGGATAAAAGCCTTAGGGTCACGGTAGTGTTATGTGCAAAGAAACTGCTAACTGGTCCAGGGCTACATCTTGCTCATCTCATCCACTGCCCAGGTTGCATTCTATGGAAATTCTTGAGAGGAAGAAGGAACAAAAGCCCTGTAGCAGGTGCCTGGGTTGGATTTTTTTGGTGGTGGTGGTCTTTCTGGATTAGTTTTTTGTTTCTGTGGCTGTTCAGAGGAATGTTAGAGTAAATCCTAAGAGATGGGATTAAAGTCAGAGGGCAGAGGAAGCTGATGGGGGTGCAATAAAAATTTATTTAGCACATTGCTCTGCAATTTGTCACTGAGGTTTCACCTCACAGATATGGTGTGTGCTGCATATATAGGGACAGGGCTGAGACATGGTGGAAAAATATCTTCCCTGTTCCTCAAATTGACGAGCCAGTTTTATAAACTAGAATTTATTCACAGGCACACAGTATTTCTTCAGAGACACCTAAAAGTGTTTCAACCCATAGATTTTCAATGAAATAGGGGTAGGCAACCGAAGTTGGGCCTACCTCAGAGCAACATCAGAACACTTGGGCTTGTTTCAGTGCTCAAATTTTGTCCCTTCCATGAAGCACCCCGAGTTGTGCAAAGAATGATGAAAGCACAAAGCAGTGTTTGTGAGCAGAGTAAGGGCAACTGAAGTTTGCAAAGAGCTGGATATTTAACTTCTTGATTGCTGAGAGCTTGCCTGCAAATGATGAAGGTGCACAGGATTCTGGCACTCTGGACAGCAAGGTCACTAACTATGGTTCCATAAGTAGGGTGACAGAGGAATAAGCTGTGCAGATTCCCACCCAGTTCCCTCTCAGTGCCTCCAGCGAGAGGACTGGATAGCTAAGGCTCTGTGCTGGGTGTCTTGTAGGTGGGTTACAAGACGTAGAGACCCGTTGCTACAAGATCTGCAGGGTGCAGAGGGTGGGCAAAATAAGCTCAGAGCTGGGATGAGAAAGTGGGGTAGCAATAAAAAGAAGAGGATTTGCAGAAAACCAGAAGTCACGGCTTGTATTTGCCCAACCAGCTCCAGATGGGAGAGATTTGTAGGTATAGTGTCTGAGAAAAGTTTTCATAAGAAACATGTAGAGCAAGATGGGTGCTTTGTGAAGCATGAAGGATTTTCCTATGCATGGGAAGTGGCTGAGAGGGAAACAGGCACGCCAGAAGAAAAGGCCTATCAAAGACAGAAGGAAGAAGCTTCAAAACCAAAAGGACATTGAAGACAAATGTCAACGCTTTCATATGATGATGGCTGCACATCCTGCTCTGAGCTGCATCTTCTGCAGCACCAAGGAATGATAGCCAGCTTACAGTTGGTCACTGGGGCAGTACTATCACCTTCTTTCTTCTTTAAATCTCAGCTCTTAATAAAAAACAAACAAGCAAAACCTTCATGTTCTCTCATATATAAAACTTTGTTAAGGTGCTGGCTCAGAATCAGAGGCTTTTACAGAGCAAAACTTTGCCTCACTGAACTCAATTTTGTTTCCATTTCAATGGGAAATATTATCAATTGCCTTCACTGAAAATTCAGAATGAACTGCATTTAGAATATGGCCCATTTTCCAGATTACTGAATGTCCTTTGGTTTGTGGCATTGTGCTTAAATCCGTCTGTGGCTATATTTATTACAATTCCTTTTTTTTCAGCTTGCTTGAACTCTGAAAAAGGGAAGGTCAACTGATGCAACCTCATGAAAACCCAGCGCAAATGTAGGGACTGTCAGGAAATTTCATATGTTTAGGATTTCTGGCATTTCAAAAAGAAATATTGATTGTTCTTTTCCCATTTGCCTGGAACAGGTGAATGAAGAAAATTCTGAAGCAATAATTTTTTGTATCTTTACTGATTCACTGAAGCATTAACGAATATATCCCAAAGTCTCTTGACATTAGCTGCTTGATATGCTATCACACTATTTCATGCAGAAACTCAAAGAGCAAACCTGTCTTTCAGTTCAAAGTCATAAACACTTGACTACCCTGTGCACAGAGAAACAGGCTACCAGACAGTGCATCCAGGGAGACTTTAAGCTCTTCTTTAAGTCCTCTCTGACCCACACCTCTCCTGTCTATTGCACCCTTGAGACATACCTTAGCACCTGCCCTTACTACAGGACGCTCCACTCTGCTTCACAGCGATGGATGCACGTAAGTGAGTGAGGAGATGTGGATGAGCTGGATACACCTTCTGCATGACCTGAGAAGGACCAGGGTGGCAGCACTCACAGGAGGCTGGAGACATACCCCCAGTTTCACTCTGAAGACGTGTTAATCAGCTGTAAAATGGAGATTGCAAATTGGTCACTGCAGCCGACAAAGCCAAGAAGGATATTCCTTTAATTATGCTGAGAAGAGCATGATTAAAGGAGGTGAGAGGAGTAAGGGCACAGGGTGAGGGACAGAGGAGGGGGACTTATTTCTGTCATGTCTGAGAGTAATCCTATCATGACACAGTGGTGGTATGCCTGTCTATCTGCCTTGCTTCTGTGCGGCTTTAATGAAATAAGGCTGTTAAATAATTATGGTTAATTAAATTTCAACATTTTGGGGAAGGTGATTCTGAGGCCTTGAGGCTGTAAAGTGCAGGGTATCTCCTGCAATAAAAATCAATGAAATTCACCATGCAGGATCAAGCCAATTGTGTGCTAAGATCAAACATACATTGGATGAGAGTCTGCTGTCTTCTTCCTTGCAGTGACATAGAATCATAGAATCATAGAATAGTTAGGGTTGGAAAGGACCTTAAGATCATCAAGTTCCAACCCCCCTGCCATGGGCAGGGACACTCTTCCCACTAAACCATGCCACCCAAGGCTCTGTCCAACCTGGCCTTGAACACCGCCGGCGATGGAGCATTCACAACTTCCCTGAGCAGCCCATTCCAGTGCCTCACCGCCCTTACACTACTTCTTGGTAGAGTTTTACATGCACCTTACATATGAATGGGTGACTGCAAAACCTAGATCCCCTGAGCCAGGACCAGGACTATCACCACTTTGGAGCTAGTGATGAGTGCAAGGGTAGGAGAGTACCTAGAGCAAATAAAACTGGGAGCTCAACTGCAGTGTAAACCTCCTTTCCTCAGCGGACAGGGCTGCTGCTTCAGGATCCTCATAGAATCATAGAACCATAGAATAATTTAGGTTGGGTCTAGTCCAACGAAGGAGATGCCGTCACTTAGAAAAAAACTCCATATCTATTGCAGGAATTATTTGGGTAAAGGACTTCACTTTTGACCATGGTGTGGAAATGGAAATGAAAATGCACATAACCACTTCTCTTTAATGAAAGTTTAACTTATTCATACTAGCAAGGGGATCAAAGATATTTGGCACCTAGCAATAGCAATAAAGTTCAGAACTTGCACCTTAAAATCGAGAGCCTGCTTGTAATGCTAATTATGTCCATTTCAAAATCAAATTACTTCAATCAGAGCACAGTCAGGTTCGAGACAGCAGCACTGAAAAGTGATAAATGTCAGGCTGATTCGGTAATGTGTGTATGCCCACGTTGAAATGCTGCAAACCACCAGGAAAGGTATGAAGCAAAGGCTGAGCTGGCACACTGGGTGGAAAAGTTTTGTGTGCATTCGTACCAAAAATTGATTGTGAGAGTCCAGAATGAAACCTAGATCCATGTCTGAACCTCATCAGAGGGATCTTGCCTTCCCTTCACATAGCATACGCTGGTCTGAAATCCTAGCCTGGGGTTATTCATAATCTGTAACTATTTAAAATCTATAGGCCTAAGTAACTTGCACCCAAGAGTAACATAAGAAGCAGCAGAGAAATCCTCTGAACTAAATATTTAAGCTCTGAGAAAATCCCCCAAAGATGGGAATGGGAGAAGGGAATAAAAAGCAATTGAGAAGACAACCATGGAGGGTGCTAAAAACAACATTTGGACCAATATTTTAGAAAGCTGATGGGCTGATGCAGGAGACACTAAACCGGTTATCCGGGAGCTGATCCCAGGTATAGTCAAGGGAAAGGCTGAGAGGGGACACAAGCTGTAAAAAATGGACAGATGAGAGCATAAGTAGTCCCAATCAACATTACTTTATGGAAAACAGGTTTTGTCCAATATACTTGATCACATTTTTTTAATAAAATCACAAGTTATAGGTTACGAAAGACTGTAGTGCCACGAAGTACCTACATCTTTGTGTTTTGGGAAGAAAAAAAGTCACTAAACAAACCAATGCAGCTTTCATTCAAAGAATGATAAACTAGTGAACTGAGAGACTGAAAAAAATTAAGAAGTAAGGAAGAGTAGTGCTATATGGAATGGTTTTCGTGGAGTCCAATGGGTGCTGTTCTTGATCTAATGCTATTTAATATAGGTTTTATAACCTGGACAGAGAGACCTGCTTCTCTGGTGACAACAGCTGATGTAAACCACATGCATTTTCATGTAGGCATAGGTGCAGTTATGTATTAGAAATAAATGGAGCAGATCAGGAGTGTGAGATGGGGAGATTGTATTGTGGAAATCAGTGACCCTAAAACAGGCCTGGAAGTAATCTGAGATAAATTACCGAATATTTTCCTTCCACTATAATGATTCAACCAGAGGAACAAGCAGGTTTCAAGAGCATATGAAGAAGTGGAAATAGAGAAATGGTATGATCCCTGCATACAGTGAAATTATCTTTCTGAGAGATCATTATCGTAACACTGCATCCACCTCTGATGTCCATATCTCAGCAGGGGTCAGGAGGAGTTGGAAAGGTCCTTGTGGCTTTCCCAAGACAGGCTACAGCAGCATGAGCTGGTAGTGTGCAAACAAGAAGTCTGTTACGACTGCATAAGAGCCTTTATGTCCTGTTTAAGAAGAGCTTTCTGATGGCAGTGAATCCCTTAGGATAACAGAAAAGCACAAGGAGAGCTGGTGCTTCATTTGTATTAGAGAACTGGATGGGCCTGGAAAAAGTAGGATGATGGTAGGGGGGGTGAATGGTTTTCTCTGCAATCAGCTTAGGCTGAGTATGCAAGTGGTTGTGTAAACTCCAGGTAACTTAGAAATACGCATTTCTCATGAAGCCAGAAGGTTCAGAAATGATTGAAAGTGGTGTGTTCTCCGCTTCCACTCTCCTTCCCACTCACAAATATGCATTCAAAGTAAAAACCACTCTGTAAAATAGTGTTTGAGAGCAGTGGCCATATTTATGACTCTGGGTAGGTAAGCTGTACTGCCTTACAAGAAATTAACCACAAAGTGGTTTTGGTGCTTCTGCTACACAAAATATTTGTACTCAGTTTGCTGATGTAATTACATGCTGGTGTAATACCAGTACACCTGGGAATGTACAACATGTGCTCTGGCCCTAAAGAAATGTGCCTTAAAATTTCTCATGACACAACCCAGCAGAACATTGCTAGTGTGGCCTTAATATAATCCATACCAGAAGGGCTCATTCATACCATCAGTGGTTTGCAGAGCTGCTTCTCGAATGACTAGTTAGTTGCTTTTAACAAAATAAAAATTCTTGGTTCTACAAGTTATTGTCTTATACAAATGCAATAGAATAGGCAAGAAATATGCTGCAGAAAGTAACAGCAAACAGACGTGGTGCCACGTGAGACACGCAGCTCATTTTAAACATCCTGGTCTTAAAATGCATTGATTTTTTTTAGTGATTATTTTGGAGCACAAAGGATGAAGCCACAGAACTTTGTTTACTCTGGAAACAAAAAAATACTCAAAAAATCTTGCTGAGATCCTGGGCTCTTCACTCAGCAGATGTGGCCATAAGGAGGGACACACTGGACTCTGTAGTGAAACAACCAAAGTGCCAAACCCAGCAAATACGCTGTCAGCCCCCAAGCCCTGCAAGGGAATTTTCCCTCTGCTGCTAGTAAAATAGGCAAATAGTGATTCCTCTGTTCTAATTTCTATGATTTGAAGTGTGTATAAGTACATAACAACACTGTAGCAGACAGAGAGAACAGGACATGGTTGCAACCAAAGAGCATCTCCACAGAACCAGTCCGTATAAAACTAAAGATAACAGCTTCTGTATTTAAAAAAGAAACTGGGTGATTTTCTGCATATGTACTGTGTCAGATGATAAGAAAATATAGGTGTAGCATGCATTGTCTTACTGTCCATAAATAAATACTCAGTAAGTTCAAAGTAGGGCTGGATTCATAAAGCTACACTCTCCTAATCTGTATTCGGGTCTCACTCATATTATCTGTAATTTACAACCAATTTAAATGGCATTAACAGTCTTCCCCTTATGGGAATTTAAATTTGCATCCTACCATTGAATTAAACACTGATTGCATATTTTCTATAGGGGACATAATGCTCTTTGAAGCTTGTTTTGAATAATAAAACATCTATTCAGGCACATGGTGCAATGTGTTTCTTTGTCCTGAACATAATTGAAGTAAAATGTGAGTTAAAGGGATTTTTCCTCTAGCCACAGGTTTGTTGATTACCATCTATTTTCATCTATTCAAGGTTTTAAAAAGGAAAAGAAAACTACAGTAATCTCTTCCTGCATTTGGAACCTCATTTACCACTCAGAGCTTTCCTAAGAGTGTCTGGGATGAACAATCAGGAGGTCAAGTTTCAGCTCATCTTTAGAGGAGGAGAAGCAGAGAAAGGAGTAAAACAGTCCTCACCCTGCCAAAATGAAAAAGAAAAAAAATACCACAAACAAAGAGCAGCGGGAAGCAGACAACACCACATCTAACCTGCGGGAGAAAGATCTTGGCTACCTGTCATGTAGCTGTTCCACATGCTGCCAATCACTGTGGTCCAGGAAAGCTGCGGCAGAGATAACTTCAACTCTAAGAAAGCCAATAGGGTAAAATGACATTGTTCATTTTTTTTAATTTATTTTTGGTTTATTGGTAAGGGAGGAATAGCTGAAATAAATAATAAATGTGATTCACTCCTTCCTGGATGTGAAAAACAAGCACAGAGGCAGCCTGAAGAGAAGGATTCTGGCTGGCAGCTGCATGGTTTTGCAGGCAGCATGGCTGGCTCCTCTGGCCGCAGCAACCCCACTGGCGAAAGGCAGGCCAGGAGAACTTTGACAGGGTGGAAGACCTGGTGCTGGAGGTGGCTGACCAGCTGCAACAGAAGCGATGGAAACACACCCCAGTGTGGCCATTCCTGCCACTTTCTCCTCTCCCACTCTCACAGTACCCATGCACCAGGAGGGCTGCAAAGCAATACTCACTGATAGTGCACTGTGCACTCAGCAAGCCAGCTAGAGAAATCAAGTTCTCCTCTAATTCTCTTGTAGGAGGGCACAGGCTGCAACTGAAGTAAGAGAAAAACTTCTCTGGTGGATTTTAAGAGACTTTTTTTCTCTTTTCCCCTGAAGGTGGTCTTCATTTTCAGATGCAGGCAGGCCTGTGCCTAACAAAGCTAGTGTTAGTAGCAGCGTAGCAGTGTTAATAGCTGCGATATTCATGGTCCTGGCATTTATCCAGAAATGACAGAGAAGACAAAACATAGTTGATATATTTGGCATTTGTGCAGTGATATAAATAATGGTTTAGTATGATATTTGTTTTTTCCCCTAGCCTTGTCTGGTTTCTACATTCTTGAAAAAGCAAGGGCCAGTTCTGTTGAAACCCTAATTTTCTTTTAATTCTCAGGAAGGCTTTAAAAATTACAGAAATTACTGGAAACCAGAACTTCATTATGATTTGTGTCTTTACCCTTCTTAAAAGGTGATTTTTATGGGTTCTTGAGGAACAAACACTGCTTAAAACTGCCAACTGCATTTTAGGAAGAGGCAGGGAGGACTGTAGATCATGGCCTTCATCCCATTAGGACAAAATGTCAGACATCAATAGTAACCGTATCTGTAGACTTAACCAGTTGCACAAGATCTCTTTAAAGGCTATCTTAAGCTGCTGTAGTTAATATTGTATTGGTGCTATAAAAGCAAGCACTGCCAGTATTGCTGTTGCGTGCGTCGCAAACATCAAAGACCTCCATAGCTGCGCCGCCTGGAGATAGCAAGAAAGCATGGAGATAGCGAAGGATGTAAATACTCTCTTTTTTTTCCCCTTTCCAAAACAGTTTCATCATATCCTGTGCACATGAGAGACAGTGGATGGTCCCTGAGCACCTTGAGGGTAACTACCATGTTGTTCAATTTGCCTTAAATGAACCTCTCAGGAATGATAAATGCTCTTTCATAATCAGCTCGGTACCACTGGTACATAGTACAGGTAGGATGCCCTGGATCCTGACCCTCTGCCAAAAAAAGTCATCCTCCCCCATTATATTTGCCAAGGCAAGGAATTTCAGGGGCGAAGGAGGTCTATTAAAGGCAGGTACATACCCATATGTGGGCTGAATCCCCAAGGGTACCTTGTGTTAGCTCCCTAGCACAAGAAGCAGAGTTAGAGCAAGAAACTGTGCCTATGGGAAGGTCCTGTGTTTGGGAAGCCTACATGGTTCAGAAGAAAACATTGTCAATTTCTGGCACAGAGCAAAGCTTAAAGTGAATTAGAGCTTCATGGCTTCTAACCCCAGCTCAGAGAGAGTATGGGTGATGCTGATTGCTCCTGCAGAGCTATTCATGCTCTTGCCACTGGAAGCTAATTGCAGCCCACAGCTGCCCCAGAGCTGCATGGCTGCAGGCTAGCATGGCTGCCCAGCTTGAAACCCACTGCCAAAAGCCCTCTTCCTCCTGTTTGTAAGGGAAACTGAGGCCCATTCTTTCCGCAAAATAGGACTGGATTATAATTTTTCAGAGCACTGACTCACAGGGGTTTTGGAAGGCCTGGCATGGATAGGCTGTATTTCTTCATTAAAGGCCAAGCTCTGGTTTGCTTCCCCTCATCACACGTGCTGCCCCAGCTCCAGCTGGAGGGAGGTGTGTGTGCCAGGCATTGAGCCGTCCAGCTGACCTTCACTGTTTCTCTTCGGTTTTCTCTAGAAATCAACCAAGAGGTCAGGCTTGATTTGCTTCACACACATGGCAAGTCCAAGTCCAAGCTGGGAATGATGGAGTATGTGTTGTTCATCCACCAGCAGTCCAGGACAGCTTGCAGTAACTCCACAAGAGATTCACAATTCAAAACAGCTTGAACTAAGCAATCCTAACAGGGCTGGCTGAGGAACTCGTGCCTGGCTTCATGTTTGATGCGCTTTGCCATACTGGGAAAATGCCAGTATGGAGTGACAAGGTGGAGAAAGAAAACAGATAAATCCTTAGGTACAGAAGCTGCTGCTGGAGATTCTTAGAGATCCACACACAGTCACTTCCCAGCATCTTCATTAGTGATGTGAGAATAAATACGATATCACTGCTGATAAAGTACCTGATGAAAGGTGGGAGGGTAAATACAGCTGAAAGGCTAGCTGAATCATAATGGCTAGCTGCAGTAGGCAAGCAAAACGTGTTTTACTGCAGGCAAATGGGAAGGAAAACCACAGTCCTGAGGGTGATACTCTGGGGACGAGGGAGCACGGCAGAAAATGCTGTGACCATTAAAAAAGTGCTGGAGGTCATGGTGGAGCTGATGAAAATTCGGTAGACTTTTTCTCATTCAAAACCATGGAGAATTTCTAGAACTTTGTATGGAAATGCACAAGATGGATGGATAGTTACGGGTATCTTCTAATTAAGAATGCCTTGCAGTAATTCCCAACCAGGATGTCTGGTCTGCAGTATCAGGACAACGTGGTGACATTTATACAGGAGGTTGGCTTCAGCATATCTTATGAGCTCTGCTGGCTTCAAATTTTATTAATCTATGAAATTGCCACACTGCTTTATGATCTGTTCTAAATAAGTAAACAAGAGGTGGGGCTGAGCTCCCATAGCAAACCCTCTGCCTGCTTTTCTGGCCTCTGCAGCATGAATCTGTGTTTAGAAAAAAATAGCAAGACAAAGGTGACAAAGCAGACTCAAACATCACCATTACCATAGCAACAGTGGCATTAGCCTGACACAGCAGCAGAAACCAAAATACCCCCTTGCACAGAATATCGTGCGAGTTAGGAAATTGCTAGCCCTGCATGGCACACAGCGTAAACAAGTAAAATACGAAAGGTCAGATTACTCAATAAAATAACTAATTGCTGTTTAGAAATAGGTTTTCTGCAAATAAATAGTATCTCAATAATCTGCAAAATCAATTTCCTTTGACACAAACAGCAGAAGAAGCAACGATCACAAGTTGCGTATATGCCAACAGTATGGAAGAGCATCTTTGCCTGGAATCTGAAACTATTAAGGTAGCAATATCGTAGGGTTTCCCCAGCTACCCTTTCACCATAGCTCCTGCCAGTGGTGCATTCAACAACGTGACTAACATCTGTCACATGTGGTTTGCTCTTTCTCTCATCTGTTCTCTGGGGAAGAGCTACGTGTGCAGGAGACTATTTTGCACTGGCCTTTTTTCTTCTTTTAACATACACACCAGGCTGTGTTTAAATGAGGTAAGTCCAGGCCAGACAAATATACTGTATGCATGAAGAAGAAAAGATTTCTTAGTCCCCTGTGGGATTTGGTAGTGCAGTCTCAGAAACAAAAGGACTGAGGAAAGTCTCTGTCTTGCTCAGATGAGCTTGAAAAAGACAGGTCTCTTTCAACTCTGCTCTGCATCGTGTGACAGCTGTCCTTTTCTTGGTGCTTTGTGGGTGACTTGAGATGATGGGTGACAAAAGTGCCTCCCAGCTGCATGGCCAGTGTGGCAAAGGGGATGCAGAGCCAGGAGGCTGACCCCTGGTATCTGTGCCATGCTGCAGTGGCTCCTCTGCCTGCAGAGCTTAGGGGATCAGCACCACTGTGTGATATTCCCATACAGCCATGGTGAAGTTTTGAGTACACTGGGCCAAGGCACTAGAGGTAAGTATGGAGACCCTGGGACTGTTTTGTCTTTGTGACACCAGGACAGAGGGTAGAGGAAAGAGTCTGATGGGTTTGCAGCAGGCTGTTTTCTGAGGCGATGCTGAGCTGCAGCTCTCTGTCCAGAGAGCTTCCTGCAGCTCATTGCTACTTCCAGCTGGAAGCTGCACATACAGGATGGGCCCTCAGAGAGCAAAAAGGGAAAAAACCCCAGCCCAGTGTAAATCAGCACCAAATACAATTACTTTCCCCCACCTCCCTGGAGGCTGGGAGCAGACACAGGGGTGCTGAAGGAGCCCTGCGGACGTGGTCTCTTGTCCTCACAGGCAAGCCCAGGGCACTGTTATCACTGGATCCTGGCTGGGTGACTCAGAGCAGCTCCTGTCAGCTGCAGGGCAACCTGGCCTCCTGCCTGCATTGCCCCCCTGCCTGTGTTTCCTCTCTGCCTGACAGCCTCTGAGCACGGGCACTGCCTATGTGACTTGATGGCTTCTTATGGTGGAGGCTGAGCGCACATGGGCTGGGTGCTGTGGGCAGTGTGGCAGTGCAATCCCAGGAGGATGTGATGAGCATACCGGGGGAGAGAGAGAGGGGTCCCATCTCCCTGTACCGTTGGGTGAGCCTGGAGCAGCTAGCCAGCCAAAAAGCAGCTGTCCCACCAACAGAACAAAGGAAAGTGCTGGTAAAGGTGGATTGTTTTCCATGTCAAATTCTACAATTGTCAGCCATCTCTAAGTGATATTAATCATGCAGTGCACACCTGAGACGTTTTCAGATATAACATCAGCAGTAGCAGTGACTTGGTCCACAGAGCATCCAGCCACCCATCTGGAGCTCCCTGGGGAAAAGTGCTATCCTAATTACTTTAAAGGGATGAATAACGGCAGTGCTCATCCCAAGCTGCTAAAAGCCAGACGCTGCCAGTGAGACCAAGGGCAGATGGGCAGCTCCATCACCTTCACTAGGATGATGCAGACAGTACTGGGATAAATGCAGATGTGAAGAGGAGATATTATCCAACTGTATCTCTTGTATGTTCTCTTTTGCAGGACCTTTTTTTCCCCCTATTATGCACGTGCGTGTTTAAGTTGGTTCCAAAACAACAAATGCTCTTTTATTTAAGTTCAGCTTCATGGCTAGAGATCATTCCACTTCATGTGTGACAGAGATGGATCAAACAAGATTCAGCCCACACAGGCAAGGATTTATGCTGCCAGAAAGTGATGCTGAGAACAAGTTTGGCAGCGTTTGATGGAGGCAACAAACACAAATTCTGCAAAAGGGCAATAAATTCATAACATATAAATTCGAGAGATGGAGATAGCAATCGCTTCCATACACATAGAGGATATTTTTTATTTCTTAAAGTGTTAGCTTGACACGTATTTTTATTGTAGTGAGATTGAAACATGTCACTTTTATTTGCATTTACCTCCCAACACTGGTCAGATGTTCTTAGAAGCCAGCGGCAAAATGGAGAAAAACAGATTGTGAAAGTGGACTTATGATATTTGCAGTAAGCTCCTGCTGGTCACCAAACCGAATAGCTTCAATACTTAAAAGAATTTTCATAATCATTTAATTCTATGAAATTACCTTTTCTAAAAAAGCAGATAAACCGGAGGCGTCGTCCCTCAGGGGATATAAATTCTTTAAAGACTCAGCCCTGCTCAGGGGCTTATTGCAGAGTGCTGCCAGCCCACAGACAAATACCATGTCCTCTTCAAAGTTACATGAAGATAATTTCAGCTCTCAGTCAGGGAATTAGGAATCAGCCCATCATAGATGTCTAAGCTGCTTCCATTTCCTTTAAGAAACATCTGTTTCTCAAGCAGATTACCACAGCTGGTGGAAATGCTATTTTATTTTAATCATCTAGAATAAAAATGGAACATGAGCTGCCAGGGAAGGGAAGATGGTTGCTCTTCCCCTTTTCCGTGTGGAGAAGAGAAATGCCTGGAAAGGCCTGTCAGGAAAAGGCAGCCTTCCCCACGGGAGTGAGATCTGCTTCTCAGGGATATGGCTGCAGCACAAGCTGCCTGTAAGGCAGGGGTGGCCTCTGCCACTTGGAAGTGGAAAGACTTCCAAGTGCAGAGTTACTTAAATCCCTTCCAATTGCCCATTTCCTCCTTTTTCCTCCTCTGTCATATCAGATGTGTTCCACTTGTGCTGGGTTGAACTGCCCTTTAATAGCAGCAGAGAGCACTGTGGTTGGTGCTGCAGGCAAGCAGAGAGGAAGGAGCCGGTGAAATGCCTGCCCGGAGAAGCAGATGATTTCCACGAGCAGCTGCTTAATGGCAAGCACCTCCTTGGGTTGCACAAGCAGAGGTCACTTGTGTTCCATTTGGCAATACAGCCTCGGATATAGGAGCTTCAGCTTTACCTTCCCAATTACTGGGCCAGAAAAGCAGCCAGAAAGCCAAGGCTGATTTGTTCTCACCTTTTGGTGATCAGAGGGCTGGCTGGTCTAACAAAGCTGACGCTCTCATGCCAGTTTTGAGGCTGTGCCTTTGAGCCTTCCAGGCTGTGAGCATGGAGGCATGTGTAATGAGGGGGGGATGAGAAACATCACGTTTTCGTATTGCTGTGGCTGTTTCCAACTGAGTCTGTGAAAATCAGAGCCCATGCTGAGGTGCTTTGGTCGGGGCAGCAAGGGGAGCAGTGGCAGAAGCACCTCCCAGCCCTGTGCCTATGTATGCTTTTGGGGGCCCTGGGCATTATCACTGGGGTGGAGGAAAGAAGCTCATTCCCTATTCAAGACTTGGGACACCCTTTCACTAGATGTCTCAAATCCAAAACAAACTAGCAACTTGCTTGAAAACTGTGAGCACAAAGAAAGCTGGGCCCACTGCTCTCCACCTTTGTACTTCTGATACAGGAGTTCAAAATCACCTCTGACGTGAGAGTTTAGATTAGGAAGCAGAAATCCACATAAAAGGCTTTCTTCTAGTGTTGCATTGGGCTCCCTACCCTAGGTATAGTTTATTCTGTACTAAAATCAGGTTTTTTACCGATAAGGGGAACAAAAGGCATTTCTTGAGATCCAGACAGCAAAATGTAGGGGTTTGACACGCTGAATATATAGCAATGGTGTAGTATCCAGCCTGCCCTGCAAAGAAATGGGTGCAGAATTTTCTAAATGTTCCTCTTTCCTCATTCCTCTGCCAGAAATGATGAAAAAAGAAAGCAGACACATAATTTATCCTTCTCATAACTTTCCTCAGCGTTTCCCTTAGTTTAACATTTTTGAACTTTTTTGCATTAATGTGTTCAGAATGTGGGGGGAATTTGACATAGAGTTCATTTTACAACTTCTTTCTCCATTTTTGTGGTTATTCACAGCTTTTTAAATGTATAATACATTGAAAGGGTGCATAGCTTGGTAGAAAGCTGGCTGAGAAAGGAAGGACAAGGGAATGGTCCCTCTCACCCGCAAGCTACCACTATGGGGTTCTACTCTGCTCCTTTAGGGGATAAAGGAGAATTATCTCCTGTAGTTTCCCACCACAGTCCCTCCTTGAGGAAGGTCTTGACAACAAAGAAACCAGTGGGGCTCAGCCACCCGCTGCACCATGGCAGCTCCTCACCCCAGCCAAGCAGGCATGCTAGTGTGCCTCCAGGCATCATATGGTGCATGGTAACGCACCACTGCCTTGCCATCCCCGACTCGATTATGAGAAATGAGCAGCACCTGAATGCTGGCTGCCCTTACTTTCTTGAAACTCCAGCAAGTAACTTGCCTGGTGTCTAGATCCCAGTTAAACTTAAGTGTTTCATTCCTCACAGGGCCATGCAATAATCAGGCTTGCAGTGAGGTTTCCAGCCCAAAGCCAGATCAGCTTTGGGATCACACCAGGCTGCTCAAGGCTTGGTCTTCAAAACCTCCAAGGATGGAGCCAGCACAACCTTGCAGGGCAACCTGCTCCACTGCCTGGCTGTCCTCCTGTGTGAAAGGCTTCTCCTTAAACCCAGCTTCACCCTCCTGTTTCAGCTTTTGCCCTCCTGCTATGCACCACCACAGGGAGCCCCGCTCCATCCTGATGACCTTCCTGGTTGTACTGGGGAGCTGTTGGATCCTCCAAAAGCCGACTCTTCTCCAAGCTGTAACAAGCCCAACACCCTCACTTAAACCCCATTCACTTAAAACAGTGCAGGGATGCAAGATACCCAAGATAAAAAGATAAACCCCAACCTATTTGCAAAACCCCAGCAATTATCCTTTAGCATCTCCATCAGTGTTTTTCAAAACAGTTACAGATATAGCTAAACAAGTAATTTTCAGCCTTCCTCAGCCTGAAATCCTATGCTCCAACTTCCCCACCCAGCTTAGAATCATCTGCGTTTGAGGTTGTACAGCAAAGGGAGCACACACCTGCCAGACCCCATGGAGTAAGAACTACAGAGGGTATCACATAGTGCAATGCCTTAAAAATTTTACATTTTTCATTAAGCAAAAGTGTCTCAAAACTCTGTTTTATCCTGGGAGTTACCAAGGCAGACTTACACGGTTGGCTTTTTGAACACATGAAATCACAATCAATCTGCTCTCAACCCAGTCATCATAATCTCATAGAGATAAGGAGTACAACACTTGTAAGGAGGATGAAGTAAAGAAAGTATACTGGAAATAATCTTTAATTAAAAAAATAATCAACAACAACTGAAGTAATGTCAAGTGAACCTTTGGAAATGTATGCAAATAGATGAAAGAAGGAAAATGAGACATAGCCCTGTTAAGTGAACGAAGGAAAGTCTTTAAATGGCTTAATAATAGGAACACGTTGGGAAGCAGTGAGGTTAATACAGAAATGACATAAAGCAGTGGGAGGTCTTGGACTAGATTTATTGTGCATACTAATTGGAGGACACTGAATACCAGATAATAGCTGAAGGATGGGGCTGAGGTTCTGTCAACATCCTCTTGTTCACAAAGGATGATCTGGCAGAATTTAATAGCTTCACAATATTGCTGAGAGTGACACTTTAATAGGTAACAAAATGCTGTATTTCAGCACTGTGCAGGGGGAAACCACAAGAGAGTGGAAATGGATGTGACCGGAGGCCTATCTGACAGTCTCCAGATTTGAAAGCAGCAATATTTCCCCCAGCCTTTCTCAGCCTCAAAAAAAAAAGAGCCCACACGTTCATCTTAGGTGATATTAAAGCAAGCTTTAAAATAACAGCACCAACAATTAAGACCACAAATGTCTTGTAAGTCTTTTAAACCTCGTAGCCTTGCGCTGACTGAGCTCAAGCACTTGCTCATTAAAACCTGAAAGTTAATTGGAGCAGGAAAAG
Organism: Myiopsitta monachus; assembly: GCA_017639245.1. Taxonomy (NCBI): domain Eukaryota; kingdom Metazoa; phylum Chordata; class Aves; order Psittaciformes; family Psittacidae; genus Myiopsitta; species Myiopsitta monachus. The sequence goes on from CM029927.1 coordinate 27,012,821, forward strand.
CAAGCAGCTCTTACCGGTCCTTACTGCCCTAAGGTGAGGTAAGTGCAGAAATTACCCAGACAGTAAATAGATTTGCTTTTTTCTGTGGTAGCTCTTTATTAAAAATTCCCACCAAAAATCCTGTAGCAATCAGCCACGTAGAAGTCACAGTGCATGAGCGTAAACCTGAGCTTTGCAATACTCAAGCTCTGAGTTACAAGGCAGACTTCTGAGTAAGGAAACCATTTGCTAGGAAAGGCACTTCATGAATATTTTTTTGTGTAGCATTTAACATGCCAACACAGGAATACTGTTTATAGAGGTCAAGCGGCACTCTCTGAGCAGAAGCTTGATAGACTTATGAAATCTCATTCCCTAAAATCAAAGTGTGGTGGCAGAGGTAACGTTTGCACAGCTGAGGTGAGGCATTGGAGGTGGGAGGCAGGGTGTGCAGAGGAGGGGTTGCCCCACTAGCGCCACTGGGGATGCTTTTTGGGTTCCGCTGAGCTGGCAGCTATGCTGCAGGACTGTGGGAGGCTGGTGCCTGTGGGGACATGGGGTGAAGTCCTGCTACATCTCTGACCACTTTTGGTGCCTGCAGACAGGCCATGGACCATCACTGACCCCAGAGGCTTGTGCAGAAGTACCCACATTTTATCAGCTGAACACTGCCATTGGGGTCCATGGTGGTATTTGCCAGATGTACACTGTCTGGCATAGGAGCTTAAACTCCAGGCTCACCTGCAGACACACACACTGGGAGCAATTTCTGGACATCTGAGTCGGAAACTGAATCCCATCTTACCCTCCTCTCCTTGGCACCTTCATTACACTGGCTCCGAACTAATGCAATAGATAGCCTTCCAGCCAGAGCTCCCGCTTCAGTGTTAAAGAACAAGGTATACTGTTCACTGTGCAGTGTTTATTTTTTTAAGACACAATTCAGGGAGGCACGAGAGCACGTGTGCTTGTTGGCCTGACCTCAGCAGAGCTCAGAGCTCAGAGGATGAGGTGTCATGAAAGTCACCATAAATAAAGAAGCACCAGCCAGCACCTGCTTTAAGAGGTCAAAGTACTTGCATATCCCCCCATCCACATAAGAGGGAAAATGATCTTTTAAGCAATCTTTTCAGGCAGAGGGAGAAAGAAACATGGGTGGCTGAGCACCACGAGCCCCTAGGCTCATTGTAGCATCGCCCTCAAATCTCCATTAGCTGCTGATTTTTAGGCACCCCTTGTTCAACAGTTGCAGAGTGTTTTACTCCAGGGGGAACTGACAAACTCGATGCACTCAGGGCAGCGAAGAGGAATGTTAATACAAAGTAAATTTACTGATGAAGGATGTGTCAAGATCATGTAAAGCATACTTGGTAAGGTACTTTGCCATGCAATTAGAAACCGCCCAGCTAAAGGTGATCAGATATTTATCTGCTAAGGCACAGTTACTAGGATAAGCTGAGCATGTAATCTAAGCAGATGACCCCACACGGTACTTGTTTAACCAGCTCCATTTGTGTGAAAGCATTGGAATCAGATAATAAAAAGAAATGTTTCCTCTCAGTTGGGATACAATCCCCTCGACTTTCAGAGTACATCACCAAAATGGTTTTCCCTTCCAGGTTTCTGACTGAGCATCAACTTTACTTAGGTAACTACAGCTGTGCCCTGACCTGTAAACACAAGCAGAGAGAACACGATGAGCTGGGGAGGAAGTTTTTTTGAGAACATGGAAAGAACAAAACAAATGCTAGAGGAACAGGCTGAATTAAACCTAAGTCCTCAGCTGTACTCCACTGCCTGAGGCTGGTTCATCTCAGAGCATCACGTGGGGGTGTGTAGTGCCTGGGCAGTCCCACAGCCCTGGGGTACACGAGGTGAGTGGGCACTGGGTGTGCTCCACCAGTGACACAGGTTTAGTTCCTCAGGTCTGAGCTCTGTGGTCTCACCAGGATCTTCAGGTCTGATGCAAGCTTTGGGCAGTGCAGTAGCTGACAACTTCCAGGAAGCCGGACCAGATGATCTAACAGCTCTTTCAAGCCATACACCCCGTGAAACTAGACAGCATCATACAAAACCGTTATCGTGAGCTTGTCATGAGCTGGTACATTTGTTGCTTATTATGGAAATGGCAGTGCTGGTTAAATGCATTAGCTTTGGTGTCTGAAGTTGTCTTCTATCCATGTCAAGATCTCATTTGCAGTTTTTGTAGCCAGGATCCATCCCGAGGTCTAAGCCTTGGAAGCCAAGAGCAATACAGGAAAGAAAATGAGCCCAAAGTTTGGTTTTTCTCTCTCAGTCTGAGATGCTGACATACCGTGCTCTTTGCAAGGTGCCCAACCTTCTTGTGTCTTGGTCAGCCCAGCTGCCAAACTATAATAGCAGGATCTCACTGAAAGCCATATGCTGCTGCTGGGCTGTTTGGGGGAAAATTAAATTAAACCAATCCATAACAGTTGTTTTAATGCCATTTCTTGTTTGCTTGAAGTTTTGGTCCCTAATTACTATTACGCAATGGCAATGTATGAGCCGATGGTTTCCAGTAACCTGAGGGACATGCTGGACACTTCAGAACCACTGCCAATGAGCAGCATGGAGACTTCCAGTGCTGGGGGCACTCTCAAGAGGGAAACTGGGAAAAGTTCAGGAAGAATAGCAGCTTTACTTGCTTCAAAATCCAGCTAAAAGCTAAAATTGCAAAGCACTGTTACCATAGACCTTTTCTTGCTACAGAAAAACATCTCAAGCCAGTGGTTAACTTCATTCCGCAGATTTTTTTGCTCTCTTCTTGCCTCCCTCCTTCTCTCCCTCCTTCCCTCCCACTCCCAGCCTTTCTCTGCATGTGTGGTTATCACAATAGGGAAACATTCAATCTACAAGACTAAGCCTCATCCTCAGACACCCTAATGTGCAGGTTATCACTGCTGTAGGACATGGAGAGCTGTCAGTCAGATTAGGGGTTGAATTGAAAGCATAAACCAAAATTCCTACTGGAGAAACTGGTTTCTCTGCATAATGAGAAAGCAGGCAGAGCTCTTCAGCATTTGTCAGTCTGACCAGCACTGTGGACACAGCGGACAAAGTGCCCTGCACCGTCAGGCAGTGTCCTTGACCCCCTGATCCTTCACTTGGCACAGGCAAGGGGAATCAGAATGCTCAGACCTTTGCTAAGAGTTAAGGCTTGAGAGCAACATTATAAAATATGTTTAAGGGAAAAGGAAAAAAAGCATGTTTGTTTGCTTTAAGGACACTGTGAAAATTAGGCTTTTATTTCTTCATAAAACTGGGGAATTGTGAGTGTACAAAGCTCTTTCCTGGCTGGATAGGAGACTTTCACTTTAAAAATAAACCCAGTTATCATAGTGGTGCCTTACACACACACATTTTCCTCCCATGTTTTTACACTGAATAATCGAGAGAGACAAGGGGAAGAACCCTGTGGCACACACAGAAGCAGCTAATATATCCAAAGCGGCGCTTTGTCTCTAGCGCTGTTTTATGTACATCATCAGTGGCTTGTTTGCAGCCATTAGTGTTAAGATCTCATTTGTACAACACTGGTTTATCTCCTCCCTCTTATTAGCACTAAAGCTGGATTTCTAAGCAAAATCTAAGCACTCTTCCCTCTCGTTATTCTTGCAGGGCCTAGTAATAATACCGATTTAGGGGCATGGGGCTCCCACGGCAGAGGTGTGGGTCCCATGTGGAGCAGATCTGAGGGTGCCTCAGATAACACGCCTTCTGCCCCAAAGGCCACCTAAACCTGCTGTGTTGGGTGTGCTTATCTGCAGACACCCTTCTGGGGCCACCCTGTGGTGTAGGCTTGGGAAGGGCTCACAGCAACCTCAGACTCCCTGGTGTAATGGGAATGGCAGACACATCTCCGGTTTGTCTCAGGATGCTGGCTGCACTTGCCAGGCTGCAGGCTGGGAATGTCTGGGCTACAATGGGGTCCCCCTAAACTCCCCTCTCCAGCCACCTCCATGTGAAGAGATGCTGCTTAGGCTTGGGTCATATTTGGGAGGGTTAGAAAAATCAGTCTTTTACCTTGTTTTCAACCTTTTTTTCCTTTTTTCCACCCAATATTTCACCCTCCCTAGAAGCTCGAGGCCAGGGAGGAGACACCTCTGCACTCTAGTTCAGAGGCCCTTGCCTCAGAGCTGTTTTCTCAACAGTCCTCCATCAAGGGCAGTCTTTGTCTGGGCTGGGATAAAGGCACTTCCCTAATTAAGTTAGCTTAACCACCACTCGGGAAATACAATGTTCGCTAAACTCATCCACAGCCAGGCAGTGATGAGGATCGCAGCTATTCTGTGGGAATGGAGTACATGTCAATTATCCCCAGAATTTCAAAGCTGCAAAACCCAATAGTTTCCTTGGCAAAATCTGCCAGGCATGACATGACTGCTACTCACACTCTGCACATTTCCTAGTGTAAAGGATTGGACTACCTCAAATACCATTTCCAAGAATAGCAAGGGCAAATGAACTGCAAATTACTAAATTCCTTTTATTGCTGGGAGCTACAAAGTAATTTAAATTAGTTTCAGTCTAAAGTGAACTGTGGGGCAAGCTGGGAAAATAAAATAAGTGGTGACATTTTAGGAACACCTTTAATGATCATTTAAAGAAAATACTTCATTTCACACCAACGCATTTAGTAGTCTCAGGAAATACATGTTTGTAAAAGATCACTGCTTTGTGTACAGGCATACACATAGCACATTTAAATGCACACATTTACCCATACGTATGCATTAAGATATAGTGTAAACGGAATACTTTTTGTTCACTTAGAACCTAGCCTTGGTGGAGAAGGGGATAAGAACTGAACCCAAGCAAGCATATGTTTTTATGGAGAAATGCTATTAACAATGGGGTTTGACTTCATCATGCCCTTTCCCTCTTTCTTAAGTTCTCATCTGTAGGTGGATTTACTGAGCACATAGGTAAAATAATGATCTTGTATGCTCTTTGAACAGCTTCCTGCTCCACGAACTACTTTTGGATCCCCTGTGATTTTGATTAATGTCCTACCTATGACTTCTGCAGATCTGAGCTGGTTTGCTTCTGCAGGCAAAGGAAAGAGTGGGGAATAAGCTACAGCACCTGGCACTGTATCACTGCAGCTGGAGCAGAGAAGTCATAAAATGCTTCGCCTTTTAATGAAATAGGATAGAGGGACTCAACGCTTCCCCTCTTGCAGCATTACCGTGAAAAATAACTCGGTCATGCAGAGTGGTGTTAGCTGCACAAGCTTTGCATGTCACAGCTAAAGCAGGCAGATAACAACTACAAGGATAGTAATAATAACAAAAAAAAAAGAAAAAAGAAAAAAAAAGAAAAAAGAAAGAAAAGAGAATGAAAGATAAAGAAAATTGTTGGAAATCTTTCATACCGTCATGTTTCTTTTGGTGGGGGAAGGTTGTGTCTTCAGCCAACCAAAAAATCAAGGATGGAATTTTTCCCCTTTAGAAATAATGGATCAGTGGCTGCAAACACTGAATGCAATATGCAGTTGCAGAAAGCTTTCAGTCAAGTGGAGATAACTTCTTCATGGTACAAAGCACTTTCTGTGACCTCAGTGTCCTAAACGTAAAGCAATACAGTGTTAGTGTCACAGAAATGAGACTGCTGTGGTTGAATGGGTGAAGGGAGTGAGGCTATGATTTCAAAGGGGAAAGTTTGGGGTGATGCAGGTGACAAGGACGAGGCCTATGCTTTTTTGTCTGTGTGAGTGTTTTCATTCGTTTCACTGTTCCTGGAGTTTTAAACTGCAATTTCTGTCCTGTATCTTTGAGTATAACTCACACATTCCTCCTGTCTGGTACCTGGACTGCAGGCAGGCGGAGGTGGAGATGGGTGGGAGGAGGTGGACCCGCGCCTCCAGGTACTCCCCCTGGGAGGGGAACTGGCAGAATATTCCACTCTGGAAGCAAATTTGAAACAAGTAGAGGCGATATCAGGAAGGAAAAGTTACCTGGGTAAGGCACAGGATGACCTCCACAGCTGTTCAGGAGGGGATGGTGGGAGATATGAGGCATCTTGTCCCAGGCCATCTCTTCTAAGAGGTTAGGCAGAGCTCTGGATCATAACCTAAGGGAACATCCTAGCAGACAGGGTCACAGCTTTGCCTCCTGTAGCAGAGGCTGCTGGGCATCCAGAGGAACTAGGGACAGGAAGCTTCCTTCCAGCTAGTTCTTAAAGCCCAAGAGGATCAAAGAAAGCCCTGCACATCTTAATAGCCTAGGAGGAGGGTTTGGAGCTCTGAAAAACCACCATCTTCCCACCACAGGTACATTCCTGACAGATGGACATGTAAAGGGAGAATAGCAGCACATGCAAAAGCCTGACCGTGTGCCCTTCTCCCAGCCTCACATAGGATGTTCTCACTCCCTGACACAGGCCCGAGCCTCCCATCCCTGCCTCTGCTCTGGCTGTGTCAGCTGATTAGAAGATTATTTCTTGATCTTTGTGCCTGAAGAAGCTTTGCAATTAGGCTATGAGCAGATCAGCAGTGCTTCAGATGATCAGGCCATGGGCAGAAAATGAATGTAGTCAGGAACTGGGGATCATAAAACACCTAGCTGGAGAGCACAGTGGCATGAAATCTTGCCCTCCAGCTGAGGAGAATGCTGGCAGTATCAAGTGGGCACAGTGACTCTTCAGGCAGGGTGTTTTTCCTCCAACACCTCCAGGTGTGACTGACCCTACAAACACAGCAGCCATTGATGGCTGCAGAGACCACAAGGGAAAGCTCCTATGTTTCTTCTGCTTTCCTTGGCTAGTGCCCGGCGACAGGCCAGCTGTTGTCAAAACGGGGCGTTTCAGGAAGAGGTAAGACTAGAAAAGCACAGGCTAGGTAGCAACCTTGTGGCCAGGCAGGAGCGAGTTTGCTTTTCTGTAATGCCGCACAGTGAGTGCACAGGGCAGCCTGGACATTTTCGCCTGTGAGCTACCACCCCGCTCTGCATGGCTCCTCTCTTTGCTCTTTTCCCTTTGGGCATGGGGACAGCACAGGGGCCAGTTTTGTGGATGACACTGGCAGATGTTGCAATGACAAAGCCTGGCCAAAAGCTGAAGAAATTGTAAAAGAAAAAAAAAAGCTTTTTGAGTTAAGACCAAACAAAGGAAAGCAGAGGGCCATGTGCTCTGGACCATGCTCTGCAACAGGAGGCAGAGAGGGCTTGGTTCATCACATTTTTGCAATGCGTTATTACATAGTAATAATAATAGTAATACACAGAGAGTCAGTCTCAACTTTTGCCCCAGCATGTCTTGAGTGAAAAGTTTATTAGGAAGCCCAGCCCAAGAGATGAAAGAACCTATGGGACAGAGGAATGGGGAGACTGGGAGAAAGGTGTAAGGAACCAGGAAGGCCATGTGAAGAGAAAGTGTCACTTATTCATTATAGGAAAAAGAACCTAATTTTGTCTTAGATGGAAGGGAAAATAGGGGATATTTGGATAGGAGTACAATCTTTTCAGGTATACATCAATCTTGTGCACCAACTACTGTAGAGCTGGGGTAAGAGGAAGAGAAAAAGAATATAAAAGAGTTTTTTTCCTTCCTTCTCTCTGAATGGGCCTGGTGCATGTGCAGAAAATAGAATCATAGACTCATTTAGGTTGTAAAAGACCATTAAGATCACCAAGTCCAACCGTAAACCTAACACTGCCAAGTCCACTACTAAAACATCATTTGAGCTGCCTGTACCATAGGGGGTAATGTTAACTCAGCAGAGTTACAGTCTTCATGTCTAGAATACAGCCACCAGATGCTGTGGTAAGAGATAAAAAAGAAAAACTGAAGATAAATGTATTGGGATGTCCTCAGGGCAAAGCACAGTTCTAAGCCTGCCCTAACCTCCACCCTGACCCCAGAGACACTGTGCCTTGCGCTGTACTTGCAGGTGATAACTCTGCTTGTGGGTTTGCAAAGCAGCAACTTTATTTTACTCATTTAATGATGACAAGGAGACTGGAAGGAGAGAAAAACATTATCTATATTTTGTCTGAAAAATATTACAAAAATAGATTATGTAGACCAAAGTCCTTCTGATTTCTTACCAGATGAGTGGAAATACCAAATTCTTTATGTTTTTCTTCCAGCTCTGGACAGAAACACAGTCTTTGAACTTCCCCAGAGCCGACTGTCCAGACAATCTTGCCTCTAAAGGAGTCAAATTCCATTTACTAAAGCTTGCACTGAGCTCAATAACCATGAAAAATTGGGCTGATAAGAGGGAGCTATTTCATAGAGCAGCCAGTTTTCTCTAACTGCAAGTTGAATTTGCAGTAGCAACACAGAGCTGAAAAATGCCACATTACCACGTCGATGTCCAGATTCGTATCTATGCTGCACATTATGTTATCCTAATTTAGGCTGTTGTTCTTTGTCTTAGAACCTGAGGATACAAGTTCGCTTTGAGAGTGTCTGCTCACGATACCCTAATTTAAATTCTAGTACCAAAAGCCAGTCAAGAGGTACAGTAGAATGATGGTGTGTTTATTGCTGGAGAAAATTATTCTATGGAGGGTAAATCCAGCTGCATGTTGGGAGGGGGTGCAATCAGAGAGCCACTTCCAGATGAAACAGACCCTTTGGAGTTGAGAAGAGCAGGCAATGAATAATTTGTCTGCTGGATTGAGTCTCCTGTTACTACCTGTGGCTAGTGAAAAGTGAGCTGCAGGTCCAGTATATCCAATCAGATATACTTGATTATCTGAATGACATTGCAAATCTTAAATTTAGAGACTCAATTGATTCCAAACACTGTTCTGCAGGTGCTCAATATTTGAAAGCTGCAAGCTGGTCACCATTAGGCAGAGATCGCCACATTGGTATTTCAGCAGGAATTATCATTCCTGCTAATGTAAGATCCATTTTTCAGTACTCCTCAGGCACATTTTTGAAGTCCAGTTTCTACGAATGTCCATGCCAAAAAAAACCCTTCTGTAACAATATGCAGCAAGGCACACACAAGAGAAACCATTACTTTTCTGATTGTTTGAAGCATTCAGATTGTTATTCCTAGAAATTCTTTTCATAGTATGTACAACATTTCACCGTAAAACATTTTGAGCATGTTTCCTTACTGTTATGCTGTTTTACTGGTTTATGGTACTGTTTATCCACTGAGGACAGGCAATTCCAGAAATCAGGACAGGAAGGGAAAGTCAAACATCCTGGAAAGAGTTAATGTTCTTAATTAATGTTACTTTATTTCTGTTGCACTTGTTAGAAATGTTGCTTGCTTGCTTCCCATAACCATTATGGCGCACTCGTACCCTTTTGGGTTATTGCACCTGCACACCAGGTAGAGGCCTGTATTTGCAGTTCAGCTCATTTATGTGATCAATGGCCCAGACTGATGTGGGAGGCTGAGCCTTTTGCCAACCACCCCTTTTGATGAGATCTTACTTTTCTTATTCTAAAGTCTATTTTCATGCACACCCTGCCCCTGTGGAAGATGCAGATCAGCCCAGGGGTGCCATATGCCTGTTCCTGTGGTCAAGACAGGTGGTAGGGAGGGGATACTGGGGTGCCCAGTGTGGGGGAAAAGACATGGTCTGGTCAGGTTGCTTCATGAACCCTGGTGGGGTTAGTTCATATTAGAAAAATCCAAGAGGTAGCAGTGAGAGGGCAGTTTTGAAAGGTTGCGAATGGACGTCTCTCAGCCAGGGCTGCCCTCCCGAGCTCCTGTGCTCCACTTTTGAATTTGAATGTCATGATAAGATAAAAGCAAAAGCAGGTTTGCATTAGGCTGAGCAAACAAAAAGAGAGCAGGACTTTTCCATTTAAAATCCCAGCCTATGCAAAGAGTCTCATTTCCCCTACCCTTTTCCGGCTGCAGCACAAACCAAGCTATCTCAACACAGTTGTTGACATCTACTGAAATCAAAATGCATGAAGTAATCTTCGTGAAGGTCACAGTGACCTCAGTGCTTAGCACAAAATTCTCACATAAGCTGGGTTTTCTGGCACATCCTTGTTTGTAGCTAGGAAACCGGGCATTTTGCTTGATAGAGACATGATCTTCCGTTGACTTTGCTCATTCCCAGCCTGACTTGGCTGTGCCAGAAGTACAGTTGGGCTGAAAAATGGCTGCTGATCAGACAAAGTGAATTCAAGGACACAGCTCAACATAAGCACTGAGAAACTGCTGCATCACTTTTGAATGAGGAGAACCGACTCGCACTTTCCTCTTTGCCAAATTAAATAAGGAGCAGTTGCAAAGAAATGAATAAAATGCATTTTTGCTAGAGAGAAGACGGTGGGCCAGCAAATAAAGGGAGATTTCTAAGAGTCTGGAGATTTCAAATCACAGTGAGGCTCCAGGAACCTACTTCTCCGTAGGTTGTTTCAAAAACTTCGTTGTAATGTGTTTCTCCAACTGTGGTAGAAGTGGGAACAGCTACAAAATTTGACATCTCAAAACTTGGCTTTAGCATGGATTTTCCTTTAAAAATAAAGATTCATTTTGATTAGAGTGCAATAACTCTAATACTAGCTTTACTCATACATTTAGGGCTAGTCTGAAATATAAAGTATTATGTGATGAGGATTGAAGTGGATCTCTCAACTACCACATTCTTCCACTCATCTGAATATTGTGCTTTCATTAATACTAAGACCCAATACTACCGAAAAAGCACTGCAAAAAGACGGCGGTTTAAGGCAACAGGGAAGGGGGCCTCATGTGCATGTTATGAAATTGCCCTTTCCTACCTCCCACCCAGATCCCTGATCTCAGTTGCCCAAGTTCAGGGCGCTCAGGGAAGAGGGCTGAAGGATAGTGAAAGATGTGTATGGTCTTTTCTGTACACAGTCATCACAAACATGGCCTGAGAGGTGAAGGAGGGCTTTTCTGTTACATTTTAGCATTCTAAAAGTGGATGAAATATAATGGAAAATGAAGTATTATGGAAACCACTTACTTTAAACTATTTTTTTTAAAAAACTCATTTCAAAAATACAATGTGGAAATTAGAAAAGAATCCCCCTGCCCCCCAATCTCCATCTCTCTTGATATATGCTCTGAATAATGAGTCCTCAGTCATGTCTCAAGCTCTTCACCTTAGAAAGGAAGCATTTAAGAAAATCACATAAGAAAAATTGGTTATTATGTGTTGTTACTGACTGTGATAAAATCCCATAAGTGTGGGGAGCCAATATAATATAACAGGAGGGTGTCAATTTAACACTGCCAAATAACACTGAAGCAAAGGCAAAACCGGCTCCAAAAGGGAGCATGGCACAAATGGACACAAAGAGTAAATGCAGTGATGAAAGCCACACACAGTCCTTTATAAAAAACCATCTCTTCCCCAGGTGCAGCACAGTATGGAGGGTGCAGAAATGCTCTGTTGCAGCACCAAGCACAGGGCCAGCCTTGCCTTCTTAGATCAGGCAAGGTTTCTTCACGGAGTATGATGAGCTGTAGTTAAGACATGAATATCCAGGAAAAAAATATACCAAATAGCCCAATTACAAGGAGTGGCAAAGAAGCAAACCCCCAGTCATTTTCAGAATGTGTCACCTGGTGCTAAAGTGCTCAAAAGACCTGACTTTTTTTGGTATGGGAATTATTTCATCAAACTGATGGTTAATGCAATTCATTGACCAAAGCCATTTCTTCTGGTGAATGTAGAGCCATACCACTGAGGTAAACCAAACTGTTGAGATGACATTGTTTTCACAGAAAAAGGAGACTTTCCACAATTACAGCCAAAACACATATTGAAAGGAAGCTGGAGCACCTTGTCAGCAAAAATCTCCTTTTTTTGGTTAATAAAAAGAACTTGCCATTGACACTAATTAACATGCAATGAAGCTCGAAAGGCTGCCAAGGCATCTACAGTAGCACAGTGAACGGTCAGAAAACTCAGACAAGAACTTAGTGTTCCTACCTCGTCATGCTTCTTTCCTCCACGTAGGTGGACAGGCTGAAATGGGCTGTGTGACCTCCTTCTGTCAGAAACTATTATTAATGTTATGCCACTAATGCCCCTGGCTAGTTCGACTGCCAAATCTTACATTAAAAACAACAGAAGAAAGTCATTGGGTGCCTTTCATCTCTCAGGACTAGCCGCTGCCACAGGCCCTGCTGAGGCTGAGGTAAACCCCTTGCTTGGTGATGAGCCAGAAGAGCCAGCCCTGAGGTCCTGCTGGGGCTTACAGTAGGAATTGCAAAGCGAATCACAGTAGGAATTGCACTGGAAATTGCAAAGTGAATCACAACGGGAATCGAAGTGGAAACTGCACTGGCAATTTTAAAGGGAATTGCAATGTGAATTGCACTAAGAATCACAAAGTGAATTGCACTTGGAATTGGACTAGGAGTTGCAAAATGAACTGTGATGGGAATCACAGCGGGAATTGCTGTGAGAATCACAGTGGAAATTGCACTGGCGATTGCAAAGGCAATGGGCATTGCAGTGGAAATTGCAATTGGAATTGCAGTGAGAACCACATTGGGAATTGCAATGTGAATCGCAGTGGCACTTGCCCAGCTGCAGCAGGGGTGTGGGAATCCCATCAAAGCTGCTGGTCGGTTTTGGAGACATGGGTGGGCAAGCACAGATGCAGCACTGTGTACCCTCTGGATATTTCCACACAGCATCTTGACAGTGTGTGTCCCACTTCGTGTATCTCTCACCCTCTTGCACTGCCTGCGTGGTGCTGCCTCTTCTAGCACACCTGCAGTAAGTCAGGGCCATTGGGTATGGAGAGAGAGGCGCTCATGGGAGGCATTTTGGATGGATGGTGAGCTGGTGGGCTTGTGTGATTTAATCCTTTTTCAGGAACCTCCGGGGAGCCTATAAAATTTGTTAGCATGGCTCTGAGTCTTTGCCTTCTCAGGAAAGGGGGTAGTGTATTATTACAGCAACTTTGATCTTGAACTGGTGAAATCAGAGGGTGGCAGGTAAAGTGATGAGTACCTACCACTGAAAGGGCTGGCAAGGCAGTAGAGCAGCTTTGTACAGCACCAAGGAAGCCCTCCAGTCGTGGACCCCACAGGAGCTGGAGGGCAGGCAGTGGAACCCAATGGCCAGGCCACCCTGGTGAGGTGAGGAACCCCCCTGCATGGGGGCTGGCTGGCAGCTCTCGTTGGACAATGCTCATGGCCAGCCCTGCCTGTGTGACCCCACTTTAGCTACTGTCTGATAATCTGCATAAGCGATACTAAATCACTTAAAACTCAGGCTGGATACCGTGAAGCCTCCCATTAAGCACTGTATATGTGGGAAGCAGGATCAGGACGGCCTTTTAAAAGGTGGTCAGGCTGGTTATGCTACCCTGTAGTGAAGGTACATATTCTGAGCAGGAGTTAAAAGCAGACTTTCCTCGACAGCGAGGCAGTTTATGGTCTGCTATGGCATTTTGTGAAATGAAATAGAGGTTTACATGCAGTGATAACTTCAGGTGTCGCAGCCTTATAGGCTAGCAGAGGACTCCCACTTTGAGAGGGTAGCTTGTTCCCAGTGTTCCCAGTAAGGACACGTTTATCTTGTTTTCATTTGGGCTTTGAGTCAGGAAGGTAATAAAAAACTAACTCTTCTGAGTGTTCTTGCACTTTGTGTGTGTTTTTACAGGAATTTACAGACACCTGAAAAGGATATTTGCAAAATGACCTATGATCCTTAACCTGCGGTACACACAATAAATCTGCCACCCTAACCATTGCCAGCCTTTTTGAATGAAAGGGTGTATTATAACAGCACATGTGTATGGCTATGGGGCTGTATATCTTATTGGACCTCGTACTCCAATCAACATTTAAAAATAAAAGAAAACCTAGGTACAACTATCTACACATAAATTCTCTTGCAGTGATTTGGCTCTCAATTCTCCCTCACCCCTTTCTGCCCTGACTGATAGCTTTATTATTCAAGGGACAGTAATAAACATCCTAGCTAAGCCAATGAACTTCTCCTCTCACATGTAAATACCTCCTTGGAGGATACAACAGAAGAGTAATGACTTTTTATCTCCAGTTATTCAATGTGGATGAAATAACTGGTCATCAAAATGTAGATTTGGATGGGATAGATTTCCAGTTTGTACCTGGACAGTAAAACAGACATTCAGTGGGAGAAGAAACCAGTCAGCATCTTTAAAGAGAAGGATGTTGCAAACTACTTTGGGCTTAGGGTCGCACTGTATGAGTAACTGCCTGAATCTAAACATAGGGTCAGGTCAACCCAAAATAATTTTTGTTTTCCCTCACCAAAGTAAAATCAAGAAAAGGTAATTTTCAGTTTCAGTAATACAACGTAAAATATAACATGCTAATTTTTGTTCATGTTGTAAAAGCCAAGGGAATGAAGGCTGGATTCACAAAACCACCTGCAAAACTTCTTTTTGCCAGTCCAGCTCATGGGGCAGCAAATATATATTAGAAACTCAGCCTCATATTCACCTTCTACCTAAGAGGATTCAGCCCAGCTCCTAGGACCATGTCACAACCATGGGGCCCTGGAGTTCTCCAGGATGAGCTCAGCCTTTTCTAATAAAGCAATTTTTCATTGATGACATAAATATTCATTAATCCAGAATATAACCTTCTTAACTCATTGGTTAGGTGCCTCTGAAAAGAAGACCGTAGTAGATTGGCCAGGAAGCAGGTCCTCCATTAATAACAATCTATTTGCTGATGAGACTGTTACTGAATTTCACTCTCTTAATACATTTATTTTTTCCAAATCTTTAACAAAATGAGTAATACAGTGTGCCTGTTTTTCCCTTGGCTGAGCAGAGGCTCCTTTAATAAATTCTCATATCCTAAATTTTCTATACATCTGAGGAGATCAGGCACACAAAGAGCTATACCCATACTCTCTCACATGCACACAGTGATGCTACGGAATCAAGTGCTGTAAATTTACAGTAAAGAATATGAACAGGCAAAGAGAAGCTCCCCCCCCACCTGATTTTGTTTGACCTCACTGGGCTATTATGCTGACATTTTCTATTCAAGCACAGTTCTGATCTAACACTGTAATTTTAAAAAATAATAAAGCAGTTAATATTGTAAATAGTCTATAAAATGTTGTAAAACATTCAAACCATTTTCCTTGGCGACCACTGATGATTTTGTTTTGACTATATAAAGATTTTGCATATTTTAGTTTTGCAAATAATCACCTTGCAAGGGAACATTTTAGCACGGCAAAAGGACTGACAATGACCACAAACAGTCAGTTTTTCAAAACACAGTGTCTCAGCATTTCCCTGTTTGAAAAAACTTTGTTGCCTACAAAACAGTCTGCTTTAGACAAAATCTGCATGCTATGCCAAGAAAGCATGTACCCACATTTTTCAGACAGCTGTCAAGGTCAGGCAGGCTTTCCCAGCAAAGAATGCGGAGGAGAAATAAACAAATGCTGTGTGCTCTGTATTGAGCATGTATCGAGCTGTACCCTCAGAAGGTTTAACCGTAGGACTTACGCCCTGCCTGGGTTTCAGATGCAGTGAAGGGCTCGCTGGCCCACAGTGCATGATGAAAGAATTCAAAGGGTAATCCATGCCATCATGTGGAGGTGAAAGCTGGCAGCTGCCCTGCCCTCCCCTGCAAAAGACCACTTCTTTGTCCACTGCCTTGGGTCCCTGTACAGAGGGGCTCCCTGGGAAACAATGCACCCATCTCACTTCCAACACTGGCACCCACCAGTGCGCCGCTCTTGTCCTGGCATTTGCCATTGTGCACAAATGCATGAAAGGGTGGGTGCAGTGCAAAACCCCCCAGGCTTGAGTTTGAGATGTACAGCTCCAGATGGGACGGTCTTTGTGCCAGCCCTCCTTCCACAAAGAGTCGGGGTTGGGAATACCCGTTCCAGGAAAGAATGTAAATTAAACCCTATTTTTAAGACATTCTCTCTGAAATTTAGGGGAGTGAGGAAGGAGAAAGAAGGGCAGACAACGGGTGGTCCTGCAGCACTCACAGAGGGATGCAGAGTGGGGGCCAGGCTGAGAAAAAGGATGCTCTCAACCTGTGACAGCACCTTGCTCACTTTCATGCTTTGGTAAGAGAAGCAGCTGAAGCTGGAAAATAAGACAGATTTCCAGCCTCCTCTCAGCCTCCCTGCAGGAAGACTTTCAACGCTGGGCTGGCGAGTCCAGCAGCATGTGGGGGGCTGTGTGTGTGCGGCCCCTGGGGAGGCAGTGCTTCTGGGCTGGCTTTCCCAGCATGCGCTGCCCAGATGTGCTGCTTCGGGCACGTCAGGATGGGGCTGATTTACTGCATCTGTACAGGCCATCTGTAGGGTAGGAGAGTGCCTGTGTGATAAATACCCCGGCCACGCTGAGCTCACTGCACATGCACTATGGAGATGATTTATTTGCAGGCAGTGGTCTTTCGTCCAGCATTTCTGCATGTCCAGCAGAGACATAATGACAGCTGGGTTGCTGGAAAAAATCTCCAAAATCCCTAATCCTATCTACACAACATTTCCAGGCAGAAAATTAGCCATATGCATGGAATGCCACCTCAGTATTGCTGTCACCTTCATGGTGAGGGTGTATAGCTGGGACCCACTCTGGCAGCTCCTGCTTGTATAAACGGCTTGCCAAAACCACTGAGGAACCTCACTGGAGTCCCTGACTACCGGATTTACATCCCATGTGTTTTTTCTTTCCTGGCTCAAGGCATGCATAGCTCAGTAGTGAACATGGCTTGATAATGGCAGACAGAAGAAACAGCTATTGGCCAGCTGTTATCCGGGGCCTCCATTTCCCTCCCTAGTTGGGATGAGGCAACACTGCAAGGTAACGAAGCAATCCAGGGGAGCTGTAGCAGCCAGCAGTGGCCATACCGATCCCTCATCCCACCCGCAGCACTGAAAGGCTTTTTAAAGCAAGTGTTTTAAAATGCTGCAGAGTCCCTGCTCTGAGTGGCCGAGGATGTATTGCTATTTATAATCATCAGGCGGATGATTCACAGCTTCGCACTTACACCATTAAAGGTAGCATTAGCACCAGGACCCTTTATGCAGCAACATTAGTGAAGCCTGAAAACAAAGCCCTCTGAAAGGGCTTTGTCACCTTCCCTTGATCATGAAATGGTCTCTTACAACAACCCTGTACATTTTGATTACCATATGCTGGTGTTTCTACCTCTTTCCCCAACTCATAAAAATCACAGCCAATAAACACAAATCACCACCTGAAGGAGCCGGTGCTTTCCTCCCACTTTAATATACTTGCCTGTACTTCAAAGAAACCGGGAGAGATTCTCATATAGGCAGTGCCCAGGCTACCTAGTCCTAGGCAAGGATTAGCTGTGTGTGCACTTGGAAAAATCTGCTCTTAGTTTGCTTTAACATGGTTTTTATCACTCTAAATCACTCTCAGACATTTGACCTGACAGCAGGGTAATACATGACCTGTTTTGGGGGCAGAGGGTGGTGAAGGGCGGGAGATCTTGGTCTTTTCTTGTTCAAAACAGAAAAATGCCTCCTGTGTCTTGCTGGCTGAGCTCATAGTTTCGTGGGGAAATTTTCTTTACATTTGCTCCATTCTTTCCCAATGGTAGCTATATTTTAAAATGCCAAGATAAAGGCAATGACTTTCAAGGCTCCATAATGAGAAGCTTTATTAGGAAATATCAGGGGAGAGACAGGCACCACTGCCAACACCTGTAACCCTGCAAAACAGAGGGAAGGTAACTGGCAGGCACTAGTAACAGGAGAGGGAATGTAAGGTACCTTGGGAGCCAGAGCTACCTTCAGCCTGGCCCTGTTTTCAGCAGGGGTCCTGGCAGGGCTGCATAGGCACTGATGCAGCACTGATTCCACCTGCCTGCTGCGCTAGCAGGTGGGGAGGGTGGGGAGGCAGGGGGTGCCTTGCAGCAGCAGCCAGCTCACTGGCTGAGCTTTTCCCACCCTGTCCTTGCAGACTCCTGCTGGAGGGCCTGGGCTTGGACAATGCCAGTGCTGTGGAGCAGGAAAACAAAAGTAGCTTTTCATTCGTGGCTCTTGTGCAAAGTGGTGGCACTTTAAAACTTTCCAAGAGTTGCATGTGACTCCCATTAAAGTCAATATGAGTCATGTGGCAAACAACCCCCCGAACACTTTGAAGATATACCGCAATTTATGCTTTTCTGACCCTCACCAAAAAAAAAAAAAAAAAAAAAAAGAAGATAAATAAAAGGAATACTATTGTAGACCGGGACTTCAAGGACAGCTTTGCAAGAGCAGTTCTCTTTCCTTGTTTGCTCCTAGACATAAATCACGGCAGGAGAGAGCACAATCAGTTCGGCTGTTAGTTGGTGATGGTATAGCAATGACTGGGGAAGGGAGGGAAAAAAGGGTGTGACAAGTGTTGGCAAAAACTACATTGAATACTTAAACCTTGTACAAGAGTACTAACTGCAAAGAAACCTTTGTGGTTTCAGTACATGGAAAAGCTGAAGTCCTAACAGAAACTAGGGGGAAGCTGTGCTCCTCGGTCTTTGTCAGTGCCAAACCTCCCTGGGGCGATGGTTGATCAGGGGACTGGAAGGTATGTGGGTCTCACTGCCCCTTCTTAGATGGTCTGATCTAGTTAAGCTAACACTTGGCTTCAATGCTGTATTTGAGGCTGGTAGTACCCACCATGTGTGCATCCCCACAGTGAAGGTGAAACACAGCCTGGCTGGTGCAGCTAACCAAGAGCTTGTCCTTCCAGAAGTCCAGGCTTGAGGTTTGACTGGAAATCAGTGGGAATTCCTTCCCCATTCTCCCTTGCAAGGAAGAGCCCAAACAGTAATTTTCCTTCCACAGACTTGTGCCCAAAGCCTACCACTGAAGAGAGCAGCCAATAGACAAAGCCTCCTGAAGCATGGTTTAGGTCTCCAGCTGCTTTTCTCAGGGATACAGATTTTTAAGTGACCAGCTGTACCAGAACAGATTTCTCCTTTACAGGAAATGTCAGTGCTCCAGCACAGGCAGTATTTCCTAAAAAGAAAAAATGCCCCATCGTTTCATCAACAGCTGCTTATAAGTCCCCATCCCAGCGCCAGGCACACTGGAGCAGCAGAGGCTCTGTGACCCTTGACACAGCATTCTCAGTCCATTATCCAAAAATGGGATTCAGTCTTTCACAGCCCTGCTGTTGGATCATACAGGGCCCCTGAAACCTTTGCCAACGAAAATGGTACAAATCCAGTCATTTCCTTGGGAAAAAATAAAAAAATCAAATAATCTTCAGGCAGGAATCATGTTCAGAAATTGCTCTGTTTTTCAGATACAATCATTGAAATAGTCCCACAAACTCTGACAGTGAAAAACCCTCTAAAGATAAGCTGTTCATCACAGACCCTCTGAATGCTTCAGGTTTCCCCATGTTTCAGTGCTCCTGACAGCCACTGAAAGCTGGATTGCCTGTACCCCTGCTCCCATACCTGTGACACAAGCTCCCTTGGGCTGCTCCTCCTGGCTCCCTGCTGCCACCAGTGGGCTGAGGGACAACGCCTGAGCCAGAAGAGTGCCTGAGACATCACTTCCATGTACCTATGCTGCAAAACCCTCTCCAGTGCCATAAATCCTGCCCTCCAGCCTCACCAGTACAGGGTGCCAGGAGAGGCAGGCAGCTGATGCTGTCGGACCCAATACTGACACTGTGCCAAGGTCACTGCGACTGACTGGTGCTCCCAGGTGGATGTCACCTCAGTGGCCTCAGCCTCCACGTCCTGACATCCCTCAAGAAGTCCACCTCATAGTGTTCCTTAAAAAAAATGGTTTTGCATCTCTCTAGTCCCTAAGGAACCGCAATAAAAGAGGATGAAAGATTTATTGCTGCAGTGACAGAATGGCAGCTCAGTGAGTATTAAGTAACTACAATAGAAGAAGACAGGATTTGTTTTGATGAATAGTAAGTAGAACAAATGAAACATTCAGTTTCCAGAGAGAACTATGCACTGACTGGACTTAGATTAAATGGATAAATGGAGGAAAATGGAGGAGTGAGAAGTTTTTGGTAATTCCTTGATATTTTGTTTTGACAGTTTCAGAATAAATTGTTTCAACACATAATTTTGAGAGGATGTTTTTATTCTAAATTCACATGAATTGAGAAATAATGAAACAGCATGTCATGCATTATCCTGAACCGAAGTGTGATTTCTTTCATCTTTTTTCTAATTTAGTTGGTGAACTGTTGAAAAAATAATCCATTCAGGAAAGGCCGAGCAAAATCAAGGTTGATAAGAGGTCTGATAATTTGATTGCCATCCACTCGTGTCCCTGCCTGGCATGTAAAATTATTTCAGGAAATTAAAACCTTCATAATGGCAAAAGTAGAATATACTTTTCTGTGCTTACCTCCTCTAACATTTATTCTTCATTTTATCTTTCCCTGTCCTTGTCTCACTTTTCATCTTGTGTGGGATTTCTTTATAAAAGATATTTTGTCCCCAGGACAGAAAGCACAATGATGATCAGCAGGTGACAGATGACATCCAAAAGAAAATGCAGTGCTGCTCTACAGCACGTTCATCTGGATGCCTGGCATTAAGGTGATGTAGTTTTCTTAGCTAGTGAAATGCATCTGTCCAGAAAGTAAATGCATCTCCCTCAGGCTTCAATGTAACCTCTACCTTTATTTCCAGAGTAGAAGAATTCAAGAGGCAAAATCAAGACAGGCCCACTTGTAACTTTTCCATCCCGGTTACACACCTTTGCACTTCGAACTTCCCAACTATTTCCATGACAACAGATTGTAGACTGACATTTTTTTCCTCTATTGGCAGTGAATTTCTAAACCGGGGATTTATGAAGTATCATTGTTAAGAGATGCATTGGGATCTGACAGACATGCCATGCGTTTCTGAAATAACTCATGCCTGGCTGTCAGGAGGGTAGGGTGCTTTGTGAAACACCATGCTTAACATTCACACCGCCACCATCACTAAGTATTGCCTGCTCTCGCTGAGCCCCGGTAAGTGGTGAGCAGATACAGCATGCTGTAAATCAGTCACCATATCCTTGCTTTTATGCTTTTGTAGTTTTATTGCTTTACTTTAGCTGCTAGCTCTTGTAACTGAATCAATTAAAAGTTTGCTTATCGCATATCATACTTGGGTAGGGAACGTGTGGGTACTCCCAACCCATCCCTGCAGCAGGGCCAACAGCATGTCACCCGTGGCTCTCCCACCAGTGCACACCAAGTGCCAGACTGGCATGTGAGGTGCTTGGGACTACCTCAGGACCCAGATTCTGCCCAGAGCTCCTTTCTAGCTCCTGTCACCAAGAGCAAGCAGGAGGCAAAGTGCAGCAATCAAATAAGGAGCAGCAGCTGGAAATCAGCCCCGAAGACCCTCAGTGAGTGGAGTTATGGCCCTGGCAGCAAAGCCTTAACATGGTATGGGCAAGCCCAGGCACAGACGGACTAAAGTGCTGTTAGCTTGATGCTTTTCCACAAGTCACCTTGGTCCAGCCCAGCTGCACAGAGAAACAGTTCAAAGAGCAAAGGGAGGGTAAAACAGACATCAGGATTTGTAAAACAAAGGGAGAGTAAAACAGACATTAGCCCTGGTTTGATTTGTAGTTCAGCAAGTCCACAAGAATGATTGTTCAAAGCAGAAGAAAAGGTTAATGTGTGAATGCTTCACCTCTGAAAACCTGGGTAGTACTCCTGACTGTGTCACAAGTAAAAAATTAGATTTTTTCCAATACAGAGAAAAATTAATAAGACCTTTAATGAGTCCATAAAAACATTAGGATAGATTTAGTCACTTTCTTTTTAGGAACTATTAGGCTTGTATATTTTCTTAATGGAAGTACAGAGTGAGAAAAGTGCTTCCTTATGAAGAAAAATGAGGAAATGGCTGCTAAAAGTGGGATAGTCAAGACTGTAGAAATGTTACTGGTTCCTCCATCCATGTGAAGAAATGGAACTGAGATTCAGGGGAGAGTGAACTGCCAGGCAAAGGAAACTTGAACAACAAGGGCACAGCTGAGACATGTACAGGACACTTTGGGGTGATTACTAAATGTTTCTGTGTTACAATTTTTCCTTTGCAAAACAGCAGAGCTAACTAATGTAAGGAAAACCCATTTCAGTAGGCTTTTCTCTTACTTGCCAATGAATGCTCCTTACCTTTGCTAGGTTTATTTCTGCCTGGTTACATTAATGTCAGTAATGTAGATTCTCTCTTCAGAATGACTTGAGAGATGGACATAACAATCTTACTAAAATCAAAGGGTATCTTTAATACTGTAACAACCTCCTTTGGAAAAAGTGCCTTAAGTCCAGAAATACCACAGTAAAGGAAATCCTTTAAACTGTTTCCTGCGTTATTTTTTTTTTCTCCTACACTTTCTGTTTATTTTAAAGTACTTTCAACACTGCTGACTAAGAAGTTAGGATGCAATTCCTAGTGTTGTCACAGCACTCATCTAACTGCTGTTGATTCTTGCTTGCTTCCCTCTGCCTCCTGCTTTCCTTGCTACCTGCTAACCTGTTAAGCAGCAAGACTCAAAGACACACTTCCAGATCTGCTGTGGGCAGCTCAAACCCCTCAAGGTTTATCTGCTCTGCAGTGGAGCAGCCCTTACAACTCACTCCCCCTGGCAAGTGAGAGCAGGCTGCCCCTGAAGCCTGGAGCAGAGCACTGTGTGCCTGGGACAGTCTGAGTGGCATCAGAGGGTACCCATGCTGTCCAGCCCCACTGAAAGTCCAGTGGGGAGACCATCAGTAGTAGTGACATGGGGCAAATCACCAGCTTTACTAGCAGTTCAACAACATGGTCCCTTCTTTGTGCCTTAGGAAAGGAGCTGACAGCTTTTCACAGCACTCTGTGTTAATGGTGGCATTTCCACATCTGCTATTCTGTTGTCCCCTGAGTCTCATAGGTGCCTCCCAGAGGCATTTCCGTAGGGTCCCTCCAGAGGCTTTTGCTGTGCATCACTGTATGGTCTGAACAATGTATCCACAGCAGAGGTGCGTGCCACTTCACTTTCCAGGGCATTTTCCCAGCCCAAAGCCTTCTGGTCCAGTCAAACCAGGGGACCTGTGCAGTGCTCAGGGAGCACAGCACATCCTGTGACAGCTGTGCAAGGGCAATGCTTTCCATCGTCAGGGCTGGAGGGCTGTTCATAGGAGATGAGGAAGGATCAGGGAACCTTCAGAAAGTGAGAAAAAAAAAAGAGGCAGGAGTAGCCAAGGCCACCCTGGCTGGACAGAAACACGCAGACGGCTGAACTGGTCCTTGCTGCCCCCAGCCCAGCTGTCCCTGCTCTCTGGGCACCCCAGTTCAGCTGCCTCCAGGCACGGGTCCCAGCACCCTCTGGCTCAACCTGCCAGAGGGGCGGGAGTGGGGCTGGCCAGGGCCCCAGGGGCATGTTGCATGAGATAAGTGACTATGCCAAAGGAAAAGGAAGGGAGTTTCTTTCGGGGAAAGAAGTGAAACAGCTCCCCTAAGCAGGCAAGCAATTTCTGGAGTCAGTTGCCCCAAGCACATATATGCGTGCTGGTGTGCCCTGCAGTGCTGGGGACTAACCATGGCAGGAGGCTTGTCAGCCCTGGGTGCAGGAGATGGTGGCACCTGGCATCAGTATGGGCACCTCATGTAACCACAGAGCTCTCGCCCCGTGTGCGCATCTCCTACAGGAAGCTGCAGCTTCACTTGGCAAGACTGATCAGCTTCTCCCTCCAAAATTTTCACTGTTTCCATCCATCACAGGAGTTATTTAGCAGCAGGAGAGCTGGAGCAGACATCCAGCCCCTCATAACACCTCAGCAGTCTGCGGTGCTACCTGTGGTCAAGGACACTGTGGAAGCCAAGTTCCTGTATGAAACCTCATTTTCTTTTCATACTCAGGAATCAGGGATATGACATCCCTGCATGCATTTACAGAGCACCCCTTTACTTTCATCTAGTCCTTGGGAATTACTAGCGTGGGCTGCCTAAAGAGCAGGGTACAATAGTTCACTGTTGCTTTAGCCTGTGGCTCACACCTCCAGAGCATGCTGACCACATCCCACCAGGTACTGACAGAAGTGGATAGAAAGGTGAGCAGCGAGGTCCATCAGAAAACCCAGCTATGCCAACACTTTACATGGGTCCTGCCTTCACAGAGGTGGCAAAGCCTGGCACTGGGCACTACCAACAGCACTCAGTTCAGATGTGCTACTCACTAAGTGCTAAAGCAACTCTTGTTTTCCTTCACATTTGTCTTGCAGAGGTCACATTAGCCTGTAAGGCCCTACCATGTTCAAGACCCCAGGCATGACAGCCTGCTTTCCTGTGCAGCATCCTTTATCTTGTCAAGACAAGCAGCCCACTGCCATCTTCCCTTGCTGAGGATGCCAGGCAGCAAGGTACACAGGTCTTGCAAAGTGCAGCACCTGCAAACCTTTTAAACTTTGGCCCCAAGTCCTTGCAATCCGGCAGAGAGGTGGGATAAGCTCAGCATGCTGGAAACAATTACAGGGAGGTGGAGGAGAGACAAGCATCGCTCTGCTCTGTAGCAGTCAGCAAGCAGATGGCTCTCTCAGCTTGCTTCGAAACTGAGCTCCAAGGCGCTGAGGAAGGACAAAACCTATCCACTTTCCTGGGGGCTGGGCTTTTAAAATCTGTGCTTTATGCACTACAGCAAATTAAATCTTAGACTTGATCACTTTCCCACTTCCAGGCCAAGAACCCCCAGCAATGCTGAGGCAGACCCTTGCATACCCACGGTAAGCAGAGCCCGACTAACATGTCCCATCTGCCACAGTGAATCAGCAAAATCCATCAGTATTTCCCAGCAGGATTTTGGCACCTGCTCACAGAGTGAGTTGACAGCCTAACCTGTTATTTCCTGCCGCAAGAATAATAAGCTTGTGTTTTTACAATGCTTTTCAGTGGAAAGTTTCCCAAAGTATTTCACAAACAGCACGAAGTGTAGGAAAAGGGGCTGTTCCTGCCAAAACCTGAAGCACAGCCATTCTGTTCTGGAAAACAGCAACTGCTAAATAATGAAGAGAAACAACACAGAGCTTTTTAGGAAGCAAAAACAAATGGCTGGAGGAGTGTGGAAAGACATCCTGGAAACGTAGCTAGAATTAATTTGAAAGAAACCAAAAAAGCTGCAGATATGTAATTGTCTTGGCTTTAATTTTAATTTCTAAAGACTTCCTTTTGTTATTTGTGTGCCAGCCATAACCAAGATCCTGCTTCTTTGGAAGACAATCAAGGAAGCAATTTCTGCCTTTACTGAAAAAAACAATGCTGAAGAACATTTAGATCACTTAGATGTCCTCCAGTCAGCAGAGCAGCAAGCTCTGAGGAGCGCTGCTCGAGGAGCGGGGGTTGTTGGGGTGATCTCGGAAGTGATAGCAAATAACTTTGAGTGCCTACACAGGAGCAGGGAAATTTTGTAGGCACAGCTGGGATTCAGATCCAGGATAAGGTCTCTGATGATAAGTCTCAAGGTCAGAGCTGTGTGCCTAAATTTCTATTTTCATCAATGGAGACCCAGACAATATAAGGTGGAGAGAAACCTTCCTCATCCCAAAGTAGACACTGATGGCTCAGCTGAATTCCAATCTGTACTATACACTAGCATCTGAACTTGGATACTGTGTGCCATCTAGGACTCCCAGGGGTGTCCAGAGAGTTCAGATGGGGCTGATAGATGAGACATGGCCAAGAGTGCCTTTCTGGAGTGGCAGCTGGAGGCCAGGGCAGGACCTCAGACAACTCAGGAGGCATCAGGACTGCCATGTTTATCAGACTCCCTCCCATCTTGGATCCTTCCACTCTGCAAGGGGCATGCAGAAAACTCATGCCCATGCAGACAACAAGGTGTGTACACCTACAGTTCACTGCCCTTGGCCCAAACTGCTTTCTATTCCTCAGTGCTGCTAAATCTACAAGCAGAAGGACCACACAGGATTGTAAATGAAAGGCCTTTTCTGCCAGCAGGAAAGGTCAAGGGATACCTGAATTTCAAATGCTAACATGTGCTTGGCTGCTTGAGCATCAAGTAGGCGGTCGCAATCGTCTGACACTTGCGCACTTGGTGCCCACAGAATAGAGGCAGCAATGAGACCCAATGAAATAGTGATTACTGAAAATATTGCTGGGTGTGAAAGCGGTGACTTCAATTCCAGTAGAAAGTATTCAATCATTCTATCATTACGTATTTTCCAGTCAATTTAATGTCAGTAATATCTCATTGCACCTTGTAGGGATTATGGTTTTTTGCTTTGGTTTGGGTTTTTTTTTTTATTTTTTATTTTAGGAAGAATACTGCACCTGGATCTGTAAGACTCCAGGAACAGCCATGTGAGAACACATATTGAATGCACTTTTGCATTTCCTAGAGATTATCAGATTATGGTTATCAAGTCATGGGTTATGATTTAATTACTTTTCATTATCTGAGCTGCAGAGTTTTTGAACCTGAGAAACCTACTCCTTCAAAGACTAAATAAAAATAAATTGCTAAAAATAGTACATTTATTTCTATAAGCCCTTTTGGAAAAGTCCTCTCTACACCCCCAGGGCTATGAAAGTAATAAGTTTTACTCTTCAAGAAAATAACAGGGTTTCTTTCTGAAATAAAATTCCGAGTTCCACAATGATGCAGGAGCTTTATCTTGAAACGCAGCAGTGGGTCTCCATACTTCTGTGTAAATTCTTCTGATTTCAACAAGACCTTGCCTTTAATACTGCAGTAGATAAAGTACCTGGGAAAAGCTGTTTAATAACTGACAAAATGTCAAAGTACGTTTCTGCAAAACAAAGAGATTTATAACGAAATGTGTGTTCTAGCTTTATTTAAAATTCTTTATTAACATGTTCAAATATTTAATCCCAGGGAAGAACGGAACAAAGATTAGATGCCAAATTAATTCATTGGCTTAAAACAAAGACCACACTGAAAAAAGATCCCCTTCATGTGCTGCTTTGTGTGTCTGCTTAACTTGAGTAAATAATTGCAGATGCAACTAATTGGTCTAAAATATTACCAACCAATAGTAACAGTGGAATAGCAGGATTCCTCAGAGATACAGGTTTGAGATGACATCTCTTTTCCAAACTGTCTGGTTTTGATTTTGTAGAACCATACGAACATAGGCTTAGCTTAAATCTCAGGAGGTCAGCTAATTTTAATCCATCCTCCTGTCCTCAGGCAGGAGTGAATATCTATTACTGAGAGATGTGTGTCTTGTGTAGCCCTAAAACACTCCACAGCCAGTCTCAGTAGCCCATGCTAATTCTTAACAATCATTACATTTAACCTAAATCTCTCAAGTTGCAATTTAAGCTGATAATTTCTTGCCTTGCCTTCGGTCATGACAAAGAAATGAGCAACATCTTACTTGTAGCAAGTTTATACACATTATAAGACACTCTTGAGATCCCTGTTTTCCTTTCAGTATTCCCTTTCTGAAAACAATTCTCCCTGCCCACCCTCTATCCTTTTGCTCCTTCCTCCCTTCCTTCCTCCCTCCCTTCCTCCCTTCCTTCCTCCCTCCCTTCCTCTCTTCCTTCCTCCCTCCCTCCCTTCCTCCCTTCCTTCCTTCCTTCCTGCCTTCCTTCCTGCCTTCCTCCCTTCCTTCCTCCCTCCCTTCCTCCCTCCCTCCCTTCCTTCCTTCCTTCCTTCCCTCCTTCCCTCCCTCACTCCCTCCCTCCCCCCCGCCCTCTCTCCCTCACTCCCTTCCTCTCCTCTTTCCTTCCTTCCTTCCTTCCTTCCTTCCTTCCTTCCTTCCTTCCTTCCTTCCTTCCTTCCTTCCTTCCTTCCTTCCTTCCTTCCTTCTTTCCTTCCTTCCTTCCTTCCTTCCTTCCTTCCTTCCTTCCTTCCTTCCTTCCTTCCTTCCTTCCTTCCTTCCTTCCTTCCTTCCTTCCTTCCT
The DNA here is from genome assembly GCA_017639245.1 of Myiopsitta monachus. Taxonomy (NCBI): domain Eukaryota; kingdom Metazoa; phylum Chordata; class Aves; order Psittaciformes; family Psittacidae; genus Myiopsitta; species Myiopsitta monachus. The sequence continues at coordinate 27,040,622 of CM029927.1, forward strand.
TCCTTCCTTCCTTCCTTCCTTCCTTCCTTCCTTCCTTCCCTCCTTCACTCCCTCACTCCCTCCCTCCCCCCCCGCCCTCTCTCCCTCCTTCCTTCCTTCCCTTCCTTCCTTCCTTTTTTTCCTTCCTGCCTTTGTACAGATCACTTATCAATAATTTAATTTTTCATTTGATACAGAAACTGCAGGTTTGATATTTTGATAACACATACAGGTGTGATATTTTTCATTACCTTGGTTCAGTGCTATCTGCTGTTTCAAAGTAAGTTTGCTAGCCAGATATGGATCCCCTTTTCAAGGGCATTATTTAGCTCATGTCTCCCCAGGATTCTTATGAGTGTCACGTGTACAAATACAGAAAAAATTTGCAATGTCTACACCTACTACAGCTATTGTGGATCTGCTTTGCCAGTCATCCTGCCAAAGAAAGCCACCAGGTGAGTTTTGCATATTGCATTTTTAAGAGAAGCATGATGGTTTGCAATTCACTCCCTACTTTTCCTTTATTCTAGCGTCCTGAAGCACTACAGAGAAAAACCATCTGTGTGTTGGCTTTAAGGGCACTGATGAACGATGATGAAGGGCTGAGTATATTAAGTCCTTGTTCTCAATCAGCAAGATTGAGGATCTTAATGCCGCTTTCCTACACCTAAAATAAATGCTCCCACAGCATTCTTGGCTATTTTGAAGTGTGACCACTGGTTAGTATCTAAATGCCTGAGGTTCTCTATGATACCACAGGATTCCACAAAACACAAATACTCAACTTGAAAGTGAGTGAAATCCCACTTCACATGCCTTGAAGAAATTAATGCTGGAAATATAGTATGAAAAAGCTTAATCCAGAAACATGGGATACAATGACATTTTGGCAAAGAATCAAATAAGAGCATCTGGAAAAAAGCGAAGTTCTAGGCAAGATCAATATCTGTGCATTGTGTACGTACTCTCATTTCTAATAATATACAATGTTTTGGCTCAGGTGGATTTTGCCCAAAGAGAGGGGGTTAAAAAGTGTTCCTGAGGAGAATCTGCTGCGTTATCTAAGCCAGTTTTTGCTGAGTTAGAAAACCTTGGACCTTATGAGAATACCAAAATTTAGGTGTATGTGGATCTGATATGGGAGCTACAATGAACAACAGGAAGTGGATTTACATGTTTTGGGAAGCACATAAGTGAAAAATGAGTCTTTAGCACAAGTGTTTAAGGAAAAGTGTAATTCCTTTATCACCTTATAAAGGTCATCTTAATCCCTGGAGTGTTCAGCTCACCCATTAAATTTCAAAATAATCTTTCTTTGTTTTGTATTTTCTTCTTCAGAAGAAGACATTCACCAAGTACTCAGAACTAGATGCAAGCTCTGAAGTACTGTTTTGTACCACAGTCTTGTAGGGCTCAAATCCGTCTCCTACTAAAGTCAAGTGAGAATTGAATCCTGATCATACAAAATAAGCATTGTGCAGTGTGGGCTGTTCAATGTTGTTGATCAGTTTGGCTTTAGCAGGCTCAAGGGCAGCCTTTGCTCACACTGCTGTGGTGAGGCATTAGGTGGAAAAGCTGTGGGCTTGCTGCTGTAGCAGGACAGGGAATTAGCCTACCCAATCCATTAGATGCGAGATGTCTGTTTCAAGTGAACTTTTCCGTCGCTTCCCTTCTTCCCCTCCCCTGAAACAAATAGCCACTTAAACATAAAAAATAATGTAAAGAAGAGAGAAATGTTATGATTTAATCCCTGAAGGCACTTACCTTCCCATATGGTATGAAGTGCCTTGACAGTCACTTACACTAGACACCTACAAAAAACAGGTGATGTTAAGCTTATCTTTTGTGGTTTATTTCATGTTTCAAATTAAAACCTGATGGAATTTCATGATCTGATAAATTTTAATGGATCCTTTCCACTGACTCCAGAGGCTCAAGACAGACCAATCCATCTACTGAGATGGCACACAACACCTTGGACTAGATCCATTGGACAGTTGTTCAATGCAGAAGTGTCAAGCGGGGTTTAGGATTACACTTCCTGAGTGCTGGAGGTGACGTCTCTCTCCAGAGAGCTGGCAGAAACAAAGATGTGAGAGTGTAGTGTCAGGGATAAGGGATCCCAAAGTTCAGGGTCTTGTTTCACTTGATCCAACAAGAGGCTTGAAACAAAGGACTCATCTATGCTGTGCTGTGAAAAGCAGGGCACAGAGCCCCAGCCCAACAGGATCTATCTTGCTGCCAGAATGGATGGATTTTACAGGTGTGTCAATACAGAGCAGAACCCAAACTACTGGCTTTGCTGGGTGGCGGGCTTGCCAAAGTAGGCACACCAAACAGGCCTGTGTTTGAGAGGAAGGTGTGCCCATGGCGCCGTTTCAGACTGAGATGATTTAACTTCAAGTGTCCTTATCAAGGTGTCTAAAAGGCAGCAAAAGGCTCCACTCTTATCTAAACACTCATGTTTATTATCAGCTGAGATGCTGTAGGGACAGCACAACCCCAGCTGGTGGTCCAGGACACAGATGTGTTGCCACATCTGCAGTCTCAAGTCGATGTCTCAGACAACTTATGATACCACAAACAGGTTCAGACACACATGGTTACACAACTGTACCAAGCCCTGGATCACCAGTGATTGAACATGGGAACTTTAATATCCAGCTCACATAGATCTATGTGACAATTCCAAACCAAAACGCACCTACAGTCTCTACAGGTACTCTGGATTAGCCCCTGTAGGCTGGCTTTGGTACACTGTAGCTCACTCCATTACACCAGCTAGAAGTCCCCTCAGTCTCGCAGGTCTTTGAGCTGAGCAAGGCTTTGGCTGTTCTGGAGCGTCTCCATTCTTTGGGCAGGAATTTCCTCTTTGAACTGACAGATATCACCTCCAGATCTTGTATTTCAGCAAAGTAATATTTTCTAACAGAAACTCCTATGTTGGAAAACTACCATGCAGATTTCCTTGAAGAGGCTTGAGAATGGCATTGATTTTTAATGGAAAAACTATATTAGCTGCTGTCTTTTTAATTGGGCGATAGAGGCTTGGGTTTTTTTTTATAGCTTTTAGAGGTTACTGCCCATGTTGAGATTGCCAGCAGGACCAGTGCTCCATCCTTCAACTGCTCCCTTCACCATATAGTTTCAGCGGGCGACAAAGGACATGGCCCCAGAACCAGATCTATGGTGCTGTTGGATCCTTCCACCAGCCCCTCAGCATCCCTCGTGGGGGTAGAGGTGAGGGAGAACATGCACCGGCTGCTTCAGTGGGCAGGGGCCTTCTGGAAGAGTAGGGGGTGGCTTGGGCAGAGCACACAGTCAAGGGACTTGTTTGAACAAGAACTGCTCAGAAGGGATGACGCTCATACTGCTGTCCTTACGGAAACACTCAAGAAGTTTGCTTTTTGCTTTCAGCTGTAACCTGAGTGTTAATGTTGTTGTTTGCTAATGAACTGTATCTTTTTTATCTCGCAGATGCCCAGAGATGTAAAGCTGCTCCTTAAACAGCTCCCGGATGAATAGGTTGGTAAGTGTTACTTCCTTAGCACTTTGCACTCCTCGGAAACCAATTATTTTTATTTCAGAAGCTGTGAATCCTAGAAGCCCATTCCTGGCTCAGAAATGTAGTTGAAAGCAGCAGTACTCTAAATTAGGAGCATGATCTAATTGATTAGTTTTACATAAATATGAGTTCCATATTGAAGCAAGGTAGAAGATTTCATTTCCTTCACCTCTTTAAAACATGAAAGTTTCCTTTTTAACACTGCTTCTCAATAAATATTCTTTTTAATGAATTCCAGTGATGTCTTGCACATTGCTATAATTTTATCAGACTACACTGAAATATATTAGGTTTTCTCCTTGAGAGGCTTACATGGGTGTTCAAAGCATTTGATCTTTGGGAAGAGTGATTTGGGAAGCCATCTGATCTAATGGGTTCAGCACTAGACTTGGACGGTAAAGACCCAGGTGCTAATCTCCATTCTGTGACCTTGGGCAAATCATTTCATCTTCCTGCATTTCTCTCCTACCTTTTATCTTTTTTTAACACTCTTAATTAAGCTGGAGTGCTACAGATAATACAGATAATAACCAATCCTTCCCTTTCATGAATTAGACATGCTCCTCTTAAAATGCCACTGAGGCTGGACTGTGGTGAATGTGTGCAATTACTTTTAGTAAAGACAGTGGTTGTTGCACACAACCTTCCTGGATTCGTATGAGCATCTGGATTAATTATATCCTGCCTTAAGTAATCCTCTGGAGAATGAAAATAATGAAGGGTAAATACCTTTCATTAATACAATTATGGAGTGTAATATGAAAAAACCTGAATGCATCATACATTTCATTAACTACTTAATGGAACGGGAGGACACAACTAGAACAAACACCCTGTCCTCAGACACACTCCCTGCTCAGTTTCAGCTAGTGGTCCTTCTTACAGGGAGACAGAGCTGCCAAGCTTCCCACACCAGCAGGAGCACATCACCAGACCCTGCAGATTTTGATGAGAAGACATGACCAGGCAGCAATCAGTGAGCCCTGTGATACTGAGAATATGCAGCAAGGAGCTCAAGCTGTGTGCCAGGAGACATCATCCCTCACCTGACACGATGCTTCAGATGGGGGGAAGACTGGGATCTGCGGGCCTCCCAGAGGACCATGAAGTCTCTGTGAGCAGCCACGACAGGCTGCATATTTCAGAGGGATGGAGGCAACTGCCAACCTGCTGAGCCACAATTCAGTGTCTGAGGATGTGTCTGTGAAAGTCACTCAGCCATGATTAGGAAAATAAAACTTCCAGCAGAAAATAATATCCTGGTTAAACACTCCTAGTGTCTAAAGTAAACAGTGACATCTTTGTACTGAAAAAAAATCATTGGGAGAAATCTAACCTGTGAAAGCCATCTGGATGCACACAGTGGAAAATGGATCACGACAGTCTGAGTGCAAGAGGATGTGATGAAAGGTTTATTTCACGTTCAAACAGATAAGGTAGATGTAATGTAAAAAAATCCAGAGCCCTCTTACTGCAATGCCAGCATGTTTAGTTGAAGGTCACAGCAGTCGGGCATTCAAGCACTCTGAGCTGCCCAGGAATGTTGATGCAGCCTCCTTGCAGTGCCACACCACCAATGGCAAGAGTGGTCTTTCCCTAATATCACCTCTCAGACAGACAACGCACAATGCATAATTACTACTTGAGAATAGCTGTAGCAGCACCTGAAGGAGACACTTATGTAGGACTGTTATCCAGGAAACAGCTGAAAATAAAGAGGCAGCTGTCTGTATACAAGACAGCAGAGACAGTTCTGCCTCCTGTCTTGAGTGCGGCACTGCTCTGCTCTCCTCTTTCATTCACTGAATACAGTTCACTAGGAATATGTACAGGCTACAGTATTTTAGGGAATGGTTAGAATTTCACCCTCAGAGGAATCTTCGGGACATAATAAGTTTTTCAGACTACAAAATGGGCTCTGTCTGCTTCTCATCCTTCTGGTAGAAAGACAGAAAAATTAATGCATTTTGCAAATTGGAGGGGTCTGTCTTCCTTTTCTTCTTCTTAGCTAGTGCATTGCTAAAGCTTAAAGCCCTGCAAGGTGAGAAATACACACTTTATACCTAAAAAGCCGTTTGAACAAGAGGGTTGGGCTAAACAAGCTCCAAATATGTTGTCGAACCTCAACTATCCCATGATCCTTTGAAGCAATGTACAATCTTCCTACCAAATAGGTCCTACAGCTTTGCTTTATTCCCAAATCAGTGGAGCACATCCGACCCCTAATACAGTCATCTCTAGGGGAAAATATGGTGCACCTCTACAACAGAACCTATTGTGCTGTTCTTTGCTTATTTTTTGGCTTCCTATTATTTGAATACCAATTAAGGGAAAGGGAATTAGCTTCAAGCTAGAATTGGCTTAAATACTTTATGAGGGAATCAAACATACCTTCAAAGTCATGCTGACATGTCTAGCTCCAGCCACTGAAATGCATGCCAGTAATTTACACCCCGAGTACTGGATGTAGGAATGGGACTGCTGGCTTTTGTTTTTTAAGCAGCACATGCTCCCCCTATCTCTGCGTTGTTATAAACCCTCCATGTCTATGAGTAATTTTCTGCTCAATTAAGTAAAAAGTAGTCCCCAGCAAAATATCCAGAGTGGTTAGATGATAACTCCTTACAGAGGCAATCACAGCTTTCAGAAGATAGGGGGGGAAGAGTGTCCCTGAATATGCTTTGCCTCCACCTGCAGCAGGCAGGACTGCCTAGTGCTAGGTGTCAACTGTCTGCTTCCTGGCCCACATCTGGCCATCCACACCCTTCTAGTTATTCCTCCTGGTCTTGTAGTCCTCCAATACAAAATTTCCAGGTATCTCTCTCTCTAAATGCCTAAGGCAAACATGACCGGCTGGGAGGGTAATATATGTTCACACGCTGTCATTTTCTTCCTGAGCTTATGCTGCTATCCTCACCAAACACACACAAACGCAAAACAAAATCAAGAATGAACCCAGCATTCACATCAAAGAACACAAAATACCCCAGGTTAAAGAAGCTATCAAAATTAGCATTAAACTGAATTGAATATGCATCAAGGACCAGCTAAGGTACCCAAATAATCCTAACTCTTGTCCTGCTGAGAGACCAGCCATCTGCCACCTCTAATTTTGTGGGCAGACTGATGAAAATACACACACCAAAACACTAGGTCTGGTTTTGTTTACATATATATACGCACACATTTATGTCTAGTCTAGAGTACTAAATGTAGTACTTCATCGTCGTGCCAAACTTTGTATTTTTTATGTAAGTACTATAATTTTATGATCTGGGCCTAAGAGATCAGTATGAGAGCAGAGCTGGCCACGCATCTAATAGCACCAGGTCGGGTAATTCCCAGGAACAGGCCAGGTGCTTGGCAGCCTGGAGTAGCAGACGAGGAGGAGGAGAAAGTAGTTCTTGCCTCCTGAGGGATAGGTGAGGCTTTAAGCCACTGTCTGGCCTCATGAAGAATAAATGCCATGGGTCCATGCTCGCTCATAATGTTTCTGAATTCTCCAGCAACCTCCACCTTTTCGATCAGAACAACAGGAGCTCTGCAAAACACACATAATGGCTTCAATGAAGCTGTGTTTGAAATGTTTTTCAGAGCTGAGGCAGCAGTGGCAGAGAGAAAGATCAAGAATGACAGACAGAGGAGGTAAAGAAAAGGAATCTGAAGGGTAAGGATGAGGTAAAATCATATCAGAGTCTCAGGTTCAAACCCTTGACATGTCCTGTCACTTAAGTGAGGTGACATATTTTCAATCATCTGCATCTGTGCTTAAAGCCATGCCTGAGGCTTTAAGTACACATTACTTACCTCCACAAAGACTTTCTGGCCTTGTCCTCAGTTGAGGAACACCTGCTGCGCTGGTGCTGAAGAGTGTAAGAGGGCTAGGTTTTTGGACCCCCATGTTGTGAGGGTATTCTATATGTATGCAGCAAGTCTGACACCAGATACACCTCACAGCCCGTTCATGCTCACATAGCATAAGCACAAGCACACAGAGAATCACAGAATCATAGAATAGTTAGGGTTGGAAAGGACCTTAAGATCATCTAGTTCCAACACCCCTGCCATGGGCAGGGACACCTCCACTAAATCATGTCACCCAAGGCTCTGTCCAACCCGGCCTTGAACACTGCCAGGAATGGAGCATTCACAGCTTCCCTGGGCAACCCATTCCGCTGCCCCACCACCCTTACAGTAAAGAATTTCTTCCATATATCTAACCTAAACTTCCCCTGTTTAAGTTTGAACCCATTACCCCTTGTCCTATCACTACGGTCCCTAATGAAGAGTCTCTCCACAGCATCCCTATAGGCCCCCTCCAGATACTGGAAGGCTGCTATGGGGTCTCCATGCAGCCTTCTCCAGGCTGAACAGCCCCAACTTTCTCATCCTACCTTCATACAGGAGGTGCTCCAGTCCCCTGATCTTCCTCATGGCCCTCCTCTGGACTTGCTCCAACAGTTCCATGTCCTTTTTATGTTGAGGACACCAGAACTGCACACAATACTCCAAGTGAGGTCTCAGGAGAGCAGAGTAGAGGGGCAGGATCACCTCCTTTGACCTGCTGGTCACGCTCCTTTTGATGCAAAGGCTCAAGAAGAACAGACTTGACTGCATGTCCCAGGGAAGGCTGTTCTATGCATTGCACCAGTGCCTAGGGGCCTCTGCCACTAGTAAGAAAGCCCTGGGCAGGTACACGCCTGAAGACTGCATGGACAAGCCCTGGACTCTCTGGTGACCATTTCTTACAAAGGTTTAGGTTTTTTCTTAGGTTTGCCTTGCTGAAGAAAGACTTCTATGCCTCACTGCAGCTTTGCTGCAGGACTCTAAGACAGCAGGTCCCACATCTTAACACCAGAGACTGGTCAGCAGCAAAGCAGAACACCTTCACACAACTCATACAGAGGCAAGCATCACCTAGCAACAGACCCCTGTTTGAGCAGTGAAGGTGCTGGACATATGTGTCAGAGACCTCACTGGATGTCTTGAGGCCATTTCCTCTTTGACTAACACTTTCTGTGACATCCCAGACAGGGCTCAAACAGGTCTCAGTGGATGTGTGCCCTGTACAAACTGACAGAAGCAAATTTTCTCAAGCACAAGGCTTAGCTACTTCACTGAAACAGCATTACACAGAGCATGATTAAGAGAAAGCATGGCTGGATTTCACTGCACTTGCTGGCTTTCATTGCACTGCTCAGACTCTGCTGTAACAACCTTCCAGAAAGTCTCCTGGAGGTTCTTTCCGGCAGATGATACTCTTGCTTGGCCTCTTGGTCAATGGGAAGTTATTGTGACTGTCATAAATGCCATTATCCTTGAAAATTTTGGTAAGTGGCACTTTTGGGCAAGTGCAACAGAGCAATGATGAGTATCTTTCACATGCAGATCCCTTCTGCTTCTCAAAAACTACACAAGATGCTCAAACAGCAGGACCTAAAACATGCCCCGGGGTCAGAGCACCTGCACTGAACTCTGATATTTTGAAGTCACTGGGAAGTAGTGAGTAACACCACAGTGAGTAAGGTAGGTGATTAAGCTAATACCCCCATCTTCAGAATAACTGCGAACTCTAGGCAGATGCTGCTCCAGACACAAAGCCAGTCAAGCATCAGCTGTCCTCAGCAAAATATGAAACCAACTCATTCACTTTTCTGCTGTGCCCAACACATTGCCATATACCTGTCATGAATTTTTTATATCCGAACTAATCAAGCAAAATCCATGCCAGCTTGACTTGCATTCAATCTGGTTTTCATCTAGTTGTCCCTTGTTGCATGGCAAGCCTCTCGTAGACATGGTGGTGCATTCACGATGTGTTAGGTGAGAGAGGAACAGTGGCAGGAGGAAGAAAGGACTATGTGATGTCAAGCCTCTTGACATCCCCCAGATTTCCTATCTCTGCATCATATCTCCAAGGCTGGCCCCTGGGAATAAATGAATGCATTCATTGCAGGCATCTTTGCATTGAAACTGAACCTGGCTGATCTCTGTGGCGCTGGGCTGTGAAGACAGGCTAATGAACACAAAAAAGGGTCAGTGAAGTTATGCCTCTGTCAGTAGGGACAGTAAAACATGTGATGTTGAACTTCTTGCTTGTCCCCCAGATTTCAGTCCTGCTCTGCATCATATTGCTTTTGCTGAGCAGACTCTGGGCCACCTGAGTGCAATACTGGCAGCTCCCATGGAGGAAAGAGCTAGAAAAGGCCGTCTAAATATGTGGCTAAATGCAGATGCTGACACCTATTGTCAGTAAATTATTTCCATCCAGAGCCTGGAGGCCTGAAGACACCCAACACAGCAAATGTGGAAGCCCCTCTCTTGCTTGGTGATATTCACATCTGCTGGAAAAGGAAGCCTTAGCAGTCAGCATAAATTGCAGCAGCCCACATGGCCTGCATCAGCCTCACACCAGGGAGTAAGACCAAAGGATCTTGGTGTAAATCCTCCCTGAGATACGCCCCATTGCTTTTCACTTGCCAACAAGGATGAGGGCATAGCCATTTTGTTATCTGTCATTATCTGTTTTCATGTTCTCACAAACAGATGGGTAATATTCCCCCAGCAGGTAGCACTCTTCAAGGCTGGCCCCCGGGAATACATGAATGCATTCATTGCAGGGACCTTTGCGTTGAAATTGAACCTGGCTGATCTCTGCGTTGCTGGGCTGTAAAGACAAGCTAATGAACACAAAAGGGGTCAGTGAAGTTATGCCAAACATCAGCTGTGTGATTGATTTCCAAATTTGATTCTCTATCTGTATTACCAAAGAACAAAGGAGGATAAAGACTTAAAATATGATGCAAGACATAAATGTTTCTCAATGGGATGTTTTTAAAATTTTTCTGCAAGGCATCATCTGCTTTTTAATCCTTGACTGCTATTCCATTTGCAGAAATTCTAACACAAATAATAACCATATTTTCTTTCTTTTAGAAGTATCCACGCAGGTCCTCGAATAGCTGGCCTTCAATCTGAGGAATGAACATCATAGAGATAGATCTCCCAGCCAAGGCTTCAAGAAATAAAAGGATAACAATATTACACATTAGTCCTGGACATTCCTGAAAGCCATGATTCCCCCCAGACCCAGTTACTTTCCAGCACAGGGTTAGTTTTTTAGTAGCTGGCAAAGTTCACTTCAACAACTTGCACAGTGTTTCCTGCCATCTCTTTTCCACTTTAGCAAGAAAACTGGGATGGAACAAAATAGCTTTTGAGGCCACAGTCAATTGCCGTCCCCAGATGCTTTACATTCAATATGCCATCTGTGTTTTGTTTTCTTGTTAAGAGGGTTTTGTAACAGTTTTTATTATCTACTGCAACTAGAAACAACAGCAGGAAATCGTGTAGTGCCAAGCAAGTATAGCGAGTGATTTGGCTTCACAATCACAGGCCACCAATCCCCCACTTGAAACCTCTCCATTGCAAGCCTTTTCTATACTCACTAACGTGCATACGTGAGAGAGAGGGTGCAAGTGTGGGGCAAAAGCACCATTTGGCAGAAAGGCAGGAGATGGGTAAAAATAACCCCAAAACTTAAGGCATAGCAGGGTTTAATGTTGTTGCAAATAGGCACCTTTTGCAGATAGCAGGCAAGCTAGTTAGCTCATTGCTCATTTTTCGGGGGGGGGGGGGCAAACTTTTCTGCATCTTTGATCAGCCCAAGAGATTATCTGACTGTCCAATTTGCGCAGGCCTGTGCTCTCAGCAATTTGATTAACAGCTTCATTGATTAATAGTGATTAGTTTAACCAATGGAGTTAACCTCAGAATTAATGTGTGGTCAGTAATTTAAGTGACTTGTAAAAAAAAAACATCATCCTGATTGGTGTCCTGCAATTCCATTTTCCATTAAATCTTTCTTTTCATTTGTAACCTTCTGCTATCTGTACAAACCCACCTTCTCACATCAGCTCCAGTTTCGGTTTTTGTATTCCGTATACACTAAGTGGAGAAAAGAGAAGGAAGTAACAAGGATTATGATATCCTAGTATAGCATTATTGCAAAATTGCACTTGCTGCATACCAGGGAATAGGAAATTTCATTTTCAAGGGCTCCCTGGGGGGCTGAGATAAACTACAAAAGTCACAACTTGTCATAATTAAACACTCATGCCCATTACACACAAAGGAAATGATGCACATTTATCTAGGTCATTGAAACATTCATATGGCAATACTATATATGAATGTCCATTAATATCCTGTAAGAATTTAGTGAAAGTGTTCTCCCAGAAGCAATGCAAGTCTGTCTCAGATGAAGGTGCTGTAATAGCATGGAGGAGAGATGGGGGGAGGGATGGGAATGGTTAATATATTTCTAGCAGGATTGCAACAGTGCTTAGTGGGTATACCCACCATTCCCTCTCTGACAAGTAAAGCATAAATATGTTAATTGGATAAGCTTTTGATATTGTTATTCTATATGGTTATCAAGCAACAGTAATGGGAGTGGTTTAAAACCTGATAAACAGTAAGAGTTGTGCAGTTTGGAAGTCAGCTGTGTTTGTCTAATGAAATTTGGTTTATTGTAAATTATCAGCTTGGAAAATACCTCCCACCTCTTCTCTCAGATTTGTATTTCGCATATCTCCTTGCTGCGGGAATGTGCATGGGGGCTGACAAATAAGAAAATATTTCCGGTAGTCATCCATATTCCCTTTATTCTTGTCAACTCCTTGATGGTAAACTGCAGTAATCTCGCCTGCCCTCTGGTATTTTCCAAAAGTCAAAAACCATATTTTTCCACATTAAAAAGCCAGCAAGGATTGTTAGAAACAGCCCAGATGAGTTTGGCACTAGCATCTCTTGGGGAATTAATGGCCAGGTGTCGCTAATGGCTCTCAGCTTTGCGTCAACACTCCAAGTCACTCTTAATCCCCAGGATGGCCTCTGCTCCTTATTGCTTAATTAGAACACAAACAGCTCTGTGAAAATAACACTGATGGTCTGACTCAAACCCACAAAAGAAGATAAAATGCAGGAATTAAGGGTTAAACAAACCCCACAAAACAGAAGGACTAACACACAGCCATCTGTGTAAGTAGGTTTTGTTTTACAGCAAACACTGTTAACAGAAATGGCTGAAAATATATATATTTTTCAGAATCTGATCTGTAGATGTTTTGCTGCTAAAAGACCTGCATTCAGGTTGCTTTTATTCCTAAATTATGTTTTATGCTATTTGGACCACTGCCAAGTATGTGACAACCCTTGTGTGGGAAAGTGGCATGAATTTTAAGAATGAATGAGTAGTCCTCTAAGTGTTTGTGCCAGAAGCACCTCATTCACTCATGGTGTTTGTTTTTTTTCTTACATAAAATGTTTTATTCATCCAAGCAGAAAAAAAATCTTACCATATGACCCATAAAATTTGTGCAACACAAAGAGTCACCAGGTAGAAGAAGCCACAATTTTGATATCCCATCAAAATATTGGGTAAAACTCTCAGCCAGTAATTATGTTCAGAGGAAATCAACAGCAAGTCATGAACCATATTTTAATGCAAAAAGAAGGGAGTTTGTGATAGAATTTGAAGCAATTCTACTTTGTTTTGCTTTCAAAATTCTTTTCAAGCTCTGACATGTACAAGAGCTTGTTGTTTGAAGAAGTATCCCATCCCCAGCTCTAGAGGTAGAAAGGTCTGCCTAAAGAAGGGATCTCCTAGAAAGCCAAACCAAATTAGCCAGATGAGTTTATTCTTCTAGATTCTAACTGTATTGTCAAAATGATTATTCCAAACAATGATATGTTTGTGAATATCTGTACTTTTCTCTGTATGGACAAAGCAGTGCAAATTAAGCCCAGTGCTCTGGTTGAAACACAGGGCTTGCAATGAACGTCTGACTGTAGAAGAAATTTCCAGACCTGTACTAGTAAGATCCATGTCTGGATGCAGATTCAAACACATGATTTTGCTTAAGATCCTTTGTTCCAGCTGCCAAAGAAAAAATTTTTATTCTTTAGCTATTTGTGAATCTGGATATACACCAGATATAGTCCCACAGTAAATAGGAACGTGACCTTTAGACTTTTACAGAAAACCAGTGCTGAAACGCAATTCAATTGTTGTTTTACAGCGCATTAAAACAACTTTTCTTTCCCAAATTAGCAGATAACTCCAGACTAAAGTCACATTTCCTTCAAGAAGATGTTAGTGAAAATAAAGTATTATTTTATAGTTTTTCATTGGTGTTTGTTACTTGAAAAAAATAAAGAAAAAAAGAGATGCAGCCAGGAGTATTTTGAATGCATTTGGAAGATGTGCTATACCTATTAGTAGTGCTATTATCCCTGTCAGCAGGGCTGCTGTCCTTTTGCTAAGCTGCCTTGGAAGGCTCACACACATACAATGCATCCTGTTTCCTCTAGAAAAAAAATAGAAATCACTTAAGCTGACTTCTGCTAATCCCCCCTCGCCACACAGAGTGGGCTCAGTCAGGCCAGGGAGCAGAGCCAATTTATAATGGGAGCTATAGTACCTCTTGCAAGATAGAAATCCAGCTTTGCTTTGGAAAGTAAGAGAGGAGAAGAAAAAGTTGGAAGGTTTTCACAGCTATGCTGATAACAAGATCTGTATAAGCTCCGTACTGTCAAGAACAGTAATATCACAGAGCATCTACTGAGCATGTTAGTTACTCTGCTTTTTCTGTCTGTGTGTGTAGCAAACTGGAAGTACAACTTTTATCAATTCATATGTAGACTAATGAAGGTACATCCAGTTTCAAAATGTTTGAGAGATGTGTTGCTTCATTTCTTTCAGCCAGTTCTAGCTTTAGCCTTTTTTCAGCCTGAGATACACATTTTATATATTATAAAGTACAAGACAGGCTTGCATTATAAATTATTTCCCTAGGGTTTCTCTAGGGTAGAAGGGTTGCTTTTAACAAGATGCCTATCCAAATGTGGCTGTGTGCATTTATCAGTTGAGTGTTCAATTAATTAGAAACTCTTAATAGCTATGCAGGCCCTGAAGCTTTTGTCCAGCTCAGTCTGCTTTGCTACGTTTCCTATGCTGGCAAATAATCACTCTTTAGCCTAAGTGGTACTGTGCGAGAGAAATTTCTCCAAGTGAGGTAAAAAAAACTACGGCCCTCATTTTGTGCACTGTGTTGTCACCATTCACTAAGTATGATGCGTTAGGTATTGGTCTTGTGGTATGCCTCTATAGCAAAATGACATTATGAATGGCTGGGCATATTTGTGCTTCGTTGAATCTTAAGTCTGGGTAACAAGGGGAGTGAAAGAATGGTGTACAGGAATCAGAGCATCTCAGCAACCCAATTGCCCTCCCAAGACTTGTCAGTGATGCTGAACTCTGTTCCACCATATCTTTGATTCTCTTGGACATCTTTATAAGCACATGTTCATCTTGTTACGGAGAAAAAGCCCTACAAATAAGGTGTGATTTTTTTTCTCTCCTCAGAGATCATGGAACATCACCTCCTTCTTCACCTTTCTTTTATACCGATCTATGCACGGATGAGATGACAGAAGCAGGTCTTCAGGAAGAAAAGCGTCAAAACAGGAAAGTAGTAAGAGTATGGTAGCTTCCCACAGGAAAGCTGCATCACATTCTAAGGGCTGTGGACAGAAACAGGGCAAGAATGACAACCAGGCAGCTGAGCTGGGACATGCCTGCAGGGTGGAGTCCACAGGTGGGCAAGGTAACTCAGAAATACAACGTGTGGGAAAGGGCAGGACTGTGCAGTGTTCCTAAAGTGAGTATAAGGCAACTCTAGCTGAGGGGCTGAGGTGACCAGCTTCTCTGCAGTGTGTTTTCCTGGCTGGAAGGTGCAGTGCCTGAGCTGCAAAGTATTTGGTGCTGCGATGACCCTGGGATGAGCTGGCAGCTCTACAGCATGGACCTGTGTGTTGCTGAAGAAGTGACTCGCATACCACTGGATGTCTGTTTTCCAATAGCGTTCCCTGAGAGTTAATGTGCAGCTATAACACATACACTTACATTCTTTAATACATGATCGGTTGTTTAAGTTATATCTGCATAAAATGAGTGTTCAAAATACCAAGCGACTGTGTAACCAAGAGTTGAGCAGACCTAAACACTTCATGAAATACCAACAAAATAGCTGTAAATCACAAGCTTAAAGTGCCCTGCTCAATTCGAGCATAATATTTAATCTTACTTTCTCTTCAGGACACACATCGTTAACTGCTAATCAACTCAAGCTTCAGAAATCCCTGAGCAGTCTTCTCAGTTTTCAAAAATGCAGTCAAGAAACAAAGTACTTTTTATCCCACCCTTGGCAATGGTAACGGGTCCCAGAGGTGTCCAGGTGCAGACGACATCACTGCTCTGCACAAGGAGCCCCGCTGTGCTGGATGTACTTTGCCTGTGTTTTATAGAACTTGCACAAAGCCTTCCAGGTTGACAAACATAACTGCTCCACAGCACATGGTGTTACATGTACCTTGGCTGACCATTAGGCTGGGCCTTGGAAGCTTAGCCAAGAAGCCAGCCTGCTCCCATGAATTTGGATGCAGGCTCAGTGCAGGCAGCACACCGTGCAGCTGCTCTGGCTGGGTGGGAAGCAGAGGCTTGCTTTGCAGGGCAAGTGCTATGGCATCAGGCGCAGAGCAGATCCCTGTTGCGGGACGTTTTTATTTCCCTGCTGGAGTAGGACTGGGGAATGGTTGCTCTTTGTGCGCCCGGGCTCAGCTTACCCACACCCACTGCAGTGCCCTTATTTGTAAGGGAGCGGCTGCTATTTAATTAGCCTGGCAGGATATGCTGTGTGTTTCCACAGGGTGAGAGAATGCTGCTTTGTTACAACGTATGCTTGCAGGTGCTAACAGGAGTAATTGGTAGATTCCCCCCAGCATAACGTTTCTGCTGGGGAATTTCTGCCCCGGATCCTGGAGCCTCTTACATCCCTGCATAAGTGCACTGTACATGTCCCTGCAGCCCTGACTCTGCAGGCTCTTGCTCCACAGTCATTTACCCATCTTTCGTTTCGTTGGGGATATTCGTACAGCATGAACACGGTCCAGAAAGCAGGCTGCCTTCATTTGAGTTCATGTTGTGTGCCACAGATCTTGGCCACTTCCTTCATCTTCCTCCTCCTGTCTTTTCTTCCTCACCTTTTCATTCCACAACTGTTATTGCAGGAGGCTGCTGATAAAGGTACAGGCTTAGGAGTCAAAATATGTCAGTCTGCTCCACCAGATGCAAGGAGCACCAAACTGTCTGTGTGGGAGATAGACAGGCACAGGATTAGATATGCAGGAAGGGTACATATGACACTTCCAGAACAGAGGTTGCAGAAAGTTTGGGGGTGGCTCAGTCCAAATGAGCCTCAGTCAGCAAACTAGCAGGAACCCCACACTATCCTGGGCACCTGGTTGAGGGTTCAGATAAATGAGCCAGCCGTCTCTGTGCCAAATGCTTCCCTAGTAATGGCTGCTGCACGGCTCAGTGTGGAGGGGAGAGCAGGTTGTGAGGTAAATTGGACCCAAAAAATTAACGAGCTGCATGACTAGTACCAGGTACTTGAACTGAACCCTCATCTGAAGAAGGAGCTAGTGGGGGGCTCCGGAGGGCTGTGCTAGTTCTGCTGAAGAGAGCTGCCTGGTCTGTAGCTTATTTTCTTATTGGTCCACACCTCCTAGCTCCAGGCTAGAGGACATTACTGTAGCTGGTTTTTATTTTTCCATTCTAGAGGGACCTTTTAATGAGGAGGATTTGCATCACAGACGTCCCCTCCTCTGAGTCAGTCTGGTGTAAAGAAATAAGGATATGGCCCAGAGGGACTAATCATATAAATAAGATTTTAGGATCTGACTCAAGTAATAAATGAAAGACTAGCAATTTTGTATTTTGAAACCCCAGCTGCATGAACTCTCAACTTCAGCCTAGTGCCTCTGCCAGCTTCCAGCTGGCTATCAGAAATCATTTCCACTTCAGTGAGACCAGTGTTGAAACGTCCCCTTAATCCTTTTCCAAACCTTGCCCACACATTCTAGCTGTATTTATTTTTACTACAATTTGAGCACAAAACGTGGCCTGATGGTACTCTAGGAAAAGCGCTGGTGTTCACTTGAACACTTCAGACCTGATGGCTGCCCTCCTTCCACCCCGCCACAGCCTCATCTGCGCAGTCCTGACCCACTTGGGCATGCTGCACAGGGGCAGGAAGCCAGAAAGCAAGAACAAAAACTAAAAACTGAATTGAAATAAACAAATAAAAGCCAATTTCGCAGGTTTTTAGGTTTTTACTGCCCATTTTGCCGAGGTTTGTGAGATGCGGGTAAGGCTGGGTCTTCTCACCTTTTAAGTGTGTTGCAGCTCATTCATCAGGGGAGGATGGCGGGTGGCCAGGGGTTGGGTTTTGTGGAGCTGTGTTGGCTCATGCTCACCAGCTGGCCTCCGCGTTCCAGAGAGGGGAAGCAAAATGCTCTGCCACCCCCATCCCATGAACCTTGTTCAGCAACATTTCAGCTTTCCAGTTGAGTGTGGCTTGAAGCAAGGAAGGTAGTGCCGGCTGGGTGCACAGGCACCCTGCTATGGCTCTGAACCCTGGGCAAGTGCCACTGCAAACAGCTTTTTGTAGAAGTTTCTGGGTGACAGCAGCTGCAGAACAGCTGCTCCAGAGGTGGCTGCATTTCCATGAGTGAGGGAACCGGAGCTATGTAGGGGTGTGGGAGAGAAACCTTGGGAAACCCTTCGGGGAGGGCAGCAGGGCAGCTCCTATGGCCACCAAGAGTGACTTGCTGCACCACTGGGGCCCACAGGCTGGGGTGGGCATGAGGCCTGTGTGTGTGTGGAGCGGGGGGTGCTGGCACCAGCATTGCTGCTGTCATTATTAATAAAAATTCCACATGGAATTATTATTTATCATTATTATTACTGTTTGCCCTTCTTAAATCCAGGGGAGGTGCTGCCATTAGCAGGGTGTAGGGAGATGTTGGTGGCTGGAGGCCATGGGAAGGCTGGCCCTGCAGGCCCCCTTGCATGGAGAGATGAGGGGCATGTGGGGGGATGGCTGCAATAGGAACCTGCTGTAGGGGGAACCACTGGGCTGTGAGTCAGACCCACTGCCCCTCTGCAGTGAGGCTGTTTCGGAGGGACAGGGTCCAAACCAAGGTCGTCTTGTGAGCATAGGGGTAGGAAGAACACAGCCACCTGGCACTGCTGCAGAGGCCCCTTGACCCATCCTGTCAGTGGACTGAGCTACCCAGAGAGGAGCATGGCTGTGTATGGAGCACCTATAGCTCATCAGGACACTCTGGGCATGCAGCTCTCTGCCAGCCTGGCTCATTTCAGTCGCTGGGAGCTAAGGCGCCCAAAATCAGTAGTGACTTTTGAGAAGTTTGGCCATCATGCATTCATGCATGGTCACATATCCTCAAGCGCCATCCCTTTCCTTCCCTTTTTTTTTTTTTTTGTCAAAATAAGCAGGGTTTCCTTCAGGGGCTCTGGAGAACTGAAGACTCGTTTGGAAGCAGAAAGTGTGGTACGCTGGCAAAGTTGCCTGTGGAGAAGTATAAGCTATGAATTCTCCTATCATTGCTGATCTTCTTTCAATGGCTATAACATAGTCTTCAGATAGATACTGCTTTTTAATAAACCAACAACCCTTCCCTGAGACAACCTGGAAATAATTCAGGCTCTTACTTCTGACAAGCTTTCGCTGCTGTGAACACAAACCCAAACCTTAGTTGCTTGTGAACATGCAGGGATGGCAACACAATGTCAGTGGCTGCACAGCCATGACACCTGCAGGGTTTTCTGTATTGCCACTTAGGCTGGCCTGGCTTTGTAGTAGAGCTGCCAGCAAGCTCTCCTGCCAGCAGCTCGCCTTTGAACACTGTGACAGCTTCCCCCAAAGTCTATCTAAGGACTGATGACATTTTGGGAATGGTATTGTTTCTGCTGAGGGGAGTGATCGCCTATTTCCCAGCACTCAGAACAGGCTCTCCTTAACCACCCTCATTATCCATAACACCATTAGACACTACAAAGCAGTGTCTCACTAATAACTGGCTTTTGCTTATTAGTATGAAATTATTCTTCTGTGCCATATGCCATTTTATTCCTCTTCCAAAAATGTGCTAGGGACTCTGCTATTTATTGCAATCACAGCAAGCATATAGTGCTTGGAATGTTCCTATTCACATGGGCAAATCACGTTAGAATTCAGAATAAACTTCAAAAGAAACAACAACAGGGGAGAAAGAATGTTCCCTTCATGCTGTAATATTCACTTATTTATTGAAAAATGCAAATTCATCCACAGTGAGCTGCCTCAAGAAGGCACAGCCACCAAATCAAGGGCACTAACATTAAACAGGAATTTCCCCTGCACTTATTTGCCTGTGACTAAGCCCTGCTAAAATGTTTAAAGAGCCATATCCAAAAGCAAAGTCATTACTGTTGTGGTGCTGTAAGAGTCAGTATCTACTGGGCAATAAAGAGGACAAAGACATTAAAGGGATCCGATGCCAGGAAGTTTAAAGGATCAGTACTTGAAAATCATGACTCAAAGAGAAAGCTTCAGCTCTGATGCTCAACAACCAACAAGGGAACAGTGAAGCTCAACCACCAACAAGGGAGTAGTGAAACCCAGGAACATTCTTCCTGCGGAGGAGAGCGAGAGCCAGGCTGATTTACATTACAGCCGCCCTCCCTCCCCCTTAAAACCAAAGGAACAGATTAATTCTACCACAACAGTGTATGGACAGAGCTGTTGTCTGCCCTATTTTTTGCTGGCAGATCTCCAGGAGGAAATTATTGTGGGGATCGTTGATGCTATTTGGCATTTATGCACCTTCATGCATATGGAGAAGGCAAAAGAAGTGCAGCCATTGAAGTGAGAACCAAAGCAAGATGAGTCCTGAATAAACCAGGTGGGAGACTTGGAGGAGGATTTGGGTGGCAAACTAAAGTAGCACTTATTTTTAAAACATATGCTCACAAACAAACATGCACGCACATTTATGAATAAGGCACACTGAAATGACTTTAAGCTAATGAAGGTTAGAAGGATTTGCCACACACACATGCTCCATGTTGGAGCTTTCTGTACTCTAAGCCCTGACGAGATGAACACACACTACCTGAACGTGTCTTATGCTCGGTGTGTATGTCCCCACACTTGGCACATGCACTTACACACCACACTTCCTTTGCAAACTTCTGCCCACCCAAAGGCAAGTGTGGTCTTCTTATGGACAAGTGAAGGAGCCTGCAAGTTTTGGGGCTTCTCCCAACTCTTTCTGCACAGCTCACAGTTCACAGGCAAGGTCTGCTTTAAGCCCTGGTAGAGCTCTACTGCCCAGCCTGCAGTTGGCTGGCCACTAAGCTTGGGTTACAGCAGAGCAGCTTGGCAGATGCTTAGCTGCTAATAGAGCCAGAGCAGACATTTTGGTAACTAAGCAGGCACAGAGAAGTTTGGATTATGCCTCATTTCTTCCAAAGGACTCGTCCACTGCCTCCCTCTTCCTTTACTCTCTGAGACTACAGGGTTGACGATGAATGGCCAAAACCTTTCCAAGGAGTCCACCATCCTGAAAGAAAATCATGTTGCTGAATGTAGTCAGAATGGTGATCCGAAGAGGAGCTTGTTTTTCCTACTCATTATCAGGAGTGTGGTGGGGGATTTACAAGTGCATTTGGGATGGTGAGCTCTGCAGGAGCCTTCAGCATACACCAGAACAGGAGATTAATTCTTGTGAATGAGTTCTGTGAGCTCATCAGCATCTAAAGATGAGGAATGGTGTTATTTGTTCACACTTTCTATCATCCTGCATACACACAGAGGAATAACAGTATCTAGCTTAATCTAAAAGCTAGGTATCTGATCTAACCTAAGAATCGTGGCACCCTTCTTAGACACTGAACAGAAACAAATGCCCCCAGAAGGTGACTCATATCTCCTCCAATAGGTATTCACCAAAGAGTTGCTTTCTCTCTTTCCAGGAACAATGTGGGCTATTAAATATAAATAACCAGCCCAACTGCCCAGCTTTCAGAAGGCTGAAGTGGTCAGGTGAGGTGAGTTCCACTTACAATGTATAGTATTTGTATTTATTTTCTTGCTTTGTATAAAAATGTATATCTATTATAGTGAGGGCATGTGAAAGCACACACACAAAAGAGAGGAATGGGCTTATTGTGCAAAGCTAAGGCATCTCCAGCCTCCTTCCTCAATATTAGTGCTGGCCAAGGCACTCATCAGGCAGTGAGGGGCTGTGACCACCCTGTCTTGTGGTGCAAACTTGGCCATGGAGGCTGTGGTGTTTTCCTTTTCTGCCTGAAATGAGCTCAACGCCTGCAACAGAGACTGTAACATTCTTATTTTGAAATAATTTTTTCTTCTTATGTCTTGGTTTTGCGATAAATCAAATTATTTGGCTGTTATCTCAATCCTTCAACATTAAACAATTCATTTCAGTGTTAGGCTTTTATGATCAATGGAAAGCTCTTAATCAGAGCTGCCAACAGGGCTGTTTTTATTTAAGGCTCACGATGATTAATGAAAATGTATATGATCTCAGTTATGTTAATTTTTGCTAGCTGTGCCAAGCACTCCCAACAGCTTGGGAGGGTGATAGGCTCTAGTCCACTTTATGCATCCCTGTGGACATGCTGACTAAACCCCACAGGCAGGGACATATTCCCAGCTCTGCACCCACCATGTGAGCGCAAGCACCCACTGAGGACCACGGAGTATAGGGCTCTAAGTGAACCTAGGATGTGGCCCTGAGGGAACCCACATTATTGAGGGTAAGTCAATAGACAAAAAGGATGCCCGACTGGCAGCCAAAGCCAAGATGAGTTTGCACATCTGGTGAACAGAGTGGGAGTAAAAAGGAGTAATTTTTCTTTTTTTATTGGATTTATTCATATATTCTCATGGGAGCAAGTGAGACCCAAGAAACTTTGGATGTCGTGAGAAAAAGCTCATTGTATGAGCCTATTTCTGCCAGCTTAAATAGCAAGCAACACTGCTAATAGAGGGTTCACTCACTGTAACCCAAAAATAGCAGTGACCAAGCAGCTCAGAATAATTTTATTTCTCTTCACTGGATTCTTCCAAGGGAAAAATTTCAATTTAAATTTTACCTGTTTCTTACTGTCCCTGGGAGTAAGTCGGTGAGGACACAATCAAAGACTGAGCAAAGATGAACTTATGGCTGAGTGAAGACAATGGTAAGTAGGGCTGGTTCGGCCAAGGTGCACCCCAAGACTGATCAGATCACAAGTTCACGTACATGTGCTTCAGCTGAACTCAACTCCTGATGGTGTTCTATGAATTTTGTCAAAATCTACTCTGGAAAGATGAAGAAATAACCCTGTGTCCCAGCGAACTTTAGGGTAAAAAGCACATTTCTATCTACAGTGTTTGTGGGTATCCTCAGGTCTCTTGAGGGGTTATCAGGTTATCAATTTAAATCTAAGCACATTGGCATGCCAGAAGCATGCTGTTTTGTACTGCTGCTGCTATAGTTCCAAGGATGCAGACATTGCCATCCATTGGCATTAGTCTATCACCTCTGTGGAATTCTGGCCTCATAAAAAAAATAAATCTGAATTCAAAAGAGAAAGACACAAGACCCATGAATAGAACAACATTCTGGTTTCCACTTAGAAATAAATAATACTAATGCTAAATCTAAACAATAATAATAAGTTTTAGAAGTAAGTGGCTGGGTAGCTACAAGGCATGAGAAGATGTCATGCAGTCATTCCATGGAACTACCATATGGTAGGCCTTGGAGGAGAAAAGCTTCTGAAGAGAGTAATGCCAGGTTTCAAAAGCAAGAGAGAAGATGGGGCTGTATAATAGCCAATGCTGACATCAATTTTAGTATTTTCATTTGTGCAAAGGAAAATTAATTTATTTAGCTTATTTTGTCCACTGACTTCATAGAACATGGAGAAAAAAAAAATCACTAGTAATTCCTAGGGAAGAATTTTTCCATCAGAAAAGGGGATCAAGCATGTGTGTGGAAGTATAAGTCGTACCCATGACGCTCCATCCCTTCTGAAAAGAGAAATAGTCTAATGTGTATAAAGGATGCCTTGCAATAAAGTTCTTAAGCAAAGGGACAGGAAAATTATTCTCTTTTTAAAAAAAGCTATGCCACTGACTCATTGTGTGGCCTTGGGCAAGTCCTGGGACTTCTTTGCATCTCAGACACTCCAGCAATTCAACTGGATGAAAGCAAAATGGATGGCAGGATGCTCCAATATTCAATATGCTGCAGATGCCACTGCTGAAAGAAGCATTCTTGGCTAAATAAGCTCACAATGCAAACCCTAAAGAAACCAGGGATAGCTGGGAGCAGCAGCATTAACAGCAGTGTTTGTGTTGTCTCTTGAAGCCTTTGCACTGTTGTAGATCTTAATGGTCATGCAAGCTTATAGCCCAAAGTGCAATGGATCCGATTAGATGAGATTTGAAATTGTTTCTATCCTGTTTTTCAGGTATTCTTTACAATAAGTCTCTCATATATATATACAAATATATATATATGTAAAGCATATGAAACTCTGACTTGTTTACTGTACGTATAGCCCCAGAATTTTCTGATGTATGCATAGCCAAACCTGAAAACACACTGCTGCTTAGAACAGTCTGGAAGTGGTTAATCAAAAGATATTACCATATATATAGTATTATATATGTATACATTGAACTTATTAATTATTCCTATCACAAAATAATTCTGCAAGCTGGAATCATTAAACTAGGATGTGACATACTTTAGCATAAATCCCTCTTCACTGAAAACTGTCTGTTAGAGTAATAAATATGCTCTGCACTTAACTGAGGTGCACAGTAGGCAGAAATATAGGTTAAAATCTTGTGCAGCAATGTTGGCTTTGGGACTCGGTTCAGCACAGTGTTCAATTGTATGCAGGTACTTAGATCCTAGTGCAGCAGAGCACAAATGCACATGTTTAATTGCTACAATGAATAAAGACCTAAACAGGAATGGGCTTACACACTTCTAGCATTCTTAGTTCCTCATGTTCAGCAGATGTTTAATGCTTAATGTTTCACTGAGCTGGATCTAGGCTAAATTTAGTAACAGAAAGATTTTAAATTTCCTCAGGAAATTTCGAGCACCTCCCTGATAAGGTCAGAGTTTTTTAGCTTCTGAAAACACTGAGTAAATCCTGGAGATCCTCTGGGCTATATGGCTGGAGAGCAAACTGTTCCACTGATCTTTGATGATGCTTTTGAGGCCAGACTGCATTATAGCATGCAGAATCAATCTAATCACCTCCTCAGTGGCTTATCAGAACATATTAAGTGTTCAAGGAGTGTGTACCAACACCACAAACTTGCAACGTCTTCTTCCAGGACCAGCTTCCATTAACGTCGGTGAGTAAATGGGCACTGAAGGACAGACTACCCACTTACCTCAGAAGATTACCTTTCAGTAGCCTGAGAAATACACATTGATAAGGCAGAGTGGAATAATTATCTTTGCTATTGTGCTGTACATGTTCGGGAATAAAGAAGTAAACAATGCTGGTGCAGAAATCTATAGGGCACACACATCGTGGCTACTGTGTGCAGCTGTGATCAGTCCTTTCCCAAAGAGATATAGAGGAATTAGATGAGGTAGAGAAAAGGATGAAGTGGGTGATCAGAAGCATTAGACATGAAGAAGGACTGAAGAGGCAAAGACTCTTCTGTTTCTCTACAGTGGTAACAGAGATGGTGGAGGTGATTTATACCTGAGGGCTATATAACCACAGATGGCATGGGGAAGGTAGGCAACGAGCAAATTTTGTTCTCTTACATCAAGAGTTAAGAGGTACCCCATGAAATAAACAGGCAGCAGATTTGAAAACCAACACAGAGAAGAAGCTGGTTTCATACTGTGCATCATTACAGCTGTGCAACTCGTTGCCATAAATGGCTCAAAGCAACTGAAGAAGGAATTAGAAATGTTCCCTGGGGGAGAGTCTATCAGCAGTCTATTAAACTGAATTGTAAACACAACCTCTGGCTTAGGGTGTCTTGCAATAGCTGGCTGGTGGTGACTGAAAAGGTGTGCCAGGACAAGGATGACACAGCACTAGCCTTTTCTTGCATACTGTTCAAGGTGCCTGCTTCTGGCCACTGCGGAGGATTAGGTGTTGAACCAGGTAAGCCTTTAGTCTGATGCAGTATTTCAGGGACAGGGTGAGAATTATGTTCTTATGAACCTCTCAGGTGAAAAGAGATCCCGCCTCCACTCCTCCATTGTGGGACCCTCAGCGTGCTGCCCCAAGAAATGGCAAAGAGGTGGGGTTAATATCCACAATCTTCTTTAATAAAGCTACTCTTAAACAAAGCCATGGTTCCTCAGAAAACAATGTCTCCCCACAGGACAAAACCACTATTGTATGCTCTGTGGCTTCATTGTTTTGTCTTAAGATGGAGGAAAAAGGCAAGGCGTACCAGCTCATCGCCAATTTGACGGAAAAACTGAGTTTACAGAGCCCGAGAGCAACTGAATTAGCATGTTGTAGTCATTCACTATAGTGATTTAGAGGAGGAAGCTGGTGTCACTAACAGAGAGTCCAAGTGTCGGCCCATAGGGGACACAACAGGTCTTCCGCATACTTATGCACACATAGGTCTCAGAAGGGTATTATCCTTGTAGATGCTTTCTACTCTCATTTTCTCAGAAAAGCCACCATCTGTCAGTGGATTTATTTCTAGCCTCCAAAACTTAGGAGTTTTGTGTGTATTTAGGAGCATTTCATTAAAGTTGCAGCCTTAATAGCAACTCAATTATTTGGGCTTGTGCAACTGAGAACCACAAATTTGAGACAGGAAAGCATATTGTAAAATCAGGAGGTAAACTCTTGCCCAGGTAACAATACACTAATTTTGGAGAGATGTGACTTCAAGTTTTAGGTAAAGGCACATTCGAGGGGGGTGGGAGCATGATAGTGGGAATGACTTACCGAAGCGTTGATTTATTTGCAAAATGCACTAACATCTGATCTGAAGTCCCCATTCCAGCTTTGTTTCCTGCTCCTGTAACTGCTTCGTAACCCACTTCCCTCACTGAAGAGATAGGTATTTTGTGCTCTGCTGAACTGCTAAAGGACAGGACACAAGTCATCACGACTGAGCAGGTTTTGCTTCTTCTTCCCCTTGCTTAGCTTTGCTCCATAGGAGTGTTACGCCAAGAGCTGTTGACATTAAATCTGAATAGAATTTGCTGGCCATTGCAGAGTGCATGGGTGGCTGAAGCAGGCTCATAACTGTAGATTTCAAGAGCACGGGAAACCCTCCTTTGATTTAGAAAGGTGACTGCACGCTGCATCCGATTCACGCACATTGCAGGCAATTTACTTAGGCAGCATTGAGGGGCCACATTTTCAAGTGCATGGCACTTACTGTCAGGATAAGACTTTACTCAAGGAGCTTACCTCCCACAGAGGTACCCAGACAAGCAATGCTTATGCTTTCAGCAGCAGAGGCTTTCACAGGAACTGAGCAGGAGTGAAGCCAGATCCTCTGGCATTTTGCCCCCTGAAAGCCCAAGCCAGAGAAAATTCTCCCATTTGTTCAAAGGCCTGGGATCAGGTCTGATGGATATGCCTAGAAGGGACCAGATGTCTTGAATCTCTATCCATGTCTGTGCAAGCTGTGTTAGTCAGAAACTTCTGTCCTTGTCTAAACTGTGTTTGCTGTCAGTACAGAGTGAAGAAGGTGGCTCCAACACACCCGTTGCTGTCCTTGTTACTGTCATACTTCCTATCCCCACTGCTGGTGTCACGATCTTTAGCCCAAGATCAATGCACATGTATTCGGTCCTCCCTGTGCTGCCATGAGAGAAAGCTATTTAAATCCTCTGAAGACTGAATGGGTAGCACAGAAGCTCACTGAAAAGCCACCAGTAGTTCTTTAGCAATTTCACTGATAGGGCTTGGTAACACAGAAAGAAAGGTGATGAAATATATTCTGATTAATTGCTCTGTCCCTATCTACAAGGGCAACCACAAAACCTTTTCATGCTGGGGGGCTTGTGCTCTTTGGTCTGTGACATTCCCAGACAGTGCCACTTGCAATAGGGAAGAAGGGCCTTAAGTTTGCTGGTTAACCTGGAGGAAAAACCATGTTTCAGGAAGTGTTACAGCAGGCATCCTGGCTTGAGGAATGCATGGTAAGGCTCCCAAGTTCTCAACACTGTATTCAACTGCCTGTATTCTTTCCTAGCTTCACCTTTCATTTTAACAATGTCCAAATGACATTGCTGAAGAGAGGCATAACAGATGAGAGAATGCTGTAGTGGTCTTCTTGTCCTCTTGGGCTAAAATGAAGTGCAAAAGGCTTAGAAACTAACAAACAAATAGGAAAGAGGAACCTCCCTCTTCTGTTCCAAATAAGCATGCACCAGCAGTGCTATGAAAAACCAGCAATGTGAGGGTCAGCAGTAGAGAAAGAGGAAATCCTTTCTACCCACAGATCTGAGGGTGATACAGAAATAGGTCAGAGAATATCAGTATCCCTCCATGAAAACATAGCATGTTCTTTACCAAGCAGAAAGGCACTGCAGGGCTGGTTGAGCCAGCATGGTCATGGGGCTCTGGGAGAGTTTGCTGTGAGCTAGTAAGTGTGAAAGGGGAGGGAGCCTGCAGCAGCTCCTGGCTCTCAATCTGTTTTCAGCGGATGGAGAAGCTGTCTGCCTGAGTCAGGCACAAGCAGCGCAGCTCCCGGGAGGAGCAGAGGGCAAAGCTGCTGAAGACAGGATTTTGAAGCAGCCAGGCTTTCCGCTCAACTAGGCGAACCCCCCTCCGTCAAAGCCCTGAATGGCAACATTTATAAGCGTGGCATGAGAAAGGGAAGATCACTGTCATGGCTGATGTGCTGAACAGTGGCGTTGATGCTTGAAGTGCCAGGACTGCACTTTGCCTCTCCCTGTGTGGCTGTGGTCATGTCTCCCCTGCTGACTTGCCATGTGGCCATGGGCAAGTAGCCCCTTAGCTTCCCTGAGCCCCCAAGAGCTTCCCAGCTGGCCTGAGCATGTTCCCTGCCATCAGCAGATGCTGTGACTCAGTAGGTTATCACAATAAAGGTTTTTAGGCAGAAAGCCCTATCTGCTGCCATTGGGCTTCGGGACCCAAAAGCAAGGGATTAAATCCAGAGGAGAATGTATCTGCCTTCTGCAGGACTGCTTTCTGGCAGATGACAGCAGTCACTGGACCAGTAAGGTGTTGTCTTAGCATGAAGTGCAGAGACTCACTCCAGTGCAACACAGGCTTGCACAGCTGCGGTATTTCTCACCACAGAAGATCTGGGAGGCCTTAGAGTTTGCAAATGCTTTTTTCTCTTCAAAGGACACATTCAGTTAATGACAGCTCCCCCTGCCCCAGGACACTTTAAAAGGAATACACAGAGGCAATACACACCTTCCCGTTAGTTGTTCTGCCCTTGTACAACATTTTGCCTGCCTGACTTAGATAGACTGGCAGTGCTTTCGGACAGGACCACCATACACCCCATACCTCATAGTACCGAATTGGCTTACTCTGTGTGTGTAATGCTGTGACGAACACAGGGCCATCTCAGCTTTACTTTGTAGTCCTCATTTCCCTGTAGACCTATAACTGACAGCAGAATTTGCACAGCCACAAGAGACGCTGGAGAGGACATTTCCTATGTGACTGTACCACCATCAAACCCACTTCCCTCGAGGACGGGAACTGCTCCTCTTCTCTTGTGACAGTGTTAAAAGTGGGTGCTTCACACACAAGATGTCTTTTAAGAAATGGTCTGCTAAAGTCTGACCAGCCTTGCTCACTAGTCCTGTTCTGATAACGCAAGAAGCTTTAATTTCGGCTGGTGTTACCTGGCACCTGTGGCCCCATCATTCATCCTAGCACTGCCCTGTTGTGTGGTAGTGCTGAGGGTGGCTGCTCTTGTACAGTCAGAATGTGCTACCCAGGCTCTAGAAGGGTAATTTCATGTTTGGGGGGGGGGGCAGGGTTGAGCATCTCAAACACCACCACTTTCCCCATCCACTAAAATCACTAGCTGGATTTCATGAAGAGCACATGCTTAAAGATTTTGTGCTAGCATGTAACCCATCAGTGCTGTCCAAAGGAGCCCCATGCAAGGATGCCTGAGCTGAGAGTAGGAGGATGCAGTAATGCAAGTGGTGGGCAGGGATGCGTGGGCAGAGGCTGCTCCACTCTGCTGTGCTCCATATAGGCTTCAGAGTCTCTACTTTCTGTGAGCTCCACATTCCAGTCTAGCTGGGCTGCTGTTGACCGCGCACTTTGCTTTATTTTCTTCCTTTTGCCAGCACACACAGCTTAGGCAAAACATTTAAACATTTTGTCTTTAAGTGGTTACCTCCTCATAAGCAGCCAGCCTGTCACCCGGTCGGATTCCCAAAATAATCCAGTAAGGACTTAAGTAAACTGCCTGCAGGTGTTACGCAGCTGCTTCACTGTGAAGAAGCCTTGAACTCTGCACCAGCCCCTTGAATCCAGGTAGGGATGCTGCAAGACTTGTCTTTTTGCCTGCCCTTAGACCCTGATGCTCTGCTCCTGCTCTGGGCTGGGACAGGACTGCCTGCTGCTGCTTTTTTTCCACTTGCATTCTGAGATCATCTCTAGCATTACTGTTTCTAAGACAGTTTGCATCTACCACCACCACAGACAATGGAAGAAGAAAATGAAACAATTCACAGTGATTCCCTCCAGAAGCTGCCCTTGAGCAAAGGAAGGGGGCACAGGCACAGAGGCCCATAACAGAAATCGGGGAAGTGCTGTCCCCATGCAAGCCAAAGGGCCTGAAAAGAATGGGGGTTCTATCCCTGAGCAAAAGCCAGTTGACCAGATTTGATGTAGCTGACAGGGGACAGAGTTTAGCTCCAGCTCTGTGCTGCCTGTAACATACTCAGCAATACAGCTGTACGGTGTTGTGGACTTACTTTTTTCTTCAACCTACCTGGTCCTTCGGCTGGGTGGTGTGCTGGAACCAGCACGGTCCAGCTCCATCAGCCTGACCCCTTCCTGGGCTCCAGCTCACATTACCCAGCACCATCCCCACGGGACTGGCAGTACATATTAATTCCAGGTTCAAGGCAAGTGGTAAGCTGCTGCAAACCTGCATTCAACTGACAGGTGAGCTGTAAATCTGCTCCTGCTGATATTCATGGTAGGGTGTCAGGACAAAGGCATAGTTTTGAGAGGTCAATCTCAAAATCCAGTATTTAAAAATAACTGTTCTGGATGAAATATTACACATGCCTTTTGGTGTGTGCCTGCATGCTATTGAAATAATGCTAACCAGTTGTATTCGTACATGCAAATAATTGATATACATATTGCCTGTGCACCCACAACCATGCAGGCACACACACACTGGGGGAGGGTCATTAGATTAAGCTGACCACAATAAATGTACGAAGTAGATTTGATAATAACCCCAAATGCGGACCCAAATGTTCCTTCTTCTGCTACTAATTGATCTAATGGATTTCATATTCGTAACCAGGCAGTGGTTTGTATTGTAAGTTTCTTTTTGTTTGCTGCTTTAGAAAAAATAAGAACTAGCAGAACACAACACATACCATATTTGCAGATGTAATTGCCATGAAACACCACTCCTCCCACCCCTTCTGCCCGCTCCCCCCAAAGCAATTGCCAGTAGTGGATTACTGCTAGTTTGGAGCAGTTGCATTCTAATTTATGATGGCAAACTCTGGGGCAGAAATCCTCAGCCACTATACACACAAATAGAATGACATATATACATGTTAGTCTATGTTAACATCCAGATGGTATCCTAGATCCTCAATCAACTGCACAGTGCTGCCAGAACGGAAAGCATGATTTGCTTTTATTCAGGTGGGGGAAAAAATGTCTGGGGGAAAAACTGAAACAGCAGGTAAGCGTCTGAGGTGGGTATAGATCTGCCACCTCACTGTATACATCTAGCTGCCGTGTGGTCCTCTCCCTCTTTGGAGGAGCGTCCTTGCCTTCCTCAGTAACGCTTCTCTTCATCTGTTTGTCCACCACACTCTCCCCCCAGCACATTGCTGTCCCTATTACTCCTTGATTTCTACTCCCTTTAGTCCCACCCAACATTCAAGGAATCTGCCACCCTTTACACTGGAGGGAGAAATTGGAGTGACTCCCTCTCTGGATTTTTGAGACTGCCAGGCCCAGTGGGGAAGCCAGTGACAGCTGCCTGTGCCACAGTTGTTCTGACCACTTTACAGGAGAAAAAATAAAGGAAAAGAAAAAAAAGGATGCTCTACAGCTCTCAAACTGGCTTCTCAAACCTCTCAGGGGTGCTAAATGGCCTTAATAAGTAAATAAAATGCAGGCTATTTATCAGAGAAATCAGAATTGTACCTTTGCAGCTGTTCCTGTCACTTGAGGAAAGAGATATAATTAGGTAGGGTTTATTTTTTTTAATTAAAACCCCACTTAATTTGGAACCACTCCAGTCTGCCCAGTGAGCGTGGGTCCGGGCGAACTTCAAAATACGTTTTCTGTACCAAATAGCACAAAACCTCAGAAGGAGTTTATTGGATGGGTGTGTATTGGGACAGGTTTAAAAACATCTTAGTGTAGCTGATGGACCATGACCTTTTACTATCAGTTAAATCCAGATTTATTTCTTTTAAGAGGTATGCTATTGAAAGGCACTGGCAGCCAAGTCAGAAAAGTCTGCCATAGTATTTTCACAGGATCATTCCAAGATATTCTGTTGCTCATGCCAAGCAATAAAACCTTCCTTTTTGTGCACATTTCTGAACACCGCTGTGCTCTCAGAACAGGCAAATTGTCTCCAAAAGGTACTATTTCACAGAGAAAACTGTATTCTGAACAAAAAAGTTTCACTTTTCTGCATTGAGATAATGAAACAAAAAAAGAGGATGGATTTACATGTATGGTATATATAAAATAAGAGAAGGGGCATGTACTCAAACATTGCTTTAATTATTTTTCACTTGTAGTCCTCCATATGTTTGCACTGCAGTCAGGGAACAATAGAAGAGCTCTCCTGTGGTCAATTTTACACCTGTAAAGACCCCTGGATACAAACCAAGATTGCATGGCCAAGTGGATAATGTATCTGGCTTATCTTGCCAATGAATTCATATGCTTCAGGGGGTTAGAGAAGATAGGGAGAATATGAGGAATTCTATTATTTTCAGTCTTTAGCAGGTTTTCATTACTTTTACCCTTTCTACCTCCAACACCTGAGGTAAGAAACCCCCACAGCTTCAGGCCTTCAAGGCAAACATAGCATGGAAAAAAAATCCCCACAGTGTCTCTGCTCCATGAGGCAACAGGAGAGGGATCCAGGGCTCTGTGGCTCCTCCATGATCCACAGTCTGTGTGCAGGAACAAGTGGGTGTCCATGGGCAGTGACTGTCGTGGTTTAAGCCCTTCAGGCCACGCAGTTTTCTTTCTCGCTCACTCACTTTCCCCTCTTTCTTCCCCCCGCTCCTGGAGGGATGGGAAGGAGAATCGAAAGAACGCAACTAGCACAGGTTGAGATAAGAACAGTCCAGTAACTAAGGTATAACACAAATCACTACTGCTACCACCAATAATAATAATGACAAGAGAAATACAAGGAAAAAGAATACAATTGCTCACCACCTGATACCCAGCCCGACCATGCAGTGCACACACACCACCCTTCCGGGTCTCTGCCCTCCGTTTTCACATCCTGGACATGACAGTGCTGTGATATGGAATAACCTCTTTGGTCAGTTTGGGTCAGGTGTCCTGTCTCTGCTTCCTCCCGGCTTCCCCTCCTCCCTGGCAGAGCATGAGGCTCAGAAAGTCCTTGGTCAGACCAAAACATTACCAAGCAGTAACTGAAAACACTGGTGTTATCAGTGCTGTTCCCAGGCCCAAAATCAAAAACACAGCGCTGCACCAGCTACCAAGAAGGAGAAAAATGACTGCTGCTGCTGAACCCAGGACAGTGGCCCAGCAGAGCCTGCTCCCAACACACTGGCTGAAGACTCCTGGGTTTCCAGGCCAAGCCTTGCCACAGGCTTCAGAGTGACCCTGGATGAGGGACAGTGCCTGTGCTTCTGCTTCCACCACAGCCAGGGCTGTCATGATGTCCAGTGCCTGCTTCTTACCAGGCTGGGTTGTGAGTGCTGCCTGCTGGGAACTGGCTCTTCTAAGTGTCCCTCACCTTCTAGAGCAGGCTCAGACCTCTGCTGTAGTCACTACACATTACCATAATCAAAATTAATAGAAATAATGAGTGCTTCACAATCGTGCAGATTTAATATGCCTGGGAGTCTGATGCTAATATATCAATAGCATAGTTTACAGTACATCATTGGTATTCTTTGGGAGCCGTGACCTATATGCTGATATAAAGGATCTTCAAGGTTCCTCTGCAAATAAAAGTAAATGTTAATTAAAGCACTTTTCTTCAAAAGGCTTTCTTTAAAATGACCTACAAGTTCAACATTTGTTTTATGGCATGCACAGATAGGAGGACTCAGTCTCACAGGAAATGTCATATGAATTAGGCAGGAAAAAGAAAAAACCTGTAAGGAGATAAATTCCCTTCTTCAGCACATCAGAATACAGACTTTGGTGATGGGCTACAAGAAGGCTGAAGTGAGAAGGGTACCTATTACAGACAGTCGAAACACTACGTTTTTAACTGCATAAAAGGGTTGGATCAATGACTCATTTTAGTGAAAGGGATGGCTGAGACATACAAAAATAGAATATAGTATAACATTTGCATTGCTTTCAAGATAGAGGCTTGGAGGCATTTTATTTTCCCTTTCATAAAATTTACTCTCTTGAAGAAAATACTCTTACATGGCTTACTTGAGGTTATACCTTTCTACACAGTCCTCTACAGAATATTTTCAGTTACATTCACAATGCACTTCAGAACATGAGATCACATACAAAATGCAATGCCCTTTGCAGACATGAAAAATGTTCCTCTTTTTGCACAGAACAATTCTTTTTTTTTGTGCAATTCTTCCAGTTAGAAGGCTTACTAAAGCTCAGCTAAAATATATGACCTCAGTGTAATATCCTATGACATTCCGATCACCAACAAATGTTCTTGGTTTTATTAAAAACAAACCAAAAACTGAACCCACAGTCCCTGGGGAATCAGACCCTGCTATTGTTCTTCCATTTCTGATGCAAGTCAGGAGATACCAGACAATACGACTTACTGAGTCACCACTTGCTAAGCTGCGCTTGCTTAAACAACAGCTCTCCCAGCTGACCTTTACAAGTTAGAAGAAAGCACATAAAGACAAAAAAGTGTTCAGTGCTCAAAAACCCAAGTGCTGTTATGTAGCCAGGTATGCTGTGGAGCCAGGAAAGGAGGAAAGCAGATGGACATCCCATTGAGGAGCCACTAGAGGTGGAGCTGATTTGGATGGCTTTGTTCTGGCAAGAAAGGATGAAGAAGGGTGGTTCAAGGCTACAGGGTGTAGGCAGAAAAGCAGGAGGCAGACTGGGAGGCACTAGATAAATAAAGCAAACTCCTACATTCTAGCAGATAGAATACTTAATCCTAAAATAAGGACAAGTAAGGCACGTAGGACTCAGAAATTGATTCAGGACAGGGTGTACAGCAGCAGTTTGCTTCTTTCAGCACTTTTTCTTTAACTATCCTAGAATTCACCAAGCAGAAGATGGATTATGCTTTATAATATAAGCCTCCTGAGGGGATGCTGCTAAAAGGCTGTCAGCAGAAAGAAAAAAAAGTGTTCAAAGTGTGCATGTAGGGTTAGGGACTCCACATTTCAACTCATCTGCAGCTGGAGAAGAGGTGCATTTGCGTTTGTTCTCCTGGCTGAAGACCTGATATTCATTACAAAACCTATTTCAAAATAGCTCTAGCTTAAAACTTTTTATTCACACATAACCCATACGAAATTAGCAATTTTATGTGCCTGTACTTCAAACAATCTTGCCTACCTCCAGGAAGATCTAGAGGGAGGTTACTTTCAGTTTCAGTTGGGGTTGAGTCAGGCCTTCAAATAAGGCCAGAATTTACTTAATTTCTGTAATGCCGATGGGCTCCCTGGTCAGAAACACTTTTGCACAAAACACTGTGGATAGAAACAAAAATAAAGTGATCCCCTAGCCCAGAAAGCTTACTTGTCGTGGTTTCAGCATCCCTCTACTCTATCAGTGAGGGATTTTTGTTAATGATCACTGTCATTTTCCTGACATTTAACTGAATGAACTGCCCTTGGAGAAATTAAGACACACACGGGAAATACCTCCATAATCCAAAGTACTGAAGATTCTGCTTCTGCATTTTACAAAGCAGTTAGGATGAATAACTAGTTGCTATTGTGACCATATTCTTAGATGCCTGTCACAGAGGGGAAGCTGGGGCTTTGGCTCACATTCCCTCAGCAGAGATTTGTGGTAGCCTCAGGCATCATCACTTCTCTTGGTCTGTCTTTCTGCCTTAGCAGAAGTCAGCAGAAGAGCATTTGGGCAGGCAGCTAAACCATTGCAGAGTCCCAGGTACTTGTGTAAGCTCCTGTTTGTGTGCGGTGCCAGCTCCAATGGCAAATTATGAACTGGAACGGGTAAATTACACAGCTGTGAAGAGGCCAGTAACCCCCAGGAGGAGGAAGAAACAGTTACATTTGCAAAGCTTGGCTGAGCGCCCACAACACCCATTTCCTACATTTGTTCCTTGTGATCGCCTGAGGAATTATTGTATTCTTTTTTTATTATTATTAGAATGAAGCTGTTATTTGCTAACCTACATCCTGGTCATAGAATAGTTAGGGTTGGAGAGGATCTTAAGATCATCTAGTTCCAAACCTCCTGCCATGGGCGGTGATCCTTCAACCATGTTTCCACAGTTACTTTCCTACTTTAAGGAATAATAAATAGGATGGAAGTTACACACCGGGATACCGTTTTCAGAACTGGGCCACAGACTCAAGTATTGGTGTAATAAGTTCAAAGCCAAGCACAAGCTCAAGTAGATTTGCCTGCAGACTAAGCAGGACTGAGTTTTGCCCATGGTATCTAAGAAATGGCTTTCTTAGGACAAGTGTATTTAAAATGAAATTGAGAAAAGGTGCAAAAATACAGAAGGTTTCAATGCTTGGGGTGTGGGTATTTTTTCCTTTGATAAAGAATACACTATCTTTGTTGTTTTGTCATAGGAAAAGTACCTTTTACTGTTGCTGCAGTTATAAGAGGGAGAAAGAAACTACATTAAAAAATAAAGATCTCCACGTAAAAACACCTCAGTGGCTACGTGGAAGAAAGTAAAGATTTTTACAGATATTTGCTTGTGTTTATCTCTGCTTCCAGTGAACACTGGAAGTGCAGGTCTATGGGACTACATCCTTAAAAGTACAGGGGACAAAATGTGCTCAACTAACACCTCCATGAGATCACGCAGCAGAAAAATAATCCTCGCTTACAATCCAAATACATGGAAAGATGGAAAGAATGTTTTATGGAAAACTATCTTACCAGAATTCAAAGAAGAGTTCTGCAATGTGTGGAAAACAAATACGTTTTAATAGGCTGCTGCTTTCAAGGACTGAATTTATTTCCAAGAAGGTCACCACCATAAAGCAGAAAACTAACTCTCCTTTCATAGAAGCAGCAAAAGGGGAACAGAAAATAGCGACACTTAAAATTTATCTTTGACCTCCTAGAGGAAGTGGCAGGTCATTGTTGGCAGTTTCTTGTTGTTTTGTGGTGTCTGGCTTTTTCGGGTTTTTTAAGGCTTCTTAAAAAAAAACCAAACCAAGCCGCCTCTGTACTTTTCTCACTTTTCTCAGTTTGGAGTCAATAAATTATCTATGAAAACATTTAAACAAAATCACTCATGTCAGTAATACTTTACTATTAATTTCTCAGTGCTTTCATCTTTATCTGACAACTGGGAGAAAAAAACCCATGCCTACGTACTTCATTTTCACATCCCAAGCACCTGACTGCTGTGTTCACTTTCCTATAGCCATTGAAATATAGCAGTATGCAACAGTCAGTACAACACACCCCCCAGTGTCAACTTAAAGAGCTTTCCCTTTACTTCTAAAATGTCCTGCCTGGGTAACTGGTAAGGGAAAGGAATTTTCTTGTGGATCGGAAAACAAAGCCAATCCCTTTCAGCATATTAGTTGCCAAATCTAAATGAAGATTTACGCTCTGCGAAATAAGAACCGAAGTAGGATGTGATACAAGAACTGGTCTCAAAATTCATCTTACTAAACCCCTTGCTTGCAGACCCATAGCATTCTCCAGTGATAATGCAGACCTCAGAAAGCAAGCTGATGCTTAATGACACAGGCCTTTCTCATCAGCTTTCACGGTTCAAAAAAGTGAAGGAAAACAGGACTGGGTAACAGAAGTGAACAAGGTAAACATTGTGTTGGCTAGTAATGGGTGTTACACACAGCAAGCAGACAGGAAGCTCAGCTGGCTACAAGGGGCCTCCTCTAGATGATGTTCTGGGTCCCATCACCAAGCCCTCAAACAGCCTTCAAAGCCAATACATTTGAAAGCGACCTGAATGAGATAACACCCTAGATTCCTAGAGATACAGGTTTTGTCTGTAGGCAGTTTAAAAGTGACCTGAACAGGCACTAAAGAAGAGTGTACATCAAACAAGCCATGTTTGCAGCCACCTGAGCTTTAATTCCTTAGAAGCATGGACTAAACTAAGAAGTTTATGACATTCATTAAAAAGACATGCGCAGAATCCTATTAGCAGCATAGTTATTCATCTTTGGTCAGCAGCCTCTGCACCCAAACAGCAGCTCTTGCAGGATTTCACATCTGGTTAGGCCCCTTCCTTTTCTCAAGTCTTTTTGGCACTTGGTACAGTTTCACTGCCATGTCATTCTAAAGTCTCCCTGAAGCTAGAACACCAGTCTGTTTCAAGAACCTCACTTGTCTGAGTGCTTTGGGATACAGTCACCTCCCACTTCTGAAAATCCCCTCAATTTGGGCTGTTTTGTTACCCTCTGTCATGTAACTGCAACGCTTCCTGTGTCAAATTAGACACCCGATGGTATTTTTTAATGTCTTCTAGCCTACAATATTGTTATTCTGCCTTCTGAAACCTGACTCTACAAGCAGAAAGATGTCCTTCTGGACAACCTGTGCTCCCTTCACAAAGTTCTGGGAATTTTCCAAACTCCGTGTGCTTGCTTGCCCGCCGGGGGCGCTGGAGTTCTCTTCCTCGATGGAGTTTATGAAGCAAGTGCCACCCTTGTGAAGGTCGTGTTAGCAGATGAAATGCCAAGGAATCTGCTTAAGGCTGTGAGAAAAGAGGATGCTGATCCTGGTGCTCCATCACCCCCGCATTTTATTACTCATACAAAACTGTATGTGAACAGTTGTCCCACGTGTTAAAAGGCTTACAGATGATGTTAAAAGTAACTAAACCAAAAATGGCCTATCAAAGAACAAACACAACCAAACTCCGATGATTTTTAAACGGAGAGGCTTAGCCTCAAAGGATAAAGCCGAGCTAAGAGTGAAACCAAAATCAAATTCTCAGAACTGCAGCATTCTGTCAGGTTGATGAATTTCCTTCAGGCAGGAAGGTTTTTCGTTTCCCAGAAAAGCCTTCGTCCCCCGGTAGGTGGTGCTGTCGCCCTTCAAGCTACCAAGGAGTAAGATGCAGCCTTGCTTCTAGCGCAGAAGTGAATTTCTTGGAATTGCATGATCAATGTCACCCCACCACTTAAGGGGGAAAATAAATAAATAAATAATAGATAGACTTATTTATCTATCTACTCTGAACTTGTAAGTTAAATACTTAGATAAGCTCACAGTTCACATGACATTTAAAGTCAGCAGTTTCCATCTCACTTCACACACCGATGTCATCATACCACATACTGAACAATAAAGTGACTGCAAAAGACAACTAAAAAATTGACATTGTTATATAGAAAAAATTAGAAATTAAGAACTGCACAAATATTTAGGCCTTTCTGCAGCATATTCTAAATCAAACGAGGATTTCCAGTGAGCAATCTGAACGAACACTTGAAGAAAATAGAAAAGAATGGTATCAGTAAGAGATGACTTCTGAAGTTGAACGTGCCTCTGAGATGGGTTATTTACATACATGCTGTGAAACCTCCAAAATTCTCAACCTGAGCCCCAAGGGGCACCAAGAGGCCTTAGCCACACTGAGCAGCCTGCCTGCCATCCATCTTGGACTCCAGACCTGACTTGTTAATGCTGTCTCCTCTGGGACTGTCGGTGATCCCTGTTAGTCACCACCCCAGCCCTGATCAGAGGACCCTGTTCAGTAAAGGTCATGCTGCTGCCTGTGCCATGAGTCCTCTCCCTCACTGGGGGAGCATCACTCAAGCTGCTCCTTGACATGAGGTGCAGTGAACAACTACATTCGTTTGCTAGACAAGAAATGCAGAAATCCATTTCACAAATGCACAAGAATCCTCCACACTACAACAGGCAGGTAAGGAAGAACGGAACTATTTCCTGGAGACTTACCTCTCAACTCCCACTGTTCCGGGTTCAGCTGTAAGTCATTTTTCTCCTTCTTAGTAGCTGTGTTTTGGACTTTAGTCTGAGAACAGTGCTGACCAAAACCATGACACCCACAGAAATCCTTTAAGGGACCAGCAGGCACAGGGAGACCAATGAAGGTTTGCTCTCTCCATCTGCTCATGTAACAACTTACATTCTCTAGCAATGTGGGAGCAAGTGCTAAGAAATCTGCTGGAAGAGTTTCCAGCAGCATATCTAATTTGCCCAAGAGCAGGAGAGGATCTGACACAGAGATGTATCAGTCACCCAATAACTCCTTCAAGGATCTAAACTTTAGAAACAACAAGAAAAACCCCAACCAAGTCCCCACCCTCTACATACCGCAGAGGGAAGGGAAAGGCACTCCCTTGCAAATTTTTTCCAACTAATATGGAAGTGCCATGT
Organism: Myiopsitta monachus; assembly: GCA_017639245.1. Taxonomy (NCBI): domain Eukaryota; kingdom Metazoa; phylum Chordata; class Aves; order Psittaciformes; family Psittacidae; genus Myiopsitta; species Myiopsitta monachus. The sequence goes on from CM029927.1 coordinate 27,081,079, forward strand.
TGGAAACGGAATTATACAGTTGTTGTTCTTGGAAGATCTATTCATAAGAACAAGGTTCTGGTCATTAATACATCAAGACCCAGGACTGCAAGGCTGATATACACAAAACCAAGCGGGAGCTGGAGATCAGGAGAGAATTTTGCCAATTCTCTGCTGATATCTAGGGTCATTCCTAAAAGAGAAATTAATAAAAAAGTATTTTAATATTTGTGTAATATATAATTATTTTTTTTGCATATCAGTTACGCATGTAATTATTCTCTCGTATGCAATACTGTATGCACCCCCATTCACAAGGCTACAACATCAAGATGCATCAAGAAAGCTAAATCTTTTATGTTATCAGGAAACACACAGCAGACCCCGACATGAACAGCACTAGATCAGAGAGCCATCAAGTACCAGATGAACTATGAAATATCAACTCCAGAAACATCAGTCACACACTTTAGGGACAGCTATTAGGACTACAAAGATGGAGGACAGATGGTGACTTCTCAGTGTTTCACATGAGTGATTACATTCCAGCCCTGTTTTATTCCCCAAACAAGGACTAATAGAGAAACTGATTCTACCGCCTGAATAAGGTCTTGTCTACTAAAAACGCACCTGTTTATAGGAGCGTCTTAAGAATTTTACTCAACTCCTGCTGTTTTGTGGAAATCTCTGTTTCAGATAGCTCACACGAAGCTGCAACTAACAAGTGAAGTCTAAAAGGGGTTTGCTTTGGTTACTGAATCTGTCAAGGCAGTCTAAATTTGGAAATCAGAAGGTCTCCTCAAAGCCCTGGTTCTTGAAAGATCAAAAGAATCTTTTCAGATGAAAAAGTACCTCAACTGTAGATTCATGGTGCAAGAAATACTTAACACACAGGTAGTCAAGGAGCTATATGTTAGTTTTATTTGTAAAATACTTCATTCCTAACAGCAAAATATTCTACTTTTATTTTATAAAGGTTAGAAAAAAATACATTTTAAACAGAAACAAGAAAACTCTTTCTACTTTTATTCAATTCTCTTTTCAATATGGAAGCTGTAGGTATGCATCACACTAACAGATTTCAGTGCCAGATAGGCCATTCAATAAATAGATCATTCTACCATTAAAATCTGTGAAGGACAGTGAAAAAGTTGCATAAAACTACTGAAAAAATATAGCATTTTCTGGCTTCTTCTGAGGTATGGAACTAGTAATATCTACACACAACAAAGTTCTTGGCATTTACAAGAATGATTGTTTAGAACAGTAACAGCAGAATACGTTAGCAGTAAACCAGAACAACCAAATTTTGCAGTACAACATTTCTAGTAAAAAATAACTAAAAATCAGAAATTCAGCCTATTTCTTAAATCCTGCAGAAGACTTCTGCAAGGAGGTTGTAGGTGATACTTAAATTACTAATTTCATATCTGATAAGGCCATTGCATATCCTAACTTGCAATAAAAAAGATGATCCTGTGCTGTATTTAATAAACACTGCCTGTTCATTATGAATAGAAGTTAAAGTGAGAACAAGTAACTCTGCTATTTTATCCTATTGCTAACAAAAGAACAAACCATGAAACCTTTGCCTTGGAGAGGACAGATTTAGTTAAATCTTGTTCTGCTATGTACACAGGCATAATTTTGAAAGCCACCACTGCATCAGCTTGCAGAGTTGAAACTGGACCCCTGTGTCAGCCTTCTGAGAAGCTTCTTTCTGCGACAAAGCTGGACACCCGAGACAACACTTGGACACAACGGAAGTGGCAAAGCAAGCTTACCTTAGCCAATACGTAGAGAGTAAAGACTATGTAACCCACGCTGGAAAAACAAGTAACAGAAAGACATATACCAAATACTTCCTCTTTTGAAAACAAGAAACAACCAACCAAAATATCCACACAACAAAAATACCCCCAAAAACCCCAAACAACAAAGAACCCACCTAACAAAAAGAGCCATTCACTTCTGTGCACTTACTGCTGTGCTATTTCAACGTACAAATGAAACTGAGGGGGATGTGAAACTGAATATGAGTTATTAATTTTTATTTATTTTCATGAGTTCAGCATCCAAGTAATTTTCAAAGTTTTGTCTTTTAATACATAATTCAGCACACTAACAAATATTAGTGTTGTGTGGACAGAAAGGGCATATTTACTGTTAACAAAAACTTCTTCCTCTAAGTGATAGAGGAGTGAACAAGGAGGGAGGCTTTACTGACCTCATACTCACCTACAACAGGGGGCTAGTTGAGAACGTGAAGGTCAAAAGCAGCCTTACCTCAGTGACCATGAGAGGGTGGAGTTCAGCATCCTAAGGGGAGAGAGGAGAGTAAAAAGCAGGCTCACAATCCTGGACTTCAGGAGAACGGACTTGGTTTGCTCCAAGATCTGCTACGAAGAGTCCTACGGGATTAGGGCCCTGGACAGAAGATGGCCCAAGAAAGTTGGTCAAAATTTACAGATTGCCTCCTCTAAGCTCCAGAGAGAGACATCAAAATGAACAAGTCCAGCAAAAATGCCAGGAGGCCTGTGCTGAACCAGGAGCTTCTGGATAAACTCAAAAGAAGCATACAGGATGTGGAAGAAAAACCAAGTAATCCAGGAGGAATGCAGTGACATTGTCTGAGCATCCAGGAGTGAAGTTAGGAAAGCTAAAGCCCAACTGGAACTGAAAGTGTCCAGGGATGTCAAAGATAACAAGAAGAGCTTCTGTAAACACACAGGTGACAAAAGGGCCCACTGCTGAATGACACAGGGAACCTGGTGACAAAGTACACAGAAAAGGCTGAGAAACTCAATGTCACCTTTGCCTCACTTTTTATGAGCAAGACTGACCCTCAAGAATCCAGAGACCAGAAGGCAAGGCTAAAGCAGTGAATACACACTGGGTGGAAGAGGATCTGATCAGGGAATCCATAAACAAACTGGACATGTATTAAGTCCAAGATTCCTGATGGAATGAGCCCATGATTACTGAGGGAGCTGGCTGATGTCATTGTGAGGCCACTCTTGACTAATCTGTGATTGATCAAGGTTTAATGGGACAAGTGTCCAAAGGCAGGGTGAAAGCAGATGTCACTGCTGCCTTCAAGAAACGCAAGGAGGACTCAGGGAACTACAAGCCAATCAGCCATACCTCCATTCCTGGGAAAGTGATGAAACAGCTAATCCTGGAAACCATTTCCAGGCAGACGAAGGACAAGAATACCACCAGGAATAGTCACTGCATGGCTTCACCAAGGGGAAATCACAGTTGACCATAAAAATGACTGGTAGATGAGAGGAGTGAATGTTGTCTGCCTGGACTTGAGGAAAGCCGTCAACACTGTCTCCCATAATATCCTCACATACAAGCTGTTGATGTATAGGCTGGATGAGCAGACAGTGGGGTGGACTGGAAACTAAAAAAGTCAGGGCTCAGAGAGTCATAATCAGCAGCACAAAGTCTGGATGAAGGCCAGTAACTAGCAAAGTACCCCAGGGATCAGTACTGGGTCTGATCCTGTTTAACATCTTTATTAACAACCTCAGTGATGCGGCAGAGTGTACCGTGGGATGTTCTAGTGGACATTAAGTTGAACATGAGCCAGCCACATGCTCTTGCTGCAAAGGTGGCTACTGGTACCCTGAGCTGCATTAGGACGATGTCACCAGCAGGGCTCAAGGAGGTGATCCTTCTCCTCTTCTCAGCACTTGTGAGGCCACACACAGAGTGCTGGGTGCTGCTCTGGGCTCCCCAGTACAGGATTGCACATACTGGAGAGTCCAAAGGGCTACAAAGATGATGAAGAGACTGGAGCATCTGTCCTGTGAGGAAAGGCTGAGAGAACTGGGACTGTTCAGTCTGGAGAAGAAACGGCTCAACGGCGATCTCATCAATACATATAAATACCTGCGGGGAGGTTGCAAAGAGGATGTACAGCCAATACAACAGAGCCGTGCTCTTCTCAGCGGTGCCCAGTGGCAGGACCAGAACCAATAGATAGAAACCAAAACACATGAGGTTCCATCCAAACAACAAGAAACACTTTTTTTTTTTCCTGTGACAACGATTGAGCCCTTGCAGCAGTTGCCCCAGAAGGTTGTAGAGTTTCCAACCTTGGAGATACTCAGAAACAGTCTGGACACTGTGCTATGCAATTGGCTCCAGGTGGCCCTGCTTGAGGAGGAAAAATGGATCAGATGACCTCCAGGCACCCCTTCCAACCTCAACCATTCTGTGACTCTGCAAATAACCACTGCACATCTTTCAAAATTTTAAGTTAACAAAGGCAGGGTTCTTTAGAACACCAGCCTACCCAGACAGCAAAGCAAACACTTTTAGCCTTGTAGACCTGAGTATTAAAAGCTATGATTATGAGCTTGAGAAGGCATACCACTGACGCTGGTCATCTCTGACTACATACCAACAGTTCAGCATGTGTTCTCAGTCGTAACTGAAGGTCCAAACTTGAAGGCAATGGGAATTATTATTTCTCAAATTGGTATTAGGATCCAAATCCTCTGGATGAAAGTTGCAACACATTTGCATCTTGTGGACATCCACAAGAGTTGATGAGACATATACCACTGAACAGCAGACCAAGGCCCTGAAGAAGTATTTTCTTTAATTGTCATCAAGAAAAACCAGAACCAACCATCAAACTGTTTGTTCTGGATGCTTTCTCTCTGCTTTTGTAGAGCTAAATCAGAGGAAAGAAAATATTACCAACTGTAATTACATTTTTGCCTGCCTCTTTCCTTATCCTACAACAAAGACTGCTGTAGGAGTCAAAAAAGGTGAGTAACATAACCAGTCAGCTGGAGGCAGGATTTATTTCTTTTCCTTTCTGCATTAGATATTTTGGCTTAAAATATCCAGCTGTCAAAGCAAATTTCATTCCTCACACATGAGATAATTTTACCGGTTATGAGTCTTCCTCCGAGGAGGACCAATCTTTCCACATTTCTATCTGCTTCTGCTGACTTGATGCACAGTGCATCTGTTCTAATTAGATTAATGTTTCAGAGCCAATGAATCATGAGAAGCAAAGTGCTTTTAGGAGAGAGCACATTCCAAATGCTACAGGGAACAGTGGAAGCAATTTCTGAGGAGCACGCATGCTACTTATAAAAGAAGTTACAGTTCCCAAGTCTTCTGCTAACTTTGGTCTCATGAAATAATACTATTCCGTGTGGCTGACAACTCAGTATAATAGAACAACTTGATGCAACAGGCTTCTACATGGGGTTTAGAAAACCACTAAACTAGAATTTGAGACACATATTAAAGAGCTTCAGTCCATGAGATTGATAGTGTCACTTTCAAATGGCTTCACTGAAGTGGGACTCTGTGGAGGACTCTTTGCACTCAGTGGTGGCATGGTCAAGACTTTCCGGCGGATTCCAACAGTGGCCTTTTTATGGTCATGTCTGAGACTGCGGATTGTGCTGTTTATGGCAGCAACACATGCCTTCCAATCATATCCAGTTTCCTTTAGATCAAAGGATGGATAATTCTCTTGAAGAAAGTCTAAAAATAATCAAGTATATAATAGTGAGTTATAAATCATTTATGGAAGCTATATACTCTTTTATTGATGTAATTAAGCCATAACAAGTGCATGCTACCAAAACAGGACAGCTAGGCATATGATAAAGCTTGAAAAGCAAAGCTAGAGAGCAGATATTCCCTCCCTCCCCTTCTTTTTTTGATTTGGAAAAGGGTAACAGAAGGTCTAAGCATAAAAGCAAAATATGTAAAGAAGCATGTAACCATGTACGTGGGCTTGATCCCTTTAAGTGCTGAATAATTTCAGCTTTTAATGTGGTCAACTAGTGCAAAAAAATCTCAGGCTCCATTTCAAAATGACCATTATTCAGCAGGACCAATCTCTCCTTCAGAGATCTCCAACAACTATAGTTACTAAAATGAAACACAGTAATTCAACATAACACAGCTTTAGAGGAGCAGTGACAGAACAACTGCAAGAACTTCTTCCTTACTATACTGCAACAAGATCAGTAAACAGATACTTGAGTTTGGTAGTAATGGGATAAATAAGGTAAGACTACAGCACCTTTTTCCCCCCTCAACAAGTAAAACATGCAGCTTTTAAAACAGATTTATTATTTTTTAATTATTGAGGAGTGATTGTCTTTCTGAGCTTAGCTGAATTACATGTTTTCTTCAAGCAAGCCCTTAAAAGATAAAAAATAAGTACCAAAAGGAAATCTCAGCTATAATTTCAAATCAAATGCTATACTATTTCTACTTCTCTGATTAACATCTAGATTTACCTTAACAAAATGAAAGGTATAGCTAGTTGATATTATGCCAGTTTTGTTCTTCCATTGCTGTCTCATATACTAGCAAGTAAAAATCTAATATAGTATCATCGTTTACAGGTGATATTTTAACTTGCAGCATGGGTCTGAAGGAAGAAAATAAAGAGAAAGACATGTGCTCTTGCAGTTTACTCTGCTCCAGCGGGGGCAAAGGGGAAAGCAAGAGCACCTTGGGTTCTTTTATTCTCAGGCTGCTCCTATAACAAACTATGCTGACAAAGGACACACGAGCTGTTGGCTGAAGCAGCATCTGGGCTCTCTTCCCTTCCATCCCCAGCAGTGAATTCAATAAAATGCTTGGCCTCAGAGCTACAACGCACAACAGGAATTCCTTATACCAGGCCCACAGAACCATTGTACATGGCCCACAGAACAGTTTTTAAATTATGCCTTTTCTGTCATAGAAATTGACCAATTGTAGAGACTACAGGAAGGCTATGTAGGGCCCCTTCCTGCTCAGCAGGGTTACATTCAGGCCATGTTATAATGTTAAAGAAAACAGGACCAGGGGACTGCCCTGCGGCCCGCCCTGCGGCCCCACAGCCAAGTGATATGGCACGGCTGCAACGACGACACAGAGGACTTTGTTTCTCTTCTGGTCTGGAGCCTACATGGTGTTCCTGCGGCCCTAAGACACGCTTGCATCTTTTCAATGCTTCTTAAGCTCAAGATGTCATGAAACAAAGTATGTGTATATCTGGAGATGTTTAAAGTGGCAAAGCTTCCCAGGCTAGTGGTGAAGGAATATGCACAGTATGGGAAAGACCACTCTTATGTATTGCCTTGCCATATTGGGAATAGTTTCTGGCATGCTCTATCCCTCAAGCCATACCCACATACCAACCCAGAGAGTGAGAGCCCCAGCCACATTTTATTTAGCAGTACTGCTGTGCCCTCAGAGGTAATCTTGCCACACTGCAGAGCGGTTAGGCTGCGCTGCCCAGATCTTAATGACCCTTTCAACCTCCCTGTGTTCCAGACACGGAGGAGAAGCGGTTTCAAGATTTGTTAGGAGATGCTTGTTGCAAAAAAGTGTGATGAATCACAGAAAACCTCAAGTCAGAAGGGACCCATAAGGATCACCTAGTCCAACTCCCTTCTCACAGCGCTACCTAAAACTACATTTTATGACCAAGACTGCTGTCCAGACAAGCATAACTAGTCAAATATGCAACCTTACTAACCTAGTGATCACGATCCCATAGTGATACCATGAGGAAACAGGAGGAAGTAAAACCCTACATCAAGCCAGTGCTGTTGGGAAATGGTGAAAGCACTCCACTATTACACTACCTACCACCTGGGATCCAGCACAGCGAATAACATCCCCCAAGAAAAATGTAAAGAATACATGTATTTTATTTTTAGATTTCTCACAGAAAAAAATTGACTTTTACACTTAAAATATGACAACACATAAAATTAAAGGTGGAAAAATTTCAATATTGCATAACCTAACCTTTTCAAATATGTTGAACTCTCTGAGACACTGTTATAGCCACAGAGGGTATGGCCACCAAAAACCTGATATCTTTCCCCCACCACCATTTATGGTAGCCACGCATAAATCTTACCAGATAATACCAAGTTTTCTTCTGCGTGATAACCCATACACCCTTTTCTACTATAACTTCATGCTCCTCCTCACTTGCTACATAACTGCTATGCTGATTCTACTTGTCACATTTCTGCTGTCTTAATCCAGCCTTGCAGAAGGGACCAAATGAGACTAACAGAAGACTCCCACTAAGGTGGGAGGGATCCTGGATCGGTGTTCCAGAAGTGTTAATGCTGAAGTCAGAACAATGCAGAAGGCAAAACATCTGCTACTACTCTAACCGTAACATACCCTCCCTCTGCTTCTGGAATAGCATTTGCAAATAGGGTGAATAATACCAATTTCCTGAAGACATCCTGGACACATGTAAGCTGAGGAAACTGTGAAACAGTCCATGTTCATCCAGTGGCACAGGCTACTTACTACATGTTATTTTAAAAGACACACTTCAGTAAAAAATTGTTATTCAAAGAGCTCAGACTGGTCTAGTTCAAAATGCTGCCGGTTCAGTTGGAAGCAGTCTGTATCCCAGCTGCAGCTTCTAAGCAACTAATTTGCCAAGACCTTTTCCCTCTGTGGAGCCTCTGAGGTGAACAGGGACAGCCAACCTCTGATCCCTCACAAGGGCAAGGCACTTGAATCCTTTCCAGTTAAAGTCATTCAGCCTGTGAAGGACATTGGGAGGTCTGTACTCCAAGCTTCTGCCCAAAGCAGAGACAACTCTAAGGTCAGACCAGATTGCTCCGGGCTTTGTTCACTGAGGTGTGGAAAAAGTATAGAGATGGCACAACCTCATGGAGCAACGTGCTCCAGTGCTGGACTGTCTGTCCTCATGGGGAAAAGGAGTCTGCTCATATTCAGTCTGAACCTCTCATTTCCACTTATGCTTGCGGTTTCTCAGCTCCTACATTCAATGCTGCTAACAGCTTGACTCCAGAAGGAGTCTGCTGAGAAGAGAGACAGTGGCAGGCTGCTACTAGGTCCCTTAGAACCTCCCCTTTTCTAGACTAAGTAAAACCCAGATTCCTCACTGGACAGGTGCTCCAGTTTCATGTCGCTTATGGTGGCCTTCCAGTTTTACCAGTATCTCTTTCTTGAACTAGAGGACCCAAAATCTGACACTGTAATCCAAATGCAAACTCATGAGTGCTAAACATAAGGCAAACTTTCCCTTGATCTCTTGGCTGTGTACCTGTTAATAATGTCAAATGCAAACTTGGTAGGTGTTCTCCATTTTCTCCAAGGCATAAAGATGTTAAACAGATCAGGTAAAAACGTGCTGTCTATTCCCAACCACCACTACCCACAGGCCTGAGAGACCTTCATAGCATCATAAAACAGGGCTGGAAAGGACCTTAAGATCATCAAGTTCCAACCCCCCCCTGCCATGGGCAGGGACACCTCCCACTAAACCATGCCACCCAAGGCTATGTCCAGCCTGGCCTTGAACACCACCAGGGATGGAGCATTCGCAACTTCCCTGGGAAACCCCTTCCAGTGCCTCACCACCCTCACAGGAAAGAATTTCTTCCTTATATCCAATCTAAACTTCCCCTGTTTGAGTTTTAACCCATTACCCCTTGTCCTATCACTTCAGCCCATAATGAAGAGACCCTCCCCAGCATCCTTATAGGTCGCCTTCAGATACTGGAAGGCTGCTATGAGGTCTCCACACAGCCTTCTCTTCTCCAGGCTGAACAGCCCCAACTTTCTCAGCCTATCTTCATACAGGAGTTGCTCCAGTCCCCTGATCATCCTCCTGGCCCTCCTCTGGACTTGTTCCAACAGTTCCATGTCCCTTTTATGTTGAGGACACCAGAACTGTACACAGTACTCCAAGTGGGGTCTCACGAGAGCAGAGTAGAGGGGCAGGATCACCTCCTTCAACCTGCTGGTCACGCTCCTTTGGATGCAGCCCAGGATACAGTTGGCTTTCTGGGCTGCGAGCGCACACTGAAGCTGGCTCATGTTAAGTTTCTCATCAACCAACACCCCCAAGTCCTTCTCTGCAGGGCTACTCTGAATCTCTTCTCTGCCCAACCTGCAGCTGTGCCTGGGATTGCTCCAACCCAGGTGTAGGGCCTTGCACTTGTCATGGTTAAACTTCATCAGGTTGGCATCAGCCCACCTCACAAGCATGTCAAGGTTCCTCTGGATGCCATTCCTTCCCTCCAGCGTATCAACTGAACCACACAGCTTGGTGTCATCGGCAAACTTGCTGAGGGCAAACTCAATCCCACTGTCCATGTCACCGACAAAGATGTTGAACAAGACCAGTCCCAGCACCGACCCCTGAGGGACACCACTCGTTACTGGTCTCCAGCTGGATATTGAGCCATTGAGCACAGCTCTTTGCATGCGGCCATCCAGCCAGTCCTTTATCCACCGAGTGGTCCACCTATCAAATTGATGTCTCTCCAACTTAGAGACAAGGATGTCACGCGGGACAGTGTTGAACGCTTTGCACAAGTCCAGGTAGATGACATCAACTGCTCTACCCCTGGTCTATCAGTTCCATAACCCCATCAATAGAAGGCCAAATTAGTCAGGCAGGATTTCCCCTTAGTGAAGTCATGGTGAAGACTAAGGCTGAGGAGACATTGAACATCTCTGCCCAATCAGACTCTGCTCTCACTAAGTTACCTGCCTCATTCAGCACCCAGCCCAGTACTCCTTGCTCGATCTTCATGATTAATGTTGTGGTAGAAGCTGCCCTTGACATTCCTTGCAAGTATCAACTCTGGTTGAACTTTGGCTTTACTGACACCATTCCATCACTCCCAAGGCAAAGTTGCTGTCCTGATTTGAGCTATCATAATTTTCTTCCTATTATCTAGTATAGTGCTGTGATTTGGATTTAGGATGAGAATAATGTTGATAACCCACTGATATCCCAAACAGATATTCTATATTATATGATGTTATCCTCATTATATAAACTAGGGGAAAAGCTGGCTGGGGACTACTGCTCGGAACTGGCTGGGCTTCAGCCAACAGGGGATGAACAACTGCTCTGCGCATCACTTGTTTTGTATATTCTAATTCTTTTATCATCATTATCATTATTTCCCCCTTCTGTTTCTGTCCTACTGTCTATCTCAACCTACAAATCTTAATTTCCTACACCAATACTCTCCCCTATCCCACTGCAGAGTGACACACTTGAGGTGAGCAAGGGGCTGTGTGGTGTTTTAGACACCTGCCAGGTTAAACCACAACAGTTGCTAAATTCCGCTTCATAAGCTATCCTTGCTTCTAAGCTCTCGTACCACCTTTTCTCTTTTTTTTTTTTAACACTGGAGTTCGGTTGTGGATCCCCTGCTTAGCTAAACTTGTCCCCCATAACTCTACCAGTGTCAGGATAGACTCTCTTGTGCTTGTAGAAAGCTGTCCTTAAATGCCCGCCAACTTTCCTGAGTTTCTCTTCACTCCAGAGCTGTCTCTCACAAGCTCACACCTATGAGTTTCCTGAATAAGCCAAAGTCTAGTCTCCTAAACTACATGGTCTATACTCCCCACCCTTTTAAACTCTACCCAGGATCTTGAGGTCCATTATTTCATAGTTTCTACAGACAATACTGCCACTGATTATCACACCCCAACCCTTTTTGTCAGAAGCGCCATAACCTGCTGTACATGATCTCCGGTTGGCCTACCTAGCCCCTGTATCACAATATTATCCCCAACACCCTCTGGAATCCTATGGGACTGCTTCCATCTCTCACTGTGCTGCCCTTCCAAGCAGATGCCAGAAAGACTAAAGCATCATCATACAAACCAGATTTGTGATCCAGAAACTTCCTTGAATTGCTTTAACATAACTCTATCTACTTTCTCTCAACTTGTTCCACTGCTTACACTAATACCTGCAGAACAGTTACACAGACTTATTTCTGAAACTGTGGTTTGTTCATAGGATACAAAATTAGTTGCTCCTGTTACTTTCTCCACATTATCATTTGAAAAAAGATTTTCTTACTCACCTCTGAGAGCGTTAATTCTGTTGCAGTCCAGTGGGCTCATACCACGTTCAAGATTACCATATACGTTGCTTTTTACCAGCACATCTTCAGTGAACATATGACGAATTAGGTAGCGAGCTGACAACTCCGGCCGAGACTTCCCCTTAGCTACATAAATGACTGAGAAAGGCAACTGAACATTGCGCCATGGACTCCCAAGAAGTTCTAAAAATGATAAAGGAGGGGTAGAGAGATTTTATTTCTCCAATACTAACCATGCTTCAAAGGGGCTGTACTACAGTAAAACTGGGGCACAAAAGTTCTTCCCAAAACTACCGTACTTGCTTGGCAAGACCAGAGTCAAACTGTAACACTACAGTTAATAGTAAAATATAATATGTTGCAGACAAATATCCAAGCAGCCAAAAAATCCTCCTTGTTTTTTAGGAACATAACAGCACTTCTGATATACTTCTAGCAGTGCTAGCAATATAACCTGCATTAATGATCACTTTCTAAATTGTTTTCATTTCCAAAGAGGATGCTATTCCAATTATATAATTAAATTAAAGTTCTGCTGTTTCAATGGTGCTCAGATCCTGGAAGTAGAAACTGAAAAATAGGATCAATATTTTTAACTACTTCAACCTGACTCTACTAAAAACATTTAAAAAAGTATATATAAAACGCAGATAGTAACTCATGTCTGTGAGATCAGACTAGCAAATCTTAGGTGCAGCAGCAGGTCTGATAGAGCCCCAAAGTGATTCTAATCAAATAAATTATTTCAAAGGTCAACTAATCTCAGCTTAGTTTCCTGTAAGCTCTCTAGAGCATCACACACTGTACGTGGATTTTTTTCCAATGCATTTGTATCTTGTGCATTAAAAAAAAAAAAAAAAGTTGTAGAGGCTGCTTTAAGATTTTTATTGTCCTAAACAGTCAGTTTTACAGAAACACGTGCTTTTCTCCTGAAACTGCAATACCATTCAACAGATATTCTGAGCCAGTTTACTCCATTCAGGTAGAATATCTACCAAAAATCCCCCAAAAAACAAAACTCCACGACACCCAACCAAAATCAGGGCAACTATGAAATAATTCTTGAAAAATAATTATTCAGTGAAACTCAGAGTATCTTACAGATGAACTTTCCAATCTTACAGTGGATATGCCTTGTGGGACATTGGTAGAGGCCAACCATTAGTTTGCTCTCATGAAGACCTACCATATGTACACCAAGTCACTGCCTTAAAAGTCCCCCAGTTTAGCAAATCCCTATACTACACAATTTCACCTACAGTAGCATCTTCTGCCTCTCACTGACCATTTAAAATGTAACACAAATCCTGAAGATGAACATTTCTTAGTTTACCCATAGGTTCCAAAGACTGCGGTTTCTTGATCGAAGGTGCATGGAAAGCTTCTGGAAACCTTTCCAATCCCAAATTCTGCAACATGTCAGCTGTGGTCATTTTCTGAGAGTTTTGAGAATTGCCTTCACTATCTTCGTTACAATTTAAATCTACACAATGAGATTTATCTGGAGCATCAGTCACTTTTTCCTTCCCTTCAGCAGTCTCCTGAAACATTACATGAGGTTAGCACATACACTGGGACAAGCCTATCAGTTTTCTAAATAGTGCTCCAGTTCATTTCCCATTTAGTATAAATTAGATTCCAGATATTTACAACATAGTTACTCCTGAATTTCAATCATGAAAACCGCAGGTGAAACAGATACTAAATATTCAGAGACTTGCACAAAGCTTTTTAGAAGCACAGGTAAATGGGAGTTACAGGTGCTTTGGGAGTGATGTTTCAGACAATATAAAGTTGAAATGCATAGCTGGATTATCTGAAGGAAATCATTGAAAATGGTGCTGTAGCTACACGTTTAAGCTTGCAATCAAATCTCACACTACTTCTGGGAAACATTTACAGGGCTTTCCTTTTTGCATTCTATGCGTACACAACTCTTAACTGAATGCTGGACACAGGAACAGGAAGATGTAGAGCAAGAGAAAGGGATATGATTCCAGTATTCCCCATATGGAACTAGTGCTGCAGTCAGCAGGCCTATGCTGAGCAATGCAAAGCAAGAACCCAAGGAATTTCCAATTAGAGCACTCCTATGATGAGAAATTCTAATAATTAACTTGAGAAAGAAGCACTAGTTTAGTACTTTATTATCACCTTGAGACAACTTACTGGGTTTATTTTCGTTTCAGAGCGTAAACAGCGGATCATAGCATTGACATTTGTGATACAGGTTTTCCAGTCTTTTCCATGTTCACTCAAATCATAGTTTGGAAAATTAGTTGCAAGAAATTCTGCATACAAAACAGAATTTTTTAAGCCTTGTGAAAAAAAGTGACCTTTAAAAATAATCTCATTTAGAAAGAGAATTTTAGAAAGAAATGCTTCATGTTTACTGTTCCTTGTTTAGAAGCTTTAGCTTGCCAGCTTTAACTACAGAGAGACAGTAAACTCATGTTTTGAAGCCAAGTAGCGCTATGAATTTAACATGCGCAGCAATACTTTCTTGCAGTGTTGTGAATAATGCTTTTATTACTAAGCATTTTCTGGTAGAATTAGAGGAAAGGTGTGATTAACCATACTAACTTAAAAAAAAAAAACCCAAAGCACCAACAACCCCAGCCCCCACTAAAAAAAAAAACCCCAAAAAAACCCCAGAAACGAGGTAATGCTGATGGTGCAATTACTTCACATGGCTTAAATAACCTCCCACCTTTTAAACAGGAAGAAGGAGGTGTATGGATTCACACGTATGTGCCATGGGATGTTTCTAAAGAAAGGGCTTGACACCACGAAAAAAAGAAATTAAAAAATTGTCCTCCCATCTTTCCCAATTCTCAAACAAGAGAAGGGAACAGAACTTAAAAGAAAGACTATTTAAGAATCACCAGTTAATCTGAAGTATACCATAACCAAAAACTCACCACAAAATCCATGCCACACAAACACAGAATAAGTTGCAATGAAAAATTTAGAAACAGTCAGCATGACTGATGAACATAAAATACACAAAGCTAGGAGAAATCAGAATTGGTTTATCCACATTGGATAATAATGAATACTGAGAATTACGAAGCAGGAATTTCAAAATCAAAAGACAGTGGAATGGAGCTGGACATCCACTACAGCCTTTATCAGTTCACCAGCTGCTAGATAATGATTAGCACAAATATACAGAGAAGGACTCTTGTAAATCAGAAACTTTGTTAAGTATTGAACAAGTAAAGCTGCGCATTCCAAAAGGTAGCAGCATACCTCTCACTGCAGCAATTTTGTTTGGATCCAGTGTTCTGCGCCCTCGTGCACTCGCTCCCATAATGCTGCACAACAACGTTTCCTTGGGGAACAAGACACGAACTAAGTAGCGTGCCGCGTATTTCGGTTTAGTCTTTTGCCGAGCTTTCATCAAATAGGTGCCAGGAACTCTTACATTTCTCACTGGGTCACCAACAAATTCTTTTGTAAAACAGGAACATTTAAAGAAAAAATAATAATTAAAAACCCCATGCAAGCTGTTAAAAAAGAACATTTTTTCAAACTCTCTTGACCTCTGTGGTACTCTGGTCAATGTTTTCTACTACACCCAATTCCACTATGTATTATTTATCTTTGCTCTTACAAAAGCACCTTTAAACTGGAATGGTAACAAAAAATATCTTTCTTGTTCATGTTAACCACCAACTAACTGAAATAACACCTAAGAAAATACATTAGACATGTAAGAGTTCAAAGTATTCAGACTGGCCTATTTTACAGAACTGCATGTTTTCAAGACAATGGCCCATGAAGAATGGCATATCCATACATAGTACTGCTAAATCACACACTGTTTACAAATTCACAGATAGATATCTAAGTATTTAATCTACTATTCGTGCAGCTCTTCAGCTGTGTGAATTTAATTTTTAGACCAAAAGCAATCAAAGCCTCGTAGCTCAGCCTTCTACATAACTTGATATTTATACTTGAGAAAGAAACGCATTAGTTTTTAAAACATGGTGCTATTTTATATGTGCTTGTTTATTATAATGCAACAGTATACAGAATTCTTCATTTTCTGTGGAATTAAGTATTTTGAAAGAGACCAAATATTGGAGGATGTGAGGATAGAAAGGATTTTGCATAAACAAAATCCTCCACAAGAAGAAAACAATATTTCCTTCAGACAACTCAGGCAAGTTGCTTTCTTAAATGTAAAACATGTATACAGGCATGCGCCTCACCTTTACTGGCAATCTCTTTTGTCTTTGTAAATATACACATAGCACGCATGCATTACTTGTGACATATACACAGGCTCAAAATAGGTTATATCAAGTGTATCAAGAGAGAAAGAGGGCTTAGTCTTAAAAGAACCCAAAGTATGTACTGTAGCTTGTGGTAGTCTATACAGCTGTACGTGCACTGCAGAGATTTTTAAGTGATCCCTGGCATGTTAAACATTCCCCTGACCTTTGCTTCAAGCATTTTAAACAGTATTCCATTACAGAAATGCTTGTAAGGCATCCAGTTCTCTCCTTTGCTAAATAATGACAGAGATTTTGTTAGGTATATTTTTTTGTACAGGCAGCAGTATTTTAGCCTTTGTTTCTGAGTATTCATTACAAAGGAACTCACCAAAACTAGGATTGATGGAGACTGAAGATGATGGTAGTTCATTACTAATGTTCACACTCCCAGGTGCATTTCTGTAATTCACCACCATCACATTATTTCCCAGACTGGCCTCAGATGGTGCTGGCACGAATGACGATGCCATTGGTGAAGATGCCACATGGACAGTACTTTCCACAACACTTGCTACAAAATTCGATTGTGCAGAAAGGTCAGGCAGCCTTTTGTTTGTTGTGCATGATGAATGCAATGAATGTGCAGAAACTATAGTGGGAAGTGGTGGGCTCTGCCTGTGAACAGGCTGCTGTGATTCAAGCTGAAGACTCTGTTGAACATGTTTTATTGTGGAATTGACATGAACATGGCCATTTTGTAAAGCAACCGTTATGACTGGGCTCTGCCTTCCCTGTCGTGGTGAAGAAAGTTGAAGACTTGGTTCCCTTTCCATGGATTTTTGTACTCTCATTTTTCCTTGGGGCAGATGACTGGAACTTCTGTATGTAAATCCAACTGGCTTCTGCAAATGTGATTCAGAAAACAATTAAAAGGTTATATTAGACATATCTGGTAATTTTTTTCTTTTGCAAACTAGGAAGACTACATTTTAGTCATTGTTATTGGCAACAGACTCTTAATTGCAGTATTAATTGTCATGAAGCTAGTACTATTACTTTTTAGCCTTCCCTTTATTTTCTTTTATTCTTGCTTGTAGTAGCAACATTAAGAGCTTATCTGGACAGCTTCAACATTTCTCAAGTTGCTTCCACCTGGGGTGCTGGCACAATTGCTTTCTAAAAAGCCAGGGAAATATATCATGAGAAACGCAGCTGTGTAAAGGCTCTTAAAATGAGCTTGATGAAAAAAAGAACAGGCAAAGTAACATTTAAAATTTGTCAGCCATTGACCCAGTCTGCTGAATTCTCAAGGGATGCCTCACTGCCCTGTTAGTTTCCCTTTAAACAAGAAGAGAAACAATTCACTTTCTCTCCTGGCCGCCTCTTCATTCTTTACTTGCTAGCTGAAATCATTAAACATCAGATCCCATCTGCAATGGAAGATTCGAAAGAGACTAAGACAGACAAAGGGGCTATGTTTTCCAAGGCTTGGGGTACTTTTATTAAGAAACATATGCACCCTAAAGCATGTATTCTACTTGAAAATACAAGTCATGGAGCAAGAGCTACCAAATGTAGCTGGCACACATGGCTTTAGTTTTGTTGTTTCTTCTGTTTTACTTTTTGTATCTTTGTTTTGTTTGCATTTATTGTTCACAGAAATCCAATTATATTCCACCTTGGTAGCCATTAAAAATACGACCTAAAGAAAGGTTTACGTGCCAGAAAGTTTATCCATTTCTCCAACTATTGGAGTTGATCTAATGAAAAACAAACAAAAAGCCACAAACCTTTACTATCAACCTTTCCTTATGTATATCCTTAGCCCATCACACATACAAAAATGGTACAGCTATTTACAAAATTAAAAAAAAAAAAAAAAACCAAACAAAAAAAACAACCTACAGCATTCCTGATGGTTTTAAAGATGAGCCTAAGAAAATGGTTGGCAGGCTCCATTTGCTGGCTTCCCCCTTACACCTTATAGTGATAAAAAGAAAGTCTTCCTCAAAAAATACCCAGCAATTCAGGACACTTTTAATCTGAACATTAAAGCAGCTACCATCCCACATGATCAGAGGGGCGGGTAAGAGCACAGATGTCACAGGGTCCAAGTATAGCTGACAAGCCCAGTTTGTTCCCCAAATCTCGTATTTTTGCGTGTGGAGACAGTATAAGCTTAAAGTTGTCAACAAAAAAGCATTCCCAAATAAAGTGTAGCACCCTATACAAGATGCACAAGGGTGTCATCACTTCTACCCACCCTTAAAACAAATGGACATATAGCTGTCTTGGCATTTCCTGACTGCAGAATCGCCTCTGCCACACTAAAAACTTTGCAATATTGTGGATGAAGAAAGGTCATTATGGATTTTATGACCTTCTTCAAAAATCATCTGTTATGTTTTCCTTTAAAAGAGCAGAGTTATAAGTCCTGATATTCTGTCTCCTTAGTTAAAAATGGATTGACCATATAGGAACAAAATGGATAGTGTACACTTAATATCAAACATTCTTTAAAAAATTGGGAGGGGAAAAAAAGGCATCTTATTAAAAGAATACAATTCTACAGCATAATGAACACGACACCTCACTGCTGAGATCTAAAAATTGAACCAGCCTGTGTGAGTGATGCGTAAACTCTCTTTTAACTGCAGACACCAACGAGAAAGTAGATCACATCTTATACAGCAACACCACCAATCTACCCAAGTTTCAGATGCAGGCTACACAATTAATTTCTGTTCATTTCAATACAAATAGAATTTTATGGCATCCTGAATTTGATGGGTGCCACTCAGTGACCACTAGTCAATAACACAGGCGACTGAAGCTGGCATACAGTAAGAAATCTAGAATAATTAAATTGAAATGGATTTTAAGTCTATTACTTTGCTATTAATTTTAATCTTAGCAAGAGGATTTTTTTTTTTAAATAAGCATTAGAGGAAGTGAGAGAATGAAAGTAAAAAAGAAAAAAAAAAAAAAGGCCTTAGGTTTTTAATACTCACAGGTTTGAGCAACAGTGGCTTTACACGAGTATGCTGCATTTCTGAGACCTTTCGATGAAGCAGGTCAAATTTTTTATCCAAGTTCTGAATTGCATCATACATGGCCTGACAACACACACAAGAGTTAGGACAGTATTGTTTCACAAGAACCCAATTTAAATCTGAATAAATCAAGAAAGTTGAATTAAGTACAAAATTCCTTCCCAAAAACTAGGTAAGATATATACATTCTGTAAGTATATTAAAGATCAATTTTGGTACAAAATCCAAATACCAGTACTAAATATCGCAATAAAAAAAATTCTCAGAGAAGTTTACTCTTGTGACTTTAATGTGGCTGACACTTATATGTTGCTCTTCCTGCTTCCAGCCGATGTTTTATTTGTGCTTATTCAGTACATTTTGTTTTACACTGAAAAGATACTGACAAGTTCTAAGGCAAGTCGGCTATAATATGTTATGAAGTCACGATAAGCTTCTAAGTACACAGGTAGAAGGCTTATAGGCAGAAAACTGAAATAGATTTCTATATCACCAATGGGAAATAGATTTAGAAAAATACTATTTGTAAAGTAAAAATCCTAACTGGAATTGTGTGTGTCCAGTAATGTCAAAGACAACAAGAAGGGCTTCCGTAAGTTCATAGGTGACAAAAGAAAGGCTATGAAAAATGTGGTCCAACTGTGACATGAGGTGGGGGACCTGGTGACAGAGGACACAGAAAAGAATGAGGGATCCAGTGCTATCTTTGACTCACTCTTTATGAGCAAGATTGGCCCTTAGGCCAAGGAGATGGACTGGAAACTGAACAGACAG
The DNA here is from genome assembly GCA_017639245.1 of Myiopsitta monachus. Lineage (NCBI taxonomy): Eukaryota > Metazoa > Chordata > Aves > Psittaciformes > Psittacidae > Myiopsitta > Myiopsitta monachus. The sequence continues at coordinate 27,101,008 of CM029927.1, forward strand.
CCAGGCCCAGAAAGTGGTCGTCAGCAGCATAAAGCCTAGATGAAGGCCAGTAACTAGCAGAGTACACCAAGAGTCAATACTGGGCCTGATTCTGTTTAACATCTTCACTAATGATCTGTATGATGGGCAGAGCATACCCTCAGCAAGTCTACAGATGACATCAGACCCGCAAGAGCAGCTCATACACCAGGGGGTCGTGCTGCCATTCAGATAGATGTCAATAGGCAGGAAAAATGGACTGACAGAAACATCATGAAGGTCAACAAATGGAAGTGCAGAGCCCCACACCTAGGGAGGAACAACCCCAGACACCAGGACATGCTGGGGGCCATCTAGCTGGAAAGCAGCTTGGCAGAAAAGGACCTGGGAACTCTTAGTGGTTACCAAGTTGAATATGAGCACCCTTAAAACAAAGGTGACTAATGGTACCCCGGGCTGCATCAGGCAAAATATAGCCAGCAGGTCAAGGGAAGTGATCATCTCCCTCCTCTCAGAACTGGTGAAGCTACAATTAGAGTGTTGGGTCTAGGCCTGAGCTCCCCAGTACAACAGAGATGTGCACATATTGAACAAAGTCCAATGAAGGGCCACAAAGATGATAGGCTAGAACACCTTTCCTGTAAGGAGAGGTTGAGACAGCAAGGACTGTTCAGACTGCAAAAGAGAAAGCTCAGGGGGATCTCATCAATGTATAGAAACACCTGAAGGGAGGGTGCAAAGAGGATGGAGTCAGGATCCCCTCTTCCAGTGGTCCCCAGTGGCAGGACCAGAGGCAATGGGCACCAACTGAAACACAGGAGGTTCCAGGTTCCCTCTGAACATCAGGAAATACTTTTTCACTGTGAGCGTGACTGAGCACTGTCGCAGGTTGCCCAGGGAGGTTGTGGAGATTCCCTTCTTGGAGATATTCAAAAGCCACCAGAACATGCTTCTGGGTAACCATCTCTAGGTGGCCCTGCCTGAGTATGGGGTTTGGACACGATAGTCTGCAGAGGTCCCTTCCAACCTCAACCATATTGTGATTCTGTGAAAATGAGATGTAAATGGTGTATAAAGAAATCAACTCAGCAATGCCTTTCAGAACAAACATGGCACTGAAATCAACTGCATACACATTTTTCATAATTCACAAAATCAAAAATAAAAAGCTTGAAAAAAAACCCTACTTATTTATTGAAAGTGTCTGATCTTCAGTCAATCCCCACGGTGAAGCTTTCTTTCAGATGTTAAGAAGTCGTGTTGCCTTACTAAAGCCACAGACACACACTTTTAAGAAGTATTATTGTCTTTGCCTTAGACAAAGCTTTCAAAGTCCATCAGCTATTACTATACGTTATTGTGTGATATAGAAAGTCCCTTCTTCAATGTTTCCAGGATTTAGCAACTCAAACACGATGCTTACAGAGAAATTTAGACATACATTCTGTGACATAAGAGTGTAAAGGAATTAGATAAGAGAGTATTAATCTAATACTGAAAGGACACTGACAACTTGAAAATACCTATTGCATATAGGTCATCAGTTATTTCTGCAAAAAATACACAAGGACATTATAAACATATGAGTTACAAAGAGGAAACTTGTCTTCAACTAACCAAAGCAATATCTTTTGTTGATCTACACCATAACTAGATAAATTTTTAAAAATACATATGGATATGAAAAAAAATTGCTAGATGAATATGTAGTAGATAAATTGAGAATAATTTGAAATTGTATCAAAACCAACAGTTAGGTTTCAATACAATAGCTACCTTTTTTTAAAAACAGTTATCCTCAGACAAAAGAAGCTATCAATTTTTCCAAAATTTATAAATATCCCAAGCACTAAAGTCCTTAAATTGATATGGACAGTACAGGCATTATTAAAAGGCTTCATGTAGCTGTAGAGCAGATTTACTGGGAGGAGGGCATAACAGTGGGCTGAAGGAGATGGAAATGGCTTAGCAGGCATCAAAAGAGGCTAGGGCTTCTCATTAGCACTACTTGCTGCAGCACACATTCCCAGACTAGCAGCAATAATGTAAGTCACACAATCTGCTTAAGGAGACTTGTAAGACATTAATACTTGGCTACAAGCTACTGACATTATCCTCCCTAGTCTAAGTGTCTTTCACTTTATAGAGTATTATGACTCCATAGTAACAGAATTCCTCACCTGAATAAATATGGGATGCTTTTAATTTTCGGTGCAGTCATTTTCAATCTTGCCAACTACTGTTTCAGAAGTCAAAAACAAAGAACTCACCAAAACACCACAACCAGGATTTTGGTGTGCTTTTGGCAAGCCTCATGTACTTTCAAAAATTGGGTGTGTATGACAGTCAGATCTTTCCCATTACCATGAAGTCCTTCCAATAACCACTAGGCTTTACAATTTGTATTGAAGCTTAATATTTGAACAGTATTCTTGCCAGCTATGATGTTAAAACTTCAGATAATACAAAGTAGATTTTTTTTTCATTGAAAATACTGAGCAGGCAGCTAACAAATGAACAGCCAGTAAGGATGAAGTCATAGGTTATCAGCTATAGAATGCAAATCTTCACGAAATTCAACAAAATGGTTTAAACGCCATTTTGGAGATAAAGAAAAAAAATACCTGGCAATAACTGAGGACCTCCATTAGAGTTTTCTGCTGATCTCCAGTGTAGGAAGCTTCAGTGTAGGAAGCTTCAGATACAATGCTCCCCTTTTTCATTAAAATAATAAAAAAAGAGAGTGTAAGCTACTAGTATATACAGTCTCAGGATATCACATTAAGCCACTAAAACCCTTCAAACCTCACACATTATTTAAGTCTACTCCAAAACATGCATCCCCAAAGCAGCATTTCAAAGTCAGTCAAAATTAACTCACACATTCATAGTCTGGTTCATACTCATAAATGACACTGTCACTATCTTCATATTCTCCTTCCCTTGTTCTCATCTGGGAAATAACATAAAGAACTTTCAATGTTTTGAACAATGAAAGAATTCAAAATATCAGCTCCAGAGAGAACCTTCTAGGAATCCAATTTGGACACTTTCAGTTGTAGCTATATTCCCTCCCTGCTTACAAAAGGGCCTAAGAAAGTGAGATTAAACACAGTCATCCCAATTATGTGCCTGTGGTTAGGTCGTAACATACATAAACCCCTTGTAAATTTATGTAATAGTATGTATTTTTATTTGGTTATTCTAAAGCCAGAACTTTCTCACATATGTATGTTCTACATAGCCAGTCTTATGTAATTATAAGACTCCTTATAGACAGTTACACTAATTTAAATAAAACAATTTCAAAACAAAAAGTGTATTTATTTCAATGGGTATAACTTCTATGCAGAAGCTGTAAAAATGTGTAAAAGGCATAATTTTTTTACTGCCTGAAAGTTGCTTTGACACAGGAATCAACAGTGCCACCACCTGGACAATTCTGACATTTTTCTTTTACTGGATGGGAGCAGTTCCTCTCCACCATACGTCATGGATTTGAAGTCTTCTTGTTGTGGGGTTTTTGTTTGCTTGCTTGTTTCTGTGGTTTTTAACTAAGTCATATTTAATGAGGTCTTATTTTTTAAAGGGAAGGTTGGTGATACGGGGGTGTTGCTTTCCTTTGTTTCACAACAAGCAAAATTAAAGAGCCACCCTGACTTTTGGAATTTAAGAATTATATCTTAGTGATGTGAACTAAGCTTCATACTACCTCAAGTTAGAACTATGTAGTCTGTCTTTGTACAGATGGGGGCAAACCCTTATTCAACATAAAGTTTCAACTCTTGTCATAAATTCTACAAAGAGATTTTTACTGAGAAAAATAAGAGCATCTACATGCGAAACCAGTACAAGTTGCACTCTGTTGTACACTAGCTGTTGTTACACACATACAGCATCCAGTAAAACAAGGTTTTACTCTTGCTAGAAGCTTCCATGTGCTACATGGATATCCTACCCCCACTTTTTCACTGGGATATCACTAAGCGAGCATACAAAAGTAAAGGAAAATTTATACGCCCAATGACTTTGAAACCAGCCTCAAAACAAAGGGCTACTGTTTTGGGAAACATACCACATTCTGTCCCACCAGAGTAGGGGCAAGTCGTTTTCTTTTATTACGTGAAAACATAAAATTCATTTTCTCAGGGCTGTGACCATTTCCTCTCTGCATGCTTGCAGAATGGCTCATATGTGATGTTAATCGTTCAGCTAGCACTGATAAGCCTTGGCTTCCTGAAAAAATGGAGAGAAAGCAAAGCATATCAGAAGGCTTCCCATTGCATTAAACATTTCACTATAAAAAAGCATGCAGCCACCTTATTTTTTTTTTTACTTTCTAACTGCTTAGCTCTTTTATATTTGTTTACTAGCATATTATTAAACTTACTAAATCCTATTTATTTAGAGCTGAAATAATAAACTTAATATTCCTTCCTCCAAACTCTCTCCAGCCTCCGTTTCATTTGCCTTGCTTTTCACTGCTGATTCCCTGTTCTCATTTCCATGTCCAATTTTACAAAGTCACAAAATTCAAAACCACAACAAGACCAGTTAACTGAAATTCAGGCGATACACCCACAATGTAAAACACAGTTCCCATTTGTTCAGTGCCTCAGCTGCCCATTCCCTTCAATTATGGGGTCTCTCTCATCTTTGTCACTGAAACATTTTGCAACAAAATGAGATCTGCTCCAGGTATCTCCTCTGTTGAGTCAGCGTAGTCAGGGACTACCAAACCCAAGCTATCCACAAGTAGTACACAAAATGCCTCCACCTCTTATGTGTGGGACTGGGGCACAGTTAAAAAGCTCTCCTAATTCTCCTGAAGCCCGGACCTATCTTTTGAAGAATATTAAAGGATCTTCACCATTAAGGGAAAAGTTATGTCTCTACTGTCCAATTCTGCCTGCCCGTCATTCACAGGTTTCTACCTCAAACTTTCCAGAAAAGGCTATGGCAACTCTTTTTGAAAAGAAATAAAAACTTAAGGAGGGAAGGAAAAAGAAAAAAAAAGAAAAAGTAATAACTTCCCCTGAGTTCTATGTATTTTAGCTATAGACAGGCCAAACACTTTATAAATAACCAGATATATATATAAGAGAAGATATTAACGGACAAGTAAAGCTGAAGAAGCTAAACAAGACCTTGGAAAGCTTGCAAGAACTAAGGAAAAAAAATTAGCTGGCATAAAAAGGCAACACCAAGTTTCCACCATACTATCTGCTGTGAAAGAGCTTTCTGGAGCTTAAGCTAAGCTAAAAAGGTATGGTGGGGGAGTTTTGTGGATACCTACAAAAATTTTTTTTCCAAGTAAAAGGGCTGTATGAGAAGAAGTTACAAGGGTACTTCTTACTGCTTCTGCAAAATAATGGAACTTATTTTGTGGCCCAACTGGAAAGTAGAACTAATATCCCAAAAGCAAAGAAGAGAAAAAAATCCTATGGGACAAGGACAAGCTAAGAGAAATACCGAAAAGCAAAGACAATCACTTTACTTTTAGGCACTCAAAGAGGAAAGGCCCGGGGGGCAGGCCAGAAAAGCAGTAATACACTCAGATTCATTAAAAAAAAAAAATAATAAAATTATTTGCATTAAGAGCCCAGACAAACGTTGTGGCAGAGCTAACAGATGCTATCCAGGCAAAATCTGTGTTAGTTTTAGATTAGTGCAGTTAACATCATTTTGAAATCACAATCAATAACTCAGCAATAAAAATACATATGCAATTAATATTGAACTTAATATTTATTCTCTTAGATGAAGATTAAAATCTACCTACTCTCCCGCCCATCTTGAGAGTTTCCCAGATCACCTCATCCCTCTGTCTTCACCACACAGACCTAGCACTCATCTCCTAACACTAAGCACCCCCAGAACTGAGCCTGAGAGATGGAAGCACTCTGAGGGACCAAGAGCAATACAGGCAGGAGGACACATTGAAAGTAGAAGGGGTGCAGGGCAGTAGGATTAACTCACAGGCACAACTGTAGTCCCTCAAACTTCAGACCCTTTCTGCAGACAAACCAGAATGCTACTTAACCTGGAGAAACATCAGCTCCCTGGTTTAATTATATTTTAAACATATGTTAAACTAATTATATTTCTGATTAGCTTCCCAAACTTAGATTTAGGGATAAATATGAATGTCCTAAAAGAAGAGTGCCAGCAAAAGTGATACCAAGTTTGGGGGCATAAATGGCTAAGTAAAAACACAATGGAAGCGTTCTGCAGCTGGCTTGCTCTGCCAGGTCAGTATCTGTAGGCAAGAATGTATAAGACAAAAGTCAAACAAACCGGTTTGGACAGGCAGAACCGAGATCTGAAGAAAAGGAACTGCTTGACAAGTCACTGACTTAAGATGGTTGAATAAAACAATGAGAGAAATGCTGTTCAAAGAGTTAAGTTAAACAGTTATATTCAAGATAAACTTATGCCACGTTTTAGTCATAGATCTCACTATACTCAATTTTAACTAGACGATTCCAAATGCTAATGATCAACAACAGGAGCTGTAAGCCCGAAGTTGACAAAAACATCTTTTACCTTTTAAAAAACAATCATACCCACTCATGATTCTTCTGTTGATACAGAAATAATCATTCCTGCCCTGAAACCAAGACCAGCAACTGTCTATGACAGTTTCTCAGGCAGGATTTTTTTAATTATTATTTTTTTAAATAGACTCAAAACCCAAAGTAAACCATCCAAACCATCCTCCTCCCCAAAATACGTTTTCAGACATAAATGTACAAAAAATTATAGTATACTCTACTGTCCAGTAGAAGACCAAAAAAGATGAAAAGTTCTCAGAAGCATCTAACAACACTAGGAAACTGAAATGCAACTTGACTCTGCTGAAGAGAAATACTGATAAGATTCTCTATAAAATAAACTGGCCAAACAAAAAGGCCAGTAAGGGCCATCACTTAGTTGCAGTCATTTTCCTTGCAAACTTGGTAATACTGCTACTGGACTTACTAAATGCTCATAACAGCTATGATTAATTTTTGTCTGGGCCAATAGAGAATTGGGTAAGATTCCTGAGAGACTTTGATCTTGCATGTTAGAATAAATGCAGTGAATTAAAGACAAACACCAAAAGCTACTTACAGCTAGTAATTTAGCACCTTAAACAACCATCTTACTACCACCACCCATCAGTACCCCTAGTGTTCCACTGAATTGCATTGGCCAGTTTACCTAAAAACCTCATTTTCTGGTTTAGGTTCTTCCATGACATTTATTTTCCAATTTGCTTGCTAATTCATTCCTAGGTATACTTATTATAATTAAATAAAAAAATGTCTTGTAAAAATTTAATATTTCAATGGGTTCACTATTAATAAAGACCTCTAAAGCAGTAACTAAAAAGGTCCCTCTTTTTAAATGCATTGCCAATTAGTTTCTATAAGGCAGCTTTCTAATAAAACACATTTTAACAATAAGGGTAATACAGAAAGCATTCAAGACAGCAGCACTGTCAATACAGCATTAAAACTAGCCAATATTAATTACAAGAAAAATTAACAGTAATTACCATAGGCAAGTTGAGCCACATGGTGAACACCACTGTTTACTTCAGAGTTTTGTTCCATTGACACATAGCTTTGTGTGGACAGTCCATTTTCTCCATTGTCAATAATCACTGCTTCCACATCATCTTCAGCATTTACAGGTACATAATCTATCAGCATACGCAGAAAGAGAAACAGGTAAGCCTAGACACCCCTCTGCATATCAGGTGACAGCTATAGTGCTTGTATCTGGTCTAGCATTATCTGAATTGTACCACTGGCTAATTTTAACCCAGTTTCACTTTAGCATCTAAATGCAGTCACTTTTAAACACAGGCATTGAGGTTTCAACACGCACTAGAAGGGAAACAGCTTGCTGTTACTCAGTTGGCAGAATCCATGAAATAATTCAGGACTTGACTCTCCCTAACTCTTCCTAACAAATCCTAACTGCAGAATTGGTATTCTGATCAAACCAAACATCAGCTCCCAGTAAGAAGCTGTTCAGAAACACCAAATGGCAAATCTCCAGTACCCATTTTTTTCCAATTAAACGTATTACATCAAGAAAAAAAACCAAACCCTGGTTTCAGAATAACTGTATTATAGCTATTAGTGCTAGATCTGGTGGTTTTAGGAGGGCAGGGCAGGAAGTGGAATTTATTCTTGATTAAACAAATTAATGGAAGGAACCACACTGAACCACTGAAGTTAGGAAATAAAACGTAAATTCAGCCAGCACACATGCATAACGACACGCTAACTACACGAACACATGTTGTATTTTCCACAGGATCTCTACCCTGTTCAGGGCACAGCACGGACTAAGCTCCAGGAATGAATCAGGGCTGCATGACTATAATAGTGGTCTGGTTCTTTACTCTTACACAAACAATTCACGTCAAATCCCTGTTCTGTTCTTCTGTTCCAATTTCTTGAAAGACCAAGAGGTGGGAAAGAAGCTGAAATCCATAGGTCATAAAAGTCTTCCTTTTGGCCATTACTCCCATCTATTCCAGAAGAAACAATTCAGCAGGGTTTGGATTTGGCTGTCATCAGACTACAAAAGACTTCACCAAATTGAGGGTCTGTTCAGAAACATCAATCAGTTGCCATGCAGTCAATAGCTATGTTTACAGTAGTAAATGAAGCCAAAAAGCTAGCTGGGGCATAGCTGCCCTGCAGAAAGGAGTTTAGCTGCTAGGACTGTGAGCTGGCATACATTGCTTAGGCCCAAAGAACAGCTCTTGGCCCGTTTTAATTAGCTGTATAGAAGTAAACAAGAGGACTACTCATGAACTTAATTTAGGTGCAGCTTTTAGCACTTCAGTGATGTTCACTGATTGAAATTCAATGTAGGCTAACATGAACTATTCCTATGTGTTGAATTATTTAACTGCCTCACAGGCACAAACTTTTTTGTTGACATTTATCTTGTATTCTACCTACTCTGGGAGGGAGTTAACAGAAGTCAGGAAAAGTGCAACTGTAATAAAGCAGGCAAGAACGGAATCCCCTCTGCCAATTTCCCCAGTAGGGTACTGTATAGCCTGGCAAATGCCCTACTTGCAGCTGGGCCGCTGCTGCCCTGCAATCATCTTTCTATCCCTAACTAGAGAAAGTGACACAAGTTTGCTGACAATACAAAACTGGGAGGAGTGATGTGCTGTCATTCAGGAGGATCTAGACAGGCTGGAGGGATGGGCAGAGGAGAACCTTTTGCAATGCCACAGAGGCAGTTGGAGGGTCCTGCACCTGGGGAGGAATAACCCCAGTCACTAGGACAGGATGGTGCTGACCTGCTGGAAAGTAGCTCTGTAGATAAGGACATGGGGTCCTGGTGGACAGGTTGTCCATGGGTCAGCAGCTATGTGCCCTTGTGGCCAAGAAGGCAAACAGTATCCTGGGCTACACTACGAAAAGCATTGCCAGCAGGTTGAGGTAGGTAATCCTCCCTCTCTACTCAGTCCTGGTGAGACCTCACCTGGAGTGCTGTGCCCAGTCCTGGGCTCCCCAGGTACAAGAGAGACATGGAGCTCCTGGCGCAAGTCCAGCAAAGGGCTACCAGAATGACTGAGGGTCTGGAGCATCTCTCTTATGAGGAAAGGTTGAGGGACCTGGGCCACTTCAGCCTTTAGAAGAGAAGACTCAAGGCAGGGAATCTGATGAATGTGTATAAGTATCTGAAGGAAGGCTGTCAGGAGGATGGGGCCAGACTCTCTCTCAGTCATGCCAGCCAATGGGCCATGAGGCAATGGGCGTAAAGTAAAACACAGGAAGTTACACTTGAACATGAGGAAGAACTTCTTTACTGCGACGGTGACTGAGCATTAGAATACACTGCTGAGAGAGGCTGTAGAGTCTCCTTCCCTGGAGATAATTCAAGAGCCACAGTCCTGAAAAATGTGCTCTAGGTGATCCTGCTTGAGCAGGAACCGTTAGATTAGATGACTTCGAGTGGTCCCTTCCACCCTCAAGTATTCTGTGAAATTGTACATTACCTGTGCAACCCTACAATGCACAGAATTTCCTGTATTATTCCGTGATCTTCACCACAAATCTCATGCCTCCCTTTGGCCCACAGGAAATAAGGCAGGCAAATCAAGCTTAGCTGACCAGCAACTATGCCACTCAAATCTACAGCAGAGAGAGCAACAGGTACAAAGAGGGAAAATTCTGTGGAATCAGCATGTAGCAAAGACAAAGCAGCTCCATCTGGACCAGAGGAAGGCTAATATGATCAAAACTCAGGACAGTTTCTACAGCTAGTTGATACTGAAAGCAAAGCTCAGTCTTCCACACCCTCCCCCACCCTCCCTTAAATAAGTTTCAAGTATCAGAGTATCAATAGTATAGTGGGCTCTGAGCAGAAAGTGACACCAAACCCTGTAGCTAGAGCAGCTCTCAGCATGAGAATAAACACATGAAGCAGAAGATACAGAAAATGCCTCACTTCCAAAACATAGCTAATTAATTACAACACATTTCTACAATGATGTAGGGGCAATGCAGCAGCATGCACTAGTCTCTCCTCTAAGATGCTGCCCACAATCTTCCTCATCCCAAGTGCTTTTATCCTCCATCAGCCATTGCTCAACATGGCTGCTTTCATGCAGGGAAAGAAAATTAGTCCTTCTTCAGAATGGCACTTTTACACAGACAGTCAGGAAGTTTTGAGATTAGAATACATGACCCATTTCCGTGAAGGTTTATCAACATGACTGGTGACTTCAACAATAAGGAAATCTGCTCCAAGAAACACAGACCCACTTGCTTTATACGAAGCACTTTGTCCTTTTCCTAATGTATTCTAGCTGCCTTGCCTCTAAAGTCAGTCAACAAATGTAAATGTCTTTGTTGTAGACTAGTTACATTCATATAAAAACAAACAAACAAACAAAAAGCCTGCTCAAAAGTATTTTGTTTAGAAGGACTTGACAACAAATAATGGGTAGTTTAAAAAAAGGTGTGTGGGGGCAGAAGTAGTTGTCATAGTCCTTTACATATCTTATTTAGGCAAGGTGAAACAATTCTTCACGTCACAACTGAAGTAATTCTTATATGTGAGGACAACTTTGTTCATTCAACTGCAATCTTCACGCACCTTCAGAAACTTATGGCAAAAGAATAAAAGAATTCCAGCTATTCACTTATAATCCTAAAGAAACTGCAACATAGTCCTGTAAGCAATTCTGAGTATTTCTCTTGCTTCTCAGAAGTGATAACAATATGGAGCAATACCATATATATAGCACCAAACAATATTGAATACCTATCTGTCTTTCAGGTAGAAGGCACAAACTGCCAGATTCTGTGATTAATTTGTGGTCCTGGGGAAAAAAAAAAAAAAAATTAAGCCATCAAGATTATTTTTCATATGAGACTTGAATGAAGATGTAATGGCATTTCTTGTGCCAAGTTAGCAATTTCATTGCATTAACTCCACTGACACAAAAAATATGACATAGATATTTAGATGTTTGTAGTTAGTCTTGACAGAAAATTATAAATTAAAGAAGTGTGATTAAGAAAATATTTTAGGTTTATATATTTCAAATAAGGCTTTTACCATGAAGTGAATTACACATTTAGTAAGCAAAACTTACTAAGTAGGCTGGTTTATCAAGTTATTGGAACAATTCATCAGCGTAAGAGAATGTGTAATTTCTGTTTGAAAACTGAACTGACAATCATCTAAAATCAGAAAACTTCACCAAACTAATTGCTTTCTCAGACTCAATGCATGCTCAGGGTTGTATGGTATAGACTACAACTTATGATTTTCAGTAAGACAATAGGATATGTTTTACATGCATAAAATGTATAAATGTACATGCAGAAAAATACGTTGCACAGGAAGATAGTTGGAGACAGAAAGTACTGTGAAATGACCAAATTAGAAAACCAAGGTTGGAGGTACTCTTCTTAACTTAAAAGCTGTTATGTTCACCATTTAGAATTGTTTCACTAGGAATTCTTTTCTTCTTTCTATACAAAATCATCAGGCAGCAGTTGTTTATAGGAAATTAAAAGCACTTACTGAGCTTTCAAGCAACTTGAGCCCAGCTTTCATAATGATTTACATGCAGAAACGTCCAACTGTGTGTCTAACTAACCCTGCATCAGAAGTTACATTACTATATTAAGCTGCTTTTATGCACCAAAGTAAACCCAAGCATCATATAGAATTTATTTCCAATAACCAATGGAGAAATATATTTAAAAGTAATTATGACTTCAAAATTTTCTCTCTTCTTTGGAAACGCCTTCATTTGATCAACCTACGCCAGTAACCAAATGACTGCTTATCTTTTTACTGCTGCTAAATCACCTTTCCCCAAATGGCATAGTAGTATAGGTACTGACGAAAAGAGCTAAAAACAGATGAAAAATGCAAAACATAAGAATGAAAGACAAACAGAATCAGACTGAAACATACATAAAATTCAGAGGTGCATGCCAAAAATAATTTAGAGATGGAAAGACGTTGATATTAAGAATCCTGAAACAGTAGAAACAAGCAAACAGAAACCAAAACCCTCATAAAACCGAAGTGCCAAACGTGAACATTTTCAGATTTAAAAAGAAAACAAAAATAAACGCCAAAAAAAATCCTCTGTAGCAACTATGAATTACATACCAAAGCTAATGAAGCAAAGCAACCCTACCCAACCACATAAAAAAAAACCCCAAACAAAACACCAAGGAACTAACCTGGGTTTAAACTAAGTTACAAATGGCAACTCGGCTAGCGTTAACTTGGACCACAAGTAGGTCCTACTTTATTTATGGCCTGACACTCATGCTAGCATACACAAAAAAAAAGAACAGAAGAGAGAACACGGAGATATCAGTGTCATGATGCCTTTCAGGGCTAGCATCATTCCATCCCAGCTTCAAGTAATCATTTGCATATTATCTCAGTCTCACTGCAGACATAACTTAAAAGAGTTTTAAGCACATCTCAGCAGACTATGATAATCAAACCTATAAGCAAAGAAATACAACGGGATCTAATGCAACAGCTGAGGTCTGAAGAGAAACTGACAGACTTGTCTTTCCCCAGGTATGTTACTAATTAAATACACAACATATGCCTGAGGGATAAGGAAGGACTCCTACAGGGTCAGACTTCACCTAATGAATGCTCTTGCTTATTGCAGAAACAGAAATGTAGGTAACTGTGAGGTATGGAATGTTAAAGGCAGGTCGCTAAGAGAGCTGAAACTGCTAAGTAGAATTAAATCCTATCCCGACCTCTACTGCCCAGCTTCGGGGGGCTGCTAGCCAAATCACAAAAACTAAGTCAAACTTTCCAAAGAAATACAGAGTTTTTTCTTAATTTTCTAAGAGTTCAGTTAGACACACATTTCTGCAAATGTGATCTCAATACTCCCAGGTGCAACAGACAGTCATTGAAGCTATGCATAAAACAAGCTAGATTTCATAATGATGCTTGAGTACTGCACTCAGAAAAATTTGGTACCATCCACCTCAAGTTGCATCCTTGAATTTAGCATGTTTCTGAGAATTTTGTCATTAATCTAGATATGTTGCAGCAGATCAGAGACACCAGAATACTCTGCCACAGATAAAATGCTTATCAACAGCCTGTAAACACTGCAACAATAGTTAATTTAGAATGCTGTAGTCATAATTTGCATGACTGAAGTCTGCAACAGATTAAGACAATGGGATCATATACTGAGCAAATGCAAACCAATTACTATGGTGAGGAGCAGAGTAATGAAACCAGAATTCCTGCGGCATGATGTCTCATCTGGATTACTAAAATGCTAATGAGATCAAAATTCGAGGTAAAACAAGCATCAGAAATAGGTCTCTGTTTAGTAACATTTGAACTCATATCGCACCTTTTGACTGAGGAATACTATATTAATAGCACATCTTTTCTGATGCTTTTTGACATTTTGACACCCAATGCATTACCCTGTACATTTGCTTAGTCTGGAGTATATCAGCATTGCTATGCTCCGACCCTCCTACATCTTAATTCTACCCCTTTACTTCATGCTGACACTTGTATTGTTTCACAGTGAACTGGCTGAAACTTAACCACAACAAAAATAAAACAATTTCTTTTTTTTTAGCCAGAAAAGCTCCTTGAACCATGAAATCACACAGGGAAATTGGGCATCTGAGCAAGAGACAAGTGGAACCCCTTGAGAGGGTAGAGTCCTGTGACAGCAACAAGTTAAATGAGCTTAAACTGATGTGAGGCTGTAAAAACATTACTCCTTGGAAGGGCAGGGTGGAGCATGCAGCTGACAGAAATACCTGGTTTGAGCTTAGGTAAGTTAAACTCTAAGATACAGAAGTTGCACTATGCATTATCTCTTTGACTGGAAAGATCATTGCGTCAGGCATCACACTTCAGGAGCATTGCTCATCTCTGCTGGTACGCGGGTTTTGTAACGAAGTAACTGCAGCACCCGGGGACCTACCAGGGCCGAGACGCCGCCGCTCCACAGCCAAGTCTCCACAGCGTTTCACCTCTACACTCACCATTTGAAGACTAAGGAACGATAATGCTTCCCCCACCGCGCACCACGCAACTGCCGCTGTCACTCTCGGGCCCTACACCGCGCGATAACCAAACTGTGGCCGGGCCACGTTACTCCGCCTGGGCAGTAATTTCCCTGCGGGACTCCCGCTTCCAGCTCCCCCGCGGCACAGCACGCACAGCCCCCCTCAGCCCTCGGCTTCTCTGCCGAAGGCTCAGCGCTGCAGGGCTGCACGGCGATACGCCCTCCGAGGGCGGGGAAAACCCGAAGCCGTTGGGGCACGCCCAGCGGGGCGACAACAACGACTCCCGCCAGCGAGGACCCTCCCGGCCGCGCGCGGAAACAGTTAACAGCAGCGGGTCCCGCTACTCCCACCCCGCGCAGCGTCCCAAGCCCCCACCGCCGCCGCCGCCACAACGTGGCGGTGACGGGCAGCAGCGATAGCCAATGGTGGTGGTGCACCGCGCCGGAACCGGCGAATAGCGGCGGGCGCGGTGGGCGTGGCCCGGCCGGCTAGGCAGCGAGCGCAGCGGCTGCTGCGGAGGATGAGGGGGCTTTCTGCGCGCTCATCTCCTCTGCCTTCCGTCGGCGGGGCGGCGGGGCCGGCAGCCTTACCGTCGGCGGACATAGCTTGCTGCGGCGACAGAGCACGGCGTCCTCCTCAAAGCGGGTAGGGCGGCGGAGCGAGCCGGGCTCCGGCACAGGCAGGTGTGGCCGGAATGCCGGTGTTGGAAACGGAAGCAGCTTCTCAGACGTGAGCGACAAACTGTTTTGAACCAGTGCGGCTGCGCGCTAGGCACGGTGGCGCGCCTGGCA
This sequence comes from Myiopsitta monachus, assembly GCA_017639245.1. NCBI lineage: Eukaryota > Metazoa > Chordata > Aves > Psittaciformes > Psittacidae > Myiopsitta > Myiopsitta monachus. Next base: position 27,116,345 of record CM029927.1, read on the forward strand.
AACGGGAGCCGGGGGGGCGGAGGCGGTCCCGCCCGTCCTCCCTCGCCGCTGCCTCCTCCCCGGCGCCGGAGGTGCGATGCCGGGGCCGGCTCTCGCCTTACGGACAGTTCCCCGGCTTTCTGTGCGCTGCTCTTGTTTCCGTGGCGCTGCCACACTCAGTGCCTGCCCAGGCCTGGCTGAGGGCAGGGAGCTCAGTTTCATGCAGGCTTCTCCGTCCTTAGGAGGATGGAGGGCTTGCAGTCTGCTCTCCGAGTCTCTGTGGCAGGGCACGTCCGTGGGTAGCTTAATTGTGCCCTCCTCGATTCTCAAACTGCAGAGCTTCATGTGTGTGCCATCCATGGGTGCAGGTTTCAGTATACAGTAATGTCTGTTTATCTTTCCATGCCATGAGGTTCAGTTTGGGTTCTTCGCAAGCCGCTTGTGATGGGAGAAATCCAGTTGCAGAGGGGTAGTAACAGCTGCAAAAGGCTGCCCTCACAGAACTGTACAGAGTCGGGTTGATACCAGATGCTTCCTAAACTGCATTGTTAGTAGCTTACCTCTAAGAATGATTTATTTATTAATAGTTCTGGTAATACACATTTTTGTATGTTCTGCTGAATTCTCTATCAAGTGCCAGCAAAGCGTTTGTTTAAAGGAGACACTCAAGATAGAAGTACTTCCACAGGATGGATGAGCCGACTGGCAGCAAAACTAAGTGCTAACTGGGTGAAAGGTAATTCCTGTTGCGACCACCAACTCACTGACCAGTGACACAAGAAACCCCCTGAACCAAAGAGAAGTAGGCATTGATCATGTGGACTGATTAACATAAGAAGTTGCTTAACAAATAGGAAACTGTGTAGTAAGTAATGAAAGAGTTATGTAGCTTGTAACCAATGAGGGCTGCTGTCTTTGCTTGATGAGATGTAGAGAGAGTGTAAAGCTTCGACGTGGGAGGTAGGCATTTCTCCCTATTTTGCGCAAGCTAGAATAAAAGAATAGAAATACCTATAATTTGCACTCTGTTGAAGGGCAAGGAAGAGAGAATGTCTGCAACTTGTATGTGAACAGAAGAGGGAATCAGAAGCAGCAATAGGAATTACGGCAGGTAATGACCCTGCGTATGGGGCATTTTGGCGACCCACATGGATCATCCACAGTCCCTTGCCCAGATTGACTAACCACTTCAGGCAGAGGTATTTGGCTCGGTGAATTCTGACCATTTGATTGTGAACTTTGTACAACCAGCCCTGAAACCTGGATAACCAGTGATTCAGTAGTGCAACACTCACAAAATTACATGAGGTAAAATAAGGAAAGAATCTCCTTCAGCCTTCCATGAAAGACTCTGTGAGGGGGTTTGTAAGGGAAATGATCTGGATCCTGAGAGTGAAAGAAGTAGAATGTTATTTAATCTGCTTTTATTGGTGGAATGGTGATTTCACAGGTAATGTCTAGTGCCTACAAAGTATATAATAACAGAGACAAGGTAGAGGAAAAATAGAAAAAGAGCCAGGCCAAATTCTAAGCCTTGTTGTTAGCTGCTTTAACTAGGGGACAAGGCCGAGGAAGGGGAATGAGTGTCTGAGGATGGAGAGGACTGAGGGGACGAGGACATGGTGAAATACCTCTGTGAGCTGACCAATGTACTTACTGCAGGTGGGAAAGGCATTGGAAGAGAGAATATCCACAACTTGTAAGTGGGCAGAAAAGGGAGTTGGAAGAAGCATGTCGCTGGCTTAAGCCCAGTTGGCAACTCAGCCAAACAGCTCTCGCCCACTCACCCCCCCTTCCTCCTCCCCATTCCTGGAGGGGATGGGGAGGAGAATCGAAAGAATGTAAATCCAGTGGGTTGAGATAAGAACAGTAACTAAGGTATAACACAAATCACTACTGATACCACCAATAATAATAATAATGATAAGGGGAATAACAAGGGAAGAGACTACTAGTGGCTCACCACCTGCTGACCAATACCCAGTCTGACCCGAGCAGTGATCTAACCCTTCCAGGTAAATGCCCCCAGTTTATATAGTGGGCATGACGTGCTGTGGTATGGAATACCTCTTTGGTCAGTTTGGGTCAGGTGTCCTATCTCTGCTTCCTCCCGGCTTCCCCTCCTCCCTGGCAAAGCATGAGACTCAGAAAGTCCTCGGTCAGAGTAAACATTACTGAGCAGCAACTGAAAACATTGGTATTACCAGTGCTGTTCCCAGGCTGAAAGTCAAAACCACATCACTGCACCAGCTACTAAGAATGAAAGAAAATGACTGCTACTGCTGAACCCAGGACAAAGCAGTAGGAGTTATGTCAGAAATCAGTTTTGATTGAAGGGGACTGGAGCTGATCCTCTGGTTCCAGTTGAGCTCTGGAATGAAACAACAGATTTCTTGACAGACACTGGAGTTACTCATTCTGTAGTTACTAGTTACAAGGGACCATTAAGTAAATGTTGGTGCAACAGGAGGTAATTCCACAGGCAGTTTTTGCAGCCAATGGAATTTACAGCTGGGGATGTGAGATAACTACTGCTTGGACAAGATCTACTTTGTAAGTTGAATGCACAATTAACTTTTTCTGAGGGCTCTGACCAGTTGCATATCCCTCCAGAAAATGAAAGGAGACTGCAAATATGCTTATGCACTGAAGAAAATAAGCAAAATATGTGGATCAGGTTAAAAAAAAAACCCAAAAACTCCAAACAAAACCCAAACCAGTACAATAGTATCTTCCTTGAAATTTGGACTGTTACAAGAATGTCAATTGGAATTTAACATTCAAAGCCTCCCGGTTGGAATATAGGTTCATACATGACTTAGGAGAAGTTAATGCTTAGACAGCTGATGCACTCCAAGTAGTCCAAAGTCCCTATACTCTCTTCACCTCAATACTAGAGACTAATGAATGCTTTACAATGCTGGATCTAAAAGATACTACCTTTTGCATACCAATGGGTGAACAGAGTCAACTTTGCCTTTGAATAGGATAATCTGACTACTGGATGAAAGATGCAACTGTGCTGGACCATCCTTCCTCAGGGATTCAAGATTAGCCTCACAATATTTGGTAATATTTTGGCAAAAGAATTGGAACAATGGCATTGTGAATGTGAAACTATTTCAATGTCACAATACGTATGTGATATATTGATTGGATCTGATAGGAAGAGTGTTTGGAGAGAACTATAAGCCTACTCTTTTTTTTTTTTTTTTTTTTTTTTTTCCTAGCAGGATACTGAGTTTCTAGAAAAAAAGGTTCAAATTGGAAAAAGGGAAGTCCACTATATGGGTTTGAGATAACGAGAGGATAGAGAAAGCTGGGCTCTGATGGGATAGAGGTGATACGCATTGTTGCTGTTCCCACCTCAAAGAAATTTGAGGTTGTTCAGCCTGGAGAAGAGAGGGCTGTGTGGTGACCTCATAGCAGCCTCCCAGTATCTGAGGGGGGCCTAAAAAGATGCTGGAGAGGGACTCTTCATCAGGAACTGTAGTGGTAGGACAGGGGGCAATGAATTCAAGCTTAAACAGGGAAGACTTAGGTTGGATATATGGAAGAAATTCTTTACTGTGAAAGTAGTGAGGCTCTGGAACAGGCTGCCCAAGGAAGTTGTGAATGCTTCATCTCTGGCAGTGTTCAAGGCCAGGCTGGATGGGGCTTTGAGCAACCTGGTCTAGTGGAAGGTGTCCATGGGTGGGGGTTAGAACTAGGTGATCTTACGGTCCTTTCCAATCCAAACCATTCTACATTCTGTGAAACAATTGCAAGGGTTTCTAGGGATGACTGAATAGTATTGGCTCTGGATTCTAAATTTTGGCTTGATAGCAAAACCTTTATATGCTGCTTCAAAAGGACCAGAAGCAGTGTAGAATGAACTCTAGGATGCTGAAAAGCTCTTGATGGAATTAAGAAAAAATGAACGGGGTGCCTGCATCAGGACTCCCAAATTTTCAGAAACTGTTTGAATTGTATGTGCATGGAAGACAACAAATAGCATTGGGAGTGCTTACACGGAAGTTAAGAAGCTGGAAGAGATAATTCTCCCAGTGGGATATTTCTCAGTGGGATACTTCTAGCAGCAAGTGGAGGAAGCAAGCAAAGGCTGACCTACTTGTTTGAGAGCAGTAGCTGCAACCATAACTCTGATTGAAGAGTCTTGAAAACTGGCAGTGGGCCAACTCCTTATTGAGTATGTACCTCATACTAGAAAATAATGGACATTACTGGATTTCTTCAAGTCAATTAGCTCAGTACCAAACAGTTCTGCTGGAGGAAGATGACACTCATTTAAATCTACTCTTAACCTGGCCTTGGGAACTGGAGGATTATGCTTACTCCAGCAGGCCAGATTGTCTAGATGAACAATTATGAGACAGAAACTCTTTACTGATGGAAGCAGTTGCATGTCAGATGGAAAATGAAAAGCTGCATATGCAGTGGTAACTAACAGAACTATTGGAAAACAAACAATTACCTAGCAGTAATTCTGCCCAGAAGGCTGAATTGAATTAATAGCCTTCACTCAAGCCATGGAATTAAGTCAAGGAAAGAGTCAAAATTTATATGGACTCAAGACATGCCTTTGGAGTAGTTCATGCACATGGAGTGATTTGGAAGGGAGAGGACTTCTAACTTTACAGGGAACCCCAGTGAAATACAGAACTGAAATTATGAGACTATTGCAAGTGGATCTTCAACCAAAGGAAGTTTTAGTAATACATTTTAAAGTACATCAGAAAGGAAATACAGATATTATAAAAGGAAACTGAAGAGCAGATTAAGCAGCTAAAGTAGCTGCATTAAGAGGACCAAGCTTTGAAGGAGCATTAGCCCTGAAACCTGGTGCAGCAACTGAGGCGAGTGTGGGTATGTGAGTGTGCAAACCATAGTGAAGGCCAAGCTGAACTGTATAGCCAGTCAGTGCAGTGGCCTGGAAGCCACTCTAAAGGTGAGGCCATGGGGCAGATGGTGAGTCGTGGGAACCAGGAGAGTTTTGGTCAGCTCTGCATGCTTGGGGAGGCAGTGGGCTGAGGTGGTTTGCACCAGCAACTGCAGTGGTGCTGTGGCCTCAGGGACTCGTATGTGCTAGCAACTGAGCAGACTGAATCAGTGGTTCCTTTGTTGAAATCTGATTTACATAGTCTTGTGGGGACATGGTATTTGGAGGAGCTAAAAGAAGACAGACATTTAAGTAGGGCTAAGAGGAGTACAGTCTTCAAGATCTGAATCTAAATTGAATGATTTGATACACTAGAGGCCGTAACACCTCTGTTCTGAGTTACAGCATGCTGTTGTAGAAAGTTTTATCTTGAATATGTAAAGTGGCTGGCATTCCTCTACATTTCTACAAATATTGTTTCAGTGGCTTACTAGCCATCTAGAGGGCAGGGTGGATTCGAAAAGAAAACTGAAGAAAGTGGAGGTCAGCAGGAGTTGTTACAGGGAGAGGAGTCAGCTAATAGTTTATGTGTTTGAATGCAGAATCAATTTCAGGAGTGAGAAAACTTGATCTACAAATAAATTTTTTCTTGGATCAGTTTTCACAGGAAATTTCTTGAAATTAATTGTTAACCATCTTTCCTCGTACTCACAGTTATCTGATCCAATAAAATAAAAATACAAGTTTACCTACTTTATCTGTTTCTGTAACATCTTCATTTCAGGTTTGAAACTTGGTATTTTGTGCTGTTGGACATTTCAAATGACAAATGCAGTTGTAGGCTAACTCCAGTTACACACTGGTCTTCACAGATCTCAAACCTCGACTTGCGCATTAAGTTGAGGAAAGTAACAGAAATTATAGCCAAAATTTATATTCTCAGAATTTGTTTGATGGTTCAGCTGGCTTGGCAAAGTGAAATGCACAGAGACAGATCACAGTAACAGGGTAATATGGTTTGGCATCAGTACTTGAGGGTATGGTCTATATTTCATTCGCTTTTCTTTGAGACAGCTCTTAAATTATCTACCAAACCCGAGAAAACAAAGTGTGAAGTGCAATCCAGAGGATTCATTTTTGAGGCTCTACCATTCTTAAATAGTCATAAAATGATTTATTTTCATTAGGCATAACAAAGTATGTAAAGGGTGCCCAGTTGCTACTAAGTAAGCCTTTACTGAATAGCAAAATGAAGTATTTCTTAAAAGGAGAACATTAAATGATGAAGACTAAATATTAGTAAAAATATAATAGTCCTGTGCCAGCCTTATAAGTACATAAATAAATTTGACTGCTTAGGAGCTGAATGTCATGTTCCTACAGATTTTGAATGTCGTTTACTCATGACAGTGGTTTTATCTGATTTATTTTTTTCAGCTTCAAAGGCTCGTAGTAGAACTAAGCCACCTGACCTAGATTCAATGTGGGTTGTTAAAAGACTGGCCAAGCCATAGGTTCAGTCATGTTACTTAGTTTTCTCAGTCTCAGTGAAAACCGTAGTGTGAATTTCCACAGGAAACTCATTGGGTGATTGCTTATTTTGTAGATGCATGTGTTTTGAGTGAGATATAAAGAATGCAGCCTAAAGTTAAAACTATTGCAAAACCATTATTAGAGGGTGTTGTGGTTTAAGTCTCTAAAACTCACGAAAGTCGCTCGCTCACTTCCCCTCTTTCTTCCCCCAGTCCCGGGAGGATGGGGAGGAGAATCAAAAGAATTCAACTCGCACAGGTTGAGATAAGAACAGTTTAGTAACTAAGGTATAACACAAATCACTACTGCTACCACCAGTAATAATACAAGAGAAATACAAGGAAAGAGAATACAACTGCTCACCAAGCCTGACCCAGCCAGTGCACCCCCCAGCAGCAAACCCCCCAATGCACCACCAAAAACCTGACCATGCTGTGCACCTCCAGTCCCCCACCACCACACCCTTCTGGGTCTCTGCAATCCGTGTTCACATCCTGGACATGACGTGCTGTGGTATGGAATAACCTCTTTGGTCAGTTTGGGTCAGGTGTCCTGTCTCTGCTTCCTCCCGGCTTCCCCTCCTCCCTGGCGTAGGATGAGACTCAGAAAGTCCTTGGCCAGACCAAAACATTAGCAAGCAGTAACTGAAAACAGTGGTGTTATCAGCACAGCTCCAAGGCCCAAAAATCAAAAACCCAATGCTGCACCAGCTACCAAGGAGAAAAAACGACTGCTACTTCTGAACCCATGACAATCCACCCCTTATTTCATACCATTCATGTCATGCTCAGATCCCACATTTTCAGTATACCATCACATTTATATGTATGGATCCACACACGCACAGAAAGGGAGAGAGATCATCCCTTAGTGCATGGACCAATCCCTACAAAGCTGCTGAGTCCATTCAGTCCATGATATTGGGCTCCATCTCTTGTAACAGTCTTTCAGAGCAGGTGAGGCTGTGTGCAGTGTTCACACTCGTGAATAACCTGGGCAACAGTGTCCATTGCTAAGTCCACCCCTCGGTCATGAGTCCGTCTGTATGCTGCATCTCTGCCCTGATGGCCTAAGGTGTCATAGGCCCACCAGGCTCAAAATAATTCACCCTTATGTTGCCAATCTAAGTCCATCTGAGCCACTTCATTTTAGCCGCTTGTCACTGGGGACTCCATACAGCTGCCTTCCATTTGCGATGCTTCCAAAGCACTGGAGAGGTCCAGTGGACTAGATACTCGCACCCGCCCACACTGTCCCACACACTCTGCCACTCATGACTGTCCAGCCTTGGGGAAAATCTCTTGGCCATCCTAGATAGTAGTCCAAACCCAGACAAGGCCCACACCCCACTCGGCTTAACTCTGGGCACCAGACAAAATGGTTGTGGGTAAAACACACTCTGAATGCATATCAACATGCTGATCCCCACCACAATCAGCAGGCAGGTCTCAAGGGTGCCCAAAGGCCATTCAAACCCTTCAGAACTCTCAAATGAGGCTGCTGTACTTGTCACTGGGGCTGGTGTAGCTGCTGTGCTTGCCGGCTCTCTCACCACCAGCTGCTCTTTGTCTGAGTCCAGATCTTCCTTCTTTGCCTTGCTGGGAAGTGCTGCGTGGTCTCCTGCATCCTCCTGGGGCTCGGGCTCGCGGGGCTCCGCAGGCTGCTGAGGAATGCTCCCGGTCGCTGCGGGGCCGGGCTCGGCCGCCGCCTGCCCCCCCCCGCTCGGTAGCCGCGGGGCTCGGCTCGGGCTCGGGGCTCGGCTTCTCCGCCGTCTCCTCCGGGCGGTCGGCAGCCGCCTCCTCCCGCGGCTCGGCAGTCGCCGGGCTGGGCTCGGTGGGGGGGCTCAGCTGCTCTGCCGCCCCGCTCCCGGCCTCTTGATCCCTCGGACCCTTCTCCCGGGCCGTTTCGGCCGCCGGCGGCTCCCGGGGCGCTCCCCCTCGGCTTCCCCTGCTCTCTTCCGGAGCTCGCCCGTATTCCAAGCCATTCCAATAGAGTACAATGTAACAAGAACCTTAACCCAAAACCCAGATGTGAAAAACGTCAAGAAATACCGGTTGTAAGTAAAGTATCATACGCTGAACCTGTGAGAACCAGAGCAACAACTTTGAGAGCCAATAAATCAGCACTGTGACGAGTGGCTATTCTGTCTTTATCTCAACCCTTTGAGCCGCACGTTGGGCACCAAAAAGAACTGTTGTGGTTTAAGTCTCTAAAACTCACGAAAGTCGCTCGCTCACTCACTCCCCCTCTTTCTTCCCCCAGTCCCGGGGGGATGGGGAGGAGAATCAAAAGAATTCAACTCGCACAGGTTGAGATAAGAAGTTTAGTAACTAAGGTATAACACAAATCACTACTGCTACCACCAGTAATAATACAAGAGAAATACAAGGAAAGAGAATACAACTGCTCACCAAGCCTGACCCAGCCAGTGCACCCCCCAGCAGCAAACCCCCCAATGCACCACCAAAAACCTGACCATGCTGTGCACCTCCAGTCCCCCCCCCACACACCCTTCCGGGTCTCTGCTCTCCGTGTTCACATCCTGGGCATGACGTGCTGTGGTATGGAATAACCTCTTTGGTCAGTTTGGGTCAGGTGTCCTGTCTCTGCTTCCTCCCGGCTTCCCCTCCTCCCTGGCGTAGGATGAGACTCAGAAAGTCCTTGGCCAGACCAAAACATTAGCAAGCAGTAACTGAAAACAGTGGTGTTATCAGCACAGCTCCAAGGCCCAAAAATCAAAAACCCAATGCTGCACCAGCTACCAAGAAGGAGAAAAAAACGATTGCTACTTCTGAACCCATGACAGAGGGCAAGGGTTCTCTTATTTGTACAAGTGCCATTAGCAAAAAGGCTTATTTTCCTGCCTAATTAGTACCTCACTGGTAGGGTGAATTAGCCTATGAGCTGATCAAGAAATGGAATTTGCTTGGCCTTGGTTACTCTTTCCAGACTGAGCGAGCAGTTCCTGCCTCTCTTCGCACCTCAAATGAAGATGCCAGTGCAATAGTAAGAAGTATTTGTGTCGGAGCTCAATAATCTTCTCTTAAGAAAAAAGAAATAAAATAAAAAATTGACAGCTACCTATTCAGAGTGGAAGTGCACAAAATCTAGCACTCCTCTCCATGATGCTGTCACTGCCGTCTCTGGTTTGCACAGCTTTTCATTTGTCTTCTAAGAAAATAGTAAACTTAACTGAGAATGTCAACAGCTGTTATAGGATAAATTGCTTTTAACATTCAGAGTTGTTTTCTGATTTTCCAGCTCTGGGGAAGTTAAATGGCAATGCAAGTGAATAATGGGAAAGCCCGTATCTAGGTGCTTACCTATTGTCCTGACTGCGAGCCTATGTTGGAGGATATGTATTTCTTCTGAATAGATTTCTTCAGTTTTCTCTTTGCAGAATACTAACGATACATTCCAGTTCCATTGGTATGTTCATATTGATATGTTTAATATTGGAATACCAATGATACCAATGAAACCTCTTCCATTCATACTGAAGAAATTAAAGATATCTATCTTCAGTCAGCAGAACCAGGTAACTTGCATCCAAGGAGTTAGGAGAAAGATCCTGTTGAAGAATCCTTATAACCAATAACGTTGTGGACTGGAAAAGTTTCAGGAGAATGCTAATGTGCCAATAGTTAAAAATAGAAAAGGGATAAGTTGGGTAATTAAAAACCTGTCAGCCAGACTTTAATCCCAGGAAACTATCAGAACAGTTAATGCGTGCCTCTGTCACCACATAGAGAATTAAAGGAGGGAAATATGAATGCAACCAAAAATAGGTTTATGGAAAATAAAGTCTGTCAAGTAGGTGCCCATAGGAATGTGAGTAGAAATCAGTACTGGGATTGCAGCCAGAACTCAGCTGCCCTCTTCCCAGGAAAGCCGCTTGCTCCAGGGCCTGGTGAGCTCCCAAATCCAAACAAATGGTGCTGAACCCCTTTCCTTCTCTTGCCCCTTGGCTGCCTGGTCTGGGAGGTGCTATTGTTTTCTCAGGTGTCCCGAACCCTTGCCACTAACACCCCCTGAATGTCCCCAGTGCGTACCTCTGGGACTGCAGGGACCTGAGGGACTGTCAGCTTGTGTCTGCACAACTGGCTCTTCCAAATGCCTCATCTTACAGGTGTGATAATGGAAGCATCCCTCACCAAGAAGACTGGCCCTTTCATAGGCTGAGATGAAAACTGTGACATAATGACATCAGTCCTGCCTGTTGCTGCCTTTTGCTAGGACAGCCTGATGGCTGGAGACCTGAGGAAATAGTTGAGGATCAGCCCCTAGCTCTGCCCTCCCTGTGGGGACGGCCTGGTAGCTGTCTATGGAGTGTACCTCCTGCCCTGCCATGGTAAAGGGCAAGGAGACAATGCATGGCTGCAATCTGGTGATCAGAGGATCCCTTGCTTCCCATACGGTATCTGTTATGCAGAACATCAGATGTGACCAGCAGTGCTCCTGAAAGCAGGCACTAACACTCAGTACTTGGAATGAATGCCTGTGCTAGTCCCCTCTCTGAAATGGGACTTCTGTTGTGGGTCAGTGCCTCTCTGTTCCAGATAAAAGCTCCAGCACGATACAGAGATTAAGATACGCCTCCTGCTTGCTGGCTCAAGGAGGACCCCACCAGGCTGCATATGTAGCTTGAGCTGCCAAGTCTCCCAGAACACTATGGGAAGATTTGTTGGGTGGTGGTTGAATTTCACCCTGGGAAGAAGGTGTCAAAATTTTCAATGTGGCATCTAAGGTTTAACACCCATATGCTTTATTGTCCTTTACCCCCCCACTTCCCCAAACCCGTAACTTCTTCTGATGTATAGTTATATACATTGCTTATATATATCTACATAGCATGGTGAGATGCTTTGCTGAGAAACAGGACAGTACAACCTGAGGAAAGCTTGTGTATACAGTGATCCTACTTACAGTATTGAGTTTATATAATCACTGGATGGGCCTTGCAGTTTTATGCCATGAATACATACCCATTGGCTGAAGCCTGGATGTCACAAAGACTAACAAGTCACTGACTTCACATATAGTTCACAATAGTTACAATGATTTCATCTTATATACATATATAGAAGTACTGGGTATATTTTATGTAGTCTAATGTTTTATGTTTTCTTTCACTAAGCATGAAAATAACACATAGGCATGCAGCTCTTCCTACAGGTCTTGCTTATCTGTATTTCTGAATTGGGAAAGGCACACAGCACAACAGGAAATGATCTACATAATCATTAACTGCTTGACCATCTGGCTAGAGCAAATTTAATGCACACTGCTTCCCACTTGGAGACTACTCAAAGACTACACCCATCGGGGCAATCTTCACATCCTTGCAAAGCCTGATTGCAGATAGCCCAGCGGCATTCCCCAAAGCTGATCTTTCCCACATGCTCTAAGGCACCAGATGTGCACAGTTCAGCTTTTTTTTCCCCATAGGCATTTTTTTAAAAACCAAGTACAGTGTTGCAAAGCTACTGACAAAATGACATGAAACCAAAGTTTCATGATACGCATCTTCCCTTTTCCTGCAGATACGAAATTTTTGAAGACACATGCAGAAGTTATCATTTAAACACTTAGCTTCCATGTCCTCACTTCCCAACCTCCTGATAACCGAACCTGTTTAAAATAATGTTTGCACTTCTAAGTTTGTGTTCATAATTTATGCCTTTTGCCCATGCCTTCCTTTATCTGATAAAGTTCAGTAACTGAATTCTCTATGCCTTGGGTCTGATTTGTTTTCCTGCTGAAAATAAAGTAATGGTCTATCCACTATTTTTCATCCCACCTTCCTTTCTCCTACCTTGCAAAACACTTAGGCAAATTCAGCAGTCTTTACATTGTGGCAAAATTGTACTTGATGGCAAAATTCCACTTAAAGTCAATGACACTTTAGATACAGATTTTCCCTTACTCAGTTTAGGAAATATAAGTTAGAGAAACCATGATTAAATGGCTTGAAATGTGTAATATGCTGAGGCTTACCTTTGGAAATATCATACTTCTAGCCTGCAGATTAGACTTCACATCTCATTACAAGAAAGTAAAGAGAAGGCGTGATTTAATTGCAGTCACGTTTATTTGCAGTTTCTATACACACTTTCTAGGTAATCAAACTTTTCCAACACATTTTTTGAGAGGGGTTCACAATGAAACTGTCACTGTTTTTACTAAAAATAAATACAAGACTTAAAGTGTTGCACAGCTCTAAAATATACAAAGGCTTGGATTTAATGTAAACTTTGAAAACATTTTACAAAAGAAACCATCTTTGCAACAATTTAAAAAGTTCGTATTTACAAATATTACAAAAATACAAAATGGATGCAAGTCCATAAACCATTGTCTTTTCTGCCAGCATGAACTGGTGCTAGTACCAAAATAGTTACACTGTAACCTTCTTATTTTTTTTTTTAATTCTTTAAGTCATAACCTACAATATTTCTCTATCTGCCACCATTGCAGCAAATGCACTCAATCACTGACCTTTGGCAAAAGCAAATATATGCTTTATTTGCTACAACTATTCCACGTCCTCTATGCTGCCAAAAAAAAAAAAAAAAGAAAAAAAAAGGAGGGGGGAAATGTTATTTTTCAGAACACACAGCTGTTTAACTTCAGAAATTATTTCCATAACATCAGTGCAAACAACAGAATAGTAGGTTGAAATAATGGTCCAGTGGTTACCTGATACATGCACTGTACCCTGACTCAAGAGGTGAGTGATCTCCTCTTTGCTCTACAGCTCGTCTCCGGTGCCGTAATGGCACTCCTGCAGCGCTACAGGGGTCCCCGCCACTTGTCTTCCTCTGACTCCCACATTTGTTATGAACTCTAGAGTTTAGAATCTCTATTTGGGTATCAATTTGCTAAATATAAACTAGGGAATTAAACAAAAGTAGAACTATATTTTAGTAGGACTGTTCTGTGGCTATTTTGTACATAAAGTATTGCCTCACTATTCTGGCAAAAAAAAATATTAGTGTACATTTATTTATGATCTCTATGAAATTATTGATTGGAAGATATTCTGTATTCTCTTTACATATTGGAAGCTGTATTCTCTTTAGAGTTTTGAATGACTATTTAATTCAGGAATATTAAACATGTTTTAAAAGTGCTCCTGCTAGAATTTTGAATGAAAATAACCAAAGATGACAACCTAAGGATTTTCTACTCAATACCTAAGCTTCCTTTACTCATGTTCTCCAGAAACTGGTTTGTTATATGCTAAACGCTCCCTCTTAAAACATTCTCATTCTTTCAGTTCACTTAAGTTCAGACATATTTCCTTGATTAAGCTACTAATGTGACTAGCTTTTTGTTTCCAAAACCTTGCTCCCATTACCTTTTTGAAAACTATTCTGGACTTCTAGATTATTTAGACTTCCTAATTTCTCAGCCCTTCAGCTGATGGACCACTCCTCTTCCCAACACACGTACCACATACACGACAACTCTACCTTGCACACTGAACACAACCAGACTGCACAGGAGGATAGTAGGAAACCCTGAATGATATAGTTCTTGTGAAAAGCACTAGGCAAAATCAGATGTGAACCTTATGGGGAATAACATTCAGGATTTGTTAAACCATTCTGACTTACTCAGACTCTTTAAAATCCTAACAGTTTTAGGTAGAACCTTCCTCTTTAAAAACACACTCTGCCCGCTTTTAAAAACTCACAGCTTTATGCATTACATGATTAAAAGCAAAAAAAAAAAAGGTAAAAACTGATTTCACACATTCTGCTTCCCTATCATTTACTTATGCTTAGAGCCAGCTTTTAGTTGATTTTTTTAGTATCAAAGTATGCTCCTTCTGCTATCCTACTCAACCTGTCCTACGGCACACCACATTCCTCCTCACACTATTTTCTATGCACTAACCTTTCCTCTATTCCAAACCTATCCTACAGTAACCAACACCAACTGCATCAATTTTGGACAAAGGGGCCTTGTTCTCCAAGTAGCATGGACGGGGCTCCATTGATGGAAACTCTGGTGGCCCATAGGAGAATCAGACCTGTTGCTTTTATTCTGTTTAAAAATTAAAAGCATAAAGCAACTTCCTGGTTAAGTTTTAAAGTACACGTTCTTGCGGTTTTAAGATGAGAAAATTCAAGTAACTTCAAGTAATTCAGCTTTTATTTCCCTGCCTTCTTTTGTATCAAAGCAGCTGCTTTGATTTATCTCCTTTCCCACCCCACCCCAGCCCCCCACCCTGTTTCGTGTTTCTGGTAAATCCAGACAAGATCCCAATTGTATTTGGCTGGCACAATGAACCAGAGCTTTCCCCTTCCCAGCTCAGCAATGAACATAAATAATGCATACACATACCTACTTCCCAGCTACGTTTTCACAGTGTCATTTTTGTAAATATTTAGGTAGCATGAATCTCATCAGCACAAAGAGAAAGCTTCACTGAAAACTCATTGCAGATATTTACTGATAAATCTAAAGCGCTTCTTGCATGCTTATAATTTGTTTCCTTTACGAACCAGAAACTACCGTGTTTAAAGATTATAGTTACCAGATTATGACTGTGTTATGTATCCCAGTAGCCTAATAGGAATATGAAAGTTAAGTACCATTTCTTCTCACATCTATCCTCTCTGAAGTGATCCCTGCAAGAATAAAGGCCCAGGGGAGGCTGTGGGATGGGACCTTTGGGGCTTTGCATCAGACCTGACTTTGTTCTGTCAGAAGCACACTCTCCTTCCCCACCAATCCTCATGGTAACCCTCCCAGCTCTGCTTTCCCGTTAGCTTCTTCGGAGCTGCCTTAGAAAGACAAATGTTTACTGTAATCCATCACAGTTAGCCTTTCAATTTCTTTGACTAAGGTGGATAATTCCTCCTTTCCACTGCTCAATGTCGTTCTTCAGGCTTGTTGCTCTGAAAGTGGTTATCGGTGGCCACGTGAACTTTTTATGTTTGATATGAAAATGGTATTCACAGAATACAGTTATTACATTTGATTCCTTTTGTCTTCTATAAACAAAGTTGTTATGCAGTAAATCATTTGCCACATCCACTTTTTGATAATTCTATTTACATTTTTTATCAAAAATATGGTATTTACATATGTTTTGTTAATTTCTTCTAAATTTTGTTTCAGCTCATTTTAGTGTAGAAAAATACCAATCCTCAAGAGCATTTTCTTTTTTTTCTTTTTTTTTCCTCCCTAGGGAAGCGCTACAGTGAGGGATTTTTTTCTAGATGGGCACCTTCTATGAAAACAAAAAACAACCCAAAGTCACTTTTAACTCTATGGAAAGTGTATAGCCTTGAAATCTACAGTGACAACAGAAATGAGAGTGGGATAAACCAAAGGAAGCCAAAAGAAAACAGAACAGACATAGCATATCTTCCTCCTTTTAGAAAATGTAATGTAATAAATAGCTACAGCTGTAGTCCTCTGTTTCCCCAGCATCTTATGAACATATTACGTATTTAACCATTGATATTGCCCTGCGATTTTTTTTCTGTTCTTGTTTCTGACTACTACAGCACTGACCTCTTATATTCACACCCTTACAGACCCCAGGTGGTGTCGGCAGCCTGGCCCTGGTGCAGTGCAGCCTACGTCGAGCTCTGAGAAGAGCGATCGTCATGGGGACTCCCGTCCGAGTTCTCCGTCTCTCCTTCAGAGATGGCCTGCATCGGCGTGTTGTACAGCCTGCAGCGCACACTGTACCGGCTGCTGCTGGCTGCTGGAGGCGCACGCGAGCGCCCCACTCGTGAAGATGCCGACATGGGAAAGCTCTTGGAAGAGAATCCTTCTGAGTTGACCCTGGGGGAGCAGGGGGAGAGTGGGGACAATGCATCGGGGCTCGCTGCAGAGGGAGACTCCTCCAGGCTTTGGGGGACGTCTGCTGTCAGCTCTCCGGGAGACTTGGGCAAAATAGGACTTTTCAGAATTTCCGTGGCAGACATCCTGTAGCTGGAGTCGGATCGGCTGCCCTTTTTAAGGAGCAATAGTTTAAACTCCTCATTGGATGTATTGGACTTTTTGGCATTCCTGTATATGAGCCCAGGGGACCTCTGACTGCTAATGGGAGTGCTCACACTGCCAGCTGGTGGCACACTGCTGACAGGCAGTGTGCTGCTGGGGGGGGGCTGGCTGCTATTCCCAGATGAAGCTCTCAATCTGCTTCTTACAGAAAGGTCTCCGGAATCCTTTCGCCCAAGAACTTTCCTTTTTGATCTGTAAAATCAAAACAACAATGCATGCAGAGTCTTAGGTAATAATAGTACTCAGCATAACATACTCAATATCAAAAATCTGTAATTTCAGTTGTGATCACAAATTTTAGCTGCATACAAAATACTCTTAAGCTTTCAGCCTTATAAATGATGCTTTCTCATAATTCTCACTACAATGACTCACTTAGCAGAACAGAGCTGGTAGGCAGAAGACAGGAAACACTGTGGATATTTTTCTTCGGATACACAAATGTTTGTTAGAATGGCCTGATGTTGTTCTCTGTTAAGCAGCCTACACATGACATGAAGATACTTGGAGTGCATACCAGGCCATAATAAAGCATTTTTAAAAGCTACCTTTTAGAAAACTAGACTAAATAAACTAAAAGAAGATATTTTCAGGACAAGACTTCAACATGGAATAACCATCCTGGAGCTATCAATAATGGGCAACTATGCAGGGCTGCATGTTACCATTTCCCATTACTACAAGGTTAGGTCACCTGTGAATGACTGCAAACAGATCCTCAGTAGTGCGGGGTTTGTTTGGAGACACAAAGACATCCTCAGTGTCAGCCTGCAACTCCTCGCTCAGTGGAGACGTGATGGACTCGTCACTTGGAGAAGACTCTTAAACAAGAGAAGAGGCCACACTATGAGTCAGATTGCGCCGCACTTTGCAACAGCATCACCAATGCGAGGCACTAGCTCAGCTCACAACTGTGTGATCAATGCTACCATATAGACTTTATCTTCTATCTAAACGTTGTGTAGTTTGCATGCTGTGCCCACAAACACAGCACAGATAGGGACTGAAGCCAGGATCTCCCGTTTACTGTACAGCTTCTCTGTACCCAGGGTTAGTGCTCCTCCCTTTTCCCTTTTCAGCTGAAATGCAGCACAAAGGGGGAAATAAATATCAAAGCAATACACTGAATACACTGAAAAGGCATAAAGTATCTTCAGCTTGGCTGGCCAGCTAACAGATCAGGGGGAGGCTGTGCTTAAACCTACAGAGGCAAGCTGATTTGCAACTCCAGCCTGCTCT
This sequence comes from Myiopsitta monachus, assembly GCA_017639245.1. Classification (NCBI taxonomy): domain Eukaryota; kingdom Metazoa; phylum Chordata; class Aves; order Psittaciformes; family Psittacidae; genus Myiopsitta; species Myiopsitta monachus. Next base: position 27,134,004 of record CM029927.1, read on the forward strand.
TCAACTCCACTAATTGGGTGTAAAGCAGAAAGAGTTCACAACTGACCTTTCAGTGAAGGCTTGTCCACACCGGCTGCCATCTCGTCCACCCTGCCATCCTCAGAGGCACTTTTGGTTGGGATACCTGATGCAATATCATTTTCCTGCTTACAACACACTTCACTGAGTGAATTCACTGCTGCCATCTCTGCTTCACAGCTGATATTCCCAGGCACATGTTGGCTTATATCAGGTTGGTGCTTAAGCTGATTACTGATGGCCATTCCCTCGGCCTGAGCCAGGCTTTCACCCACAGGCCTAGCTTCCAGCCTCCCCTCACTGCCTACAGAGAGCTCGTGTTGAGCCTGCACTTGCTGAAGGTCATGCTCTGTTTCTGCTCCCTGGCCAGGCTTCTTTGTATCGTCATCACCTGTGGGGACAGCTGAGCCCTTCTGAAACCCGTCCACAGAGATGGCACACATCTGATTCAGAGTGCTTTGTGGCAAGCACTCAGTGGCCGGGTGTGTTTGGTCCTTCACGGGTTTGAGTTCAAACAGGCTTGTGCTTGCTGAAGATACAGCTTCTCGCTCACAGCTATTCTGCCCGCTGAAAGAGGAGCTTTTCTCAAAAGGTGGCTTTCCAGGGCCCTCTTCTGCTGACGAAGTGTCAATATACAACATCATGGACTCCTCCGTGGAGTACTGGCGCGATACTGGTTTCTTAGCTAACAGTGGCCTCATTTTGCCTGGAGAAATGTCAGTTGCCATCAAGGTGGTCTCCTGTATGCAGAGCAGGTCTGGGGCACTGCCTTTCTGTTTGCCTCCTTCAGGCTTGTTGACTGCCCGGAGGTGGACAGACTTGAGAACGGAAGGTGTGATGGCAAGGGCAGAGGGAGGGCTGGGATGCAGGGCTTCCCCGATCGCGCTCTGCTTGCTGTGGCTGAAGGTATGCATCTGGTGCCTGTGAGCGAAGGGCTTGCTCAAGACATTGTGAAGAGCACTTAGGTCGAGGTGAGTAGGAGGTATAATAGGAAGTTCGAGGTCTTTGGTCACCGAGGCAGTGCTGTCTTGTGAGAGCGGCTGCTGCAGCGACGACTTCCTCTCTGGTACTTTTGGCTTCCTCTTGCTCCCCCCTGGAGACAAAGGTCCCGAGAAGAAAGCAGTTGGAAAAGAGGAGGTGGGTGTCTCTGACTGACTGGAGTACCCGCTGGAGGGCGAGGCTAACCCTGCCAGCTTCTCAGGGGAGGCCAGTTTAAATTCGTTATCAACGGAGGGGAGGGATGGGGTGGTAGCTCGTGACCCGGACTGGGAGGTCTGGGATTCAGAGCTCTCTGGTGACTTGATGCACTCTATGACTGTAGTACCCGTAGCAGTGCTCGAATTGGACAAGGACCTGTAAGGATCACTGGATTTCAAGTCGTTTAGAAGCCAGAGGTCTGCATAGTGAGGTTGTTCAGCACCTTCGTCTTTAAAGGAGGGGATATCAGCTGTGTCAAATGGAGTGTCCTTTAACCCACTGTCACCCTGGTTTGCCCAGGGGAGCTCCTGCTTGGCTGGCAGGTTGGGGCCTTCCACTCGGGAAGGTGTGTTTGAAAACTCAAGGGGCAGCTTCATCTCCCTGGCAGTATGAGAGACGTGCTGCCCGCCGCCGATCTTTGGTTCTTTCTTGTCAGGAAGGTCAGTGCTGTCCTCTGATTTCCTCAAAGATGAGCTGCGTTTTGGTGGGGCTGGCTTTGCCTTTGGTTTCTTCAGCGAGATGCTCTGCCGTCCCTGTCTCCTGTGGCTCACACACTCCTGCCAGGTGCAGTCAGCCAGGCTGGAGGTCATGCTCCCAGTCTGGCCACTCTCAGAGCCTGGGGCTGCATAGTTGCAAATATAACTTTTATTACCCTTGAGACCGCAGTCAAAGTGCATGGAGGTATAGTATCCTTCAGTATCCACAGAAAAGTGTGAGCTAGTGTCTGCCTTGTCAGAGGGGCTCTTTTCAAGGAAGCTGTCATAGGTGGCCATGCTGGTGAAGCTGGGGCATCCCAGGCTGTCTGCCTTCGGGCGCTCGGGACTGAAGTCCTGGCGACAAGAGGCGTCGTGGTGGTGGTGCAGGTAGTTCCATTCACTGTCGCTCGTGTTGCTGTTGTTGGGGTCATCCAGTAAATCCGCCACCGTGGAGGTGAAGGAGCTCGCCCTGTGGCCCCTGACCTTGTCCACCTGGTCACCAAACTGCTCTGTGAGGAAGATGCTGGAGTCCTCATTGGCATTAGGAGCAGTGTTGAGCGACAGCTCAGAGTCACAGTGTGAAGAACCTGTCAGTGGAGGAGAGGCAGCAGGCGGAATGGTTTCAGATGTCTGGGAGGGACATGTGGAGCTGCTCCCACTCCAGTTGCCACTGGAGGACTGGTGGTCATCTTTCTGGTCCATGTGGCTGCTGAGCAGGACCCCTGCCGTGGAGATAGAGTGAATAGGGCTCCCGAAAGTGTCTGAGTTGGACGAAATCTCACAGCTGCCTGAATCAGCCATCCTTGACAGCCGTGATCTCCCCCTCTCGCCGATGCTGTGTTCAGGGCTGTGCAGGTGCTGAGAACAAGTTAAACCAATAGGCTGGCACTCTTGTGAACCCTGCTTGCTCATGACCTCCTTCCCCTTTTTCAGGATCCTTTCCTGGCCAGCTAGGAAGAGCTCTGCTTCATACCCCGCACTCTTGGTGGTGGCATCCTGATGGCCCTCACCGGCCCGGGCGCCCTCGCGTGGAAGGCTCCGTGAGCGGATGCGATTGCTTACAGTGGCAGCGAAGACTGCATCCCCATTGTCTGCCAGCACCAAGATGTTGCCAGCAGAGTGGGAGAGGGAAGTAACAACACTCTGTCCCCTCTGAGCACGGATCCGCCGCCGGGAGGGAGCAGCTATCAGGATTTCTTCTGTCTGGCACTCCGAGTCCCGGGTCCCCGACCTCCTGTTGCTGGAACCAGAGAAGTCTGGGTTTGCGTGCACAATCACATTGCGCTCTCTTGCCACTGGTGACTCGTCCGAATCTAGGACACACGGAAAGCTGGGTGAGTGGGAGACAGATCCACTTTTCCTACCACGAGACGACCCGCAGGGCAACCCAAGGAGCATTATCTGCTGTATTCTTTCTTTACTAACCTTGCTGATCACTGGACCACATTGAACTTGGCTATGAAGAGTATATAAAGCAGACCTCATCCCAGTGAGGTGGGGAAATTCACCTAGTTCTGCAATGCGATCTCTGTTCTCCTATTTCTGCAATGTGATCTCACAAAGAGCTGATCTTGCTGTGGTAAATATTAAGATAAATATTAAGTTTTCAGCTTTTGTCACTCTATTTCAACTAGTTAAAGACAGTTGTCTTTAACAGCCGGAGTGGCTGCCGGAAAAAATCTCCGTGAGCTTCTAAAAGTAATTCTATTTTGACTACCTGTCTGTTCAGAATTTCCATTATCTGCTTCTTTATTACCAAGAATATTTGCAAGGCAACAGGATCTTTCTTTCATAGGTTCTCTGGTTGCTTATTCCCTATGATAAACACATTCATTCTGCTTCCCATCAAGTTTCACAGCAATGGATCGAGATACCAGAGCCATCTTCAGGTGCAGGTGTACATTAAGAAATAATGAACCCATTAGATTTGTTTTGGGTTAATATCAACTTTGAACTGGATTTTCCTTCAACAGAGCTGCTCCTAATTTACCTGGCATAAGAGGTGAGGTAAGACACTCAATTTCAAGCAAATATCCAAGGTAATAAAGAATGAAAGGAAGGAATTGAGGATGAGTGTGATAAGTAAAGGAACATTTAGCAAAGTTTCCCGTAGGGTCCCAGCAGCTGTCTCTAACGTGGATATCCAAGTGCTCATCTGAGTGAGTTATCTGTCTGTTGTGACAGCTCATCATCACTTTGCTGAGCAACATCTGTCAGTTCTTTACCTTAAGATCCCCTCAAGCAAGAAAAAACTTTCACTTAATCTAGTTACTTTTTAAGCACGTAACTATGGGTTCGTAACAGAAATAACATGGAAAAATAAAAGAACTGATTAACATTTACACGATAAGAGCTGAACATGTACATCTATATTACTCAGTAAGGCCCCTGGTCCGTCAAGGCCATATGGAGTAATATAGCTTTGCTTACTGTAGTAAATAAAAAAACAAACCACATAATTCCCAAACTCCACAAGCATTTCAAGATTTCGTTTCTTTGGAAGGATGGCTACCAGATCACATCCCTGTAATTTAAGGTGGTTAGAAAGCTATCTATGGAAGATTTGTATTTATACTACACCTATTTCTTGTTGCACTCTTCTGGGGATGCCAGAGATGGTTTTCCTCCTCCTCAACTTTCGTCTCCGCTGTAGTACAGATTGTGAATGAACAAGAGAGCAGCGTATACTAGCCTCTCTGTCAAAACCAACTCCTGCAACCCATAAATAGGTCTCATTAGCCTTTAGAAATAGTAAACAAATTTTCATGGCTGGAACACAGTGGAGGTATGTGAGCTTGGATTAAGCCTGTGAATAAACATAAGGGAGCCCTTATGTAGCTCTTATGTAAATTATATCACAGTATATCACAGTTTTACATCTAATTCCAGCTCCCCCTCAGCAGCCTGGTCTGCCAAAAATAACAGAAGGCATAAAAAAAAAATGGAAAAGAAAAAGAAAATCAGAAAGAAAAACAGAGTTGAGAGCTCTTGGTGATCGGGCAGCTTTCTTACAGCTATTTATCCATCTGTCATAGGGACAATGACAGTAACTTTCTGCAAAGCGTAATCTGTTCAGCTATAGCCTGACTTATTTTAAGCAACTAAGCATAAGAAAACAATTTAAGGTTTTAACGCCATATTGCAGTAGCTGGGCACTTCTTAGGAGACCAATATGCCAAGGGGGCTAGCATTTTAAAAAGGAAGGAGACAGCTAAAATGGGGCCGAGTCCCTGTGCAAGTTTAGAGAGCATTCTTCATGACAGTGACACATGGCCAAGGGTGACATAAAGAGGCAGCTGCTATTTATTTGCGTGCATCAGGAAGTGGCCTGATTTTCGCAAGTGCTCAGCACACAGTGGGATGTGTGGGAGTCCACTCTGGGAATCAGCTCGTACAGTCAATCAAGATCCTCAGTTTGGAGTTAGGAGCCCAAGTTCACAGGCACATTTATTTATGACCACAGCCATACAGAATAGGCCAGAATTCCTCATTTTCTTTATGTTTCCATGGCATTAGCACAATGAAGTGTCTTTCACTTTGTTTTTTACACAGTGTTGTCAAAACAGAATTAAAAGGAGGCCCACCAGAAAATGAGCGCCAATCTGCACAATTGGCTTTTTGCACAACTGTACACTCACGCTCTCTAAAGTTGACACGGGACAGGCTGGAAAAAATGTGCCAGGTCCATAAAAAACACTTAACATAAGGATCGCTGGTACAGTGGTTTGTAATCTTAAGAAAAACAAACAAACTAAACCAAACAGAAGGAAAAAAAAATCCTGATAAGAAGCTCTATTTTAATAGCGTATAATTATAGAAAACATAATTATACACAGACATACATGTACATATTACATTACATAACAATGTAAAACATTAAAAAGTAACTTTCTTGTAAAAGTTCTTCTTGAAATCTACTACAGTGAATTAGAGGCTTCAGACAGATGTCCTGTAACCACCAATGCCCCTGGAATAAGCAGAGGAAGAACTTTCTTTAATATGGAACAAAAGTGCTGTAAACTCCAACAACAGTCATTTTCAAAAAAGTGAACATTTCTCAGGGTTGGGAGAAGCTTAAAAAACAAACAATCAAACAAAAAAAGAAAAACAAAACAGAGAACCGAAAGCAAACGCTTTGAAACGAAAAATCAATCAGCATCACTGCTGGTTTTCCAGCAACTGTGAGTTAGCCAAACATGCTCTGTGCGCCAGATGCACGGGGGTAATCTCCAAGAGGCAAGTGGAAGAGGGTATATTCTCCCCGTGACGCGTACAAGTTATTCCCATTAGTGCTAATGAGAATGATACACATAAACAACCAGAAGATTACATACCATTCTTGATCTGTAAAACTGATCAGTAGAAATTTGGTTCCAATGTATGGCAGGTGGAGTCTAGGCAAAAATGTCTATTACTGGAAAAGTTAACATTGGTCCCAGCCCTAACTCTCCTCTGAACTGCATCAGGTGACGTTAGCCACATTGGAAAGCCTACACCAGTATATTGAATCTAGAAAGGGCATCAATTTAACACCATCTACCTCACGGAAACATGCCACACTATCTATGACTTTCCATGGGCATTAAACAGTGGCAGTGCCCAAGCTGCAACCTCAACCAGCTGGCTCCCAACCTCCAGCCTGGCAGGGTCTATGCAAGCTCTGACAGCCAGTCACCTTTCCTCCTGTGGAATCCCAGCCAACCAGAAGCACCATCCTGAAGGCAGTGACACCGCTCCTGGCTGCCACCTCCCCAGGTAGGCAAAGCTGGTGGCACGGTGCAGAGGGGACACCCTTCTGCTGCTGGGGTGGAGGGGAACAGGGACTGTGTTGCCATCACCAGGAGGATTTATACAGCTGATGGTGGTGCTGATGGGGACTTGTCACTGTGACACTGTAGGATAGACATGCTTCAAGCCCAAAAGTGCAGACCCCCCCCGCTGGGGGCTGAAGCTGCACTGTGGACATACCCTCCCCAGCACCACGGTGAACCCTGCAGCCTGTCTTGCAGGAAGGTTGGGCACCACTGGTAGACCCAGGAAATGGGGTGTGAGGGGCTGTGACCTCTCCCCCAAACCCCCAGATACTGAGAAAATAGAACTAAATGCAGCTATTTTCTCTGGGGAATGAAGGCTAACTGAATGCTGCTTCCTTATTTTTTTCCGATTGCTTATATTCAAATCTGTAACCACGAAAGTCATCCCTCTTTATGCTCTTACATTAATCAACACTTGGCACAAAATATTATTGAGGAAAACTGAGATCAACTTTATGTTTACCATAGCCCTCTGGAAGGAGAGAAAGAGAAAAAGAGAGAAAAACAGCCTGATTTTTGATTCTGGAAATAAGTAATCTATCACATTTAGCAAGTAAAATAGCTGCTAATTCTGTAAACAAATTCTCCTTCAAATAAATCTAGTCAAATGTATCCAAACATTATAAAAGAAAATGCCATTACTATACCTTCAGCATAGCTGCATGTAAAGAGATCTCAGAGCGATGGTTTGCATTCTACACATTCATGCCTCGCATGTTTTAAGCACTGCAAATAGTAGCCTACATTCTCTAGCTTTTCTTCTCCTGCTACACATGATAATCATATGATTAAATTCGGTGGCTTTCTGCATGATTTCAGTTAGCTACATTGAGAAAGTTATTTGAGGTCTTTGTAAATACGGACTGCAGGTTATGTATACAACAAAAGTGCATTGTTTATACAGGGAACCAGTGTTACGTTATACTCCATAACATGACTACAAAAATATGGACCAAATTAATCCTAGATGCAGCTTCAGTAACTTCAGTGGTCACGCATGAGGGATGAATTTAGCCCACTGACTTCCAGAAACTAAACCTAGCTTGAGGCTAGGGTCTTTGCCCCAGACTGCACAATTGTGTGAGTTCAAAGAAATTAAACAAAATAAGTACTTGACCTCCCTCGAACCATGCAATAAATACAAGAAGAAATAGAAGAGATTTGTACCAGTGACATTGATGGGGATAATGCAAGAAGAAATCACTTGGGCATCTTGTTTCATTTTCTCCTCTGGAGTTGGGAGAGGTAGTGCTTTACTCCAATTGGTTTGTTTATCCAGTGTAGAAGGGATATTGTGTATTGGATTTTTCGGCCTCTGCCCTAACATGACATCTGTATCTTCGTCCTCTGGTGGATGGGACTGCAAATGAATACATTCAAAATCAGTGTTCCCACTCAGGCACACAAAGCTAATTTTGAAAGAAAGCAGACACACAGATCAGAAATCAATTACAGGGATGCAAGGAGGAATTGTTCTAGGTAAGTCACACAGCCCAAGCTATTCTCCAATGGAAAAGTAACAGCCTGCTAATAGGAGAAAAATACCTCAACATACTGGAACTCAGCATATTTACAGGACATTTACAGGACATCTCCTCCATCAGAAGGGGCACATCCTGCATCCATGGGTAGCCATTGCAAACATGCCCTCGATTACCATCAGCACTAGACACATGGGCCCTCATTTGCATCTGCAACGTTTTGAAGACCCAAATCTGATGATTACTAATGAGGACTGGTTCCACAGAACCATTCATTTGAGGACAAGCATCAGAAAGCCCAAAGTTTTAATGGAGATGCCTCTGTACTTCAGAAAACAATTTGCATTTCATTTTTACAAACTCAGACCATGAGCAGACCAAAGTTGCAGCCACCCAGCAGCTGTGCGTGGGAAGCAGCAGGCATTAACAGTACCAGGGCAGGGGGATAGTGGCCAAAGAGAAGAGTAGCCACCACCAGAAGAAATTCAGAGGGTTATTTAGAAACCATGCACATTTTTATAGCATGATATAGGAAGTGCTAGATATGGAAGATAAAGAAACAGAGAAAAGTAAACTGCACAGAAGAAACACAGATGGTCTGTTTTCTTTTAGAAGAAAAAACAAATCCCCCAACACCACCATGTTCTTCAGAGCCACTATCATTTCATCTAAACTAATCATCAGAAATAAACTAAGCACAATTTCATGTGGTGCTGGCTACCAGCTCGGGTTTGGGGGCCTCTTTGTTTGCAAAAAAAGTTTCTGTTTAAATTTGAAGGGATGAAGGGGATTAACACTTACCTTTCTCTGCCTAATTTCCCTCCCTCTTTCCACAAATACATTCTTCTATAAGCTGTGATAACTCTTCGAGCAGCCCAGGACGTCCATCTGCCTCTCAGATTTTAAAAATGAAGCACAATTCCTTTCAGGCCAGCTTTCTCTTCAGTCCTGAATTCCCAGCTGCTTAACTACCAGCCTTCCCCCTCACGCCTGCTGTTTACACTTCATTTGCCAGTTTTAGTTTCGGTAGCAAACATGGTGAAGATAAAATATTACCCCCCAGCCCCTTGGCAGGGCATTGAGGAGGCGGGTGTTGAACACGGCAGGATCACGCCCGGGCTGCCATTGTACTTCTGTCATTCCTCCGCCCAGGCTCCTCACAAATCCTGGTGGAATTAACCATCTCAGGCTTGCCAAACAGCATTTACGCCCCAGCCCCAAAAGCATTTAAGATCTTAACTCTGCAGCTACTATTTAAACTGTTGGAGGGCACTTACTTACCTCTCCAGCATCACCTCCTGCAGCACCCCCAGACCTGAGACAACGCACGCTTCCTCCTCCTCCTCCCGCCCGCAGAAAACCCCCTTTTCCCACGCAGGATTTCAGTCAAACATCACAGCCTTCTTTCTGCCTGCAGCTTTTGTGCCGAACCTCGGCAGACGTGAATAGCTCATATAAACTTCAAGCACAAAAGACTTTGTTTCCTAGGTAACTTCCCCCCCAAAAGTTCATCGCATGCATGCAAAAACACCAACCCCTGCACACACGCATGGACACATGGACGGACAGACAGACAGACGGACAGACAGACACACAGACACACACAGACGCACAGACACACAGACACACACACACACTTAGGCTGCATTTGTTGCCAGTCCCTCCCCTGGATGGCAGTGAGGTACTGGACAAAGCAGGCAAAGTGACCCTGGCTGCCAGAGCTCCTCCTCTCCAAACAGCGGCATCACCACAGCACCAGAGAATAAATACCCACTGTCATGCTGGCATTGCCCGAATAATTTCTTACCATTCATAAAAGAAAAAAAAAAAGAAAAGGGGCAGTTTGGCAAAAACATCACAAAAGAATGAAATGCAATCGCTAATGCAATTGAGTCTGCCCCAATTCAGGCCTTCTAAAGGTGGCGATAGGAGGAGATGGCCCTTGTGGCCATAAGCCCCTGAAACCCATACAAGGTTAAGAATGAAAGAAGGGGGAAAGAAAGAAAAGATTATTATTGTGTCTTACTGACATGAGAAAAATAGAAAAGGCTTCTTTTAGCACAGCAAAGTTAGTAAGTGAAAAGCAAGCAAGAGGAAGGGTTAGGATCTGGGAGGGAGTAGAGTGAGACAGGGCTGTTAATTGAGGATTGCTTGTTTTTCCAGTACCTTTCTACTCCAGGGGGTCATGTGGCAACACTCAATTGGGGAGGGCGAGCGGGTGCTGTTAAACTATAAATGCGAAATGTAAAAAAAAACAAAAGAAAACAAAAATAAATTCAAATTAAAAACATACTCAAGACGTTTCTGGTAAATCACATCATTTTTGTCTGGATAAATTAGCATCAGAGGCAAAACAAGCTGAGATTCCTTCCCTGTTTCCTATGGGTGGGTTTGTTCCCCAGCATAGATCACTTCTCTACAAAACGCAGCTCAAGCAACTGTGCCCATAGAGTGTTTTGGAACCCTGTGAAGTCTGTGCTGATTTTGCCTACTCAGACTAAAGAGAACTGCAGTGAAATTGGTTTAAACTCCTTGTATGGGCATGCTTAAACTGTCCTAAGAATGTCTTATATTGATTTGTTAACTCAAACTGTGTACTGCCTGGAGCTGAAGCAGTGCAGGGTACATATCCAATTACATTATAAATGATCTATTTCATAATATAAGGGAATTGTTTTTGCACGACGTATGGAAGCAATGGATATAAATAATGCTGGTCCTGAGGGTGATTTATCAAATACATTTATTGTTAAGGTTTTCTGACGTTATCATTACATCTCTAAGATTGCAATCATTGTGTCAGGGTGACAATGGCAAATAGGCTTTTTGTTATTTTTTATAATGCTTGAAAGGACAAACAGTGATGCCCACAACACCCTGGGGTTCACTGGATCCCTGAACCTCCAAAATCCTCTTCTGGCAGAAACTCTGTTGCAATGTCCTGTTTTCACAACCAAGTCATGAAGGATTACTTTGTTTGAAATAGGAAATAAGAAAAAAAAAGGGGGGGGGGGATAAAGAAAACAGGTCTGTTGACCACACTGGAAAGCTCTAGCACATATTTCTCATTGGGATTTATTATATCCACTTGCATTAGTTAGCAGACTTGTCAAATAAAAGCCTTTGAACATTTTTCCTCTCAGTCATTGTCAGCACCACTGTGATAGATGAACCACAAACTTCAGTCAAAAAGACTGCATTTTATGGTCCTCCTGTCAAAAAAAAAAGCTGTGATGAGTCTCAAAAGGCCCAATTCTCTGTCTTGTCCAACGCTCCTCCTAGACATCTCCTGCTTTGCCCTGGTTCCTTGTGCAGGACTAAAACCAAGGGAAGTCTCCAGATGAGCTGCCCATAAGCTTTACTGGAGAGATGAGTGGGGAAATCGAAAGAGGATTGCTGCTAGTTAATGTTTCCAGCAGGTTAGTTTCTACCCAGGTCAGTGCAAACAGTTCCTCTTAGCTGGGAAAAGTCCTTATCACACGAAAACCACCACTGCTCATGAAACAAAGGCTATGGAGATACTGAATGCATCAACCAGTTCAGCCTACTCTTTAGATACCCAAGGATGATTTCAGTCTGGGTCCTCTGGCTGATTTTTCTGTCACCTGCCTTGAGCAGTTTGACTGCAGTTAATGTGATCAGGATTTGAACTGAAATTCAGCTTCCCCATGGAAGGTATTAGAGGATATCCGGGGAGGGTCCAAACAGTGGGAGACAAATGCTGCTGAGGTGACAAGAATTCAGGAGATGAAAATCTTTGCAATGTCTCACAAATGCCTATCTATGATGGTTCTAGTCAGTGCACAAGGAGAAGAGCATGTGAGGGATCTTCCAGCCCAAGCTCCAAGCATGGCTACATGCAGAAGCCACTCAAGGCCAAACCTCCCCAGGAAAAACAGTGGGACCTTGACTTTAGCCTAGGGGAGAATAGTGTGGGCTACAGCCAACACAAGAAATTTCTGGCTATTGGTTTGTCTGTCCTTGGTGCTGGGCTTTCCTACCTCTCTCACGTGCCGCTCTGCCTGATGCCTCCAAGAAACACCCATCCACTTACATGTACCCCCAGCCACCATTTTATATGCCAAAGTCTCAGGTCCCTGTTTGAGCATGGCAGGACAAACTTCCTAGGTAGGTTCCTACCATGAAGAGATAGGACAAGAACAGAGCTGATCAGAAAAATTTCAGCTCCTGCTGTCATGCTGCTGCTCCTGAAAAAGCCTCTGTTACCTCACCAAAGGGTCTCAAGGTGACCTACTGCCCATTCCTGTGTGATGCCCATGGTGGGGCAGCCAAGGAATGCTGGGGTACAGCAGTAGACTCAGCATTTCGACATCTCCACGCTGGGGAAGGGAGAGAGCTGCCATTCTCCAAATTTTCTCATTCACTCAGAAGACCAGAATATCTCTAAATGTCCTGAGTAAACACATAATTAAGCAAGAAATTATTATTATATACCCAAGGCTGTTCTGGTCTGATGGGCAAATCTGCAGGAAGGCAGTTTTCAAAGTGAATTTCTTTTGTGTGGGTGTGCTTGGCGAACAGCAATGGTGATAATCAATCTGTTAAATACAAAGCCAGAATACTTTAAATAGGCATTTTTCTTTAATGGGCTAAGATTGCTTTGAAACCAAACTGGTGAGTAATTGCTCAAATAGGGATTTATTCTGCAATCACTGACAAATGTGAGCATCTTTATTTTCTGAGCTACCCCATCAACTTCACTTGCAGAGGTTTCTGTGCACTACAACAAAAAAGTCACATGTCCAAGTCTGACCTAGTCGACAAGGGTTCCCCCATAGAGAAAGAGGCATTGTTGCAGAGCAATTCAGCTCTCCTTCATTCAGCATTTAACTCTGGGTAAGATGAAGCACCTCTAAACACTCTTCCCACTAATTTTAGGAAGGGCTTAGTGTTACTTGCAGGTACAGTAACAGGACAAAAATCTCACTTCAGCCCCTTTTCTGTTTTCCATCACTCAATGCCTTGAGTTGCCAGTGTTGTTTGGGATCTTCCAAGATTTAAGGGAAGACTAGTGCAAGAAGTATCAGTTGCATTAAAGGCATGTACCTAGTCTGCCTTACCTATAGTGACAGCATTACAGGAGATACCTGGGCTTTCACTGTAAGTGCACAGGGCATACTGAACACCGTGCAATGGCAGAAGGAAAAACATAAATCCAAGAATAAAGAACTGGTTTTTCTCCAGATAATTAAAGTTGCCTTGAGAATGCTAAAGCCTTGTCAAGAGCATTTATCCTCAACATGTTTGTCACATTTAGGCATGGCTGAGTTGACTCCTTACCCGTCAGCTGTGTTTGACCATGTAGGCAAGGTGTTGCCTCAAAGGAAATCTGGGTGGCTGAGTCCCAACCCCCAGCAGCATAGGGACAGTGCCAATACAGCCTTGATGAGGGCAGAGGATAGCTAGCAGCACAGCACTATTGTCCAAAGGATTATTTTTGATTCCTGACACCTAAAATTTGTAGCTAACAAAAAGCACAACGGATCAATGTTATTTCTGACTTCAGGCTTCTATAGCACCAGGTGGGGAGATCTCCTTCCCAGGATGACATCAGGAATAAAGTGGGTGAGATCCACCCAAGCAGAGCATCTGCATTTAGCTTCAGGCTCTGAAAGCTTCATATATGGTCCATTTTCAGCAGCGAACAGAACATACATACAGGATGCTTTCACATTATGTGGAAAAAATAATATGTATGTATTAACAGTATCTCCTGACTTCATGTTTGAAAGCAATCATACATGTACTGGAAAGGTAACATGCAGAATAAGTGTGAACTAGTGTTTAATCCCACATTCATGAGTCGAGTACTGACTTCTGCAGCTCTGGGTGAAAGCTCCTTGTCTTCCTTTCTCTGCCTGTAAAACCGAAAGCTTGCTGCTTCATTAACTCACATGAGTTACGGAAAATGGTATTGATTTACATGTTGGAAAAATTAAATGTCTGGGAAAAGGAGAAGAAATACTAATAAAAACTTAAGAGCTTTCCAGTGTTTTCAGAGCACAGTTGACTATTCGACTATTTAATTAGGAATTAACATTTGTACCTATACAGCAGTTTTCTTACCCAGTCAACTGATGCTGAAAAGAAGATAATGGGAATATTTCTGACCATGTTATTTCTGCTGTAAAACACAATCCTGCTCACCTGCCTGCTCCCAATGTTTATGTTTCCATATGTTTAATTCTGCTCAAGTTTTTGTTATACCTGCTTCTGGGTGTTTTCTCTTTTGGAGCATCACAAATGCTATCTGTTAAAGTGCTGACAATCCTTTAATGATTAATGTACTGCTCCACTGTTTTGACAAGGTAAAGACAAAATGAAGACATGTTTTCTGACAGAAGTCATACCACACATGGCATTCCATCAGACAAAGGTACAAAACAATCATCCCACAATACAGGGTATCTGGTATTAGGCTCATGGCACAAACAGTGCAATAAATACATACATATATATTAATTCATTCTGATGGATAATTCCAGGAAGGTTTTATTTCAAACAGCTACAGGCAGGATTTGCACACAGAAAGTGTGGAGCCCAACTTGTGCCTTAACTCAGTTATTTTATTGGAGGCTTTGTGTGTCTTCAGCACAAAACTGTGTGGAAGTCAGTATATTCAGTTGTGCTTCCCTTTGCTGTACAAAGCATCCTAAAGCAGACCACAGAGAATATTTTTTAACTGGCATGGAGTGAAATAAAATTACCCAATGCATTATTTTCTCTTCATATTTGCCGTAGCTGAGGTCTCAGGGACAGGCAAAGCCTGGCTGGAAAACAACCTCCTCCTTCTTGTCCCTTAGATTTCTGCTCAGATTAGAATTGAGAGAAAAACTGACACTGAACTTTGTGCAATTGTGAGTGTGAATTTCCAAATACTGAGTTCCTTGCTTCATCTCTCTTGCTTTATTGTAACAGCTGTGCCATGAGAGGTTCGAGAAAGTGCAGTCCCATGACATTCTGAACTTGGACACTTGAAATTTTGGAGCCTGGCCAGATGGACTTGGAAAAAACAGAGAAATAAAAAACTACTTACAAAACGATAGAGAAGTCTGAAATGCAGTTAGAATGACACAGCATCTTCACACTCAGCAACTGGCCTCAGCAGTGCTACAGGCAGGGTTGTCATGGGAACACATGTAAGGAACATTTCCCTCATTTTATCAAGTCCATAACTTCCCCATACTCTCCTCAGATTATCTGAGGTTTGTTTCATTTTGTTGTGGTTTTTTTTTTTTCCATTGGCAAAAATGATTGAATGAACAATACTCACGAATGTGTTTGGTTGTATGGCGTTTTTGTGCAGAGAGTAACTAAGTATGCCAGAGTTTTTCAGCTTTAAAAGTTAATGACTGAGATGGATAGGAAAGTAAAATCATGTCTGCAAAACCAGGAGGAGTATGGAGAAAGGGAATGCAGGAGCAATGCTTACTGCTTCTCACAGTCTAAGAACTAGAAATGAGGCATCAGGTTTGAAACGGACAAAAGGTACATTTTCGTACAGATTGCTAAATTGCTACAGGATGCTGTTGAGTCCAAAGGTAAAAACTTGCTTAAAAAAAAAAATAATTAGATTAAGCAAGTCTCAGAATCAAAGCAGAGAGGTTCCTTGGTGGTTATTATTCTGTGTTTATTCTGTGTTTGACCTCTGGCTCAGGAGCTCTGCTCTGTAACCAATTTCTATATGAAACTGGAAGGATAAATCATGGGATGATAAACTGCATAAACCATGCCCTGTTGTTATACTGCTTCCTGAAGGATGCCTCCTAGCCTCTGGGCTAAGTGGACCTTTCATCAGACAAATCAGGGAAGTTCCTCTAACAAGAGCAGACTATAAAGCTAACTTCAAACTTGTCTTCGCTGGGACACAAAAGATCCTATATAATTTCTAGTTCTCTACTTCTTCTCCATGAAAAAATGGTCTTGTGATGGAACAGTCTAAAATGTTTCTCCAGACCCATTTATACTCCAGACCCATTTAGGCACTTTGTGCTTGAATTCATTTGATCTTTCTTGGAATTTGTGGGACATGCATCTTCTTCCTTGTAAAGATAGTTGTGCATAAAATGAATCTTCATCTCTTGTGATTGATTTTCTTTAGCACAATATACCAGATCTTTGGAAAAGCTCATAGCCACCTAATTGGTAGCAATAAAAACAGCTGTCAAAAGGCACAAGTATGGAAGCTTTGGCTGGCCTTAGGCACAGGTGACCTGTTTTTCAGTAGCTTTCAGTAGTGATAGTTCTACACAGGTCACACAGTGGAAATCTGAACATTTCTCAAAATCGAGCCATTTATTTCAGTACCTTAATGTATGCATTTAACTTAGTCTGGAAAAGTCAGATCCTGTAACTTTTAAAAATTTCCCAGCTTCTCATTAATCCCTTTCCCAATTTGAAAGAAACAATCCCTTCCCTAATTCATGAGAAATACAGAAAGGGGCTTTTATTGTTGTTTAGTACTACTTTCACCAGCACATTCCCAATGCATCAGAAAAGTGGTATACATGATGGACTACTATGCCATGAATAAAAATTCTTGTGGGATTTAACATCTTCTTTACCTCATTTATGTATGCAACAGGACTGGAATCAGATATCAAACATTACCAACAGTCCCTGAAGTAGATACGCATTTGCAGATGTCAAAAAGCTTATGCCAAAAAGGGCAAGCTAGCGAATAACAGCATTCTCAACTTTCTCTCGTAATGGTATCATTAAGTCATGAAGGCTTGCACAATATGAATTAGCTGTTCATTGTTGCAGTTTCCTGTCAAAATCTCTCATTAACATTCTGCCAGACAGAGCATTCATGTGCACCTTCATCTTACCTTATTTTCCCTGATTTTTAGAGTTGCCCCACGAACAAGGAGTGCTCTCAGAAATAGGTCAAAGCACTTTGAAGTACCCTGGCCTTGGTGCATTTGCGATTACCAAAGCAGAATATTGCCAGATGCCTTGAAATCAATGGGACTTCAGCCTCCAGCAGCTACTTTTGCCTTAGGGTAACACTGAACCTGGTCAGCTTCCAAAAAATGGTCCAATATGGGTGGCACAAAACTTAACATTTTTCTTCTTGAAGAGAAAAAGGTGGACTTGCTGATAAAGCCAAGACATCTGCATTCAGCATGACTTAATTTTGTCAACTTATACAGGACTCAGAGGGTTGCTCATTATTTATTATTATTATATATTATTATTTCGTGCTCTACAGATGGAAGATGCTCTAAAACACACTGGTTGTTTTCCAAACACAACAAAGATTCAAGCCTTTCACCACTGAGTATGCAATTTCAAACGGCATACCTTGTTCCCCATCTGATGCTAAGGGAACTTTGTGTCCAATATACCATCCAAACTATTATCTGTAACTAGTTCTGATCCACAAGGCATGGGGTCACCTCTCCTCTACCTTTTAGTGACCCTACAACAGCACTTAGCTTTGATGATGACTTAGAAAGAAAAAACAGGTAAGGCTGTTTCTCCTTTCTGTCTTCCAGTTCTTTTCTGTGCTTTTCTTTTCTATCCCTTCACATCACGATATCTTCCTTCAGTTGAATCATAAGGTCTGCAAATTTAATCAGTTCAAAGACTGCAATGATGGTGATGCTTCCCTTGAAATTATGCAGATAAGCAGCCAGAATAGTCAAACTAATCAAAACATTACCATGCATTTCATGCTTTGAAATGAGAAACAAAGCTCTTGTTATGGACTGGCTAGCTGGAATCTTGGTCCCTGGACAAGTGCTTTACACTGTGACACGTTTACCACTACAGGATTCCAAATGGTTAATATAATGGATTAGGCTAAATATACTTGCATTTTTAAGCTAAGTAAGTGCAATTCATAGCTACGTACTTATAATGTGCTCATGGGGATAGCATCTCTGTAGATGCCAATATCCATGTAGCTGCAGATGCAGGACAGATCTATCCCTACACTGAGGGCTGGCCTTACGACTTGACTTAAAAGTCAAATCCAGGTCTGACCTGTGGAGTTTAAACTGGTTTGAGGAATGCAATGGCTACTATGGCACTTTCATAGGTCAGAAACTCAGAGCCACAGAGGTATCAAATTCCTGAAACCAGTGAGAATTATGGACCCAGTTAGAGTTAAATTTGTGGATCTGGTGCATTTCCTTTAACGATGATAAACATCATATTGTCCACCCCAATTTGATTTCAAAATAGTGCAGCAGTGGCAAGTCAGCACAGACATACAGGACATACAAGACTAGCTCTTCAGCTGGAGTTCCCACTTGGCTGGCTGCAAGGACATATGTGACATGAAGCATCTGAAAAAAATGTATGGAGATGGATAATGTATAACAGTACTGTTGCCCATATACACATGGGAAGTGATGTTCCTTGTAGCTGAAGAAGTGCTGCTAAGGCTATCTGCACACGTGAACCTCAAGGCAGCATTCAAAGACCTAGAGTTCTTGGCTCCTGGCAATGCTAATGCTAAGGCTGAAATTACAGCACTTTCTGAAATTACAGGAGGGTTCTGGAAGTGCTACCTGAAGCAGGAGAGAAGAATGTGAATCACTGCGAGGAGAAGTGTGAGAATGTGCTGGCCACAGGAGAAATAGAAAAGGTTTCTCAATGGAAATGTCCATCCTGGGGCTGGCTGCTGTAAGCTGTAACCTTTGTTATGCTGCCAACAGTCAGCTGTGCTATTCCTGCACAGGCTTGGGTAGGGGCACTTGTGAAGCACTCTCTGGCACATTTAGGTCCCATAATGCAAATAATGTGTTTGTGTGTGATAGCTGTAGTGAAAGACTTACTGGTAGCAAGTATCGGTCCTTTATCGCTTGCCTCTTTTGACTGCAGATTGCAGGGAAGGGAGGAAAGGGGGGAGCCACCACAGCAATGGGGCCTTGCACTTTTTGCTCTCTCTTATCACCTCGGCTTCGGTGTTCTGTTTTGGGTGAGAAAGGAGACATGAGTCTTTCTGACTGTTAAAACCATATATAACAGCACAACAAAGACACAAACAGGACGTGGACTTCAAAGATGAAGGTCCTCCTCTTCCACACTGACCAGTATCTATGATCCCTGTTGCAACTGAAGGGGGCAAGCACTTATTGGACATCCAAGTCCCTGGAAGACTAATGTCCATATAACACACCCCTGCATGTGCACTGGAGCTAAATTGTCCCCAGATGGCATTTATACACTTTTTCCCAAGTGACAAAGGAGCCACCTTCTAGGCACTTGGGACCCAAGTCCTGGTTCCCAATGGGAACCTGCAGCTCCTGGTGCCTCGAAACATCAAGAAGTGGTAATGCTTGCACTCTACCCATATAAAATACACCCCTCTGAGGGGGAAGAAGGAAACATAGCCCTGGGTAGGGTTTCCTTCCCTGGCTGCAGGGCAGTGCCGGGTCCTGAGAATTAGCTGGGCATTATGAAGGTTGTTACAGTGGCAGCTCTGTGTCCCAGCATGAAGAAGATCATCCTGGGAAAGTCAAAATGCCTCTTGGCCCACAGAAGCCTTCCTTCACAGTGGGCTTACAACATGCAGCCCTTTTCCAGCATGAGTCCCAAGTCTCTGAAACCTTCCAAGTGAATGGGAGAACGATCATGGACTTCCCATCTCCAACTTTAAGTGACAGATAATTACTGCTTACGAGGAGTCCTTCTGGAAGGAGATGACAGATTTACCGGATGAACATAGCTATGATCCAGCCAATCATGTTTGCTGCTAGCATAGCTGTTTTCTAATCTAATGTTTAATTTTTATTCTGTATAAAGGGATAAAGAGAGAATTAAATTCTGATAGAAAAAATAACTAGACACAATGAACACTTTTCGGGGAAATTTCAGATTACATTTTCACTCCAGTATATGCAGTTATTTTCAAAATAAAATAAATCAGCACGTGATAAGCTACCTGCACAGCTGCCGTTAAACGTGGAGGATGGGACACTGCCAAAACTGAGATTTGTAAACCTTAAAATGATGAGGCATTTTCCGACAGCGGCCTTCCCGTGCTGCTGACAGGATTGCTCCTGCCCACAAGGTGGCAGGCAGAGATCAGCCTGGTCCTGGGACAACCGCAGAGCAGAGCCGCTAAAGAGCAGAAAAGACAACTTCTGCTCTACTCTACTACTGTCATTGCAATTCAGCTGTATCGCTCTCTGCAGTGCTATGAAGATGTACTGCACCCACAGTGTGTTCCTGAGCTAAAATCTGCGGAGAGGGTCAAATGTGGCAATTAATTGGAATATTTTATCCAGCTAGCAGATGCGTTGCAGATCCAAGTAATCAATTATTATTATAACCTGGTAACAATAATAAAGGAGCAAGGCAATGATAGCTGTTGATGCAAAACACTTCCAACACAGGATGCTGCTGCTGAACATTTTGAGGGTGACCTGCATGGATTTTCTCCTTCCTTATGGCACAGAAGAAAGGCTTGTTTGCTTACTTCTACTGGCTTCCTGGTAAGGATTTTCCCTTGGTTAGGTTCCAGTGAAAACTGACCTTTCCCCATCTTTTACCTTCCCTACAGTGTGCTGCTGTAGGACCATCCAGACATTTGCACCTAGCAAATTCCCTTCATGGCAGGGATCCAGGAGCCTCATTATGACCTTGATTGCTCCTGCTTCCTTCCTGCGCGGCATGATTTGGTTTTGAGGCTACAGGTCTCCAGTCTGTTAGGCAACATCAGGGGGTGTTCCCTGGACTGGGAAGGGGACACCTGCCTGACCCTTCCAAGTTGTTCAGGGCATCACCTAGCTTTCAGCTGCCACCCTTGAAGGATGCAGGTCTCTCCTAGCACAGACAACTTAGTCTCTGTGGAGACTCTGTAATACCATGGGACTCCAGTTTCAGCCCTTGGGAAGTTAAATCTTAGCTGTCCTGGAGCTGAGACACTGTTTAACATCTGTTTAGTGAAGGGAGACAAGATGGCCTTACTGAAACACTCAGTACCTCCATCCTTCTGGGGTCAGTGCATGGATTTGCTCACACGATTACACTTTCATAGGAAACATAAACCAAGACTGTAAAACAGAAAATCAGAAAGTCCTTTTCAGCTCTCCTCTAGTAATCATAAACAAGCTGAAGAGGGCAAAAGCCCTTTTACTGCTAGAGTTACACCTTCAGCTTTATTTCTTAGACTGAGTACCTCAATCTCAGTGGAGACCAGCGCCCACAGCCCAGTGGCTCTGCCTGAGCACCCTGCTGCTGCCTGGAGGGGATTGTACAGAGGTGTCACGAGCGTGGAGCCAGAGTGTGTTCAAGCACCTACCTCTGCGCAAGGCTCGCAGGTGCTGCTTGGCGTGGTGGTGCAGCTCCTCCACGCAAGGTGGTCTGGTGGAGGGGAGGAAGATGTTTCTTTGCTGATGCCAAGGTGCTTGGTAATAGACACTCAGTTTGCTCTCTGCATCCAGGTTGGAGACAGCTGTAGGATAAAAATGGAGTGCAATGTAAGACTCCTAGCCTCTCTTACATCAACCTAGCTAAAAGGAAAAGGCTCTCGCTTAGAACAGCATTGCCAAGAACAAGCACTGGGGATGTTACAGCACCTCTCCTCCCACCAAATAAGTGTGACCATTATCTTCTCTGTGTTTCCATACCACATTACACAACTCAGCATTTAGACAAGGTGCTTTTGCCAGATTGCAAATGGCTCTATTGAGGCAAGGAGGTGCAATGGTACTGTATTGGTCTTAAGTACATGGGCTAAAGGGATAATAATTTTACAGATAGCAAAATGAAGGCACAAAGAAGCTATGCAACCTTCCCACAGTGACATTTTGAGCAAGGGCAGAGGGAGGAATGGGTCTTTCATTTACCGATTCTCCTGCCAATATGCTCTTTCACTACATCACGTTGCACATGACTGATTTCTGACACAGGTTGCTAGCTCATTCTCTTCCAGCACATAATGACTGAGATTAACTGCCCGCCATGCTGAGTGACTTTAACTGTCACTTATCAAAAGATGCCGCCTTAATAGACAGGGACTTGTAAAGGACAGGAACACTTCAACTCCTCTACAGAGAAATCCCAGAAGTCTGCCTCTGAAAGTTACATGAACCAAGTCCACTAAAGGTTTGAGAGAATTTCTCAGCAGAGATGTGTCCAACCTCAGCATACGCAGTAGTTAGCTTTCCAAGCACCAAAGCAGGAAAGGTGGGTCATACCAGCACTCTTCCCTAGCAAGATGCATGGAGCAGGACTTGTCCCATCTGTGCTCAACAGCTCACCTAATGAAGCACAGTGGGAGGCCACGCCAAAGAAAGGGCTTTGCAGCAGAATGTCCACAGCAGTATGTTGCCTCCAGCCAAGGAACTATCACATTTTGGGGCTCTCATATCTTTTCTGTGCTTTCACACTCTCCGGCCTGCAGGAGCAGTTGCCGTTTTTCAACAAGGAGTCAGTGCAACTTATCAGAGAGCTGCCCACTGTTGAGATGCTTTACTCTTCTTTAATGCAAAACAACATTCACTTGGGCTGAAGGCATACCAGTGCTTTGTATAGAGAAAGGAACTGGGAAAGTATGGTAGGAGAAGAAGGAGGAAGCAGACACAAGAGGAGATACTTAGGAACCATGCTGCCATGTGCTGCATGCTGACAGATTTTATCAGTTTCTTTGCTAAAAAACCCCATTCACAAAACTTTGTGGGTGTGTCATGAGTTCAGCAGTAGCAGTCATTTTTCTCCTTCTTGGTAGCTGGTGCAGTGCTGTGTTTTTGATTTTGGGCCTGGGAGCAGCGCTGATAACACCAGTGTTTTCAGTTACTGCTTGGTAATGTTCTGGTCTGACCAAGGACTTTCTGAGCCTCATGCTATGCCAGGGAGGAGGGGAAGCAGAGACAGACACCTGACCCAAACTGACCAAAGAGGTTATTCCATACCACAGCATGTCATGCTCAGGATGTAAAACCGGAGGGGAGAGACCCGGAAGGGTGTGGTGGTGCATTGGGGGGTTCGCTTCTGGGGGGTGCACTGGCTGGGTCGGGCTTGGTGAGCAGTTGTATTCTCTTTCCTTGTATTTCTCTTGTATTATTACTGGTGGTAGCAGCAGTGGTTTGTGTTATACCTTAGTTACTAAACTGTTCTTATCTCAACCTGTGCGAGTAGCATTTTTTTTTCGATTCTCCTCCCCATCCCCCTGGGACTGGGGGAAGAAAGAATGGGGAGTGAGTGAGAAAAACTGCGTGAGTTTTAGAGGCTTAAACCACGACAGGGTGTCATGATGGAAGTAGTGGTATAATATGGTGATAGACCTGATGAAGATCAGGTTCTCAGCGCACCACCACAGGGAACCTGAACTCTGTGCATCCAGTTGGCAGCCTTGCCTTGCTGCTCAGTGGATTTTTGCAGGTGAGGTTTCACTCAGTTTACAGCATGTTCACAGTGCTGCTCCATACAACCGGTCATGGCTTTACTGCAAGGAACAGCATCAGGGTGAAGAAAAAAATAACTGAAAGTGCAGGGGAGATTGTAGGGTGTTGGTTCAGCATGAGGATTTACTGATTAAATTACTGACATTGTAATAGCATTATCTGGTGGCCTTCTATGATGGGGCCATGGAACTGATGGACAGGGGTAGAGCAGTTGATGTCATATACCTGGACTTCTGCAAAGCATTTGACACTGTCTCACATGACATCCTTGTCTCTAAGTTGGAAAGACATCAATTCGATAGGTGGACTACTTGGTGGATAAAGAACTGGCTGGATGGCTGCATGCAAAGAGTTGTGCTCCATGGCTCAGTGTCCAGCTGCAGACCAGTAACGAGTGGTGTCCCTCAGGGACTTGGTGTTGGGTCCTGGCCTTGTTCAACATCTGTGTCGGTGACATGGACAGTGGGATTGAGTGCGCCCTCAGCAAGTTTGCCGATGACACCAAGCTGTGTGGTTCGGTTGATACACTGCAGGGAAGGAATGCCATCCAGAGGAACCTTGACACGCTTGTGAGGTGGGCTGATGCCAACCTGATGAAGTTTAACCATGACAAATGCAAGGTCCTACACCTGGGTCGGAGCAATCCCAGGCACAGCTGCAGGTTGGGCAGACAAGAGATTCAGAGCAGCCCTGCGGAGAAGGACTTGGGGGTGTTGATCGATAAAAAAATGAACATGAGCCAGCTTCAGTGTGTGCTTGCAGCCCAGAAAGCCAACCGTATCCTGGGCTGCATCCAAAGGAGCGTGACCAGCAGGTTGAAGGAGGTGATCCTGCCCTTCTACTCTGCTCTCGTGAGACCCCACTTGGAGTATTTTGTGCAGTTCTGGTGTCTCCAACATAAAAAGGACACGGAACTGTTGGAACAAGTCCAAGGAGGGCCATGAGGATGATCAGGGGACTGGAGCGCCTCCTGTATGAGGATAGGCTGAGAAAGTTGGGGCTGTTCATCCTGGAGAAGAGAAGGCTGCGTGGAGACCTCATAGCAGCCTTCCAATATCTCAAGGGGCCCTATAAGGATGCTGGGGAGAGACTCTTCGTTAGGGACTGTAGTGATAGGACAAGGGGTAACGGGTTAAAACTCAAACAGGAGAAGTTGAGATTGGATATGAGGAAGAAATTCTTTCCTCCTGTGAGGGTGGTGAGGCAGTGGAATGGGTCGCCCAGGGAAGTTGTGAATGTTCCATCCCTGGTGGTGTTCAAGGCCGGGTTGGACATAGCCTTGGGTGGCATGGTTTAGTGGTAGGTGTCCCTGCCCCTGGCAGGGGGGTTGGAACTAGATGATCTTAAGGTCCTTTCCAACCCTGACTATTCTATGATTCTATGATTATGTTGCCAAATCACAAGCAGAGCTTTTGGTGGCTTGTCTGTCTCACAACTGCATTAGGTGAGTATTTCGCTGGGAGTATGTCTGTTTTAGAGACTTGGTACTGAGACACAAAGCAACTTGTCCCAATCCTGTTCTGAGCCACACTGCCTCGTTAGAAGAGTAGGACAAAAATCTGTGATAGTAATGATACTGCACCCATTCTTTCTGTCACTGAGGATATGTGATATTCATGATCACAAATTGTACCCTGGAGGCTAATGAAACAGCAGGCACAAGCAGTTCCTTCCTACTTCAGAAAAAAAATCTGTCTAGACTGGAGCTCCAGTAGCTGCCTTTGACAGAGCTCAGTGAGTGAGTGGAAAGTTTTACCTACTCATGAAATGTTCAGGCATTTTGTTGGACTAGAATAGATTTCCCTGCAAAATTTAACTGGTAGGAAGCTCTTCTGGCTTTGGCAGCAGTGTTTTACAAATAAGAAGACTAGGAGTTGGGTTAATATACTTTGTGTAAGACTTAAAAATGAGACCAAACTAATACAATTCTGCTACACACTTGCTGTTGTAGACACACACTGCTGTTTGCAGATAAAACAGAATGACCTCTTAGCCATCCAACAAAACTCCCTTAGCCAGCAAACCTGGCAGAGCTGTGCATAGTGCTGTACCAGAAGAAAAATAAAGCACAAATACATTGCTTATCTTCAAATGATAGGACACTAAGAAGCTGACGGCACCCTTTGCCATGGCTCCAGCCAGCTTGCATCCATATCTTCTTGCTTTTCCCTACAGGAGCTCTAATTTGCCATGTCAGGGAATATGCCCCACTGACACCAAGAAAACAGAAATCTTGCAGAACACACACTGAACTGATCAGTCCTTTAAAATACTTAAAAGCTGGAGTGGATTTTCTGGGCGGTCCAGAATAGCAACTTAAAGAGCTGGCAAAAGTTCTGTGAGGGGATAATGTTCTCAGCCTACAGTGGGGGAGAAGCTCAGAGGGAAGGAGAAGCACTGAGTAGGGCAGAGGACAATGCTAGCCTAAGGACAAATAAGTATAAACTCACCATGAATGCAATTAGGCTGGATGTTTGAAGAACAGCATCCCAACCTCAGAGCAGCAAAGCTGTAGAAAAGCCTCCTGGAAAGGGGAAGAAGGAGGAAAAAGCTAACTAGTAAGCTGAAAGAGCCTGCACCCTTTCTGAAGGGCATTACCAGAAGTGACTGCCCACTGAAAGAGGGACCTGCTTCCATTTCACTCCCTGCACACTGTCCTTTGCACATGTCCTTCCATATCCTTTACACATTGCCTATGCTCCTGCAACAGCATCTTGCCTGGCCCTCGCTGTTTGGGCATGGGTCCTGGGGAGCTGGGCACCATCGCTGGGAGCTGAAGACAGACTACAACTAAAAAGCTTCTGCTAAAAGATAAAAGCCAACCCTGTGGTAGGGTAATTCAGCAGTCAGAGACCACTGGGCTGAGATCTAGAGGACCTGTGCAGTCAAAGATTCACCACATGTTTCTGCTAAGAGCCTGGGTTAAATATTAACACTCCCTATGCCTCCGTTCTGTAAAATAGGGATAAAGTATCTCTTTCAGCCAGCACTTCCTTTTACTCAGTCTTTTAAACTGCAGGCTGTTTTTACAATGCCAAGCCTTTGCGTGGCTGTAGCCCCTCAGCATCATCATAATACGCATAATAAATAAAGCAATACAGAAACTGTAAAGCCACAGTCTTTAAATCATTAACAGCTGGACACCACAGTGAACGAGAAAAAAAGCCTGTACAGATGCAGGGAATGCTGCATTTCAGGCATCAGATATAGATTGCTAATGTATTTTTAGTGGGTGCTTTGATCAACTGAGAATATACAAGTGAATAATACAAACTACCATGTTCATTTCATTCCTGAGTTAAAGTAATTGTGTAGGGTTTTTTTTTGTCTTGTGGGATGATAAAATGACAAAAGATCATTTAAATGGATTCTCTATTACATTCTGTGGATCCATTAACGTTGGCTGGTTTCCTGACAACCAATGTCAAACAGACATACACTAATGGCTACTCTCATGAGAAGATTTTTGAAGGTTTCCAAATAGCTGTTTTATCAAAGTAGATCATATTTATCATTAACAGACCCTTCTCAGCTTCACATCCTCTCATTCACTCTCCCTCCCTCCTTCAGCAAAGCAGAAAAAGGATCCTGCCGTAGCAGAGCTGGATGCTTTAAGGTTGTGTGGCTTTAGTGCACTCAGGCGTGGTTGTTCTAATAATAACACCACAAAGGCCAAGCAAGACAGATTTCTGCTCTATTTATTTGATAGATCCAGGGGGTTCCCCCCCTCCAACTCCGTCTGCTTCTCTAGACACTTGTGTTCCCTCCCCCCACTCCCAGCTCCTTCAGTTTCTCCACTTCTTATTATTTCTTTCTGTATTATAATTGCTATCAGGTGCCGGGGTGGCGGAAGAGGGGAAAGTATGTATAGGGTAGGTAGATGGGTGGGGGAAGATCATTTCCTATGTTTCACTGTTAAAAGAGAAAATACAATTTGGCGTAAAGTGTGAAAAAGTGTGCAGCCTGGAGGGGATTTGAGTGGCAAGCAAGGAAGGTGCCTACACGCTGAGGGACAGAGCCCAGAACTGTCATGCCCTGAGCTCCTGCTCAAGCAAACCCAAACCTGCAGCTGTTGAATGCTTATAGAAGTATTTGAATTCCAAAAGACAAACGCAATTAAAAAGGATCAGACTAGCGAATAAGCCTATTCCAGGGCTCAATTACTCTCATGAGAGGCTCTAATGACACAGGCCCTTTGCAGGAGCTGCAAAGAGCTGGGGGCTGCACACCCAGCAAATCTTCACGGGTGTGGGATGCTCTCGAAGGCTGCTATGGCCAGCAGCACCATGCCATGCCCTGCTTGGGAAGCCCTTCTTTTCCACTGTCAAGGTGGCTGGCGTGTTCTTTTAGCAAGTTACATTCTTTTCCAGGCATTTCAGGTAAAAATGGAGACATTTTTCTTGTGATTCGATGTTGTAAGAAAGCTGTATGTTCACCCAGCTTTGCATAAATAGCCATATACCAGCAGCAGAGTTCAACCTGATCAGACTTCCATACCTCCTGCTCAGGTCAGCAGTGAGTTACTGCCTGCTAAATTCATGTGAAAATATCACAAGAGAATTAATTCTGAGAAAGACCAGATTATCTCAAAGACTAGGCAGTCTGGCAACACATCCAACTTTATCATGCATTTTAGTGCATAAATGTTTCATTGAGGCAAGTGCTGAGTCTGATGTGAATTTTATTTATAGCCCTGAATGCCTCTAATGTATGCTTCCCCCAAGTACTCGTGTCTCCACTATAACACCCAGGGGGCTTAAGCCTACAAGGCTGGTAAGAATCTACAGTCACTTCTCTGCTGTACATGTCCCACATGCATCAGCAAGCTCAGTACTTTCCAAGCGGCTCCCTCTGCGGCTGTTGCTTCACAGTGATGGCACAGAGGGTGCCAGGGCTTACTCAGCAGTGACACAGGAGCCTGGAGCTCCTCGGAGGTGGGACAATTGCTGTTTTCTACAATCCTGCTTCCTCCCAACCATGTACACACCCAGACATTTCACCCCCGTTTTGACCTATTTGCCAATGGCAAATCCTCACCTACTGGAAGCACAAATAGCTGTTTGGATAATCTACCTACCTGTCCCATCTTTATTAAAGGATAGAAAAATGCCCATACAAAGAGAGTGTGTTGGTGGGGCTGCTGTTCCTTGTAAATAAGGCACCTGGCTCTTCATCATTTCCATCACTCAGCTGAGCAATGGCAACCTCACCATAATTTCACCAACTACCTACAGTGACTGCCACCAACAAGCATGGACATGCACACAATTTCCTTCACACCCCTAGATGAAAAGTACCAAATGACTGGAGCCAGAAATTCAGACATACCCTGGTGCCCTTGAAAGCCCTGTTCACCCGGGCAGGGCCAAGATGCCCTCTCCCCACCAAGGGGAAGAAACAACTTCTGTCCACGTCAGCACCAGAGCAACACCTGAGAGTGGTGGCTTTCTCTTCTGAAACCCTTTTGCTGTGGGGGCCATCCAATGATGGGAAGAGGACAGCTGCTCTGGCCCCTTGTCACAGTGGGTGCTGCTGAGGACCCTGCCTGTGCTTCCCTGTCTTCCTCTCCCCTGGGCAGCTGTGTGCAGTCCAACTCCCCCAGGAGATGTGAGAGCTGAGGAAGGTCCTACATAGGCCTTAAAAGAGCTTTCTAAGTGTGCTTCTCACATAAGACAAGAAATTTGTTCCCCTTCTTGGTCACATCTTTTGCTCCTGATTTCCTGGTGTACTCTGATGTTCATGAGGGCGCTGTTCATTGCAGGCTTTTCCTTTTCACACCTCACAGCACCCACTGTCACAGGGCTGTGGGTGACTGATGCTCCATTTTGGGTCATTTGCTCCCTGGTTACTTCTCTCTGGGAGCCCATGCTGGAAAACATGGCTTGTATTGGCTTTGAATATCACTATTTCTTATTATTGTTATTATCACAGCAGAAACACAAATGATTTCTGAGGATTTTCTGCCCTGTGTAACTGGAGTCCAGGATGGATATGAGGAGCCAACTCCAGTGGCACAGGCCGTAAGACACAGCTTGGGCAGCCGGTCTGGCCCT
The DNA here is from genome assembly GCA_017639245.1 of Myiopsitta monachus. Lineage (NCBI taxonomy): Eukaryota > Metazoa > Chordata > Aves > Psittaciformes > Psittacidae > Myiopsitta > Myiopsitta monachus. The sequence goes on from CM029927.1 coordinate 27,163,426, forward strand.
GAAGCCTGGATCACCACATCTGTCCCTGCCACCGGCATTCATGTGTGCAAATCAAAGCCATCATGACTGCATCTACACAGGCTGCAGCTGCCCTCCAGATAAACAGGACAGGAGACATGACAAAACAAGTTATGTCTTTAGCTATGTGTGGGCAACAATATGAGCGCAATTATTATTCTGCTCTGCACTCATGGATGGACAATTCAGCAAATTTTTCAAACTCAAGCAAAAAGGCAGAAGCTTCACCGACAGCAGAAACTGTTGAGAAAGACCACGATCTTTTATGCTCTTTGTGCTGTTTTATTTCTTGCCAATAAAGTAAAACTTCACACATTTCAACCATGGTTTCTTAGCGCATCCCTGTCACATTTTTCTGCCTCCCATTATGCCACACATACAAATAACAGCTATTCAGGAGAAAAATGGTCAAGTGGACAAAAAACCGTCTGTATTTGCTGTTCAGTTCTCTGGAAAGATTAAAATACTGGAAAGCATATGATTTGGATGTCATTTCCATTTTCCTTGAATTTTGCAATTACCTGGTATTCAGTTGACTGGCACAAAACCAGACATAATTCAAGAGGGCTGGGAAGTGTATAGTTCTTATACACGTAAGAAGATTAGGTTGTTAAGCAATATGCACTTCTGTGAAGAGTACCACATGCTAATCCCATTCTTGGCTTTGCTGCTTTCAGTCACTGCTGGTGGTGTTTGAACACATTTTTAACTGCTTTTTCTAACTCTGTCAGATAAGTTAGGGTGGCCAGAATGGGACTTGATATTTCAAAATATTTCAAAGCTGTCACTGCAGGATAGACAACAACCTCTCCAAAATACAAAGCATTTTATATGTTCAAGCCTTCATTCCTGTGAAATTTTCTCTAGCCAATGATTTCTTCCTCTTCTTTTATTCCTGTTTTATTCCTGGTTTACATGGCCTTTAAGAGTGTCCTGCAGGGCAACTGTAAAACAGACAGACAACATAGCAGTCCTGCCTGGCAAGCTTGAGGTTGCCGTTAGGTTGACTATTCTGCAGAAATATTCATTTCATACTCGTTTCAGTTTGCTACCGTGCTCCATGAGAAAACAAAAAGCTAACTAAAAGCTAACCAAAACGCCAGTAAAATAGTGAAAGCATAAACAGTGTTAAAGAAAAAACACAAACCAAACTAGTTTAAAGTTACTGGACCTAATGATAAGAATGGATGGTTATAGAAGGGATGATATGATGTCACACACACACACACGTAACACGTTTGTGTACACACACACTAGACAGCATGTAACTGAATCAGTGTCTCAAGACAGCCCTTTCAATCCTGCACGCTTAATTAGTTGAAAGCACTTCTTTCAATTTGATGCACTTTCAGCACTTGCCAACACAGATTTCTTCCCATGCTGACCCTTCACGTTACTCCCACTCTTGATGCGCAGCAAGATAAAGTCTCTTATCTCTGGCAGTGTAGTGTGTAGTGTGCAGTCTCTATAAAACACCTTGCAAGAATGTTTTTAGATATCCTTTGCAATTCTCTCTCTCTCTCTCACTGCTCCTCTGTTTTTCTTCTGCATTGACTCAGCCCAAACCACTAATAAGCTTGCCCAAGTTGCTCCAGCAGGTCACCATAATGCTCTCCCTTTTATCAGAGAGAAGTGTTTTTCTCTGATAGCGACATCACTGTGATGTTGTTCTCAGATCAGTCACCCTGATTTCACATGCCAGCACCCAAGACCGAAGTTTTACAAAATTCACTTACTATTCTACCTGCCTTGGTAAACGCTTAACTTCAGATTGTTCCGAAAAATACACCCTCACATTCCCCAGCTTATAGACATTTTTGTGATAGGTCAAACAGTGTTTTGGCAGCAGTTTTACTGTATCATGTGTATTCTCATACTCCAAACATTCAATTGCCCTGCATATTTCTATTGGAACATTTACACATAAAGTGGTCATATTCCAATAATAGCTGGGGATCCTCCTCACACATTGGAGCACCTATTTCCACATCAGCATCCATAATACAAACAACCTGTCTATGACTGCGAGCATACAGACCACCTGTAAAAGACCGTGAGCCTTGAAAAAGCATGCTGGAAGATGACTTGACACAGAATGCGCTGTGTTTGCCGTATCAGAAGATTCAGATGACTTATTCCAAGTACAGCAAATATATTTCTGTTTTCCTTTAAATCTTCATAAACCACAACCTTCCATCAAAGCTCTAAGAGTTAGTCTCCATCAATCTCCGTACCTTCTCCGTTTGGCTCTCAGAAGCGGCATTTAGCATCAATTATGCCAGCAGTGCTGTGATACATGTACCTGTCTCCTGGATGGCAGGTTGAGGGCATCAACTTACTCTCTGCAGGGTATCAGAAGGCCATCAGTAGGTGACAGCTTTTTTTGTTTACTGCTGACCTGTCCTCCATTCAAGCTGATAACCTGTATGAAAAAATGCCCTATATCCCCACTGCTTCATCTTGTTAGTCCCTGATGTGTCTCCCAACAAGTAGCCATGGTTTTGGAAGGGCAACGCATATGCTACAGTGGAAAACCACTATGAAATGTGAAAACCAAAACCAAATCAAAGACACAGGTTACATTTTGTACCTAGTCTAAAAGTATTTGGGATGTTTTTCTGGCTCTAGTTTGACCCTCTTGCCTTCAGCAAACTGCATGGGGAAGCCAGTATCTGAGGTTGGAGGCTGCTCCCAAGTGAAAAACAAGACTGAAGAGTTTACACAGAAAATGAACAAGATGGGCCCCTGTTCCCTTCCACTGGCACCACAAGTAGGCTGAGAAATCAAATGTCCAAAAGTGAGGAACAACAAGCCATGTGTTAAGAGTAGAGGCGGTGTCTCGTATTTCACACTTCTTCCTCCCCATCAGTCTTTTTCAGCGTGCTTGGCTAGATGCCCTGAATCCTGCTTGACTTCAAGTTGAGGAAAGTAGCAACAGTTTCTTCCAATTATATTTAGTAAGTACTACGCTACTATTGCTGCACACGTTCTTTTGAATTACTCACAGACATCTGGGAGAAGACAGAAAGTCAATCATCTTGGAGGGACCAATGGCAACTCTATTTTCTTCCCCTGGGGAAACATTCTTCCTGCTTCTGCAGCTCCATCAGTCCTTTCCTGTAGAGAGACTCAGAGACCTGGCTCTGTCTCAGGCCAATAATTGCTCTTGAAGTCATGCATATCCCAGGAAGCTTCCTCCCCGCAACAGTAAGCCAACATATTTCTTGCGGCAGGCAACAAAAATCACATGCATAACTCCGCAAGGTTACTCCTGAGCCACCCTTATGGTGGCTGGGCACAGGGATACAGTTAAAGATGCAACCACTTCACTGTGTAGCTCCTCTGGGTCTTTTCAAGAAAATTCTTCCCCAGACTCAGTTAATACTCAAGTCCTCCATCACCAGACCTTTCAGATATTCATTTTGGCCCTGGCCTCCCAAGCGTATTACTTGAAGCCCAGTTTCAGACAACAGGCTGTGAACTGGGCTTGCAGAGCACCAAATCCATGGAGGGGCTCTGGGCCAGAAGAGTCCTATTTCAACACTGTCAAGCAATATCCCTCTCCAGTACCACTTCTGACAAGAGCTGTATGTAAAACATTAGAGCAAATGGGGATATAAGGGTTTAGAGAGCCACACCGAGAAGCCAGCTAGGAAGAAGTAATATGGCTTGCTGACCTGCTAGGTTTCACTTGTTGAAACAACATTGAACACAGTCCTTTTTGTTCTGTAAGGGGAAGGTGAGACACCTGGAAATATAGATCCCTCCCCTTCTATATTTTCTCAAAGGAATTGGTTTTAATGAGGAAACCTGCTTAGGGATGGATTCTTGTTGGCCTTGCAAGTCCCCTCCACCCTGCCCTGCACTGCCCAGCACCACTCCCAGGAGGGGCTTCAGCCTCTCCCCTCCCGGCTTTTGGGGCTTGAAACTAGCCCTTAATCTGTAAAGCAAAGATGTGTTATGATATATGAACAGAACTGTATTACTTACAGTACTTTCTATACACATGTATACAAAGCCACTGAGATATACTGGATTACTTTTTAAAAGGAATCCATCCAGATAGCATTTGGCAACTGGCTGTCTCTGTCAGTGATATTGCATACCTAGACTGTGGGATGAATAACTTACTTATGTCAAGATAAGTTATTTTCCCACTGTTATTATTATCTGAATAACATATTCTCAGCTTGCTCACCTTAGGCACTATTATTTTTTTCAGCAGAGTTACACTGGTTTTTTTTCTACTATATTTCAGATACTTGCTTACCTAAAATGGTTCACAAGCCTCAAAAGGGAAATGCTAGCTTGCAAATTTAACTGAGCGATAAGCATTGTTACCTGTATCCTCCTGTACATCCCTGAAGAAGATGCAAACCTGTTACCATGCCAGCTATCGAGGCCCTACAAGTCATGCTATCCCACTAACCCCCACTTCGAATATACGCATCACGCCCAATGACAACTAGCACATAAAACGCAGCATGAAAACATTTACTTCTTGTAAAGTGTCATAAGATGTTAATAAAGATCATAACACAGACTATCCTTTATTGTTATGGCTAGTATGGCTTTATGAGCCAAAACCATATCCTATTGTTTGTACTCACATTTATATTGTTAAGTCACATACTTACGCAGAAAACCTAATTGAGTTCTTATGGGGTTTCTGAAAAACCACAACTGCTGAAGAGCTACGGGGTTTGTCAGATGTTGCAGGGGTGCGGACCACTCTCTGTCGAGATTTGTTTTCCAGAACAAAATCGCAAATAGCAAATTCTTGGACGTTTGTAACTCATCTGCCTTTGTGTGCATGTTGGACTGAGTACAAGGTGGTTTTCAACATGTTGGCTTTAGCACAGCAAATTCAGAGAGTGGCAAACAATTGCTTGCTTAACATTCATATAAAATCACTACCTTTTAAGTGTGGGCAGGCACTTATTGTGACCATGTACTGACTACTGCACATGAAGAAGAAAACTTGAAGGCAGGGTAAAATGGGTATATTTTCACTTCAGCCAGTCAAAACCAGAATGTCACGTGTCAACACCTACTGGTAACTATCAGAAATACCACCATGGAATGGTGCTGACTGCAGCACTGGGCAGGAAACCTTCAAACTCTCCATTGGAAGCAGTGATGAAAATGAAATAAACTGCAGGAAATAAGCTGCAGGGGAAAAATCAACAGGAAAAGAAATTAAACCAGGAAACACTTTCAGGGAAGAAAAAAGGAAAGGAAAAAAGGAAAGAGGGGAAAAGGATATCATCATTAAAATGACCATGCAGAAAGTGTAAGTAAAAAATGGGGCCATTGTGTAGCAGTGTTTGACCTTAATATATCATGTATTGAGTGGAATGGTGAATCAAGGGAGACTGCACTCCTGGGACTCTAGGATTTGTTCACGAGGAGCAAAGTTGACAACATTTCCAAACATAAAGAAGCAGACAACAGCAAGTAATCACAAAAGTAACTTCCCCCAGGAGAGATTTGTCTCCTTAGAGAATTTCTGTAGCTAATAGATACACTCCTCACTGATTCTGAGTACAAATGAGCCTCAGAGAGCTCTGAAAAGTCCTCTAGCTGAGCCTGTCCCCTTCTGTTCACTTTGGAAGGACCATGAGAAGATGGACTGTGCTGAGCCACCACGCCCCAGCAGCACCAGGCACCAAGAGGACAGATGCTGCCTTTACAGGTTAGCAGGATTGCCTACTTGGAAACAAACCATCTGCAAAGCTATGGGTTGGTGTTTATTTGCTGAATATATTTAATGGCAAAGTAAAAAAACAAATCTGGGTCACAACCAAGGAAGCTAGCAAGGTATAAGGTGACTTTTAACTCAAAAGGTGAAGCATTGCCTGGGAAACCGAACAAATACACTAATCTTTATGATGAGGCGGGTAAACACACTCAGAAATGTGACATAGTAAGCCGGGCCAGTGTCAAATTTTGCTGTCCTTGTTCTGTCCTTTCTGTATTGTGGCTCTTCCTGACTTCTCTGGACCCTTTGGCTACACTGGGACATCAGGTCTGGCCCTAATCACCTCCCTCCCACTATACTGCCTTCTCCACTCTGCGTCTTTCTTTCTGTGTGGATTTTCCGAGTGGTGTTAAAAAAAGAAGTGCTGGAAGAGGTGCCAGACTGCTCTAGAGGCTGAGATGCTATACATGCTGAATGGTGAAAGGCAGACGACACCCACAGATACACTGCAGCCCTGATCTGGCACGGATGCTGTCTGGGGGGAGGTGGCAATCAATCCTCACATCTTATCATCTCCCGTAGCATCTGCCAGCACGGGGGGAGGGGGAGCCACTCCAGCCAACTTTTTTTATAGCATGGATATTGTTCGCAAAGTTGAAGACATTTTATATACAAATACAGATCAGTTCACAGCCATCTGCTTTTTTTCTATGTAGTGTCTAAAGTACTGTAAGGGTGTTACAGAGCATATGAAAACAAGCTCTTACCTCTGCTGCTGAGCTTAAGAAGAAAAAAAAAAAAAGGGAAAAGAAGAAGAAAATATAGGAGTTGGTATGCAACGAGACAGCCTTTTCCAATGATGGCTGCCTAGGCTGCTTTTGTTCGGAGACAATCTGGCCTGGTGGGTGGATATGCTGGCACATCCCCATTCTGGCCTGGGCCAAGTCACCTCCTGGCCCTCCCAGCCATCACTGGTCCTCCCATGGACCTCTTAGCCTTTTCTACATTCTTTTACTTTTGTGTCTTAAGGGCAGAAGTCATCCTCTACACTAAGCATTTCCACATACAATAATAGACCCTGTGACAATCCAATAATACTTCATTGGTGGGTTTGTTTAGTGTTATATTCTTCCAGATAAAAGTAGTCTTGCTTATTCCCTGCCAGAACATGTTCTGAACCTTTGCAGATGAGCTGTCGTTTTTATTGCCTGAGCTGCAGTTTTGGACCTACAGGCTTCTGCAGCACAACCAAACTCCACCACTGACAAGCAGCTCAGAAAAGCTGGCCTGGATAAGTAATGGATGGTTCATTACTCAGAATTAACCTGCCATGGTCAGTGAATAAAAAAGAAGCAGCCAGGTGTCCTGGTTTATTCCCACCAGAGCTCAGACCCACATGGCATGGAAAGATGCACAAATTCACTTATCATCTGCCAGATTCATTATCACTTGAGGTTTTGTAACTACTGCATTTAAATCACATCTAATTTTGATAAATCGAGATTGCTTCCCTGACTTGCCAGTTTGATAATTTCATCTTCATGCTTGTTCACATTAGTAAGCATTGATTTCCTGTGGGATGCAGTATGTCTTCGCATAGTGAGTGAGGGTTTGGTCTGCTTGGCAATATTTCTGTCACACAGTTATTTCGGAAGTTCAGGTATTCGCATACTTAACACGCTTTGATTTTCTCAAAGGAAAAAAAAAAAGAGATCCTATGCAACAGCACAAAAGAAAAAGTATCTAAAAAGTGCAGCTGCTACTTATGAAAATGTCAAAGATTAATTCAAGAGAGATTCATTTTGGTTATATTTTTTCCCTTCTATTAGAGTCCCGGTTCCTTTTGTCTGCAATATTTGTACAACAGAAACACTCCAAATATTGCAATGCTTCCTCTCTCTACAAGGGCCAGAGCAGCCTCTTCACAGTTAGTATAACTCTCCCTATTTTATGCAAACATTTACACATACTTCTAGGATGGAAAAGCTACAACACAACTTCAGCCTGTCAGAAAAAAATCCTAAACTTTGTGGATTCTTGTTTTGTCCCAGAAAACAATTTATTTTGCAGATACTTCTACAGGACAAGTGGAATAATTTTCAAGCCTTTACAAAATTCCAGTTCTATCACTACTGAAGTTACAGCCACAACCATGAATATTTAAGACTAAGGGAATTATTTGCTAAAGCTATAACTAGAAGATACTCATCTTCCTTCCCTTTTGATGCCTTTCTATCTATGGTCACTCAGTGAGTTAAAGATGATGTTGTTCCAGAAGTACTGGAGCTAGAACAAAGCAATGACAACCAAAGTGCCACACACCACTCACAGAAATAAGCCTTGAATCAGGGTCACAGGTAGAAAACACTTTCTCACCCCATTCAAGAGCAACTGAGACAGATATATGCCCAGAGCTGAAGTAATACCTAAGGTAAATTTTTGTATTCAGATTTTTTTTGCGGGCCAAACACAAATGAATTTGTTGCCTACCATAGAAAGCACAGCTTTGCAACAGTGCCATCAGTGTCTACTCTGTGAAGATTAATTCATCCCAGCAGGGAGAAAAATGTCTCTTCCTCCGGACAACTCCATATTCAGCCCAGACCCTACTGTGAGGCAAAGGCCTATTGAACCACAGCTCTAAATTTTCCAGACCTGCCTTTCAGCTGCTGTCATCCCCAGCTGTGTCAGTGGAGGCACAGATCATCAGGTAATTAATCCCCCTTTCATGTGATGAAACCAAGGAGACTTGGGGCTAGCTGTTCATTAGGTACACATCTCAGCAGTGCCTAACATTTGCAGCCACATGCCTATACAGTCTAACACTGGTTTTACCATTACAGCTGATGATGACCAGTTTTATTCTGATTCTTGCATTAGTAATCTTCCATTTGGAAGATGATCATGGTAGATAGGTCACTTCCAATTTAAAATATCCTTTCCCTTTCCCTTTCCTTTTCCTTTTCCCTTTCCCTTTCCTTTCCTTATCCTTTCTACCAGCATGACATGCTGGTATGTTTCATGACATGTGGTCATGTTTCATGCTTCTGTTTTCATATCTAAGCTCAAAATCATAATATCTCCCAGCCCGACAATTCACCTGAATGCAGGAACTCTACATACAGGTGTTGGGAGGTCTTGAGGTGTTCAAGGCAGTATATATTGTGCACACAAGCTAATTTAGGTCCAGCTGGGGTCATTTTCTGCTCTCAAATGATTAAGGTTGTTTGGGTTTTAAGGCAACGAAATGACTTTTGTCTTTCTACAAGACATTATACTGGCAAAGTAGCTGCAGCCATGCTGACAGAACTGCATTTTAGCAGTTAGCCTACTCCTCACACTCCCACATTCATCAAAAAGACATGCTATGTTGATAAATTATAGTAATGGCTTTGGCTGGCACAGTTATACTGGTTAAAGATCACACACTTTTCAGAGCTTTGTCCCACACCTCTGCACAAGCACAAATAAGCAGTGAAGAAAATGAGCTGCGGTATCTTCATTCAGACATATTATGGGAAACACAGCCTTTTAGGTTCAGATTACATGAAAGAGATAAAAGTGTGGGATACTGCAGTTTTTATTCTTAGCCTCATTGACTGCAACTTTCCCCCTCTTGATTTTTCCCCACTTGACCTACTGAGTAAATACTACTTCTGCCCAGGAAGTATGAATTTCCACTGAGCAAAGCTGAAACCCTTTTCCTGGGGTCACAAACTACCCTGCAGTTGTCTGAGATTGGCATCACATGTTCATGCACTTTACAGAAGGAGAAAGAAAGCACATTACTGCTTGTGCAGGTTGAATTTGAGGAGACTAGGACTTAAGCCCTACACACCTCATGTTTAAAAGGCTTTTCAAGGTATAACACAAGGGGTTCAGTCATTTGTCTTGCATTGCAGCTGCAGCATCTCCAATGGACTCTACCTCACCAAAATGCTCATTAACCTGAGCCTCCTGAATCACATCTGCTTGACTTGCTATTCAAACTGCACAGCTTTAAGTCAATGCCCTTTTTTACAGATCACGATAGAACATCTTGAGAATAAAATTTACTCACCAAAAACCTGGGAGGAATTCAGCTCAGCAGGGAAATAAACCCATTCATTTTGATGCAGCTGACATGCCACCAGAATTCTTTTTTAGATTGTTATGACACGTTCACTGTTTCATAGTTAATTGAAAAAAAAGAAAAGTACAGAATTGTTCTGATACGTAGTAAAAAGACAACCATCTACTACAGTTAAGTCCCTAAACCTCTGCTGAACAAGGTATTAATAATTATTGAGGGGCTGGCTTAACAGTTGGAGTTAGACATCTGGGAAAAAAAAAGGCTTTGGTAAGGGGGTGCTGAGAGGGAGTCTGGGACAAATGAAGTGCAAGGGAAAATAGATCTCCTTCCCTTACCGTCCTCCCTTACTGTGCCTGTACCTGAAGCAGGCAGTCTGGAGCAGAGCTGTAGCAAGGTGATAACACAAACTACTCATTGGCCTTGCTGCTGGCCAGTTGCACAGCAGAAACCCTAGGAGACAGGCATGGGATACTGGCTGGGCTGGGACACAGCTTGGGCTGCAGCATGCCAGGAGAGCCAGAGACGAACCCCTCTGAGGTCCAAGTGCTACTGCAGCACTGGCAGTAAATAATACCTTGTCAGCAGCCCACATTATTGAATAGCAATAACTTTTCATAATAACTAATTAGTGTCACATACAGACCAGACACTTATAAGAGAGAAAGTGCTATAGCTCTTCTTCCTTTATTGAATTGCAGCACTGAGGTTGAGCTTTACTCATCTCCTGGGCTGGCACAAAAAAGTACCCACACATGAGCCACACACAACCTTCCTTTTGGCAGCTGTGTGTTGAATCAAGCCATTTGTCATCTCCCCCAGCTCTATGGTGCCGTTATTTCTGTGGCCATCTTGCCTGGACAGCAAGCTCTGGGGTATTTGGTTATCCCATGCTCATCCCTGAGACATCCTCTAGCTTCCACTGCCCACTGGGGACCCAGCTCTGTGAAAGAAGGCTTCCATCAGAACCCATCTTGGGCAATGGAACAGGCTTACTCTTTCCACAAAGTCTCCCTGACATCCCTGAGGCTGTGGGAAACCTCAGGCAAGTTTTATTTTGGTGGGCTTAATAACATGGGCATGGTCAGCACTCTATTCCCCCACCTTCCCTGTACATCAAATGGGGACATATCTGTGTCTCTTGATGTAGCGCATGTCACCTTTTCATTCATAAAAGGCAGCCTGTCTCTTTAATCATCACTTTGCCAGAAAAATAGCAAAGAAAAAGCACTTGATTGTGTGGGTTATCAGACACTATTGGAAAAGTCTAGATAAGGATGCTGAAAAACCGTGGCTTATTAGTATTCCACATGCAAACGCTTCCCCATAATCCAGAGTCATCTGTATCCCGGCAACCCTTAAAATTTCATTGTCACTGAATTGCCAGATCTTTATCAAAATATAATTACAGTCTTAATTTGGATGATAAATTTTGATTGCCTGTGCTGTGCCGAAAAAAAAAAAAAACAAACCAAACCAAAAAAAATCAGGTACACGAGAGCTGAGGTACAACTGTGAGACGTGAATCTGCATAGTCTGACATTGGTGCGTCACCTTCCCTCTTATCAGAAGTTGGGCTCTGATAGCTAGCAGTGAGGTTATGTAGGGGTAAATAGACAGGGACATGAAAAAACAGTCTTCTAATGCCAACAAATGAAATTTGCACTAAAACCAGGGAGGAATTTAAAATAGGCAGCTGCATATGACAATTATCACTATTATGAAGATTATACACTATTATCATTATGAGGTGAATGATGTGCAGCATGGCTGTGAAAACCTGGAAGAAAACACCAGTCCTTTCTGAACCAAGAGGAGATTGTGCAGAACTCACCTTTTCTCCCACTGCTTTTTTTCCCTCTCCAAACACTGGCAGAAAACAGCACAGTGTTTTATAGTTATATTCAGAGGGTTCTCAAAATGCAAGGGCCATAAAATGGCTTCAGATTTCAGCAAATTGTTCCAGTGTTCATCTTAAACCTTACTGACAGCTTTTAAAAGTGCTCTTAATGACAGCTTTTGTGGCTGATTCATGCCAGTACATCTTTCTGGCATTAAGAGGTTGTCTGTTAGGAGGCTGGAGGAAAAGGATGCCATTTTTCAGCAATGATAGTAAAGTCCTGTATATAGGCTACCACCACCTAAACACCTTGTGTCTGCACACTTCAAAGGGCACAGAATAGCTGTTCCTTCAGTTATGTGCTTATGTGAGCCAGCATCTTTTATTCCTCAAAATGACTGAAAATATTAGGATTGATGCACGTATCACAACAGACCAGAATCATCCGTCTCTACTGTGCACTGTTATAGTGATGTATTATACTTGACCCCACACCAATCTGCAGCAGATGTAGAATCAACCTCTACATATAATCATGTGAGGATACAGTTCGAAATTCCATCACTTGAATTCAACATTATTACCAAAGACATGCTGCTGGCTGGGGATGTACTCTTCTACCTTGCAAGATTTGACATGATTACGAAGATTCTTCCAAGCTTAAACATGTAGCCTAAAAAAAGTATCTCAGAGGAATATAACCACGGTCTGCTCTACCAACAGAGCCCAAAGGAGATGAGACGGCCCAGTAGGCAAGCTGTGGAGGTTACCTAGTTTCTGATAGCAGTCCAAACCCACTTCAGCTTTACCCTGTTGAAATGCCAGGGGGGAGAGATAATTACTTGGATGACAATGGCATAAATGCAATTAGACACTTGACCTTAATGTTTCTTGGTCACATGCATAGCGTTTGCTCATTGCTAAATTTGGGTCTGGGAAGTTCTAATTCCCCTCCCCTGCCATGAGTTATTTGCATTTGCTCTGCAAGCCCTGATGAGGATCCCTTCCTAGGACAGATGTGATCTCATCCCTAGAAACTGAGTTCCTCACCCCCTCTGGGACCTTTGCATACCCAGCCTCAGTCCTCTCTGTTATCTACTTCCGTAACTTCGATCATCATTGCATGCATCATAAAATACCTCTTTGATGCACCTGTTAATGTGAATTCACTCCCATGGAGCTTATGTTATTCTCCCCTGAGAAGACCATGCAAGGTGAGAACAACTGGAACAGTAAGTAGATTCTGCCACATAAGCATACAGAAGGATTACACTGTGGATTGAAAGTCATACTGTGTCAGAGTTACAGTATGAAAAATGTGCTTCCTTGTGGGTAGTGGTCGACTATATCATCCAAGTGAAGTCTGTCTCCTTCATAATCCACTGCCCCTGCCCTCTCCCAGAGACCACTCCAAACCAAGTGCTGTTTTGACTGGTGTCTGGAGTAAGCAAACACAATTGACAGCTAATAAGGCCCAAAGCTCACTGAGTTCAGGGAGGTACTGCACCCTTTGCAGTCTCTTCCGTGCACTGGTTCCCGTTCCCTAACAATCATGTCCATCACTTACATATCAGTAATGCTTTTGCTGACAGGAACAGCAGAAAGTTTTACAGCTGAATGGGCTCAGGCAATGAACCAGTCTTGTTCCCTTGGTGGTAGGACCTCAATGGGGCTAAGTCATACTGCAGTAGAAATGGAGGGCAGGAGGGAACCATGAGTGAACTGTCCTGGTCCATGACTTTTCCAATCCTGAAACACAGCTAAAATGCTATAAACAGCAAATGAGGCAACCATCCCCAGACACATAAGATGCTTCCTATAGTAATTTTTGACTGATGTGTGATTGAACCTGTCCTAAAAATGCCAAAATGTAAAGCCAAGCATAATTCCACTGCTCTAAAGTGGACTGAGCATTTCTAGTCAACCTTGAGTTTATTCTTACTTCCTCTCAAAAAGCCTAAATGGACATCCCATGAGCTCCATGGGATGCCTGTCCCTGTGCTTTATCTCTGTACTTGTAAAGGTCTTCCAAACCTTCCCTGCTGCAAAGTCAGCTGGTTCCTAAGGGGGAAGGCTGCAGAAGCAGGCACACCAGCTGTGTTCACATGCAGCTCCCCTCTTCTTTGGGTAGTGGACTCCTGTCTCCAGTGCTGTGAATTTGCAACTTCTCACCTCAGATGACTTGAGCTGAATCAAAGAAGTCAGAATTAGTGACCTGGAATACTACATGCAGGGGGCAGGGGAAATATCTAAGCCCCCAAAGGAGGAAGACTGAACCAATGCTTACTCCAGATGCACAGTCCTTTGCTCTCCCTTTTAAAATGCATTCATTTCCTACTGGTGAAGGGTGCCACGCTAAAATCAGAGGAAAACAAATTTGCCTATCCACAGGAGCAGATTCAGCCTAGTGCTAGAGATGGAAAACTTCCATATGCCATGGTGACTAGCTCAGTACAGCCTGTTATCCATTCCCTACACATGCCAGGCATGCTGCCCCCATATAAGCACTATCAGTGAAGGCAAGCTTACATCTGGATGAAAAACATGCTGATAGAAACACGCCATTTTTAAAGCTTGGCTTTTGGCTCTAAGTTACATATTCCAACACTAAGTTACATATTCCAACAACTCTAATGTCGGGAGGAATGGCAGAAGAAAGAGGTTAGCAGATTTGTTCTCCCTCTGCACCATGGTGTGTTGCAGGGGGAGGAGTTCAAAATGGCCCCTGTGATGGCTGCCAGCATCTTCATGACAACTGGTAAAAGAGAGTTTTATTCCTCCTGGATACTCTTCAGTGAAAGCTTTCTCAAGGGGAGCAACAGATTCCTCAAGCCTTCACCAGCAGCAGGTACCTCCTGAAGGAACATTTCATATTCAGAAGGTGTCACAGTGTTTCCATTTCTGTTCTGCCTCTTTAATTATGAAGCCCAAATCTCCTGTCTTTGAGCTTATAGTTGCCATGATAGGCTACAGCACAAACTATGTGGCTATCATATGCATGTCCCAAGTTCCTAGTAAGCAAAACTGAGGTCTGGCTTTCTCAGCTTCCTATCCTGGATGTTCTCCTGGGTAAGAAGGCAAGCAAGTCTCACCACTGCAAACAGGAGCCCAGAGAGGAAGGAATGTTACAAGCCTTCCACAGAACTGGACTCTCAGCATTACAGCCTCTGCCTTTGCACCAAGCAGCATCACAACAACCATGAACCCAAACTATGACAGTGATACCAGTAGCTGAATAGTTGGAAATATAAACTGGGGATGCTCTTCCCCACCTGCCATTTTGGCTAAGCCACTTTACCCTCGATGGACCTCCCTTGACAACCTTATTTACCTAAAAATGGCTTGTCTGCTGCTGCCTATTCCAGGAACTGGCGAGCAGCATAAGCCTGTGCGCTGCTGACTGCCCATGTCGCAGCCAGGCAGCCCTCTGATCTCTGTGAAAGACAGCCATAGGGCAAGTGCAGTGGAGGGAGTGGCACACAAGTGGTTAATGCATGCCATGAAGAAATATACATGTACATACTGTCTCAAACAGCCAGAATCTCTTATGTTGATATTTTCCATTCAGTTCCACTAGAATTAAAATGCTCGTAATAGAAACCTGGCAATCAAAAGCAAAGAAATAGTCACCAAAGCAAGATTAATTTCTATCTATATAGTTGACCAGAAGTCTTTCTGCCTCTTACAAGCAACATTAAACGCCATCCATTACAGCAACAAATGCCAGCCAAGTCCCTTTCTTTCCACCTGTGATTTTAAAAGTACATTTCCTGTGCAGAAAGCTGTGTGCTTGGCAACCTCTGCATCTCCCCTCCTGATGAGTAGCAGAAACGCTGCATGCTAAACTCTCTCCTGTAATGACATGGATTCCCACACCAGAGAAAAATTCTCAAACTACCCAGGCAAAACTTCCAATAACCTGTAAGGTATTTAACAAAACGGAGGCAAAAGCTAAAGTCAAACCCTCAAAGCATACAGAAAAGAGAGGAAAAAAGTAAAAAAATATACATTAAAAAAACGCCCTCTGCTTGACCCAAAATAACAGAACAGTTCTGCATAGGAAATAAAATGAATTACCATTGTGGAGACCCTCAGTCATTTAGAGTCTCCAGTGAAGGCTGAGAGCCATTCTGAGACTGCAGGTCTTTCCTCTAACTTCACTCGCCGGCTCTGCAAGGAACTGGTTAAAGATGACATCACTGCTCATACTACCCTCCTCCCTCTCCCCATTCACTTGCTAAAAAAGCTGAGGCTGCTCCTCTCCCCCTGCATTGGCTCCAGATTTGGTCCTCACTCCTCGCCGCCAAGTTCCCAGTCTGCAGCCTGACTGTGCGGGTCAGTGTCAGTGTGGGACAGAGGATGCGTCTCTATGCACTCTTACAGCATCCCTGCTGGCACCCGCTTGAGGAATAAAACAGCCTTTCCCTTAAGAAATCAGAAGAGGTCTAACCTCGCGATGTATAACGCATTACACAGCCAGATCCGTTTACAGAAGGCAAGCAGTCTTCCTCTTTCAAGCAGGAGGGAGAGAGAGACCCTCCTAGGGGCTCTGTCTTTTGCCTCGGCTCATAGGAGAGGACCCTCTCCGTGGTTTGCTGCAACCTCCTTGCATTAGGACTGCAATCTATCTTTTTTCTTTTTTTCTTATTCCCTCCCCCTGAGCGTGACATCATCAGACACCAACTCCACTTCTGTAATAAAAAAGGATCCCAAGCAGAGCTACCTGGGACGAGGTCATCTGGAGGATCTCGCTTCTTACAAAATTCTCTGCTCCCGCAGTATCATCTGGATTTAATAACCCTGTGCTTGCTGCAGACCGGGATGCCCAGCTGCTGGGCTGAGATCAGTCTTGTTTCTACCCCAGCATCCCAGCTCCACAGCATCAACAGGGAGCAGGCACCTCCAGAACGCTCCCCTGGTACCCACGATTCACTTTGCAGCTCCATTTGCTTCCCTCTTCTAACTGCTGGGAAGGATGCTGCAGCAAAATCCCTCGGCCAGCTCTCCAGGCTGCTACAAAGCAGCCAGGCTGCAAGCACCCAGCACACAGGCTCCCAGCGTTCCTCCACTCTCCGAAGCTCCTCAGCCTAAGCATCTCTGAGCCTGCCTAAAAACACCGGCATCCCTGACTGACAGCTGCAGGAGCCAGCAGCTCAGGGGCAGCCCCAGCATAGGGCCTATTTGTTGCCAAGGGCACCCACCACCTCATTTTCACTACTTGTGTTTTGTCTCCTGGGGTAGTGCTGAGGCTTGTGCGGAGCACTGCCCATCCTCAAGGTGCCCAGCAGGCACCAGGGTGGCTGGGGTGAGCCCCACTACTGCTGTGGGGTGAGAGACAGATGGTGGCTCCTGGGCTCCGCAGCCTCCCTTGCACACTCCCATGCTCATGGTGGCAGCCAGCAGCAGTGGCAGCCACAGCACTGGCAGGAGACAGGAGTCTGTGTGTGCGTGCATATGTGTAACATATGCTTTCCTATACCTATTATATAGATACAGAGCTACATGCAGATATAAACACAGACGCGCATTCTTGATCTCTTACCGCTACCAGAAATGCCACAGACAAATCAAATATTGCACACGTAACAGGACCGATGGGATAAGGCTGCATTTGCAAACACGCTCAGAATCGTTTGTGTGCTACCTGTCTATACAGCCTGCACAAAAATATAACACTCGCTGCTGTGCTGATTACAGCTGAGTGTTTGACATAGGGCTGTAAAAGCTTCATAGAACTCAATACAAACTCCTCTGAAAGGTATAGTGGTATGTCACACACATCATATAACAAATGGTACTTCTCTGCATGGTAGAAATGTCTTGGGGGGGGGGGGGAACGACACAGGGGATGGCACTGTAAAAGTCTTTCAGCAATTACAGAATCATAGAATAGTTTGGGTTGGAAGTGACCCAAACCCGCTGCAATGAGTAGGGACATCTTCAACTAGGTCAAGTTGCCCAGAACCACATCCAGTCTAGGTTGCATTGTCTCCAGGAATGGTGCATCCACCACCTCTCAGGGCAACCTGTTCCAGTGTTTTACCATCCTCATTGTAAAACATTTCTTCCTCACATCCAGCCTAAACCTCTCCTCTTTTAGTTTAAAGCCATTACCCATCATCCTGTCATAACAGGCCCTGCTAAAATGTCTTTCCCTACCTTTCTTATAGGCCCTTTTTAAGGACTGAAAGGCTGCAATAAGGTGTCCCCAGTCTTCTTTTCTCCAAGATGAACAACACCAACTCTCTTCACCTTTTCTCATATGCTCCATCCCTCTGATCATTCCTGTGGCCCTCCGCTGGACCCCCTCCAACAGATCCATACTTTCCTGTTCTTAAACCCCCAGCAAGCAGCCCTCTGAATTTGGAACATGCAGGTACATCAGGTCCCAGAGAAAATCCCTGCTAGAGACAGGGAGCAAGTGGGAAGTTGAAGGAAGTGAGTAAAAATCCTGACTTAGTGTTTATTCATAACTTTCTCCTCCTCCTCCTCTCCTTCTTCAGAGCTGTGTTTTGCATGTGGGCTGGTAATACATTTGTATCAAACACCAGAGCCCTCCTGAATGAGCCAGAGTTAAAAACCTGGCATCTCCTGACAGCTGGTACACTCAGCAAAGAGCAGGTGGTGTAAACCAGGGGCTGGATTTCCAATATAGAGGCTCCCTCTCTTACAACAAATGCGTGGTCCTGCAGGTTCTTATCTCCAAACGACAGCAGGCATGGGCCTCTGGCACAAGCAGGTAAGAGCCTAAGACTAAGGTGGGATGACTGTGGTGGATAGGGATGTGGGACCATGTTTGGAGGTCCACCAATGTGAATCTTCAGATAAATACAGAGGAGAGTATCCTCTGCCACCACTCATTAATCAAACCTCAGTTTTCTCACTGCTCTGACAGGGATACTAGAGACATTAACAAAGAGGGATCCTACATACATGTAGCAGCAACACTAACATCTCTGGAGTAACATCAATTATACATCATACACTAGTCCAAAAGAGAAAAAAGCAGGAAGCATGCCAATTCACCAGATGAATCTCCATATTTCCCTTCTAAATGAAACAGGTGTTTAACCCAGCTTCTTAAGGAAAAAAGGTCAACCTGCTGCCTGTCCCCTGCATCCCAGACTAATTTGAGTTCCCTGTCCAAATTCGCCAGAATAATTTGATTATGTTCTATATAATTAAGTTCCTATAAATTTTAGGTGGCAAAAATTAACAAATCAGCGCTATTCTCACTGAGGACAGCCAGGTAAATTTCAACTATTGCACTTTCCAGTGGGAACTGACTGGCTGGCTGGCTCTGTGCTAGCAGTAGCCCCCTTGCCCTGGGAGCGGTAAGGATGTCCTGCGTTTTTTCGGAGAAGGAAGACAGCGTTTCAGAGAATAAAGGTGAAGTCGACAAATGCACCTTAAGTCTTTATTTCTTGGTTAATGGGACAATTTGCTTAGTGTTTCTGTTTCCTCTTCCTAAATCTGCTCCTCATGCATCTATCAACACCTTGGAACTCAAATGCATAGGTATTTTATCCCCTGTTGAAACCTTTGAACACACCCTTCTCGTTTTACTTTGGTTCTCCTAAGCAATGGCATTGTTTTAATCAGCAGCCAGAAACATTTGCAGACTGCCAGCTGGTTGTAACAGTTCCTAAACCCAACAAGTTCCATGCTGGTTCCCGGTCATGAGATGTTATTGTAGGAAAGCAAACAAACCCATTCCTGTAAGAAAGACCAGGCAAACTAAGTGCGGGATTGGGGGATGGAAAGAAACCAACCTAAATAAATGAGGGCTGAAACTACATCCACAGCTCCCAAAACTCACAATCAAAGAGGTAGAAATGCTTCCAGACAGAAAGAAGAGGAGCTTGCCCATCTCTCCCATCATTTCCCCCCTACTATACTGACATTAACTAACAGTTTCACTCGGCAAACACAGATTGTTTCAAGTATTTGGGTAACTGAGTTGAAGATCAGAGCTCAAATAAAAGAGCATCAAGTAGCACCCCTGCCTCAGTGTATGCATTTCAGTGTGCCTTGGGGTATCTCCAAAGTAAATGGGGTAGAATATGCTCCATATTGTATGAATTCTCCACTTGCTTTAGCAAACGCACCTCATTCAGCATTTCCACTATCTTCTTTAATCTAGCACTACGTCTCCCATGAGCACAGTTTAACAAATGTATTATATCATACAAATGGGTGTTTCCCATTTTGAGAATCATTCAGAGGTGAGCTGAGTCCCAATCTACTTTTCTGCTTTGACCAGTCTTCAAATGCAACCAAGTCTGGTTAACAGATACGAAGAAGGCAGCAGATAAATGTCAGACATCTACATCCTCTGCTATTTTTGTAACGTTACAGAGTGTACTGAAAGGAAGAACTGAAAGTCCTCTTCTTTAATGATGTCCCTGCAATTTTTAAAAAAATCTAAATTTCAATACTCTGCCATCTCAACCCAAACTGTTACAAAGTAAATCAAGGTCAGGGCTGTCACTTTCCCAAATTACTCCTGAGTAAAGACTGCCCTCAGCCAAATAGTGTTAGTCTAAACAGCCTCTCCTGTTTCATTATCCCAGGGAGGTTTCAATTTCAAAGCTGACTTGGACTACATAAAAGTTAGCTTTTAAGCAGCAGCAGTGTGAATATTCCTCCCTCCCCTCTATTTTACCTTCTCAAGGAAAGAAAGGAAAAATAAGACCCAGTTCCAGTTCTGCTGACCTGGCACAAGAGGAGGCAGCAAAACAGTGGGGCATTCCTCTCAGAGGAAATCTCAGTGACAATTTTCCATTACCTATTTTTCTTCCTGGTCCACTTGACTGCATGGTACCCGTGGTACAACGGGAGCAGCTCCAGCCTGCTGCTCCCATTTCAGAGGAGCTGGCTGTCCTCAGCAGGGGCAGCTTCAAGCATCCTGCCATTTGGCAAGTGATGACAACTCTAATGACCCTGGATATCCTTACTGGGAAAATCCTTCTTAGTCAGGCACTCAAAACCAGACACACCCCAGCAAGGTGCAGCTGGAAAATGAGAAATGGAGACCCTGGTGGCTGAGGAGGAGAGATCCTCCTTGGGGGCTTCCTGCTCTGCCCCAGGCTGCCCCACCGTGATGGATCCAGGGGACAGATCCCAAGCAAAGGCCACCAGAGCTACATCTGCTGGTGCCTTGTTTATAAAAGGCCAGGTCCTAAATATGCTGTAAGTAAGTAGGGGCAGCTACAAATTATCAAGGTACTTGCTGGTGAAGATTATTACAGGTTTCTGCTCTTCTTACTACTGTGATTACAGGGTGCTGCTCGGCTGCACACACACACACCATACAAGCAGCTTGTAGCCTCATTTCCTACAGAAACAAGTGGGATGGGATCACACAGCCTGCTGTCTGCATGGTTGTGCCTTTTCCCCCTCCCCAGACACCATGGCCCTCCTGGACAGCCTGAGCCAGATCCACACAGGGTAGGTGATACCAGGGTGCAAAATAACAACTCAGAAAATTTATTTTTCTCACAGATTGAAGGAAGGATGTGGCTTTCCACATCACCCTCACCTAGTGAAAACTGTATTCTTCCACGTCTAGAACAGTGCAGTGACCATAACAATCTGGAGCACAGGAGACACAGATGCAAACTCTCCTCTCCTTGGAGGAATTTGATGCTGTATTTCACACCTACAAGAACAGTGTGTCATCCACTGTGCAATACGCTACTGTGGCACTGTTTTTCAACACTGATCCTAGTTTGTTTTGAAGTCTTATCAACTGAGAGGAAGTAAAACTTTCTACTCACTAGGACACTAAGTTTCTTTCTCCTAGTTTAAATAGTACATCAGGCTATGAAATGGAACCTGGATTGCCAATGAACTGAAAATCAAAACTTGAAACTGAATCTTGAGTCCTTCCCTGGGTGACAGGGTTTTACCTGCTTACTATTCCCTCTATCCCATTGAATTTGCATGCCACCCCAGGGTGACAGGGTGTACAACCCTCGCTTTGGGAGAATCATGATGTGGTTTACAAGTCTTATAATGATAAAAGATGTTGTAGAAGTACTGAGTTATTTGTCTATTTATCACCATAAGCTGAATGAAAGTGGTTTTTAAATAGGAATTGTATAAATATTTTGGATTCTTAACGTAATTTTAACTCGCAACTTGTTAATTAAGACTTGGATATGCAGCTCAATCCATTTCTGCGTAATCCAGCAATGCCTCAATTGCAATCCTACTTGGGTAGCAGCTGCAAAATAAGGATTGAAGAAAAAGGTCCTCTCACTGACCCCTCTTTTGCCCAACAGTGCATCATTTGCTTCATTTGTCTGAAGCCTTTGCTTAGCCAAATGGTAATTGTGCCCGGGTTCTTCTTAGAAGAGCCAAGCTCTGAGTTATGTGAGTTTCATATTGTAACTATATTATGTTTATTGCCTCTTACCAGTGTTTCCAGCCTTCCGCATGCTTTTTCACAAGATTTTCTTCTTGTTTATTTCAGCAGAACTACTGACTGTGTCATAAATATTGATGTTTGACTTACTATATTTTGCTTTTAGCCTGGCAACTCTGTATTTCTGCTTGCCAGGGCCTTGCTTTTCACACGCAGTTGTTATAACACATATTAATAACTGCTTGGAAAGACTGTAAGGATTTTTAACATGAATAGAAATACAAGTCACATTCAAGTAACTCACTGCTTAAAATAGTAACCGTGTCATTGTCCTAGCACAATCTGAAACACCTGTAAATCATCCAGCAACAACTAACCCATTCTGACCTGTTAAAACAAGGCAGAACTGCAATAATCCTGTAGTATTTACCATGTGCATTGCAGCAGGCTCTACCCACAAATCCAAATAACAATCTAGGGAGCTATCACTGAGTACTGACTGCATTGGTACAAGTCACCATTACTTATCTAATAATTAATACTACTTGGAAAGTAGTACAATCCTTGGAAAAGGATCGAGGAGGTTGATTTTCAGTGCTATACTTTCAGTGCTGCCTTCTTGCTTTGATACTGAGTTAAACCCTGAAGATATATCCAGTGAATTTTACTGACAAATTACATTCATCATCTATGTCCCTGTCTTGTCAGGAGTCTGAGATGTAATACATATTAAAACACTACACGTGATTTTCCTTTTTGAGCACTTAGCACATACCACTCTTACATACTGTGTTTGATTTCCAAAATCCAAACCAATGCATTTAGTGACCCCTAGGGAGAAGCCAAGCTATGGGATTAGTGACCTCTATAAGCAGTGACCACAAAAACAAGAATCCAATGGGAATTATCCCCAGCTGAATTTGCCATCTGCTGCCCCAGGAGAGCCACCCCAATTCCTTTCAACATACGCAGAATTTAAGACAATCATGGGAATTCTATATTTATTCTTCCACATCCGTTTGTTTTATCCGTTAGCTATGAAGGAGCAGATCATCATTTGCCCTGTGAGCTAAAAGTGCTATATTTGTGCTACAACTGGAAAAGCACCAGCCTGCGGCAGCGGGCCTGAGCCATCCATCTGGAGCTTGTGGCTCTTCTGCAGAGATGAAGAGGTGGCCAAAGGAGTGAGGGTGGACACAGCTGTGCAAAGGTGGGGGAGAAAAGAGCCTGGAAAGGATACATCCGATCCCAATTTCTCAGTCTTATTGCAGTTTATTGTGTGTTTCTAAAAACTATGTCTGCTCCACAATTTCCCTTCCAGACTGAAAGCAGGAGGAAGAAAGCACCTGAGCATGTGTCTTTGACTGAGGGACAAGGTGTCTCTTCTGACAAGCTCTAACTTCCTGTTGCTTTTAGCTAAAAACCAGCTTAAAAGCTCAGTGTCTGTGCTTGCCTTGGTGATGGTGCAAGGGAAGAACAGTTGTATTTTATTCCTGTCCTCATTGCCACACTGGGAAAACAAAGAGAGCGATGTACATAATCGAATGTTGAACTGACTTCATGTGCTGCTCCTAACAGTCACAGAGGAAGGAGAAAAAGGAGAAAACCTTGAGCCTTTGTGTCCTGGAAACAAATGGCTGCTTTTTTTTAGAGATGAGCAGCCTTAAGACAGACTCTTTCATAGGAAAGGGAGACAGTCTGTGACAAAGCTTTTTCCATAAGAGGCCACAGTGGTCACCTCCATCTGGAGATGGTGCAGTGGTGAAATCCTGTCCCAGCCAGAGATGATGTCCCAGCCATCAAGATGCCTGGATGAACCTGGGCAAGGCCAAGGCTGTGGACACCCCAAGTGCCTTCTATACATTAAACATTTGAATCAGTGCTAATATGGTCTGTCAAGAAGACAGCAGGCTATTTGGGCAGGCTGGTGACAGGTAGATGTGTGCAACAGCAGTGGCAGGGCTGCAGTAAGCAGCAGTGGTAATCCTCTTTGTGGATCAATCTTTAAAAAGCAAAATAAACCCCAAACATTTACACAGAGCCGTGTGACACCACAACAACATGCGAGGGAATGTCATCATGCAACTATTTTCCCTGACTTTCATTAGACAGCCCTGAATTTTGTGGAAATATTGACAGGCCAAGGGAAAAACCCAAGCACCATTTAATTATGACAGATGGAAAAAAATAATGCCTTGTACAAAGCATGATAGCTTAATGGTCTTCTTTGTCCCTTTTTATCAAGGACCACCAGCTCCCAGAGGCAGTAGCCAGGATAAATCACATGTCAAATGCAAGGAACCAGAAAGGTAGAGGGATTTTATGATTAAATATGTACAAACGAGAGTGGAAGTGGGGGGAGAATGTACATAAAGTATATGAAGCAAATGGTGCAGAAGAGACAGATACAGTGATATGGAACTGCCTGACTGTGAAACTGAAACCCAGGCTGCTGGGGAGGCATGACCTACCTCGTTTACTCACCACAGTCTACAATTGGAAGTCATCCCAACAATTTATCTCAATTCCTTACTCAACTACATTGCTATTCGCTATGAAAATATTTTCTCCCTGCTAGCATCTATGAGACCTGGCTAAACTCCTATTCATAGTAAATCTGGGACTAATTTTATTAGTCCTTTTCCTGGTTGTTGCACTCTTGAAAAATGTTGTGCCAACAGCTACATAGATAGTATTAGCTCATACAGACCTAGCGCCTTTTGATTTGGTATTGGAAACAGTGACCGAAGCTGGTGAGACAAATGCGGTTAGGCTTTGCTGGTTGTAACTGAGCAGTGCTACAGGCAGCCTAGCTGCTTTTCTGTTTCTATCCTTCTTCTACTTGCAGACACGCCCATGTGCAGCCGCTTCGGCTGACTTAATATGGGTCAATACCTGCCCGGGATGGAGACCCACCGAGCTGAGCCAGTCTTTGGCATGGTGTCTACTCTACTCTGCAAGGTTATTGCAGAGCATCCATGAGGTAGGAGTGAAAGATACCATGAATGGGAATTAAAAAAGGTAAAATCATTTCTCTCTGACAGCATTTAAGATCTGCTTCCCTGGCCCTTTGAAATATGCTTCTCAGTCAAGCTCCCTGTTCAAACAAACCAGTGCACTGTACAGTGGATTGGTCACAGGCATCTTTGTTCTGCACCCACACAAGATTAGAAGTGACACATTACTTCCATTGCAGGCCAGACATCAAGCAGAGTCGTGTCCCCACTTACAGTTTATTTAAAGCCGTAGCTGGGTTTTTAGCGATCAAAGAGAAGGGGTTATAGGAAAGCGATGGTGTTCAGGGGAAGACTGGGAACAAAACAGTACATTTTCGTCATACATGTCTTTCCTTAATATTTGCTTTTGAAACTGCTGAAATATAATGTGGCAACAAAGTTACGTAAAGCACAAGTCACCAAGTGGTGGCCTGTGAAGCTTTCTCAGTTTGTTAGTGCTTCATCTCTCTGCAGTACCAGTCAGAAAGATAAGGGATTAGGCTGATGTCAATCAGTGCCATCCCACTAAAGGCCACCACAGCAGGAAGCCAGGCTAAAGGCTCACAGGACTTTGCAAGCTGAGGGTACAAAGCACCTCTGGGATACAAAGCATGCTGTCAGCATCTGAGCCCTGGGACAGGCTTTTTGGAAAGGGCATGTACATTTTTCATCATAACCTGGACTCTCATTCAAAGGAATCCCATCTGCAGAGCCAGAAAGAGGGCTCTGCAAATGGCCAGGCTCTCCAGAACCAGCAGCGTGCCCCTCCCCACCGTGGTACGTCTGTTTGTTATAACCAGCTAGATGCCCCAGCCCTCTCCCCCTCCCTGTAACTGGGTTTCAAGTTTACAAGTATCACAGACGAGTTCATTTCCCCTCATTAACTCTCACAAGTAGTAGCTGCTTCTCTGAACTCTATTTCTCTGCCCCCAAATCCCTCGGGAGCTGCTGGGGCTGAAAAAGCCCTTTTCAACACACGCAGTTTCGGACAGCTGCCCAAACGAGAAGAAGGAAGGGGGTCTCATTAGACCGGACATGGCACTCATAGAACGGATGGGGAGAGGGATTAAATCAATGGAGAGACTTACAAAGCAGAAATCTGAGCAGCTTCATTTTTTCAGATAATTGTTTTCAGCAGGTTTCTCATTCAATACAAGCTTCGGCAAAGTGGTATTACAAACTATTGATCTCATGCTTCCAAATTCAGTTTATTCCCCTCTCTCCATCCCAGGCCCCCAATTTTCCTGCTTCTCTCAGCAACCCACTAAGTCTTCAAACTGACAGCTGAGATACCAGGCTCTCCCCACTGTCAGGTATCACTCCAAATATGCAGCACAACGATCTTTTGATCCTAGAAAGCCCTGCACTAAACAGCCAGTTTGAAAACCTCCCTGCTGCACTCACTGCACACCAGATGAACTTTCAGGCTGTCTCGCTGAGACTTCCATCAGGTCTCATGCCACGCGTGAGGCTGCTTTGCTAAACCCCTCCTCCCTCTGTACTTTCTTTCAACCCGGAGTTTCTCTCCCTCTCATTCTGTCTCATATAATTTTCATACTGAAGGCTCACACGGACGTTTTCTCAAACAGCAGAACAAACAGCCCAAGGCCGCCACACAGTCAGGGCGAGACTTGGCACAAGGATATTAAAACAGTATGTGCATTTCTTTCCAAAACCCAGCACTGAAGACTTAATAACACTGAAGGCTGAAACAAAAATACAGAAAGTAAGGTTAGGTGAAAGGATTTCAACCCCTTCTCTGTACATGACATACACTGTGGAGAAGCATTTGTCGTCCACTGTGAAACTTCCCTTAATGACCCTTGGCTAGTCAAATTATTTCAAAATGAGCAAAGCAAAAATAAACCCAACCAAACTCACCATATGGATATGTTCATTCTTGAAAGAGGGCACGTTCCAGTGATCAAAATGCTGGATAGCACGTGAAGAGGTCTGGGCTTGGGTCCCAGCTCTTACAGAGGCTTTATATATGATCTTCAGGAAACCACTAAGGATGGGGTTTAGTTGCTTAAACAACAGTATCCAGTACCATTTGAGATGCTCTAGGGTATCCAACGTATCTGTACAGGGCTGTTCAACACAAAATAGGACCCTGGGGCAGCAGCTGGAGGTAGGAAGGATTTAGACACCTGTACTGCATCCTGTACTGCTGAATGTCTGCTAGACATATTTCATGATGCCTTCCAAGCCTTACCGCTTCTAGGCTAATGCACCCATTATCAGTCTCTCCTGAACCCTCCAGCAAAACTCCGTGTTCCCTGGCCCAGGGTACAGCTGGCACCAGCTGGTGCAGACTGGGAACGCCCTGTACCCTGCAGCCCAAAGCCAGGGATGGCAGGCAGCTGGACTCCATCTCCCTCAAGGGCAGTGCTGCCCACAGGGTTTGCTCAGGAATCACACTGGGATTGGAGTCACCATGCTGGCAGGTTTGCATTGGTCTCCCAGTCTCTCCTATACAATGCCTCTGTAGAAGTCCATGGGCCACTTCATATAGTCCAGTACAGTTAATTCCTCATGACAGAGCGAGCCTCCAGGCTCCCCTACACACTCAAGAAAAGTTGGCATGTCTGTCCCTGGGTGTCTTTACAGTGTTGAGCATACAACCCTCTCCGAAAACATCAACCCTTCATTCCTTTAGCTCAAGTCCAGCAAGGCACGCACGCATGGGTGCCACTG
Source organism: Myiopsitta monachus (assembly GCA_017639245.1). Classification (NCBI taxonomy): domain Eukaryota; kingdom Metazoa; phylum Chordata; class Aves; order Psittaciformes; family Psittacidae; genus Myiopsitta; species Myiopsitta monachus. Next base: position 27,191,116 of record CM029927.1, read on the forward strand.
GCCCCCCAGCTGCCTGCAGGTTGGGTGGCAGTGCTCTTGCTTCTCGACGAGGCCAGGACCTGCTATCGTCTCCTGCAGCCACAGGCCAGCTGTTTGACTGTATACTCCAAGCAGGCTTTACAACACAGTTGCATTTTGAAATTCATCACCCAAGCCCAAATTGCTGTTGAGTCTTTCAGAGACAGAAAACTTTGGCAGTTGCAGCTGCTGGTGTCCAGAGGCCATTCCCAGTGAGTATAGCACAGACAGGGTGTTGGCTCTCACAGTGATTTACTGTGCACTCGAAACGTAAATCAGTTTCCTCCTGACTATTTGTGGGTGTAATCATGTAAGAAGGGGAATGAAGCATTTCCATGGAGGCCTCCTTTCTCCCAGTTTGCAAAAACGTTCTGTTTCCTTCATCTTACCGTGTCTGACATTGGCACTTCACCTGTGCTGTTGAGAAATTGTGACTGGGTTTCAGAGTCCAGCCCAAATCCGAGGAGACTCCCGCACATTCCTCTATTTCTGCGCTTCTGCCTTACAATGAGGTGCATGTGAGTACCACTTCCTTCTCTGACAGTTTTGCAGGAGTCAGGAACATAGGCATAAGCACTTGGGATGTCCAGCCACAGCCACCTCCTCCCAGATCTGATGTTGCTACTGCCCCATGCTTCACCCGCAGGTTCAGGCCAACCTGTGCATCCCCACCTTAGTGGAGTGGAAGCTCTCCCAAATGAGGGACTGTAAGAGGCATCCAAAGGCCAGACACGAAGATTTCAACGGGAGAGAATAACTCCATTCCTCATTTACTGCTCATTTATGATAGTGAGCACAGATCCGCCAGGGGCAAAACTGAGTGCATATCTAGCACTCACTGGCTGAAATGCCAGGCACGAGCACCAGGACAGGCACCTGGCTTCCTATTCTGCACCTAGCATTAAAAAAACTCCAGAGGCGACTGTGTATGGGGTATGAAAACTGCCTCAAAGTCCCAAGGGGTAAGAGGAGTGCATCTGGGCATCCTGCTGCACAAGGACGGCTATGAAGTGGCGATCTTCCTCCATGCTGCCTTTTTTCTCGGACACCAGTAGAGCAAAGCAGCCTTCCTTTCACCCTGCCCATGCCCTGCCAGGGGTTGCACAGGCGGCACAACCGCTGCCCTGCTACCCTGACTGCATTAATACAAAATCCACCGTTACGCCAGCTGCTACTAGCTTTCTGCTGTCCAACAACGACCAGGATAGTTGGCAACGGCAGAGTAAAATCTCAGATCAACTGTTTTTGAGGGACTTCGACAGAGGCCAACAAAAGCAAGGACGTTCAAAGCTCTCAACTGAGCACAGCAAGAGGCCTTGGTGGAGCGTCACATGACGAGAAACAGATTTGCTGCATTACACAGTAATGTCAAAGGGCTGTGCTGGAGCTTTAGCTGATGGCAAGTCTGAATTTCTTTGCACTCGCTGGCTTGAGCCAGACAGAGGACCCTGCAGCTTTCTGTTTCACAGGCTGCCCATCTTTTTTCTTCATTTCATTGATCAAATTCTGACAGCTCTCCTACGTGTCTTATCTTACTCCAGAGTGGTCCCACTGTTTCTGCCATGACTTTAGCAGAACTACAGGAGGAGTACGGCATCTCTTGTTATGATTAAAGGATGGTCTACAGATCAAATTGTACCAATTAACATAAAGATGCATTATTAAATGGTACAGACTGTTTATGTTAAACTGAAATGCAGTTCTTGCTTTGGAGCAAATTGATTTCAAAAGCCTTTTTTAATATGAGGTATTTGATGAACACATGGTATTTCTCTCTGGCCATTTTGTGTAGTTTCCCATGAGGACTCTCTATTCCATAACAAAAATAGATTTATACAAGAAGCACAATGTTCATCATTTCTTAAATCCTTATTTGTTCTGGAAGGCAGTTCACAAAGGCAGCTACTCCAGAGTGGCTATCATCAGAGCGTGGCTGCATTTGCTATACATCAGTTCCACTTCCCCAGGAAGGCAGAGCGTATACCATTCCTGCTGAACCCAAAATAAGCTGCTAAAGAAAAATAGCCCCATCTGCCTGTGACAGGGTCTGCATCCCTTTAATATAATTGTTTTACAATTTCACCTTTATTTTAGCTGAGAATGTATTTTCGACATACACAAAGACATAGAATTGAGTTCAGCTGAACCAAGAACGTCCCTGCTATACAAAACAAAATTGGCTTTGCAGACTATTTCTAATTAAGGGTGCACCCACAACAGGCTTGCAATGACACAGCAAGTAATACCTGCAGAGATGCTCCAGTGTGTGCGCTACCATGCAAATACTCATCCATGCGATAAGTAGTGGCACCTATAACTCAGGGAAAGCCATTAAAAGAGGAAAGTTTTAAGCTGAAGTGAATTAAGACCACTAAACACAGAGATGGGGGGAGGTAGCTCTGCTGATGGTGGGGAAACTGGTAATTTACCATAATTAAACTGTATCTGAGTCTCCCCAAAATCCTGTTTTGTTTTATTTTTCCTGAGTGAAAACATGTCTAAGTTTTATATTCCAGGTCTGTGGAGTCCCTGGACATTTCTAGCAGGTGTTGCACACCATTATACCAACAGAACAGAGAGATTACTTTTGCAACACAAACCCATTAATACAGCAACAATATCTGGAAGAGGACATTGCTTTCTTGAGCTACAGAATGTTGCTACCTTTGGGAAAATTGTAGCATAATGCCAAAATACTGAATACATAATTAGAAGGTACTTGCTTGCTCTCAACCAATAATTAATAGGGACCCAAATATGTGATGATTTCTGCAAAGAAGGTACCAACAAAGCTAGATTACATTTTATAGGGCTTCATTTGCACAAACATAGCCCTTGATTTCATAAACCTGTCAAGCAGCAGTTCTGTATGGACTACAGTGAAATGTTGCAGAGTGCCACTGGGAGGTGTCACTATATAGCAATAGCATCAGGCCAAAGAAAAGAGCTGTGTTGAATACAGCAGAAGGCACATGCATTATGTACCAGGGGAACTATAAAAAGGGGGGTGTGATTAACTCATCAACACTTGAATGCCTGAGATTTCTGTCATTGAGTGCCATCCACCCACTGACAGTGTTTTAAGATGACCAACCATGGACACAGTGTAAAGTGATGCGTTACTGGCCTCCCCTTTAATCCGTTAGCATTTGCTACCAATACAGTCGCACGTGCATGCGCGCACACACACACACAGAGCCCCCAAAGGCTTACACATTAGTGTAATCTTTACTAGGCATTGACAGATTTGACACTAATGAGGTTTAACAACAAAACCAAACTCTATCCTACCGACCTTTCAAGTTACGGAAGAAAGTGCTGAAAGAGCTAACTGTCTAGCTAAACACATCAAGCCTCGTCCTGCTACTCCCTCTCTAGCCCTCTTTCCTACATCTACTTTCCTCTGAGCATTTAGCTGGATCTCCCTTATGAAAGTGATCATGCATCTGATGCAAAAAGTGTTTGACTGAATCTGCATTTTGCCTGGGGTCTTATTCATTTATTGATTTAATTTGGTGTTAAATTTAAAACCAAAAATAATCCTGCCCAGTCTGCATGTGTTTTTCTGCAAGGAGCAGACAAATAGACCTACTTCTCCACGGCAGCAGAACTGAACAAATCAGAAAGGGTTTACAACCTTCTCCTACAGATTTTATCACCAAAGCAATTAGGTGATATCAGTGCTGTCATTTAAAAAAATAACAGAGACCCCCATCCTGCTACCACCATGTATTTATACCATGTTTGCTAGGAGAGGAGGAAAAATAAATAGAAGTGTTATCAGGTAGCTTTGAAGGATGGCTGAATTTCAGATAAGGTTATTACAAGAACTGCCCCATCTTTCTCCACTGTCCCACAGCATTATCTGTAGTTAGTTAGCACTGTTTGACAAACGGCAAACATCCACCCATTAACCAAGAGTCCTGGGGAGGAGGCATAGAGCCAGTTGAAAGCTCAGCATTACCCAGCTCCCTGCTCACGCCCCACAGCCTGCGAGCTGGCAGGGCAGGGCTCTGGGCTCTTCATGAATCCCCCACTCGTGTAAGTCTCCTGGCCCTGTGCAAACAAAACCTAAAACTGTAAAAATGAAATACTTAGGCAGGCTTGCCCACTCACAGAAAGAAGGACAAACACTGCAAAGCCTGAGCCCTCTGTAAATCAGGTTTGATAAGAAGTACCTGTTACTGAAAGTTTTACTGCATTCTTTGGCTCTGGAAATGGAAAAAAAGAAGGGAGGAGGCATCCTTAAAATGAGGTGCAACTCTGTGCGGGAAAGCGAGCTCGGCTCAGCAGGGGTTTGGGGAAAACATCCTCCCTCTAACAGTCACAGCCACGAGGAAACCCTGGGAGAAAATGGGCTCTACTTGCACTTCTCAGCCCACAGCAGCTCAGGGCCATAGATGCGTGCTCTGCTATGCCTTTAGCAAAGCTCCCTGTTGTACAGCGGGCTGCTTTGTCCTCCATGGCACCCACTGAGTTCCAGCCAGCAAGGCAGCAGACCCAGCCTCTGCATAGTATTCTCAGTTCCCTTTCCAGGCATACAGATGGCCCAGCCTCAGGACCCTGTCCTCCTAATCTCCCCGTGGCCCAGCTGGGTGGCAAATAGGAGTGGAGAGCAGTAATCCCCTAGCTCCTGCTGGCCATCATGTGAGGGGGTTAACGCTTTCCTGCCCTGGGTAAGCTCAGTTACCTTACTTTACTTCTGTTCAGTCTTAACAGCAAAGACATCAGGAAACATTCCTGCCGTGGTTGGGAGAGGAGGAAATGTTCAAGAAATAACCTGGCCAGCAAAGGAAAAAAGAACTACAGCTGGTAAAATTCGATAGGAAGAAAAAGGAAAATAAACCCCACAGATGTGATTAAAACCAGCCATTTCTTGCCATCAGACATGGAGCATCTCCTTCTGCCCAAGTGCAGTGGCTGCAACTCACTGCATGTCAGGCAATTCCCAATCACAGCAGACACATGCGGCTCTCCTGGCAGGGTCAATGCCAGAAGCAGCTGACCCCAAGTGTGACCCTTGTGTGCACTGCTCACTGAGGCTTAGCGCTGTAATGACAGGCATGGAAAATGCAGCGAAGGGACAAATGACCACCACCTCTCTGCAACACTTCCTTAAGGTTTTCTGAACGCTTGTCAGCTGTGTACTTCCAGCCTTTTAGTTTCTGATCCCCACATACAGAGGTGATGCTGTGTAGTACAGCAAGGAGGAATAGTAATTTTCAGCAAAGGAGCAATCCCTGCCCCAAACCCACTGGCTGTTTAATAGGCTGCTCCCTCACCTAATGGTACCGCTGATGTTAATATTGCTGTGCAGCAGAGAGAAATGTGCTCCAGAAGCATTCCTATTTTCATTTTCTGTGGGTGCACATTTGTTCTCTTAAAAGTAGGTTTTAATAACAATAATGAAAAAAAAGTCCTACCTACCTCTTCTGGTTTACTGCATTTATAACAGTAACTGCAGTATGAGACATGGAAACTAAAAAGAAAAGGCGGGAAAGGAGATTTAGGGAGAGATTTCAAAGATTTAGAAGTAACAACGGTGATGGCAAAATGAGAAATTTGCTCCTCTGCCTAGGGAAGCAGAAAGGCTGTGATTAATGATCGAGCTCCCCTGGTCAGGTTACCCACCTCAGCGATTACAAGAAGAGCTGAGCAGCGCAGCTCGAGTTCAGAAGGGGAGCTGAAGCATAGCAGAGGCTCTTTGATGCATTAAGACAGCCCAAGTCAACAGCAGGTCTGGCTGCAAGGGAGGCAGCAGCCTTGGAAAATGTGACCTACATAGGGGCTTCAGTCTCCCAAGCAGCAGCGAGGGGAATCAGCAGCTTATGCAGCCACAGACATTTCCTAAAATACTTAGAACTGTGGTACTCGCCTGATGCTCCATCCCTTCCCTTTGTGTGCAAGTCCTGGCACCGAGATGGAGCAGACAACAGAATAACAGATCAAATATTTCTGTGGGGTTTTATCAAGGTATGACTTACAAATGAGGGTTTTCATTAAAAGAAAAAAGGTAGATTAATCCATATATTTATTCAAATCCTCTCTCTGATCCCAAGTCAGGCACAAAGCAATGTTTCCTTCCCAAGACAGCAATTTTTCCACAAAAATAAGCTCACAAATGGAAGGAAAAGGTGCTTTACATTTTATTTTCTCTAGGAAGTAATAATAAATTTTAAAGGGGAGATATACCTCCAGCCCTGTTTTTCCCTTTAAGTGACCCCAAGCTGCACAGGAGAAATATTTGCTCTCAGTGCTTGAACAAACCTCAGTGAATTAAGTTTTTGTTGTTAATGGCACGGCTGCTGTTTATCTGCACAGAATCAAACCAGATGTGGAAAATAACTGAGGGTTCGGTGGCTCAGCAGCTGGCACTTCAAGCTCGAGGAAGAAGCCCATTGCCTGAAGGTGGTCAAGGTCGAAACAGCCCTAAAGCCTTGGAGATGGCTGGGTTTGTCTGTCATAGCCATTGGTACCCAGCAGGTTCCCAGTGAGGGGTGGGGGCTGAGAAATGGGAGCCCAGGACAGGCTTCAGAGGGAGATGGGTGCTTTGGCACCTCTACGTCCTCCTTGGGTACATCCAGCTCTGAGCCTGTGACATTATTGAGCATAAATTACTATTTTTAAAATCTATAGTTTCCCTGCAATCCCAGAGAAAATAAGGTGTTTGACCCAGTAAGGTCAGTTGTTAAAAGCTTTTCTTCTGCCATAAGAAAATTCTCCCAGACTAGAAAGATTCAGCGCCTGGAGAGCACTAATGTGCAAATGCTGGGGTGCCCCACAGCATGAAGGTGCTCAGGTGGCTGAGCTGGGCTCCTTGGCCAGCCTGCTCTCTCCGTGCTGCACAGAACGAGGGTCTCACTAACAAACAGGGGGAACACCAGTACCCCCAGCAAGATGCACAACCATACAGTTCCCATATGGCCTGCAGTGGTGTTTCCAACTTCTAGCTGGAGATGTGTGTCAGAAGGGCTTATACTAAACAGTGTAATTTCCTAAAACAAATTATGTGTTCTGGGCAGCCATCAAAAATGCAGAAAATGGACGGTGGTATTTCCATGCAGTATCTCTACAGCTGCTAAGTAGTTTCCACTGGAGTCAGCCTTGCTAGGCTTTTATGTGGCTGAGATAAAGAGATACACACTCCAGTGCGGGACCAACACTATCACATGCACCGGGGAGGCAAGGGCAGCAAAGTCACACTGTGCTCCATCTGATAAGGCCATACCGATGATCTTGCACAACTGAATAAACACCCTGTTGATCTAGTCATATTCATCAGACTATACAAGTTAGCACTAAAAAATGCAGGTGGATTAAATATTGCTTCAGCACTGCAAGAAAAGCACATGCAGGTGTTAAGCAGCTTTGCATGGGACTATCTCTGTACATATGGAAGAGCTGCTGACTTATCAGGTTGCCTTTGTAACGCCACACACAGATCTTCTCTATCCTCCCTGGAGAAATCAGGATGTGAAGAAGCAAAGCGTTCTTCCCTTCTTGATGTTTCCTAACTAGGGCAGATCACGTTGGAGGATGGCCAAAAGTTAATTTAATATTCACTGCTGACCTGTTTTATTCCTCTGAGGTTTCAGTAAAAAGTTGGGTGAAAGCCTTTTCCTCTGTTTGTCTGAAAGTGCACCACTGTTAATGCCAATCCCTGAAGCACAGTCTGCAGTGCACACATAAATGATTTATTCAGAGCTACCACTACGTACTTGCTCCATTAATGCACTCCTGCAGAAACTTGCTAGCTGCTGCTCACGTAATATTCACTGGCAGGAGGGGAAAAATAGTAGTAAGAATAAACTGCTTCCTTTTTATTTTAACACCCTTCTTCATGTCTCTTCAGAGTCATGAAAGAGATTTGGAAAACAGGTAAGAAATACTGAACTCCCAGCTCTCCTCCAGCTGACTGCACATCACCATGCTGCTTAGACTGGAGATTATGCGGCTGTGTAATCTGCAATGCAAAGCTGAAACCCTCCTGCTAACCATCAGTACCTGTCTGCAGTACGAAGGTGCTGTTCTGGCTATTGGAAGTAAGAGGAGAAAGGGAGGAAACTGCAGAGGCAGAAGATATTCCTTTCTCTTTAATGGCACATGAAAATCCAAGACAAAGTCCAATAAAGAGTGAAATTAATTTGAAGCTAGTGAAAATGGTGGTTTTCTTTATTTGCAGGCGGGGGGCATTGTGGTCAGGTGTTGCTAGTCATGCTGATCACAGCTGTTCCTAAAGAAGCAATTTTTTAACTGAATTAGGAATTTACAAATACTAAATTCACATGTGCATGTGTTCACATGCAGAATCACTGCAGCAGATTCTGCTGCACAGACAGACATGAATGGTGGCCATCAGTCCACAACAGCCCTACCGACTTTGGAAACTGCCCTAAATATCAAGAATATGCTACATGCCATTAAACCTCTTGACTTCCCTTTTCTACAATATGAGTTGTGAGTGTTCAGCTCCTTCTCAGACTTGGCTATGGTGGGGAATATATTTCTGTGCTCGCTGCTACGTGTTCAGATACCTAGTTTATGTTACTGGTGACATGGACATTGAATTTAAATTAATGATTCTGGATTTGGTCTTTCTTCAGTGGAGGGATGAACTGCTGTGCTGTAAACACTAATATCCCAACAAGCAGTGGTCATTAAAGACCTTGATATGTCTCACAAAATGAGTACTGGTCTTTTTCTTCAAATCAAGCCACCTTAGAAGAACATGCCCTTCTCTTTTTAATTGGAAAAGCTATGCTGAAGTTCAGGAACACGGTGTTTTCAATAAGCCCTGATACCTATGTTAAACACCTGCACTGATACTTCTTCCTTGATGGCCTTTCAGACACAGCAGTGCTAGGCAGTGGATCGCACTGGATAAAAGCTGCTGCAGAAGGTGACCTGTCATGCAGAATTTGATGCTCGCAAAACTGTATCAGAGGCAAATTTTCAAGTAGACTGGAAAAGCATGCTGAAAGGTCCTGACAGATGCTTTACAGAATACAAACATATATGCATACCTATGGATAAATTCCGCTCAAAGGAAGGAAAGATATTCAGCTACTCATGATTTCAATGACGTTCAGGTGACATTACAGCACTACTAAAAACTCCTACCCATGGGACTAAAATACCCCCATGGGACTACACCCTGTTGAAAACTTCCCCCAGATGGTGAAATTCAACTCATCTAACACCAGCTGTCAGAAAGTGCCTGACCTAATCCAGTTGTCAAGAGTCCTCTGAGTCAACAGGGACAGGCACTCTTGGAGGGTAATTCCCATGGCTTACTTTGGACACCTCCATCATGGTAGAGCAACCACCCACCTGCAAGCATCCACTGCTCTGCCCTGACACCAGAGCAAGCCTGGAGCACCCTACACAAGATAACTCACTTTTAGGGACTGCTATTAGACAAAATTAATCCCAGCCTTAGAAATCAGCTGCAGTCTCTCCCTCTTTCTCCTGGTTCCCTGGCAGAGATCCCTGATGAGAAAGCCCTCAAATACCCAAGTCCTCAATTTAGGCTGCAGGCAGCGAAGTGTCTGTTCCCATACCACTAGCACCATTCGTCCTTTCTCTCCCAAATCCATTTCACTCATCAAAAGATGAATTCAAGCAGAGAGATTCAATAACCAGAGCAAATAGCCATGCAGCACCATTCTGAAGAAACTTTAAGCTTTTTGGAGGGTCTTTTCCTCACAGTAAATAAATAAATAAACTTGCAAGGCTTGTTTTCTTTATTCTTTTTCCCCAGAAAAAAAATGAAACTGAAAACTGATGTTTTTTCCCTCTTATGGGACTCACCTTGACCCTGCATGCCAAACACCACTTACCAAACAGCGCCCCTGCTATCTGCAGGAGCTCTGGTCCTTGTGTGAGGGCTCCCAGTGAACATGGCCTCAGCAGCAAACTCCCTGCTGACGCAGAGCCCAGCTCTCCTTTGATTTACAACCTGCTTACTCTGCTCCGATACAAACATCCTGCAGCCCAGCATTATTGAATAACTCGTAGGATCTGTCTCCTGTGATTTCCATCAAAAACATCTGACCTAAAAGATTTTCATAGCTCATAAATCTCAGGTTTTATCCATACTTCTCAAGTGATGTTGAGCAAGATATTTGCACCTATGGGAGCTTTTTGGAAAACTTTCCTCAGAAAAAAGTGGTTTTTGAAAGGAATAAGTATTTTTTCTGATTTCCAAATTAATACCATCACTTTGGAAGCACACTAAAGGGAACACGGTTTTGTTTCCGCAGGAAAAAAACCCAAAAGAATCCTCATTAATAAAGACATTTTGCTTTATTTAAAAATTTCCATGGATGAAAAACTAATTAAAAGTCTCTTATGTCATCATTACGTAACGTTTAATTAAGCACAAAATCCTGCTTTACTAGAAAAGCAGCTATCTATATATTTTGGCCAAAAAAAGAGAAAAATAAAAAGAGGACATTTCAACAAGTACAAAGCCAAAGCAAGAAACTGCAGGCACACAATGGTGGTTTTTTTTTTTCTGACAGTGGTGGAAATGTTTCCCTTTAAATATCAAACAGTGAATTAACTTCTTAGGGTGAATAGTTCAAGCGATGAAGGCACGTCAGATAAGAAAGCAGAGGACAGAGAATCATGCATGCACATATTAACGGCAAATCATCTCATGTAGCGTGACTTATTTATACTGTACATCAATAAAATAACAACTTTCAACCCACTTAGTGACTTCTTGTGTAGGGACAGAAACCGAGCACACCTAAGTAGGCAAGGAATATTCAGGTTAAATGTACAAATTATTTATATCTTGTAGTTATTTTGGAGTTAGAAGAGTTGGGGGAGGAAAGGGGAAGAAGCAGAATGTACTTCAAATAGCATTATTTATCATTTCCTGACTAAATATAGCATGTGTCTCAGGAAAAGTTTGACTTGGGCTTTCCAGTCAGTAGCAAAAGGAATTAACCCATGCCAGGTTTGGCATACACTGGTAAATCCTTCAAATATGATCCACACCTTAAAGTCCGAGCTGAGCTGCTGGAACTGGATTTGAGGAGAAATGTTCCCCTTCGGATGACAGCTTGACTTGAAAAAATACTATTGTCTCTTAACACTTGCTAAACTCTGAGCACGGTGGGATCTTTGTGGTACTGGGAGGATGTCCCACCATCTTCAAGCATCATCCAGCTGCAAGCAGGAAAAAGAAAACTAGACCTGGATGATCACTCAGTCAGTAAGTCCAAACAAAAGTGAACCTCCAAGCTCCAAGAGACCCAGACACAGAGCAGCACAAGGCCCAGGAAAGAACCTAGCATCTTCTGAAGCTATGAGGCCCTGCATTTTGTGTAAATGCCAGATTTCCCATTTTTATGGTGGTGTCTGACCTTTGCCTTGCCTGGCTCCACAGTCTGAGTGGACAACAGTTGGCAGTGCTGTTCACAGGAAGGATTAAGCAGGAGCACTATTTCAGTATTATGTTCCAGCACTTACCTCAAAAGCTGCGCAAACTGTGCAAAATAATATGTTCCATTAAGTGATGAAAATGCACATGAAAATTGAAATAATGACCCCTTTGGAAAAGCAACAAATATTTCACCAAGCAAATGCACACTTGCATTTGCACTTCTAACACCAGACTTATTTTACAGCCCTCAGAATTGACTCCATCATTTACATTTCACCAGCTATAGCACGCTAGGGTACTATAAACAAAATCCAAATGAAGCTGCCAGCTCAACTTCCAGAAAGCAGAAACCCTCCACTGAACCCAAGCCCTGCTCCAAGGGGGACAAAGAACAAACGTGGGGTCTGCTGCTCACAGGGTAGAGGAGGGCTTCTCCCTCCTGCTGGAGCCAGCACCCATTTCCAAGGATTTAGGGATGGGTTGCTGCAAAGGTCGCAGTATGGGGATTGATGTCTCTGTGCTGTTAAGTGACAGGCAGACTTCTTGACTGCCTCAGCTGAGGATACTTACCTCATTTTAATCCCAAATTTATTCCTGGCCCCAGAAATCACTGCTGTTATCCCACATGTTATTATGAGTTCTATACATCAAGTATGCTGAAATGAAAGCCTAAGGCACCAGGCAATGTTCTTTCCAGTGCAAAAGTTGCTCCCATGTTATCTGAAATAATTTCTATGTCTGGTTTTCTATCTTCTCTCTGTTACCTCTTTGCCCATAAGCACCTTCCATGTTTGCATTGCGATAACTTGACAGATACACAAACAAGTAGCAAAAAAAGGTCTTGATATTTATAGTCTTCCTGTTGTTTTGCTGTTACATTATCTGGTCTGCTTGCCAGGAGTAAAAGGAGGCAAGGAAGGCTGGATGCCTCTGCTAATCCTAACATGTTATCAGGCTTTTCTTCTAACTCACCTGTTCAAATGCAAAGTCTTCTGTGACCGCCCCCATCCTCACTTGCTCCAGCTGCCCGGAAGAGCTCCTGAAATGCCAGTTAACTCTTACGAAACACATACCTGCTTCAGCAGAAACCCTGTTTCAGTGCGACTTCCAGCCACACCCCAGAGGCTGGACACTGGACTGCCTCGCCTTCTAGATAAGGCAGTGGTGATCACACAGCGCAGGGCACATGGTCCCTCGGAGAGCTTCCTCTTGGGCTCTATGTTAGCAAGTGGTGCAGGGCAATGGGAGCTGGTTTGCAGAACGCAACACTGCTGAGGATCTCATGTCCACAGAGCCTGCCCCAGCTCTTGCCTACTCCATAGACTGAGTGACTGCTAGCACAAACTGCACTGGGTGTCCTCCTGGGACACATCTTCTGGTTTGGTTTCACCTGGAAGGTGAGCTGCTGTGCCTGCAAGGGCTCCATGCCACAATGCAAATGCAAAAGGAGATCATGGGGAGTACCTTCCTGGACTGACATCTGGCATCTAGGATGTGGGTTGGGGAGGAGTGGCGGACTTTGCTGCCCCCCCTGCAGCTCACCCCATTACCTCCTCCCTGCCAAGCACAGAGCTTGCAGGGAGACTACCAGGGCATGCAGCATTGCTACAGCCGAACACTCACCAAATGTAGGTCATACACATGGTGGGCAAGAGCCAGCAGGTTTCATCACTGCTGCTGCAACTGCAGCTCTGCTGTCTGCCAGAGTGAAGGCAGTTGGCTCCTATCCACCTCCCAGATTTCACATGGAGTCACAGTCATGTATACACGGATGCCGCTTCTTATCCAAAATACAGACATAAATAGCATGCAGGCTATGGCAAGTGTGGCCATAAATAGCAGAGAAAATGGGTCAAACTGTGACTCACACGTATATGGCCATGCAGTGTTTTGTCCATTGAGCCTGGAGCTGCTCTGGTATTTTCAGTAGAGTAAACCAGAGATGGTACTAGCCTAAGAGGCTCTACATATACTGATTTGCTTGTTTGATGCAAAACACACCAACAATTTTATCTTCACTATTCCTTTTGGAGATTATTGCACAGCACAGGAAAAATTAGGATGTTTTTCCCTTTGAGGAGTTGCTGGCAACTACCGTGAGTAATTCTCCTGCCTTAGTCTTTACATGTTCTACAGACGCAGACTGTTGCATCTCCCCCTTGGCTGTGGCACTGCCAAGCAAGCCAGGTTTAATTCTTGCAAAGCACAACTGACAGTCTAGAGCCCTTCCAGCTCCGTCTTTGTTGCCCTTTACTGAACTGTAGCCAAATTACCTCTATTTTTTTGGCAACCAATAGATCAGAACCAACGCCAAAATTCCAGTTTCAGATCTAGTCTCATGAAGACAGGAATTACTGTCTCTTTCCCTGGGACCTGAACTCTCCATAACGTCTTATGTTTTAAAACCTTCTTTGAAGCCAGTCAGTGAAGCGCTGCTCACCTTCCCACATGCTCCTTTAGCACAACTGTGTTCCACTTCAAAACATCAAAACCATGTTTCATGTTTCTCCCTAGAGCTTAAACTTGTGTTTTAACAAGTCAAATCTCACTTTGTTATTTTCTGCACATTTTTCCAACCTGGCGAGGCCTGCCTGCCTCCCCGCTCATGGTTCTCGCTGGCTTTTCCGATTCTTCCCAAAACAATTTTACCTCCAAATTCCTTGACTGGTGTTTGGAAAAGTAGCTTTCCTAATAATAACTAAAAACAGAGAAGATAAGAGAGAAGAGAAGAGAAGAGAAGAGAAGAGAAGAGAAGAGAAGAGAAAGAAGAGGAAGAGAACAGAAAGAGAAGAGGAAGAGAATGCAATAAGCCAGCAAAGCAAGTTGCAGAGCCAGTCCAAAGTGGCAGACTTTGCCATATGTGTGAGTAGAATCATAGAATCATAGAATAGTTAAGGTTGGAAAGGACCTTAAAATCATCAAGGTCCAACCCCCCTGCCATGGGCAGGGACACCTACCACTAAACCATGCCACCCAAGGCTATGTCCAACCTAGCTTTGAACACTGCCAAGGATGGAGCATTCACAACTTCCCTGGGCAATCCATTCCAGTGCCTCACCACCCTCACAGTAAAGAACATCCTCCTTATGTCCAATCTAAACTTCCCCTGTTTAAGTTTGAACCCGTTACCCCTTGTCCTATCACTACAGTCCCTAATGAAGAGATCCCTCCCCAGCACCCTTACAGGCTCCCTTCAGATATTGGAAGGCTGCTCTGAGGTCTCCACGCAGCCTTCTCTTCTCCAGGCTGAACAGCCTCAACTTTCTCAGCCTATCTTCATACGGGAAGTGCTCCAGTCCCCTGATCAGTCCTTGTGGCCCTCCTTTGGAGTTGTTCCAACAGTTCCATGTCCTTTTATGTTGAGGACACCAGAACTGTACACAATACTCCAAGTGAGGTCTCATGAGAGCAGAGTAGAGGGGCACGATCACCCCCTTTGACCTGCTGGTCACGTTCCTTTGGATGCAGCCCAGGATACAGTTGGCTTTCTGGGCTGCAAGCACACACTGAATCCGGCTCATGTTCATTTTTTCATCGACCAACACCCCCAAGTCCTTCTCTGCAGGGCTGCTCTCAATCTCTTCTCTGCCCAACCTGTAGCTGTGCCTGGGATTGCTCTGACCCAGGTGTAGGACCTTGCACTTGTAATGGTTCAACTTCATCAGGTTGGCATCAGCCCACCTCATAAGCATGTCAAGGTCCCTCTGGATGGCATCCCTTCCCTGCAGTGTATCAACCGAACCACACAGCTTGGTGTCATCGGCAAACTTGCTGAGGGCGCACTCAATCCCACTCTCCATGTCACCGACAAAGATGGATACAGAAAAATGCAAACACAAAAGGACTTTTTTTTGCCTAAAGAAACAAATTTGTTGAAGATCTCAAAACAAATGAAAATGCCTCTGCTTTTCCCTATAGCTGGCATTATTCACTGATCTTTCAAGGAAATTAAGGCATGGAGATTTAAAGGGATTTGCCCACATCAACACAAGAAAAAAAGATCAAACAGAGATGTCCTGATTTTTGTTCTGTAAAAGCAAAACCTCATGTCATATATAGCTATATATATAGTTTGGTTCTAGACTCTGGTATCAGCGTTCTCAAGAGCATACTCCAGTTTGATGAATTTCAGCTAAATGTTCAGGAAAATGAATATCTATATAACATCAGCAATAGAGAACCCACAATCAAACTCAGTTTGGCTTCAGAGGCAAGATTTCACTTGCAATGTCTCATCTTATTTCAAGTGATTTCATTTCTCTTTCTAATTGCTCTCTAGTTACACAATCCCCCCTTGTGGTATGGTACTGAGTTCTTAGCAAGCGCTTAATTAACAAAACCAAAAATTATCATCTTTCTTCCTTCTCAGATTGCTAGTGAAATAGCTTCATTGACATATTTTCTACAAATCATCCGTTTCTGGTTGGCTGTGTCTGAGAGTAATGAGATGAGTAACTGCAAAGAACGTGAAGCAAAGCTAAAGAAAAGGAATGAGTTTCCAATTTTAATTTAACCCTTCACCCGCAGACATTTCTTTTTATGCAAGGAACTAGGAGCAAATCATTTAGTTCTGGTTACTGGGGCTTGACTTAAGCACAATCTCTCACAAAGTGCATGGTGTTTTTAAAAACAATGTAGCCAGTTAAAGAACAAACAAACAAACAAAACCCACTACAAAGAAAGGTGGACTTTATTCTCTCTGGAAAAAATAATCAAGAATGACAGTAAGAGATGATTAATATTCCAGATGGTAGCATGGTCTGTAATTAAAACATGATATGCCAAAAGATTATAGCCAAACAAGAAGCCTGCCCTCATCCGCTTCTTAGTATTACTAATTGTACAGTTATTAGGCCGAACAGTGGCTTTTTCTCATTATACTAATTCCTTTATTTGCTGTAGAGCTCCTGTTTTAAAGCCACAGGCACCAGAAAGCCACTTTATGCCATGAATAACCCAGCAGAGGAAGAGAGGGGCACTTGTGAGTGACGGGGACAGGGAAGCATGAATGGAAGAAGCGTATGGCATGAAGGAGCCCCTTGTCACTTTTCCCTTCAAATCTCTTTCTCACAGCCCCCAAGCTATGCTTGGCCAAAAATTCTTCTCTTGATCTCCCCCATTCCAGAGGTTGCTTCTTTATGAAGAAGGGGGCCGTGGATGCCAAGTGTCTGAGGGCAAACCCAGCCCAAGGTCTTGTAGGGAAGCTCCTCCTGTGAAGAGCGTATTGTCCCAGAGGTGCAAGCCCAAGGGGCTTGCAGTGCCAGAAGAGCTCCTGTCATTGGAAAGCCTGTACCCCGCCATGCTGGTTTTCTTCTGTAGTGTTTCACTGTATTACTGAACTGGGTCCTGTTGGTTCTCAGAGCTTGCAACCCTGGAGCAAGCTCTCCCACAGAAATGCACCAAAGTCCCTCATCCACTGCACAGCAACATAAAGCTGAACATTTCCACTCCACCAAGGCAAGCCTGACCCCACACAGATGAACTAGCTGGGTCCAGCTTGCTAAACATCCTTCCTGTATCTGTACAGACACACACCCAGGTTTTCAACAGGCATCATATGCATAAGATGAAGGATGTGAGGCAGTTTGTCCATGTGGATAACATGCGTACTATTTTAACATCCATTAAAAACATTTCTCCGCTGAAACTCGGCAGTTTTTAACTGCAAATACATGCTGTACTTAATCTAAAAAGAGCTAAAAGAGAATGTGAAGAACTGGATGTCTTTCAAA
This sequence comes from Myiopsitta monachus, assembly GCA_017639245.1. Taxonomy (NCBI): domain Eukaryota; kingdom Metazoa; phylum Chordata; class Aves; order Psittaciformes; family Psittacidae; genus Myiopsitta; species Myiopsitta monachus. The sequence goes on from CM029927.1 coordinate 27,208,261, forward strand.
GTCCCAACAGACCAACTTTTCAAATCCCAGACCACCCTTCATCTGATTATTTGTGGGCCTAATGAAGTAATTGCAGAGTGGTGGCCTGATTTCCTCAAATCAAATGTCAACAGTCACCAATCTCCAGGAGTTTACGCAGCTTGGTTGCACAGTGACTCTGCAGCACTGGGGCCCATACATGTTTTTCATATTAGGGAGCAGATGGAAGCTGTAATTCCCTCTGGAGCAGAGGGATGCCTTTCAGCAAACAGTGGCAGATGACGTGCTCATTTCTGGAAGTGTTTCCACTTCTATCCAACAGATCAATGGGCTGTGATGGAGAAGTAGCTGAAACAGTTCGACACAGTCAGACAGAACACTGCAGAAGGAATGGGGAAATACGATGACCATCTCATAGTCTGCAAGTCTCTGTGTATCTGGTGGTCAGCACAGGAACTAACCTCTCTGTAATGCCAGTATATTGGGTTATGGTGCCCAGGCAAAGAGCTCTACAAAGCCACTTTTAGAAATGGAGACCCTATTAGCACTGACAGCATCTTGCTATTTCTGAATAAATATGCCATTTTTCACTAGTTGGGCTTTACAGATGCTCTAACCTTTCTGTACAGAAGACAGTGCAGCCACTACAATGGCAGTACGGCTGTGGCCTCTTTGCAAGTTTGCCTGTGTTCAGGAGGTACAGAGTGCTTTTTCTTGAAGTCACAGTCCTGCCTGCAGCAGAGTGAAGCAGCCTGCCAGCTATCTAAGGGAAGTAAGCTGCAAAATACAAACCATGGTTACTCTTCTAAAATGAAAATACCCAGGCTTGCTGTCTTTCAGCCCTCTTTCAGGCATGCCTGTTTGTTATGCCAGCAAGGCAGCCACTGGGGAAGTCAAGGGGCACAGGGGGCTTCAAGCATCCTCTGAGCTTGACAAGGCGACTCTCGTGAAGAAAATGTTCAGGACTTTTTAATTCAGCCTTTACAACACAGTACCCACAAAGAGCATTTCCCCATCCTGCTTTCCCTTACTCCTAGCAAGGAGCCTACCCTCAGGGAAATACACGGGTATGACTTAGAAGAACATAAAGTAGAAAAGGGAGAAAACCTGGAAGTCTATGAAAATACAGAATATGTGGCTTACAGTGGCGTCTTACACTGCTATATGTTTTTAAAAGGTGTACAGATTTGTTTCTCTCTCATGACACTGATAATATACATTCCCAGACTCCAAGGGGCTGCTTAAAAATCTCACCTGCCGTATAACCTGGATATTTCCAGCACCCTGAGTTTTCTGGAGTATTAATTTTAGTGCTTATGCACACCTACTTAGCCCATTTCTAAGCTATACAAAATCCCTCTGGCAAACTGCCACTGCCTCAGCTCTGACCTACATCTTCTTGGTTGCCTAATTCAAATCTCCTGTCCAAAGATTACCTGTCAAAGCATAGATGCCAATCTATATGCTAAGGTGCAGCCAAGCACTCTGTGACACATCAAGCTCCTGTTCCCAGAGGTGAAAGGCCACCAGCTGTGAGAGCTGTCTTTCCTTCCTCTCTCCTGACTGACAACCGTCAGCAACCAGCCCTCTAATTCACGCTGCACCGCAGGAACTAAATAAACAACTACATTAGGCAATTACTGCAATAAATGCCTTCTTTCTTCCCTCATTTCCACTACCAATTTGTTGTTGGAAGGCAAAAGACCACCTTGTTGGAGTGGCTTAATTTTTTTAATTGAAAAATAACCACCTCACTGACATTTGGGTTCTGGTACATGTTTAAAAATCCATTTAAGTGAACATAAAGTCAGATGGGCTGTAATGTAATGAAATTTGGTAGTCTGATTTTAATTCTGTTGAGATTTTGCCAAGCTCAGGCATCCTCTATGGCAAACAAAAAATCCTCTCCGATGAAGCCAAACTGTGTGGGGTTTTTTATCCTACTGTTAGCTGATTTTTATCCTAAAACACTTAAACTTTGAAATTGAGCTTGCCCAGTGTTCTTAAGCACATAAGACTTTGCTGCTGAGGCCAGTCCATCCTGCCCAGGGGTGAGTGCAAGGAAGGGAACCTGTGATCTCAGCTGTGCCATTTAACTATGCCCAGCTATATGCTGTGCATTTAGACAGAGATTTGCCTTTTACACAGTAGGTAGATCTTTTCCATGAACGGCATTATCTGATTATAAGGCCCAGACCTGATTTGGTTCGACAAATTTCACTTGAAGCCGGAAAATTAAATACTTCCTGGCAGTCAAAGGCAAAATAACTCAGTAAGCTGACAACACATTCAAAATTAATTCTGATTTTTCGAAGAGATATCTTCTTGGCAAGTTTGAATTTCCTACCAACATGACTTTTTTCAAACATGCAGCTCACTATTTATTGAGCAATATTAGAGGTCTGAAAAACTACTGAATGCTGTTGAAACAATTGAAACATTCAGATATATGAGGAAAGTGCGACGTGGTACTTGATATATTTAGTGTGAAAACAGATTTGTATCGAAGTAGGTGTCTACAGCTAAAAAGTCAAAACCTACAAATTTACATTCAGTTCTCTTCAGTCACCTGTGTGTGCATTACAGTGCATGTATTTTACTTATATTTAATATATGTATAATTTCTCATTGTAAAAGTTTGTTTAGCTGTTTTCTCATATGTGTTAAGATACATGTGGAACTGAGGGTTTACAACTCCCTGTTTCACAAGCATTTCTACTCATGCCACCCTGAGCTGCAGAGCATTAGCATGCTCCTTGCTTGGCATCCTGAGGGAAAGGCAGCTCTGAAATGAGGTGCAATGAGGTGTGCCCGAGAGTGCACACCTGCTTCTATAACGGGCTGCTGTTACCACAGCAAGGAGAGTCAATAAGAGGAACAAAGCTGCAAACCAAACTGTTTGTACAGAAGAGAAAAGGACAGGGCAGAGACAGATGTTTACAGACTAGCGTCGTATGGCCATGGATCTGTAGGATTGTCAGTCACATCTGCAAAGTCTGCATGGCCTCTCTCCAAAACACTACCCTACACAAGCAGATGAATATTCACATGAACATGCAAGCACTGTCTTTGCCTCCCGTTGCAATTTCCTCTTAGCATTTTCCACTGAACTTGGTATGTGCACATGTGGGCACACAGCAAGTTATTCAAGGGAAAAAGCAATCCTAGGAGCAGACAGAGATTTAAAAGCCTTCAGTTTTGAAAGGCATCATGGCAAGAGCAGGTGGTTTCACTCACACAGACAGGAGCTAATTGTAGGATTGGTTCTGGCCTACAGGCTCTCTTTTTTATGGTTGCCCATAAAGTCTTTGACTGTTCTCTGTAGTTAGTGAATGCATGCACAAAGAGGTCTTTCATTAGAAGTTCTTTATGGGAAGCCAGGGCACCGAGTAAATGACACCTTAATGTTCCTTTTCAAAGCTGGAGTGTTTGACAATGACGATTGTCAGTATACCACCATGCATTCCTCCTGCCCATTGTCCTCCTGCTTGCAATTAAGCTTACAAATGTCTAATATTTAGCTAGCGTTCAAAACCTTGGCAGTAAGTGTTTAGGAGTTACTTTGGGAAGACCCAAGGGAAGAGCTTTGTTTGAAGAGCATGGCTGCAATTGCACGTTACAGCAAGTGCTCATCAACCACTCCACCGCCAAGGGAGGCGTGTGAACCTAGTGCCTCCAAGGACCGAGACCTGCGGCTGTGCAGCGGGCAGGCAGGAAAACCCAGCAAGGATTCAGAGGTCTAGCTCATTTTCAGGGCAAAAAATACCCTTTTTCGTCTGGAAAGTCCAACGGGAATTTCTGTGTTCATCCTTAAGTGTGATGCTGGTTTAAACTGGAGGCACAAGTCAGCTCCGACTATAGATCTGTGTGCCCACCTGCAATATCAACATCCGTGACTTTGTAGCCCAAAGGAGATGGTGTTATTCGTTCCTGTTTAATTGACTACTTCCTGCGTTACAGATTTCTGGGTCTTTGGTCATTAAATGCAAAGGAAAGAGAGAAACAGAAACAGCAACTGTCATACAATCCTATTTTTTCATTAACTGTGTGCAATAAACTGAACTGTCTTACTGACAGTTGATGGTGGAGAAGTTACAGGCATTATAGCTGAAAGCATCAGTAAGTATGAAACTGAGCATTGCTATAGCCTACAAATTCCATATGAATTCAAATTAGAACATTAAGTGATAGCATGTTAAGTGGCAAAGGAAAACGTCCCATTTCTGACAGAAGAGGGTTTTCTTCCCCATATGATCTGCTTCCCTCTGGAAAGGAATTTCTGTTTACCCACATTAATTAGGACAGTTGTGTTTCAGTGAGCCAATTCTATTTTTATAAGGCACTGTACTTTTCAGAGACTTCATATCAAAATCCATCTTCTTGGGGGAGTAGAAACAAAGGATTGTATGAAAAACAAGTCAAGAACAACAAAGATTACACTCATTGAGTCATGTGCAAGGCATGTTTGCAACAGCAGACCAATTATACCTCAATATTTTCATCATTACTCAATTTTAGCTCTTCTGATATTTTACAAAATACTTTTGACAGTGCAGATTATTAATGGGGATTTTATGTACCCAGCCTTGTGTGAATGATATGACTAAATATGCCTGAAAACGAAACAGAGAAAGAAAAAAAAAACCAGAAAAAGGGAAAAAGCCCACAAGTGAATACTGAGTAAATATTTAAGTGAATACTAAATAAACATATCTAGAACTATTGAAAAAGTAGGTAATTCTTCATCCCTTCCATGGATTTTAATTGCATTCTGTTTAACTGTAATGCAGGCTGATAGAAATGTGATACATTTTTACACTAGTTTTGGGGGAAAGTGGTGGTGGTGGGGTTTTGAGCTTGCAAAATTAGCATTCACAAAGCCAGACAGCCAGGTGTTTTGTCTGTAAGAGATAAGCATCTCATCTCTCTCCCAGTTTTGTTTGACAGATGAGCACTATCCCATCATTTTTGAGGCATATCAGCCAAATTGAGATCTTCCAGCTGCACCCTTTGGAGCAGATCAGTAAAATGGTGCATGGGAAGTATACATTAGTAAGGTAGCTGCCTAAAGCATGGTTGGAGATACTTACATTTAGGAAAAGATAGCTACAAATGTATGATACAGATCATCCTAAGTAAGAGTTGGGCTGTAGTCATATGGACTATTTTCTGTATCAGCAAAGCCACCTTAGGAAACTCTTGCTTTCCTTTGTTTTCCCTCATGGTCTCAGCAACATATATTACGCTTTTTTGACATCTTGCAAAGGCAAGTCACCCTCTGGAAATCCTGTCCTTTCCACTCACCACAGAGGGAGCTCAGGTGACTAGCCTGCAACAAGGAGTCAAAGTGCCAGACATTTGAGACACACAGAGATAAACCCTCAGAGGAGAGAGCAAATGCTGCTCTGTTAGGCTATGAACTTCTGGTGGGTTCTTCTAGGTAAGCTAGTGTTGTACCTTTCAGTCATTCAGCACTAAGTCCAGACTCTGACCTGAGCCTTATTACTTCTAGCAGAAGCCAGGTGCCACCACTCTTCACTTCCTCACAAAAGCCTTAGCTCTGCTCAGGACCTGGCAAGTAGGTGGGAAATCTAGGAAGTCTCTTGTCTGAACTCTAATTTGAGTTTCACTGGGCAACAACAACGGTCCTATAAGGTATTTGTGCTCCTAGACCCATCTACAAACCACAGGAGACAATGCTGTCAGAGGACAGAACTGTGTGTGACCCAAGTCTACAAGAGATTGGCTCTCGATTGTACTAGGACCAGGTTTTAACTGGGCTTCTGTCATGACATAACCAGACCCTATGATATTACTTATAACCTTCCAAAGGTCACCTTTGTCCTATTGAAGATATCCTGGTGCTGCAGCCAGGAGAAGGCAGGATGCTCTCATTCTGCCCTCATTTGCACAGACTCAGCACTGCTTCCTAGTATGTCCCATTCCTCGGTCTCACACTTTGTCACTGTCAGGATGGTCCTCAGGGTCCTTTTTTTCTATCTTATCATTTCTTCCCAAGCCTTGCCTGAAATCTTTATCCTTACACCTCTTGACACATCTGAACTGCCATATTATTGTCAGACATTCTGGGCATGCAGAATCCAGCAACTTGTGCCACATTCCTGTGAAGTAACGCGTTTTCCATGTCTTGCTTTGACAACTTGGCACTGGGCAACTGAAATCTATTTTTGAAAGTGCTATAAATAATTGCTCTTTTTGTTGTGAAAATCAGGATTAAGCTGCTCTTCTATGCTAGGAGCGTGTAGGGTTTCCTGGAGGGAGTTGGAAACTCACCCCTTCAAGGCTATTTTTAGAGCATCAAAGACAAGTTCCATAAACATATACTAAATAGATATCCCCCCCCCCCCAAAAAAAAAAAAAAGGCAGTGTTTTTTTGGAAAGCAGTGCTTTTTAGCACATTTGATCCCTTCTTTTTTTTTCTGAGTTGGTGCTTCTTTGCTGTCTGAACTTCAACCACGAAAATGAAGAGATGGTTGGTAGCGACATGTTCTCCATCACCTCTCCACCCTTTTCTCTCTGCCCTTGGATCGCAAATACACTCCTCTTGCATTTTCAAAGGATATTCCAGGTCTGGACATCAGGCCTAGGTTCTTCTGGGTTATTTTTGACAGTCTGCTCCTTTCTGGGAACATGCACAAAAGACAGTTGATGTCTGGCTACAGCAGAAGCAGCTGTACTGCTCTACTAATAACCTGTTGAGTAAGGGGAACTGTGAAACACAGGACACGAAGCTGATGTATTTGACAAGTTGGTTGGACTTTCTTCTCAAGTAATCAATGGCTGCAAGAGGAATCCTGTCTCCTCCTCCTTCCCCACATCAAAGCTGTATTAAATAAATGTCCCAGGAAAGATCTGGAGCCTGGCCACAAACATCTCTGCGACTCATGGACTGATGCTCCAAATCTCACTTTTCAGCAAGGGTGCATACAGAGCTGTTCTATTTGCTTTTTCTTGGGGGATATTTTAAAATCAGTCTCCAGGCAGCAGCAAAAGCCGTAGCACATTATGCTAGCCTCACACTTGATGAATCCTGAAAAGCAGCCAAGTGGTTTGTCTAAAAAACATTTTGGAACTAGAGGCACCCAGCAGTGCATGCAGCTTAGGAAAGGACTATTTTCCTAACAAGCTTTTCCACAGTGTCTTTGTATAACCATGGATCTCCTTCGGTAATTTTGTCTCCATATTGCCATTCTCCCCTGATGTTACAGGCTCCAACAGGGCATCCTTGAATACCTCAAAACTTGATGATACACAGGATAAAGCACCTTCATGCCATTTCCCGGTAATTTTCTATATCACACAAGCTATTTGCGTGACCAGCTGGGTGTGCTTCCCTCCAACATCTGCAGTGCGATCCTGCTGATACAGGGCACTGAATCACACATTTCATAAGGGCAATTTCTGCTTTTGCAACTGACCCAAGCTCTTAGAATGATGCTGGTTACGTCTACAAAGACAAGTCATACAGTGTGGAAACTCTCTTCTGATTAAATATTTTCCAGTCTGGACGTTTCCATTCAAAGCTAACCTGCTAACATTAGGAATGAAAAGTGAACCTCTCCTCCTAAGAGCTTGAGAGACCTTATGAGTATGCTGTGAATAGAAGGTTTTGGAAGTTGGTCATCTTCACATCTATAGTTTCAGTTTAAACGGGTGATGACTGAAAGAGTGGAAAACTAGTGGTCAGTGAATATAAAAATATATAGAGATAGCATGGTGAAAAGGAGAAGCAGATCTGAGAAACGTTCACTAAAATTTTAGTGTGATTAGGAGCTGGGAGCACAGATAGGATTCAGTAAGACAGCTGGTGCAATAGTTTCTTATGGATGTGTTCACTTTTGTTGTTAACTTTTATATGAATACAGCTTCATTTTGGCCAGTATTAACATCCCCATGGTGCCACATGGAAGACCAGAGCTTTGACTACGAGCACTTGCCCAGCATTTCTGGAAAGCTCCTCCTGAAGATCTGTTAGTCAGAAACTTTTCCACATAGCTGCACGGTATGTGCAACTTAAGAAATCTGCAGACATCGGGGGGGTGAGTTACTCTGCCTGGGCAGAAAATGCTGTTGTACCATTCATGGAACAAGCTTCTGAACTCTCAGTCTCCTCCTTGTTATTGATGAGGAACAAAATGGCAGCAAGCTGTACAGCAGTACTTTGGAAGCACCTTGACAGTAAAGATACACATGAGGGCAGCAGGAGGTCTGTTCTTAATGCCTACATTGTTTTTGCAACTTTTTTGTCTACTAGTTAAATAGTGAGTTAGAAATAATGTAAGGCTTGGGTTTGTTTGGGGTTTTTACGGGGTTTTGTGGGGGTTTTTTATGCACATCTTATGCTGGTATTACTTTTCCTTTTAACACTTCTGCCTCAACTTTTGGCAACACCTGGATTACACATTCAATTTGCTTTTTATCTCATCAGCTTGTAAACTTGAACAACTGACACGCTCCATCAAAGGAGAGAAAAACCAAAACAAGAACCCTATTAACCTCTGTTACCCACATAAACTAATTAACTCTAACCCCTCCCTAATGATCCCTGGAGAGCAGAACTGCTTTTATCAGCTTCCTGCTTTTTTTCATCCCTTTTCTCTGTGGGTGCTTGCCTTGCTTGTGAGGGGTAAGGCACTGATGTGCCCTCATCTATGGCTGCCCTCGTAGCCCCAAGGGCTCTGCAAGCATCAGGCTGCTGCGATATGCTGAGCCCACGTCCCTGCTTGGCCACAGTGTCCTTCAGGTGCCGGAGGGAAGGGGGAGAGGCTGCTTTTCACTACAGCTTTTCGTCACACCTGGTTGTTCAGCCCACGGTCAAGGGTGGTGACCCTTAGCTTCTGACCTTGGATTACATTTCAGGTTTTAAATAGGCTTCCCGTCTGCTGATTAAAGCTTGTTTGTTCAAAGCAAAAGGATTAAAAAGGGTAATTATAATCCTGCTAATTTATGTGATTCTTCATGCTAAACCATGCCTGCATGCATAGACATCTGTGAGCACACGTGCCTGGGACATTTTTTGCATGCGTTTGTTTGAAACCTGTGCCAGCAGTGAGGGAGACAAAGATTATTAATTGGCTGCTGTTAGTCCTCTCTGTGCCATATATATGTCAACACGCACCACTGTTTTTCCTTTTTTCCTTAAGAACTAACTAAAAGCAGTGAGGAATTTCAGCATGCTAAGCTCTGGTTTCTGAATTATTATTCAACAAGTAACATGACGCAAAAGGTGAGAGGAACTGTGGCTATTCTGTCCAGCTCCACATAGCTTTTTGGTCATCTCTTTAATCAAACTGAGCTGCAATTACACATTTCCAACGCAGTGTTTACTAAAGACAGATACTGATCATGTGGAAGCAAACAATATGGATTAGTATCTACTGTAGGTACTGCATGAAGGTGAAGGGGGTCTCAGCAAGAGTGCAACAAAACAGAAGACAGCAAGTAGGGGGAACTCTATTACACGCTTGCAGAAGAGATTGCCAGTAGCAGGTCTGGGACTGTAACCATCACAATTGGCATCACACAGAACAAGTGGTCAATTCAGAGCTCAAATCAAGAGGGAGATACAGGGCTCTTGGCAACCCTCTCTCAGTTATTTTGCATTGTGGAAGGTGTCAGATGGACAGTCCTGAAAACTGAGCTCCTCTCTGCAACTGGACATGGCAGACAGCTGAACACAGACCCAAATAAAACCTGGAGGGGCTTTGAACTCAATCCTGACTTGATCCAAACATGCTTTGAGGGACTGACTCCTCAACAAACTTCACCACCTGGGCCAGGAGAGTTGCTTGGATTGGGTTTTGATGAAGCCCCAGGTGAGCCAATAACCAGACCACAGTCTATGGTCCCTCTCCAGTGAACACTTACAGTGCACCTATGGAACATAGCCAGAGAGGGCTCAGGTGGCTACAGCTAAGCACAGGATCCAGTCAACCTTATTCTTACAATGTCAACCATAAAAATACTGATTTCTCTAAAATATCCAGCTAGCACACTTTGAGGGACAATAGGTATTATACTGTTTTTTTCTCCTGATAAGTACTACAGAGTCAGATAGGCATCTAGGCATGCTCTACTGTGCCCACGGGGCTTTGCTTCTGGTTTTATTGCCTTCCCATTACCAGCTAAGCAGGAGTGCTACAGAAAACTGCCTTGCTTTCTTTTCTATAGGGATGGCTCAGGTTTATTTCATCCAGGGTGTATGATACTTCAGTATTACCACTTAGGTAACTAAAAAAATAAGGAATTAATGTGATGTGCAGGCATTATAGAAGTGGCCCACATTACAGTGTCTAGCTTTGATGCGCCGTCATGGCTACAGCAAGTCTCTACACGCTCCATCTGTGTTGATAAATTTGACCCCTTTTCTTATATGAATGCAAACCAGATCCAAATACAGGCAGTCTCCCCAGCTTATGTGAGAGCATCCCTTGGAAAAATAACTGCCAGCCCATTCTCCTCTTCACTTTATTTATTTCTTGTCTGGGACCAGCCCCATGATGCTCAGCCCACTACTCACCAGAGATGCTGTCAGAGGGAGCTGGGTGACAACCAGAGTGGTGTTACCACTTAGAATAACCCCACTGTTCCCCATGGTGCCTGTGGGCATGAGGCTCATCACGCTGATGGTGCCAGGGTCCAGTCAAAGCAGCCCCTCTCCCATCTCCACAGTGGTCTCTCTTGCAACGCATGGGCTTTCCTATCTTAAGCCCACAAAATGAGTGTCCCCATCTTTTTCTCCTCACTCTAACTCCACGGGAGAGTGTAGCAGCAGCAGCAAAATTCAGGCAGCAGATTAGAAATGCTAAGAATTTTCAGAGCTCCCTCCCCTTCCTCCTCTTTGGGAAACTGCTTTCAATCACTTTATGTACTGAAAACAAACATGAAAGGAAAAACCCTCCTCTGCCTTCAGTTGTCAGAGCAAAAAACTAGAATTCCCTGAGCTCTTTTCAGAAGTGCTAATATTCTCCCCTAGGCCTTCATTATATCGCACTCAGATCTGCAGCCCTCTGCACACAGACAAGGAGGGAACAGCCTTAAAAAGTTGGGCCACTTTATTTATTTATTTGTTTGTTTGTTAAAAATAGAACCAAAAATTTGCCAGCCCCAGTGAACAGCAGGTCAGAGAGTGGGATAAAAAGGGAGCCTTTGGTTCCAGTGATAATCAAATGGGCAATGTTCAGTCAGTGTGACGGGGGACCCTGGCCCAGCCCAGAGAGAATATGGCCTATGTGTGACGGGGTCTTCTTCCTCTAGCCTGGCACTTGCATGGCTCATGGCAACTGAGTTATGTTTCTGTAGGTGTCCAGTTCTCCTTCCCTTGTTCCTAGCAGGGATTTCAAACTACTTCTGCCTGCTGTGACTGAGCAAAATGTGTTCCTGGTTTCTTGTGCAAGACGCCCAATGCAGAAATTTCCTGGCTCTTCTCCCTGCAAACCATTTTGATTTTGCCAGTGGCTCTTATGCTTCTAGGCTCAGGAATAGTATTTGGAATTTGAAATTGAAATTTGTTCGAAGGAACAAATAGTCTTACAAGAAAATTCCAATTTGGATCCATTTGTGATAGTCTTAAAAGCTGGGCAAACTCACAAATCATCACTAAATTTCCCAGCAAACAAAAAGGAATTACTTTTGATTTGATCAAAATCCTTTCTCATTTCAGCAACAGTAGAAGTGCTTTGTTCAGGCTGCATTATCTTATATCGCGTTACTTTAGAAAAGTGCTTCTGCTGAAAGGAAGGTTATTTCCAACAGGAAAATGAAGCCATTCAGTAAGATGAAGATTAGAATTAAATTTTTTAAATTTACTGGAACACTTCAAATTTATTCTATCCAATAAAATTAAATTGCAGTTAACAAATTTGGGGGAGACTTCAATTTTTAGGAAATCAGCACTTGCATCTGGAAAAAAATATACTGGGAAATTTCTGGGAGTACAGGGCCAGCTTCATCCCACAGTTATGGATCTTATTCTCTTGCTCATACAGTTACAGATCTCATTCTTTTGCTCATCTCCTTTTTCATCTATTTGTAATTTGAATGAATCCAGTCTAGGCTTAACTAAAGTATAACCTGAGACAGAAAAGAGAAACACATTCAACATAAATGCTCTTTTCTCCTCAATGAACAGTTTTGACAGCCACGGTGAAAGCATAACATACATATGCAACTACTGTAGATAGTGAGTTTGAAAAAAGAAATGATCTGTGTTTCTTAAGCTTTCGCAATGTTCGTGGTGTCACTTGTACTGAGCATCCCACCTAACACCACTGTCCCTGCGCTGGCATTGTGCAAGAAATAAACATGCTCTGTTGCACAGTATCAGTTTGCATTCAGAACAAAGGGAGTTGTGAATCTCAGCTGTGGCCAAAGGACTTAGAAATCCAACCTCAGACTTGACAGAACCCCCTTTTTACCAACTTGTGAATAAATTTTGGGGCCTATGTTGGGCCTTTACTGATGTAGCTCATGCAACCTCAGTGGAAAGATGCTAGTTTCTGCTGCCTGAGCATCCAGATTAATATCACACTACAACTACTCCTAGTGAAAGGAAATAAAGGTTCAAAGCTAGGCTGAGCTTTACAGCGACAGCTGAGAGCACCCTGGCAGCACCTCTGGCAAGTGGAGCCCTGGGAGGCAGAAGACCTCTGCCTGAGTTCCAGTGCTGGGGTTCTGTGTGCGCACTTGGGCCAGCCTTCCTGGAGGGTTTTGAAGACCAAAACACAGGGTAGTTCAACCCAAAAGCCAACCAAGAAACAGGCAATGGGACAAGCAGCCATAGGGTGAAATTCCTTACTGATTCTCACCTCCTGTCACTCACTTACGAGCCTCTGTACTTTCTTCTAGCATATTACAATCATGTGTATTGACTAACAGTGGGACTGCACGAGCAGCACACTTACTCCTGGAATAACTCCAGCACAGAAATGACATTTATAACACACTGCCAGCAGCCATCCACATCAGCCCCCTTCATTTTTAGATCACAGTTTACATCAGATAGAGCTTTTTTGTCTCTCACTTTATTCACACTGCCTAAGGAAGAGAGAGAAAAGGGGGGAGAAAAGTTCTAAAACACTACCGTATTCAGTCTCTGTTAAAAAAAAAACACCACCATAAAGCACCATTCTAGATGGGTTTCTCAAGCACCCTGGGAAGACATTAACTCTACTATACCATTGCAAGCATATGATGTGTATGGAAATGAAAATTCATTTAGATTTCACTTGCTACCCCGGGACATCTTTTGGCTTTCTCCAAAGTTATGGGAGTTAGATGAGTCTAAAATGTCAGTATCAACACTACAGCACTGGGAACAGAGACAGCAGTATGTGAATTGCTGGCCTGATATTAGCCAAAGTTTGCAAACAAGACACACCATAGGACATAAACCTACATTCATAGCAAGAACCTGCATCAGGGCAGTAACAGTGTTTCTTTCAAATGCTTCTACGAGCCCTGTAGGTAAAAATAAGATCAACTGCTTCAGTGTGCTATATAAATGCTAGGATAACAAAGTAGAAGCCTATGTTTAGGATGAACCTTCCACTCTTACAAGTCGAAAGTATTTTTAGTGTTGTGCCTCTTGAATCAGTTGGTTGTGACAGTGCTGGAAAGCACTGGTTAATTCCCCAGATTCCATTCCAGATTCCAGCCCAAAGGTCTGAGCCATTTGTCCACTGTCTGTGGCCCTGGATTTGAGTGGTTTAGTATGCATTACCTTTGTTTTTCTATGGCTCCACACATATTAGAAAGTGTTAGGATAAACAAACTACTTTGACAGCTGGTATCTTGCGTACTACTTGCTGCTGAGCATCTAATATGAATGTCAAGTTTATCCATTTACATCACTGGAATTATCCTGAGAAAATCAATAATGTAGATACAGCCATGCCATTCATATGGAAGCTGTAGTTCGGCTAGAAGTTGAATATGGCATCCCCCAGGCTGTTTTCCAAGGCCAAAGAATTTTTAACCATCATTACAGCACTGAATGCATGCCATGCAACACATGTAATACGCCCCCGCTAACCCTCTCTTTTCTTTTTACTGGAGACAAAAATCTCCCTGAAGCTGAATAAATAACAAACTATATTGCCTTCTGATCTATGCTATGCCACGAATATTAACCCTCCATCCTCAGAATATATTCAAGCCATGTGTCAGTCGATAAAATAACCTGCTTTTTTAAAGGCTACTCTTTGGCATGCCACCTACCTAGAGAATTTGCCTCAAATGATCCTCAAGTACTGATTATGGTTTTTTCACTGTTCTGTTAGATCAATCCTGGCTGAAAATTACTCTCAGCTACTCTCTTCAGTGCTGATTAAGTTTGCTCTTGTAGCTGAGATACAACAGAGGTAAGGCTCACAAGAAGAATTAATTTCTTTTCATAGATGGAGGCCAGGTCCAGACTGAAGTGGATGGTCAATTAGGGCAACAGAGGGCTTGCAAAAGTGAAACAGCCCCAGTCCTTCTACTGACATCGCTCACACCAGAGCCCTGGCAAGGCAGAGTGGCTGCTGCTTCAGAAAAGCAATGGGCAAACAGGTAAGAGAGAGCAACAACTCTGCTTTCACTGGTGGAGTTGCTGCTTTCAGCCCTTCCAGCTCCATTGGGGTAGCAGATCTGCAGATCTCTCCATCTCAATTCATCACACAGCTTTGGCCCTGTTTTTCCACAAGCCTTTGCTTTTGAAGCAGCAAAAATCATTTTTGCCTGTGCTGCTGAGCAGCTTGAAACAGCAATGTTAATTAGTCCCATAGACCAGATTTAGAAAACATGGACAAGCTTTCAGGCATTCAAGTGCTTCTTATTTGATTAAGCTATTTTCTGCAAGTAGAACACATTCAAATAACAGAATAGCCTTTAAAATGGGCAACAAATCCAATTAACTGACAGGATCTGAAAGGATAGGGTGAGGAAGGGGAGATAAGGTAAAGTAATAAATTGTGTAAAACTGAAAAAAAAAAAGCTCTGCATAAAATGAGATGGATTTTGGGTGTTTCTCAGCATGAAAGGAGTGATGCAGCAACATGAATAGTTGCTCTACAAGTTATGATCTGCTCAGTAAAAGCACTGTCTGATATTTGTTTAACAGGTACAAATGGCAAAGTACGGCTGCCCAGTGGGTTCCCAACCATTCAAATTTAGAGGGGTTTATACCATCAAGGGTGGAAGAAGCTGAAGCTGGATCTCAAATTCAGTCATGTCTGACAAACCACCCAAATGTGCTATCACATCTCTGCTGGTAGGTGTGGATATCATTGCTAAGGACTCAATAAAATGAAGCTGTATAAATAATGCTTCAAATGCTGGTTATGCAAGGTCAGCACAGGGTAAGCTAGGGTGCAACGTGCATAGACACCCTGACTGAAACAAAAAACAACTCACTTTTTTATTGCACATAGCACACAGCTTGCTACTCAAATGTAAAGGTCAGAAGTCAAGATGTGATTGGCAGTCTTCAAGGATGCCACAAAGGAAAAGAGGCTGTGCTCTTAACCACAGCACCACAGGCCCAGCGAGGTTTGATTTTCCTGAGGCTGAGGGTAAGATAACTGTGATGCATCCAGCTGGCAAGGCTGTCAGAGAATTTCCCCAAGGCAGAGTCTGAGCCTACAGACTCCACTGGGCAAGATAAACAGATGTACCAAGCACATAGTGAGATCTCCATGAGTACGCTAATCATGCTTTACACCGTGTATAGAAACAATCCTACTAAGGTTTGTTGCATGGATATGATGACCTAGATACTTGCAAGCAATACAGTAGAAGGCAGCAACATTATTCTAGTTACTGGCAGGATGCCACAGCCCTATGAAATCACTGGGTGCCAGGTATGATAAATGAGCCCAGCTCTTTACTGTTAGGCGTAGCCTTAGTAGGGCAAGGGAGGAAGTACAGTGAAATGGACAGACTCAGGGGCAATACTAAAGCAAACTTCTCAGCATATCTTCATGTCCTCCTTATGCCAAAATCTCCTTCATCCTTCAGCATCCTTCTCCTCTCCACTGCCAACTACCAGCAGGGATAAAATAATCAGGTTTATCTGACGAATATTATTGGCACGAACACCTGTTTGGAGGCGCACCTTTTCAGCAAGGCTAATTGACTGTTTCTAGGAATGAGTGCTTTTTAAAAGGAAGATTTAAATCTGATGCTAAAACTGAAAATAATTCATCTTTTATAATCTCTCAGCATGACAGCAGTTAGGAAAACAACAGGGTCAGCAGTTGTCTCCATGCTGAAAAATTCACATTTCCTGTTCTCTCCTTTGCTTTTTACCTTCCATGTACCTGATAACTCTGCTCAGGTTTTGCTGAAGACAGAAGATTATTCATCTGAAAGTTGCAAACCCTTAATTAATGCTAATAGACACCCAAGAGGATCCCATCATAATTAGTGTGGCTCTGTTAAAATACTGGAGAAAATAAGACTGCTCCACATATAGGCTGCTGTACCTGCCAGATTGACAAGCAAACTGCAAAACTACCTAAAAGCAGCACAGGGCTGCATCCTGTTCCATTTCCATTTATGTCACTCTACTGATGCTACCATGAGATACAGTGGTGTAAGCACCATAATTCAGTGATGAATCTGTTTTCGTTAAGGTCCTAATTTAGTTAGACTTTAGGCCCTGAGAAGGCTGTTGTTCCTAAAACACCCCAACCATTCTAGTGTGTCTAATATTAACTCTGGCAATACACTACTGGATCAGAGCAGCATCACCACAAATACAACCTAAGTTGTTCAGCGCCAATGTTGCACTTCCGCTTGTCATTGATTTGCCTTTTGCTCATTAAAAGCAGTGATGAAACTCATTCCAGTTTCCACAGAACAAAATCCAGCCCACCTATGACATGTGGCTAAAAAGCCACAACTAGTTGTCAGTGTCTATTAGTGCTGCACAGTATCTGTATGTAGGCAGAAATAGATTAAATTTTATTTTATGATACAAGCACTACGTAGAGTAATATTTCCTAACAACTCAATGGGCTCCCCCTTCAGTTCTGCTGCTCAGGGAATAGTCAAATCAGCACACTGAAGAGGCCTGCCCGGACATTATACACCCATGAGTGAGTTAGATATGCTCATATTTCGCAAGGAATTCGGAACACCAGGAAAAAGGCCATTCAGCATCCCAAGAGAGCCAGCACATTCAGGAAGATTAAACACAGCAATGACAGACAGCTCCAGTGAGTATTTTTAAATGGCACCTTGCCATGTGAATGTTGAAGCGCAGATTTTATTAACTAACTTTTAGTTAATATCATGTCCAGTGGGATTCAACAATCAAGAGACTTCTCTTTTCATGAGAGTTAAAATACTGCAGTGGAAAATCCTAGGTAAGCATATTCCCACTGTGTCTTCTAACAGTGTCAAACAGCTTGAGGGAGAAAAAAAAACAGAAAAAAAAAATAAAGCACACTCTTGAAGTTGTGTCAACCTTTGACGTTGTTCCTGAATCCTCGTTAAATACTGTGGCTGAATTCCTCACCCTCATGGCAGCAAAAGGAAAGCTCTCTGCATGGACTCCTGGAGCCCAGGACTCCACTTACACTCAGTAATACTTCTACTTCACTACCCCATCCTTCCTGCTTTCCTTGATTTCTCAGTCTGCCTCTGCCCTCCCTTTTAGCTCATGCATTAGTGTAATTCCAAATTAAAAATTAAAGACACTAAATCCAAACAAACCTCAGAGCTAAAAAACTGTGTCCAAGCCTCATTGTTCATTCTTCTGCCTTGATTCAATTCCCCTGGGTTCTTGCTTTTGTGGTTTCTAGCTCTTCATGTGAGGGATCATTTATGCCAAAAGTGCCAATTATTAGGAACAGTACACCTGCCCTATTGGGAAGAGGTGAAGAACTAGATAACCTGTAGGCAAGTGCCCAAATGCAGTGCAGGACTTAGGAGGCAGCTGAGCTTTGCCTGGTCTGTGGGCAGAAGTTCAGTTTCAAAGGAAGAATGCTGCAGTTGTCTCATTCTCAGCCCTGCAGTAAAGATCAGCTTTCAGATAAAACAGCAGTTAAGGGGTCTTGCAGTTAAGGGGTCTCTCTTACTGGGCAAAGATAAACCTCCCGTTTTAATTACCAGAAGAACACAAGCAGTGGTTCAGCATTTGGAAGACTTTACATCTACGTTCGGTTCTGTGTTTGGGCTGATCCTTCCCAAACTCCTTATGGCAAGTAACAAGGAACAACTGAAGACTGTTACTTGACTCCACATGATATAATAGAAGAAACAAAAGGACCTGAGCTAGAGAGAAAGAGAACATTTCTAAGCTGCTTTGTCAAGTCCAGACACCAAAGAGAATCTGAGGCAATTTGGCTCTGTTAACCACTTCAGAGTCAGAGTCAGTCCTTTCCCTAGTACATATGTATCTACCTACCTAAGTATATATAGCATATGTTATAGAAAATACATATACATAGTATACACATGTTAAACTATTCACATGTTCTTACATAAAAATAAGACCCTACAATAATAAGCAGATCCAAGCATCAAACTTGTAAGTTTTTTTACTACCAAGAGTGAGGAGAAATACTTTTTTAAGAAATGAAAGTCACAAAGGGTCACAAAGGGTGTGCCTGTCTCATTTTTGTTTCTCTTCAGTTACATACACTGCACAGCATGTGGTGGTTATCTGACAGTGAGATTCTTCAAGTCCTGTACACCACAATGCTGAGTTTGAAGGACCAATGCTACAAACAGCATGGCTTCAATTCATCTTTGTTTTACTAATGCCTTGTGTCTATTTTTGCAGCCTATTTGAGCATTCCTTGCTCTACAATAGTGACATAGTTTTAATTTACAGCAGTCAGATTCCTAGGAACGTTGCTCCCCAGCAACCAGCATTTTGACCTCTGCACTTTTGGATGCTCATAACCTCTTAGAAACTAAAATATAACACCCCCCCCCAAACTCAAAAGGACATTTGTCTGCAGAAGGAAAAACTTATGCAATGTCTTTGGCTGCTCTCTCTCCTCTTGTCTCCTAACACATCTAAAAGAGATGCTGTCCTCTCTGGGTGTGCCTACATTATTGTTTTAGCTCACACAGCAAATCTCCCAATCATTTTCACTTGTCAGACTTTGAGACACATCACGCTGTTGGAGATTATGAATCAGATTATTTTTTTACCTTGCAATTTAATTGGAAGATGTGCCCCAAGAGTGCATTTGGTGTTCTTTAACCACTAACGGACATGCAGCTCCCTGGTACCAAACTAGAGTTAGTCCATAATAAAATCACCAAATTTATATGATGTGAACATCAGTCCTCAACACTGTCTGGTCCTCTCCTTTTGAAGTGTGCTGCTTGATAATGTAGACACAGCCTCTGAAACTAGTCTCTAACTTTCTGTATGGCTTCCTTGGGTAGGGTCTGCTGAGCCACTGCTGTGCAGCAACCCCAGTGCTCCATCCATAGGTCCAGTGTGCAAAGCTGCCAGCATGTGGAAAGACTGGATGGCCCCTTCCCTCCACCTTCCTTCACACTCCATTCCTGGTTAATCTGCCTCTCAAATCATAGCCCTTAAATATGACTTAAAGTAAAGAGAAATTGGTGGAGTCCTCATCCTTGGAAATATTCGAAAGCCATCTGGACACAATCTTGGCAACTGGCTCTAGGTGGCCCTGTTTGAGCAGGGAGGATAGGACAAGATGACCTCTGGAGGTCCCTTCTAACCTCAGCCATTCTGTGATCCTCCGATATCCATTCTTTCCAACTGTACCATAAAATCTGAAATACAGCACCAGGGGACATGATGGAAAAGTTTGAGGGCAACCAGGGCTCGCAGAGGAACCTACCATAACCATCACAAAAGGATGCTTCTAATCCTAGGAGTAACACTAGGCTTGCTCTTCTATAGCTGAAAACATTTGCCCTCAAGTGGAACACCTCCCAAGTCACAGAAATGCCATTTCCATGGAGACGTGAAGTCCAGCGATCTCTCTAGCAGAAAATCAAGTATTGCAGCCACTGGCAAGTGGGGTGACCCCCTGCCTAGAGCTGGGCAGAAGCCTCTGCCAGCTCATGCTTCAGCTACTCTGTTTCCTGGGGGGGAGCCAGGAGGGACAGCTGCACTTACCTTCCCCATTGCTAATGCTACCAAAAGTGTGTTGGGAAATGGTACTGTTAAAGTATATGCACAGCAGGGTACGGAGGGGAAAATGCAGATTAATTAGATCACAGACAAAAAAGAATGGTGAGCCATTTATTCAGGGTCAGCATTGTTGATGAAGGGAAAACAAAACAGTTTTGTTTATGGTTCAGAAGAACACAATGTAAAACTTATTCGAGGTTTGAGGCAAAATATCTTCTAAATTCACAATAGGATTTTCACTGAAGTTAAATATTTTTTTAAAGACAAAAAGAAAATGCAGGCTTAAACACTGCAGAAAACCCATAATTTTGACTACATACAGCAACAAGTGCTGGACTGGCAATATCGTCTAGCCAACTCTTTTTGTCAGAATTCATCACAGAAAGTGTTTCAGATGGCCTCCCTGCAGCTTTACAAAGCCTTCAACAGAAGCTGCCTTTTGTGAACTGTGTAACCCATAGGACAGCAAAGCACTGCTGAAGGAGCCTGACTTACCAGTCACACACTGATATTTGGATATCACAAAACAGAACTCTCCAGTGGCTCAAAAGGAATACAGGGGAAATAAAGGTTATTTAAATATATGGAGGAACAGCAGAAGTGGTATCTGAACTATGTGCTATAAATAAAAACAATACAGAAATAAAGCACATCTTACCACATGCTTTCATGTGATGCCTTTTACCTCCAACCATAAAGTTTTGGTTGGGTTTATTGCATGCAGTCAAGAACCTTCAGTTGGATTTTCAAGTGTATCATGATACAGCCAAGGCCTTCAGAGTGTTTTATTTACTAATTAAGTGGATACTGGTAGGCTGAGTGCCAGTCTGTGCCATTACACAATTACATTAAAAGGTCTGGATGATGTAGAACTTGCATCACCCATTTGGGATTTTAACAGGCCATTTCACTTTCTTTGCTAGTGTTGGGTTATTACAGTAGGTGCTGTCATTAGCGCTCAGTCAGCCAGAGCTGAATTTGCAGCCAGTTCCACACAAGCATGTGCTGTTGAGTGTTAATTAGGGAAGTGCTGAGTGCACCATGTGACCCATTTTACTCTGCTCTGCAATTACCATCTTTACAAAAGTGTCTTCTGACAACCCGAATACAAGTTAATCTTCTGGGGGAAAACAGTAAAAGAAACAATCAGGAAAACATTTCAAATGGGATTTAAGATAACACTGCCTAAACCTGAAGGATCTCTTGTCTATGCAATCGCTTTCAGGATACCAGCAAAATACCATGTCTTTTGTTTCTGGAATAAAAATTCCATCAGAGCACATTGCCTTTCATGTTTGCATCTTTCTTCCTACATTTTGGAAGCCACAAAATCTGACCCAGCATGTCTGCATGCCTTATTATAGCATGACATTACCCTTGTGGCTGTAATTCGAAAGAGAAAACTTGTCATTCCCAGTCAGATACCCACTGCACACACAACATTTGGTCTGTCAATTGTTCAAAGACCTACTGAGATCCAACTATCTGAAGCTTCTCCAGAAGAAACTTTTTTTCCACTGTGTATGTGCTGCCCTGATTTGAGCAGGAGAGAAGTGGCCTTCAGATGACTTCCAGTGATGTGCTTTTCCCATCTCACTAAAGGGCAGACTTAGTGAGTTCGCAGCCTGCTTTCCTCCTGCATTTGGTATCTCTCATGTGGCTTCGACAGACCCAGCTGTTAGGACAAAGCAGGCTCGGGAACTCCATCTACACTTAGTCTGGTTGGAATTGAACCGACAAACAACCAGATTTCTCTTCTGTGAAACTGGCTTTTAAAGGTACTTTTCTATCAGTGATGAGGGAAAACGGTGAGGATCAGCTCACGTAAGCATTACAATTTGGCATCTGCTCAAATAAGATCAAATATTTTGAAGTTCGCTTCTTGTTGAAGTCTCTATCAACTCCTGAAATTACTGGCAGTTGCTTAATGCCTTCTGGCACTCTCTCTTTCAGCCGCAAGCATACAATATCCTTGGGGTTTTCATGGGAATTGCTTCTTTCTAGTACACTCCCAGGACTACTATCTTTTACCCAAATGAGGAATACTGTGTGATGAACTTCTTCCTCAGATTCAGCTGAAATCATCAAGCAATAGTTGAACATAAACCCAATGCTTAAATCCAAAAGTTAAATAATCTAGCTCAAGATTTCTGTAACAGTTTGGTGCAAATTAGATTGGCTCCCGGTTTTATAAAAGCTGGCTCAATTCCTAGATTTTGCAGACACCTGTTAGCAGCCCTTAGCCACATCTTTGGATTTTACTTCTAATACAATGGCATTACTCCAAAAAAATATTCTCCAGCAGGTAACACAGATGGGCAATCAGCACCTACCAACCAGATCAGTGTGAATACTGTGTGCGATAACAGCTAGAATGAGGATTCACTATGTTTATCTGACATGCTATTCTAGCTGACATATCAATTTAGTTAATCTGACATTCAGCTAACATTTCCTGCACAAGAGCTGTTTACAGCAGGGATACTCAAATGGCAGAAAGCCTGTCCAGAAGAGCCAGGTGGCAAGTGAGAGTCATATAATCATAGCATGGTTTGGGTTGGCAGCAACCTTTAAAGATCACCCAGTCTAACCCCTCGCCATGGGGGGTCACTTAGACATTACAGAGGTAGCACAATGTTCCCCAAATTCCTGCAGAAAACTTGCATTTGTCACTGCTCCCCTGCTCTGAGGAGTAGCTGCGGTTAGTTCCCACAATCCCAGCCATGAAAGCAGCATTAGCATGGGCAGAGCTATAATGATCATGATGCCTTTCAGACCCAGCAGAACTAACCAGAGGACTTAAAGTCAATTGTCTTGGGATTAGAAAAAGTATGGAGCAGCCTTGGTGAACAGCCGCACAGTGAAATGTAAGTCCCCTATTTCTTGAGAAGATCTTGTTGATGTCTAGTGATCTGCAGGAACAAGATCACAAAAACTGGTATTCCACCTGTGTAAAATTCTTCTTCAACCTCAAATTGTTTTACAGATGTCCTTACACCCCCTCCTCTGATGTTTGCTGTATGCCCATTTTGCAGATGCCCCAGATGAGACATCTACAGGTAACTACCAGCTGGGGAACAGTATGTAAGAGGAAGAATCCTGATTTCAAATCACTCTAATCACTGCGATATTCCTTTCCCTAGAAAACCTTAAAACTTGAGCCATACAGAGGTCAGAAACATAAATTAACAGATTAACAGACTCATTATTACTTCTAGGCATAGCTCCCAAGAAAAGCAACAGGAAAAAAATCTGGCATTCTTTTCCCACTCTCTACACACCCTGGAAGCTGTCGGAAACATCTTACTGAACTTAATGGAGTCAATACTCTGCATTATCAATTATGACTGTCAAAGCTGTGTTGTCATTAATTACAGGAGATTTTTGTGATGTTCAGTTGTGTGCCTAAGAAGAGGGACTTTTACAGATCAATCTGTTTAAGTCTGATACAATGATATTCTGTGGCCTCTTACATACTCCGGGTGTTACCAAAAAACAGGTAACGACCGAATAATAAATTACCTAGATTGGGAGTAAAAAAACTATGGCTGTGGAGCAGCTCCCACACCAACACTGTATCATATGACTGGCCATGAGTCTATTGATGGTATTGGGGTTACTCAGCAATGTAAGTCCCTTGCTATGACCAGCCTGAACTGATGTCACCAAGTCTTCAGCAAAGGTGTGGGATGATGTCTGATGTGTTGCATTTGCTTTGAGGGTCTTCAGCAATAATATTAATTCCCCTCCAGGCAGATGTTTGTAGATCCATTCAATGAATATGTCTTTAAGGCAATTTGCTAGTAGCCTGATTTCCATAAACTGCAGCAAGCAAGAAAGGCATCAAATAAGAAAGACTTTGAATATTTGAGATGTCTTTTTGAACCTGAGCAATGACTACTGCCACACATGGACTTCTTCAAAATGTTTCATCCATACTTCGTCTTCTCTGGATTCTCCTGTTACCCCTCTCCCTTTAAAACACTTTCCTTTTCTTTTGGAGAAATACTCTATTAGGTTAACTTTTAGAGATTTGGGGCACCAACAGTTATTGCAGACCTGGAATTTTAGATGTTCGGCCCTACATTGTTATGATGATTCATAGAAATATAGCTGAAGACAGTCTACCAAGCCTTCTGTTCAGCTCACCACTACTATAGCAGTGTTCCCACTAATAAATTAACTCATGATTTCCACAATCCATTGACAAACTGTCCCATAAGGACTCAGAAAGATATCTAAGTGTAACATTTTAAATCTATACACATATATATTAGTATCATATAATATATATCCTGCAAATTGCGAGAGTTACCCACCAGTAATCAGTCTAGGTACCAAACAGTCTAGATACTCCATTCCCTGGTTTGGGTGCTAAGAGTTTTAAGAGAAGGCTTTTTCCCAGTATGAAAAATCTCTGTGGTAGTTAGACAGAAATTTTCTGAAGAAATGTACCTGAATACAAAAATGAGCTTGAATTCCCAGCTAGTATCTCAACTCAAGCTACATCATAACACCATCAGTGAAGTAAAGCAAGGATGTGCAGTGGCTGAAGGGGACATTTCTAAGGACATCAACAAAGCTGATATTCAAATGGAATGGTCCTTACTCCCATGGCAACCACATTTTTTCTCTTTTGAAGAAAGGAAGTTCTCACCCTGAATGTTCTGCCTAGAAAAAATTCTTCTAACCTCATCCAAGGGGCATAAAAGCCAATGGAAAGCTGCTTCTATCAGTCAACTGGCTTTCTAATTTATAGATTTTTTTCAATATACATTAATTTGTTTATGAAAGACAGTGCTCACAGCTTTGTAGGGGTTATTTCCAGTTTTCAACCTATCAGAAATAACAAAAAGAAACATCTTCATCACCCGCCATTCTCATATTTTAAACAAAAACTTACCTGTTCATGTGGTCAAAATACTATCCATCCATGGATAGAGTATGCCCTATTTTGTAGAATAGCTTGTCTCAGTGACAACAGCTGTGACAAAAAAATGAAATGTTCCAGGATAAAGGCATTTCCATCAATGCTCTTCTGTTTAAAATGAATGAATGAATAAATAAATAAGTAAATAGTTTCGTCATTGCTCTTGTTCTTTCTCTCTCTCTTGCTCTCTCTCATCCGGCTGCTGATTTGTGTTTCCCAGCAGGCCTTCAACAGAGAAAGCCAAAACTAGGGGGTAGATCCTCAGCCGCTGAATGTTGTTATGGGCTCTGCTGAAGTCACTGAAGCTGTGACAATTTACACCAGCTACAGATCTGCCTGCAGTCAACTGTTGTCCTTCCTTCTCCTCCACCATGCCTCCGAAGTCTTATATATCTTGTATAGTAATTCACTCCATATTGTTAGGAACACAAAAGAACAGGAGGGAAGTTCCAAGATTAAATGTTTGCTGTCCAAGGCTTGCACAAAAACCCACAAAACTGCGGGCAATCAGAATGCGCCACATGAAAATGATGATGGAGAGCACCAGTGAACAAACTGGGGTTTTGCCAACAAAGCCTGTCTCTAAGGGACATATTATTGTAGGTTTTCTTAGAAAATAAAAACAAAATACTGGTTGTTGCTTTTATTATTATTATTATTTTTAATAAACATTGTCCTATTTTCTTGTATTCTGCTTTTTCTCTTCTCTCCATAAATTCTTCCCCTCTCTCTACATCGCCCTATGTTCAAATGGAAGATGGCACACTAGCAACCATGCCAGGTACAACTGAAGAAGTATGCAGGTGCACGGTGTAGGCTATCGGGTGAATGAGAGGAATGCCTCATTTTTTGCTTGTGGATCATCTGGTTAGCGCTGAAACAGAGCTGATGCTCTGTATCATAAGTCTCTCTCAGGCAAAGCAGGTTATAAAGTCACCAGCCAGTGTAGCAAACCACAGTGCACTCAGCCATCCATGGGCAGACCAGCTGAGCTGCCTGAACTGCTCCAGCATAGGTCCCATAGGAATTGCAAGGCAGAGACAGTACTGTGTAAACATGGCTACCTGCTTGCAGGGTTGGGTCAGCATCAAGTGGGACCTAACCCAAACCAGCCACTGTCTTGTACATAGTGGGGCTCAGAATAATTCCCCAAGCTATGGTAATGTGTTGTCTGCATTCTGGGGTGAGATAATGGCAAGCTTCATTTGACTCACCATCTACAATTGCAGGCAGGCAGGCAGGCAGGAAGGAAGGAAGGAAGGAGAAAAGGGAAAGGGAAAGAGAAAAGGAAAAGGAAAAGGAAAAGGAAAAGAACACTCTCTCTAGCAGAGTTCATCCCACCTATTTCAGGATGGGCTGGCTCACTCTTCAGAGGTACTGGTCTTTCTCCACTGTCTCTAGAGGACATCTTGGATACTTTCAGACAGCTAAGAAAAATGAAATTATTTCCACCCAGGTGTCAAAACTGGTTCCTTCCAATTTTTCAATTTGACAGATAGAATTAATCAGTGGAACAAACTGACTCAAGATAATATTAAAGAAAAGCGATTAATAGGAGACAAGACAAGATAAAGAAATCCAAGTTCTCTGTTGATGTAAAGGAGTGAAATTTATGGTTACTATCTGTTATTAGAAGAACATTATATTTCTACAAAGAAAGCTTTGTATTCCAGTTCATGAAGTAGAGAAAACCTGTCGATTGTGCCCAAAATGCCAGCCTAGTAATTTCCAGTCTAGTAGTTTTGACATTCTTAACGAACATGCTCAGCAAAAAACAAGGACTGGAATATGGGGACAGCTATATCAGGTGGACTGACAGGCTCTTTGAGAAAGACTGTGTAGGACCTGCCCTAAATATTCTTAGCCATTCTGCGCTAGTCCTTCCTCACTTTGTTAAGCATGAAGTTCACTTACATATTCTAAAAAAGAAAAAAAAATAAATGAGGGGGTGAAGCAGGAATTGCCATTCTAATGCACAAGGATATTTACATAACCAGGGCAAACCCCTGCATTTTAAAAATGCCCTAAATACATATTTATACAAGGGAGTGCACTGATTCCAAAGAGGTCAGAAATGTGCATTTTAAGTATAACTAACTACATATTTACACAACCAAGACAATAATCACTACTATGGATTTTTATATTTTCCACATTGCCACATTACGAAACTGAACTGTTACTAATGCATACAACCCCACATTAACTCCTAGATACTGCACGTCCTTAGGGCATTGCAGCACTTCAGTGTAACAAGCATACACTGAAGCCTAGAAATTTTCTCATGGGGAAATGAGGGGTTCCCTCTCTGGGTTTTGCTCAATTATAAGTCGTCTTCCAAGAAATCTCCTGGTTTCTCTGCTGCAAGCAGTATCCTGCTCAAGTCACCGCTGAGCTGCTCCAAGGATGGGATTAGCGCTTCCTAAAAATCCCAATTCAGAACAGCCCTTCTGAATTAATTGTGCCTACATAGGCATATGTCTGCTCTGCATGGTCATTCCTGAGCGCAAATGCACACATGGCAGGGAATTCCCTTTTCTCCTCTGGCAGGAAAACCCAGTCTCCTCAGGGGCTCACAGAGAGCATGCTGGAACTTGGTGCTTTGGGTGTGACAAGGCAGGGGGAGATGCAGAAAGGGTCTGTGCTGTCATCACCAGCAACCTCTCCTAAACAACTTAATGTAGTGAACAGAGGAATATGAAAAGAAAGCTTGCTTTCCCTCCTCTGTACCCTGTGAAATTTCCCCATCAGAAATGGAGACGTTTCTAACAGTATTTTTACTTATTTTTTTTCCTTGCCTTACTTTCTCCCAGGCTCAAACCCAATGACAGAGGTATCAGTGAGTTTCAGCAAATGGGAGAGGCTATATGGTGTTTTCTTTTGGTAATTCACCATCTATGATCAGCACAACTACTTCAGTGCATCTGAGGGCACAACAATTTTTTAAAAATAGACTAAACATAATGAATTATGAAGCATTTTAAAAATTAATGCATGCCCCACTTTAAGCAGCTGTCAAATTCATCTGCTCCTCCTCCCCACAGGAAAACACCTCTTCCCCAAAGTGTCAAAACCCTGAAGGCAGCCAAATACAGAGCTTTGACTGGTGTGGAAGGACAAACATCCATCATCAACAGTACTGGCTGCCTTTAAATTCACGTTACCCCTTTTCTCCACCACTTCTAGCACTACCTCATCAGCAGAACCTGAATTCCCTCCAACAGCACATCCAGCAGTGCACCTGCCATCTGGTACATGTGCTTCATCCTCCCCCTTACCTGCTGTGGAAGTAGAAAGCTGTGCGTGCAGTCAAGTACTTTGGTACGGTTTTGTTTTGGGGGATTATTCACATTTTCAGATTTTCAGTTTCTACATGAAGACAGGCCTCGTCGGGAAACCCTTACATTAGACTGCATGTGGACAAAGCTTGGATAGGCAAGTGGAGGAGTCACTGGTCTGAAGGAATAAGCCCAGACAACTAGTTGTGACATTGTTCTTGGGAACAGCCAACAGCCTTGTATCAGTCACATCTGTGATGTTTTTACAGCACCTTTGTTTGCTGACTGAACTTTATTAAGCATTTGTTTTGCCTCAGCTGCCTTCCTGCTCTTGTTCTCAGGCTCCTCGTAATACTTCTCTGAGGCTCTGACCTCACTTCTAAGAAACTTAGGAGAACTTCTAGAAAAAAAAAAAAATCCAGCTCTGACACATCCATCTTGTTCTTGCTCCCTTTATTCTCCTTCACATATTCTGCTATTGTACCAGGTCCAGTTCAACAAGCCCTATCTCCACTGACAGCAGCTTTAATCAGCTGGGAATCCAGTATCAAAAGAAAGACCAAACATGGACAGAGAAATCATCTCAATGGTATTGCCTCTTCAGCATCTCCAGCCACTGCCAGGGTATAGGAGGACACTGGGGACACCAAACAAATTCACATTCCATACCCGAAAGAACTATCACATGATAAGAAATAGCATCACAGGCCACTGGATCATGAAGAAGAGAACACTGCTGAAACTACTGATAGATTTTAAACAGCTCCGCATCCTTCTCTTTTCCCTCCTGGAAAACAAGGAGTCTGGTTCCCAGCATAATCTATGCTACCTGACAGTCAAACATTTTCCCAAACAGTTGTGGTAATTTCTCACTCAAATTAAGCATATAATAGTATTCACACACAAAAGCACATGCATGCACACGCATCATTTGAAGAAGGCTCCAAAGTAAGGCTATCCTTGACCACTGCATGCAGACATGAAAGCTGTTGCATAGTCCCCTTACAAATTTTTCTCTCTGCCACAGACCCAATGGCCTGAGCGCAACCAATATACAGACATCAGAATGGAGTCAGCACAGAAAATAACAAGCCTCAGTGGGGTCATCAAAGGAAGAAATCGATCAAGAAGAAAGTTAGGCAACCAACACAAGTAGACTGAGAAAGCACTTGTGTTTTCAATGGCATACGTTTCTTGGGACATAAAGCTGACACTGGGACTGTACACTTGCATTCCAACCTGACACATTTATTGGAGAAGTAGAAAGCTAATGTTGACCTCTTAACAATTGCTGTCCATTGTAAATCACTGCAAGACCTCCCATGAAGCATATTGCCTCCCATTTATCTCACAGTCATCCAGGAACCCTCTTCCCTCTTTAACTTGTTGTTTGCCCATTAAATCAAAACATTGCCTTGTGGAGAGAGGACTGGTTCACAAAAGCCAGAGTGGAAGACAGACCACTCCAATATAAGGTTCAAAATGGGGTTGGAGGATATACGTGACTTGATCCCAATTTGCCATGTGTTTGTTGCAAAGATTTGACTTTGTTTTATTTTCCTTTCTGGAAAAAAATGGTGCTCCTAAGGTTTGTCAGTGCCCCAGGAAAGAAAGTACTACAGAAACCAGCAGCTCTTCAGGATAGGGTACATGGACAGATTTGCTCTTCGAAATGAACGGAGATAAACAGTTTCCGATGAGTTGCTCAGATACAATTTTCCCTTCAGAGTTAATATAGGACTATAATGGCAGAATTTAATGCTATAATTATAATTTTCAAAAATCTGGCTTATGCTTAAAAATTGCAAGAGTGTCTTTTTTCTTTATTTTTTTTTTTTACCAAAAACCATCCTTTATAATTCCTTTATTATTCAGCAGAAGACGAACTGATAAACAATTACCATGGCAAATAGGAAAAAAAGTTTGTAGATGAGATATTTCTATTCATTTTCCCATCATCTGTACTCTGAGGACCTGGTCAGATGTGTTCTCTGTTAAACTCACTCCTTCTGTGGTCAGCATTCTTTTCTCTTACTGACAAAGAGCAAAAGTGTCCCATTTAGTCACACAGTAGGAAAGAGCAATAGCAAAAAAGCAGCAGTAAAGTTTCTGTGGAAGAACACAGCATTAACAATTTGTACTTCACCCATACAGGAGAGGGTACAGCTCTACAGTGTCACCCCAGTTCATACAGGAAGTCAAGAGCTGTGGTATACATGTAAAGTCTGAGGGCCTCTAGTCAGGCATATGCTTCAGCATCTGTCTGTGTCGAGGTGCTGTGGCCAGACTGAGAGATGAAGCAGCCGCCCAAGAGAGCGTGCGCTGGTGCAGCGGAGGGGTACCCACAGATGTCGTCTTGATTTATTCACAGATTGCATATAAGCCAGATATTTTTACGTCGTTATTAATGTTAACCACAAAACTAGAAGGGTTCTGCACAGCTAGTAAAGACAGCAGTGTGAAATCCAGGAGGGCCAAGCCACTACAGAAATGAGAAGCTGTAGAAGAAGTTAATACATTTTAGAGGAAACAGGCTTACTGTTTCAAAGGGACCTGGGGATCTCCATGTGCATAGCTCACATGCCTGGCCAAAGCGGGCTTTGGACAGACTTCAAGGGAAATCTGCAGCTATCTCTGTCTCCACTGCCAGAAGTTTAACGGTGTCGTGCAGCAAAGCACTTGCCGTCAAATAACAGAGGGGTGGAAAACTAGATCAGATACATGCATGACTCTGGGAAAATGCACTGCAATTCAGGAAAGCCTCCCATCATTTTGATAAAGCAATCCTCCTTTCGAAAACCAGTTTCAAATCTGTTCTATCCATAGTGCACAGGCAACAAGCTGGGCTCTCAGACCTGTCAGACGTAGCACAGTGCTACCATGCCACGAAAACAGAATTTCCCATAAAATCCAGACCTTCTCACAGAATAAGTTGAAAACCAATCAAGGAAGAAAGCTGTTTCTACCCCTTGAAATGATTTAGGAAACTGAGAACTTTAAAGGAGTAAGTTGATAATATTTGTGTTCTCATGGGTCAGCAATATTAGCCTCAAGAAGACCCACTAAGTCTGAAACCTAATGTGAATTACCTGTGCTAGGCCCTGCTTACCTCATATCCTAACCCTAACCCTCAACTTTTCCAGTTTCCAACTCCTCTCACACCAAGAAAGTATTCTGTTGCAACAACCAAGAAGGTACTTGTGGAAAGGGAAGAAGAAATGAAGAGACCTGGTCAGAGGTGTCCAAAGTCAAGGCAGACCCATATTTTCCTTCTCACACTTTGGGCTCTGGTTACTCTTTTTACAGACACTCTGATGCTGTGCGCACTTGGCCTTCATTTTTAAGACTAACACTTCTATGTTCCATTGGATCTATTTGTCTGAAAAATGAACTACAAGTTTAGGAGCACATGGAAACAGCATGTATCTTCAGAAACTACATTATCAAGAAAAGAAGAAAAGAATCTTACACTTAATCTTAGCAAATGAAAAATAAAATGTAAGCAGGAAAGAAGCCTATGCTTTTGAGATACTAAAAAGTGAGAAAAGCAACGACTA
Source organism: Myiopsitta monachus (assembly GCA_017639245.1). Classification (NCBI taxonomy): domain Eukaryota; kingdom Metazoa; phylum Chordata; class Aves; order Psittaciformes; family Psittacidae; genus Myiopsitta; species Myiopsitta monachus. The sequence continues at coordinate 27,240,136 of CM029927.1, forward strand.
AAAGAGAAGTTATAACTAATTTTCCTATTATTCATGCAATACAGCTGAATAAAAAGTGGTTTAAAAAAGGTCTTTTAAATCACTTACAATGTACACGGCTAAAAGGTTTATTTTTATCTTTCTGGTTTTAGAGAAAAGTTGGTTTTCTGACCAGAACAATTATGCTTCTAATGGGGAATAAAGGGAATTGGCTACCTACAGATACACAAACCAGTGATGCTGGAGTCACTACGCAGCATTCTGCTACTTAAATTGGTTTCATCTGTGAATTTTATTTCTCCACAAAATCTATGTACTTTTTTTATTAGAGGCTCTCCATTGCCCTATGGAGTTAATACTTAGCTTTACAAGCAAAAGCTTTCTGTTTTAAGGAAAAAAAAAATAGACACTACAAAAAGTAAAATAGAGGCTACAATTTACAGCTATTAAAAAAAAAAACACTGAAAAAAGTAATATAAAAACTCGGATTAAACACTGACTTTGCTGTTGCTGCCAATGGGAAATGCTGTTGCATGCAATTATCTGTGCTATGTTCATCTCATGATCTGTGCTAGGTTGAAAACCCACCAGTATCAGCTGTTGCCAGAAACAAGGAAGCAGATCACACGCACGACTCACTGTCACAGTTCTTATATCTCTAAAAGATTTTATTCCACTGGCATGATATTGAAAACTTCTTACACAGTGTCTATTCAGGAGGACTGCATTTTAATTATCCCTCAGAAGGCTGGCTGGAAGTTGGGTGTCTCAGTGGTTTTGCTTGCTTTCTTAACATTGCATTATTGCTCAAGGCTGCACACATCTCTTTGTAATAACTGAAAGGAACTAAACTGCGGAAACATTATCTCTTGGAAAAGTAAAACCAAATCAAGATTTGGATTCAGGATGGCTTAGCAGAATTAATACTTTTTGATGGTCTTCACATCTTCGGAGGCTTCATTTTATTGACTCCCCCAACATTTTTCTGTTGCTTTTTCATTAGTAAAAAACTTCATTCTTGGTATAAAGCCAGGGCACCGTTGAAGTGCATATTCTTGCAGTATCCATTCTCACCAGTGTTATAGCATCTGAAGAAGAAATGGTGAATGAGTAGAAGAGAGGGACAGTACAGAAACACCAGTTCTTCCCAGGCATCTAAAGGGAAGTAAGCCCTCACAGTGAGATTGTCAGAGAACTGATCACACAGCTTTACTCCTATTCCTGTGTCAAAGAAGAGACTCAATTGCACCTCAAGTAGCAAGGGTGTAGCAGAAGCAATAAGAAGGTAGTGAGGTAGGACCACCTGCCATGGAGTCAGCTTTGTCATGGCTTTCACAGATCATGAGCTGCAGAAGGACTTTCTCTTTTTATAATGAACAGGTTCCCAAAATTAAAATAAGACTTCCCAATAGGTCTTAATAATTCATAGGCTTGAGCAATTCTGTGCTGGTAGGACTCGGAGGGGAGCAGAAAGCAGTGGGCGGCAACCAAGAACAGAGTTAGCCATGGTTATCATAAGGGCTTGTCAAAGGTCTCAGCTTTTTCATGTTGTGAGAGCATAACCTTAATATTGCAAAAAATATGTTCCTGTTCCTCACAATTGTAAAGGAAATAATTACAAGTAAGACAAAGAATAGTTGTCTGCCTCCACCTGTAAGAAGCCTGCAAGAAACTGTTACACAAGGTGTAAGCAGTCCCTTCTCATATTAACCTCAACCACAGCAAACGTGTGTGTATAGCAAGGAAGCTGGTCCATAAAAGGGCTATGCGAGATACATGGAAGGTTCCCAAAGCCTTAATTAACCTGACTTTAGACAGCAGTTTAAATGTGGCTTCTCTGACTCAGCTTACAATATTTCGGCATGAATCTGCTGTAGTAGATTGCTGTAACACCAGTAAACCAGAAGACTTAAGTTTCTGAGCTGTCAATTTGGTAATTTGTATTAAAACTACATTCACTTAAAAAGTAATTTGAAAACAAAACAGCTCAGATAACGCTAACTTTGATATGTTACAGCTTTTTAGAAAAGAGAGAGAAAACAAAACTGTACTGTGCACAGTTGAAGGTTCTACAGGATCCCAAAACAGGATCCCATGGTGCCTTTTAAAGCAAGTTGTTATATCAGAACTATGCATGTCGCTACAGAGCTGTCAGACGACACGGTTCCCAAGTTTCAACATTCTCTCTCTCTTTTGCACACAAGTATGTACATAAATACTCCCACAGGATTCAACAGAGCTCCTGCATAGCACCTCTGCCAATCCCTTGCCTACGTATGCATGACTTCTACTAGAGCTGGCACAAGTACAGTGAGAAAAATAATGTATTTCTGTCTGTGCCATAATCCATACAGCGGTGCTTTCTACCACTGCCATTTGTTGTTTATGAAAAATTTGGTTTATGCAAAACAATTGGGAATACTGAAAAATGAAAGGGGACAGAACATCAGGAACAAATATATTTTTTGATGACCCTTTGGAAAAATAACATTTAGAATAAAGAACACCACCACCCTCCATTCTGAACTCAAATGAGTCCATTTAGGCATTTAAAATAATAGGCTACAGTTAATTACTAGAACAATTTACTAATTAAACTATCATAATCTTAGACTAGGAAACAAAAAAACACAGAAAAAAAAACACAACACAAACACAAGGGTGCGGGAAAAGAAAAACACACCACAAAATAAGATTGGGGAAGGGCTGGGATGCAGGCAAGCCAAGCTCCTCAAATGAAATCCCCTTACCATTCAGCAGCCTCTCACCACCTTCATGGCCCTGATTTCTCTCTGAGGTTCTCTACCAGGTTTTGCTCTCAACTCACTCTGCAAGATCAGAAAAATTTCCATTTTCTGCCAGTAAGGGAAACCGATCACCAAATTGAGGGTCTTGTCTGATATGCTGTCTTTGGTTCAGCACAAAGCATTGTGCTTATTTTTTAAAGCAAGAATAAGAGTCATCCAAGGTATTTTTAGCCTCCTAGGAGGATGCAAAATGTCTTTCAACACATCAGGTCAGAGGAAGGCTTGTCTTGCTAATGAGATGCTGCATAAGAGTACCCATGACCTGAGCTAAGTCCCTTTGTCCCCCAACCTATGGGGATCACTGCTAACCAGTAAGGCAAAAAAATCTTTCTCCCAATCTTGAGAGATGTCATTTTTAATACTTCGGGAAAATAGTTAAGAGATTACAGTACATATGTCCCAAAAGACACTGCCACATGAGGCCCTGTAATGATGTAAAAACATAAAGTAATTTTTAAAACTTTGACATCTTCCCCTCAAAGGACAAATGTCCATACAGGTAAAACAGTGCTCTAAATATTGTGGGGAGCAGAATGACAAAAGAAAGGGAGATCAGGAAAATGGCACCTGTACCCTGACCATTTCTTGCCAAAACTTGGTCTCATTCCCCACTCATTGGAATGGGCCCCATCGAGCTGGGGGCATCAGGGAGTGGGATGAAACAGAGTAAAGGACCCATGCAATAGGGCAGCAGCAGCAGGCAGGAACTCAGGCAATACATGGAAAAGCAAACCCAGCACACTCTAGACAATCCATGGTTTTTGTTCTTACAAGTTCCCTGAGGAGGTGAGAAAATGTCATCTTTGAAGAAGATTAAGGGTTAAGATTAAGGGAAACTGTTAGAAATGGTGCAGACCTCAAATGAGGAGACCTCACTTGAAGATGTCTGCTCTGGATTTGTGTAACCTAGCGGTCACAGTGCAAGATAAGGAAAATCAACACTGCCTCATCTCTGACCACAAAGACCTTAATTTCTCAATGGCACTCCAGAAATAGTTCTTCATCCTCATTCAGGTTTGAGTCTCCATTTTTTCCATATCATTTCCAGCTCCTCAGAGAACCTTGTCTTTTCAAATCCTTCCCTTTTTCATGAGGATTCTCTCTACCTTCTTGTGGTTTAGAAGGCATTCAAATCCAGATACCAAGCATGGTGGTTTGAAAGGTTACTTTCCTGTTTGACTGATCATTCTTGATCCATTATCATCTTCGCAGCACTGCCCAGTGCAATAGTAGTAACATTTGTCAAAAGTGGGAAAACAGATGACAAAGCAAAACACAGATGTATCTATCTGTAGGTCTATTATATAGATTTACTACAATGCAAAATAACTACCAGTATAATACGCTTCCGAACAAATCTAATATGGACATAAAATACACACCCACACATACCGCTCCTTTCTTCTATGGGGCCATTGAATGGACTGTAGCTGAGGCAAAAAAAAAAAAAAAAGCTTTTCCTGTGAGCAGTTTCCACAAAGTTCACCCAGTAGAGCAGTGGGGGGATCTGAGTAGTTGTGGCCAAAGCGATGGGCATGACTAGGGCAGGGAGTGTTGACAGCCTCATTGCCACAAACCAGATCCCTGTCAAAATACACTGGCCTGCTGCAGAGGAGACCTTGTCTCTGAAATGATAGACACTTGACATCTTCTGCCACCTTTGCACATCTGAAGAGACAGTCAGCAACTGACTGAAGGCCCAGTTTTGCGAACTGGGGGTTTATGTCTAAATTCATCCAACCTAACGTTAGACATCTACTTCAGGGGCTGAGGTGAGAAGCACAAGTCATGTCACTCCCTTCTGCAGCTGGATATGAGGCACTTCAAGAAAGCACCTCAGGTCTTAAGCCAAGGGTGATCACACTGCTCATAAGGGACCTCATGTAAGTTGGGACTAACCCAGGTCTTAATTAACAAGTCTCTTTTGTCTAGCAGTACGTTTTGAAGCTGAAAGGCCTGGGAAGTCCTGGATGGGGAGATTGCATCTCTTCACTCACCTAAACATGAAAGTCCAGGGTGCAAAAAGGCTACAGTAAATCTGTCTTTTTTTGCTCCTTGGTTTATTCTTCTTGGCTATGGTCTTCATTTCTTGGAAAATTCCTCCATCTCTCTGCTGGCAGATCAGTTTTACACTTGTGACACATGTGCTGCTTTAGCAGCAGAATAACTTAGTTTTCCCCACAAAGTACTATGTGCTACAGAATAAACATTTCTGACTTTTTTAAGCAGTAAAGTCTCTTATTCAACCTGTTTAATAGTTTAAGTGACTGTTTTGTACTGAAAAAAAATAATCAAGAATGTTTTCCTTCACAATCTCTCTCTCACTCTTTTTTAATCTGATGTTTCAATGGTTTCAGGATCAGAGAAGTGGTTATTTCTGACATAATATTTAGAAAGACAATCTTGCAATGGTATTCTCTACCAAGTAAGTGCTCAAATGAACAGAGCTTATAAATGATTAATATAACAGCAGTGAGATAACCCTGACAAGGACATCTGGTGTATGTTGACTGAAGATTATTTCTTTTAAAGTTTTAATTGGGCCATGTTAATTGGATGCTTTCATTCAGTAGACATATTTCACATCACAAAGTTAAGCCAGGTTTTGTTCAGTAAAACTGCAAATATGCAATTAATTACAGAAAAACATGGACCCCTCCTGACACTTGGAACACACGAACCCTGAAAGTAATTTTCATGAGGGTTTTACTCCCTAAAATCAAGTGGACTCACACGACTGAGGTCTTGTATAATGTTCTGTAAACCGAGTGATGTCTCTGTAATTATCTTGAGCCTGCATAGCACCTGTCAAGAGCCCTTCTTGGTACAAATACCTTGTGTACTTCAGCAGGAGTGTCTCCATGAGAAAAAGCTAGAAGAACAGGGCTGTGACAGCCCTAGGTTTCCCTTGCCTCTTGGAGCAGAAGATAGTGTTGCCTGCATAAAGGAAGGCAGCAGCTCTGCTTTTGCATCAAGAGGGTCTGAGCCACTCAGGAATGGCTCTGCCAGTGTTTATCAGTAATCTTTGTTCATAGCACTGTGATCAAAGCCAAGAGGGTGTTAACACACAGAGGACAAGGGAAAATGTACTACCGTGTCACCTAGATTATCCAGAGTAAAACTGGAAACCACCTTTCAAAAAATACTGCCAGAAAGTCTACACAAGCCCATTCTGCTTGGCAGCTCAGCTAGTTAACAGCATGGGGACTGGGTCACTGCCAGTCCCCTCTTCCCTGGAAATAATGGGTAAATAGGAGAGCTTCCCATCTACTATGGTACATTTTCATCGTCTTGAGTTTCAGCTTTTAAACTTTTCCTCCCTCCCTCTCTCCCTCCCCTTCCTTCCTTCCCTTCCTCCCTCCCTTTCTTACTTTCTCCCTCCCTTCCTTCCTTCCTCGCACCTTTCTCTCACGTTCTCCTCCCCCCCTTCTATCTTTCCAAAATTAGCTAAAACTATTGCATAACAAACACATACAAAGGCCATTACAATAGAACCACTCACTCATGCTTACCTATGGAAGCTTTCCAGAGCTCTGTACAAGTTCCTTTCACAATAAGAGCACACAGTGTTGTGAAAGAAGATGAGAAACCACAAGAACAATGTTATTTATGAGAACAACTTCTACTTTTGTTTTAGAATAAGAAGAGGTTTTCATCTATAGCTATGATGTAGAACTACATAAAATATGTGTATATTGTACTGAGGTACACATTGTCAGCACAGACCAGAACACTGCCATTTTCTGGTAGACTGAAATTATGATCATACAGAAGTACCTAGTGCGTTATGGAGGTGTGATAATACTTCTACATGAGTGGCTACACAGCTATACGGAGAATAACTATATGTTATCTATTTTCGTTAGGTGGTAGCCGTAAAGCTCATTTGCACTGAATTAATTAAGTTGTTCCTGTTACAGATTCATGCCAGCAGGAGTTATGATTGATTATAAGTAGTTCCAGCCATGATCTCCTTGAACGTGTGTCAGAGGTCTGCAGCTGAGTGCCCATGTAAATTAGAGTACTACAATTTGCCCTTCATTAGCCATCAGGTTTTGGTTTGAAATGCCCCTGAGGAAACTATGACCTACTCTATGATCTGTAGAAAACACACTTTACTCCCATAGGCCCAGTTCAGGGCAGTGTTAAGCACAAGCTTTGTTTTAAGTTAGTGGATAAACTGACTTGTTTCAGCACAACTACTCATGAACTTAAAGCCATGGTCCTGCACATACTTGCTGAACACAGAGCTAAAAGCTGGATCAGCCTGAGAAACCAAATACCTGCTCTATGATCACTTTTGGACATCCAAAGGCTTTTTTTTCACATTTTAACTTGGACAAAAAGATAAATTACAGACATTTTCAAGGGACTAAAATCCATAATTATTTCATTCTTAATATACAACATGTCTTCCAGATTTCCAGCAACAGCCAAGCTAACTGCTTGAGCACTAAGGACCTTGGGGAGTCACAGCTCTCTGGCAGTACTGTGGTGGAAACCACACTAAGACTACGGATGTAGGGCTCCCAGATCATGAACTGCATGGGAAACAGGAAGCCTCAGAGCCCTTAGAGACCTGAGTGAAGATCTAGGTCTGACAACAAGGCTCCCTCCACAATGACGATGAAGAAGCCAGAGGAACCAGCTGACTTGGGAGTCTTGAAACCATGAGGTCCACTTCCTTGGGCAGAGTATGCAGTGGGGATTTTCTGGAGCCGAGGACCCCAAAAGCCCCTGTACTCCCCACTTTGTTGCCATCTTTCAGGCAGAATTCCAAGTTACCATGCGGGTGAGCTGGCGGCAAGCCTATGAGGCTTCTGAGAAAACCTGACTGGCCGGAAAGTTTTGAAACCTGCCTGACAGACAAGGTCACATCGGGGCCTGGGGGAGAGAGGGTGACTGGCATAAAACCAGCTGCAAGGAGCATGTTTCTGTATGATGTTTTACATCTGAAAAAAAGCACCTTATTCTAAGAAAAAAACATTCTTCTGGAAAATTTCCATCACCTCAACTTAAATGGCTATCATCTGCCACAGTCTTGCCTTCAGACTTACAGAACTGGATTACTGTTTACTTGCTCCAGAAAGTCTTAATTGGAGTAATTTCTGCAGCAGATTGTTTCTCCAAGTAAGCTTCATTTGGCCACAGAAAATGATATAGTATGTAGCTCTTCCATTGTGCATGCTACATCAGATCAGAAATATGATAAAAGGAGACTATTCCCATAACACAAAATACTCTCTCTTGAAAACAAAATCTGTGGGATACATGGGTTATACAAGTTATCCTACAGCTATCAAATAACTGAGTGGCAGCAGCCCTGAGACTCCACTCCATTACCTAGACCTTCCTTTTCCTCCATTAAGTTCAGCATGAAGAGCTCACCTTACCAGGCTGTAGTGGTTAAGAAATACCATTGGAAAGAAATTTGCCATCCAAACGTTAATAGGCTTTCAGCCACTTCAAAGCTGTTCATTTCTAACAGTTTTAATTCTTTTCGGCCACTGTCTCCCTGCCAAAGTCAAGTCAAATAGTTGAGAAGTCATTAGAAAAGCTTTCAGATATGAAAGCCATGCCTCAGAGTCCAGATCTTCTGCAGCCTCTCACGAAAGACAGGGATGCTACTTTGGCATGGTTTCAGCCCCTTGGCCTACCTGAAACACAACTACAGAATCAGCCTGACCCATCTGCTTTGCTTGACTGCATCCTCAGCCACTAGAAGAGGCTTTCTCTCAGAGAGCAAACAAGCAAGTACCAGTAGAGCAGCAGCCACAGCTTCCGTGCTGGCGACTGAATAACAAACCAGTTGCTTCAGCAGGCCTGCTGCAACAAAGTCCTGCCAAATTTTCAACATCTTCAGGGACGCTGCTGTGCACTAGGCTTGCGCAAAAGCCTTGGTGATCAGTGGTAAGTTCAGTCCCAGTCGACTCTCCATGCCGTGAGTCAGCCCTCACCCCAAGGCCAAACAATGTGTACTGGTTCATGATTGCTCTTGATGTGGGGTCCAGCCATTTCCCTGCCAAGAGAAATATTTGGCTTGTTTCTGACTGGAGCCCTGAGTGCAAACACTTACACTTACAGCGTGGGAGAAGAGCGGAGCCATGCCCCAGGCAAAGCAGGGAGTGAACCAACCTGACAGCACAAAAGCACCCAGTGAAATGTATTCTGATTTTTGGCCCGTCTTCTCCAGCAAGCTTGTCTTGTGTTGCCATACAAGCTGTAACTCATGCCAGCGCTCAAAATTTTCACACTTCTAGGCTTGCTCTAAACAGTCAGGCATCCTGATGGCAGCAACCCCTGTTCCGGCAGTGCCACCATGCACATCACACTCCCTGGATATCCCACATCTGCAACATGCCAGCCCCAGCTGCACCAATGACAGCTGGCACCCACACTGCTGCCACTCTCATGGCTGCCAAATAGAAGGGGGCCCTTTCCTCTTCTGTGGTGAAACATGGCATTTGCTGCTGACATGTACTATCCTCTCACTAAGCCACACCTCAGCAACCAGAACAGGGGTGTGCAAAGTAAATCTTGTCTAAAACACGCACCCTTACATGATTATACAGGGACGGTCCATTGGAAACTGTCTACCAGATCCTTTTAGTAAGCCCATTTGCATCCTAAGGCAGGCTGTCATCAAACTTGGCATTGCAAAGCAGAAACTGGCAAGGACCAAAGACAAGAAGCATTTGCCTGCTGCAAGTTATTTCCTCAACACATCCCCCCATTTTGCATTGCAGCACAGCAGCAAACAATTATATCAAGCAACCAAAAATTGCTCAAATTACACATATTTACCCCTACAGTAAGTCAGAATGAGAGTTGATTCACTCATCACTCCAAAGAAACTGGATGGAGTGACTAATGCGAAAATGATCATAATTTTCCCTGCCCTTAATTTTGAAACTGAATTTAAAAACATACAAACTGATAATGGCAAAAGATGGGTTGTAAATATTTTGATATGGCAGCATGAAAAAGGAGGCTGAGTGTTAAAAGCCACCACAGCAAGAAGCAGGAAGGGATGTTCTTAGTGTACTTGCAATTTTCACACGTATTGTGCAGCATGAGGAAGATACTGTCAAAACTAGAAGAAATTTGGTTAATAGCAAAATGAGCCAGGGCTAGAAAAGTGCTTGAGTAAAACGACCATGAGAAGTACAATTGCTGCTTCAGAAATGGTGAGAAGGTATATCTGCAAATTGCAAGTGCTGTAAAGTGTGAGCAAAAAAATAGGCTGCACCACAAGGAGCGGACACAGAAATCGCTCTCTGCAGCCTTACTTTGCAGTTTGGGTCAGGCAAGAGCTTTTGGAGACAAGCAAATAAATGCTTCCAAAGAAAAACACCAAGGAGAGATGAAGTCAGTACAAACAACCTGACATCCCAGGCCATATCCCACAAGGCAGGGATGACGCAGCCAGAGGACACGGCTGTCCCTAATCTTCTGGGAGATGAAAAGCTGATTAGATGTGGTGAGAGGCGCAGAGGGACTGTTTGCTTTTTGCCTGTTCTGTTAAATCAAGATATTGGCTCGTCCAGCACAGTGACTGTGACCAAGAGCAATAAATCAGTGGAGGAGAGCACGGACCACTTGCATACACTGCAGCAGTACAGGGCCCTGCTAGGGCCCCACCAGCCATGTTTCAGCTCCCCTCCCTTGCCTTGTGTTGCAACACCAATGCAGAAGGGGTGGCTTGTGGAGAAAAGTAAGAACCCTCAGGCAGCGGTGTGCAGCTGGTCACTGGGGCTGCTACGTAGCATTTTTTGGCAAGAAATACACTTTGCACAGAGAAGCAGCCATGGAGAATGGAGAGGAGGCAGGAAGGATGGAGTTTGCTCCGCCTATCTGGCAGCTCAGTCATGGGCTGCACAACAAGGATCCATCTCCCAGGTTTTGAGGATCCATTACTAGACTCTGGGAAGAACTAAAACACCCTCCTTCCTCCACAAATATCCACATGCTTCTATTGGCAGATTTGGAAGAGGATGGTTGAAAATGTCCTTCATGTGGAAGCACAGGTACTCACCATCACCTCAGCATCGCTCTCTATGAGCAGTGGACATTTTTCAGAATTTATTGATGTCCATAAATGCTAAGAACAGATGCTCACGGTGAGTATTTTGCCCTGAGGAACAGTACAGCACGTAGCAACCCTTGTCCCAGACCCTCCTACTCTGCTCTTGTGAGACCCCACTTGGAGCATTGTGTGCAGTTCTGGTGTCCTCAACATAAAAAAGGACATGGAACTGTTGGAACAAGTCCAGAGGAGGGTCACAAGGATGATCAGAGGGACTGGAGCACCTCCTGCATGAAGACAGGATGAGAAAGTTGGGGCTGTTCAGCCTGGAGAAGAGAAGGCTGTGTGGAGACCTCATAGCAGCCTTCCAGTATCTGAAGGGGGCCTATAGGGATGCTGGGGAGGGACTCTTCATGAGGGACTGTAGTGATAGGACAAGGGATAAAGGATTCAAACTTAAACAGGGGAAGTTTGCATTGGATATAAGGAAGAAATTCTTTCCTGTGAGGGTGGTGAGGCACTGGAATGGGTTGCCCAGGGAAGTTGTGAATGCTCCATCGCTGGAGGTGTTCAAGGCCAGGCTGGACAGAGCCTTGGGTGGCATGGTTTAGTGGGAGGTGTCCCTGCCCATGGCAGGAGGCGGTTGGAACTTGATGATCTTAAGGTCCTTTCCAACCCTAACTATTCTATGATTCTATGATCAGGACACTAGTGATGCTAACTTTTATGGGACCAACAAATGTATACCAATGATGTAACACCATAGAATCACAGGATAGTTAGGGTTAGAAAGGACCTTGAGATCATCTGTTTCCAACACCCTTGTCATAGGCAGGGATGCCTCACCCTAGACCTTGTCGTCCACGCCTCTGTCCAACCTGGCCATGAAGATGTGAAAGTCATCAGCCCTGTGACCTAGCTCTGGATTATTGTACTGCTTTGGAGGTGCCCTGGGAGATAACACAAGGTTTCTGTCTTTCAGATGACTCTGTTTTTCCAAGCAACGCAGAGGAACAGCTACAGCCAGCACGTGGCTGGGATCGTGTGTTTGCAGAGCTCTTTAAAGGCTTCTTAATGTCATCCTGACCTGTAGAGAGCCTGATGTTTCATTGCCAACTGCATTAAGTGTACCTGTGTTTCAGATAGACCCCCAAACAATCTTTTTTTGTGTGGTCTAATTTAAGGGGAAAACATCTGGTTGCTAACGATGCTGTTGTCATTGGAAACATAATTAAGACTTTTGTTTTCATAAACTAAAAATAATGGTGAGTGCTATTCAACAGCCTGAAATCCTTATGCTGTATGTATAGCAGCCATGATTTTTCTAACGAGATGGCTGTTTGAAGTGTGTTTATATGTCTATAAAGGGAGCTAAATAGCGTGTATTGATGTTAACTGCAGAGCTGACAAGTTGTTCTACTCTGTTACTACATTGCCCCCCTCCACATGATCAGAATTCGTAAGTGATCTGAAAAGTTGTTTTGTTTGCTTTTAAACAGACTTCCCTCAGGGAGAAAGATCACTGAGATCTGCAACTAAACTTGAGACACAGCTCATCAAAATGGGGTGCTTTCTTGTGGCCTGCTTTTTGGCCTTGAAGTGGCTCTTGGCATCCTGGAAGTGAAGCAGATGAGATTGAAAGTGCAACACCTAAAACCTACTATCTACAAAATCCCATACAGATTGCCACCTGCTTCCAGGAAGGGTCAAAATCAGTTCTTTATCCACTCCTCAAAGAAGGACAGGAAAGGGTTGGAGAGGCCCGGAGTTTTTAAAGGCCATCATCAGCTGAAAAACAATACAAATAAAGGGCTTAGCTCAAGCTCGGTTCCAAACTCCCTACAAAATGGTCTCCTGACACTGCAGCAACACCATGGCTGCAAGAACTCAGCTGACATCTACAGATCTTGAAAAGACTGTGGATGGTGACAACAGGAGCAATGCACATAGGTTTCTGGACCCACAGACAGACTAGGACTGCGGAGGGACAGTTTGCTCATGGCCAACTGCCTCTATGGCTGACAGTCAGATGAAGAGCATGATCACACCCAAAAATCTACTCGAATTCAACACTCATGAGTGTCATTCTGCAACTGGGAGAGGGCAAATGGACCAGCAGACAGGGACAGCAGTACTGCTAACATCAGCATAATTATGCTAATGGAAAACCTGGGATTAGGAAGCAGTGTAGGTTGTGCTTCATCTGCACGCTGAAGAGCTGCAACATACGTGGGATACATTTCCATGCTGAAAGCTGGAAGTCTCACCATGTCACATAAATACATAATCTGGAGCATTCAGACATTTGTCAAATATCCAAGGTTTGCAACAGTATCCCAGCTGGACATGATGGGCTCAAGAGGCTCTCAGTCCACCAAAGAAAGGGAATCTTTAGTTCATTAGTAGGTAGCTACAGGAAGAACTACTTAGAAGAACTACTGTGTTCCAACAGTTCCATGTCTTTTTTATGTTGAGGACACGAAAACTGCACACAATACTCCAAGTGAGGTCTCACGAGAGCAGAGTAGAGGGGCAGGATCACCTCCCTCAACCTGCTGGTCATGCTCCTTTTGATGCAGCCCAGGATACGGTTGGCTTTCTGGGCTGCGAGCGCACACTGAAGCTGGCTCATGTTAAGTTTCTCATCAACCAACACCCCCAAGTCCTTCTCTGCAGGGCTGCTCTGAATCTCTTCTCTGCCCAACCTGCAGCTGTGCCTGGGATTGCTCCAACCCAGGTGTAGGGCCTTGCACTTGTCATGGTTAAACTTCATCAGGTTGGCATCAGCCCACCTCACAAGCATGTCAAGGTTCCTCTGGATGCCATTCCTTCCCTCCAGCGTATCAACTGAACCACACAGCTTTGTGTCATCGGCAAACTATCTTACTTTGAGAAGGGTTTGTGGAACAAACCCCACCCCAATCCTAGGCTCACAAAAATATCTTTTTTTCCAACAGACTGCAATAACATCAATCTGTCCTGATTATGGCTCCCAGAAATGTCTGTCTGCTGTAAAAGTGGCAGAACAAGACAGGTCATCCCCATGTTCAAACTGATGCACAGACTTTTTTTTTTAAACACTACATTTTATACAATTGCAACCAATTGTATAAGCATCTAACCTTTGTCTCCTCCTAAGCTTTGAGTTGAAGCTCATGCTCCCTGTCACAGAAGGGGACACTCCCCGTTCTCCTCTCACCACGAGTGTATGACAAGAGCTTAGAAAAACTGGCAGCTCTGGGAGCACCACAGTGGTGACCCGGACTTTAAAGTCCTGCCAGCTAATGAGACAGCCACTTCTCTGTATAGCACACCCCTCTTTTAGCTGCACCCCCACCTCCACTCCCCCATGTCGGGAGCTGACAGAGGCCCACACAAAGGCTTTTGCAGTCCAAGTCCACGCACTATTTTCAGAACTTCACAGGGCTCTTCACAGTGGCTCTAGTGAGTAGCAACCATGTTCATGCTGGCATGAAAAGAAGAATAGGGGAGAATGAAACTATTCAGAATAATGCGATTTTAAAGATAAATGACAAAGGGCAAACCCCACTTTTTTATGTTTTTGGTTTGCAATTTGTCAGCTACTCTTCTTCCAAGGCAAAGGATGACCACCATGTTAATCAATCATGTTGGGTCTACTCTCTCTTCCTGTTAGAATGAATTCAGTCACTGAAACTGAATCACCAGTCATCCCACTGCTGGGGATGGGGAATCTGTTAATAACTTTTTAAATGACATTTTGTTTCAAAAATCAGACCCTAAGCAATTCACAAGATTGGCCTGAACAATTCATAACACATCAGGATATTTTTTTGTTTAGCTTCTATTTTATTTTTAGACACTGGGGGGATGTATTTTCCAACAATTCCCTGCAACTCCAAGTGTCTAAAAAGATAGAAGAAATCTTTGATAGCCATTTATATTAGAAGGAATGGAGGTTTAATACAGTTAATTGCAAACAAAACCACTTAGCAGTGTTGCACATAGTTGTGGCAAAATGTGTAAGTTCAGGACCAGGACTCTGCCCACATGTAACCTACAGCTTTTATTTGATTAGCTGTCACATATCACTTTATATCAAACAGCTTGTTTGAGTATATTTATGGTGACAAATGGTCACCTCTGCACCAGACACTCCAGGCCTTCGCTGTTAGAAGTGTGAACACATGCCTACTCATGCTCTAATTATTTTCTTAAAGCATCAGTGGTATATTTGAAAGAAAAAAAATGGTTTTAGCTTTCTTGGTTGCAGGGAAAAGCTTACACCCAATAGAGCTAAGAAATCTGAAAGAAAATTGTTTTGTGAAATGTATATAATAACCATGGTAAATTTCTGGTCCTTGAATGACAGGTATCGGCAAAACTGATGCAGCCAATTTGCTGCCAAGAATTCTGACTCCTATGATAAGCTTCACGAAACACCTATGGCCACCAAAGGATGAAGTGACAAATATATTTTCTTGTTAATACCCACCATGCACTTTCTATGAGATTCTGCTCTCCAGTTCTCCACTGGCAAAGAAAATCCACTGTGTTCAGAACACCACAGTGAGTGCTAAAATAATGAGAGAAACTCTTGCAGCATGTCTTGAACTTGTCTATGCGGAGTTACAGATGTGGGAGGAGAGGACATGTGGTTGCTGCAGCAGGCATGCCCAACAATAGGGATACAAAAACACATGCAGGAGCAGTCCTGGGGAGCCTGTGCCACAGCACCCCAGCATGTCCATGATGGGGGCAGACAGTGATGCACATGCCAGCCATGCCCTCACCCCAAAGCCCAGGTAGGCAGGCCAAAGGCGCAGCTCTGCACCTCAGCTCCGATGCTCAGCACTCTCCCCAGTTTCTACAAAGCCATGGCATGTTTGATGTCACATTGACCAGATGCAGTCCATCAAAATACCATGCGCTCAACTCAGCAAGAAGCATGCAGGACCAGAACTTTGCGTTTCTTTGCATGCCACTTACTCTGGGGCTGCCACTCAGATTCCCAGGAACTGAGGAGGTGGTGACACACACTTTAGTCAGCCAACAACCAACCACTGCAGAGAGGATCTTGTCTGGTTTTAAGGCGTGCACTAATGAACACCCTTCTCCAGAAACCAGTCAATAGTAACAGTGGTTTTCAAGGCTTTTGCCTTTCTGTGCAACACTGAAGTTGTTACACATTGTTCCCTCACAGCGGAGTTTGCAGGAAAGCTTTCATGGACTGGCTGGTCATCAAAATGGTAGGGGAAGAACAGGGAGGAGCCATGAAAAATACTCATTTCTAATAAATCTGAGATTGTTTCACAGCCCCGAGGCAGACTCATGTTGGTTTTGGTGGGCACAACATAAAACATAACACTGAGTCTGCGACTCATGAGCAGTTTCCTGCGCGGCCTGTGGATTTGCTTTGTCTTCTGTTATTATTATTGTTACTAGATGGAGGTTGTGGAGAAGAGCATAGGTGCATGCAGGGGAGTGAAGTGGGAAAAAGTTAATCTGTTGTGTCATCACTCTTTTAATCCAAAGCACAGAAACTCAGGCTTTTACAGTGTGAGGTCTGATAATGATAGTACAGCACCACCTGAACAAACAGTACGTAGGGCAGAGTATACCACAGTGAGTGGGAAGCAAGCGGTCCTCCACCTACACTCCCCTCCTGCTCTGAGAAAACTATCTGTGTGAAAAGAGGAATGTGGTGAACACCACAGCACCCGTCCCATCAGCTGGGCCAGGGCACACAGGCGAGCCCAGCATATAATCAAAAGGCTTCCTCTCAAGCTCCCCTTTTGGAGACAAGCACAAGTCTGAAGAGGAATGAGCCTGTTCAAAGTGTTTAATGTTTTCCTTGCATCAGTGTTTATCCAAAAAAGGTCAGCTGCAATAATGTTTCTATAACAACTAGCACCTACGAAGGGGAATGACCTCAGCTTCGGCCATGGAAAGACTGGGTTAGAAAGTACTCAAATGGACAGATAGTCTTAAATCACATGAGTCTGAGGAAATTCATCCAAAAGTACTTAGAGAAGTAACAAATGCAATAATTAACAGGCATGTTAGTAGTCATCTCTGAGAACTTGTAGATGGCTGAAGGTCCAGAGGCTGGAAAAGGGTAAGCTTGAATCTTCGCTTTAGAAAGGAGAGGAAAGCAGGAGCAAAAAAGCACGAAGTAACACCATGCCAGAGGAGGCTGCCCTTGCTCCAGAGGACAGGAATATAATTCAAGTTGGAAAAACAGTCTGAAAATAACATACTATAACTCAGGTTGGGTAAGGGAAAGCTTCTATGTGAAGACTGGAAGAATTGTCTGAACTAATACATGATAGAGAACCATTGGACCAGCAGCAGTTGTACAGGAGGGGAACCTGTGGGTTACAGCAGAGCACGGGGGCACTTGTGTTGCCTGACTTAACCCAAATCTCCTAGCTGATACAGGAAAGGAGACTTCTAACAGGGCAGAGATGCTCTTCCACGCACACAAGGAGGCAAGTATGGGAGGAGAACACCAGTGAGGGAAGGTGGCTTCAATTCACCTAGCCTCTGAGCCCAAGTGGCACCCAAAGATGGACAAAAAACCTGGGGAAGAAATGAGACAATAAACTGAGGATGATGGCCAGTGTTAAGATGAACTCTGAAGCCTGGTGTGTTGCACTGTGTCCTTTCTCTACTCAGTTCTTTCATGACCGTGTATCCCAAAGGACTATCTAATTTCATCTCTCTCCAGGATGGATGAACAAAAGAGATAGGAAATTAGTAAGTCCAGTGCAAGCTAAACGAGATGCAAATTAACTTGATCAGTCCATCACTGGGTCGTTTAAATTAAATACTTCTTTAAGTGATCCATCCTTTAGCTGTTTCAATCTACACAGTATACTTCTCAGGGCAAATCTCTGAATTGGCCAGAAAAGAGTGCTTTATGCATTTATATATCTCTATGCTATCAGTGACATCACTAGTGGCATCATTGTCCAGACACATCATCAAATCAATACATTCAGGGATTTGTGGCTTATTTGTTTGGAAGGAGGAGACAAAGAGCAGACTAGAAATTAAGAAAACACAGTGCTTTAAAGGCTTCCATGGGTGGGTTTTGTCTGAGATGAAGGACTGAAGAATTAGCAGTTAGAAGAGAAATCTTGGAGGAGCAGCTGTGCCATGTCATGGCAGAGTAGCTGCTGCAGACATCTCTGCAGCACTGGCTGAGAAACAGCCTGCACTTCAGGACTGTACATAAAGGGCTCTGCACCATTTATCATTCATGATGATGTGTCTGACGTGTTAACGTGCATAGAAGCAGCCACTTCACAAAGAGAGACTACTGTAACCCTGAGACTCTTCCCAGTAAATCTCTGCACTGTAAATTAGCCCCTTATAAAAAGCTGGGGTTTTAGAGGAGTCGCCAAACATTCTCTCTCTGACTGCTAAGCTCCTTGTTACTCATCTTAGTTAAGAGAGGAAGAGAGGCAATACTGAGCCAATGTGGGTGAAAACAAGTGATCTTTAGTTAAAGAAAAATAACCAAACCACCACTCCTTCTTTAACTAAAACATTATACAAGTGAGAAGTCAGCGCTTCTTTCACAGACAGCTAAAGGTTGAATACATAATACTGTCTCTAGGTCACCCCACTTGACCTCGCAAGTTACCCCACTTGTTTCAGGTCACCATACCCTGAAACATGACCATTAGTAGAAAAGGGTCTGGATTTGTAGAAAAGCTCCATAGGGATTCTGTAGTTTGATGTGAAGCTCACAGGGCTAAGGAGCTGGGCAAGCAGCATCACAGAATTTGAGAAACCAGGTAGAAAACCCCCACAATTTTGGTATGAAAACCAAAAGTAATTGAAGGGAAAGAAGTTTCTAAAGGGTTTAATAGAACACAGAGAGAGCGTAAAGCGTGAAAGTTCTTTAGATGAGTCACAAAATTAGGCAACACAGAAAAATAAGGTGATACCCACAGACATATGGGGCTAAAGGTGCACTCAGCTTACAGTCTGGAATTCCCCTTGGTGCAAACTCAGCTCAAGGGGTTTCACTAACCCAGCAGAGATTCTTAGGTTATTGTGTCTCACTTCCTGCACACCACAGGACAAGGAAAGCCACACAGAAGTCCTTAGGCCTAGGCTGCCAAGGTACGCCCCAAAAAAAAACCAAATCAGACCCCTACCTGTGTGTCTCTTACCCTCTTCCACATCAAACACAAGACCTCTCACTACTGTTGAAAATGCAGGAATGCTTTGCTCCCTAACTTTTTTTTTCACTGATCTATGACACAACATGAAATCAGGTATTTGTAGCATCAATCCAGAAGTTATAAAACTATCTCTTCTATTATTGAAATTGCACCTCAATAATCATCTCCCCACCACAGAATTTCTCTAACAGATATGACCATGCCAGCAGCCATGTTACTACTGTCAAGTTATAGAATCATAGACTCAACTAGGTTAGAAAAGACCTTTAAGATTATCAAGACCAACCATTACCCCAGGACTGCCAAGACTACCACTAAACCATATCACTGAGCACCTCATCTACATGGTTTTTGAATGCTTCCAGTCATACTTTTTTATCTTGTATTTTGCATATGGGTATGAATTTCCTTTAAAGGTGTAAGGGGTTTTTTTATTTGGCAGGAATGAAGCTTTTCCTATCTTCTCTCCAAAATCTGAGGGAAATCTTTTAAGCTTTTTTTTTTTCCCAACATACTTTCTGTGCTAAAAGATTAAAGCAATAGCCGTGACTCAAAAAGGTATTTAAGAACATGCCTAACTTTAAATACATTAGTAGATCGACTGATTCCATTAGAATGAATTTTGCATTCATGGCTGATCATAGAATCATAGAATAGTTAGGGTTGGAAAGGACCTTAAGATCACCCAGTTCCAACCCCCCTGCCAGGGGCAGGGACACCTCCCACTAAACCATGCCACCCAAGGCTATGTCCAACCTGGCCTTAAACACCGCCAGCGATGGAGCATTCACAACTTCCCTGGGCAACCCATTCCAGTGCCTCACCACCCTCGCAGGAAAGAATTTCTTCCTCATATCCAATCTAAACTTCCCCTGTTTAAGTTTGAACCCGTTACCCCTTGTCCTCTCACTACAGTCCCTCATGAAGAGTCCCTCCATCACCTACACCTTGACGACCCAGAGCTAAGAGGCTTATTATGATGTGTACCAAGTATGTGCAGACAAGTGCAGATGCACATGAGCTCCCTACAGCCAGAGACATGAAACAAGAGTCAGACATTTTTGTGATCCAGTATCTGTTAATCAACTCATTCCTGAAGATTTATTTTTCTCTTACATAGGAAAAAATCTGCAAGACCTTGCAAACTGCTTATAACTGAAAAGAATAAAAGCAGGTCCCTGTGGTACATTTTTCCCTCGTCAAAGCCTTATTTAACCCAAATATGTGTGAGTCAACAGCCAACAGTGCAGTTCTCCTGCATGCTACTTATGGACTTGAGATTTTTTCCCTTTAGTTTCTTGATGATTATGGAAGCTTATCTATGCATAGTCCTGCTTCTTCCACAGAAACTGCTGGCTGTATCCTGCAGCCTATTTTGGTTACAATAACAGCTGCTTTTCTCCTCCCTGCTTCCCCAACCTCTTCTAAATTGCAGGAAGGTTCCTGCGGTATGCTGGTTCTCCCAGCACTCAGAAATTGCTTTCAGTGCCACTGAGTATCATGTCTAAAATCTATCCATAAAGAGAAGGAGAAAATCGAATAGAATAAAACAAGCAAGAAACAAAAAATGCTGTTATTGATGCTGTTTAATTCGATCCTCTCAGGAAGTGTCCTATCCTACAAAACAAACCAAACCAAAACAACCCAACCCAGTGAAAGAAAACATCCATCATTCCCCAGATAAGATCACAAAACGAGGGGGAAGCTAGGCTGCTCCTCAGGCCACAGGCTGCAGTCAGCTGGGAGGAGTGAGGCACCAGTTAGCAATATGGGGGCAGGTTTCCAGGAGGACAGGCATACAGCAGGGCCGAGCTAAGGGCTGTTTGCCTTTGCACTGAAAGCAGTGCTGGGGGCAGCTGTGAGTCCTGGCACCGTGTCCTCTGCACCCAGGACTTCCCCCAGGACTCCCTCCTGCACCCCTCCACAGCACACTCATCCCTGCCAGTGACAGCTTATGCTCAAGAGGCTCTCCCGTCTTCAAAGACCCCAACTTTGTGTTTTACAGGTCTGTTTCAGGCCTGAGGGCAAATCTAGGGAGAAGGCCTATTTTTCCCATTTTTCTTGCCTTTCTCCTCTGGTTTCTGGGGACTTGGAGAAAGAGCATCTCTCCTTTCAAGAGAAAGCCAGCAAAGAAAACGATACCATCTTGATTGAAAGGATTTGAAAGAGTCTTGGCTAAGAGACAGCAGCAGAGAGGAGGAGAAAATGGCTGTGCCCCTGGTTTTATAGCCTGCGCTAATCTCTGGAAATTCCTGTGAGGCTGAGCAGTGAATTAGAAACATCTTGTCTACTGCATGCTTTCCAAATGCTCACATGGGAATAACAGGTAAGGTAAAGAGGTGAAGAAACTGCAGCGAGAAACCTAACTAAAACTGCCCTAGCTGAGTACTGAAAATTATCCTTTCCACTGCTCACCCAGATGCTGGTTCCAACAGGATCTGGAAACATTATGGTCTTACAATTTTGAAGAAAATTGTTCCATTGTGGCCTAGAACACTCCAGGAGCAGTTCAGTGGCTGGGTGTCACATCTGCTGTTAGCTGAGCGGCAGAAGATTATCTCCTCAGTGAAAATACACTTTTCAGAGTTTTAAATGCCAAGCTCACAGCCACTTACCCTCCTTTCCTAAAAGATGTATCAATTTGAAAAATGGCATGGTGTGCTGAGAAATGACCCCCTGATCCCAACCCCCAGTGATGGGCTTTGTTTTATGGGTGAATTGTCCTTGAATATGCAACTAGCACCATCCTCTGTGAAAGGAGACTGCCTTGAAAACTAGCATTAAACATTTAAACGTGCTCAGTACTACTGTTCTGTTTCCATTTATTCATTTCCCTGCTCTTCTTCCTACTTGTGCATGTCCGTGCATGGAGCTTGGCAAACTGCAGGAGAGAGTCTGTTGTAATAACAGAATCAGCACTCACCTTCCTCTCAACTAGAGGAGGTGGTACATCTTTTACTATTCCTTACCCTAAAGCTACCAAAACAAACACACCCACCCATTGTCTCTAAACCGGGCTCAAAAAGTGGTATGCAATCATATATGCTGGAACTAAGTGCTCCAGGGGCAAATAAACAATCTAATGCATGGCAACCTGGAAAGGAGCTGAAATGAAAAAGGACATTTGATGCTAACTTCTGGGATTTTTCCCCCTTATTGGGGTTGGCTTGTACTTCTCATGTCCCTGGGAGAAGTAGCTGTGTGCCCTGAAGATAAGACGTAGTGACAGACCTACACACAGTGCATATTCCCAAATCCTCGCAACATCATGGGAGCTTTGAGGTGCAGAAAACATCTCTCTGAATTTCCTCAAGTTCTTTTCTAACCAGCAGAAGAAGAGAAATTTGAGGACAGAGTTACTGTATTTCATGCACTACAAACTATAGGGCTGATTGACATGGAGTTACAGTGAGAGATTTGATTACTATCTCTTTTACTTCAAGTCATCTCAAGGTATTGTACCCAGACCATCTACCTAACATCCCAAAATCAAAATGCCATTAAGTCATAGAAACACATAAATAGCAAAGACCGATCTATCAAACACTTTCATGGCTAAAACATGCCGTAACTGGAAAATATGTTTGTGGCCTATATTTCAACCAGTAAATGCATTAATCCTTTGCGGCTTAATACGCCCAGGTATTCAGAGCTATGCATTTTACTTCTCCTATGATGACATCTAACCTAATGTTTCTGAACTCTAGCCCTAGCCATAATCTGAAATACATCTTCAAGCTGAGGCCATGGTGATCAGCACCACGGGTTGCCCAGATGTGAAAGCTGTACAAATAACCATGTTAGTGTAGTGCTGTGCTTCACCTGGCATGAGATTCGCAACCCAAGTTTCCCTGGACCTATAGACTTTGCAGGTCTCTGAACCCTAAACATAACCATAACCTGAATGGCATCCTGGAACTGACGCTGAGGTCATCAGCAGAGTTAGTGGCCAGGAAGAGAAAGGTGTCCAATATTGGTGCAGTGCCGTGTTCACCTTGGCATACCTTTTCCAGCCGCAATATCCCTGGACATGTATCTTAATCTAAATGCCATCTTCCAGCAGAGGCTGATATCCCAAGCACCAGAGGTGTCCCAAATGAGAAACGTGCTTAAGTACTGATGTTGGTGCGGTGCCATACTCATCTTGGCATGACTTTTGCAGCCCCAGTGTCTCTAGACCTGTAGGCTTTGTGACTCCCTGAACCCTAACCCTAACCATAACCCTAAACTCAATGACACCATAATACCGAGACTGTGGTCTCCAGAACAGTCAGAGTTCCAGAAGGGAAAGTTGTGTAAGGAGCAATGCTGATGCAGTGCCGTACTCGTCCTGGCATGCTTTTAGCAGCCCCAGTGTCTCCGGACATGTAGGCTTTGTGGCTTTCTGAACCTTAACGCTATCCTGAATAGCACCTGGAACTGACTCTCACATATCCGGGCCCAAGGGCGTCCCACATGAGAGAGGTGTGCAACGACCAATGTTGGGGCAGTGCCATACATGTTTTAGCACAGCTTTCGCTGCACCAATGTATCTAGATCTGCAGGCTTCGTGGCTCTCTGAACCCTAACCCTAACCATAATCCTATCCTCTATGACACCATAAAACTGAGGCTCATGTCCCAAATACAGTTGGCGTTCCTCATGAGAAAGGTGTGTGAGGAGTAATATTGATGCAGTACTGTACTCATCTTGGCATGTCTTTTACAGCCCCTGTATCCCTGGACTTCGGGGCTTTGTGGTTCTCTGAACCCTATACCTAACGCTAACCCTAAACTTTATTACACTGTGAAACTGAGGCTGTGGGTCCAGCACAGTCAGTCTTCCAGATGAGAGAGGTGTGCAAGGAGCAATGTTGATGCAGTGCTGTGCTCCACCTGGTGTACTGGGTGTGCTCCACACCCAGTATCTCTGGAACATTAGGCTTTGTGGCTTACTGAACCCCAACCCTAATGCTAAACCTATGACACCATAATACTGAGGCTGAGGTTTCCAGTACAGTGTTCCAGATGAGAAAGGTATGGAAGGACCAGTGTGGGTGAAGTGCAGTACTCTTCTTGGTATGGCTTTTGCAGCCCAAGTGTCTCTGGATCTGTAGGCTAATGTGGATCCCTGAACTCTCTGGCTGGATGGCCGCATGAGAAGAGTTGTGCTCAATGGCTCAGTGCCCAGCTGGAGACCAGTAACAAATGGTGTCCCTCAGGGATCGGTGTTGGAACCGGTCTCATTCAACATCTTTGTCGGTGACATGGACAGTGGGACTGAGTGCGCCCTCAGCAAGTTTGCCGATGACACCAAGCTGTGTGGTTCGGTTGATATGCTGGAGGGAAGGAATGCCATCCAGAGGGACCCTGACACGCTTGTGAGGTGGGCTGATGCCAACCTGATGAAGTTTAACCATGACAAGTGCAAGGTCCTATACCTGGGTCGGAGCAATCCCAGGCACCCATACAGGTTGGGCAGGGAAGAGATTGAGAGCAGCCCTGCCAGAAGGACTTGGGGGTGTTGGTTGATGAAAAAACGAACATGAGCCGGCTTCAGCATGTGCTTGCAGCCCAGAAAGCCAACCGTATCCTGGGCTGCATCAAAAGGAGCGTGACCAGCAGGTTGAAGAAGGTGATCCTGCCCCTCTACTCTGCTCTCCTGAGACCTCACTTGGAGTATTGTGTGCAGTTCTGGTGTCCTCAGCATAAAAAAGGACATGGAACTGTTGGAACAAGTGCAGAGGAGGCCACGAGGATGATCAGGGGACTGGAGCACCTCCCGTATGAAGACAGGATGAGAAAGTTGGGGCTGTTCAGCCTGGAGAAGAGAAGGCTGTGTGGAGACCTCATAGCAGCCTTCCAGTATCTGAAGGGGCCCTATAGGGATGCTGGGGAGGTACTCTTCATGAGGGACTGTAGTGAGAGGACAAGGAGTAAGAGGTTCAAACTTAAACAGGGGAAGTTTAGATTGCATATAAGGAAGAAGTTCTTTACTGTAAGGGTGGTGAGGCACTGGAATGGTTTTCCCAGGGAAGTTGTGAATGCTCCATCGCTGGCGGTGTTCAAGGGAAGGCTGGACAGAGCCTTGGGTGGCATGGTTTAGTGGGAGGTGTCCTTGCCCCTGGCAGGGGGGTTGGAACTAGATGACCTTAAGGTCCTTTCCAACTCCTAACTATTCTATGATTCTATGATTTTACTTGTCTTGGCACGCCTTTTACAATCCCAGTGTCTCTGGACCTGTAGGCTTTGTGGCTCTCTGAACCCTAAACCTAATCTTTATGGCACCGTGATACTGAGGCTGTGGGCTCCAGCACAGTTTTCCAGATGAGAAAGGTGTGCAAGAAACAATGTTGATGCAGTGCTGTGCTGCCCCTGGCATGATGTTTTCAGACTGTGTCCCTGGAACTTCAGCCTTTGTGGCTCTCTTAACACTAATCCTATTGCTAACCCTAACCTCTATAACACCATAATACTGACACTGTGGTTTCCAGCACAGTCGGTGTTCCAGATGAGAAAGGTGTGCAAAGACCAGTGCTGGTACAGTGCCGTACTTATCTTGGCATGCCTTTTGCAGCCCAGTGTCCCTGGAACTTTAGGCTGTGTGGCTCCCTGAACCCTAACCTTAACTGTAAACCAAACCCTAACCCTAAACTTAAGCCTATCTTAATGGCAAGTTGGAGTAGAGGATGATGTCCCCAGCACCACAGGTTACCGAAGACAAAGATGTCCAAAGACCAATGTTGCTGCAGCACCATACCCATCTTGGCATGCCTTTTACACCCCCAGTATCCCTGAACTTGTATGCTTTCTGGCTCCTTGAACACTAAACCTAATGCTAACCCTAATCTTTGTGGCACTGTGATACTGAGGCTGTGGGCTCACTCACAGTCAGTTTAACAGATGAGAAAGGCATGCAAGGAGCAATGTTGATGCAGTGCTGTGGTCCCCCTGGCACGACGTTTTCACACCTGTGTACCTGCAGCTTTGTGGCCCTCTGAAAGCTAATCCAAAAGCTAACCCTAATCTCTGTAACACCGTAATACTGAGGTTGTGATCTCTGGCACAGTCGGTGTTCGAGATGAGACAGTTGTGCAAGGACCAATGTTGCTGCCTTGATGTATTTGTCTTGGCATGCCTTCTGTAGCCTGAATGTATCTAGATATTCAGGCTCTGTGGCTTTCTGAACCCTAACTCTAACCTTAACCCTAAACTCAATGACACTTGTAATAGTGAGGATGCATTTTCCAGTACAGTTGGTCTTCCAGATGAGAAAGGTGCGTGAGGAGAAATGTTATAGCAGTGCCATACTTGTCTTAGCATGCATTTAACAGTCCCAGTGTCTCTGGACCTGTAGGTTTTGTGGGACTCTGAAGCCTAAACCTAACCCTAAACTTTATGACATGTAATACTGAAGCCTCCAGAACAGTGGGTGTTCCTCATGAGAAAAGTGTGTAAGGACCAGTGTTGCTGCAGTGCTGTACTCATCTTGGCATGCTTTTTGCAGCCCCAGTGTAGGCCTTGTGGGTCTCTGAACCCTAGCCCTAAACTTAACCCAAACCTCAACACTAATGCTAACTCTGTCTCAATGGCATCTTGAAGCTGAGGCTGATGTCTACAGCAGCACTGGATGCAAGGAGCAATATGTCCAAAGACCAAAGTTGGTGCAGTGCCATACTCTATTTGACACATCTTTTACAGGCCCATTATCCCTGAAATTGCCTTCGTTGCTCTCTGAACCCTAACCCTATCTGAATGGCATCTTGCAGCTGAGGTTGAGGTATCCAGCACCACAGGTGGACAATGAGAAAGGTGTCCAATGACCACTCTTGTTGCAGTCTCATACTAACCTGTGCATAATATTTGAAGCCCCAGTATCCCCTGACTTGTGGGCTTTGCGGCTCTCTGAACCCTAACCCTAATCCTAATACTTAAGGCAGCATAACGCTGAGGCTGTGGGCTCCAGCACTGTCATTTTTTCAGATAAGAAAGGTGTGCAAGGAACAATGTTGATACAATGCTGTGCTCTCCCAGCATGACTTTTCTAGCCCCAGCGTCCCTGAAACTTTAGGCTTTGTGGCTCCATGAACCATAACCTTAACCTTAATCTTTGTCTGATAGTCATTACAGCAGCAGGCAGGTTAAATTAAGCAGTATCATTTTGAATGTGGGAATATATATAGTAATTTTTTCTGCTGATTCCTGAATTTTTACATCCCATCAGGTTTTCCTGACTAGCCTATTCAATTCCATGACAAAGGCAAATAGCCTTTTTCACAAGCCTTAATATCAAGCTCCAATTGCTTGTGTTTTGAAATTTCACAATTACAATGCTTAGTCATCTTTCATAATCTCAATTCTGTGTTGAAAGATGCAGTGGAGCACCAATAAACTTTTATTTCTGCAGTTAAGATTTTATTGCATAACCCATTCCAATTTTCATAAGATTTTTGCTCATAAATTTCTGCAATCCCTTTCATCATTGATGTGTGTGCACAGAGGGAGAGAGATGACAGACAGTAATTTTTATGCTTAGTCCTGTGTAAATGAAACCTAAAATTCAAACTGACTTTGTAGATGCAAGTTGTGAGACTCACATTATAGTTGAAAATGTGTATGCAGAGATACATGAGATGGTGTAGGTGTGAAACTATGGTGCATCACTGGGCATGAATTTTGAATTTTTAGTTTCTTTCATTTTTCTTAAGAGTGCACTTAGAGTTTATGTCTATTTCCATTCTTCCTTTGACAAATTACGATTCCATCAAATTAAATTGCATGCGTGAATATTCATCTCAGTTTCTTTCAAACATTACAATACAAAAGCCTGTTTCTGAAGAGAAAGAAATCCAAAAATGCCTCAAAACAGTTCTCAACCAATAGGAATTTAAAATGCCCATGAAGTCAAACTCTCATGGCGGTAAGTACAACAGATATTGGGTGCCTGCCTCCTACTAATAGTGATTTAAGAAAACCAGGTTCAGGGAGACTGAGGCAAAATCTATTCTCATGGTTCTAAAAAGGTTTCCTTTGCAATGTGGCAGACATCTGACACAATACACTCAATGGAACAAACTCCCTTCTCATCCACATTCATGAAATCTGCTCGATTTCAAACAGGGATCAGGGAAGCAAGTCTTGTTTGCCAACTGTAAACTGCAAGTCTGTCAATACAACAGTATGCAGACAAAATGGAAGACTCCCTAATATGAACATGTTTTTAATGGATTAAAAGTTGCAACATATCTCCTGGCTACAGTTTCTGTGAACAGGCTGAACCTGCCAAGAGAAAACATCTTCCAGTAACAGGGCAGGCCTCATCCAGCCTTAGTACCTGTGACTGGAACTCTGGCCAGCACTATGACTGTGTCAAACAAATGGATGGATTACTGACCATGCTATGATGACACAAAACAGCCTTTCCTAAGTGTTCTCCCTAAGGCTTAATGCTGAGTTGAGGCTAGACCCCCATTTCAATGATGAAATGTTAGTAAATGAGCTTGCACCTGCAGTGAAGAGGTTGCACATCTGAGGATGCTCCCCACTGTCTGTTTTCACTCTGTGTCTATGCCAGACCAAAATATACTCTGTTCTCTTCCCTCCCTGCTCTTAACAGAGACTTTAATAAAAAACAATGGAGCTCAGTCTACATGCAATGATTTATGAAAATACAAATCTAAGTAAAAAATAAAAGCTGGAGTAAGTCCACAGAGGAGCTCAACTAACTGCAGGGTTTCTGTGAAGTCATGTCTCGTCAGCAAGAAGACTTCACAACCAAAAATCAATCCACCAAATTTGCAGAATGAATACCATTCCTAACTCTGAGCAAGAATGAGAGGAGATTCTTTTCCACTTCTTCCTAATTCTCTCTGTTCTCACTTTGTCTAAAGGAGCCCAGCCAGCTGTCTGCAGTATTTCTTTGGCAGTTCTGTAGTGAGCTCACAATGACAGCTAAAAACAGTCATAAACAGCTTAATACTGGTCTTAATTTGCCAAGTCTTGGAGTGAGTGATAAGGTTGTGCTCAGCCTTCTTCCCATGCTCAGGCTGCTGGGATGCTCAGCAACAGAAATGGAAGTAGCATTTTTTATCACTTCTATCTGCCTTTTTTCCCCTCTTTATCCTTCAAGCAAGAACACACTGTTCTCCAAAAAAGCAGAAGTAACTACTCCAGTTTAGTTAGGGTGACTTCACCATCCAGAAAGATGGTCTTTAATGCTATATTTAGTGCCAACTCTAAGTTCTTAAACTGGATTTTCCTTGTAAACCTTGGTAGCTGAAGCAAACTAGAATGTACTTCAGAAGCAAAATAAGATCTGCCCATGCAACACCATTCGTATACCTTCAGTTTCTCCCCTGCCTTTTCATCTCTTTTAACAACGTAGCATTGTAGAGTGAATATTATGTCATAATGTGAAGTCTTTATAAGTAAGAGACTTTAATGGAAGTTATTGGCAATATGCCCAAGCAGGCAGAGGTTTCTGGGCTCAAACTCTGAAACCTCACTTGACGGTTAAACACCTCACCACGTCAAAGTCACATTAGCACTTTTGACTCTGGAGACCAGACATACTCAGTTGAAATGAAGCACACTGTATCAATCAGTTGAGATGCCCTCCTTCTTCCCAACCTAATAGCTGTTAAACTCTTGGTGACACTAGAGGCTTGGAAGCCTACTGGGGAGCTCTTGGGATCGTATTAGAGGGAACTAGGAAGAGCTCTAAAGAAAGATCTTTGTTTGGTATGATCATCAGGGAAATTATATGGGCACATTACAAGCCTTTACTTGTTTTGTAGAGGTAAATGGACCTTCCCATGATGTGCAGCTTTAGAGAGTAGCCCTTGCCTTACTGCTGAGATCAGTTATCTCAAAATAACTATCATTCCATTTATCAGATCATCTTGGACTAGAGTCATTGATAAGAATCTGTTCAAGCTGTCATAAACATATCTGGTGAAACAGCACACAGCACAAGCATCCTTCTGGCCAAGTCCCCTCTCCTTGACATGACTACCATTTGAACTTGTGAGGAGCCAACAAATCACAGAGCAGACCTTGGGCAAGAGACAAACTACATCTTATATTTTTCTACTGACACTTGCAGTCTCAATGTAGGATCTCACCTTCTGGTACTGCTGTTTTTGTAAAACTCTAATACCCTGGTTTTCATCTTCAAAGACAAGATGGTTTAACTCTGATATCCAGATGCAGGTTTTGAGATCCCCTGTAAGCTGTCTCTGCCTGCAGAAGTGATTGTCAGCCTTTGCTCTATGAGACCATCACCAGCTCAGCTCCTGAACACAGCCAGACAGCAATATCTGGTTCTCCTGGCACAGGCATCTCCAATGTATCTCTGGGAAACTCAAATGTGCCAGGCTGGGTTTAGCATACTTGCCACCGGTTCAACCACTGCATGGTAAAAACAGCGATAGAAAATGCAGCATTTTTTACATACTAGGTAACATTAGGGGTCCCTGGAGACTAGCTTTGGAAGAAAATGGCCTTTAGAGTTCAGTGAGGTGATATTCAGCTTCCAGGTGGAGGCACTATTAAGAAGAAGTATCCCTAATGCTCACAGAAACCAAACCTAAAAGATTCCCCTGCTGGGCTGTGTGGCAGCCTCAGGCCTGAGGCACCTTCAGGTCAGTCAGGAAGCACGTACCTCACAGAACAATGTTGGAAAGAAGGGATGTTTTCAGTGGCAGCTACCCTGTAGTCATGAACATATTTCTCTTCTATCCATTCCAATTTTTCAACGGCACTGTAAAAAAAACCTACTCCTGAACAGCCCATCATTCAAACCAGCAATACTCTTTGCAATCAAAATTAAAAAGACTAGATGGCAAAACAGCCTGGTTTCCTGCTTGTCAGCACCTGCTGCTTTAAAGGAGTAACCTTTTTAATTCCTCTGAAACTTGTACCTCTGAAATACCAACTTCCCTGGAAACACTTTCTTTCACTTGTTTCTCTGAAAGGGGTAAAATTACTTCAACAAGTATTTCTCTGTAATGGATGAAAACCAGAGATCAGTGGGATTTCTAGGGCAATACTTGATGCCTTTTCTATACTGAATTGTGATATGTAATTTTGATTTGGGCCTTTCTGAAATTACAAAGTTATTTGTGTTCTTTGATACAGTAAGGAGTAAAAAAATGAGTCAAATCATTCAAGAGAATAAAAGTAAGGACTTACCTGTACAAAAATGTAATACGTATAACAGTTCCCAGATATCACATCTGAAATATGCATATGTGCATACACTCTACATATCATACACACATTTACAAATACACACATTTTCCCAGTTATCCTAGAAGAAGTGATAAAAGCCATAGGGATGCAGCAGTATAAAATCTCACAGTCCTTTTGGGATAACATTTCTTAAGCTAAGCTCTGGAACAGGAAAATTACTAGGAACTGGGGATTTGTGAACCTATCTTACAAGAGGAGGCTAGAAGAATTCAGCTTGCAAAATGAAGGCTGGGGGATTATATAGGTGAGATTATATTTAATCTCTTAAATTCATTGTGGTGATAAAAGCCAAAAACAAAGGCAAGCTATAGAAGTTGGTTCAAGAATAAATTATTATAAACTGGTCAAAATTAATCCTGGCCAGAAATTAGAACTCCCCTAAGTTTTAGAGTAGTGAAATCCTGTGAAGTCTTCAAAGCAACACAGACGACTTCCTAATTTGTTGCTATTTCACTTAAAATCATCTCTCAGCTAGGTGTGCCTGACCCTTCCACTAGTAGAGTTAAAACCCTACTGACATGTATGACTTACTCCATCACCAGGGCAGGAAAAGATACCTTGGCGTCTTCAAACAGAATTATTTTGTTCCATGAGGAAGAAGCATGCTTATGAATGGCTGGGCTGGCCAGAGAATGCGGCACCCCTCACTTGTGTTTGGTAACTTGCTGCTTCAACCAGGCAGCCGTGTTGGGGCCTTGCCCTGGCATCTTGGTTGCAGGTCTCTCCTCCAGACCTTTACAGTTTGCCTGCAAGAGGTTCAGATTTGCTCCCCACATGTACCCCATGTTTGGCTTGCCGTGGCCATGGCCACTCGAAGCAGCAAGAAACCACTCACTCGAACTGCAAAGATGCCTTCTCCAACCAACCCTGGTCATTCACAAATACTATTTTACTCTTAGAACAAAATCCCCAATTTCTCACAAGCCAAAGCCTGTCCATGGAGGCACAGGATTTGCTTCAGTGCAAATGACAAAGGAGACTCTAGAAATTTCTTTGGGACCCTGTTACCCCGCAAAAACCTGCTCAGCTCATCACTAAATCTACAGAAGTGGCTGGGCAGGTATGAAGGCAATGCCAGCCCCTATTGAGTTTTGACCCTTTTGATGCCAAGAGTCAGCAGGACAGTCTGCTTTCATTCTCCCTGTTTAAAATGAGGGCCGCGTCCTTTCTCTCAGGGGACCAAAGACGCTGCTAAGCGCTGGCCCAGGCGCATTGTCCTGCCCCCTCCTTTCAGCAATGTGCTGGCAGCAGCTTTACTTTTGTTTTGCTGGCTGATCCCTCCATCTGCACAGAGGCTGGGCCCATTCAATGGCTGTGTGCCTGTCTCCTGCTGCTCCAGCCACAGCACCAGCATGGCTATTGTCTCTGGAAAAGCGGTCAGTCTCCCCAGACAAAGTCCCCAGAGCTGGGTAAATCTTTCTGACATCAGCCCCACAGCAAAGGCAGCTGAACTTGGACTTTTCCCCCAGCCACGCTCTTTAGGACTTGTTCAGTGTTGCTGACCTCGTGTCAAATCATCACTCAAATAAAGAGCATCCTCACCCCAATGAACACTTAAACACCCCTCCCAACACATGCTGGGACCCAACAAGAGACTGGCAGAGCTCAGAAGTTGCTGGGACCTTCAGAGCTGTCTCAGCTTGAAAATGAACAAACAGCAATGCAGGAAAAGCCCTACTGTCACGTAAGGGTTACATTCCCAGTGCACCAGATGATTTCCATGTACGAATATTTCTGCAGCGATTCCACACTATCTTTACTCTCACGTACACCAGAGACAGAAGGCACTGCACCCTGCATACCTGCAAATCACAACATTTGATAACTGATCTGCAACACTTCTGTGCATCCCTGTGTTCTCTGCAAAGACATATCAGAGCACAGCCATACATCCTCAGTATGCTAATCTTTCAGCCTTCTCATCAATATGGAAGCATGGAATAGAAAAAAAGGTCTCTTTTGCAGACTTCAGTTCTTTTAATGAAAAGAAGATTTAAAAATGTAAAGAAAGGAGAGATTAAAAGTTTTGACTGTCCAAAGGGATCTGGTTTTCACTTGAACAGAGAGAAGAAAAGCACTGAAAGAAGACACAGGAAAGACTTATTTTATATTACAGACACCTACTTAGACTTTTTCTGTTCTTGATTGTGAATTTTTGTGAACTTCCACTATGATGTGATGTAGGGTACCTACTTATACAGGACCTACTGTGCCAGCCATGTACAAATATATAATGTTAATCTTGCCACTGATATGGAATTGAAAACTGAGGAAAAGAGTGGCTTTTACAGTGAGAAACAAGAATTTCAGCCAAAATTTGATAAGCATTAGTTCATTGTGGAGATAGTAACAGCACCTGCCCTTACACAAAAATGTATAATAGACATTTACATGTACAACACAGTTTTGATGGAGAGAGACATCAGGCTGTATCTCCCCCACCAAAAGTTCCATGCATGGCTCAGGACAAGTCGTTTATCTCTGCCACATGCAGACCCCTCACCGTGTCCAGGATCTCTGAGAGATGAAAAACCTTAAGAGCAGCAACATATTTGAAGGCTCGCCGGAGACACGGATCACTCACAGGTCTCAGAAAGAAGACACGTCCTGAGGATCACCCACAGCTAGAGGAGTTTAACTAGCACTTGAACAAACCATCAGATCTATTAAAGCCACTTACTTCCAAACAAATCCTCCAGACTCTGAAATATGCTCTAAATCTATTTCTACGAAAGGTCCATGAGATCTTCCATGATGACTGACGCAGTCACCCAGGAACATCTCCAGGGTGCCTCTGCCTTTGAAGGCTGCCTGACCTAATACTGCTAGTTGAGGGAACTGTGGAAGACCCATACTCCCACCTCTTGTGTAGACACAGCCTCACTTCAAATTTCAAACTATGGCTGGAGGGATTCTTCATATATTTTTCTGTTATGCGCACTTCATGAATGATGGCAAAAGCATGAGATAAATGAAGTTCTGAAGAGCCCAGGGGTCCACTTTTCCATAAAATACATCAAAAACTTTCAAGTGAAAGAAAGCAGTCACCAGGCTGGATCTTAAAGAGGAAAGAAAGAAAGAGGAGGTTTATTAAATCAGACACATTCAAAACTAACAAGGGTCAAGACTACCAAGTTCATAAATACAGTTCTGTATGGTTTACCTAGACGCTATCATCTTGCACTGTAGTCATTGAGATTGGGATGATGCTATTCAGACACATTTGAGAGGCTGTGACTGAGATCTAGGTAATATTCTCCAAATTAAGAGAAAGGAAAAAAAAATGTTACAAAAGCCCTCATGGGCCCAGTAATGTACTCAGCCAAGTACACCAGTCACAAAAGCCTCTCCAAGCTGGTGACAATAGTAACTCGAGAATTCCAAGTACCTCATATTTACAAAGTGACAGCTTTCAAAAAAGAAACTTAGAGCCCTCCAGGGATAGAGAATAATCTGAAATATTTCCTCAATTAGCAAACTTAGCTTTTCTCTGACTTCCTCTTGATTTAGCCAATGTAAACTTTCCCTTTACTGCTATTTTTTCTCCTGGAGAGCATCATGCCTTACGACAGAAAGATGAAATCCCATGATTTCAACTGCCAATGTGTTTGGCATCTTTTTTGAGAGAGGTATTTTTAGAATCTTAGATGCACTCAGGTGGGAAAAGACCTGTAAGATCATCGAGTCTAACCGTTAACCCAGCACTGCCAAGTCCACCACTAAACCATGTCTGTAAGTGCTGTATCTACATATCCTTTAAATACCTCCAGAGATGGTGATTTCACCACTTCCCTGAGCAGCCTGTTCCAATGTTTTATGACCCTTTCAGTGTATGAAGCTTCCTACAAAATGGTGACTTTGGGCCACTTGTATCTCAAGCATTTTTTATTTTTTTTTCTACAGACAGTTCACCTTTGGGTCCCTTGGGATTTTAATGCTGCTTAAAGGCTTCAAAGAATATTAGCACTTTCAGCATTACTTACATGTGTGATTTGTTTTCATCCTCCGTAAAGATGAGAGAGAACTTTGAGTGTTTTCTCTCTGTCTGACAAATGTTAACAATGGGTATTTGCATAAGAAAGGCTCATGATTTATATTTTGATTTTCAATCTATAGACAAGATAAGCCTAACCAGAGATTATTTTGGGAAGATAAACATTTATCCCATTTTTCTTTTGACAAGCTGAAAACCACAAAAATTCAGAATGCATTAAAAGGGAGGATGCAGCCTTCCCACACTGAATTTATAGACTACATTATCAGAGCTGGCCTTCACATTTCCTCCCCTCCTCCCTGTTTCTGTGCAGAAAATCTGTAGAGCAAGGACCTTGTCCTCTTCTTTTTATTATTTTTTTTAAAGCTCTTAGCACTTGGTGGTGGTGTCTGAATAATTAATCATACTACATTTGTATATGGTTAAGCATGCAGAACTGTTTGTACCAGAAAATAACAACATGGACATGCACAGATACCATGCACGCACTTTTGAGAGACTGCCTGGCTAATGACGGCAGAAAAGGCCTATGCGTTCAGTACTAGTTTTTTTTAGAAGGAATAAATATATTAGCACTCCAACCCCTTTATGTGACACTACCATAAACCCACAGAAGAGTTCAGAGCCAACAAGAAAAAAACCCAAGTTACTCCAACCTTTTTGTTCTCCAACCCTTCCCCTGACAAAAATAATTTCGCAAGTCTTTTCCACCTATTTAAGAGATGCTCTCAGCAGATAAGGTTAGCACAGTACATATGTGCCTCTCCAAATCCTCACTCATCTTTCTTACTAATCATACCTGAGATTCAGCTGGCTGGTCATGCCCAGCATTCATTCTGCATGTCTTACTGAGTCTTTGTGGAAACCATAGTTTCAAAGCCATTGTTCCTCATGGTGTTTTTCAGCTGCTGCAGCATTTTTTCTGTGCCCACATCCTTTACCTGCAGGGCTTTTCCTAGTAATTATGATTTATGCTGCTCTGTTGCACAGCATTTTTAACTGTGGGATTTTGCCCTACCTCATTCCAAACGTTTGGTTCCTAACTTCATCAGTTATAACCAGTGTGCTGGCATCTCACCCAGCTCTTCATCTGACTGCCAAACTACTTACTCACTTGATCTGGCATACAGTGCTCCCACATCCTGCACTGTCTTCAGGATATAAACAACCACTCATTGGAGCATCCCTTATTTCTCCTACCACTTCGATCTCTGCACCCCAGTGTGAAGCTGATACTTGAGCACTATTCCCTTGGGTGTAGTGTTACAAATCCACTCTCTGCCACCTTCTCTATGTGCTACAGTGGTTTTATCAAGGTTGCCTGGTAGGGCATGCCTCAGCAAGTCTCAGAGGGTATACATGAGATCTGGAGTGATCTGTGGCTCCCATACAGCCTGTGTGCTCTCGCTCCTTGGCACAGGAGGGAACAGGAAAGGATGGAGCATGCTCTGGTTGTGCCCTGACGTGGAGTTTGGACATGGCTGTGGCATGCACCTAGGCACAGATGCTGGGAAACTCTCATGGGTTCAGCAGCATGGGCATTGCTTTGGACAGGCTGTCATCGCATTTCATAGCTGCTCTGCTTGAAAGCACAAGACACTGAAGATCATTAAATGACTCTGAAATACATGCCACCAAGCGTGGCATTCCTTACTGGCTGCCAGGACGAACAAAACCACGTCATTACATTAACATCTACATCCCCCAGGAGTGTTAGACATTGGCAAAGGGTGATCCTGGGGAAGGGAAGGAGGGGCTGGAGAAGCAGACAAGGGAGGAGAGAAATCTTTCCTTACATACAGAAATAAAGGTAAAGTCTAACTAGACCTTGAGATGTTGTCCTTCCTGTGAGCTTCTCCAGCCTGTGTTTACCAAGAACTTTGCAAAAATCACTCCAATTACTACACACTTGAGTAGAAGGTTGTCACTGGCACATAAACACGCGTATGCCAGAGATGCCAGACTCATACCTTTCCATACTAATGTAGCTCTCAAATGTGCACATCACTGCTGATGAGGGGATGAGCAGTGCATGTGAGATGAACACAGGCTCTTGCAGCACAGCTCTTCAGTTCCTCTGACGGAAAAAAATGTAGTCTGTCTGTGGGGTACACTCCAGTAACTCAAGTGTCTGGGTAGCTCTTCCTGCCCCTTTCTTGCTATGACTTTGAATGCTCTTGCTTGCTCTGCTTTTGACTCTCTTCTCTCTTCCCCAGCCAGAGAAGCATAATCCACTGATACCCAGATGTTTTACAGTGCCTGCCAGCCTTTGTCTGTATCATGCACTGGAAGAACAGCTGTTGTCTATTCTCACTCCCTTGACAAGCAATGCCTTTTGCTTTTCCTTTTGCTGAGCATTTGCAAGTTGGAGGACCCCCCTGCAGGCTGCCTATGTGTTAAGTGCTGTGGACCCATGGATGCATGACCCTGCAGAGCAGCAGACATCCTGCTCTGACTACTGTGGAGCTGGGTGGATTCCTCCAGGACTCTCTAAAAGGTTGGCACCAACCCGAGAAGAGATAAGGGATCAAATTAAGTTCTTAAGTGGACTGTTACATTAATTGGGTTACAACACAGGAGAAAAGAAAGCCAAAGGCAAGCAAAAAAAAAACAACCTTAAATCTAATCAAGCACGATCCTCTAGAATGGACAAAGAGGATTTGGAAAATCTGCAAAGGTACAAACATGTAAGCTGGTAAGAGGTGTGGGATCTCATTCCAGCCTTCTAGGTCCCCCTTAATGTCTCCTCATACTTACTGTTTGACTCATAGCAAAAAAAAAAAAAAAAAAAGAGAAAATAAAAAAAAATAGAAACAGGAAAAAAAAAAAGAAAGAAGTTTGTTTTGTGGGATCTCATCTTTTCATTTCTATAAAAATAATTGTTACTAAAGCTGAAAGATTTCTTCATATGAGGACTTTAACCTGAAGCAGAGGTACCTTTGAAAGAAAAAAGCCCTCATCTATGAAGGTAGGATGTGATTCAGTAAAAAACTATCAGATAGAACTAATCCTTCCATAAAGTCTAGCTGGCTATTACTTTACTATTTTGGAGAAATGCAGAGCTAGAGAACTAAAAATTTATGATGTTTTCCTATAAGTGGCTGTGAATAAGTAATCTCTTGCAAGCCTTAGAAAACTCTTCCTCTGTCTATACAAGTAAATTTCTAGAAGAGCAGCTGCACACAATTATTTTTTGGAAACTTGGAAATGAGGGACTGATTTAACCCATTCAATTTTAACAGCCTATTGGAGGCATTTCATAGGAGTCCATCAGAGACCTGAATCTCTGTCACTGTGGTGTTGTGAGGTGGAGCCCAATGATGGAGACCATGCTGACCTCCTTCTCCACCCATGCTCTGCAGGAAAGCATCACAAGTCAGGTCAGATCAACACCCTCAAAGACCTTTCGAGTAGTCAGTCTTGGCAAAGGAGAAAAATGCAACAGCTCCACCAAAAGCAACCAGCTATCCTCCAC
Organism: Myiopsitta monachus; assembly: GCA_017639245.1. Lineage (NCBI taxonomy): Eukaryota > Metazoa > Chordata > Aves > Psittaciformes > Psittacidae > Myiopsitta > Myiopsitta monachus. Next base: position 27,278,824 of record CM029927.1, read on the forward strand.
GTGAACATCACACATATCCTGAGCAAGCATGGTGCGATTTAGCCAAACATGAGCATCATTATTAAATCCTATTTATGTAAATATGCAATGTTCTTGCATATAACTTTGCAACAACAGGCCTCTCCTTCCATAGCCTACCCCCTGTAATAAAGTTCATTTTAATACTAAACAATATGAACAGCCTAGTCCTTCCTCCAGGAGGTACTTCACATGTCAGAGCACTTCATCTACTTGTTACCAACAAGCACAGGCCCTTTTAGTGCAAGAAAAATACTTTGGCAATAAAAAAGCAACAGGCAGCAGCTACAGACGTCTTATTTAAGTAATAGCGACTTTAGAGTCACCTTTTGCAAGGTAAAATAAATAAATCCTTAGTGCAAAGCCAACATAGCAAAGCATTCTGGGCTTTCCCATCTGCAACACTAGAGCAAGACTTGAGTAGGAAAGGGGCTCTGCAAAAGGAAGTGGCTGATAGAGACAAAAGAGCATCAGACACAAAATGAAAGTAGTTAGTGCATGAATTAGCAACAGAGGGAAAATGTGGGGATTTATATGACAATCCTTTCTACAACACCTCAGAAACCTGATAAGTGGTAGGGACTTTCCTATGGAAAAAAGAAAAAAGAAGGAGCCGAGTATGACTTATTGTTTGAGGATCAATGTGGAACTGAATCTCTTTTCCTTGATGCTGCCACAGCCCCATTATGAAAAAAAAACTAGGTGGAAAAGCAGCAGCTCCTCTCAGTGCCGCGCAGACTCACACACCCGCTCACTCATCAGTGATTTAAAAACTCTAAACTTGTTTTCATAAGGATCCTGCAGGGATCAGTCTGTATGCTGTAGGGAAGGTGGTCACACTTTTTCTTGGAAACCAGCTGGCCAGCTCCCCGTTTACGGCTACGGCTGCAGCGAGAGCAACAACAGCCATGGCCAAATATGGAGCCAGGCTGAGGTTGCTGAAACTATTTCTTTCATTGGACCCAAGCCACCGATTCTGCTTTTTTATTGCATGTTGCATTCAACTATCCCAGATGTAATAAGGCACAGAGATGCAGTAACACCTATGCCTTCCCTTCAAAACATTTCCTCTGGAAGTATTGCACAGCCTAATTAAATAATGACATTTGCAACAGGAATAATAATGCAAAATTAGAGGAGCATTTCAGCTTACATCATAGCCCTCCTTGACAAGCAGCCCAAAGTAGTTGACAGTATGCAGAACATCACGCTGTGCCAGAAGACCTGATGTGCTCATAAAAATAAAAGCCATCCTCGGTTTGTGCTGCAGGGGAGGAAACAGGCAAGGAGCTCTCCGAGGAGTCCCATGCAAAGCACTCCATCACCTGAACTGCGTGCCAAGCCACCTGCCTGCCTTCCTGCCTTCCACAGGTGAGAGCACCTGGCAGCGTATGTATTTAAAGGCAATAGCACTGATGAGAAATAAATACAAAGCAGGGATGCTCAGAGACTCACAGATCACCACCAAGACATTATTCAGCTCTTGTGCAGCTCAGCACCAGTCCCTGGCTAGACCCTGAGCGCTGAGGTTGAGATGGGGCAACTGAGGGGGCTCACGGCACTGATGGGCACTGGGTACATAAGGGGTCTATAGAAAACGTTCTTAGCCAGACTTGTCAGGCACACTGGAGGAACCATTAAATAGTGAATTATATGAAGCCCTGGAAGAAAAATGCAGCAACTAAAACCAGCCGAGCTCATGCAGAGATAACTTGGCCTATAGGTATAATACCTACCAATCCTTTACTTCTAAAATCATCCTGAGGGAGGAAATTAAAAGCAAACAAGGAGACAAAATAGCAGTATCTCTTCATCAAACAAGGGAAACAAAGAGAGCAAGAGGCCACAAATTCAGTTTCTTTTCCTTGGCCCTACTTCTCAAAGACATTGTTTTGCTCTTCTCCATCCCTGTCTCTGCTCTGCCTGGGCTGGCACAATCATTTGCTCAGCTCTGCAGTGAGCCAGACCAGGGGAACCAATCCAGGCCATAACTAATCTAGCAAATATGAATTACAGGACAGGGATGGGAATGCACAGCCAGGGCAGTGGGAAGGGAAAAATCAGCTCCCTCAGCAGCAGTTCCTCCAGGGGTCAGTTTAAACCCGCTTACAACAATGGTGTTAGAGTCTGTACCAGCAAACACAGCTGCTATCATAGCAGGAAAAACAGTTAGTGTGGCCACAAGCACACAGAGACTTTATACTCAGCTGCTCAGATGCTTCCTAGCAGTAGAGTCAAGAAAGCACAGAGCTCAACATATACAGCAGAGCCTGCTTGACAAGGTGGGTAAACATTCAAGCAGTTAGCTTCATGCTGATGCAGCTACACAGTTAGTCATGATTTAATGCCAGCTCCAGTGCGTTTGCATCCATCATAGTTGGCACAGAGAATTAAGCACTGCAAGTACAGGTCAAGATCTAGAGCTGGTCCAGTTTATTCACATCCAAATTGATGTTCCAAATGCAAAAAAGCAGCAGGAATTTTAACATTTTTTTTTCCATTTCTGCCATTTGCAAGTAGCCTTTGAAGAACACTGAAAGTAGCATTGTCTCCTCAAAATCAGACACTAGATATTATGTCCTTGTATCAGCCTTTGACCTTCCTAACTAGGCACCTCTGATTTAAAACAGCATTTGTTCGTGGTATAACCATGGTGGCTACCAAAGAATTACAGCAGAAATAAGGTAGACCCACCCGAAGTTAAAAATTGCAGCATTTCCTTCATTCTACAGCCTCCCAGCTCAGCTCTAAGCCACTGCATTGCTTTCACCAAATGCAGGGCTGAACCCTGGCAGAAACCAGACCAAACTGGGGGCTGCTAATGAGAACCAACTTGCTATGGTTTCTTGGAAGTAACTGCATTGTCAAGGCAGATCCAAGCACTCTTCAGCCACTGGAATGCACCATCCCTCGCCTTGGCACACTTTCTGCACCCGGGAGAGGCAAGAGAAACTGGCATCACACTGGGCTGACTCCACATCAGCAGAAAATGCCCTGGAGCTAATATTCAGTTGCCCTGATGGAGTGTATTTAAGACCCTTATGTGCATGAAGGAAGGAAGGAAGTGAATTAGAAAAATTAATTTCCTGATAATTAGTTTGCAACATATTGTAAGTAAATGATAGTTAATCCTAAATTAAATGCTACAGAGTAGAAGGGAATATAGGGTGAGAAAGACAAACACACACAAAGGTTGGCAGTTAGCTCACAAGCGTACAAGGCTCTCTCTGCAGTCTCAATGAAAGTAACAAACACTTATGCCATGGCAGTGGTGGATGCCATGTTCCTAGGATCTCAGAGGATGGTTCAATTCCACTATCAATTACACCACCAGAAACTTCAAATAACTCCCTTTACATCTGTGAAAATGAGATCAAAACCACACCTAAGGTCCCCACTCCATAATGCTTGCTGTGCACTGTTGACGGTTGAAATGATGAGCAAACACATCAAACCTCAGGGAAAGAGGGAAAAAAATAAAGGTGACCAAACAGCAGGAATAGAGGGTGGGGAAGAAGAAACACTCTTAGAAAAGCAATTATAGCTTCCCTTTCGTGTTTCTTTCTTTATGTTTAGTGGAGACCAAGGGTGTTTTGCTTTTAAAAGCCAGGTGTGGCAACAGGAATGAGGAGAATCTGAACACAGACTGATGGGAGTTTCAGAGACAAAAGGAATTAACTGACTTTGCTCCAACAGCTTTTAATGACATTCAGTTCAGGCCAGTCTCCTGGCTTCCCACGGTTGATGATACCAGTCTTCGACTGGCAGGAAAGCCTGTGGGTGCTGTCCTACCCTGTCACACAGATGAAGCTCTTTACTATGCTTCTTTTTAGATACTGTGCAAAGGGAACTGGCATTACCACAGCTTGCTCCTCAAAAAATCTGCTAAGCCTGAAAACATACACCTAGAGGTTGATCTGTACTTCTGTTTTAAATTGCACAGTCTTCTTCGGCAAGTATGAACTTTCCTAACCTCAACCAGTGGAGTTCTGCTCTATCAATAAATATCAAAGAGCCTGTCTGCACTGATGACTCAGGTACACGATAGAAAATTGGTGCAAAATTCACCTTTCATATGCACGTGTACACACATCTTGTGTACAATGATGAGATGGCTCTTCATCAGGGACTGTAGCAATAGGACAAGGGGTGATGGGTTTAAACTTAAACAGGGGAAGTTCAGGTTAGATATAAGAAAGTTCTTTACTGTGAGGGTGGTGAGGCACTGGAACAGGTTGCCTAAAGAAGCGGCAAATGCTCCAATCCCTGGCAGTGTCCAAGGCCAGGTTGGACAGAGGTTTGGCTGACATGGTCTAATGTGAGGCGGCCTTTCCCATGGCAGGAGGGTTGGATTAGGTTACCTTAAGGTCCTTTCCAACTCAAACCATTCTATAATTCTACGATTTGCATGCACATATGCATATGTGTGACTATGTTTAAATTTAGTTTTAGACAATACTTTAACACTTCAGACTGATCAGTAAAATAGCCACAGTGAGAAAGTGCCAGCCACTGACACTAAGTTAGAAATGAAAAATATGCCTACCATCATAACTCCTGGGTTATGATGCTGGGACTTCACTAGCTGTCAGCTGTCATGCAGGAATGGGCCAGAAATCCTCTGAAATGAATAAGGAATGAAGCCAGTGGGGAGGGCAACATTTTGCTTTTGCTGCTGGTCAGGACACTCTCCTTCCACTCTGTTTTTGAGCAACCAGGAACTCACCCATGAGGGCTGTTTGTAAAGTGGTGCTGTATAAATGCAAACACAATTTACCTTCTGCACTACATAAATCAGCAGGAAGATGAAAAGCAACCCTCCACATTGCCCTCCATGTAGAGACCCCCATTCACAGGGGTGCTCCTCAAGAGTCCCAGAACCTGACAAAATGTTTCTACTGCATGGTACTTCTGGAGGTGCAGTTGAAATAAAATGAAGGCTCTTGGTGAATTCGTAATCAACTCCAGACTGCCGCATAAGGAGGGCTGCAGAATTCAGCATTGCTTTACCAATATGCTGACTAATAGCTTTGATTAAAATCCTAGAGTGTTTTTTGAAGTGCACAGGAGCATTAATTCCAGTTCAGTTAATTACCTATGCCTAAAGAAATGCCACTTGCAGCTTCAGCCAGGCCTGAAATTCTTTACCTTCCTTCTTAAGAAACAGTGCTGTATACAAACACACAGCTGCCCCATCTCCCTGGGATCCAAGGTCTTCTCTTCCCCTTCCCACTTCACTTGGGAAGTAGGATGATGCCTAGTGTCGTGGTTTAAGCCCCCCACCCACGCAGTTTTCTCACTCACTCACTCCCCTGCTTTCTTCCCCCAGTCCCGGGGGGATGGGGAGGAGAATCAAAAGAATTCAACTCGCACAGGCTGAGATAAGAACAGTTTAGTAACTAAGGTATAACACAAATCACTGCTGCTACCACCAGGAATAATACAAGAGAAATACAAGGAAAGAAAATACAACTGCTCACCAAGCCCGACCCAGCCAGTGCACCCCCCAGCAGCAAACCCCCCACTACCCAAAAACCTGATCATGCCGTGCACCCCCAGTCCCTCACTACCACCACACCCTTCCGGGTCTCTGCTCTCCATCTTCACATCCTGGGCATGATGTGCTGTGGTACGGAATAACCTCTTTGGTCAGTTTGGGTCAGGTGTCCTGTCTCTGCTTCTTCCCGGCTTCCTCTCCTCCCTGGCATAGCATGAGACTCAGAAAGTCCTTGGCCAGACCGAAACATTACCAAGCAGTAACTGAAAACACTGGTGTTATCAGCGCTGCTCCCAGGCCCAAAATCAAAACCACAGCGCTGCACCAGCTACCAAGAAGGAGAAAAATGACTGCTGCTGCTGAACCCATGACACTTAGATCCTAGACTACATCCACAGATGAAAGATGTGATACAAGGGCAAAAGATACGTGCTGCATCCATGACCTGATTTTGTCCTTTTCCATTTATCAGATGTTGGGTTTTGTAGCTTATGGCTGTTTAGGGCTTTTTTTGTATGCACTGCATTTTTAAATGGGAACTCTCGACTGTGCTGCAGTGGCAGCTGCCATTTTGCATTCATGTGCTGGGAGCGAGCCAGCGAAGGAGCTCTGAAGAAGAATACACATTATTTCTTTTTTTCTCCTTGTTTTGCTGTTTCATTTAAATATAAAATAAAGGTCACCCTGACTGAAAGGGCAGAATTGCTCCATAGAAACATATAATGAATGCAATGGATGTAAAAGGGGCAAACATCCTTTAAGCAAAAACACAATTCAAATTACATTAAAAAAAAGGAAAGTTTTTTCATCCTCAGACAGCTTGTTTTTGTGACTAGTCTGGTTCAAGGCTTCAGGAATTATGAACTCGTCAGCTACTGCAATTGTGGCAAAGAAAATACTTCCACTGCACAGGAGCTGCTTTCCCCTCCAAACTTCCCTAGTTGCTAAGTGAAGAATTTCAAGAAACGATAAAGCTGTAAAATCTGGGGAAAAAAAATTCCTTTTGCACGTTGTTTGACCTGTTTCATGTGCTGCTCAAACCTAAAATAATTAAGCATCTCCATTATCCCTATGAGGCTAACACCTGTGAGGCTTATCCTTATTTGAAGGCTATGGCACTTGTAGAGAGGAAATTAAACACAGCAAAAGTGAAGCCAGTGGCAGAAAGAGTTTCTGAGAGCTCCGGAATCCTAACCTAGTGCCTGTTGCCCCACATATGAGCTGACCTAAAGAAATCATTTGGCCATTTCATGATTTCTGCCAGGCAAGCTTTGCAGGAGGAGTGTGCAGCCTGCCCACAGATGCACAATGCTGCTCCTCTGATGAGTAAATGACATCCTGCAGCCCACTTCCAGCAGCTCTTCTTTGCATTGCCACATAGGAAAAACAAAGACTTTATTCAGTAAGATATGGACGAACCCTATACCATAAAAAGGAAAAAACCCCATACCATTTACAAGGGCCTGTAGTGATAGGACAAGGGGGAACAGTTTTAAACTGAAAGAGAGTAGATTTAGATTAGACATTAAAAATAAATTCTTCACTATGAGGGTCATGAGACACTGGAACAGGTTGCCCAGAGCAGCTTTAGATGCCCCATCCGTGGCAGTGTTCAAGGCCAGGATGGACAGGGCTTTGAGCAACCTGGTCTAGTGGAAGGTGTCCCTGTCTCTGGCAGGGGGATCGTAACTAGGTGAGCTTTAAGGTCCCTTCCAACCCAAACCATTCTATGACAAAACTAGCAAATCCCTGCTGGCAAAAAGCCAGGCTTGCAATGCCCAAGCTGTTAGCAGTGTGGCTTCTTTTCCAGCCTTCCCCATCTCATCTGCTCCGAAGACATTCCCGACTAAGCAGCAACTGCTTGTTATGAATCAGGAAATGTTGGTGTCACACAAATTGTGGAATCTTCAACTTCACTGGGTGCAAATGCAGCAACATGTCGTTGCAGGCCAGGGGCCACTTACAGGTTGCAGGATACATTTGAAAATCTGGTGTATGTATGCGCACTGAGTAGGAAAGCAAACCCCAAAGCTGATGAGCATAGCCAAAAATTACCCTAGATTTTGGAGAAGCCCATTATTTCTATGATTACCAAACTTGTCAGATCACATCTAAGCATTTTTATGCAAAATTTGAGTATTCACTCAACACATTGTGACAGCTCTTTCAGAAGGAGATGTGCAAAGACAAGAAAAGGAAGTTAAAACAAATAGGAGTTTCAGATCATAATAAGACGCATGGAGAAGAAAGATAAATCCCAACTGGAAAGAGGTTTTGGAGAACGATAATAGTAACAGTTCAAGGCCCATCTCTACTACCACTTTGGGGGCAAATAATTTAAGTCTGCCTTATCAGTTGCATATAATGTTCCACATTTTTCTCCGTTGGTGTATTCTGAGGATTAGTGTTTGTAAGATTGACTTTCCATAAATACACTGCAGTATCTATACACTTAGAATATAATCCAATTAATACAATCATGCATACACATAGCAAATGACTGGAAATTTCAAAGCACATAGACTATGCAGCATTGTCTGCCCTTCGCTTGCACTTGAAGCAAGAATGGAAGTAATTTTAAAATCTCAGTTAAAAAATAGTTTGGAAAGTTGTCTTGAGGAGATCTTAATTTATGTTCTGCCTTTTGAGATGTTAGGATTCCCATCTTCCATATTTCTGCACAACCAGGAGGATTAACAGATGCAGCCAGAACCTGAGACTGAGAACTATGTCAGGAATTTGAAATAAATCATTAATCTCCAACAACTCTGGAAAAGGCTGAACTCAAGTGACAATCGTCATTTATCTCATTTTAAATACATGTCACTCCCAGATCCCCAACTGGGTTTGTGCAGACCCAATAATCCCTCATAGGTGATTTCCCTAGTGAAAATGAAACATGCAGCAGACACTAAATGCAGGTTGAGCTGTCCAAAGCGTTGTCAGCAGCAGTGAGCTGCTGGCAAGCACTGTGGTCAGGGTTACCAACCACCACACACCACCTCTTGCCCTGTCACTGCCTCACCACAATACTGAGAGAGAAAAAAATGCAGCCACACGAACTTCCTAAAAATAATTTTCAGAAGGGAAACAGGAAAAGGTCCCTGCAGATGCTGTCACAAATCAGGATGCTCTCCTGCTGGGGCTCTGCCTTCCTAAAGGCTTCATAATCCAGGCTGGGTTTTTTAGTGCACAGCAGCTTCAAGTCTGCAAGCACTTGCTGCAGGGTGGATGCTCAGCAGGTTGCTCTGCTGGCGACAGCCCCCTCCTTACTTGCTGGCACCAGCAATTTAGGCAGGGCGTCTCATTGCAGAAACATTAAATTTGGACCAGCTCTGGTCACTCATGGAAGCTTTCAGCTTTTGCAGTTTTCCGCTTTTTGCCCCAAGAAGCAGGAACGTGCTGCCAGCCAGGCTGTGGGGAGCCCCTTGGATGGGTCCTTGCCCTTGTGCTGCAGTGCCCAAAAAGCTCATGCCAGCCCCCCAGCTTGGTACCAATGGACGGCTGAGGTCAGTGAGGCTATGAAAACATGCAGCAGCAGAAAATCCACTCCTCTGTGTTTCTTATGCCCCCTTTGCAGCCCCATAATATTCATCATCCTCTGCTTCAAGAGTGACGTGTAAATTACACAGTTATTACAAGCTCTGCTCCCATTTTCCACTAAGTCAAAGTCAATGTGTACAATAAAAAATACCAACCAAAAATAGGTAGGATCAGATCAGGACTGTACATGCCACTAGCTGGGGAAGCTGTCTTTTCAGTATAGTCAATCTGCAAGGCAGCAGTGAGCAGGTATTTTTGGCAATGTGGAGAATGCACAGCCTGCACTCAGAGTTTCTCATGCCAGCACAAAATATAGTGCTACTACTTCAAGAACAGCTTGGGAGACAGCACTCCTTTACCTCCATCCCTGCAAATGGTACTAACAGGAACATGTTACTCAGCGCTTCCTTCAGATTCACTCAACATAAGCAGTACAAAACCTACCTACTGACACACTGATGGGAATATTAAATTCTACAGCACCCTCTCAAGCCCTTACCTCTGCATCTGTCTGAAAGCATGAATGAAGATTCACTCTGCTTTCTTTGCAAATGGCTCTTTTTTTCTTTTTCCTTTGCTGCCTACAAGTTCTCCCAAAGTCTCCATTTGTCAAAAGTGCTTTTTCCTTTTGAGGGGAGCTTTAGGAAACTACTACTGCTGCTATGGAATCTGCAGGTTCCTTCACTACTCCACCTGCAGCTCCACTTTTCTTTTCCTGGGAAGAGCAACATCTGCACCTCTATGTGCTAGTGTACAGCAACCCTCGCCATTTTAGCTATGGTATCTGCTGCTCTGCTTAAAGTCACCTGACTGCAAGAGCCCCTGTTCTGATTTAAAACTGAGAATTTTTCTACCTGATTTCACTGTAGATTAATACAAAAGGCTTGAAGCATTTCAAACTGTTTCGAGATTTTAATAATAATAATAATATATACAAATCTCGGGTAATTTGGGCATGACATCTTAATATCTGGGGCTGACAGCAGAGTGGAATAGCTGTCTGCATGTTGTCTCCATATCATGACAAGCATTCCTGCAGGCCCCATGAGCCAGAGAGCTCAGCATCACGACAATTACAACGATTACAACTTTCTTGTGAAATCAAGAACTGAACAGAGGTACAAAGAGATTTAAATAGCACCTGATGAATCATGTGAGAAAGGTAGAGCCAAGCTGTGAAACATCCTTCTCTTCTTGGCTCCCAGCCTAGGGGCTCAATCTTACTCTAACAGTCTTTCACAGATTATCTAGCAGCAGAGCATATAAATCTCCCTTTATTTCAAAGCAGTAGGTAATCAATACCCTAAATAAGACAAAAACACGTCTCTCTTTAGAAAATTGTTTTCTTGATAGAAGACAGGGAATAAATATTCCTAATAGGTACCCACTTGCTTTTAAATAATAATGGCACCAGCTCAGTAATGTGTGATGCCTCGATTACAGCCCCATTGTGCTATGAGATGTACAAACAGGTCAAGTTGTTTCAAGCTATTCTTGTGATAATTTCTGAAAATAAAGAACAGAACATGGGAAACCATCAAAACGCTGAACGTGAAACCTCCTGTAATCCTGTCAGACATCTGGAGCCGAGAAATCCCCATGATTTCCCCATGAAAAAATGAAGAAAACTGCTGTGGCAGGAAGTCCTTAATACAAAAAATAAAATAAAATAAAATAAAATAAAATAAAATAAAATAAAATAAAATAAAGCACTGAAAACTGATTTGCATTAATTCTTGTTTCCTGGGTTGCAAGGATGAAAGGCAGCAAAGAAGTGTCGTTGGTGAGGTAATGCCCTCTTGTGATAATGCACACACACACATACACACACAGACACTTGCCCTTTTCCTATGTACTATAAAGTCACTCAGCTTTGATTTTCATAAGTAATCAGAGTCACATCTAGCCATAAATTAACATGATTAATTCTGAAGAGCAATCCACTACTTTAAATTTGCCCACTGGCAGTTACACAGACAGATATTTTCAGTGCTTTTTTAACATAATTTTGCAAAAATGGAACCATCTCTCATCTGTCAGGGTCTGAGATATGAGTGAACCATGTCTTGTGCCAGCAACCTCCAACACAGTGAGATAGTGTTTCCCAGGTCACATTAAAAAAGGGTTTAGAATGTGACAACAGACTGGATTTCCAAACCTCCTTTGATTTTCTTGCTAATTACACAGACACTCTGACCCTCTTTATTTTCTCCAAAGATAGCTCTGCATCCCCACTGTATACAGTAAGAGAAGGAGAGTTTTCAACACTGCACAGCTATGTACAGCCTTTAACACGGCTCCAAAGCTCCTGGAGGCTTAAAATACAGCTACTAGCTCATGGTTCAGATATCGTTATTATGAGAACTAACAGAAATTTTTGAAAACAACTATACAGAAAACTGGGTTTCTGCTTAAGGAATACATTTGAAAAAACTCCTGGTTTTTATTGAAAAAAATATCAGTGCACTAAATCCCCCAGAGTACAGGTGTTAAGTGCTGTTGCAGTGAACCTGGAGAACTATTTCCATGTGTTGTTCATGCTCTCACATTGGCGTCATGTCCTGCACCCCTCACAACCCCACATTAGGTCCCCATCTGGGATGGGCTGTGTCCCTTCACCACAGCGGAGCCACCGGCTGGATCAGGCTAAAGAGAAAAGTGGAAGCCTGAAGCATCTACTAACTATAAAACACAAAGTGCCCTGGCAGTGTATCAGAAGCAATATATTTAGGTGTTAGGGGAAAATGCTTCATCAAAATCTCACAAACTTTATATGGGGGAAAAAAATCCCTCCATTTTTGGGTCCAATTACCATCATGAGAAGCTCATGTGATAACAGTACCAATGCCAGGGGAAAAGCAAATAGGAGGGCCTGCTCTCTGCCTGGGGGAGTTTGTGATCTAAGCATTTCACCACAGTCTGCCAAAGTAATATGCAAAGGTATGGTAAGAAAGATGTAAGCAAATACTTCCAATTTGTATATCTGAAATACTTACTATGAAGTGCCGACTCCTCTCATCCAGTGCCTCTCAGCTGCATAATTCTATGTAGAAAACAGGGTTAAAGAGTGTCTTCAGGGCCAGGAAAAGACATTACTTACAAATCAACTGCAGATTTCACATCTAAAGTATGTCTGGTAAGAAAAAAATAGAAAACTGCAGGCAACATTAGCAGTATTGGTGGACCAAATGAACCAGAGGCCAGTGTGGAAGAGCAGCATATACACAGGAGTACACCAGTAAGGGGATAAAGTGGCTAGAGCATGAATAGCTAAAACAGAAGGAGCCATTCAAGTAGGTGGCAATGTGGCTATAGAGAGGGAGATTAAAGGAGCTCTGCTGTGGAAGAATAGGGGTAGGTTTGAGGGAGATGGGTAAGTTCTGAAGGGAAGATGGGAGCCTGGCCAAAGCTTCTACTGCAGGTGGTTTCAGACACAAGAGCAGGAAGAGCCAAAGGTGATCAAGGGCTTTTGGTTACAGGGTCAAGCTGATGGAGAAGCAGGATGTATGTACATCCCCATGTTTCCAAAATAGGCACCTCTGTTCAAGCCTCACTGCAAAACTACTTCCAGCTTTCCATACCAAGCTCAGACAACCTTGGCCTCTTTTTAAACACCATTTGAGCTTCATTTTACAGTGTTGACGTTTGAGCAGTTGTGTTTGGATTGTAAGGTGATAGGAGATCATTGCTGTACTCTTCCTATTGCTGTAGTCCTTGCAACACTAGCAAAAACACCAGAGCTTTTCCTTTTCCCCATGGAACTCTTGCTGTTAAATTCCACCCCTTGCAATGGCTTTACAGTCAGAAGGTCCTGTGGGTTACTGGGATCAGACCTGCAAATCATCCTCCTCCTGCCCTCCTGACAGGTCTCCCGCTGAAAGACGTATCAATCTCTAGTGACTGTGACAGACAGGAACCACATGGCCAGGCAGTGGAGACCAGCACTGCTGGATCTCCTGGACAGCAAGCATCACAGGTTGGTGGGCAGGAGATTGAGGAAGAAACCTCTGCATTCCAGTGCAGAGATGTTCCAGGAGCACATCCAGCAGCCCTGACCTCAAAGTCAAGGAAAAAGAGAGAAAATTGTACCAGCTTTGTTGAACAGGAGACTCTTAAATTAAGAATGCAAGAGAGACTTAGGTCTATCCTAGCAATGGACAGGTCCAACTTATCATCAGATCTGGACAGCCTACAGCAGAAGAGAAGCTGATATTTTACAGTTGGATCTTCTAACTCCCATTGTCAATCCACATGTGCAGTTACATAGTTCAAGGGAGGAGAATAAACACAGGCACCTTCAGAGAGGAACAAAATGACACCATCACAATGAAAAACCTGTCCCATGAGTGACTTGGTTCTTTCCCACTCCCAGCCCTGCTCCCTGAGGAAGGAAGTACCAAACAGCTCAGTTGCAGCAACCAGACTGTATCACAGCTTTCTCTTCCATGGCTGAATTCAGGTCACGCCTCTACAATCATTAATCCCGGCTCTTTGCTCTCGGTACACATTTGATCTGGATCAGCCCAGGGCACATAATCACATTTAAGATGAATTAACTAGTACACATGATATGGAGTTTATGCTGGCCTCATGCCAGCTGTGGGAGGATGAACGACACTCGATCCCACAGAAAGCCTGCCAGTACAAAGTTCCCCCAGTGCTGTTTTTGGAACAGATGTGGACCAGCAGAGCCACATCAGTCGCCTGGAACCAGCCCTGTGCACAAACTGGTTTCTGCATTTTTGATGCAGTTACTCTTAAGTCAAAGGCAGACTGACTAAGTCTGACTTGATTAGGAAGTCTGACTTGATTAGGAAGCCAGTACACTTACTCTTAGCCAAATCACATTTCAGAACTTACAGGAGAGGTGGCCCACAAGTTAGGAGGCTCAAAATTCACTTAGGGTGGGGGTAAACAAATACATGGTGCCTTCTTAGCTTTGCCTCCTTCCTTGCTTGGTCTCCTCAGGGCACATCCTACAGTTTTCCAGTACTAGAACGAGCAAAGCTACGCTCTAACTCCTCCCTCTGCATTTTGGAAACAATCTGTCTTACCCTTTTGGATGCATAAAAGAAAACTAGAAAACTATCTCTTGACACACAGGTGATTTAACCTGTGATTTTACAGTTGAGTTTCTGTACCATCAAACTAAGTATGGGAGGAGGAAGAGGCGGTATGAGAGGCCTCCTATCCAGTGCTTGCTAATTCATTGCACCAAAACAGTCACCGTCAGCTACTATTTCTGCCTGAAAACATGTTTCTAAAACATCTGCTGTGCATGCCAGTGATAACCATTTTAAAATATCATATATTGTATGACTTTAATGAAGCTCAACATAGTAGTTAGCTCAAGCATAGAAAACTGGCAAGTGTTCAAAGTGGAGCACGTATATAGACAGACGACACAATGCACTGTTTTCCTGCTAATGTCTGGGTGACAATATCTACACATGCTATTCCAACATATGTTGAATATGAGCTTTTTCTGAAACAAACATTGCATGAGTTATCTTTCACTACATGCAATTAAATTGTACTCAGACCTCTTGGACTGGATCCCTAACAGATAATTAGGAGGAGAAACCTAAAGTTCTAGAAAATAAAAACCATAGGTGCTTCAAATGGGAATGCTCACAGAAGTGAGACGGTTTGAGCTGGGCCCTGAACAGTAATTCTGCTGTTCTCCTTGTGGCAATGAAGGGAACTAATGGAAGAGAAAGGTGAGAGACAACCTGGCTCATCTCCTGGCCTCCCGCTTTGCCTTGTCCTTTGCCTTAGTTTCCTTTACCCTAGCAGGATAAATCATTTCCATCCTTCATCTTGAACCACATAATTATTTTATTTCTAAGATGTGATAACATTTCATTATTCCTGACAGTTGTAAAAGAAAGCTTTCAAGGACCTTGGTGAAACATCTTCTGTTCTAGTCTAGATGATTCATGAGATAATCTGTTCTTAATATATACAGTCCTAAGCCTGCAGTGCTTAAGTTTTAGATCAGCACAATATTCATTCCTTGCTGTGACTCAGTGGAGGCTCCAAGAGATGGCAGAGGGGAAAAAAGAGAAGTATTTTTATAGCAGGTTATTCTTATTAGAAAATAGTGCGTTGTATAAAAACAGCCTTATTGAATTGAGGTGTTCAAAGCAATTCCTGCAGAGTAAGATTATAGTGAGCAGAGTGCAGGTGAGAAGGTCAGAACTGCAAACTAGATGCAATTTATTCCAGTGGTGCAGAAACCTAGGAATGTACTCCAAGGTAATCACAAACATATGTGACACAAGCATCTCACATGCATAGATGTACATCCCTCCACACAAGTCCTGAGCTGTATTCAAAGGCAGTAATGACAACAACAGCTGTCAGTTTACAATTTAGTATAGTAAACTAACAGTTTACAGTTTAGTATGGTATAGTAAAACTCTCAGTCTCCTCACAAAATTGTACATAATAGATGACGCTCAGTACAAAAGATAAGAACTACATAGCTAAAGAGACTAACTCATCATATGCTTAAATAAACACATTTATAGAGAAAAAAGAAGCATTTTTAGCTTTTATAGAAAAAAGAAAGCATTTCAGTGTGTTCATTTGAATCCACAGTAAACCCCAGGACACAAAGGAGATCAGCTTGAAAATAAACCCCAGGTGGTACATTAAGTATACATAGGTGAAACAACAATAAAATGCAGTGGAAGTAAACAGGTATGGAGATTAAATCCAATGAAAAGGGGAAGATAAGCCATCTGTAAGCTGCCCAGGGGAAACAATGTATGAGATCATACTGAAATTTTAGCTGTTTGGATGCATGGAAACCAGGTGAAGCATTTCTGCAGAAAGAATGATCTCACATTCATTAAAAACTGAGCTCTCACTGTCCAGTTGCTACTTGCTCCAAGCTCTTCTGGGAACAACACTGCCTGCTACAGATCTGGGCAGGGGCATATGCAATGAGGGAGTCTCATTAAAACAGAGTTCATCTGCAGTGCTTTGAGAACAGAGGGGATGAGAATGGGAAGAGCGAGAGAGCAAGGGCAGTACACTGTCAAGTCACCAACCCACTTTGCACAGTCTTGTATTTAGCATGAAGACTACACCGCCCTGTATGCAAAACCAAACTGTCCACCAGCAACACTTTTGACCAGTGGTTTTTAAAAAATGTAGACAACCAGAAAAAAAAACACATTTATGTCTACTGAATTCTCAGTAGTTACCCAAGATCAAAGCAAATCAAGATGGGAGGAAGTGGGAAAGGAGGGGTGTCTCCTTTATTCTGGGAAAATAGGTTTTTGTCCATTATTCCGCAGCTCATTCTATATATTTTCTGAGTGATGTGTTCTTGTCCAGACCAAGTTCATGGTTTGTCATCTCTTGTCATGCTTAGCCTTCCATTTTTCAAGTGGAAGTTAGATGTGCAAGCCTTGCCAGCATAGATGGCATTCCTGTTAGCAAAAGATTGCAGAGACTACATTCTCTCCACTGGCATTTTATCACATTAAAATAGCCATGAGTCAAAAAAATAAAAGAATTATGTTAACAAAAATTTCTACTAACCTGTATTTTCCCCTGCTTTAAAAGAAAGGCAAAACAAAAAGAATGCAGATGCAAGTATCGACACAGCAGAAAAAGGCACAAAGAAACCTAATACATGGTAGGTTTCTTGAAAAAACAACCCGTCTCCCCTGTCTCTGAAGAGCATCTGTAGTATACAGCATGTCAGTCAGAAACTGGAATTTCCTGCAATTAATCAATTTAATAAAAATAATTTGACAGCCTTCCTTCAAATGCTGCACATGGTTTGGTTGCATTTCTGTTTCTGGATCTTTTGATCATTCAAGGAAGAAAACTGACTGGCTAGACTTGCTTTACTGAAAATGAAAGATGAACTGGGAAGCTCATTTATTTTTGTTGGAGAAAGAAACAAAGGCAGACACACTGACCAACCAGCCATATCAGGCCACTGGCCAAACTAATTATTTGTGTATTGCCAGTCATTTCAGTCCACATTTGTTCCTCTAACAAAACTAAGCAGCCCATTCATACAGTTATTTGTCTAACAATGATGAGGCAATACAAATTCTTCTGGATTGCTTTCAAAAAAATTTTGAATACAATTTCATATTCTGTTAATTTTTATAAAGAATGAGTTAGATGCTTTCAGGACTCCATACTTACTAATACCTACTAAACAACCAGAATGAAGCTGGCTTGCAACAGAGAACGTCTTCACAGCTGATGGAAACAAAATTTGGCTTTTCTGGCTTGCAGCTGGAGAGGAAAGTGATTTCTTCTACAGATTATGCTTCAGATGTTCCACTGACCAAAACAAAACTACACAGCAAGCACAAGTAGGGGAAGACTGAAGAACAGGACAAGATCCTACCAGACACAAGTGGAGGGCTTGCACTTGATTTATGGTCTCACAGCTTGAGAACATACTCCACTAGTGCCGCTGCTATAGAAACTAACCAGATCGGTATGCAGGTTTGTGCTAATAATACTTGTTGAAAGTTTTTTCAGTTGCGTATTCATGCTTCTGTCTCTTTTCTTTCTTCTTTTTGGCATATCTCTAAACGAGATCAGTATATGAAAGCAAAAAATGCAAAACTGGAGAAAAAAAAAGAGTCTGTAAAGGCTTTATAAGATAAACTCCTAAAGCTCTGCAGTTACTTCACCAAGATTACGGACCACAATGTTAAGGGTCGTTTGGGCACCTCCCAGGTATTTCAGATGCCCTTTGGGCTTTAAAGAGCCTGACCTGGAGGTACAGTCATCCCAAACTTTTAGAAATATTGGCAGCTTTCTAATTGAAGCAGCAGTGAACGGGAACTGAGGCGAAGAGAATAAGACTTGGGTTACTTAAGGCCAAGTTCATCGTTTGGCGTCAGTGACTCAAACCCTGACATACCCACTCTTTCAAATGCTATGAACAGCCCCTCCTCATAGAATCATAGAATAGTTAGGGTTAGAAAGGACCTTAAGATCATCTAGTTCCAACCCCCCTGCCAGGGGCAGGGACACCTCCCACTAAACCATGCCACCCAAGGCTCCGTCCAACCTGCCCTTAAACACCGTCAGCAATGGAGCATTCACAACTTCCCTGGGAAAACCATTCCAGTGCCTCACCACCCTCATAGGAAAAAATTTCTTCCTCATATCCAATCTAAACTTCCCCTGTTTAAGTTTGAACCCGTTACTCTTTGTCCTCTCACTACAGTCCCTCATGAAGAGTCCCTCCCCAGCATCCCTATAGGCCCCCTTCAGATACTGGAAGGCTGCTATGAGGTCTCCACGCAGCCTTCTCTTCTCCAGGCTAAACAGCCCCAACTTTTTCAGCCTATCTTCAAATGGGAGGTGCTCCAGTCCCCTGATCATCCTCATGGCCCTCCTCTTCACTTGTTCCAGCAGTTCCATGTCCTTTTTATGTTGAGGACACCAGAACTTCACACAATACTCCAAGTGAGGTCTCAGGAGAGCAGAGTAGAGGGGCAGGATCACCTTCTTTGACCTGCTGGTCACACTCCTTTTGATGCAGCCCAGGATACAGTTGGCTTTCTGGGCTGTAAGCACACGCTGAAGCCGGCTCATGTTAAGTTTCTCATCAACCAACACTCCCAAGTCCTTCTCCGCAGGGCTGCTCTCAATCTCTTCCCTGCCCAACCTGTATGTGTGCCTGGGATTGCTCCGACCCAGGTATAGGACCTTGCACTTGGAATGGTTCAACTTCATCAGGTTGGCATCAGCCCACCTCACAAGCGTGTCAGGGTCCCTCTGGATGGCATTCCTTCCCTCCAGCATATCATACTTGCTGAGGGTGTACTCAATCCCACTGTCCATGTCACTGACAAAGATGCTGAACAAGACCCATCCCAACACTGATTCCTGAGGGACACCACTCATTACTGGTCTCCAGCTGGACATTGAGCCATGGAGCACAACTCTTTGCATGGAGCCATCCAGACAGCTCTTTATCCACCAAGTGGTCCATCTATCAAATTGATGTCCCCCCAGTTTAGAGACAAGGATGTCGTGTGGAACGCTTTGCACGAGTCCAGGTAGATGACATCAACTGCTCTACCCCGTCCATCAGTTCTGTAGCCCCATCCTAGAAGGCCACCAGATTGGTCAGGCAGGATCTCCCCTTAGTGAAGCCATGTTGGCTGTCACCAACCACCTTGTTGTTTTTCATGTGCCTCAGCATGCCTTGCAGGAGAATCTGCTCCAAGATTTTGCCAGGCACAGAGGTGAGACTGCATGCAGTGAAATCAACAGCAAACTCCCACCACCTGTATACATAAAGTTATCTGTGCTTTTTCTACTGTGTAGGCAAAGATTAAATCCCATTTATCATACTGACCCCTAGACTGAAAAGAGTCTGCTGTTTGGCCTTCATTCAACAAATCCCCTTATCCAGAGAAAATCTCCTGTGCTTGATGTCAATATGCTCACTGTTGATCTAAGACCTTCAAAACACCCCTTAATTATCACAACATTAAGGGTATGGAGGTTAATTAAAAAGCAAATGAAGACACTCCATAAAGGTTATTCCACCTACTCTGACCTGTAAAGGCAGGCGACATTTTTGCTCTGGGTATTTAAAAAACAAGGAAAGTGACTTAGTTAAATATTATCAAGGCCTTTTTAAAAATAGAGCATTTAGCACTTACACACTCAAGTATGCTTTTGTTTCTAATGGAGATAAAATGGGGCTGTTTTAATCTAATATTTCAAAAAGAGCCATGAATTGGGGAATTAGCAGAATGAAAAATGGCATTTGTCTTTACTTACATGTTGTATAATACGTATTTTCTTTTTTTTCTATTACATTATGAGATAATCGATCTGACACTTTATTCTTTCATTTCTATTCTGTTTCTGTAGAGCCACAAGGAAGAACAAGAGCCCTCCACACCTACTCACACTTATTATCTTTCTTGGCACTGATGTCTTACCCAGAGCAATAAGCTGAGAAATGTGAATCTTTGACTCACTGAAAAAAGTGAATAGAGATCCATGCAGCTGATCTTCGGTTCAGATCTTTCACACAGACCAGCAGCCTATAACTCAAATAGTGTGTAAAAACACCCAAAAACCACCTTTCATGGACTGCAGATCATTAGCACATAAGAGATGTAAGAAATGGCATGGCTTTCCGGAACAGGAGAAAAAAAAATCTCCAATCTGGCATACAGAAGAGGAAAGACTCGTCACATACAGGACAATTTACCTTCTTCATCAAGAAGAAATACAGTCTCTGCACTGCAGCTTGTTTCTCTAAAGCCAAAAAAAAAAAGGTACCAACACTATTCCTACCATCATAACTACTACAATTCAAATGAGCCATCCACCAACACATCTCCTTCAAGAAAACCCAAGGCACTGCATCTTGGTGAAGGAGGTCAGAGCCATTTTTTCAAGCTTTCCCCCCTTTTGTAAATAACAGTAGCTACAATGTTGTTCCATTTCGAGTACATCAGTTTTGCACTTTGTTTTCTGGCAAAGCACCAAGGTATCCTCTCAGTTATAAAAACTTGTCATGCCTCTAAGATACTGGCTAGTATATTGGAAAAATGAATATGGTCTAAGTGTCCATTAACTGTCAGACCCCATTAACAAGACTGAACATGAATGGGGATAAAAAGGCAAGTAAGATACTACACTAACATACCCTGAGTCTGGCAGAAATTTTTAAAGCTAAAAGTGGCACTCTAGCTTCTTTCTCTACCCCCAGAAGAGGTCAAGAGCCAAACCAGGAAATTATAGAGCAGTAGGATTAATATCTGGCACAGGAAACCTTTAAGGGATGTGACATGAGAGCACCTGGAAAGGCAGTTCGATTATGAACAGCCAGCATGCATTTAGGCACAGGAGGTCATGCTTAACTAACCTGCTGGGTATCTTTGAAGATAATGCTGTCGTGGCAGATAAGAAAAACATGACAGGTGCTGTATAGCACATTGAGGTTAGATTTTTCAAACAAAGTCCAGCATCAGAGATGACTAATGGAGACAAATCGAAAGTTATGGATTCTAAAGTAAAAGGATGGAGCAATGGCTGTGGAACAAGAGATAAACCCAGGTATTGGATGGGAGCTTTATACTGGAAAAAGGGTATTGAGTGGGGGGTCAGATTTAAAAGGGTTATCCCATCCCACTTTGCCCCAAACACTGCTTTCCATGTCAGCATCTTTGGGACAAAAACACCCTCATGACATAAGCTACATTTGATTAGGGCTCTTACATTGCAGCAGTGTTGAACAATGGCCTTTAGAGTCACCTTTGGTTCACGGTACCAAGTTTGTACTTGTACACTTACGTTAATACAGAAACACTGACAAGAATATCTTCACATGTGTTCTAGCTCTTGTGTTAGGAAATAAATCTAGGCTGAGCACAGTCAATGCGGAAGAATTTGGTTCACTCAGCAAATGCAGCTCAACAAAAAAAGCACAAAAGAAATTAATCTCTGAGAAAGAAATCAGGCAAAGCTGCGTATGCTAAGTACTGTAACAACATGGCACTTTGTAGAGGCAAAGGATTTTAAGGGTTATAGTGGGAAAAACATAATTTAAGTCACCAATATATGGCAGAACATCAGAGAAAAGGAAATAAAATGGTATACAAACTTGTGTTAGTAAAGATACAGCAATAACAACTAAAAATCAATGGCTTGTTCTGGAGATGGAGGCTTAACAGATGCTCTGTATTAGTCACTGTATCACAGCGAGAATATTATTTCCTCAGAGGGTGAAGAGCGGGGCAACAAAAAAGTGAAAACAGATCTTGGCTTTTACCGGGCCTTAAATTACTAGGTGGGTGAAATAAGAGCATGCTATGTTTATTCTCATTGGAAAAAAGAATTCTTTGATGTGACCTAGTAGAAGATCTTCAAAATCATGAAAGGGGGTGATCAGGATAACCCCTACCAAGCTAGGGTGGAGAAGCAGTGGAAAGGAAGGTAATAGATGTCAAAATAGGCTGCAAACATTTGAAATAAAACAACTGGGAGTAAACAAGAAAGCTGTCAGTTATAAATCTTTTAGCTGAAGGTAAAAAACATGTGGAATAAGTTACTAGGAGAGGCAGCTGAAACAAAGGCTGTACATGAGCTCTCAAAACACCTGGACTTGTTTCAAGAGAAGAGAGAAATTCAGGGATTTTGGTGAAAACCAGAATGTTGGGATTAAGGTGCACTGCAAAACAGCAGGTATGCTGAGCCAAGTGAGGGTGCCTGCAATCATGTGTACTGTCACACACTGTAAAGCAAAATTTCCCATGTTGCTGCCATACCTTTACCTGGAGCCACAGTTCAGAGAAGTATCTCCACATGTAAACCTTCCCTCCTGTAGCTTCTTTCGGCCAAAGTATTTAAATACAGAAGAATTCTTCATCAAAATACCTCAAGGCTACAAATAGCTCAAGGCTGTAACAAGAGCAGAAATGAGCTTCAGGAGTGCCACTGAATCCCACCAGCAATGACCTCCTCAAGCACATGCTATGCCGCCTGCTGCTGCCGTATTTGTTGCACAGCACTGTGAAGCACTGGCTGAGGTGCAGGAAGAAAGGGGAGACCAGAAACAACCCTCTGCTCAGGTTTCAGGGGGAACTTCCCAGGTCCTCAACCTTTTGAGCCCTGAAATGGTCACACAGTTGAAGAGCCAGGTTTCCTGCAACCCCAGAATTGCCTCAACCCCAGGCTGCCACACGCATGGCTTAAAAGTCCTAATGGTGGGGGAGTGTAGGACTCCCCGCTGCTGGGGGTCCATTGCATGGACCCTTACAGCTGTCCATTCCCCTGTCTTTTTCATTGAAATTTGGCTTAAAATATAGAAGGAAAAAAAAATGCTGGGCATGTGCAGCCTAGAAAAATACTTAATCATAATTCCCATCCCGAGGCCAGGATCTGATCAAGTCACCAACGTAGCTGTAGCTGCCCCATCCCTGGAAGCATTCAGGGCAAGGCTGGACAGAGGCTCAAGCAACCTGGTCTAGTGGTCTAGTGGAAGGTGTCCCTGCCCATATCAGGGTGTTGGAACTAGATGATCCTTTAAAAGGGTCCTTTAAAACCCTAACCATTCTATGATTCTAACTCCACCTTGGGCATTAGTCCAGAGTAACTTCCCTGCAATACCAACAGCTATGTGACGCAGTCTGGACCAGAACCATGTCAAGGAAAGCAGGTTAATTAGAAGTGGGTAAATAAGGATCTTAACTCCTCATTTAAATTCCATCCTTATTCTAGAATAGCCACCTCAGATTCAGCTTCAATTCTGTTAAGAGAAAAAAGTAGTGCTCCTGGTTTAGAAATTTACACCCACCAGTATAGCTTCAAGTTCGTTCTTGTAGACCAGATAAAGCAGAAATCAGGTGACTGTTTTGGAAATGTTTCCATGATTCTAATAGGGAATTCGCCACTTTGGAAATATTTTTTACTACTTCATTTTTATAACTGCCATTAATTACAGGAACATGTAACCCTGAGACTGCAATGGGTTTTCTCTTCTGATATTTCTTCTTCTATTACCTGACACCTTGATTTCTTACTCGTTCAATGATCATTACTTCCTAGCATTCATTTCATTTTAATATTTTTTTTTAAAAAAGCAAATATTAAAGCTGGTCAGAAAGTGTCAAAAAGCAACATGAGTATTGCAACTGCATACAAGAGGAAGAATAAAGTAGATGAAGAAACTGTCCTGTCAAACGTGAGCATCCTGTCCCAGCTACAGTGACAATATCAGAGGATACAGAGGAAGGATTTATTAGAAGGCACAAGGTAAAAAAACAAGTGTTTTATAAAGTATATATTTTATAAAATGTGCTTTTATAAAATGTGAATATAACTCCTTTGGACACAGTTTAGCCACGATGCTCCTCTTCATGTTTATACCCTTCAGCAAGCACTAAATCTAACCAACCACTTCTTGAAAGCCCAGTCAGTATTCTCCTTCCCCCTGCAAACCAGAGCTGTGTCTCCCAGCTTGCTTTCCTCAGGGTGTCTGCAGTATTTCTCTCCAAGAGACCTCCTGTATAATTCATGTCAACTGTGAAAGTCCACTGAGGTTTTGTAGTTTGCAAATCTTGGGCAAAGGATTCCTTCTACTTCCTGATCACATACCGCATCCCTGAAAAACCCTTTAACTGGCTCTAGTCATCATGCCACCACTGAGAGGGATAACAAACTGAGACCTCTGGGAAAGTTAATATTATTAGGCAGGGTGTGAAAACAGTTAATGCTATTTGGGGTAACGATGGACCACATTCCCCACAGGTGTAAATGGAGTTTTGACCATTTATGGGAAGAGGGAATTAGCCTCTTGGAGCATGCTGTCAACCCTGCCAGCCTCCTCCATGTATGCTCCAGAGTTCACTATGGCAACCTTGACAAAGATCATCTTTATTTAGAAATGTAGGCATGTCCCTTCCAAACCCATCCATTCTTTCATTAAAAAGTTCACATCTGGGTAATATTACTGAGATGATCAGATTAAATACCCATGACTCCAGCTGCCTACAGAAGACAACTGGCATTACTGAGGCCAAGAGACAACCATTAAGGAAACCAAATGATGGGCTACGTCACATACTTTTTTGCTCAAATGTGTTGCTGTGGACTCAGAAATTTCTAGTAAAAATATGCAATTTGCATTTGTTCCTTGTTTGCAGCAAATTTTTTCATGTCCAAGATTTATTTAGGATATGTCTTTTGACTGCAAGGACTGGGATATTAATTACAGTTTTCCTCTTTCAATTATCCACAGATAAATTATCTTGATAATCATGAAGACTATGTTGTAGTTTGCACAACTAGGTGTAGCTTGTGAAGTGCTCCTTCTGCCTTTCTAGAAGTCATTCTGGAAGAGAAACAGGAAGCATATCTCCAGTTTAAGCTACTGAGCAAAAAGAAGGACATATAAATGACAGAAACATTGTAAAACAAAGTGAGAAAGGTTAAAACCATACAGGTGGGTCACCATCAATTATACCCTAGGCTACTCTTAACAAACTCCTGATGACCTGAAACCCAGAAACAGTTTGATAAATATTGCTGTGAGACAGGTGCCTAGGCTGGAATCTACAATAATCAGAGAATGTCCTTAGCACAATTTCCATCAACAGCAAGCGCTTATTTCCAAATATGCAAAAGTATAAATGCACATGCATACATACATACATATACATATATCGTTCCAAACTATGAATCTATTTTGAAAAACAGGAAGAACAAAGTTTATTGTTCCATACTGGCGCAGCAACAAGCAGAGAAACACAGAAACACATCATCTACTTCACATGGCAGGAGCGTGTGAAGCCAACTGGTTGTGATAGAAATAGGAACAAGAAAGGAGCCTGCTGAAAGGCAGCATGTGGCTGGGAGGCTTCCCTTTCCCACCAGTCTCCATATCGTTTGGTCCCAGAACAGTGAAGCTCACACAAGTATTTTTCTTCCCCTCTAAAGCAGCCTCTACAGCTTCATCATAAAGGAAATAAAGACGGAGTGAATTAGTATCACCTCAGTGTACAGCAGAGCATTGAGAAGGTGGGAAGAGTTATGGTTATAATGAACTGCCTGCATCGAATTTTTTGCTTCCCTACTGTAAGTGTCTATAAAAAGCTCCGAATTCCTTTTAAAGAAAATAAAAATGAAGCCCAGAAAACAGCCTATTTTCGCCTAGATGCATGTGCAGGCTGATGGCCAAGGACAGCAGTGAGAGCAAAAGCCTTATCAACGATTTTTAAAAAACAGTAAAAAAAAAAACCACAAACAAACAAACATATCCCAAGATAGATGCTTAACCGAACCCACTGTGACACGGTATCCAAGTTCCCGTCCTTTCCCACTTCCTTCTCTGCTTATTTGGCACTTGACTATGGTCTTGCCAATCCACCCAGTGGAGTCCCAAGGGATGTGTTTTCCCACTCCTCTGAGCAGGACTGGGGAAAAAGGTAAGGGAAAAAGAAAGCTGGAGCCTCCAAGCCACCCTATTCCCTTGCAAGTCAGCAAGCAGTGAAAGCAGAAGCAGGCAAGATGGAGCCATTCCCTCTTGCCCTCTCCAGCATGCTATCCTATGAGCGGTCTGGCCATGGGACAGGGAGCAGACACTGCACTTGGTGACACAGTGTTCTCCCTCTCCACCTGACCCCACCACAGTGCACAGGAGCAGGAGCAGGAGCAGGAGGGCTGAAGATGCCTTCAGCTGCTAGTGCCTTGCTAAGACTGTGCCTCCGGGGGTGGGAAACAGCCCCTTGTGAACAGGGAGCCGTCAGGGTTTTCAAGGCAGAAACCTTTTATGGCAACTAAGGCACAAGCAGTATAAATAATTAATGTCAATAGAGGAATTGCAAGGGAAATGTTCCGTTACAGCAAATCAGCACCTATGTCCCTCATGAAAGGAATGCATGAAAAATATCTCATTTATTTCTTAATGGGAACAACAAAAAAGTGCATTTAATTTCACTAAAGCACTAAACCAAGCATAAGTATTCTCTACTCATGTTCACAGTTAGCATTTTACAGAATGATCAGTGCCAGCACGTCTCCTTCTCCCGCATGTCCCAAGAGATAGTTTAAGGAACATTTTAAAATGAACATTTCTTCATTCATACACAGAATGAACATTCCAGTGCTGCTGTACAAATGCTGTGATGCCAAGAAACAACCACATGGCTCTCTTATTCAGGCTGCTTTTTTAAATGGGAAACAGTTTTATCCTGAAGTGTCTGCTTTTGGTTGACAAGTCTCAATTTTCAGAAAAATCCACCAAAGATATTCTGGCATCCAGAAAGTGAAACAGTTCAGTTCTGAGCTAAAATCTAAAGTCTTCCATTTGGAAAGACTGACAGATATTGTTTTGATGTTATGGTCCAAAATAAACTTTTGTCTTCCCTTCAACAAGACATTGTTTGGCCTTGACTCTAGCTTTAAACCAGTTCCCTCCCGTCTCTTTCACCGGAGCAGCCCATGATTATTTGTCTAAGTGCTTCAGTCTCTTTCCATGACCCATGCTCTTTGCCTAGTATATGCAGGTCTGAAATGCAACACCACCATGATGCAAGCCATGACACATCATGGGGATTCAAGGCAGCCTGGTCAACAAGATGGAAAATATGGGAGAGAAGATAAGCCATCACCAGAAACGGCAGCATGACATTACACAAGTAGTTGTTCCAATTTTCCTGATGGAAACTCCTCTTATTCCCTGGGGTGTGCGGGGGTGTGTGTGTGTGTAAGGAGAAGTTTTCTTTGCCCTATTCTCTCTCTCCAAATTACATCACCTCAGCCCAGTAAACAAAGGTATTTAGCTGATTAGTGGAAGTTGGACATACAGGTATTTTTGGACAGCTGGGCCTGAACTCTTTAAGCTCAGTTGCAGTGCTCCCGTTTACACATATCATATCATGTTGCACAGTAATGGGTTAGGGAAGGGATTTCCAGAAGTTCCTGAGAAACCAATTTAGTCCTGAAGGCAAAGAAGCTGAATAAATTCAAGTTAACTCAGACTACAGTAATTGCATTAAAATCAAGGACCTAGTTAAGAAACAGTTAAGACACAATTTAGGCTTTCTTGACAAAGCTGTTTCTAGATTTCTATGCTGTTTGTACACTTCTGCTTTGTTATTTCACCTCTCCTTGTTCCAAAGGAGATCAGAAGCTGTGAATGACTGAGGAGGTTAATCCAGAAAACAAGAGACCAAATCTGCCAGCCAAAGTGACCAGAGTGTTCCAAGGAAGTTACAGTTCATACAGCTCATGCACTGGTTAAGCTGTCATTGGATTCATCCAGAGAGAAGCTTGACAAGCCAAAACGACAATGTCTGGAGAACAAGGAAAGCTCAGTGTCCCCTTCCTCCTCTTCCTCCACTTCTGTTAGGCCTGCTCATTATATCTGCTGGTGGCAATTAGTTTCACCAGCTGCCAACGTACACATTTACGGAGGCAGGCGCTACACCAACACTGTGGGAGCAGCTCTCCCTGCCATTTAAAGCAGGCGCTATGGCTTGGGATTATATAAATGGGTATGACAGA
This sequence comes from Myiopsitta monachus, assembly GCA_017639245.1. Lineage (NCBI taxonomy): Eukaryota > Metazoa > Chordata > Aves > Psittaciformes > Psittacidae > Myiopsitta > Myiopsitta monachus. The sequence continues at coordinate 27,306,908 of CM029927.1, forward strand.
CCCTGCTGGGGGAAAATGCAGAGAGGTGAACCAGCTTGTCTGAAATCACGGGGTAAGTCCACAGCTTGGCCAGACCTAGGATACCAGTCTGCATTTCCTAATGCCCTGATCACGACAGGACTGCACTCCCAGAAAGAAGAGTATGGAGTGCACGTTTCATGTGACAGTGTACTCCCTTCCCTGCCAAACCACCTCCTGCCTTCATTATGGCCATCTCCCCTTCCCAAGTCCTAACCCAGATGTGCCATAAGCTCCAGGCTGGCACCATGAGATCTAGGCACTGTGGTACCCACAGGGAGCCAAGGCAGGTCCCCAAACCGCTCTCTGGTAGGGTCACTGGCAGCCACTCCAGGGTTAACACAAAGCCACATTCGCATTTTGTTTCCTTGGTCAGCTCTTCTGACTTGCTTGAAACCTGGGCTCATTTGGAAGACATTAGGATTTCGGGTGGAGGCGTGCAGAGATTTAGCTTTTCATTTCAGACTTCTAGAAGCCAGAGAGATGAGATTTTCCCACCCCTTTGCTTCCCTACATAGTAAAAGTTCTTTATAATGACTTTTGCAAAGCCAGCTTTGCTTGCAACATGCAGGTCTCCTCCCTTGGCGGCTTCAACACACAGAGGAGTTACAGCCCTGCACCTTCTTTCCACCCTGATGGCTGTAACATGCGGCAGTCACCAGCCATGTGGGAGGGGGGCAGCTGGAGACAGAGAGATGGAAAGATACGCTGTACTGCCTTTGCTATGGGTCATGAGAAGTGGGTCAAAACCCAGCCGTCACGCACCGCTCATCTGTGCCATGCCGAGGAGAGAGAAGTATGAGGCTTTCAGGGGCAACAGGTGCTGCTGCCTTAGTGGACTGTGACATCGGTGTGCTTCACAGGCTTTATTTCACAATAGTATAAAAGAAACAGAAGATGGGGCTAGAAAGGAGGACAGAAAAACCATAAGCCATCTTTTATTTACACTGAGAAAAACAATGAGAAGACTAGAGGGGTGGATCCAGCCTTCCTAAAAGACATGCCTTAACTCCTAGGGGAGATGGGGATGACCTGCCCTAGAAACACCCACCTCTTTCCAATGAATAGGCAAGCAGCCTCAGAGGGCTCCTCCACTATCTGCCTAAAATAGAGGTGGGTGGGTTGATGCCACTCTCACACACTCCTTCCAAGTATCCACTACAAAAGGCCTTTAGTCATTAATCCTGCACCAAAAAGTGCCACATTTCACTGTATGGATGTCGACTGAAGACAGCATAAGGCACATACCTGTGTTGGCTGAAGTAAGACTGCATGAATAACACCAGCTCTGTCACTTTACGCACATATTCTGCAACCTTAATTGTTGGGGATTTTTTCAATAAAGACACTTGTAGTTTTGTGCTTCCCAGAGTTTGGGGTCGTTTTGTTTTGTTTTGCATGCAGAAGGTATTTAATAATCGATGCCAGAAAGGAGCCTCTATCTAGTAAATCAATGGATTTTTTTATTTCTTTTTTTTCACCCCATTCACAGAAAATCCCACTTTCATGCTGATCAAACCAGAAGAGGCAGAGGAGACTAGAGAACGCTTTGGTTTTCAGCAGACCCCTCCCCAACAGGAGAACAGAAACTTCCCAACCAGCTTCACTTAGGATTGCTGTAAAAAGCAGATCTCATGTAAAAGCTCAAAGCCTAGTTGGAGAGGAGGTGACTTTACTGTCAGGGAGCTGTGACATGGGGCTGAAGTGGTGAGACACAGTGAAATTACCACATGGAGGAGAAGAGTGAGATTTCCCGCAGGCCAGCGCTGAATTTTTGCAGTCTGGTGTAGCAGGGGTTGTAGAGCTGTTCAGATAGCCGAAGGGGCACACGTACATGCCGTTGAGTATCTTGTACTATATCTATACATATTTTCCTTTACGAAGCAGATGCTTGTACAGTTACCAAAGTTTTTTATTTATTCTGTAGGCTTCCTGGGGTGGCAGAAAGGGGACAATTTATTTGTTTTTAAACATCATGCTTCCTCTCTCCGAGTAAAGCTGGTGATATTTATGACAGTGCTCTACAGGTATTTAGCAGCTTTATGCAGTGCAACAGGCTAGTGAATGATTTGCACATTATTACGGTTAAACTGCTTCAAACTCCATCACTGGTTGAACTGATGAGACTTTAACCTCTTAAGTGATAGTTTTAAAGCAAGTGATTACTTGTGCTGGAGGGAAAAAAAATAGAGAAGAAATCACAAATCCATCTTACTTGTTTGTCAGATATTGGTACTCTGCTTCATTTCATAGCCATTATGTTTTCAAAAAGTAAAACAAATAAAGGAGAGTGCAGTGAATGCCAAGGTCCTACAAGAGGTCAATATAAAAAGACCCATCTAGAACAGGCTGTGTATTAAGGCTATATACAAACCATTCACTGACCTCCCTCCCTCTCGAACACTGTGTTTTGGTAGCCACCTAACTTAATCTGTTTAGCATGAAAGTAAGCAGTGTAATCAGTAAGTAATCAGACTCTTAAGCCACCATAAATGCATGCCAGAAGAAGAAAGCATCAACATTACTTATTTTGACAGAAACTGTAGTATCAAGAAGGCAACATGCCCCATCTCTGGAAGAGTTCAAGGTCAGGTTGAAGGGGGCTTTGAGCACCTGGTGTTCCTGCCCATTGCAGGAGCATTGGAACTAAATCTTTAAAGCCCCGTCCAGCCCAAACCAGTCTGTGATTCCCTGAAATCATACACACAAAACAAAATTCAAGATGGCAACAGAGTAACATTTGTACTGACTAGCATTTTAACCCAAAGGTGACAGCAAAGTAGAGAATGTACCTATCTTAAAGTCAAAGGTTACCTAGTAGGAGATGGGGAAAGGACTGTAAAACAGTGGACAGCATTGAAAAGATTCAAGCAGACAGGAAAAGGACTCTCTTTTTCATCCCCAAAAAAGCCAGCATGTGCAGCAATTTCTACGATGCAGACCAAAGGCTCTCCTTTACTTCACAGAGTTTGAAGAAAGGGAAGAAAGAGCCAAAGAAATGGAGCTTCTCTAGCAGCTAGCAGTGAGAGTGTTAAGTACACCAGGGTGCCTTTCAAGAGCCATAGCACTGGTATCCAAGCATTAATTCCTCTCTGCCACATTGCAGAGAGCCAGTGGCATCTCAGCAGATACCAACTTTACTTTAGAAATGCCCAGTGGAGCAGCTGCACTCCAGAGAGCATCTCGCTTGCATGTCCCCAAGCTGTCAGTTTGCAGCACATCATCCTCGCCATCTGAATAGGAGGCTAGCAGAATGGGGAAGGCTCACGGTGACCTGCCCAGTAACATTTTCTGCAGATTGGAAATTCCAGTCAAATCTCATCCAGTCCCATTGTAACCTCCCACAATCAAGCCTGACAAGGAAAGCCAACTGCAGAATGCATTTCAAGCCTCACCTGATCTCCCAAGAGTAGCTCTACATGCTTGAAGCATTTTGATGGGCCTCCTGAAATGCTTGCCTAGCTAAAGTGACGTACAAATACCAATTTACACCGCACCCTATATTTTATTTGCCTTATGTTTGGAACCCAAGTGCTGTATTTAAAGTTGGGGGGCCCCAAAACAGGACAAGTCAGGAAGAGGAGGATGGACAAAGGAAAAACAGAAAAGCTGGGATAGCTACCAATCTATGGTAGGGTAATTATTATCATTTAAAGGGTACATTGATAAATATGTTATGATAGGGGACTATTAATCACCTATAAAGGTGCTTCCAGAGTAGAATTGTCTTTACTCGTTCTCGATCTATGAACCTAAAAGAAAGGATAGGAAAGAGTCAATTAGCAAAACTGTTCTCTGAGCTGTATGACCGATGGATCCTGGCTCCACCACTGCACAGTCCCACATGTGTGTGCCAACACAGGGAGCAGAATGCTTTGTACACAGTTCTGATCCTTAGCACGTTTTTTGCTGTTAACAATAAAGTAAGAGTTATCTAAGGACATTAGGAGAGGCAAATCAAGCAAAAATCTGGGCTCAGGTCCTCAGACAGTGGAAATAACTGCAGCTTCAGTGATACTAGTCAAGTTACACTGATTTATTCCTATTAAAGGTCTAGTCCATTAAATACTAATATCATCCTTGGGTTTTACTTTCTCTCACTAGTTTCAGGGACATACTCTTTAAAAATAAAACCTTCTTCCTCACTGTCAAGCATCCATGTTTGAATTCAGTGGCAAAGGAGCAGCAGAAAACGTCCATTTTTCAAACACGCTTTTATCATAGCTGTCGTGGTTTAAGCCGTAAATTTCACAAATGACTGCTACTGCTGAACCCATGACAATAGCGTATGCAAAAATAAAAATGTAAAGCTGCATATGTATCTATAGAGAGATTAAAAACATCCATATATGTGGCATATGATACATATATGGCGTATACCACACACATACCATATATATTTGCATGCACAAACACACGTCTGGTACATACACAGGCCTGCATGTTTGTAGGTAGACACTTACTAAACAGATCTCTTGAGAGAGGTCAGAGAGAAGTCTTCACGCAGTTCAGACCTTCAGGCACGAACCACCCATGCACCAAGTTAAATGTCTCTCAGTAACCTTGTGGAACAGAAAATGTTCCTTTCTGCAGGGTCAGGTGATGCAGAGCACTCAGGGAGGCATTTTTAGCCCTTCCGCATACTCCAGTAAGGTTTCCAAGCAAACAGTTCTCTGCTAAGTCCTCTGAATTTTCAGAGTTCCTTCAGTAAGGCCTCACAGGTCTCATACCACCATATCTTATATGACTTCTCCATAGGCAACAAGAGCAGGGAGCCACAGCAGCTCTCTCACTTCAGCAGCAGCAGGTACACCTGAACAGGTACACTGGTGGATGACCACAGCCCATCCTGCCCCAGCTCCACTGGAGTCCAGGTCACACTTTTTGCTGGTGCCACCATCACCATCATTGGCCTGCACATCTCTTCCACAGTGGAGCTAAGCAAGGACTGATGAAAGCACATGAGCAATATGGGGGCTAGCCACAAGCACAGGATCTCATCTGAACGCCAGGAAAGAAACTCTTCTCAAGAAGGATCTACACTCAATGATTAATTGGTGCCTTCTAGCCCATTGTGCTAACATGGCAAACTACATTTATTTGTGCATTGTCAGCTGTTTTGAAAGGGAAGCAGCAATTACAACCTGAGGAATTTCTTTCCAATTGTTAAATCTGTTCTAGGAGAAGCAACACAGGTTGGCTGTAATGTAGGGTCCCTGTGATGTGTACCTTTCACATGCATATAATAGAGGCTTCCAGCACATGTACAAAAGTCCATTCCTCGGAGCAAGAGAAAGCCAGCTCCTGCATGCTTCCCTCCCCTGAGTTACACACAACTTTAGGCATCCTCATGCTGTAGCACCCCAGTGCAGTACTGCTTGGGATGAAAAAGGGAAATTAACACAAGGCAGTCATATACAAGGTACCTAAACATAGATCCACATTGGAGTAGCTTTCATGCTTAAGATTAAAAGGCTTTGCCCAATCAACATTTCAGACAATACATAATTTTAGTTTTTCAGCAGGAAATGAGAATCTCTGTTGCATCTTTCTTCCCAGAGGCTTGCTTCAAACAGCAGCAAAGGTGGCCCAGCTTGAGCAAACCCAGGTTCCCAAGGATGCTCTTCTATCTCCCACACAGCAAAGGGGTGGGGAATAGCACCAAAAGAAGTGCCAAAATCTGCCTTTCCCTTTTTGAAATGTCAGCACTCGTTGATCACTAAATCACTTCAACAGCTTATTAAGCAGATGTCACAGAGAGTTACTACCAGTCTCCTATTAATTTAAAAATACTAATGGGTTTTTTTAGAGTGCAATTTCTTTTTGAATGAAAAATGCTCCCTGTGTTAAAATGTGAACACTTTGGACGCCACTAGCCAGTGTGCAAGACTACTGATAATATAACACATACATATAGTAGAAATTTTAACACTGTAGGATGTTTTTAAGGTTGCTCCATAGCTTTGTTGTCTTTTTTTCTTTATCATTTCAAAGGATCCCCTCCATTTGGTTTTTCCATTTGCAGACAAACTGACATTCTCCCGATATATATTATTCACAGGTTCATGTCAATACCAGCATAAGCAGAACCTATCAGTCACTTCTCTGATGATAATGGTAAATAAATAATGCACACTTTAAACTTTCAAAGCACTGAATAAATATCAGTTTGTTTTCACAACATCCCTTTAAGCATTGAGGTAAGTAGTTTAACCATTTCACTAGTCACCAGCTCAGATTCAGCTTAGGACCCATATGAATCAATCTGTATATTACCTACAAAAGACACACATTCTTACACATAACCTATATACACAAGGCTGATAAAAGCATATTTTACCCCAAAAAACTGAAACTGATGCCAAGTATTTCCCATTTTAGAAGAAAGTCAAGAAGCACTTCCATACCTGAACTGCCACACAGCATTGCCAGGCTGTGCTGCCCTTCCCTTTGCATACTGAAAGCTTCCGCTTCCATGCAAACACAGAGGAGATGGGAGACACCACTGTCTGCCTTCTCCTAGTGCCCTCTTTCCTGCAAGACATGAGGCTGGCATAGCGGCTACACATCTTTGTGACGCCTGTAGACAAATGTGCTGTGCCACTGTCCCATGCGGGGACAGCACATGCCTGGTGCAGGCAGGTACATGCCCTGGGCACAACATGGATTATAGGAGAGAAAAAAAAAAAAGGCTTTTTTCAAAAAGGGTGCTCAAACAGTGGCACAGGTTGTCTGGAGTGCTTCTGGAGTCTCCACCATTCAGGATACTCAAAACCCAACTGGACATGCCCCTGAGAAACCTGCTGCAACGGTCTGTGCCCTGAGCAGGGGCTGGGCTAGATACTCCCCAAAGATGCCCTCTTGCCTCAACTGTTCTGTCTTTTGCATTCTGGAATTGGGATCCCTCATTTGTACTGCTCCCTGCTTATGCAAAATAAATACCAATGTTTGAGGACACCAAAGCATTTCACTGCCTTCCGTGGGTACAGCTAGCAATGTCATGCCCAGTGGCTAGAGATGTCATCAATTACCCACTCCAGCAACAAATGCTACAGGGAGCCAGACACATGAAACAAAAAACATACATGGAGGACCAAACTGAGACATCTGATTCCAATATACCATGCAAGGAGGGGACGGGTGTTCTCTGTGTTTGGAAGCCTTTCAGCTCTAAAATAAAACTACTGTTCTCCAACAAAAGACTGGGATTAAGTATCAAACTTCTTTCTGGGTTGGGTTTTGTTTTTTTTGTTTAGTTTTCTTTTTTTTCAACAGATACTAGCCAGACTTAGTAGCATCTTTCTCCCACAGTTTTCCTTTATAGATATAAAAGCTTCCTGCCCATTACATCTTTGGTTATTTCACAACCCACTGATCATTGTGCCTGTCCAGATAGCAGAACAGCAGAACAGCAGCAAATAAGCAAGCCAACTAAGATAAGGCTAGATTTTTGCCCTGGAAAGCTGCAGCCCTGTGCTGTCTCCGTTTTCCCCTACTTCCCATATCTTCTTTCATCCCTAGATACATTTCCAATAGCAGATAAATCAGCACTTTGAATACTTCTTCTGATGTTGTAACAAGCTGGCAAGTAGCATGACATGTTGTAGAGGGACACATGTGAATATCTAAGCCAGAAATAATGAGATTTCTCTCTCATATTCAGTGTGAAATGAGAGGCAAACGACACCACTGCTGAAAACAGAGGAGTGTAAGAGGAGGTGTGGGGAAGGGAGATAGAAAGAGTGGATGTCTAATCCATTTTGCTTACTATGATGGATTTCAGAAGAAAAACTGTGTCACAGGCAGCACCCGGGGAAACAGACTCAGAGGGATGGGAGAGTCGCAGAGCACAGTGTCTCAAATCCAGGCAGATCCCAAGGACCCTATATCCCAAGGACGTGTCCCCCATGGCCAGGCACTGTTGCTCATTGTAGCCAAATGAACCAGCCTTTCAAGTGAAAACATAAGAGACAAAAGGAGGAAACAAAAGAGAAAGGGGATAAAATGTCCCAGCAAATCAATTAATGCAAAAGTCTGCTTCAGTTTATAGACAGCACTGGTAATTGCTGCGTGTGTTGCCTGTGATGAATAGGGGCTGGTTACCGTTGCACAGCTCATCCTTCTTGGCCCGGCTGGGAACCAGCAGACCGCTGCTCTCCACTGAAAGTCTTTAATTATTGTTAAATTAATCAGGGCAGGGTGTCATCTCTGGGTTCATGCTTAATTGTCCTATTTTCTCACAGCCTCAGACTCCCACCTTCCTTCCCTTATCCTCCCACCCCCTTCCCCAGCCCCTGCACATGCACCATTTTTAGATTGGTCTAACTCTGGATCCCGTTTATACAGCATTGAGCCACACAAAGATTTTGAGATCCTGCATTTCCACTACTTCAGGACTTGACCTCTTTGAAAGCCACAATGTAACACAAACCTTTGGAAAGCAGAACTCCAGACTTACTTAAAACCACAAGACATGGGGTAGATCATTTTACCACCAGTGCAGAAGTCAGAGATATTGCTGTTGCTGTTACTACTGGGTGTACAACCACTTCCCAGTCCTGATCTCATTCTCTGGGGTGGCAGAGGACAGGAGCATCACCATCTTGAACCTTTTCATTCATATTAGGGATCACTCCGCTGAACAGCTTTTCGCCTAAACCCAGCATAAGCAAAATAAGAATCCATTTCTCTTTTTAGTGTTCAGAGGAGAGGTCAAGAGCCTGTCAGTAGTTAAAGATGACTCCCACATCTTTGGAAGACTCCTTCACAAAGTCTTAAGTGCTTAGTTTCTCTCTTCCCTGTCTCCCCAGAATGCCAAAGGATTAGTGGGATTGGACTAGGATGTTCCATGCAACTTTAATGATGTTAAACCACAGGTATGTAAAAGATTACAGCAAAGAGAAAGAGACTGTGCTCCATGAATAGACAAGGTAGGACAAGAAGTAATGGGATCAATTAAGGAATAATTAAGTTGTAGCAGAAGACATCTAGGTTAAATGTAAGAAGAAAAAAGCAGAAAGAAAAGGAAAGGACTTGAATAAATTTCATGGGTAGACTGGGGGATCTCTCACCAGGTTTTTTTTTAGGAAGCAGATAGACAAAAAGTTGTTAGGAATGATGCAGACATGGCCTGAAGACATTGGGGTGGGTTGTAAAACTTCTTCTAGTCCTACACCCGAGAATCAGACTGAGCTAAAGGTAGGGTAATTGCAGATGAGCAAGGCAGCAGCAGGGATTGCGAGGACCTGCTCAAAAAAAAAAAAAAAGAAACAACATAACCAAAAACCTGCAGTGACGAATGCAGTACTCGAGGTTTGGCTCTGTAGAAGTCTGAAAATCACCCCCATCCATTCTTCAGTGTGGGTCTAGCCTTTACATACAACATAAAGGTGATTGAGTTTTCCTTGATTCTTATAATGTAAACATATAATTTACAGCAAAGCCTAGGAAAAAGGTGCATTAAATTGAACAGTTTATTAAGCAAAAAGCATAACTCTCCCAGAAGCCAAAGTTCACTGCTTTCCATCACTATGCAGAAAAATTTAGTTACTTCTATAATGCAACCTGCATAGCACAATCACACTGCTCCCTCTTCTCACTCAATTGAAATTATCTACATGGCAAGGCACCCAGGGAAAGGCCTGAAAATCAAAGCTGTGCACAGACAGCATAAGCAGTATTTCACTGTTCTTTTTTAGCATAGCTTAAAGAAGACTTTGTAGAGATTGCTCTGAAAGTTCCTTCACTGTTTACAGGTCATTAACAGGTGAGGCACTTTACTGTTTAGAAGAATATATTATCAAAAGATGCCCAGTCCAAGTGATCTAATGCATCTAACGCTGTGGAGCCGCTTGCAAAGAACTTGGCCATGAATCTGAGAGCACAAGAAAGACTTGAACTCCAAAATCTGAGGTAGGTTCCTTAGTCATTTATTGCTTCACATTCCCATATAACTTCTTTATTTTTGGCTTCTTACTGATAAATGAAAAGCTTTCAATCTGCTTAAGTTAGGCTGTGTAAGAGTATTTCTTAGCATAATTACGTTTGATAAAAAGCCACTTCAGATAAGATGCACTTGTATCACTACATTGATTCTTTTTTACTTTGTCAAAATGGAGACGAATTAACAAGTCTTTAATAATCTAGAAAAAGGCATCTAGTGTGCTATTGGCACTCCCATATTTGCTTGGCTCAGTTTAACATTCATTTGGGTGACATAATTTACACATTTTCGTTTGCATTAGAATGGCAATTTAGAATCATTGTGCAATCCCAGCAATATGTATTGCACTGCACAGCTCTGATCTCCCTGCCGTTCTCTGAGAGTAAGGAATCTAACACCAACACAAGTGATGGAATAGTTTATGTAACTGACTCTTCAGCTTCTGATATCTTATTTTGGGAGGGCTGGGTTAAGGAAGGCAGTGGAAAAGAGAAGGACAAAATGAAAAAGAGGAATGATAATGAGATTCAATCCCTCAAAAGAAAATATGTTACTTTTTATGTGAAGCAGCAGAGTTTATTAGTTAAAAATGGTCTTTAAAAGATACATTTCAAGTCAACCAGATCCTTCTTCCTCTGAAAGGCAGATATGGAATGATCTGATTTAGAGATGAATGCATCAGGGTCCCACCATGGTAGACATGTAGCAGGCACTCCCACAGCACTGTCTCATCTTTTTCCTTTCAAATCCAGAGTCACAAATTCCTTCTTTCCTGTTGTATCTTCAGTCCCTAAACTGCTCTAGACTCAGCAGCCAGACAATTCCTGAGCTTCAACTGCCTCTATCTTGGATTATTTTTGTTCTAAAGAAGATGGGCCCCACTGAAATAGCATTACCTATACAATAATAGTAGCTCCCTCATGTGTGCATTGCATATACTATTGTCTATACTAATCTTCCAAGGAACGCTACGTCATACCAAGAACGGCATTCGTTGGAGGGTATCTAATCTTCCTTTCTTTCTTTATTCCATATTCTAAAAGATCCTTCTATTTCACAGATAGCTGTAACCAGGATATTATTGATTATATTTTATCTGCGTGAAACTTGTGTAACAAAATCACTGGGTTTCTTACTATCAGGAAAGAATGAAAGGACAGAGTGGGTAAAACCAATTCTAGGCACAGTGCAAACCAAATCAGGACAAGACGCATGAGTTTGCTGGCACTTATTATTCTGCTTTTCTTGTCCATTGTATGCATCACACTCTTATTTCTGAAAAAAAAAAAAAATGTTCTTACGGTCTTTTTCTGAGTTTGTTTATCCCTGGGGCTAGTATTTTGTAGTGGGATTTTAGCTCTGCCAATAGAAGAGTCAGCTAGACAGTGTGTTAACCAATACTCATGCTCCCATGCTTTATTCCCAGCTGCCTCTTTACACTAGCAATTCCTGTGTTATTGTTAAAGAATTGGGGGTGGGGAAGATGTGAGAAGGAAGAACGAGTTACACATATTGGTTTCCCCAGATGAGAAGGTAAAAGATGGTTGAACTTCTCCCAAATGGATATTTTTCTTAATTATCTGTATAGATTTTCTATCTGTCTTGTTATTGCTACCATTGCATCTCATTAGGAGTTGTTTAGCTTCAGACAGTCTCACAATTGTTGTTTCTAGATGCTTTCGAAAATTACTATAATTTGTTTGTTACTTGTGTTAAAAAAGGCTTGAATTACAAGCTTTTCCAACAAATGTTTACCAAGCATTACAGAATTCATAATGAAATATCCCTCTGTAACACTTGGTGCCTTATTTTTTATTAGTAATGGTTGTTTTTTTCAATAATCTAAAGTATAATAACCCTACCAAATAGTTAAATACAAAGTACAGCTCTTAAAAATTAATTATAGTTAGCCTAGAGTACCAGAAGTAGGACTTCATTAATCTGAGTAGCATGTTATTACAGTTTATACATAACAAAACATAGCTATTAGAAGCTGAAAGTTGTTACTTGAAGGCTACGCAGAATCTTACCTGAAACAAGATGACAGTCTTGCTTGACCTTCTAGGATCATGTGTCACATCTTGCCATAAACAGGTTAGATCAGGGTATACCCAGAAAGGAGGTCAAATAAAAATAAATCAATAAATAAATAATAATAATAAAAAAAGGCTTTTCTGCTTCCAGGAGACAAAATGTGCCTCAGCAGTCTTGGGTTTGGAGAGTACAAAACCAGAGGCATGAAAACGCCCTCTCCTGGCACCACTTCTCTGAAGTTGAGCTTGAAACATTGACCAGAGGGTCTCCACTGCCTTCTTTAAAGCTAGCAGCACTTGCTAGCAGTGCACAAGGTAACAATAGGTAATACTGTAGATGACTCCAGACTCCTCTTTGGGCCCAAGACGAATATGAATAGCCCTACTGTGAAGTGCCTGAACGGCTACAACCCTAGACCTTTCAACGAGGTGAGTGAAGTTATTTGTCACATTAGAACATCACTTCTTCTCTGAAAGTTCCATGCCCATTTTTGTTTATTAAAAAAAATTAAAAATAAATCCTTAACACACTAGGAGGATTTAGCAATGGTATCATTCTTCTCTATTTTCAGTCTGCTTTGCTTGTGGACTTCACAACAAGAATCTGTGACCAGCCTTTTTTGACTGCATGACAGGAAGGTGCGTACTCCCCATAGGCTCTCCAATAGGATGCTCTCCAGAAATAGCAGCAGCAAATTTGAAAGCAAAAGGCCCCAAAGCAAAAGGTCCCCAGGAAGATGAGTAATGCAGAGAGTAAAGGGAGGGATTTCTGTGGCACAGGGCCCAAACTGCAACTCTTTATGAAGATCAACAGGGTTTGAATGTTTATGAGCCTGAATGGAGAATGCGTCTACGCATGAAAAAAGCACCTGCCTATCACTCATCACTGCCCCTCAGGAGCTAACTCAGTCATTGGGCTATCAAGTGTCTGTGCTGTAGAATTTGGTGTCAAACCACATCAGCCTGAAAACTGTATTTCTCTAGGCTAGCACTGACATTAGTAGTTCAGAAGAAAGACTGCATGCCTGATTCATCCTCATTTTATGCCACAGCAGTTCCACAGACGTCGGTGGAGCCACACCACCATGTACCTAGAAAAGGTCTGGCTCAGCAGTTAGGAAGTGCCAGGTTCTCTCCTAGACAGCTTCTTGGGAAGTGGAGCTCCTGCAGGGCTTGTATTCCCACTTCATGAGCAAAATGGTGCTTCTGAGAGTCTTTGCATGGGATTATTTTGAAAGATTGAGTGTGGGAAGTATAAGCTCAGAAAAAACATTTCATGTAGATATCCTATGCAGGGAAAAAATACGAGTGCATTTACTTTACATCATAGCATTGCTCCATAGCCACTGCATTTTGGTTGTGGTGTAGCCTCTTTCAAATGGCATGTCCTGGAAATCATTTCCAGCACTGCTTCTTATATCAATATTTTTAATTATTAAGCTCAGTACTTTGAAATCAGCCCTGTTGTGATCCCCTGTGAGGCTTGCCCAGGCGATCTCCAGAGGTCCTTTCCAACCTATAGTTTTCTGTGAATTTAAGATTCTGAGATTATTTACTTCTGGTGCTGCTTATTCTGCCAAAGGTTTGTTTCAAACCAGAACCTAATCAGCGCTCTCCCTGCTGTAACCCTCTTACCACAAAGCACTGAGTTTCTAGTTGCTAACAAGACTTACTAACTAGAGTACATTACTGCAAGATCATTTCTAGCCTTACTCATCGACACCCAATCTGCTTTTACCATTTACATTTCTTTGTGTAAGGGAGTCCCTTGTAATTTCTCCTTACCTAGATATTCCTTACACCTGAGAAGAAACTGCAATTTTCCAGACTGCCTTCATTCCGTTCCCCCAGTGCTTCCATATGGCTTTAACATCTCACCACTGCTGTTATCTCATGGTAAATGAGGAGGACCTGATGGCAGCCAGAATACTGAAACAACACTTGTTTTGTTTAAAATAAACACACTTACACACTCATATGGCCAAATACATGGCAATATCTCCTGCTCCATACAGTGCATATGCCTATACACACCACATACATGTAAAGTGTGTGTGAGCAGCATTCTCTCCCAGGAAAAGCCGGTCTAAGCCTCAAACCGACACACCCTGTTCCTCTCTGGATGGACCATTACAGACAAATTACAAATGTGAACATGCTACATGATTCATGTTTCTCTTTGTGCTTCCAAGGATTTTTTACAGGATGTTCCAGAAGTGCTTCTGTCAGTCAGTAGCCAGCTCCTTACCACCACAGCAAACACCAAAGTAATAGAGCAGGTACAGATTTATTGGTTGAGAATGCCAGGAACAAGGGTCTAAAAACAGGCTTCACCCACTCCACAAGTACCAGCTGGCTGGTACATGCTTCTCCAGTTAACTTCCCTGTCCTCTCACCTCTACCACCCATATTCATTTTAGCAGCGCAAACACCCTGGTGCTCTCCAGACGAGCTGCCTCTGCCTGGCGGAATTGCTGGAGTAAACCAGTTCATGCAAGCTGGTAAGCCCATCAGTCACTATTTAAAAGATGGTCCAGTTTTGTAGCATATAAATTAACCTCGACACCTACTGAAGCTGTAGTTCTACTTTTCCTGCACATGTAGCTGCACTTGATGGGAGTTAATAACTGCAGGCAGCAAGAGAAGGACACTGCTTTCAGGAAAAATTGTGAGGAAGAGCTTTCAGGGGACACAAAGATGTTCCTTGCAGTGCAGAATTTTGAAATTAGCTGAAAGTCAAGTACTCCAAAACACTTATTTGTGTATCCCTTTGATCTTTGGCCCTCAGCCCTGTGGCTTGTTGGATGTGACATCTTTACTTCTCCTCCTTGCTTTGTGTAGGAGTTTTATTTCCAGGCATCAGAGTGCTGAGGGATTATCAGTAGAAGGCAGCATTTGTGTAGCCCTTATCCTAATTAGCTGTGTTTCCACATGTCCTTTAATTCACCCAACTAATCCTGGTGATAGTGTGACCTTTATCTTTTACCTCCTTTATCACATTTAGCAAATGAACTAGCTCCCATAACCTAGCCCAACCATTACAAATAATCAGCCAGGACTGAACTCTCTAGATTTTGTCTGCAAAACCAAAATACCTCTGCTTCGCCAAATTCAAAGCAGAGCTACAAGCTAAGAATCAGCTTGTAATGTATTTGTAGCAAATACTTTATGCAAATTCTGGCATTGCTTTTTTTTTTAATTTAATATCCTATCAGATATTCATCTGTTATTCCAGGCTTTAAATAACTTGACTATCAAATAATATTCTGCAAATATTTGCCACAAATCATTGCATTATGTTTGAATGGATTCTAATATAAAACCAAGCTGGAAGAAAGGAGCCATGTCATGGCTGGAGACATCACTTTTGCTTGGACTGTGCAACCAAACCTAGCCCATGGGAAAAAGATACAGCATCAGGTCAGGAGACTCTCCCCTATTTTACTTTACTACACAAACAGTCTAGATGGTACCAGCAAACAAACAGGGCAGTATTAAGCACAAGAAAGGAATATTTCTGTGCTTCAGTCCTGAGCAGAAAGAAAGCCAAGATGGCAGAAAACTCATCAATCTGCAACTTGGGCAATATCTGGTTCACCTAAAGAGTGAAGCCCAGATCTCTCCTTGGGGTAAGGTGCATCATCAGCTAAGGGGACAGTTAAAAGCCATGTGAGGTGCTAAGGATATGCAGCCAAACTGCAGGTATCCCCTTGCTATGAACAGGATATAGAGTCACCAGGAGCTGCCATACCTGAGCAGAGACTTACTGGGCTTGCTACCAGCAGGCCTTGGAGAGCAGCCACAGACAGAGGCTGCCTTCCCCCGCAAGCCCTCCAGCTTGGAGGGTGCTCCCTTAGTGGGGAACAGACCTGGGGCCAGGCTCACTTCACAGATGCTTGTATTTGATCCACTGGTTACATACATGCTAGATTTTTCCCCTTTAGCAAACTGAAAGAGCAAAACCAACCAAAAGCTCAAAAGCAACCTTCCTCTATATATTTGCACAACAAACTCAGCAATTCACAGTGGCACTAAATAAGGCGGTGTCAATAGGACCAAAGCACACAGAGACTCCCCTGCCAACAGCTACTAGCTTGCCTAGCACGGCCTTCGCAACAGGCATCCCCTGCTCCAGCACAGCCAGCTGAAAAGAAGGTCATTGTGTCTTTCCAGTGACCCATTCTGTTTGTTGAAAGCTGAAACAGGGCAAGTAGCTTTCCTGTTGGCATCCCAGCCCACTTTTCGGCTGCATGCCTGGTTCTCCCCTCCTCCCCTGAACCAACCAGCTCACTTAAACAGCCAACAGCACTCATTTGGATTTATCATGCAGTCGGGGCCCGAATCCAGACGCAAGCTGGCAGGATCAGTGGAGGGCCAGCATCGTCCTATTCAGCAACACATAACCTACTTGTCATCCTTTTGGGAACCAGTGACTCAGACATAACTTTATTGAGGCCTGGCAGCTGGTGGGACCAGACGAGACCTACAAAGAGCATAATGCCAGTACCCACAGAACCCTGGAGCATGCAGAAGAAAACCTGCCTACAGCCCTTACTCAAGCCCTGGCATAACTAAAACAACGTTACCATTCTTGACAGCAGATTTTCACATCCTGCAAACCCAGACTTTCTGTGAGTGTTTTGTTTCACCAATTTACTGTGCCTGAAAGTCAGTGGATTATAAAAGAGAAGAACAAGTTCTCTTGCTTTTTTTATGCTACTGCTATTAGCAAAACCACTGGAGCCTACCTTTGGGGCTGTGCACATGGTGAATGCTTGACTGTAGCCTTGCCAGCTACCAGGGAGACAACAAATCAAAGAACGAGTTTACCCTTTTGCAAGGCTCCAAACAATATCTTTCTAAAGATACTCTATCTGAAGGGGGCAACTTAGATAAATCTTACATGTTATGGTAAATCTTTCCCTCTTGAGCCACAGTTTCACAGGAGCCCAATGAGCAATCTGTTCTGCCCATTCTCTTTCTCCTCCATTGCCCAGCGCCTGCTTCTACCTACTGCAGTGCCATTCTATTCCTGATTCAACAGGTTCTGCAGGCTTGATGAGCCAAGACCAACAAGCTCATCTGGTTGGATGAAGGGGAGAAAAGAAACATAGTAAGTCACTCTAACAAGAAACCAATTGTAGCCTGTTTGCCTCTACACAGCAGTGATTTGTTCAAACTACCTGCACCTTCCGGAAGAGCTGCCCCTCACATAAGCACTACAACATCCTTTAAATGCCATGCAGACAGCATGTCCCTCTGGTAATTTGCATATGCTTTAGATAGGAATGCAGCTCCTCTATCTTCTCAGTTACCAAAGATCCAGCCAGCACCAAACTACAATGCCTGTGTTTCTTCATAAATACAGAGCAAAACCTCACCACTACAAATACAAATAGAAGGGAAGATGAAATATTTTCAGGGCAGTTGCAGGACAGAAACTAAACATATCTTCCTCCCTTTCCCTTCCCAGGATGCAAGATGATGCTGTTACTACATCCCCAGGCCTATTCACACGAGAATGTTGCCAACGCATGCCCCATTCACCTGAGGCAATGCCCACTCCCGGTCTAGGCAACTCCAGCAGCTGATCCCTCTTCTCACATCACTGCTCACTGTCTTAACCCATCCCCCAGCTTCAATTTTTGTCTGCTCTTGTAGAGGGAATAACTCCTGCAGTTGTCTCAGCAGCTGCTCCTTGCTTTCCCAAGCAGCAGCAAGAGCTAAATTGACCTAATTCCTGCTTGTTTCCCTGCCACCCACAGAATCTGAAATAGCAGCAGTGAAAACTGCCAAGGCACTCGTCAGAAGCCACCCTGCTGCAGCGCGGGACCAGCTCACGTTCACTCCATTCTCTGCAGGTCCCGCAGGGTTAGAAACTTTCTAGACTGCAAGTTTTGAAACCTGCAAAAGCAGCGGACAATTATTGCAGACAGCTCCTTAGGCAGCCTCAAGGACAAGTGGAATTTTTGTACCCTACGGCACATCCTCAGCAGCATTCTTTATACTGTAAACATCTGTCCTGGGCTCATCCTTTTCAGATGTAGTTTGGATTTGCAGGCAGGTTTGGACTATTAGGATGATTTTCTTTTTTTTTTTCTCTGAATGAAAAATGGGTCAGTCTCAATCATCACTTCAGCAAGAACAGGACTTAACCCTGTATATGTATTCTGTAGCGAGATCAGCTCTCGCCTGCCAGCAACCTGTTACTGCTTCATCAGGAGCAGCCCCCGTTTGCTAAAGTCGCACAGTCCCAGATAAAAAAAATAATCATTGAAAAAAAAAACCAACATTCTTTCCTTCTCATGGGAACACACTGCCATTCTGCCAAGCTGCACAACAGCCCCCCAAACGTAACAGGCTACAAAGCGAGTGGGAACGGGAACATTTATGTTAATTAGTGTGTGGAGAGGGAGCCAAAGATACCTTAAGATCTGATAACGCATATGGGATCCGATGGCATGTCATTAGAGGCAGAAAGCAACCCTTCCCAGCGTAGCTATTCAGCTGCTTATTAAGGCTTTCTGTTCAAACTTTCAAGTGCACAGGCTGAAATTTTCCATGCCATAATTGCTACTATTCTGGTAATTAAAGCTTGCTATAATGCAGAGACACAAGGGCATTTCCTAACTTCTGACTGTGTGCCTCTGCAAACTTACTCTACTTCTTTTTCTAGCAGCAGCTGAAGGAAGAGGAAGGCTTAAGTCTCTAAGCCTGAACATGAATAAGGCTGGCATCCAAGTTCTCCCAAATTTGACAGGCAACATTCTACATCAGACAGAGATGTAAACTTTATCAGATTGTATTTTCTGCCCCTTGCATCTGCACTGGTTGTTATTGCTCTTCAGACTCAGCGCAGTCTCAAATTTTAGAATTCCTGTCTCAGCCAGACATGAGACATCACAAAAAATAACAGTGGTCAATCACTATCTAAATCATCCTTCTTCCCATACCTTTGGCAAGGGAAGCTGTTACCAGTAGAAAAAGGCTGATAGCTTATCATAATGGGAAACAACATCCTTTTGGATTCTAACTGAACCAAATGGCACCATTACCTAGGCCTGCAAGTATCTGCAGGATAGTGAGAAAGCTTCATCCTAACTAAACCCTGAGTCATTCATATTTCAATATTATTTGAAGCTTCTGCAGATATCTTGCCCACTTCCCTACTCCAGCCCTAATCAGCACAGCAACCAACAAATGTCATTCACTTAAAGCCTGCCAAAGCTACAAGTAAGAAATTCTGGCACTGCTTAGACTCTTAGGAAATCTCAGAGCCAAAGAGCCTGTGTAATAACTATGAAAATTGTATTATTAGCTTCTAAACAGAAGCACCATGACATTCAGCAGAGGAAATATGCAGACTGTCAGAAGCACTGAGAGAAGGTGTCAGCTACAAATTAATGGCTATTTAAACATATTATTTCTTCCAAAGTGTTAAAAATGAGATTTTTAGCTCTGAAGGCAGAAAAGGTGGTGGTGTGTCAAGCCCCACATCAGCATGCGATCTCTCCCAGCTGCTGCTGCCAGCATTTCAAAGCTATCGATTGGTACCATTTAGAGACTCCCATGGAGAAAGGAAGCCTCAGGAGAAACAAGATATTTTAGTCCTTTCTCCTTGGTTTAGTTGAGGCAGAGGGATTCGCTTGTGTCTCTGCTGACAAATACACATGATTAAAGAAATGAAGGCAGAGGAACAGAGATTGACTTAAGTTAGCACAGATGGACAATTTGAACACAAATCTAGCTGATGGACTCCTATTCATTGAGAAACTCAATTTACAACTAGTTAACTAAATTTTGTCTCAACTAGCAGTACAATGTGGCTTCTACATCCTAAAACTCAGGGCATCACAGATTTCCAAAGAGCGCTCTGAGAGCAGAAGGGCCCTTGCAGTCTGAGATTTTTACTGCTGTTCCCATTTTGTCCATTTAAAATTTACCACCTTGAAGAAGCAAAGCCTCTGATATGAGACAGCGTGGGAAAATTAACTGGGAAAGCCAAAAACCAAGCCAGTGGAAGGCAGAAATCTCTGTGTTTTCTGAAAGAGGCACTGTCTAAGCTGCCATGCCAGCTTTTTTTTGTGGGGTGGGTATGTGTGAAGAGGCATGTGCTAACCATTGCTAGCATAGATGGAATTAATCCCTTACATGCTGCCATTATATCTGGGGACTAGAGGCTGGTACTACTAAGTGGAGATACTACTGAAATTTCTTCATAGCACCTGTAAAGAAAGAGAGCAAGTGTGGTACACACTGGTACCCCATTGCCCACAGGTGAAGAAGGGACCATTGGTTTTAATCTATCTTAAGAGCTATCTGCTGAATCTACTGCAAACATATTGATGGAGACTTGTAGGCCCAAGGTAAATAACTTGACACACCCAGCCACAAGAGTGGGTTGGCATAGTCAGTGCTTGGCATGGCACAAAATACTTGTATTTCATGTCAGCATTTATTAAAAAATCTTCCTGCAGGTCCCTAAGTCTTGGAAGATGGAGGTTAGGAGCACTCCAGGAGGTGGGGCATGCAGGGCTTCAGAGGCTGGTTTCAGAGCACCCTACCACCTGGGTCTCATTGCAGCCACAGCTCAGGTTTCCTGCAGGACCAGGCTACCAGTGACGCCTACCTGAGACGTACCTGATCCTGGTTCCCATGTGCCTGCTGGCTGGTTCACAGGAAGCTGACAGGAAACATGGCAGGTTTCAGATCACACACTGCAAAGAAAGTTTTCTCAGAGATCTGCCTGGTGTCTCTCCAAACCATGTCGTAACCAGCTCAGTTCCACAGACTTGTCTGATTTCAAGTTGGCATTGTCTGATGGAAAAAATGCTGTATCAGAATTTGCCCAACCAACATCTCTGACTGTAAAATGATGAAGGCCTTTCCCTGAGTCCACTCTGCCCTAGGGTAGGCTATCTGCAAAGTTTGGGCTACTCCACACATTTCTCAGTGATCTTCTGAGTCTGAAACCCAATGTCAACTTCAAAATATCAGCCTTTTTAAGCCCTTTCTACGTAAAAATCTTTTGTACTTAAGGCACAACTCCTTTACCTGGTCAGAATTGCTAAAACATCACAGTATTGGTGCATTCCCAATAACAAAGCTAAACAAAAAAAACCAAAACCACACCATATGAACTCAATGCTATCCAATGCCAGTGCCAAACAGCAGCAATCCTAGCATAGCTACTCCTCTTTTCAGCAAATTACATCTTTCCACAAAGTCACACAAACCTCTCGCATCAAGTCTCAGACTTTTGCTAAATGTCAGTCCATGCAGAACTTGTGTGCTGGGAATAACTGAGCTGATGAAAGGATGCAATGGGCTAAAAAGAAGAGGGCCCAGGGATGAAAGGGGAGGCAAACACAAGCAGCCTGCACTGCAAGCACCCCAGCAAGAAATCACACCATGTAAGTTAGAAAGGGAGTTCAAATTAGAGGAGGTAATGTTATTCTTAAGGTTTGTAATCAAAAGCCTGTGGTTCCACTTAGGAAAGCAAAGACGCCTGACCAACATGCTATTACCAGCTTTCTGGCAAGCAAAGCCATTTACAACCACCAGGCTGCCTCTCCTGCACTCAAGTATTTGTTTTTACGTATAAAGCTTCTCAGACTCTATAGCTTTTGGAAGAAACTCCAGCCACACTTGCAGAGGACAAAGTCCATATCAGATGGATCATCAAGCAGAACAAAGTGTTATTACTTTCTCAGAGCTGCTATTCAGTCACACCCCTTATGTTATTTCTGTGAAAATGAGGGAGTGATTTCAGTTATTATCTATGGAAAGAAAAAGAGATTGACAATAGGAGATGAGTTACTGGTTTGTTTAATTTTTAACCTTCAAGAATAAGGCTTATGGTAAAGCTCCTCAGAATAAAGCAAAGCACCTTCCACTTGATTGTGCTCTTCTACCTGCCAACCTCTGGAATAGTGTCTGGGAGCACTGCAGTGCTGTACAGGTTGCTGTGTGTCGGAGGTCTTTGGTTATACTGCAGCAGAAACAAGGAGTGGGGTGGTATTGACAAAGACTAGCACTTGCCTAGGGAGAACTGGCACTTCTAAAGTCAGGCTCCTGCTCTGCATCAGCCACAGGAAGACCTCGCTCTGTCTCTCCTTCCATCTCATTGTGTCTTGATCCCCAATGACTTGAGTCCCTTGGGTGATCCGAGAGTAAGCCCCCTTTCAAGTTTCATGCTTCCACAGAGTCTCAGCCCAATGCAAAACTGCTTGCGTTCAGCAGAAAGTGTCCTCCGCTTTTTCTTTCATGCTTATTTAAAGCTCCACTTCATTATATTTACTGGTATTCTGACTTTAATAAATAATAATCGTGTGCTTCTTGGAGGTTCTAGGCATCTTAATGCATAATTAATCATACAACCAAACCCCATGAGCCTTCAAATCATCATTAGAAAGAAAATCTTCCAGCTAACTACCGTGGGGGGAAAAAAATAAAAAAATTAAAAATAAATGGAGAGATCCTTCCTTTCCTTTAATTGGTCTGAGAAGCACAGCCACAGCTCTCTCAAACAGGTGTCTTCTGTACCGTACCTGCACACCTGGGCTCACACCAAACCAGAGAAATAAATTCCAGAGACGCTCAGCCCCATGGAGGCACATCCTGCCAGCAGAGTCTTTCTGTGGCAGTCAGTCAGGTTGAAGTGACCAGAGGAGATGAAAGAGGGAGAGGCAAAGAAAAAAATAATAGAAAAAAAAAAAGCATCCTTTCTCTTAAAGCAAGTAAGAATAAATATGGAAAGTGATACCTCAGGGATAAAACACATGGACAAGGGCAACCAAGCTGCTGTTAACTGATGTGCAGGGAAGCGTAAGAGTAGAGCTTTAGATGTACTTTAACTCTTTGTCCACCCAACACTTCCTTAAATCTTAAAAGAAACTCAGTCTCATTTCCTTTACAGTGAATGTCAGCCTTGATTACAGCTGGAGAGTCAGCATGTATCCCTAAAAACAGCAGAAGGTTGCTTCTGGTCTAAACAATAATATGAAGTGCACTCTAACCTAAATGAGCACCAGGGCCACAGTTTGTGGGTTTTCTCCTGCCTCATCAGAGCTGCAGGTCAGCTCTGTCTCTGCGTACTGTGGTAGCTCAGGACTTGGGGCAAGCTTAGAATACTTGAACCTCTCTGCCAGCCCATATAAGAAAAGAGGAAGTACAGCTGTCTGGGAGCAGCAGCATAACATCTCCAACGGCCGTGGAGCACGTGATCTGGCTGCCCATATGCCACTTCGAACCCGGCCACAGCCACTGGTGGCTCCCCCTAACATATGACGTGGTGCAAAGATCTGCAAGCTCTGGTTTTCCCAGCAGGTAAGAGTAGATAGCTCAACAGACAGCTTACTTCCTTTGTATTATTTCAATTCTTCTTCAGTTTTCACTGCTGCTACTCAATGAAGCAAGGTCTAATACGTAATGTATTACTGGCAGGGCAGAAGGAGCAAATAGCTAGCTTATTTGTTTTAGGAGTAAGCAATAAAAAAGTGCAGCCTACTGTATTATGCCCATGAACTTTATCCTTCTGACTAACACAAAGGATCCAAGAAAAATTTCCTGCTCCAAGTCTGCGACCTGGGACTGGAGCCCAAAGACTCCCAAGAAGCTCCAGCAGCCAGTAAGCAGCTGCATGCCCGAGGGAATGGCCAACCTGGCAGCAGTTTCCCTTACACAAAATCCTCATTGCTTTAACAAGGTTGCCTGGAAGTGGCTTGAACAGCAGAAAATGGAATGCTGCTCTGATCAAGTGACACATATAAAGATGGAGGGAGGTCTTAAGATACGCTTTGGAAAGGATTACAAAGCTGAGCATATTGTTCCAGGAAATGTTTACAGACTGGAATAGAGGAAGTTTTGACTTTCATTGGCTTGTTCTGTTGCAACACGGCATGTTTACCAAGAACCCATAAAGAGAGAGAAAAGAAAAACTCCTTTCTGAAGAAGAGCTGGGCAGGAGGCAAAAGGAATGCAGCTCTGCCAGTGAGAACTCTGCTTTAAAGAGCCAGACAAGAGGAGAAAATGAACTCCATCCTGGCTCCACAAGGCATGCTTGTACCTCAGCCCCTCAAATGTCTCAAAAAAGAACAAAACACAGAATAAATGAGAAGAGGCCACAGCACAAGGAGTATACTTCCACTGCAGTTTCTAGGGCCATACCTGCCATGTCCTATCTTCTTTAAAGACACCAAAGAGGACAGCACTCCTCTTCGGAGATGTTAGTGCTGTCTGGAAGATGAAGCAGTGTCATGGTTTAAGCCTCTAACCCCCCCCCCACGCAGTTTACTCACTCCCTCACTCACTCACTCCCCTCCCTCTCTTTCTTCCCCCAGTCCCGGGGGGATGGGGAAGAGAATCAAAAGAATGCAACTCCCACAGGTTGAGATAAGAACAGTTTAGTAACTAAGGTGTAACACAAATCACTGCTGCTACCACCAGTAATAATAATGACAAGTACAAAGAAAGAGAATACAACTGCTCACCAAGCCCGACCCAGCCAGTGCACCCCCCAGCAGCAAATCCCCCAAATCACCACTACACCCTTCTGGGTCTCTGCCCTCCGGTTTTACATCCTGGACATGACGTGCTGTGGTATGGAATACCTCTTTGGTCAGTTTGGGTCAGGTGTCCTGTCTCTGCTTCCTCCCGGCTTCCCCTCCTCCCTGGCAGAGCATGAGGCTCAGAAAGTCCTTGGTCAGACCAAAACACTACCAAGCAGTAACTGAAAACACTGTGTTATCAGCGCTGCTCCCAGGCCCAAAATCAAAAACACAGCACTGCACCAGCTACCAAGAGGGAGAAAAATGACTGCTGCTGCTGAACCCATGACAAGCAGTCATAGGGAGACTATATTTGCAGTTGTGATAGTTTTTTTGTTTTGTTTATACAGATTGAACACATTCACGACAACCAACAGACAGAGCAAGGCTTTAAAGATGCTTCTGTAGAAGCGCTCAAGACAACCATGTCATATTTTAGGTCAGTGGTTCTGAATTTTTTTACAGCCGAGATTCCTTTGAGAAAACGGGCAGTGAACTGTGCCCTTCTGTTTAGTCCTTCAATTGCTGCATTTTGTCCTGAGCTAGTGCCATTTCATTCCTCTAATCCACTCGGGACATCTCCTCCTGTCCCCTATCAAGAGAATGCAAGATCCTTCCTTTTGCAGCCACTGGGGCTTTGGCAGCAGAATTGCCCCAGAGGCAAAGGTTATGCTTCTCTCTGACCTTGCAGAGGTGCCACGTACCAGGGCTGTGAGACAGCCGCACATGAGCAGCTATGCCCCCCGACCAAGCTCTTAGCTCTCCACATAAATGTTGTTCTCCCCCTAAGAAATAACTGCAAGAAAGAGAGGCCTCTGGAGGACCCATGTGAAAATAGCCCAGCAGAAAGTAAGGGCTAAGAGAAAAGGACCAGTGTCCCTCAAAATGCACTGCCCCACTGCCCCCCTGGCTCTGAAGCCTCCTAGCACCTCCTCTTTTTCTACCACACATAAGCTTGTTGGGAAGGAGGAGATCAATGAAAACAAAGCCTCGTCATAAGCCATGACAGCAGAGGTCAACCCAATACCTATCAAAGGTGAAATTATTTTAATTTGGAATGACAAAAAGGAGCCTGATCCAGGAGTGATAGAAAGCTTGAGAAGGAGGTGAGCATTTCACTCCTGAAGATGTGTGCCAGAAGACAATAGAAGATTAAAAAGTCATCTTTTTCATCCTTAGCTCTTTTTGCAAACCATGTATATTCATTTTCTTGCACTGCAGGAAGCCTAATGAGGGGTAAAAGAAAGGTACTTTGTTCTGCAAATGTGTTTTTTTTTTTTAAGAAACAGAAGCCCCTTGGATGTCAACACTACTCTAACCTGCGGACCCCTAAGAGGTATCTTTTGCTTTGGAAATGAAGGAGCCCTGCAGTTTGGTGTCTCAGACATTTTGAAATCCTGACCTATTTGACAAGATATTAGTCGAAAAGCAGTGCCAGAATGTGTGAATTAATAGGACCCATATGTAACTGCTTCATAGTAACCACTCATTTAATCCTGTGTAGTTAAATCGTATAACAAAAGAATTAGCCAGTGACATCTACTTAGGAAATATGATCCAATTGATACTACGATTTCTTTTTAACTGCTGAACTGGTTTTGACAAATATAAAAATGTGGTTTCAATCAGACCAAATTGCACCACAAAAAAAAAAATAAAATAAAATAAAATAAAAAGTCTTGTAGAGAAGCCCAGACCTGTGGGCTTTAAACAATGCACTGAAGTGAAGAACAGTCACAACGGGATTGAGACTGGGAGCAAGGGGGGGAAATAAGTGGTCCCTCATTCGTTATTACCAGCCATGAGATGACACAGACCTTTCATCTTCCATTATCAATCTCCCTTAGTGCTGGTCTTACAATAAAATATGTAGTGCCAGGCAGATCTGTAACAGAAGGGACAGTCAAATTCCCCTTGCTTTTCTCCTCCTGATTGCCTTCATTTACATTAACTCCTCAGCAAACAGTAATAGCTAATGGAGCAAGACTGTTACAGTCCTGGTTCAGTGCCACTGGCTAACTGGGAACACTAAAAGGATATTCAGAAACACAGACCAGAATGATAGCAACTGAGATGGTAGCCTTAGCAGGGAAAAAAAAAAAAAAAAAAGAAAAAAGAAAATACCCCCCCAGACTAAAAAGCTCTCCATACCAGAGCTACTGCAGTGTAACATTTTTATGACGAAATCCCACTGCCCACAGCTGATCTGGTTTTCTGTATATCTGAATGGGAGCTCGACCCACCAGGCACTGTAATTGTCTTGGCTTGGACAAGATACAGCCCCTAAACAGCACCCCACCTGCAGTTTTAATATGGTGTTTCATTAAACTGAACTATCTTTGTGCAAAATGTATAGATTAGCTCCCGGGCTAGCTCATATTCATAAGGACACACAAGCACCAGTGAAGCCAATCGCATTTGATCCCATGCAGGGATTAACTGCAAAGCTAACAGTGCCTTCACAGACTGATATAGAGTAATACATCTCCTGAGCATAGAAAAGTCAAAGAGGAAAGGCCAGAAAGAACATTTACAGCAGGTAGTATGTGGTGTGTGTGCATCCATCCTCATATTTGTATGTCTACATACCTACACTCTTACTATGCTTGCAGATGACAGATATGGCTATGATTTCTGCAGGCATACAAAGTGTGTAAAAATCACAAAGGCTATGGCAGTCCATGGGAAACAGGGCCACTTCAGCTTTAGAGCTGAACATAGTGTAACAGCCTCAAGATGTAGGCTGCCATGTTTGCTCAAACAGGTTAGAACTTGTTTTACAGCTTCTGGCATCGCTGCTCTTCCTCCTGGAGCTGTCCTTATGGGTGCTGAGCTCAACACCTGCAGCCTTTGAGGGAAGCTGTCCCTGCACCGTCCTCAGGGTACAGCTACACAGCAGTTACACGTATGCCTCAGCATGATCTATGCTGGCCAAGCTTGTGTCTTCATAGTACTCGGGTCACAACATCAGGGTGCTCAGGTGAAGCTGTGCGCTACAGTACCTGGCCAGCCTTTTCAGGCTGCTTTCCAGGCTGCAAAACTGAGTTGTGGCAGGCAGATAGCTATCGATAGCAATATGGCTAAAGACTTGGCTATATTTCAGTATAGTCCCAGTAGATCCTGCAGACCACAGGAGGTACTTTCCTCCTCCTCCATCCAAGTTGGACGGTGAAGCAGTTAGCACTCAGCTACTCAGCCTACCAAATACTAACTTTCCCAAACCACGTCAGGGCCCAAAAGAGATTCGTTTAAAAAAAAAGAAAAAGTAACAAACTGCTGCTTTTAGAAAGCTTTCAGTTTCTTGGCTATTTCCTCTCAAAGGTCATACAGGGCAGGTTTTAAGATTCAAAGAACTGTTTTTCTTTCAGGATACTGCCTACCAGCTTCACAGCTGAAGGAGGTTGGATAGACATGAGTGGGCTTCTTTGATTTGCTTTCTGAACTAAATATTCGTTCCCACATATCTAAGTCAAACATTAACAGTAATGCCTTACTCCGGGAGCCCATAACAAGAAGAAAGGGGAACGTGTAGATTTAGAAGAGTCAGCTTTTATAACAAGGCAAATACGGCAATGCCAGCAGTATCTCAGAGAGATCTTCACATCTTCGTGCAAAAGAAGTCCCACATCACCCACTTCTGTACTACCTAAAAGCAAAGAACAATTTCTTTGTTACTTTCATCTGTTTCTTTAGTGCTACTGTTCTTTATTCATATGCCCTTCATTGGCCATGTCAATATGCTAAGCTGTCCTGAGAAGACTGACACCTTGCCAGTTAGGATAACAAAGCTTTAACCAGAGAAAGGATGTTCACAGACATCAGCACAGTCCAAATCAGCCCCATCTCTCCAGGGAAAAAAAAAAAAAGGCAGGAGAATTGATGATTCACTGATTTCTGCCCTGACAGTCAAATGTTTCCTCCATGCTCACAGACTGCAGAGGACAAATGTGAAGAATCCCCACAGCTCACGTGGCAGGAAAGGTTGAGGCTGGGGCACATCTCCTCCGCAGCAGGTACAACCTTATACAAAGGGGAAAGAGGATCTGTAGCCAGACATGCCACACCAGCTGCTGAGACCAAGCTCACTTCACCATGTTAGTTTCACGGAGCAAAGCCAACATATTAATAGCTACAGAGAAAAAAATCCCAGTTAGATGTTTGCCAAAGCACTTATGAGAAGTAGGATCTATTCCAACAAAGGTTATTCCACAGTAGTTCAGCCTAGGAGCAGACTGATAATCGATTATCTGGTGAACTGCAACACCACAGGGACAATCTCTCTGTTTCTGTACATAGTTACTAAAGTTTCTGAAATGGCTGCTGAAGTTATACTGATGTTAACCTTGCAACAGCACCACAGCAATAAAAACAGAGCAGGAATATTAGCCACTATTCCCAAAGGAGTACAAAAGGGTGAAGAACTGATAGATTCATTCATATTTATTTTGGGTAAGCTAAAAGCAAACATAAATTTCAAGCATGGTCCTCAGCTGCACCTCATCACCTCTAACCTTACTCATTACAAAACCCCAAATACAGTGTACTGAGCTTAGGACTTGCATTTGCAATCCACTGGTCATTGTGTTAAGATCATAAATGCTAGCAGAACCTCATGTATGGTTTTATTTATCAATTTACACATTTCAAACATATCGTAATGCTCAGAAGAGAAGTCTTAATTTTTGTACAGCGATCCACAAATAATGTAGGGGAATTCCTTCTCCTCTGCTCAAAAAGAGTACAACAGACCACCGCCAAATCCTGCAATAGCTTCCTTGAGAAAAGGCAGACTATAAATTATTTGTACGCATTTAAATGCTTCTTGTCATGGTTCAGTCCTTCAACAGTTATCTTTCCACGGATAGACCTCTTTGTGGTAGAGGCCCTCTCCTATTGCTTTCAGCCACTTGTCACCCTACTGTAGTTACCAGATGCCCTTCTTCCTCTTCCCTACTCCATCCTGAAAGGTAAACAGCTCCCTCACTTGCTTCAGGCAAAAATCAGCTGGGTAGTTTAAATTACTTGGTAGTTCAAGCTAAACCAGTCCCTCTGGGCTTTAATTCCTCTAAGGCTTGTTCTACCCAGCGTTTACATAATGGTTTGACTACTTCAGCTGGAGGTGTGATGTTATACCTGTAAAATTAAAGTGGTAGCACAGATGTAGTTACACTGATATAAAGTATTTCACAACACAGTAATTTCTTTCTCCTTTGTGCTGTGAGTACCTGTAGCAGTGGAAACAGCTTTGCACTACCGCTAGAACATCACCATTCACTCCATGTGAACCTCATGAACTTCAACAAGGCCAAGTGCAAGGTCTGGCACCTGGGTCTGGGCAGCCCTCAGTATCAACACAGGCTGGGGGATTAAGAGCAGCCCTGTGGAGAAGGACTTTGGGGTACTGGCGGATAAAAAAATGAACATGAGCCAGCACTGTGCACTCACAACTCAGAAACCCAACTGGATGCTGGGCTGAATCAAAAGGAATATGACCAGCAGGTCAAGGGAGGTTATTCTCTTCCTATGCTCTGCTCTGGTGAGACCCTATCTGGAGTGCTACGTTCAGCTCTGGGGCACCCAACACATGAGGGATGTGGACCTGTGGCAGCAAGTCCAGAGAACGGCCATGAAAATGATCAGAGGGCTGGAGCACTCCTTCTGTGAAGACAGGCTGAGAGAGTTGGAGTTGTTCAGCCTGCAGAAGAGAAGGCTCCGGAGAGACCTTATTGCAGCCTTTCAGTACTTAAAGAGGGCTTGTAATAAAGATAGGGGTAAACATTGAGCAGCCCCTGTTGTGACAGGACAAAGGGTAATGTTTTTTAACTAAAAGAGGGTAGATTTAGACTAGATATAAGGAAGAGATTTTTTACAATGAGGATGATGAGGTACTGGAACAGGTTGCTCAGAGAGATGGTAGATGCCTCATCTCTGGAAACATTCAAGGCCAGGTTGGACAGGGCTCAGAGCAACCAGGTCTAGTTGAAGATGTCCCTGCTTATTGCAGAGGGGTTGGACTATATGACTTTAAAGGTCCCTTCCAACCCAAACTATCCTATGAATCCATACCAAAGCCATTTTAAGATTGGATAAGTAGAACTTTTTAAGTAGGAACTTTAATATCAAAATAATTAAAGCACTTTAAAAAAACACAATACCCCAAAAAAATCCACACCCTGCAAGCAGTCTTGTCCACATATTGCCTGCCTTGGCCCTTTTTTACCGGCTCCCACTCTGTATTGCAGTTCCTGTGTAACTCAGTGGCTTCTTAAAATGCTCTCCCATGTGCAGCTGCAGCTGTCACACAGCTGGCAAGGCAAAGGTGGTGATGAGCACAGGCAGCAGGAGCCCTCACTTTGATGGCCTCCACCCCCTCCTCTGAAGCAACAGGACCATATCCCCAGGGTTGTAGTCAATGCAGCCTGCCTCTCCCCCTTTCCCGTGCGCCAAGCAGGCACCCTTTCAAACCCTTCAGCATAAACATGGCCAGTGTGAGAATGAAGGGGTAGAGAGCAGGGAAACTTCAATAAGCAATTTGAGGACACGTGTGAGCATATGCTGTTTGGACCAAAGAGAAGCTGGTTTCTGTAAGCATGGCATGTGGACATACAATAAAATGAGAGCAAATCCCTCTGTCAAGAGCAGTGCTAGAGATGCTTGCCTATCAGCAGGTATGAGAGCAGCTCAGAAGGACACATTTTAATGGGGTGAGAAGATACTAACGCACCATTTCAATCCCGGCATCCCCACCACGGCTGCCAGAAAGGAGCTGCCAGATGTGACTGTGGGGAACGCATATAAATTACAATTTTTTCTGCCGATTATCCAGACAAGACCACCCATCCATTTCATTGGAGGCTTTACAGCCACCACTAGTTGCTTGGAAAGTGAAGTTCTACATCCTAAACCATTCAGTCTGGCTTTTAATTTTTACAGTTTTTAATTTAGATTCTCTTGATTAATCCTTCAATCTTCCTTTCCTGCTGTGCTGGAAAGTGTAATATATCATGGGCAGAAAAGAGAAATGGGGAAGGGCACGAAGGGGAAAAGCTCAACAAAAGTACAAAAGCGATCAGGTCAGCCTGAGCAGGCAACAACAAGAAGAACACAAATGTCAGCAGTAAAAGCAGAGGCTAAAGAGACTGGCAGAGCAGAAGAATCAGCAGCAGAATCCATGGACTTTCAGCAGAAGATAATCTTTAAAACAGCATATCAACTCAAGTCATTTTCATAAAATACTCCTTTGTACAGAGAGTAACACAATCCTCCAAACACAGGTGAAGAACATCATCTTCACTCAAGCTATAGCATACAGTTACTCTCAGCTTTTCCACAAAAGATAGAAAGAGAAGCTGAAGCGAACTCGCCAAATATCGCCAGTGAGCAGTACCTCCACCCTGCCTCCTTTTAACTTTTGGCAAGGAAAAGAACACCCAACAGAATATTGCAGACTTTATCAAAATTATTTTCATACATCTGTAACATTAAAAAAAGAATAAATTTAAATTTTATAGTGGTGGAGACCACAATACTAACCAAACTGGTCACCCTCCACAAAAGCCCACTAACCACATACAGCAACTTTATTAATTGCATATGGTGTTTTTCTTAGAGCCCAAGTTCCTGGAGTCAGGTGTTTGAGTGGAAGCTAAGACTATCATTTCAGTGAAAGGAAAGGAAAAGAGGAATTGAAAATTCCTCATAATAGTGGAGGAGCATTCATA
Organism: Myiopsitta monachus; assembly: GCA_017639245.1. Taxonomy (NCBI): domain Eukaryota; kingdom Metazoa; phylum Chordata; class Aves; order Psittaciformes; family Psittacidae; genus Myiopsitta; species Myiopsitta monachus. Next base: position 27,339,171 of record CM029927.1, read on the forward strand.
GATGAGCAAAAGTTTCAAAGTAGAGAGATTTTAAAATAAAACAAATGCATTACTATGTTTAATATCTATTTGATATTTAAAATAAGTGTCAGTGTTTTAAGACTAAATTTTGGCTTATGCGGATGTTGCAACTCACTTCAAGTAGACTAATAAGGTCAAACACAATGAATCTGTTTATCTGGACTTCTTGCCAACTTGACATTTCACAACAACCTGTACTAGTCTTCAGTTTCAGTATCTGGACTCTCTGAATTAAAAGGAAACAGCAAGAGCCAATGCTCTATTCACCACCACTCCTTGCAGATTCTCAGATAAGGGATCACTCCAAAATAAGTATAGGGATGCTGGGGAGGGACTCTTCATGAGGGACTGTAGTGAGAGGACATGGGGTAACGGGTTCAAACTTAAACAGGGGAAGTTTAGATTGGATATGAGGAAGAAATTCTTAACTGTAAGAGTGGTGAGGCACTGGAATGGGTTGCCCAGGGAAGTTGTGAATGCTTCATCCCGGGTGGTGTTCAAGGCCTGGTTGGACAAAGCCTTGGGTGGTATGGTTTAGTGGGAGGTGTTCCTGCCCATGGCAGGGGGGTTGGAACTTGATGATCTTAAGGTCCTTTCCAACCCTAACTATTCTATGATTCTGTGATTCTATGATTTTCTGCAAATATTCGAAAGAAGATAAAGAAAAAAGATGGGTTATCTAAAAAAATTACCTGGGAGTACAAAGTGAAAGAACTGGCATTGCTTAATCTGAAGAAGAGAGGGTATGTAGGACAACAGTCTTCCAAAATATTAAGTCTGCCGCAGAGAAAAGTGAGTTTCCCATGCTCATGATGAACAGGCTTACGTCACCGAGAATAGAATTCCTGTTGGATAGCTGGAGATGCTGTCTAATGACAAAAATAGCAAAGCCCTGGAACAGGCTGATCACAAAATCTTCAAAATTGGAAGCTTTTCAACATACATTAAACACCTGCTGAAAATGACATTGGTACAGTTGATCCACCTAAGGGCAAGGAGATGGACAGCATGATCCTTTGAGGTCCCCTCCAGCCTAAGCTGTCTATGACTTCATGAATTTTAATGGTCAGACTTGATGACCTTAAAGGTCTTTTCCAACCTAAATGATTCTATGATTCTGTGATTTTATGAATTGTTTATTATAGTAAAACTACTTACATTTTAGAAACACTGTGTTCTACTCTGCTATAGAATATGAAACAGTCTCTGAAACAAGTTAGTTTGTGAAAGGACTTCACAAAAAAATAATTCCTAGTTTCCAGTCTTTAAACTGTAGCAACAATATTTACTCCCTGCTCTCATTCCTGTAGCAAGGTGAAAGGCCTACACAGCATTCCTTTTAATAAATGCAAAAGCTTAAAATGACTACTCTCTTTTTCCCTAATCTTTTATCTGTTTTTCAGATCACTTGTGGACATCCTACTTGCTCTCCCCTCAGATGCTCTTCATCTTCACAGAAGTTATAGTACGAGGGAAACCTTCTCCTTAGTTTCATTTCCACCTCTCTGCTATACTGTAATAGAAAAAGTATGTCACACTTGCATAAGTAGCTGATCCTTCCCCACACCTCACACCTGAGGATTGATGAAACCTCTTACTAAAACAGTTTCTCTAGATTTTGCTTGCATGGGTGCGAAAGAGTAAACTACAAGTACATCACCCAGGCAGTGGCAAATGAAATTTGAGAATGGGAATATGCCACAAACTCACGTCACTTCAAGGAGACAGCCAGGAAATGCCGCAATATTCAAGCCCAGACAGTGATCTGCAATCATGACTTGGCCTAGTACACAGAAGCATTTGCCAAGAGTAGCATGAATTGATGGCACAATGCAGCAAAACCCCTCAAAGCTGGCCAAGTCTCCCTTAAGAGGATCACCCTTCTCCTCCCAAAAACCTAACAAATAAATGAATTTGAAAACAACTCTCATTCATAAGTTCAGCCCAGCTTCGAAACATCACAGGGAGTGTACTGCAGTTTTTCCTCACTCTTCCACTAACAAAGAAATGGAGGACCCAATGAATTCTCTCCATCATGACACACTGGTATAGGCAAATTGTGTTCTCAGAAGCGCCACCTTTCTTCTAAACACACTTATGTTAACCAGTAAGGGAGAGGATGCTCCTGGGCAATGGGTCAGACCCAGCTCTACCATCCCAGGCAAAGTTCTCATGGGATTAAAAAGTGGTCAACAAGACTGCTATCAAAACTCGGGGCCATAAAGGGCCAAGGGATCAAAAAGAAAGGATATTTGGAGAAAAATAATTGTTTAACGTAAGTAAGAAGAGAAGATGAAGAGCAAGAAGGTGAAGCTGCTCTATTCCCCACCAGTGTTGTGAAATGGTAAATGCCTGCACAAGCGGCTGCATGGTACTTAGCTGCCTGTTTGGTTTAAACCATGACAGAAATCTTAGTCTGGAAGCAAATATTTTGAAAGAGAGTACTTAGAGGTAACAAAAATATGGTATGATACGCAAGGGACCTCCCAGCCATTTAGGATTACTTCCCACTGTTCATTGGCAATGTGTTCCACTTACAGCAGAAAAATTTTCTGAATACAGTTATCTTTACTGTAGGGCTCTTGAATAGCTAGACACACAGCAGAAAGAATGAAGATGTTTAAGCAAATTAGGTGAGCAGAAAGTGTTCTAGTATTTTTTAATTGTTATTAAAGACTTCTGCATCCTACTGCAATTGGCACATCTGATACCTCTGAGGCAGTTGCTGCACTTTGGAGGACAGTACATTTTGGACAAGTGGCCTCTAGAGAGAATATTGAAACAACAGCTCTATTGTGTCAAAGGCACCACACTGATAAGATAAACCTTAACAGTTTCAAAGAAATCATTGTATTCTTAGGTTGCCAAAGCATGCACTAACAGGGTACCTCAACGCGGTGGGCCTTTTTTGGCTCCAACTTTTAGATAGTCCCAAAGAAGGAAGGTCTCATGTCCCTAGATCTAATTTACTAATAGTCCCTCTGGGTTCTCTCTTTATGAAAACCTTCAAGCAGTTTTTCATGTCATCCCCATGCACAACAGCAAAATGCTACAAGTTGCACAATACAGCAAAGCGAAGACAAGCATCCTCTCTTCCTCGACCCTTTTCAGCAGATTTGCTGTCTGCAAAATCAGGGGAAGGTAGGAGGGTTGCTCTTCCACCTTGCTCTTGTTTTGCCCTAGGCCTCCCATAAGCTACCAACAAATATCAGATTGCTGCCTCAGCTGGAGCAACCACTGAACAAGAGATAAGGATTACTTACATAGGAACTGTAAACCTATCATCAAAATGCCTATAATTGCAGTAGAAACCAGCTGCCCAAAATGTGGAAGTCTCAGCTGAGTTTTGCCCACAGCCACAGGGTCCTTGCTTTTCATCTCCCTTCCCTCTCTGTACTTGTTCAAAGAGAAGAAACATCCACCTTTAGTTCAATTAGTGGGGGACCCATTTCCTCTGATAGTGTATGTCTCCAAGTTAGACAGCAGCCATTTGCCAATTAACTACAAAAAGACAAGTACAAAATCCTAGATTATGGAACACTTTCCAAGGTGATGCCTCTGGTACAAGCCTTGCCTCCCTACCTACTTCTACAGATAGTGCAAAGTGCTTCATCTCTCTCCCTTTGCTCTCTAGCTTGGCTTATCTAAGGTCTACCAGACACATGTGCTCAAAAGGAGTTTTTTATCAGAAGCCAGAGTATGCATACAAAAAAGCAGACATAAGCTACATTTTCCCCAATATTGCCTCATTGCACTATCCCTCTCCCCATACTCTACCTTGCTTTTTTTGCACTCAACAGTGACCTAAACTGTTCAGCTATAAGAGCTGGACAAGTATTTCCAGCAACTCATAAAAGCTGAAGTCAGGCAACAGCCCCTGTGCTTTGGTACATCAGAAATGCTTGATTTCAGTAGCATGTCAGCCCACCTACAAGTAACAAGGAGTCATTTTTCATATACTTGCACAGAAAGGATAAATGGAGGTTCATGCCTGATAAAGCAGCCATCTCAGCCTGTGATTGAGTCATGATGGCTTCCTCAACCATGGTAATTAAGTAGTTCCATTTCTATGCCTCTCATTCCTCTGCAGTTTCATTTTACATTTCGAGCTCCAGGTTTTATTATTTTTGTTTCTTTAGCTATTATAAAAACTATGGATCATTGAAATCCTCTTGAAACCCTCAGTAACAGGTACAGTTTGTCCTGATCAATGCTGACGAAGTAAATGACAGACTATGAATCAAAAGGGTTAATTAAAGAGGACAGAGAACCCAAAGGCAGCAAAGGTGGCAACTGATCAAATGAAAACTAAATCTCCAGGTTTACAAACATGGAGGGAAACTTGCAATAAACAGTTGGTTTATGCCCAACTTAGATAAAGGGCTAGCAGGCTATCAACTCTGTTAGTGAGTCAAGTTTCACCTCCACTCGTCTGAAGAAAAGACAACATCATTCCAAGCCAATGCATCACTCTTTGTGCTGTTTAAAGCAACCACAGACTGAAAGGACTGTAGTGCAGGTAAGCAAAGAGCAGAAAGCCATCTAGAAACAGTCAACGTCCTCATAACATAGTGTGCATCCATCATATGGCAAGATAAGAAATGAAAAAGCAACTTCCTGTGCTTGTGAACAAAAATAGACATTTGAGTTCAGTTATTACAGCTGTAGTATTCACCCACTCTCAGCTCTGTGCCTTTTTTTCCACACCACCCACAACACTTGGAACAGCTTCCAATTTCCTTTTTACCTAATGCCCTAGATCTCCACAGAACCTGTTTTCCCCTTGAAGCCTTCCTACACCTGCCAGATTTGGCCTAGTGACTTCACACTATCTCATGGCCAAATTGTTGTCCTGGTGCTGGCAAACTACTTGGAATAGGGCTGTATTTCCTCCAGTGTTTGTAAAGCGCTATGTACGTTTATGCAGTGTTAGATGTAATGGGAATCTGAGAATGACTCCCCGCATTATATGCCATCATATAGCACGCGCTCTCTAGATTTCATTACAAAGAACCCTAATCTTCACACAGTCATGCCTTAATCTGTCTGCTGCTACAGCTATGACACCAGCACAGAGATGAAGCAGCTGTGTGTTGGGAGCCCAGAACAATGCAAAAAGCTTCTTTTTGTTCAGCATGCATTTTGGTTGCCTCACTCCAATGTTACTTGCAGTAAAGCAAATAATTCATGGTCTCAAATATATATATGTTAATTTTGCTGTTAATGTTATTATTAATGTTTAATTAGTCTTTGCTCTAAAGATGAAAAACAGTGAAGCACATAAGTTAGGCTCCTGCAATTACTGTGATTGCACTCACAAAACCAGCTAATTGCACTTGCAAATTACAACTTAGCTATTTGCACATGTACTTCCGCGGTCTGCAGGCACCACCATGATAACTGTGTAGAGAGCCTGGAAAAAAAACTAGGCTGAATTATAGTAATTCTGTGGACCATTCTTGGGTCTTTATTTCACTTCCTACACCCTACGATTTTCTGATTCTGCTCCCATGGCACAAGGGTTTTCAGATAATCGCATCCCAAGGTGCATGTGAGACCTGGCCCTCACTCTCTGCTTGCAACATGCAACCATTCCCTAGTGTTGTGGTGGCCTAAAAAGCTATGTGTGGGCTGAACAAGTTTGGTGAAGCACAAAACAAAGCTCTTGGACACATCCTCTGCAGAAATTCGTATCTTGGGCTGTCTGTTGCACTATGGTCTTTCTGGCATACCTGTTCATGCTTTCAAATCCTACATGGAGTGCTCAGAAACCCCACCATATATCCTTTAGGAAGGTGGTAACACTGAGGTAGAGATTTAGCTCTTACCTCTCCAAACATCCTATGCCCTCAGGAGAGAACTAAGCATGTGTACCGGTGTGCAGGTAGCAGCACATCTAATTGCGCAGAGCTCCCTGACATTGCTATCTGGCAGTACTCAAACCCTGTCACACTCTTGCAGCAATGCAGAAAGGACTAGACGCATCAGCAGCCACCCTGAAGCAGTGCTGAAAGTCTGCAGCGTCTCTGTGGCACAATTAATTCATATTTGACCACCAATTTGACAGGTCTTTCATGTAAGAGTTAATAGTTGTTAATTTCTCCTGATGATTCCCTATGAAATGCACATGAACTAGATGTCTGAAGGTAACAGCAACACAAGGATCCTCACAAGGCTGGAACACAAGGAACCTCACAAGGGTGATCAAGAGTCTTTCTTACTTGTGAGCAGATTCTAATACATTTATTTTCCAGCAGTGATGCTCTCTAACAGCAGCAAGGCCCTTGAATCTTTTCCCCTCCCCCTCACAAAATTAAACATTTGCTTGTTTTCCTAATCTTGCTACAGACAGCCTCCACAGGTCACACAAAGAAATGAGGACAAGCTATTAAAATCAATCTGCCCCACATATTCATTTAAACAGAGGGAAAAAAACAATGCCACAGCAGAACTGCAGGACTGGAATACAAACCAATAAAATGCCCCTTCTCTAATTTCTCTGAAGGCCTTTCTGGAGTTTTATTCCCAGCAGCGCTCCTTAGATGCCTTGGTTTGCCTGAAGAAACACTTGATATTTCTGTAGTGCAAATCAAAGTGAATTAAACATTAAAGCACTGTGATAGCACATCAGGTCTGCTATAGGAATGAAACTGGATAACATGGCACTGAAGTTTATGAAGCAGTGGACTGGTCTTCTCCCCTCCCCCCTCCTCCCTCAGATGTATTTGGTTATTTATTAATTCATTCATGCATCCTTCTCAGTGCAAAGCAGAGAAATTTCTTCCAGTATAACTCTCCAGTTATGGTCTGGCACTTTGAATTTTCTGCATACTGCATGACACAGTGACATACACACAAGCTATGGGGCACGCTGCATTCTGACGTGTCCTCACAGGCAGTGCTTTCCCATATTCCCTCATTAAAAGGCAGCACAATAACTGAAGTATCCCAAACACTCCTCAGAAGAATCCATCTTCCTTTAATGGAAGACAGAGAGGTGGTGCACAAGCATCCACTGCCTGAACACCATTACTACCAATCTTCTTCCATGACAGGGTATAAAAAGCATCAAAGAGATGTCTTATTCAGAGTTGAGACCCTGGAGCATCTTGCACTGACTCCCATTCTCTTATCTGACGCACAGAGGGGCTGGCAAACTCACTGGAGACAGCAAGCCGCCTTCTGCAGTCAACTTTCTGCTCCAGTCCTTCCCCTCCCTCTTGACCATACGCACTCCCTGCCTGCTTTCTTTTGGCCAACTCTGCAAGATTAAAAAATGAGAGAGAAGCCAAGGACTTGTGACCACCAAGGGGAGCGGACACTTGCACAGGTACCTAAGGGTTTATAGAAACCAGCTCCACATTCAAACATAAGGAAGAAGAGTTTGGCATGCACGCAACCACAACAAAAGCTGGAGCTTAAGGAAAGCAATGAAAGAAGTAATTCAGAAGAGCACACCAGAGAGCCAGCAAAAAGAATTAATTCTTAAGGCCAGCCAGAGGGAGATACTCTAGCTAAAGCCTTGACTTCCATATAGTAGAAATCTGTTCTTCAAATTAAGCCCAGAGGAAGTTTATCCACTGGAGCTGAATAATGAAACCATCGTTCAAAATGATTTTATGTAACTTTTGTGGTTGGTTTGTTGCTTGGGTGATTGTTTCTTTTGTTGTTGTTTTTTTTTTGGGGGGGGGTTGTTTTTGTTTTTTTTTGAAGACAGAAGCTGCAAGACAGTCTAAAGTTCAACTGCATTAAGGTTCATGAGGGCTAGGTCATCTGAGAAGCTCTGATTCCCTCTGGGAGGGTTGCCTCCCCTCCCACACATTTCTGTTTCCCTCTCATCATGTCACATCCATGGCTATCAAGCCCTGACCAGCAAGAGCTGAGCAGGTGAACGTGATTCAGATTCCATCTTTATTCTCTTTAGAAATATTATCTTTAAATATTTATATTTAAATACATTTAGAAATAGATCTTTAAAAATACTTTTGATTAATTATTATGCCAGACAAAACGTTCAAAGCCTCCTTCAGCACTGATAAACCCATTCCTTGCCCTGTTTTCAAACATTAATATCACAGCTAACTTTAATTCAGAACGATGATTTTGCATAACCCAGAGATTGCTCTAAATCTCCATTATGCTCCTCTCACCAATGAAGGGAAGAGATGCAACATGTATGCTGCTGAACACCTCAGCCAAATACCATTTGACCATGTTTCTGAAGAGAGGGCAGAGTACTCATACATAGATCCCCACTGCCACTAGCATCAGGCTTAAAATATACTATTTTAACATATGAGCACATTGGAAAGGAGAGGTGGAGAGGACATACAAACATCCCAGGTCACTGTTTCTCTTCATTTCAACAGATAAACATACACAACTGCACAGGCAGCAAGCCAGAAAGCTCATACATAACCTTGTTCAGAAACTGGCAGATAAGATTCCTTTTTAACCTTAATTATTACTTCATAGTAATATAATAATTACTTTGTAATAATATAATAATTATTACTTTGAGGAGAAAGTATTGTGGAGAGCTAGCATTGAGGAAAGCGAGCATGAAATGTGTTGAAGTAGCTATACTAATGTGAAGACAGTGTGACCTATCTTAAGTTCATCTATTCTCTTTCAAATATTCTGCATGCATTCTCCCTCCATCTTCAATTTCCTTTGAGAGCACAGCCACAGCAAGTACTGCACTACCAATTATTTGTTAAAAACCTTGGCTTCTTCTGCTCTGGTTTCCGACTATAAACATGAATATTGCCTATTAATGGGCAATTATTGATTCAAACAGATTAATGGGCACATCATTGATTCAAACAAGTGCTTCTTTGACTGACAAGCATCTTAGATGGCCTTCACTGGCTACTTACTTTGATTTACATTAAGTGCCTGAACTACTCACTAATGTCACAGGTCCTTTGACGTAGGTATTAGCCAGCATCTAAAAAAATACTGTCCCTCACCTAGGAGTTTCATAATTGAAATACCTATGAATAGTAGAGCTATGAAGAGCTGACCAAGCCTGCTTGTGATCACAGAGCAGGCTACTAGCCAGGCACAGAACATAATCTGTATCTCCTGCCTCTCAACAGAGATGGTGGCATCTTGCCACATTGCTGCAAGCTTTGCAACAGCTTTCACCCATACTGCTAGTGATTCGGGTTCATCAAGTGAGGCTGGCTCTTCTCCACTTCATATGAGAAACTGGAGATCTATTAAATACTCTCTTACTATTTCTTTCTCCCTCCCTCTCACTGGTTCACATTATCGCTCAAGACAGGCTCTGCAACTAACAAAAAAAAACCAAAAAACCCATACAGAACAAACCCACCATTATATAGAAAAAGCATATGTATAGAGATTTGAGGAGACCTTGTTTAAGCCTGTATCTTACCCGTCTAGGTATTTAACTATTTAACTTTGGGTTCTTTCAGTGTTCTGTCTCTAAATTAAGGTTCTTATTGACAGAAAATGTTTGGCTTTTTTTACCCTTAAAATAAATTCTGAGGAAAGCCTGTATACTCCTCTGGCAAACTGCTGATTTAGAGAGTAACAAGAGGATAATAATAACCTGACACCATCGTCTCTGAAGAAAAACGATAATAAGGGAAGTAGCTCTATTCCCCAAGACACCAATGTGTGCAGTGTGGCTAGTCTCCTCTTTTCACCTCTGTAATCATTGCCCTTCTCAGCAGAGCCAAGGACATGAATTTTTACTAAGCACATTTCAAAAAGCCCCTGGATGTCCTACCCTCCTGAAGGGCAGCAGCTCCCTGCACACAGGAAACTTTTGCTGAAGCTCAATTCCAGCTATAAGTTTATGGGCCATTTATATGCCTGCACAAGGACCTAGCTCTTTTTTTTAACCCTAAGGGAGCATATTATTGCATTCTTCTTCCCTTCCACTGCTAGCATCCTAACCTGCCACATTAGTCTCATATAATACCTGGCTACTGTCATTTGCAGCAGTTATACTTTGATGCATGTTATAGCACATGCAGTTGAACAGAACTAGACAGAACTATACCTTTTCTATAACATCATATATTTCCATAGACCAAACCACTCCATACATAAACAGTGGAAAGCACCAAGAACAATTCAGACCCACCTTTATCTCAAATAGGATCTGTTTTGCAGTGTAGCTGTCACATAAGTTTGAGGGTAAGATTTCTTACCCTGTTTATTTTCAGGAATTAGCCAGCTATAAGGAATTTCATATACTGGGAAAATCTAGCTTAACATTGGATCACATGAAAGCATCTGCTTAATAACAGCAGAGGCCACATTTTGCTGTTAGTAGTTCAGATACTCAGTGCAGAGGGACAAAAACATCAGAAGCCACATTTAAATTGCCCTCCAGAGAATACTCCCCAAACTTGTTATTTAGCAACAGCATAACTGTGACAGATACACAAAGCATGCTCCATATTACATTATTACATGAGCTAATGGAAATTATTTGCAGGAGTGATGGTGGAACTGCTTGTACCATTGACACAGTGTTTGTCACCATGGGTTCCAAATGCTGCAACTTGCATTTAAAAAAAAAAAGAATTAAAACTATAAAGAGTACTAGATACACAGGGACCACTATGGCAGGGTTTTATGACTACACTGAGAATCAGGAAATACTTTAGTAGGGACAAATCTGGGAGAGAATGGAGGGAGAGTTTTAAATTATATGCAGACACTTTTCAGGGATGCAGACCTTTTCAAAGCACATTTCTAGCCTTCCATTATCAAAAACCTCTTAAAATATTCCGACATTATTAGATCAAGCATTTCCCTACAAAGCCCAGTGAATGAGGTATGGCATTTCAGCTGCCTGAAAGACAAGACTACGGAGTGAAGCCTAGGGGAGGAGAAGAGACTTTAAGCTTTACTGACATATACTCCATATAAAAGGCATGCTAGGCAGACTTCTTGGGTCAGTGGTAATCAGCGAGAACATTAAAGCCTAGCTGTACTATAACTGTGGGAAAAAAAGTCTCTTTTATTCTCTAATAGCAAAAGGAAGCCACAATGGCTGTGGTGAGAAGCCAAGTGAGGGCCACTTACTCTCTTGCCCTGTCCTACTGAAGCCAACGGTGCTACAGCAACTACTCCAGTGACTGCAGTCAGCCTGCCAGAGCCCCAAGACACCAGCATGCTCCTAAGCTATGTAGGCACACTCCGGTTTTGCACCACCTGGTTAGGAGACATCTTAAGCAGAGATGGATCTAATGACAAACATTCCTTCTCACCAAAAGCATGACAGTGAACATAAAAAGGCACTGATGAGTGGTATTGAACAAACATGCCATCAGCCTGCTGACTCGCCCACTAAAGGAAAGCTGTTGCATTCATAAGGTGCTTGGTGTCTCTAAAACCAGCTGGCAAGAGGCTCGCATCCCCTGCTCAGGTTTGTATTCTTTTCTCTTTGCTCTGTTTGAAATAATTCAGCTGTTAAGAGCAAGACTGACTTGTGGACTGTCAAGCCATTCAAATCCCAGATTTCACTTCCCGTTAAAACAGCACAATGATAAGAAGCAGGATCTTATTTTACGCCAAAAGAGATTTTCCCTCAAATTAACCATTCACGCTATGAGCAATTAAAGAAACTGAAATCAATATATAGCACTTGGATAGATATAGTACTTCAGTACATGTAAATAGGTTCCAGTGTTAGATGTTCTATTGTTTAAACGGGATTTCAATTACCTTACGATTAACTGGCAACCTTACTTGGATGACATAAGGCCCTTTCCCAAATTTAAAACATGCAACTTCAAAATGAGCTTCATTCCTTCAAAGTAGGTCCCAAATAACTAGACAGAGCCTCTTCAGAGATTGTTCTTAGATGTAGCTGGCTTAAAGAAGGTTTACATCTCTGTGAAATTCTCATTAAGAAATGAAATCAGAACTTCTCCTTTCAGCAACACACACATCTTTGAAAAGAGTGTGGATACTCCTTCCTCCTGCATAGCCCCCTCTGATGCCTGTCTGCCTTATCACTCAGTGCTACCATAGTCAAGGCAACTTCGATTTTAAAGATTATTGACAGCAACAGTCTCAGGAAGAGAATCAGGAGAAAACTTTATGAAGTTTTCCCCCTTGTGAAAAATCTATTTAACCTTCCATCACATGGTGAGGATTTGCATCCACCGAGTACCCAAATAATCTGGCACTAAACCCTTGCAAGACCACCTCGTATGTAGAGTCAATGTGAGTCTCCCCTAGAGCCGTGTGACAGGATGATGATGCAGGTGTCGATACTTGCCTGCTTGTCTCACAGTCTTCGTGATGGGCAGAGATACTCTTTAGGAGGGAAACAAGGAAACAGTCACATGTCACTTAGTGTGTGGGGAAACATCCAGGCAGACACACACAGCTAAGGAATGCAGTAAATAATTCAATACGAAAAACAGAGGCCTGGGATTTAGCATGTACCTGGAACTCCCACAACTCAAATTCTAATAGCACAAGCTCAAAATACAGAAAAGGATAATGGAAAATAACCGGAGTGAAATCCAATGATTTCCCTCAATGAAAACATTTCCTAACTTTTAAGGAATAATAAAATGACCTATATGTAGTGCAGTTAATTAACACCTTTCCTTTCCTCTGTTCTTGGAGCCAGAAAGACTGTACACTATCACAAAAACATTACAGGTCTCATTTTCTGTGTATTGTGAGCATTGCTATGGAAGACTGAGTTCACCTTTCCATTCTGGAAGTGCTCCGTGTTTTGGGAACCTATCAGCCGGCACTTGTTACCTGCCAGGACCTGCCAGGTATCAAGCATATCACGCTGCTTCTTGAGCAAGTAAAGAGACTCTTGCTGGCATAGAAGCAAATGAGCAGCTTTCCCAGGAGCATTTTTACAGGACACCAGCTCAATATTTAAATAAACAAATAAAAATAAGGCAAAGAGTATGTATGATGAACAGCTGGAGAACATTAAACATATTTTACTTTAGGTTTGGCAGGGTTTAGTAAATCATGATTTAATCACACTCCCAGGCCATCACTGTTAAGCGAACTCTGGAAATGCTCAGTAAGACGTAAAGAAAGGATAAACAGAAGAATGGAAAAGACATTTTACCAGGAAGGACACAGTCATTTATTATTTAGCTTTGGAGGGAAACAAATGTGGAGAAGTGTCAGAAAAGAGACATGAGAAAAGATATTAAAGAACACCATGTCAACTTCCTCCCTTAATCATGGGCATGCTTCAGTTGCAAACTTGGCTTGGACCTCTGGGTGGGTGACGCCACCCCACGCGCATGCAGGCACACACACACAGAGCTCTAGGCTCCAGAATGCTTTAATGTGAACTGCCCATTCCTGACTGCAATAAGACTTCCATGTCAGGAAACACCGCCAGCTTTTTCAATCAACTGCAGTGCATAAGCAAAGATAAATTCAAATTAGTTCCATGCAGGTTTTGATGAATACTGTCATATGCTTTATTGAAGATTAAGGGACAAGTCACTGAAAACTGTGAAACTGACTCAGTGACATAAGGCTTAGCTGTCTAAGCACTGCATTTACCTTACTCAAGCAATTTTAATAGTTGTTATAACTAAGCCAATGCTCTGATTTATTCTTTATTAACACCTCTTGCTCATTTTTTGTGGTCTGATTATGTCCTAGAAGACAGAGATTTATAGGTTCTGGGCCAAATTCAGAAGCAAGGCTTGTAAAACTGATCTAGATTATACTTGAGTAAATTATATTCTACAAGATCTTCTTAACTCCAAAAGAAATGGGAAACCAAAATGTTAAACTACAGGTTGAAGTGACTGTGACACACTGCACAAGCCCCACCATCTTCTGCCCTCCTATTAAATTGCTTGAGCGAACCAAAGAGTACAAATTCCATACAAGGTCCAACCAACAGTCTGCTCAGCACCCTGTTTCCAGTCCTTTAACCAGGCTTCTAGAATAGAGGACATCATATTACATGGGAGTGCAAGACAGCATAGAAGCTTGCTCCATTCGCTCCACACACCTGATGTGGCGCACCTCCCAAAAAATTAACAACAGCACCAGCAGTTAGCCAAGGCAGTGTACACGAACATGCCATGACTTCTCCAGAGCACCCCATTTCCAGTAATGCGTCCCTCTGGGATTTCCTGGAGCAGGGTAGATGTTCCTGTATTTATCAGCACTCAGTAGATCTACCTCCCATTAGTGGATCCAATTGCTTTAGATTCCATGTATCTTTTTAGTATCCCAGAAGTTGAGGTGAGGAGCCCTCTAGTTGCTTAGGACCAACCTCACATAATTTTGAACTTAATAATTTGCTGATGTGCTCTTATGTCCCCAGCATCTCTCTACTGTACCCAATCCTTCCAGTTTCTTTGGTGACTAACTATAGTAAATGAGGGTTCCAGTCAGCTGCTTAATAGTGTAAATTTTACATGGCTCTAAGTTTACATTTCTTCCTTAAATATCTTTTTTAGCATTAGTTTACAAGAAGATAGCATAAAAATTACAAATTATTTTTCAGAATCCTTTTTTCCACATACCTACCTCTGACTTTTCTCCCTGCGATGTAAACATATTAAAACTTTGTTGCTTTCCGTTTTTCATGTCTCAGGTTTTATAAGAACTTCACAAAAATTCTGGAGTTTTCAGTAGTAAAATTTCCACTCTATTTGCTCAATTGGTTTTTCCCCACTTACTACGTACCTTTCCATTCTTTGCGAAATCTCTGCTTCTAAACTGCGCTGACTTAAGTGAAGGAAGAAAACCTTACCTAGTGTCTTTTCATTCTTTCCTCTGCCCTGAAACAAACTCCTCTCCTTTGCTTAATCACATGCATGTTATAATTAAGAATAAAGCTATACAAAATTTTACGATACTGAGAAGTTTGCCAAGCATTCTGTTTTAAAGGATAGTGTGACACGAAGTGAAAACCGTCAGTTCTTGCCAACTCGGTGAAAGCTCCTAGCAAGAAGCTAAATCGTCTTCAATTAGTTCTAGAAAATGTTCATGCACAGCTGCTTAATTGCTGCAAATGGTTTGCCCAGAAAGATAGCTCTAAAAATCCAAAGAAGTGAAAGCTTGAGGGTTTCCTTACCTGCATGAGAGTAACATCTTTTCAAGCTTACTCTTATCGAACATCTAGACTTCACAACTTCTAAAGCAAGATGCCACAGTTGGCAGAAGACAAGGAAGACACTCAAAGAGGTCCACGCAAGCACAGTTCATTATTAACGGTGAGTGCAGACGGGCCATGCTTTGAAATTTGGACACTTGAGACTTAAATATAAGGAGCTCACAAGTCAGTTGTGATTGACTTGCACATTTAGCAGTGTATCAAAAATGGCACATTTGCAGAATATTATCTCGTTTGTTCCATGGAAATGCAGGTTTCTAAAAATGAACAATCAAATGAACAATTTTAACACACACTAAATTTTTCCTGTCTTGGGATTACTTTTCCCGAGTCAGATTCCTGAACTGGCTGAGATTCTGAAAGGAAGGTATTAAAAGACTGTGGTGAAAGTTAATCCTTTTCACTTAAGCACGTTTTAAAGGCTGCTGCCAGCCACTAAGATATAGGACAACACATACCATCTTTTCAAAAGGGAAAACTGGGGAAAAACATAATAGAGAACGGGAAAGCCAGAAATAGCAGCTTCTCTGTTAATCACATTTTGGACAGCGGTGGCAACCAGATTGAAACACAAGCAGTCTTCATTCAGATTCAAACTAGTTTTTCACTTCAAAACTTATACTGCAGAAATCAGTGTGCTTATATTGTCAGGACCTAAATGTGATGCTTCCTGCCATTGTGAGCACTAGGCAAATGGCTTCAGTTCAAATACATATGCCGAGACAGCATGTACTGAAGCCTTTCCTCCTTTGGCTTGTAACAGCTGCAGGAGCCCCAGGACAGACAAAATTACTTCAAAGGGCAGACATATTCCCACTCCATACAAAGCTGAGTACCAGAAGCCCACACCACCCAATGGTAACAGTGGCCCTTGTGGGACCATTCCTTAAACCCTCCAATGCTGGCAATGTCCAAAACAGTGTCCCTGTTAAAATCAATGGCAAAACCCCTGTGGAAACCAGGGAGGCCAATCATCATGTGGGATTGCTGGTGGGAGCCAAGACAACCGTGCTATCACTTCAGCCACCACAGAAACAGTGAGAGGCACAACACACACACACAAAAATAACAACAACAACAACAAAAAACAACAAACAACAACAAAACAATCCACAAAAAAACAACCAACACAAAAGGGGGATTTTGCTGTGAGGTCTTAAAAGAACAGAAAACTCCTTAAGAGAGTGATAAATATAATTTGCAGCTTTTATCTAAGCATTAGCTCAAAGTATTTCCTCCTTTTCTAATTAAAATAGGGATTTGAGTGCCAGAACAATGATCTCTAGTCAAAGACTCTCACAAACGGAGGGATCACACCAACTCATTTCCTACTCGAACAATGAAATCAAACCAAGGTTTGGGAGACCAGCGTTTGTTGCTATTATTTGAGCTGGCACCACACACGCTCTGCAGTACTTTGATGTGGCTGCCTTAGGCAGCTCATAACAGGAGTAATAATATTGTAAAATGTAAACAATCCCAGTCAGTAGTTTGGGAAAGGAGAAGGAAAAAAAAAAACCAAATGAAACAGATCCCCTGCTTCTGCAGCAAGAACCAGCTACACTGCCTTCTCCACTTGAGGGAACCGGTAAAATCAACCCCAAAATCTTAATAGTGCCACATCTGTGCTCCTGAATGTGATGGAAGAGAAGACTGGTACCAGCAAGAGATCCTCTGAGCCAGGCGCTGGAGACCTGGGGCAGCCCCAGTCATGGGGCACATGTCCCTGGGGATGGGGACAAGTTGAGGCCAGGCTAGGATGTGGGTTCATGGGGAGCTCAGTGAGGTCTATGGCTGGGCAGGGCAGGGCAGGGCTGTGGGGAGCTGGAGACTGGCCCTGCTGTAGCATTACTGGTACAGGGGCTGACATGAGGTCCAGGACCATGGACAGGGTGGGTGAGCCCCAGGGGACTGGGCAAGGACAAGCAGGACTGGGGATGCCCTCATGGCCCAGATGCTGGGACTGTGCATATTAAATCCAAGACAAACACAGTCATACCCAGAGTTACCCCCCATGTGCCCCTGACTGGCAGTTAAAGGTCCCTCCTAATGACATGGAGGCTATTAAAACTTTAAATTGCCAAATGATAATCCTGAAACAAATTTAAGTGCTGAGAAAACAGTATACACAGTCCCATGAACCCCTGACACACAAATAATTTTTAAACTAATTTACTGCTTTTCAAGGGTATGTTACAATGAAAGTGAAAAAAGTGGGCACTAGAAAGAGCAGCAAAGCATAATTAATGGCAGACAAACTTACATACCCTATGCAGTATGACCAGACAGGCATACATCCTTTTAAAAATGAAAAGCAGAAAAGACATGCTGACCACTTAGTAGTACCACTATTTTCCTGATTCTGCACCAGCTCCCTCTTCCCTTCTCTTATCTTCCTCACATTTCTTCCTTCCATTTCCATTTTGATCCAGTGCCTTTTGAAATCAGGGGCTTCCTGCTACTGCTTTTATTGGCCTTCAGTTGGACTCAACAGCACTGAAGACCCTACCAGTAGATGCAAACCCCATCAAGTAAAGCATTTCCAGCACAAGGTGTGGCATGCATAGAAAGGCATGGCTAGCAATATATTGAGGCAAGGCCTGCCATAGTTGAGTTGAACCAGGAGGTGGAACAGAATGACTAAAACCACAGAAATCACCATTTAGCAAGGGAAGACATAGCCTAGTTTTGAGATGAGATGGTAAAACTGACTGCTTTAATAACTGCAGTTCTGCCAGAGACAAAGAAAAAAAGTCACAAAAGTAGAATAAAGTTAATGTCAATGCTAGGAAGCTGTTCCAATGCTTTGTAACTAAATCCAAAACAGTTATTGTTCTTCTACTATCAGCTGCTATGCTAAAAGCCTTTTGTGTTCTAAAGCCTGAAGCCAAGCTCATAAGTTTTAAGATTCATTAGATCAAAAGAAATGGTTTACAGAAAAAACAGACAGACTTAAGGACATACCCAAACATACCTATTTACAGATCTAATCCTTAAGGCATTGATTGTCTATACACAGACAATGGCATTGATGGTGCTGCTCCAACTCCCTTATTAAAACACATTCAGATAGAGACCTAAACACTGAGAGCTGTGTTTTCTAGAGGTAAATTTATAACTACCAAAACCAGACAGTATTTCTCACTTCCCTTATAACATTCTTTCCAGACAGATGAGATGCATGATATTAAATACTGGTCATAAAACATTCAATCTCCAAATCATAAAATGAAAAGTGGTTTTAGGTAACTCTATTCAGTAGCTTAAGAGTTTACAAGCTTTAAAGAAGAGTGTTTGGAGAGGGGAAAGAGGGGGGTGGAGGGAAAGATGACTCCTTAACATTTTACCAGATTCTTTTAATTTAGAAATTACAGTGTCTAAGCACTGTCACGCACATAGGTCAATTTTGAAAGAAAAATATCTTGACTAATTTTAACTGTTATTCTTTTATATTTTTTCACTTTTGTTGCATAAATAGATGGTACTATCACTGCCAGGTATCACTACCACTTCCAGATTAAACAGCAAACCCTAAAAAGATGTCTATAAAAACAGAGAAAAAAAAAAACAATGGAAGTACACAGTGAATGCAGCAGCAAAAAATCCTTTGAATAGGATGGAAACTGTCTCTTCACTGCACTGACAGAAAACATAGCAATATGCCTATCAGGAAGTCCTCTAGACAGACAACCCACCATTTATTTATGTTTTGGATCTATTTTAAAATGCTGAGATCAGTTCCAAGTAAATTCACCTTAAAAGGGAGACCATATGCTAATCTCTGTCCATTATTGCCAAGTCCAAGTATTCAAAGATCAGTAGTTAAATGCCCTTGGCTCCTAAAACACAGTCTGCATACATATCCAATTACACAGAAGTACCAAGACTGCGAGTGTTGTTTTTTAAATGGTAGTTTACTGTTTTCAATTTATCTTCAGGGCTGTAAACCTCTGGAGTTCAAAATACTAGTGTTTACAAACAGAGAAGCTAGCAACTTACTCCTTTTTAAACAGGGAGAGCTGATCCTCAGATGAACATGCGACTCTAGTTTTTGGCAGCCTAAGATGGTCAATAAAATCACAGAAGCTGTCAACACTGTCCACACCATCAGCAAGCCATGTGCCAAGGCCAACAGCCCATCTATCATTTTACAAAGCCCCCCTCCATCAATGCTTTCCCAAACAGCTACCAACAGCATCTCTCCAACAGACCAGCCTATGCTAGTACAAAACTAAAAAGATTAACAAAATAGCTGTTAATTGCATTCAGGGACAACAACATTGTAACAAATAAGATGAGGACAAAATGCTTTGGCTTCATTTGCACATTTAGCACAGTGTGCATGACACACTGCATTTCTCCCATACGTAGCTTTCACTTAAACACAGTGAGGCCTTACAGAGTACCCTTGGCTCCCACATTTTGCTCATTCTCATTTTCCCGAGGCCACAACCTATTCCTAGGCTACCCACTTTTTGCCCAGTCATGCAGTGACAAAGGGTCAAAAAACAATTGAACTGTCATTTCAATGCAGAGGAGGCAAGTGGGATTACATGCTTCTCTTTTACTGCAAAGCAATCTCTCTTAATGCTTCAGTGTTTTGAGCACAAAAAAGTTCCTCTGCTTGCAAAAGAAAACAAACATACAAAAAACCCCAGAGGGAGGTCAGACTATAGGCACAGAGATCTTTGGGAATGTGCCACAGCTTGTGGAGTGGCCATTCTGGTTTGCTGTGCCTGCCCAACAACAGCAGAATTCTCAAGCACCCTCTTTTCCAGCAAGTGGAAAAGCCGTGGGTGATGTCATGGAAAAGGGGACACATCCAAAAGCCTACATCACTTGTTGGGAGAGATGTCCCAGCCCTTGGCATAGGTCTGCCATTTAGCAGACCTGCCTCTCATTAGAAATCTCCTTTTAGATGGCTTAACCTCAGCTGCATCACCGCAAACCCCTTCCACCAGACCCAACCGCTTCCAGTACCTATGACTGGTCACAGGTTGCTACTGAAATATAGAATCATAGAATAGTTAGGGTTGGAAAGAACCTTAAGATCACCCAGTTCCAGCCCCCCTGCCAGGGTCAGGGACACCTTGCACTAAACCATGCCACCCAAGGCTATGTCCAACCTGGCCTTGAACACCACCACGGATGGAGCATTCACAACTTCCTTGGGCAACCCATTCCAGCACCTCACCACCCTCATAGTAAAGAACTTCCTCCTTATATCCAATCTAAACTTCTCCTGTTTAAGTTTTAAACCATTACCCTTTGTACATAAAACCATAACCATGTTAGTCTTTAAGCAGAAATGTCATCCAAAGGGGCCAGCTTCCAGAAAAAAAAGGCAACCCACGCCAAATATACACTGTGCTGAAAGGCTACTGCATTTTCCAAACAGCATAGAAAATCAGCTCAAGTCCCCATGCTTGTTATCATACTCCAAAACTGCCCATCAACCTTCATCAGCTATGAAAATTTGGAGACATTATTCTCACTCCTCTACCAGTGCCACATGCAGCCTAACAACCTCTGAAGCAAAGTTACCCATTGAGGGCAAGTTGGCAAACACCTCTTTCTGAAAGGTCCTCGCATGTGTCTCGTGTCATCAAAACGAGAAATCCACCGATGCTGGTGACTGACTGCCAGTTGGTGGCTATTCTGCCATGGGACGTGGTCTCGTAACAGAATTCCAGCCATTCAGGCTCTAGGCAAGCAATCCCAAGCTGTGTAGTCGCAACACTAACATCACTAATGTCACTTTGCCTCTATGCAAAGTCAGGACAGAGTAGTCCCGCTTGCAGCACCTCCCAGAATGTTCCAAAAGGCAGGTCACACTTAAGGAAAACCCCAGCAGGACCAGACCCCACTTTATCCAGTTCTGCATCAACACGGGGACAAGAACACAACTGTGAAAAAGTTTATCCTCCCAGTGTGAATATTTTTCTTTATTTTGTGGTAGCTTAAGTGGGGTAAAAGAAGGGTAATTCTGCAGCACAAGTATATGCCAAGCCAAGTCTACAAGCACTAAAGCATTTTTATCCCCAAATCATTCATTCCACAAAATTTTGGTTTTCCACACACTTACAGCAAAGGTTATTTGCTTGAGCTCAGTTGTTTTGTTTTGGTTTCAATATGAAAAATGCAAAATTGAAAAACTGAAGCCATTTATATGAAATAAAGTATTCTGCACCGGTTTAGTTGCTCACTGACATTCATGTGGGTTCCTCACAGCATGTTTGTCAAACATTGCCCTTTATATTAAGAATTTGGAATAGATGATAAAATGCAAAGCCAGGCTCTGTAAAACCATAGTCACAGTATAAATTTACATTTATATCACTTAATATAATTAATATAGAGGATAGCAGCAGTAGGGTGTGCATACGCTGTTTTCCTCCATTGCTGAAATTGTAGCAAGGGCCCAGGATTTTGAACATTCTGAGTGTAAAGATGTAAACACTAGCTCCCTTGATACAACTTGGGAGGAGGCTTGCGCTTACTAAGAAAAGAAGTAAAATGAAGCAAGCATCCCAGTTTCTGAAGAAAATAAAGGTAACACTGTTCCCAAGCTCAGTGCCCCTGATTAGCAGAATACACCCTCATTTACTGTTACTGTATAGCCTAGACATACAAAAGCAAGTTCCAAAATTAGTGTCCTTTGTTATAAGGAAACAGTATACATTCATGTCAGAAGGGAGGAGAGAAGAGGAGGGGTGGAGGAAGATACTTTTTCAATATAAAAGAAGCTACTGTGTCTCAGTGGCTCTCTGAAGACGGGTTCTATAGGTGGCCATTCAAAAAACAAAGTAAGTTCAAGGGTTCGAAACAGATTTCTGCTGTTTAATACCCAGAAATCTGCATTTTTAAACTCAGTCTCCCTGCTGTGCAATTATGTATGAATTTAAGACTAGACGTTTTCTTACAAGAGACTGTGTTGTGCAAGTGGGAGACAAAATCAGGTCACTCAGTCATGAGAAGTAAATTTCCTCCCACCAGCCATTGTACTCCAGAGAGACAAAGAGGGTAAGGCAGATTTTATTCCCTCCTCAGACTAGTCCAATTTCTATTCATTTCCTTTGGATTTTTTAATACCCCTCCCCTTTCCCTTCAGACCTGGGGACTAACATGGGAACCTAATTAAACTTTAAGCAGCACCATGTAAAGACCAACACTGTCTTAAGACGTTACTGAAAGAAAAGATCAGACAAGGCTACCTCTGTAAAATATACAACTCCCGTTTCAAACAAGGCGCCTGTCCTCTCTGAGACTTCTGTGCCTACTCCAATCTCCTTCTCTTATTCACCTTTGAACACTTAAAGTTGTTTCTTTCCTCTGAGACATTTTATATATCCACTGAGAGTGTTCACACTGGTCCATGCGTATTGCTGGTCATGCTATTCCAGAGCCAAAAGCAGAGGAAAGAACAGACTAACCCAAATTGCTGTGCTTTGCCCCATTCCTCACCTTAGGACCTCTCAGACTGTCAGCAGAAATTCCTCCAATTTCACCACGGCTTTGCACAGGGAAGAGAATCCACAGCAGCAAAGCCAGTAGACATTTTAGACATTTAAAAAAAAAACAACCTGTTTTCAGTGACCAAATGTCAGCAGCAACTCTATCTTGTTAATCAAAGCCTATTTGCAAAAGAAACTGATGCTGTACCCTGGAAATTACAAAGCTGACTCTGTTTAGTTCCAACACAAGTTCCAGCAAGAGGCAGTTCCAACACAAGCCTAGGGTTTGCTTGCTCTTTCCATATACAATATATTGTATTAAATCAAAAAGTAAAAACAAACCAGAAAATGTGCTTCCCTGCTCTTCTGATTCTCTAACGCAGGCCAGAGCTTCAACCCTGACCCAGGGTAGTACTGAGGAGCTGTGGACTAATCCATGGTTAGTGATTCAAGCAAGAAAATCAGTCACTGGATCACAGTAGTACCCTTCATCTGCAAATAAGAAAAAGCCTGGGTTCTGCCCTTTTTTTCTATATGCAATAAAACACACTGGCTGCAAAGAATCATGAAAGAGAAATTGAAATGTGTGAATAAATCTAATAACTGAAGATATTATAATTTAAATATATGGATGGATGGATACTTAACATGTATGTACATAAATATGGATGCTAGAAATTACAGCTAAGTTAGCCATAGTCAAAATGTGTTAAAGACCACAGTCTGATAAGCTGCATGCTTCCACAGCTCCACAGCTCTTTGCCTTGCTGGGGTCACAGGGCTGTATTTTGTGAGAGTGGAGAAAGTAAAAGGAAAGCAAATTTTGAGAACAACCCTCTTTTTTTAGCCTGATTCGCCACTTTTCTGTCTGAAAGAGGCACCAGTGCATGGTACACTGGTGACTATGTAGACCATGTAGTTTCTTTGTGACCAAGAAACTTTTTCTTCAAGTTTCTTCCCTATTTATGGAGAAATTATTTTTCTGCATGCACACGACAGGTATCACAGACTATGTTCAGAGGGGAGAGAGATTTCAGCTAGCCACAGAAGAGCTATTAAACACCGGTGCATGACTTCTAAAGTGGTCTCCTGAAAAAAAGAGCAAACTCCAATCCTACAGGCCCAACTGCTGCTTTTTCAGCAAATGTCACTCCAAAGCTAGCTGGGAGCTTAACAACTGCTTGAAACCTTCATCCTCCAAGCACTTAGCAAGTCTCATTTTTCTCTGAATGAATTTCAAGGTCTCATCAAAGCACACTGGGCAGCTTTTTTGTCAGCCCGTTTTTGTAAGAAAATGAAAGCTACTTACCAACTACATATCCTGTGTGATATGCCTTACTCTTGTGAACTCAGTGGTCCCCCCAGCAGTGGGGGGCTCTTGTGGTTTAACCCCATAGGTCAGATGCAGGCATGGCATCCTAAAAAGTTACGCTCTGCCAAAACTATACTAGTCTGGGGACTGTAGCACAAACATGCATCTCCAGATACAGAATCAACAACATACTAACTGTGATGGAACCAGCACTGCCAACGCCAGAAGGAGGGAAAGCCTGAAGGATGAGGAAAGCATTAGCTGTCCTAGTGGCAGCTAGGAAATGGTAAAAGGAGGTGAGAAATTGGACACAGCCAAGGCCCAGGACACACTCAAAGGTCTTTCACATGAGGCATGTGACTGAAAAAAGATTGGGAACTACTAGATGGAAAAATCAAAAGCAAGTCCAGCATAAGGAGCTCAGTGATAAATCCCTCCAGATGGGACCCGTGCACCACTGTTCTTTCTGTCCAATCTCCTATTACATAGGACTGAAGCCACAAAACTGCTCTCAGATCCCACACATCTATAGTGAACTAGCTCCTCTTTGAATTCAATTTCAGTAGGTATTAAAAGGAAGAGATTTCTCTTTCAGCTCTTGTTAGTATTTTCATTCCATTTTGGAATTTGTCTATTATTTTTATCTTTTGATTTAGAAACTGTTAATAAGGATTGATGGTCTCTGGTCTCCCTGAGGAAAAACAGGTGAGGAGATAGCACAAGTTGGATTATATCATCCCAATAAATCTTCCTTTCAAAACAAACACAGCTTTTTCTTCTTGCAAAACACTGCTCTTTAAAGACTGTACTTTGTTTTTTAATAAAGAAAAAAGTCTTTCTACTGTCTTAATGATTAGCAAATTAATATAGCAGCTAACCAAGATGCTCAGGCCTGTAGCTTTAGCCACTTATCAGATTAATACATATAAATGAAGGATTCTGTAGTCTTCACTTACAATGGCTGAAGTCATCAGGATTCAATGGCACAATGAAGAAAGGCTGCAGCACTGAGACCGGAGAGAAGGAGAGGACAGAGAGAGAAACTGAGGAGAAAGGAACTCCCAGAACACATATACATAAGGATGCTGCTGTCTGCAGCTTCCCTTGAGTGGTGAATGACTACAGAGAAATAAGAGTTTCAGAAACAGCTTATAAAAATAATTAATGGCATGAAAAGATCTACAGATGGAAAGGGACTGAAGAGGTTTGATGTATTTAACACAGATATAAGGGCACATGAAAGAGGTACACAAAGTAATGAATAGCACAGAGGAAGAACTCTGGGATTCTTTAAACATCCAGCTTTGTAATGCAAGAAAAATTGGGTATTCAAAGAAATGAAACCAATTCCAGTGAGTTCCCAGGCAATGCGCAGGTAACCTGCAGAACTGCTGGTCACCTTTCATCACTGAGGCCAAAAATTAGGAAGGAATTAAAAAAATAAATAAATAAATAAATAAATCAACATATACACGCTGCTCAATTAATAGTAGCATGTGCAATGACAACATATAGACTGAAAAAAAATAACATGTAAGAAACTGATGCTTCAAGGGACCTGTCAAAGCCTAGCCTTCTTTCTCTAGGATAAAGCTTCATGTGTGGGCAGCTTGTTACTACTTTTTACTACGGCGCTTCCTACGCTTTGCTTGAATCATCCAGTACCAGCCACAACTTCTCTGATCAAAACTGTTTTCCTGAGTATATTGAGGACTGCCATGGGGCTCATGGTAGAAAGAATATTTTTTATCCCCCCTGAGCCCTCTCCCTGTCCTACTCAGCCTGCAGAAGCCCAGACCTGAGATGCTCCCACAACTGTTATAGGAGGAAGCACCAGCATTGCAATGTAGTTGTTTCCATGGCTCTGGAACACCTCCACAGAGGCACTTCATTCCCTCTTCAGTAGCAGCAAGGCTGAATGCAGCATTCCAAACTGGCTGCCATCCTCAGGCGTTTTCACAGCTACAGGAGAGGGTGTGTACACACCCTCCTCCTCAGGTTTTCTTAACAGCTGACAACATGGGGAAGCTAATGTAGGTCTCCATCCATAGGCCACAGCTGTGAAGTCCTCCTCAAGCTGTAGAAGCCCTTTAGTAGGCAGTCTGGATCAACACAGGGCCAGTGATCCGGGCTCATTTCCACAGCTGAAGAGAAAACCAGGTTCTCCACAGGGAATGGGCAGAGGATTCAATCCTGCAGCACATCAGCACCGGGAGAGCAGGGGGCAGATGGGACGCCCTCAGCACAACTCAGGCCATTAGCAATGGGATTGCTTTTGCCTCCAGAGGGCAAAGAAACATAACCGGAAACGAGGTAGCTTGCTGCGACTGCTCCACATGCCGGCTACTTTCAGCGAGCTCCCTCGGAGAGAGAAAGACGAAAAACAACCAACCCAGAAGTGATTCATGAGGGCGTGAAGCTTTGTCGGCCTGAATAATGAACTAACGGTTGGCCTCGCTGACAGCCCGCGTCCTTTCACAATCTCATCAGTCCGCTGCTTTGTTCCCAGGCCCCGCTCAGCCATCAGCTGAGGGAGTTCATCTGTCTCAGCAGCATGCGGTAATGATAGCAAGGGTTAAATACCACTTACATGGAGGTACAAAAGGCCGGTATAATTTTATATGAGGCCAGACAGCTGGTTTGTATAATTCCAGTTTTCACAGAGTGTTTCCTTTCCAGTGTGTCCCCTTAAAAAAAGCTTTTCCCTGCGAGTTAATTCTTTCACTGCAGAAGGCCAGCACAGCCCCAATTATCAGTGAGACAATCCAAAGCTGAGTTTGCTGTCAAACTCAGACCCAGGCTAAGGCTTCAAGAGAAAAACTCTTATAAGGGTCCTTACCATGAAATCATATAAGGACAAGGTACAGAGTTTGTTTCGTGTTTATTCCGGGGGGGGAGGGGGGTGTCCCCCAAAATCCTTACCACTCTGTTTCTCAGAGTTTCGAGATAAAAACATCTGTTTTTAAATAATCTCAGGGCTGCTTTGGCAGTTCATACAATGTACAATGACACAATCAGCTGCTTTTTATTAACTTATTTGTTTGTGCAACAGCATTGGTGAATGTTCATCCATTCATCAGCGCACATCAAGCAACTGGTGCAGATCCAGTAGCAGAAGTGTTCAATGTTTGCCAATTCTGGTACATCAGCACTAACTAGTAGCTGAATCATTGTTGCCTTGCCTGAGCAGGAGCTCACTGAAGTCAGACACACACAGAGCTGCTTACTGAATCCTTTCCGACACATTTCAACTGCTAAAAAGTGACCTGAAAACTTAAGTCAACAGCAAGGCATTCAAAGTGCAGCTGAAT
This sequence comes from Myiopsitta monachus, assembly GCA_017639245.1. Taxonomy (NCBI): domain Eukaryota; kingdom Metazoa; phylum Chordata; class Aves; order Psittaciformes; family Psittacidae; genus Myiopsitta; species Myiopsitta monachus. The sequence continues at coordinate 27,366,387 of CM029927.1, forward strand.
CCTCCCTTCCCTTACTCCCTCATCTCCAAGATTCTCCAGAATCATGGAAAAATGCCCTTTTCCAGGGATACCTCTGGAATATGAGTACAGGATGGAGCTGATCCATGAGGACTCCTGTAAACAGGATTTTTATGCTATCATGCACAGCTTCATGAAGCTTTGAAATAACCATCCTAGAAGCTCTTGGGACTTCTCACAGAGTATGAGCTAACTGTCTCTGGCTGCCAAAAAGCTGACAGGAGGGGGCACAGCAAAGCAAGGTCCTAATGTGGTAACATGCTGCGTGCCCCTCACTACTCACTCAGCTTGCTACTTGAAGCCTTTGGTACACGACCCTCCTGTTGAGGAGGGAGAGAGGCAGGGAGGGATACTGAGGGTCGCTGTCCAGTCCACAGTACAACAGGGCATGAGCAACGAGACCCACGGGTGCGAGTGTGCCACAGTAGATCTCAAAACTGAATAGTTTCATCATTTCAACAATGCGCATGTTACCACAAAAGGAGAAAGACCCTTTACGGCACCCTACTAAAGGCAAGTGGGGTCTGTCTTCTCTGCAAGTCTTCCCTGTGCCTCCAAGCTGTGGAATTGTGCCTATCCTCTTAGAGAATAAATTAAAAAACATGGTTCTTGAATCTTTTAATCATGGCACCTCAAGCTCTTAAATGCTTCAGAGACTGGATTTTAAAGGGGTACACAAAAGAACTAGAAAATCCCATAGAGTGCAATCTGATTTCTTTAACTACATATTCTGCAACTCCCCTTTGACAGTGCTATCCTATCTGATCTGGTTTTGGCTCTTTGCAGTGAGTGTATGTGAACAAGCTACTTGGCTGCTGTGAAGACACTGAGCATGATAGAGAAAGGGGGTGTTTCAGTGAAAGGCAGGTCTCAATTTGTCCTACAGTGCCCAGTGATGTTACAAGCACAGATTAAAAGGAGTTTTGAAATGCCTGGACCAAAGTACTATTGCTATCCCTGCTGGAAACAAAAGCACCTTGTAATCATGCCATAAACTGAGAAGTTTTACAACAAGCCTTCTGCTCTACCAATCTCCTACTGTAAATCCAAGAATGGGGTTCTCCACCTCCACTGAAATGAACAAAGCCATAGATCTGGGTTTAAAAGGTAAGGGGGATCTAATTACACTTCACAAGCCACCTGCAAACCTTGAGTAAACTGCTATTTAATTGAATCATTCTTCTGTAATTTTCTTTTAAGAAAGATACTGACTCATTATGGTTTCTTTGATCCTTCCCAACACAAGCAGCTATATGAAGAAAGCAATTTTCCTTCTCTGGGTCCTCCCCTGTTTGTTTCCTGTAGTGTCAGCCTGCTCCAGCAAGCAGTCACCACTTGTGCCTTAAAATTGTTTATCCTGCCTGCAATCTTTTCTAAAGACACAGCAGTTCTGATTAAATACAACTGGTGCTACTCATGAGGTAGGTCTACTGTCATGAATGGGTAAGCCAAAATTATTTCTAATGTCTACTCAGGCACAGCAAAGAACTACCATAACAAGACACTGCTTGTGACACACACATCAGCCTTTACTAGCATTTGGGAAAGGGTTGATTCCTAATACACCCTGCGCTGGCTACATTCCCTCAGGAATTCCAATCAAACTTAATGTTCCCCCAAACCCTTTTAAGCTAGCGCATCTCTTTCTTGACATACTTTATACTTATATGATCATTTAAATAATATTCTGCAGGTGAATTATATCTACACCGCCTCTACCATGCTCACGAAATTCAGAGGAAGAGGAAATATTAGTTTAATAATGCACTAAGGTGATAGTAACAAAAGCAAAGCTACAGCTTTCCATAACATCAGATTTACTATATTAAGCTTTTAATACTGCAAAAGATTAACAGTGACAGATTCTGTTGTAGACTAGCAAAAGCTATTGCAATTCTTGCAACTTTCACATTAATCACATTTAAACATGCTGCTAACAGATGGCCATCATGGAGCGTTAGGTCTCTCACAAGCCAGTACTAACAAAAAGCATGTCTAGGAGATCTTGTGGCTTACACAGTTCAGAAAGATTGTATATGGAGGCACTTCATTATTGTTTTTGTTGTATGTTATCTATGATTATTAGAAAAGCTCAAGTTAAATAGATGCCTGTCTTCAGCATATATAAGTGGGAAGTGAAAAGGACAGGGGCAGAAAGAATCAAAACAAGACCACCCACACAAAGTTCCTCTAAGTCTACATTTCACACGCATGATCATGGTTTTTCCACTACACAGGAAAAGCCTTAGATTCTGTACTGCAAGTTTTCCTCTGACACTACTACACACACAAACCTTTTCCCAAGGCCCAGACGCAAGCCCAAGCTACTGGAAAATGAACTGCCAGACACTAGCCTGACTAGAGAGAGGATAACAATCTGTCCTCCCATTTCACTAGAGCAGATGCAGAGCTCAAGCGGCCCTTTCTGACTGGATTTGGGAGAGCACCTGAAGAGAACCACAGCATTAGCACTTGGCAGACAGATAGAACATATAAGACATTTATTAAACTTCCCAGCACCATTTTTAATTAAACAAAGTCCCAAGGTACAACCTGTATATGACTGTAATTAACCAGGACACACTGTCTGTAATGTAAGTAAGCTCAATCTCCTCTATGAGCCAGGCCTGAAAAGGAATATTGGCAACTGCAAATGTAGCCCAACCTGAGGTTAGTCCTCACAGGGCAAGAGCTGCAGTTCCCTGTAACAAGAAATGCTGCTTGCTGAAGTAGGACTGGAGAGCCCCACCTGGGAATACAGCCTTCATCAGGAAGAACCACACAGAACCTGGAAGCATTTATCCATGAAGGACAGAAGCATTCTTGATACAGAAGGTTCTCAGCATTGCAAATTGCTTGTCACTTACAAAGCAGGCTTGCTTATGTGGGGTACCTGTACAGCATCCACCACCACCCAACCCAGCTCATCTTCACTGCTTGCGTGATACCACCTCTGAGAAGATGGCTGTCACCTTGCCACAGAGCTGAGGAACAGAGGCCTACAGAGCCCATGGTAGTACCCACTCTTCACACCATGACACCTACAGAAGGGACTCCTACCACCACGTGATGGAGAAACTTCTTCTGTCCGACCATGAGAAAAGGGCTCACCTTTCAATGCGATGGACAGCCTGAAGTTTAGCTTGCTAAAACTTAGTGATCTGAACTGCACTAACAACTTTTGCCCAAGCCCCCATGAGGAGTCAGCAGATTAATCCAGGTCTCTTAAACACTAGTATTTCAGCCATTAGGCCCTCCTCCTCGCCCTCAGCCCCAATGTGCAGAACTGAACATCCTCAGCCCACTTCAAGGGGAACTCAGCACCTGCATGTGCCTGTGCCTCTTCTACACATCTACCAGCCATTTGCAGGTAACAGCTGAGTTTACCTAAAAGCTACCTGCTACATTTTCTTGTAATGGTGCACAAATGGTACACACATGGCCCATAAACTGAACAAATACTGTCATTCCTGTAGCACTTTCCAAACCACTGAGAGGCCAGCTACCCTGTGGGACCAGATCCAGGCAGGATTGCCTCTGAAGGGGGCAGGTTCCACAGCTACAGCCCATCAGGAATTTCTTCCAAACCCATGATACACAATGGTCACTCAGGATGGAAGACAAACTCCTTTTTGGACACTTAGATGGTAATTCAATCTTTAAGCAAACACCTATACTGTAAGATTTATTCCAAGGGCTGCCATGGTACTGAAAACATTTCACAAGCTCCATCCCTCCAGCCTGGCCAAGTGCAGCTGCCTGTGAGCAGGTTTCAGTGGTACTCAGCCTGTAGCACCCTGATATAACACATGCCATTGTGCCCACAAGCCACATAGAGGAATCCAGTGCTGTCCCACAATGGAAAACTTCCCTGGCAGTGAAACAGGAGACCCTGGTCTCTGAATACCCACCTGAGGTGGCTCTTCTCAAGGCTGCTCCAAGGATAACATATACTCCCTTCTTTTTTTTTTTTAATCATCTCCCCACTAAGCGTACACAACATCACCCACAGTAACATCCACTCCCTTCCCACTGCCGGCTCCTCTCCCACACATTGATACCATCCTGCCAGAGGCTGCACAGCATGCAGGCAGGGCAGCACAAGCTGCCCACCAACATTATGCATGGGAACACATTGCCTTGGAAAGCACCTAGGTTGCAAAGAGGAAGCAGAGGAGAAACCTCAGCTGCTCTGAGATTTGCTCTGCATCCCTAAAGCTGCTAAGCAGCATGTCAAGGAAGGGGAGAAGTAGAGGTAGGAGACGCAATTCACTTGCAATAAATGGCACATGAAAGCAGGAAGGAAAAAGGCTGCAGGATGGCAGACAGCCCTCTAGCATGGTTTTCTGGTCAGTGTGAAACAAGGCTTCCCAGACTCCAAACTCATGAGAGCTGCAGAGCCACATTGCAGCGTCTACATTCCAGTATCCACAATGTGCTTGGCCAGGACTGTGCTGGCATGAGGCTTGCAGAGCCCAGGGGTTCACGTGGCACTCCCAACTGACCATCACAGCTCCAAAATACAGCAGAAAAAAAAGGCTATACAGATTAGACAGAAAAAATCAGGTAGCCCTACAAGGTTACAAAACATTCCTGTAATGCTGCCATGTTACAGTTACAGCTGAACCCAGGACAAGGGCTGTCAGGACACAAAGTAGTAGAGAGAGCTCTGTATTATGCAGAAGAAAATATTATTGTTATGCAATTTAACATCCTCCTACCCAAGCAATATGACCTGAAAGAAAAACAAGAACAACTTTGGCACAGCAGATGTATCTTGGACAAAGTAATATTGAAATATTGGCCAAAGTTTGACTCAATCAGCTCCAGACTTCAATACTAGAACACTTAATTGTGCTATCCATCACTTAGCTCTAGGGCTCTGTCCATCTGGCTCATGCCACTAGAATCAAGAAACTACAGAAGAGCAGACTGCAGCAAACGAGGTCAGTATGTGCCAACTTCTGTAAAGACATATTTAACAAGCCCAAGGTTTGACTGTCACAAAAGGGAACAAAGGCAGGGAACATATCTCTTTGCAATAATAAATAAAACACATTTCTTCAGTGAATCTGCAAACTGCACGGTAGACTTGCACCACTTTACCTTTCACTCACCATTCTGTTTTCTTGGAAGAATTAATTTCATGAACTAGGCTGAGGTTTCCTACAGTTTGATTTTATTTTTCAACTCCCTTTCAATAGCAGGGTCAATTCATTCAAAAGCAAAGGCTTTACTCTTACTAGTACAACCAAACAGCATAATACCCACACCCCAAAGCAAGATGTACCTAATAACTGGAGAAACAGGATCACCCATTATATCCAGTAGAAGAGTTTTCATCACTACCATCACAACAAGATCAATTCCAAACTGATCTTCCGCTGTGAGAGGGAGGGGGATGGGAAGGAAGGGAAATCGACCACAAGTTGCTTAGAACAAAGACAGAAAGTCAAAACAAGGAAAGATCAAGAGATATCAATTACTTTCAGCTTTTCCTTTGTAATGAGAGCTGTAGAACTGAATATTTGCTCTCCTGTTTGACGAGGTTACTGCTAACGCAGCTGTAAAGTTCTTCATCCCTTTATTAAGCTTTTTTAACCTCAGTGACCAAGGTTGAGGAGATGTTATCTTGTCCAGTCTTTCCACTGGTCCTCCTCCTTTATCTAGATATGCGATTATGCATATGTATAGATACACAAAACATTGTTGTTCTAGTGACACACAATTTTTGAGGAAGATGATGCTATCCAAGCCTATTCTATTTCAACTATTGTTTATAAAGGTCTACACAAAATTGAGCACACATATTTTATGGTCACACAACCTTTAAGTCTCACAGTCCAAGATGCTGCTTATCAGGTCAAATCTATAGCCAAACAGGAAACAAAATCCGAGAAAGGAAATAATCACCCTGAGCTGAGATATTCTGCAGCTCCCTCTCATTTCCTTTAATGAATTACCTTTCGGCTGAGTTCTTAGGAACAAGTAGATAAATGAAAAATACTTCTAATCTACATTAATAATTTGTGTTAATTTCCACTTGGACAATTTCATAAATGATTAGCCACATTATAGCTGCCAAAGGTAGCCATAACCCATTCACTCATTTATAGATCCCGGACACCTCAAATAAAGGTGCTTGTCTCCATAGCCTACCTATAGGCACATGATTTTATGGTTGGATCTGATATGGAATTGCCCTGTAAATTTTGCATGTATTCACAAAGGTCAGTAAAAAATTTACAGTGCAAATAGGTAAATACTCTGGATTGTAATTTATTCAAGGTTCCAAGGGGAACTCTGAGAACAGGTCCAACAGCTCTGCTTCAGCCTCTCGCCTCCTCCTCTGTCAGACATGGGAGGTCAGCTTCATCTGCGGTCAATCTGTGGTCAAGGCTGCCATCCTAACTCACTTCCCAAGCACTCCAGCTAGCTTCCTTCAAACAGATCTGGTCCAGTGCACTGTAGTGCATGGTGCACGTGATTGCATCGTACAATACACCCGTCTTCCCACAGCGCTGATGCCTCGTTGTGCAGAGATGGATTGCATGGCTAGCTTATAACAGGTATATTGCTGCCTGGGTAGCCCCATGCCCCAGGCAGTGGCCCAGCACCATAGCCCTGTTCTGGGTATGTCAGCTGGCGCAGGAATGAGCAAGAATGAAACTGGATATATCTGCACCCAGACTAGTGTTTCTTTGTCACTATGGCTTGGAAAAGAAAAGCTTGCAGGCTCTGGGCACTGATTCACACAGGCTAATAGCAATAGAGAATTAACAGTAAATCTTCAGGTGAGCTGCCTAGCCTCCATTAGGAGGATTTTGTCCAAAACACAGCTTATCCAACCTCTATTTGGGCACCAAGGCTGAATCAAGCCTGTGGCAGCCGTAATGGAAGCCAAAAAATATTGCTGAAGTCATGAAGTAACGATACTTATTTTAGGCTATTAGCACAGTAATGACAAGATGATTGCCACAAAATATTCTTCAGCTAGAGTGCAATTTGAAAGTAAAGGAACTTACACCAGTGGTTTTAATGTGTCAGGCACAATGAATGCATTTACAACGTCTATTAAAAGCAGGTTATGTTTGAGGGAGGGGGTTAATTAAATCTTATCAAGTTATCACTAGTTTATTAACTGAGCAAGACAGCATCACATAGAAGATAACCAATGGAGAATAAACCACAGACATAAAAATTAATACTGTTCATTCTCACAGTGAGCAGTGTTTGCCATTAAACCATAGGTAAAAGCATAGCTGCATCCAGCCCCTGTGAAACTGTCATGAAAAGAGGAGCAAAGGATAGGATGGCCCAAAACAAAAGTCACCCAAGGCATAAGTTCCTTAAAAAAGAAAAAAAATTAAGAGAAATAATCAGTAATTCCAGAGGGAAAAGAGGAATATACACAAGCCGCGGAACTAATGAAGCCTGGTTTTCTCCAGGCTTTTATGTCATGCAAAGGACTGACTTTCACGTTGAAGAAAATGTGAGGTCCAACTGGACCACTTTTATTTTATTGTGCTGGAATATTTATACGGGTTCCTTCCCCATATTCCTTCCCCAGGAATCATTTTCTTGTGTCTAACAAAGAAAAAGCTCTTCCTTCAAATGAAACAGGAATAGTCTGTTCTCTTCTTGAACTGGCAGCCTCTTTTATGATTTCTACTCTGTGGCAACGTAGTTGAAATTGTAGCTGAATAACAGATATAAAATTTCCGAATGGCTGGTGTGAGATGCACAGGCATGTCCACCACTTCCCCTGCTACAGACACACAGAGTGTGCTATTCCTTAATAGTTGTTTCAAAAAGAAACCAAGTCTAAAATGGTGTTGTCAGAATAATCCACCCTATGGGGAAGATTTAGCTTTGGTGTTCTAACTGTATGAAAGACTTCAGGCAATTTGCTACAGAGACCAAGACTTCAGGTTTCCACAGCAATAGTTGTTACAGCCAGAGTCGATATGGGAGGCTAGGTGGGATCTCTTCAGAATGCTGAGATATCAGCCTCCGTGATGTTTAACTGCTGGGGTATAGGAAGGCCAGGGGAGCCGAGTTTAGCACACCTCAAAGCAGCAGAGACTGTGCTGTGCAGCCATAAGGGAGTTTGGATAAGTATGAGAAATTTATCCCTCAAAAAAACAAGGAGGCAAAAAACCAAAAAGATGCTTGCATTCGAAACCTGGACTGCGCAGAGCTACGTAGCTTCCAGGGTAAGAGCTGGGCACATGAAAGTCAGTGGTCAATCCATTATATATGCTCTTCTTTTTGAGAAATGAATTAATATACATCTCCTGACTATCCTCCTGTACACAACGCTTCACCAAAAACTGTTTCACCAAGAAAAGACCATGCCTATATCAACAACTGTCCCTCTTTTTCCTATAAGTGAATAGACAAACCTTACCGGGAGGAAAAATGGAGCTGGGTAGCACCTGCTCTTTGGACCCACTCTCATTTGCAGACCAAGTCTTTAATCATAATAAATCTCTCATTTCACTTAAAATTAAATCACTACTTATCACATCGCACTAAACAGTGAATGCAGAGAAACCTGTACACCATCTTGAAAATAAGTTGGCCCCTGAACATCACAGCGAGTTAGTGCTGCCTATCATGAGCTTCATCGTCAATAAAATCCAATTTCTTCAATCAGTGGCAGTCACAGACCATCTGAAGAGAACAATGCTTGGTAATACCTTTCTTTGTTGTTCTGGTTTTTTTTTTTGGGGGGGGTGAGGGGGAAGGGGAAATAGGCAAAATAGAGCATGCACAGAGAGCCCAGTTTTGTCTTTAAAGTGATCCAGAGCCTGTGGACACAGGAATTTTTCAATGCACCCCGCATATTTCATTTCTAAAATGGTCCCATTCTGCAGCCACTGATACACACATCTTCAAGGAGAAAGATTAGCACTTTTCCCCCCACTCACTTGCCCTCTGTCCAGGCCAACTTAAAGGTCTTTTCAAACATTGTCAAGCTAACAAAAAAACCTTGAGAAGGCAGGGGGAAAAGCTGGAGAGGCCTGAACAAGCCATGCATATTTATAGCACAAACACACCGCCCTATGCTCATTCTCCTTAATCACATGCACACGCTAGCAAGACGGCGCCTCCAGACTTTCTCAGGGACTTGGTCTGAGTGACTATAGTTCAAAGTCCAACTGCCTCGGCAGCTGAAAAGAAAGAGAAAACCATGATGGCTTTGAGAGAATTATAGCGATCCTATATGAAAAAAAAAAAAACTAAAAAAAAAAGAAGTTAAAAAAATGCCTCTGCTGGGGCTTAACATGGCAATGCCACACAGCACTCATTGAATCTAGCAGCATTTCAAGCACACAGCTACTGGTGTAATTAGACCACAGGCTTAATTAGGTTCCCATCACTATTGCTTTCTTCCAGCCTTCAGCCAAGAAGGTATAAGAAAAGATTGTCCAATACAGATACTGCAATTTAAAGTCTTGAGTTAAGAACACAGTGGGTGTATATCTACTATAAAATCTACCCTAAAAACATGCCAGTTGTTAAACTAAGCAGTGCATTACAAACAGTTAGATATAATGAGAATGAAAATGGAAAGTATTCTTGGGAGATATTTCAACTAAAAACAGCACACACTGTATGCTATCTTTTATTTTAATCATGCTCTAAGCCCTGCCTTTTTGAACTTTTTATAAATTCTGCTATCTCCCTTTGCAGTTACTTACACATTGGTATATAAATTCAAAGACAAGAAGCAATTAGAAATGAAGAGAAGACTCCCTCTCTTGATGCTAATACATCAAAGGAAGTGAAAAAACCTTCCCCCCACATACACACTGAGTAACACAGAAAGTCTCTGCTCTTCACAGCCTAATAGCTCAAGTATTTCCAATCAAGAGTCTGACGTCAGCCTTCGATTACATGGAGATGCCAACTGATTGGAAAGAGCAGCTTTTGAAAATCCAGCTCTCTGATTCGGAAGACCACACAACCCTGCAACAACATTTTTAAGATATATGCATATTATTCACATCAGCTGGTCGTATTTTTTTTCCTCACTTTAGGCATCATAACATTGCTTTTAAGAGTTCCCTGAGGGTCTCTGCTTGATTTGGGCACAGCATGTCTAGGCAAGTGTGAAGGAAATGTGTCACCTTCAGAGCTCGTTTCAAACAGCCGGCACTTCCCTTCCCTCCTAAATCTCTTCGGCTATCCAGTTTAGAGAGAGGAACAGCCAGGTGTTGCCTTTAGACAGCCATGCTTAACATGCCTGCCTTTGTGAGAATGGAGAAAGAGTGGCTGGGACCAGCTCATGCCAAGAAGCAGTAAGTGTTGGCTTCCTCTCTTTTCTCCCCACCTTTGCATATCCCTGCCAGAGCAGCCATAATCTGAAAAAAACTGAAATTGAAGCCAAGGAACAGGTAAACCTACATAAGAAATGTCAACAAAACGTGATTCCACTGATCCAGAAGAGCAGCTGAGTGGCATCGTTACACTGGATATTTATATTTGCTTCCTGCAAGTCCTTCCCTCAGTCCAAGGACATTTGAGAACTATGAAAGAGTTTTCTTGGAAACACTCCAGGCCCTTCATCTTTCATAAAGGGAAACTACCATCTTTTATGCATTGTGAATCAACAGGCAAATGACCTCCCCATACCCTCAGTAAATTATCTGCCTACTTATTTCTTAATCTCCAGATCTCTCCTCCATCAGCAAGTGGAACTAACCAAAAATAGGAATAACTCCATACATTTCACTGAAAACACTCTTGTTTTCATATGAACACATACGTTAAATTATAAAGGCTTTTCAATAGAAGCATGGAATTTTAAAGGGGCTGTGGGAATTATTTCTGCTAAACCATAAGATCTACAGTAGGTCTGTCTCTTCTAGGCCTGACTCTACCTTCTCTGCAGTTTTATTTCTGTGTAAAGGAGACCTCATTGGTCTTAAAGGAGTTAAGCCATGTGCACCAGGATTTCTAATAAACATACTGGGAGCCTCTTGCTTGGCTCTTGAGTATGAGACAGAGAGAAGTTCCACTAATAATTACAATATTACACAGCTACATAGCTGCAGTGAGGTAGCAGTCTAGCTTTGAATATTTTGGGGTATCAGGCCTTTTGGCTGGCAGGCTCTCCATCCAGCAACAAAATCCTCAAACAGTTCAAACCTGTCACATAAGTTTAAACCCTGTCTGTGGAATGAAAAGCAAGGAACTACAGAACAGGCAAAGGCCTTCTATGCTACACTGATGGAAGTCCAAGTTAATGAGATTCAGAAAAACTCTTGAAGTTATACATTTAACTCCCATGCATAGCAGGGAATGGCTTTGGAGGAAAACCACTGCTGTCTGCTTTTCATCTGTTACCAGGCTATGCAGATAAAGGCTAGTGAGTCTACCTGAGCACTGTGCTCTCAGAGCCTTTCCACCAAGTCTCACTGACCTCAGTAGGACAAAAGAGTTTACTCTCTGCTTTAATCTGCGAAGAGGCCAGAGTTTGCTTTATACAAGCCAACATGACTGAAGGTGACAAGCCCAGCTTCCAAAGCATTACATCCCTGCCAAAGCCACCTGACAAATTCCATCCCATTACCTTCTATCAGGTACTAAATGGATGAGAAAAAAAATCCTCAAGCCCTAGCCTCTGAATAGAAGCCTTCTCCTGTAAAAGGTCTTCTACTGCCATTCAGTAAACAAAGATAAGGAATCTTTCTCTTAAATGACAGCACTTTAGCTAATGGTGCTCTAGCTAATGTTAGGAAAGGTGGGGATGGGGTCCTTAAGGGAGCAGGTTTTTCTTCCTCCATTCCTTTGTTGTTCTAACAGCAGTAAAGGTAAGCTGGAAAGCCACACTTTGTCCTCTTGCTCTTTTCGACTCTGCTAACTTGCCATCAACTCTCTGCATTTATAAGCCAAGCACAGAAGAAATTCTCCAGCTTTCCCACACCCACAACTTGGGTTATTTGCATTCATGGGCAAATCACAGTCAAGTGCACCAGAGAGGCCAGTTCTCTAACTCAACTGAGTCCACAGCAACCAGCACACCATCGAAAAAAATACACCTGGCAAGTAAAGCCAAAGGCCTCTCTCCTTTTCCAGAAGGACAAGCAAAGAGGATGTGTCATTCCATTTGGGCAGGCGCAGGACACAAAGCTGAAGGCAATGGATTACCACATCTAGCATACAACTCTGCTTGTCTTTGGAGGTTTTATTCTGCACCCAACAAGGATTTGCCAATTAATATGATTTCAGTGTACAAAAGGAGCTCTGAATGCATCCCTGTGGCTCATGTGCCTCAGGCTACATTAGTGTGTACCTCTAAAAGTGTAACTACCCTTATGCTTAGATATGCTTACACATGATAAAACACTATAATACAAAATTGAAGCAAAGCTAAAAATCTCTTCTGATTTGTCTCCAGCAGTATCGGAGATACTTTTATGCAAATGCATCCGACTCATGGAGGTCCACAGTTGTGTCTTAGCCCAACAGAAAATCAGTACAATGAAAATCCTCTAGGATTTTGTGCAGCTGGGATAAAGTGTAAGTACCCAACTTGCACTTGCTTCTTTTTTCTTTCAAGATGGCGCCCACTTTTAAGGTCTTATGTACTGGCCCGAAGATCTGAAGATCTCTGCAAGGATGCCCACCTACAGTTAGCCTGGGATGGCCTTAGAATGTAACCATATCCTGGGATGGGATCATTAAAGTTTCTATATTCCATTTAAGCAGCAATTGAGACTTCAGCACATTAAGACAAGGAGAGGCATTATCTTATGAGCTTTGGGTCCAACATATGTATTGTGAAAACAGTAGGATCGTGGCAGAAGGCACATAAAAGCCTTACAATTGATTAAACATTTCCCTGCAATGCTCAAAATTCAAACAGCAGAGCATTATATCAGTGTATTAAAAATAAATAAATAAACAAAATGAAATAAAACCCTACCTAAAAAGCACAATGAAAGAGACTAAAAACAAGAGTGAAACTACCCAGGCTGTCCTCAGTAACCAACTTCAATCAAACAGAATAAATTAATGCAGAGCCTAAAATTATAAAGAATCAATTTACAGTTGACTTTTTATCTCAATACTGACACTTCAGGAAAGAAGAAAAACCTACAGAGGAGCTCGCTGCAGAGATCCAGGGGCCTCTGAAGAGCAAAGTAACACAGGAGATCCTCACACTTCTAAGTGGTTGTATCACTAACTGCAAGCACATAGGAAATCAGGAATGGAAAACTGAAGCAATGAAAATACGGCCGGCAGCCACTGGAAAACGATGCTTTTAGAAAGATTGGCTACTGGTAACACACTGATGCTTTCAGAAAAAAAGCCTGGAATGTGTGGAATTCTCTGGGATGCCAGGGTGCAGAGGATCTCATTAACTAGGGCTTTCAATATCTGCTGCCCAGTCATTACCGGTTATTCAGAAAGCAAGGTGTCTCACATCATCAGTTTCTGAAAAGTACAATATTCCACTTAGACTGACAGATCTCTAGTCCCCTACACTGAGACGTCATCTTTCCAAACAGTTACAGAGGCATCAAGTCCCAAGTCTGCACACAAATCCAGCATTTCTTCTACATTTCTATATTATCCAGATAATCGAGCATCTAATAATAAAACTGGGCAGTACCAAACTACTCAGTCCTCTTGCTAGTAATAAGGAAACTCTAAGCAACAGCCAGACTGACAAGAATCATGTTATTCCCACATGGTTCTGCTTTAAAAGCAGACCCTAGAGCTGCTCATGATGAAAAGCAGTGAAGTACTTAAAGTAGCAGAAGGGCAAAGTAGTTAGTTCAGGAGCTGAGCAGGAAAACATTTCTCACCCTTGTTTCTCTTCCAATCAGAGGGTGGGAAAGGATTCATATTTGCATGATGCTAGCTGGCCAGGGGCTTATAAGAAAGATAAAAAGACAAGCAGCATCTGGGAAGGCAGGGGCAAGGGACCTCTAGTTTTTGAAGATGACCTGCTTGTAACTGCTCAGAATCAGTCCTTTATTGTGCCTAACGAGACTTTCTGATCACACTTTCTGAACTGTGGGAAAAATAAAAGAGCAACACATCGGTAAACACCTTTACCGGTAGATCGGTAGAGGAGTTCAAGTACTTTTCTTAAAGCAAAGCATACAGAGTCTTGAAAATGTTCACCACTTCAATAGAAGCAGAGCTGAGACTGTTAAGGCCTCACAGAAACGACAGCAGTAGTGATAAGCAATACTAGAAAAATGGTGGGTTTAATTAATTTCCATTTTCTGTTAATATTCCTTGAACCCAACATAGTTGTTTAATTTGAATACAACAATACGTTATTTTTAGCATAAGATAAAACATTATTATGCAAAATTCTATGATATGCTGTTTTCAAGAGAGCTCCTTTCCTGCTCTCCTTCCCCTTGGTACCATCTCCACAATTGCCAAGGAATGGCATCCTGGGCAAGGGATGGGGGTAGAGAAGCCCCTCCAACCACCGGCCCCAGTAGCTCCTGAGATGGCATTAGCCCATTATTTCCTTTTCCTCACCCAGCCTGTGCCTCCACAAGAGAATCTTGGAATCCAGCTGGCTCACAAGACACAGAGAAAAAGACCTTCCAATGTCACAGCTCAGTATCTAGGGCATGTCTGGTAGCATTATTCTCAAATCACTGTGCTGCACTTGGTGTTAGAACATCAAGAATGCCAAGATAGCCTAGCAGTTTTAAACTGAGTACTCAAAAATGTGTGGGTTGGCTGCACTGTCGTGGCGCTAACATACCAGTACATGAGTCTCGGTCACTGTGCCAAGCAGCCCAGCAACTTCAGACTCCTGGTATGCAACAAGTTCAATGTGACCACTACAATCACGCCATGGGTGCAGTGGCTGCATGCCTGTCACCAACTTATTCCTTGTGGTGAAAGTCCAAACCTCCAGCCAGTTCCAAGTTATTCTTAGATGTGTCATTTGGGCTGGACAGCCAGAAGACCAGAGGCCACCTCATCATTCCCATGTTTACCACAGGAGGTAGAAGGCAGGATGCCTTAATGTGGTGCTGGTAAGGTCCTGGCCAAACCTGACACCACCTGCAATTGTTCTCTTGGTTTCAGAAAAACAATTGGGTGCAGTGACTTTAGTGCAATGCTGTCAGGAGCGAACTGTGTAGGTACCTCATGTTTAAAACAAACATTAGCATAGTCTTGCCAAAAGTAATAGCAACCTGGTGTAGTGGGAGGTGTCACTGCCTATGGCAGAGGGCTGGAACTAGATGATCTTAAAGTCCTTTCCAACCCTAACCGTTCTATGATTCTATAATTCTATAAAAGAGAAAGCACATTATCATTATACACTACATCATGGATAGCCAGTTTCCTGCCAGGCAGTTTTATCTGGCCCTTGGGAACACTGAATAGTCTGGAGGCCAAAGGGAGGTGTTGCTGTGGGTGTGTATGGCTCTGGGGGAGGTGAGGAGATACACAGAATGGTGCTGTTCAGCTCAGGTCCCATTTGAGATGTTCAGGTGTAGCACTATGCAAATATTGCTGTGCTCGTCCAGCACTGGATGGGGAATAAAAGCAGCCACAGCATGAAAAGAAGTTGCCCGCGTGTGCACACTGCATCTGTACAAAGTCTTTCACCTTTAAAGCACAAGTGGCACGGCACTGCATGAAGGGAAGAAACGAGGGCTGGGTGATGCGCCTGCCAGCAGCTGTATAGCTGGAGGCAAGGCGCACACCTCCTGGAGGATGAGTAGTGGCAAAGCCTGACACTGTAAAGGAACCCTCGGCTGGCCACACCGAGAGACATCTGCAGATCTACCAGTAGGATTGCACTGTACATTGTACCATATAAAAGGGGAAGGAGGAACAGCAGGAGGGCATGGGGAGGATCATGACCAAAAGTCTCTCCTCTCCTGATAAAGGATGTAAAAGAAAACAGAAAAACACCAAAGAAGCAGATTCTGCGTTCATCATCACAGATGTAAAGCCAGACTCTCTAATTAAGCACATAACTGTGCTGCAATATTAAGGTTTTGAACTGTGATTTGAAAACAAGATGCCCTGCACAATCAAGAAAGAAAAAAGCATACGGATTAGAAAGCCTAAGCTTTGCTCTCGCTTACATTAATCTATACCCACAGTTAACTCAGCTCAAAACACTTATAGATGAGAATGTGATACAAGGAGTTTCATTTCCTCAGACAGTTCCCTCATTACATCGGCCAAGCCTCAGTCTCCAATCACAGCCCAGCACTCCACTCTGATCACACACACGTCCTGAAACCACAGAAAGCCTCCCTCACTCTTATCTACAGCTGATGTATATTAATTTATCACCAGCAAAGTCATTCTACATCTGCCGAGGATGTAGTTTAAATAACCACTGAATACTTAAGGCTTGATTCTGTTAATCAGTACAGCTTCACTGGTACTAGGAGAGTTATTTGTATTCTGCACCACTCCAAATGGGAGGAAACACAGAGCACCATTTTTTAAACGGCATGTTCATTAAAAACCATCTAGAAGAGGACATGCTCTCATTTACTCCAGCGTAAATTCACTTCACTGTACTCATCATAAACACTCGGGATATAAAGGGGAACAGCAGAAGCCAAAGCTAAGCCAAATTCCCCTTTGAAGTCATTGCTTTTCCTAAACCAGATATTAAGAGAACAAGATTGACACCAATCTCTGCTATTCCAGACTTCCAATCCACAGCCCTACCTATCAAAAAAAAAACCCAAACAAACCCCACATATCCACAAGCGCTTGGGAAGCATATGCACCAGTGAGACTACAAAATCAGTGCACTGCTGCGAACACGAGCCATATTCAGCAGAAATCAGAGCTGTCAGGACTACAGAGCCTGTCACCGCTTTTATAGTTTCGGTGGAGAAGAAGCAGCATTCAAGCACTTACTGATCATAACACGAGTCGCATATTGCCTTGATCTTTTCCTCCCCCCAGCCCACGCCGGCTCTTCAGGGCCACTCTTTAAGCAGAAATAAGTCATTAACCAAACTTCCTTACTTTATGGTCCCCGAAAGTTGGCTAACGACGAACCGGGTTTATTATTTCTATTTAAGCGCTTAAAATTTCGATCGATAAGTCAGAGACACTTCTAAGGCGAAGACATGGCACAGCAAAGGGGAGAAAATCCAGAGATGCCCGGGGAGGGGGGATCACCCCCATGCCCTCCAAACCGCGGGGCCCCGCGGACAGACGTCGGCCCCCGCTCCGGCCAAACCCTCCGCTGCAGAAGATGCGCCCCGAGAGCCCCGCCAGCCAGCTCCTTATGTAAGACACAAACCACTGACATCATCTCTCCCGCCGGCATCGCCGCGGCGCCCAGCAGCACCCACCGACCCGGCCCGACCCGTCACAGCATAGCTCCTTCTCACGCTGCCGCCCGGGTTTCCTTCGCTCAGACCCCAAACTTTGCACGGCTGGTTACCGGGGAGAGGCTTACCCAGGCGGCCGAGCTGCGAGCGCCCCATCCCGCAGAACGCCCCATCCCGCGGTACTTACGCACTGCCTCCTGCTTGGGGTCGAGTCCGCGCACAGCTCCCTGGAGCCCAGCGATGCGGCCGTGCAGCGCTCGGACGCGACGGTGGGTGCCCTGGATGTCAGCCTCGACCTCCTGGAAGAGGGTGCAGGCGTGCCGGGCTACGTCGGAGAGTTGCCTGAGGATCCGTGACAGGGCCACGTTACTGACCGAGCAGAGGTCCAGCACCATCAGCACCGCCGCCGCCTCCCTCTCCCCGCCGCCGGCCGCCTCCGAGCCCTCGCCCGCCGTCCCTGGCTCCTCCGGCAGCGGGTCCCGTGGCGGCGGCGGCTCCGCGCCCCAGCTCTCCTCCAGCACGGAGGCAGCGGGCTGCCGCCGGCACAGCCGCTGCGGCTCAACGATCCGCTTGGCGAAGGGCATTGCCGAGCCCTCGGCCGGGGCTCTCCCGGACTCCCACGGGTACTGGTAAGGATCGCTGCCCTTCTCTTCTTCTTCTTCTTCTTCGCAGACGCTTCTTGTCCCGCCGCCGTCACTCGCAGGCGGCCGCCGGCGGGCAGCTCATTGCCTCGCTCCCTCCCTGTACGGGGCTCCGGGGCTGCGGAGCCGCCGCCGTGCCGCCGAGCATCCGCCGCCTCTGCTGCTGTTGCTGTTGCTGTTGCCGCTGCTGCTGTTGCCGCTGCCGCCGCCGGGAGCCGGGGCGCATCCGCGCCACCTCGCTCGGTCTCTCTCACGCCGTCCCGCTCCGCCGGCGGGTGTGAAGGGGCGGCCCGAAAACCCGGAGAGAGGAATCCCGCAGCCGCGAGGAGGAGCGAACCTCCGAGCCTCTGCCGGGGGAGAGCGGCGGGGCGGGGGCCGGGGCCGTGCCGTGCCGTGCCGAGCCGCAGCCGCCGCGAGGAGGCGCTGCAGAGCCCCACCGCACCGGGGAGAGGAAGGGATGGCGGTCCCGGTGTGCGGGCGGTGGGGGGCACTGGCTGGGGGAGTCTGCCGGCGGAGGAGCTGCCTCTTAGGACGAAGCCCGGCCCGGCCCGGCCCGCGTCGCCTCCAGTGGGGGCACCCCTCAGGTGCGAAGAAGATGCTGAGAGAGGCAAAGGGGAATCCAAGTCGGGAGGCTCGACTGCTGAGGGCGGCAGGTGCCTGTCTGCTGGCGTCACCTCTCTGGGCACGGCGGAGGATACGACATCCTCTGAAGTTAGGTGGATGCACTTGGGCACCTAGATTCTTGGGCGCTGTCAGGAGAGAATGGGCTCCAGTCAGCCACGGAGGGCTGCTTCTGACCAAAGACAGCTGAGCTTGATACATACACTCCTGAACGGTGAACATGCCTAATGAGCAGGCATAAAATATGAACGTCAGCTGTAAATTATTGGTGGTAAATATGCAGAGTGAATATGACAGACCAAGTTACTGTAAAAGGAGAGCCAGGTGGCAGCCAAAGCAGGCATTCCGCAGGTTGGAAACGTTAGCTGAAGTTTGTCCACTTGACCTTAACTTGTCACCCTTTCACACGTCATGATGCAGTCTGTCATTACACAGCTACATACAGGCAGCTTTCAGTTGCCTCTGGTCAAACAGTCCAAGCTGCAAATATCTGTACTGGAGAAAGCATCGATGTTGTATGCACACTCCAGGCTCTATGGGCATGGTGTCTGGCTCCTGGGACGAGCTTTGGTCCAGACGGCAGATACGGTTGCATTCACATTGCTCAAAGCCTGAGCTGATAAACCTTTCTGGCCCCTCTGCTGGCTTTTGGCCTGGACAGTTCACGTGCCTTCACACTGTACCCCTGGGAAGGGGAGCACACCACAGTACAGAGTTAGCACGACTGTTTAGCTCAAATTTCTAACTGAGCTTGAATTGGGCAGCCAAGGTCCTGTACCCAGAGCCGGAGGAAGGCAAAGAGCCTGCCCCTACCTGTACCAGTCTCAGCACCACCAGCCCACACCTACTCAGGGGGCTGAAGTCTGGGTGCAACCCAATGGGAGTGGGCAGGGGCGTGAGAGCTGTTGCAGACCTGAAGAGTGCTCAAGCAGTACTATAATTATTACTGAGAGTTTGTACCCCATCCTCCCAAGTTTCTTATGCAACAGGGTGGCTTTTAGCCCTGGTAATAGAGCATGGGCTGTACTGCTCTTCCTCTCCATGGGAGTCATGGCACGTTATTTATAAGCCACTGAAAGGTACTTTATTATTTCACTCATAGGTTCATTGAGGGGGAGGGAGTGGTTAAGTTTTAACCCTCCCAGCCATTCAGACTGGTGTGGGGTCACAAGAAACTGACCACAGGAGTCAAAACTGTTGGAAATAGCATTATAGCACTCACCAGGCAGGGGCAGAAACTCTCCCTGAGGAAAGCAGCTCAGGCACTCCTCCTGCCTCTCTCTTGGGCACCTGATGAGCCCCTGGATTGCACCAATCATAACAGGTCAGAGCTACAGGAGGCAGGATTTTAGATTATGCCTTACTGCAGCCTCCCAGTTGCATGCAAAGTCTGACCAGATTGGGTAAGACAGGAGCTATCCAGCTCTCTTCCTTCCCTTGCAAATAGTACCTCAGTTCCTGCAACATATCCCTACTCATCCTCATCAAAACTACCAAAAGCCAGTGCTTGGCATGAGATGAACACAGTCCCAAAGCCACATGAGTCAACCTGTTTGAAGAAGATGGGTCCTGCCAAGTCTAATCATCTCCACCATAGGGAGCATGTTTTCATTTTGGAGGTCTCGTTGCATTTCTGTCCTTCCTTCCATGACTGTAGGTGTTGCCATTTTATTTTGGTTTTCCTTGTAAACAGAACAGACTCCATACATAGCTTGGGTGTGGAACACTGGCACTTTCCACCAGGCAGGTGGAGACCATATCTCAGTTTCCTTTGGTCAGCATGCAGCTCCTACCATTGCAGGTGCTAGGCAGTCAGGTCATACCTCACCCCAGTCACATACTCGCTATATGTTTTCTGTCAGTAGTACTCAGTGGTGCAAATCCAAATTCAGCAGCTTCTCAGGTAGCCCCTAGATTGCTCTTGGTGTGTCTGTTCAATAGCAGGTGTAGTAAGTGGGTAGCATTCCTAAAGGTTAACTTCAGCCTCATGGGACAGGTCCCTGGAGGCTCTCCCTGTAACCAAAGGAGTGGAAAAAAAGTCTTTCATGTGGGATTTTGAATGCTTAACCTTGGGCCTCGGTTTTGAAGTGCCCCTCAGGGGGGCCTGTCCTTCTGCACTGACTGCAGGGAAGCCCGGGGAGGTTAGCTTCCCTGGGCTGAAGTTAAACTTCAGGAGTATTCACTGGGGTATCAATTTGTGAGCATATCAGTCTGGACCAACCTTCCACATCACTAGATTTTAAGAAGCACTTACAGACCTTGGAAATTGAGACATGTCAGAAAGAATACTAGTTGTGAACAAAGATAAGTATGTAAAATGCTCCCTTATGTATCTAATTATGGTGGGAAAAGCCTCCTGTTGGCCTGTACTGCTTTCTTGCACACGTATTACCTGTGTTGGTTGCCATAGATATAGGTTGGGATGTTTCTGTGGATGACATTGGCTTTCACCTGTGGCAGTGAAAAGTCTGCGCAATGGTTTGCTTTAGACACGTATAGTGTGGGACTGTAAGAGTGGGCAAAAAGGGTAAAAGAAATGTTCTGCTTCATTTCTCACTGGTGGTGCTGATGGCAGGCAGGCACCTGGATATGACCCGCGGTTGCTGCTGTGCAGCTTCCCACCCTCATACCAGAGCTATACTCATCCCCTGGCTTGCACTTGCTGCTGATACCCTTGTTGAGGTGTAATTTTATAGCAACACCAACCAGCGAATGTTCATGCTGATGGAGGCAGAGGGCAGGGCCACTGGCAGATGAGAAGAAATGTGGTTCCCTGCTGCAATGAGCTGCAGAAAGCAGGGAGGTGGGATTAGGCAATCTCACCTGGTTTGGCAGGACTGCTTTGGCCTGTTGCAATATGTCTTGCTCTGCAGTGCCAGAAAGGGAGGAGAGGCTGATGAGTGCTGTAGGCTACTTGTCATTTCCTCTGCTTTCCACAGCTGTCAGGAGGGTGCCTTTAGGCATTGTGTTAATGAAGTTGTGGCCTTTTGACCATAATGTAACATCTGTCATCACCTGTGGTAGCCCCCCACTAAGTATACCACTCATTTATTCTCTGCAATGATGTCAGAGCATTATCAAACCTGTACCAATTCAGGTTAGCAAAAAGTGTCTTTGTTGGGAAGCTCCCTTCCAGGTTTAGCTGCCATGCTGCACTTAGGCCTGACAGTGATGTTTGCTGATCACACCAAGGTCACATTAAAGGTAAAAGCCTGTAAGGCAGGAAAGTAGCATAGTCAGGGCAGTTCACTGCGAGTCTGGACGTGCTCGTTTAGGACTCTCAGTCCTGCTGGTTTGTTCCAGCAGGAACATGTTAAGATCATGTCCAAAACATAGGACATTAGGATTTCAACTGGAAAATACTTTTGCTGAAGAGCGTCCCTGTGTTTGAGTGGCTTAGGCAAAAGGCTGGTAATTCAGCTTTTGACAGCATGTCCTATGTTCCCTGAAACACTCTTCTGTTAAGGACATGGAGAAGATTTCCTCCTTGAGCGGTATCTGGCCTTTGAAGGCTTTGTTCGTCCTTGTGAGCTCTCACAATACTTACAAATGCACTGTTGCTACCTGTTTGCCATCACCAATAGTGCTGTGCAGTCTGAATTTTCTCTTGTCCCCCAGGCCTGGGCATCCTTTTCCCCTACTTTTTCCTTCTTCTTTGAGAAGAAGAATTTTACAGTTCTCAGTAAAGCTGTTTCCTAACCTTCCTCACACCTCCTGCTTAGGATGCATACAGGCATCAGAGCAATGAGTGTTTCTCTACATTAACCTCTCTCTCCTGTCCAACTGCATTTCCCCAGGCACTCGTGTGCTGTCACCAGCTCAAACTGATCCAGCTCACTGCTGTTCTTTCTGATAGTTGTTAATATTTGTATTACCATTAACCTTTTCACTCTCAAACTATGACCCCACTGTTTTAGTCATTGGTTTAAGTGGGGAAAATGTAGGGCCTGCAGGGGTGTGTGTGCCTGTAGCAAAAGGAATTGTGCTCCACATGGTACTGCAAATCATACAGGGCAGGCAAAACAGAATTAAAACCCTGTAAATAAACTCCCTTTCTCCCAACTCTCTTAATTATAGTTTTTATAGAGTTTCTTTGTAATCAGAGTAGGGATGACATCTCAAACTGAAGAGTGATTATGAAATTGACACTTCCTTTAAAATATGCCCGAAGTCAACTCTGACATGCTAATTGAATTTTATTAGCAAGAAATGCCTGTTATAATAAGGAAACTTCCTTATCTCTCTGGCAAGTTTATGTTGGGTGCACACCTACCGAATGTTTTCATCGCTACTACTTGGCATTGCCCATCAGAAAAAAATCCTCATTGGAGCATCTCTCTGAACAGTGAATGCTGTAATTTCATTTGATATTGATATCAGTTTCACATTCATACATCCCATTCATACATACCAGCAGCACTGGAAGACGTCAAGGAAGAAAACAGGAAAGCTATTTAAATACCACTATCTTTAAAGACTTTAAAAATACTAGTGGTTAAGAATGTGCAGTAAATCAAAGACCAAATCAAAATAAAGTTGGAAGCTGCTTGCACTCTTCCATAAGAAGCATTTAAAAGTTTCAAGTGCTCTAATTTATGTAAGTATCCACACTTGATCTTAGAGAACACTGATTCTTGGTTTGTCATCTCAGAAGAAGGCAGTTATGTAGAGGGCATTTGAGGTGCCTTTCCTAGACTCTGTACCAGAAAAGAACACAGCAGAGTAACCACACCAGCTCCGAGCCGGGCTTCAGGGAAGCTGGCTCTGCCATGGGGGCTGTACTGCTGTGTGTTAGGAAAGGGCGGAGGGCTGCTTCTTCAGAAGACAAAGCTCTCAGACTGAAATCAAGCTCTATTTTATATAGGAGACCTCTGCTGGGGCAAAATTGACAGTGACCTCGTCTGGAGTACAATGAAGCCTGTCTCCAGCCTATGCAGAGGAGTGGTTAATTGGACATCTTACAGTCCCAAGTGGGAGCATTCAGGATGACAGGAAGTTAACAAGGCTGGTTATATCTTAAGAAACCATGATAAAAGAAGGGGCAGACAAAAATAAACCATGTTCTTTACAAAGAAATATAATCCACTCAAGGGAAACAGAAGGGATATAGATGTTCCGCTTGCAGTGTGAGATCCATCCACCCTCTTTGTAGCTCTGACTTTTTAATTGCACTTAATTTGATAGCAGTGGGGGTTTAATCTGCACATTGTGGGTATTTTCACTGTTCTCTTTAATTTTGCCTGCTGGCATCAGGTGGTTTGTGCACATGAAGCCAAATCTGCAGTCTTGATTCAGGACTCAGCTAACCTCAGTTGACATTTTGCCTGTATCAAGACACTGGAAGCAACACTAATGTAGAGAAAGGAAAATTTATTGGGAACAGAAGGTTAAAACCCTATCATCCACAGATGATCATTTGTTCAATATTAACGACATGTGCTTTTACACATTCCAAAATAATTTGGCACATGCTGATTGCATGGTGAATGTGTGCTAACTCTTTATCATGCAGCCTAAATGTGGAAGTAATTTCAACTTTCTGTATTCTGATGTCAATCCAGCTTGCAGTTCATGTCACCAGGTTGAGCCCAGTAAAATGTCACTTCCACCCCTTATGCTTATGGTGAGGAGCTGAGGAAGGATCTACCCTGGGGACGACCAGGTCACTGGCCTTCCCACTGCTTCTTCCAGAGGGGAGAACTTCAGTTTGGTTGGGTGGGTGTTCACCTTGCCTGTACCTTCCTGTGTTGTTGCACGGCCCTATGCCACTCTGCCTTGGATGCTGCTTGGATTGCTGAGCACGCTGAGCAAGCTTGCTTTGCATTTCTGAGAGAGGAGGGTAGGTCCACATCTCAGGTTTCCTTGCAGCACCTCATGCCAGCCATACTGCAGCTGTTTCAGGCAAGATCCTGCCACTGGGCTTTACTGATGTGGATTCCAGAAGAGAAAGAGCTAGAATGAATCAGGCTGGTTTCACCTTTCTGGGCTCATGAGGGAGACAGCATTATGGTATTTTAAGCTCTGGCCCACGGTGTTTAGGCCATATGCCAGCTCAGAGCGGCAGAGGTTTAATTTATCAGAATGCACATGCTCATGGGGTTCAAAACAGAAAAAAAAAGGGAGCAAATCAGGTTCAAAGACCACTGGAGAACGTAAATGCGAAAGCTCATGCTACCCTGCACGTACTCGTTCCAGCTGTATGATTTTCATTATGGATAAAAGTTCGTCTGCCAGGAATAACTCTTTGATTTTGAAAGAAATCAAAATAACAAAAGATAAATAATTACTTAGTAGGTGGGCTAATTCCTTCTTCCATGTCTTTGTCCACAATGGAGACAAAAAGAGTAGCTTTATGCTCAGTGGCTTGGCAGTGCTTCCAACCCTCTACCAACAGAAGGGAAAGGCATCTAAACATTAATATTTTAATTCTCACCACAAAGCAGTGAAATCCAGCTCCTACCCTAGAGCAGGCTGAATAGTTCCTTCACATGGCAGAGCCGGTGCTGGAAGCAGAGCCAGTGGCCCAGTTTTTAAGAAGAAGCTTCATCTGACATAAATTCAGTTGGAGACCACTTGTGGTCTCATCATGGCCAGTCAAATCGGCTTCCTGTTTTGTTTAACTAATAAGTAATACTTTAAGTGCTCTGAAAATACACCATAATAGGAAAAGTCTGACAAAGTAAGTGATTACCGTTTCAAAGGAAAGCAAAGTTTATAGAAGCATAATTATTCATCTGTTCTTAAACCAGAAAAATATGGCAGAGAAACTGAAAAGGTATCTTTGGGGTTTTAGAGAGGTACAGAAACATGTTAAGTAATGGAATGTCATTAAAGTCTGCATTTATTTTAAGGATAAACAGAACTATTATACAGTTACCCACCTTTATTTCAACTCTTTCTGTTTTCTGCCTAATAGGCTCTTTTCCTTGTGTACAGAAAAAAACTAGCCCTATCCTGTTTACAGTTGGGCTCCAATATACTTGAAATTATTACTTCAGATTTTGTACATTAAGTCTGTCTGCTGGCAAGAGGAAAACCCTCTCATATTATCTAATTATGGCTTCAAGAAGCAGTAATGAAGAAGTTGCACAGGCTGGGGCCTGTTCTCTCTTCTCTGGAGGCATCGACAGAAAGTCTGTGGTTGTGGTCACACAGAAACAGGGGAGAAGGCTGGGGCTGCCAGGCACAACAGCATGCAGAGAGAAGTTTAGCATTCAAGAGCACAAACATGGAATCAGGTCCACATTCCTGATGCAGGATTGTAGCCTTGATAAATGAAGCTGAGACCCCCATCAATGCCTCCTTTCCCCTCCACTCTTGTAGCCTCAGTTGGGATGTGTCTCAGAGGTGGCCTGGTTGGGTTGGGGATGGACCTCTCCATGCTCTGGAGAGCTAAGGTGTGCAGCTGTGCCAACGCAACCGCAGCACGTGCTTACAAGCATATTCCTGGCAGTGGGCTGTGAGCCAGAGTGAGGAGCTGCTGCCCTGCTTTGGGAAAGTCTTGTCTGGCTGGTGGTAAGACTCAGGTGTATATTCCCTGGAAACAAATGAGCTGCCTATACCAATGTAAAATAAGGAAAAGTCAGTGGAGACTCATGCTAGACAAGCCAGAATATGCACTTACAGGAAGGACTGAAGCGTTGTGAATGCTCCCCCCGGCAGCGTTTAAGGCCAGGTTGGGCAGAGCCTTTGGCGACATGGTCCAGGGTGAGGTGTTCGTGCCCATGGCAGGGGTGTTGGAAGTAGATGATCTTAAGGTCCTTTCCAACCCTAACTATTCTATGATTCTATGATTCTATGGTGTGGAGATTACTGAGTTTGCTAGTATAGCATCAGCAGCAAACATTTAGCTTACATTTAGCTGTAAGGCCCACCATAAAAGCCTAACATAAAAGTCACAGCTGAGCTCCATGCTGCCATTCCTGATGTGTTACAGATTCCAAAGCTTAGCTTAGGTGCTAATTTTGTAAACGCTGTTGATACCATGGCATGGGCATGCATGTAGTCATACAGAGTAGTGCAGAGAATAGGATATTAAGGAGAATCAGAAGAAATTCCACTGATAGCTGGCCTACATGAAGAAAAACGAGACCCAAACTCAGATATGAATTAATTGGAACTTTCTTCTACATCTCATTAACTTCTGGGGTGGAAAATCCAGCAAAGCTGTGATTTATTTGCCAGAGATGCACTCAGAGGATGCTGCATAACTTCATGTCCTGGCATTCTGAAAGTTATTTGCAAAAATAAATTTTTTAAATTCTTTGGAGAAAAGTGAGTGCATATTCCCTTCCCCCAACCAAACTAAAAAAAAAAAAAAGGAATTAGAAAATAAATTGCAGAGTAATATTCAAAGGTTCATTAAAAGCAGCCAGGGAAAATAGATTACAGAGACTTCAAAGACTCACAATACTGGTTAAGAATTATCTCTCCTTTTCAAAGAAAGTGCTATTAGCTAATCCTTGAAATTTAGGTTTTGGCAGATGACACAGTATTTCCTGCAGGTGCAGAAACAAGACAGTATTAAAGAGTTTTGGTAATGCACAGAAAACTTCCCAACTAGACTTACGGTTCCATCTCTTCAAGCCAGCCTGAGTGAACTCTCTGATCCCTCCTACATGTACTGAAATGCAGCAGCATTTCTGGATACTCTAACCTACAAGAAGATGTGCATCTCTTTCACTGAGAAAGCAAGTCTGTTAAGGTAATTTATTTTTTTTAAGAGGATAAATTATGAAAATGATGATCAATGTCTCATCAGTAATATCAGTAGAACTAATAGAAGGTCCCTTGTGTGTGTTTCTGTCTGCTTTATCCATGGCTAATCCCAACTCTAAGAGACCAGAACAGCCACATCTGTCTCAATACATTTGTTAAGATGAGATCCTTTGGCTTTGGTTTAAAACCTGGCTGTCTCACAATGACAATTTTCCCACTGAGACTTCTACCTAAAATTTGGCCCAAAAGATGCCAAAAGCTATGTCTTACTATTTCCATGGCAACCAATTGCTTAAAGTTAAATAACTGGGCTAAAGATACCCTTAGTAATTAGCAACCTGAAAAGGAGAACCTGAATTCATAAGAGATGATGGAGTAGCAGCAAAATTTGCAAGGAAACTTATTCCTGTTCTCTAGCAATCCAAACAGTTCTGTTGCTAGCTAGTTCCAGACGTACTCTGAACAGTGTTGCTTATAAATTCAATGCAGAGATATTCAGGTGCATGAAATTCATACACAACTGAAGTTCATAACTTACAGGAAAGAGGCCACAGGAACTCATTAAGTCTATCATAAATGATACAGACCCATGTCTGTATATGTCAGGAGACATAAATGTTACAGAGACACAGTAAAACTTACCACTTTACTGACTGCTTTGGACCTGTCCTGAAGAAAATATTTTGAAGTATTCTTGGGATCTTCAATAATTTATACAGGCACTTGTATTAGGTTGTAACAGGCAGCTTCTCTTATTCCTCACAAGTTCATTCTCTGAAGTGTACTTTTTCCCATATACAGCATCAGATAGATATACAATGTGGATACCTAATATCACAAAATTGACATGGTTGCAATTGTTGTTGAGCCACATGTATATCTACTGCAAAAGAGCCACAAGATACCACATCAAAGTTAAACTCAGTCAAAAATGAGTATTTGTTTGTCTCAGATCTCATGTCAGTCTGCAATGAACAGAGAGATGAAGAGACAAGAAACATATTTTGGCCAGGGTGACTTGTCTGTTTTGATTCAATATCTAGAATAACTAGATATTTTCTAATACTTGGTTTTGTTAGAGACCTCTGAACTAGCTGGAAGAGCTGGGACAAGAGGTGGAGCATGGCTGATGACATCAAAAGCAATTAATGCAGCATTATTAAACAGGCATCACCAACATTATACAACTATGTGTCAAAAAAACCACCAAACAAAACAACCCAAAACCCAAATTAAACTCAGGCACAAGCCCACTTAGGACCACAATTAAGCCATTGCACAAGTGTCTTGATTTTCAAAAGCTTCTCTAAGTGGCCCTTATTATTCTAATTTTATTGACATTTGTGCAGATGTGTCAAAATGCCTGCTGAAGAGTTTAATCCGATATAATACTGTTCAGAGAACAAGAGGGATCAGGAGATTTAATTTTTCTTTTTTTTTTTTGTTAAAAGAGAGATTTAAAATTACTTGGGTGTTACAGAGTATTTATTGCTCAAATTAAAATAACCCAGAAGTTAGAAAGTGAAATAAATGTTTCTGGAAATAAAACAGCTATGTCTTGAATGCAGGGCATTTAAGCAGAGCTGTGTAACATAACTCTCATTTCTTTTGCACAGATCCTTTTCCCTGGGGGTGACAATACAATAATGTTGGGTGTACTGCAGGACCCGCTTCCCCCCAGCCAACACAGACTCTTTTCTGTAGGCAGAGGCCCTTTATGTAGGTGGGGTAAGGAGTGGGGAGAGATTGCAGAAAAAGCACAATTTGGAGGATTCTGTGACCCTAGCATGAGCTTCTTAACTGTGATTATAAACATAAGAAAGGTATCTAGAACCTCCATACTTGCTCTTTACTCAGTGTTATGGGTCAGTGAGTTGTTCATCTTGCTAAGACCAGAATTGTGCTCTAAAAATGCCTATATCTACCCCTTGTTTATAATGGCACTGTCTATCTAGCTTGGACATCTCAGTTACAAACCAGCACCAAGAGAATCTGGGTCTCAAAATCAGGATATGCTCTCAATATATTTCAGCACCTTCTGTATTAGATCAGCAATATCCGGGTTTCCAGTCAACCTCCTGGTGTCCCTTGCTGTTCTCATCTTGAAAGGCAGAGAAACAATGACCTCTGGAAGATTTTGAGGGATCATGAGGTATGCGAGGGAAAACATCAGAAAACAAGAGTGGCCACAGTGAATTATAAAAGCCACAGAGGTTATAAAGCACCTTGCTGACTTCATCGAATATGGGTAGGTAGGAACAGTGAGTAAGAAAATCAGTTTACAGGAGGTGGTACTGAATCATCATGGATGATTGCTGCTACATGGAAGCTTTTTTGAAGGCACTAGGACATCTACTCAACAAGAGTAGATTCCTGTTTATGAACCAGAATAGCAGTTCAGTTGGAAACTCTACCTATAAGAATGATATCAACACCACCATCCTGGACCATTGTACTTGAAGGATTGGCTAAGTGTTTTATGTGGATTTCTCCATGACTGCTCTAGTGATTGTTACCAATTTTAGTTTCCAAATAATGTGTGCTTTACTAAAATATTCTGGCATATTTAGGAATAACTACTCTTTTGCACCTATCTTGACAGCAGCCAGGGCTGTACAGGCAAATAAAAATGTTCCGAGTACCTGAAGAAGAACCAAGACCAGAACCCTCTTGTTCTTTACAGTACAGCCCATGCTATGTACATTAGACCCACTTCTGTGCAGTGGCAATGAAGCTGCAGTGAAGCTGTTGACTGAAGAATGTGTCAGGACACTGTTCAAATGGGTGACGCAGGACCCAGAATATTTAAGATTATTCTACTTTTGGAATGGTATCTAATCTTTTACTCAAAAAAAAAAAAAAAAAAAAAAAAGAAAGCTTTGATAATTAATCAAGAGGAAGGAGAAGCACAAGGAAAAAAGTATATTTTTCAACCTTGTTCCTACAACTTTACCTACATTTGTTACTATTTTAACATTGTCACAATACTTAAAATCTTACCACAGGCAAAACGTCTAAACAATATTGTTTCCACTTCAAAACTAGGCACAGAAATCCAGCCTTGTGAGTCTGCCTTGACAAGCATACAACACTGAGCATTGTAAAGTAAGATCAAGTTGAAGTGGGAATTCAAAAAAATCCATGTGCAGAGCACATTAAAAATTCACTGCAACATCACTGTTCAAGTATAAGGTCTTAGGTTACACAAAATGAGTTACTAAAGCACAGATTGTTCTTGAGAGCTACTTATCTTGCTCTCCATAATTAATTTAATATCTTCAATGAGAACAAAGGTTAAGGCTTACTTTCCAGTGGGGGTCACTGTTCAAGAATAGCTTCTAATTCTTTTTCTACGGAAGTTCAAACACATCCTAAAAACTCCAGGCATAATCCATACAGTTCATGCTAATGTATTGATATTTGATTGGAGCAGTTCACATCAGCTGTCAAAGTGAATCCTATGCAAAGGTGAAATGTGTGGACTATAGGAAGTGAATTATCAGGTAATTAACGCTCTATATGCATAACAAAGAAGTGAGACAAAAGATGGGAGGGCGGTGAGATGTTTTGACCTTAAATGAGGCTTGGCCAGAATGCCATGGTCATGAAATGAGGAATTAAGAAGGTCAGCTACCAGCCTTCCTTCCTTCCTGCCAGGATGGCATTTAGAAACCTTAATGTCCTGGCTATCACATTTCATGGCTGCAAAGCCAAGTTTGACTTTACTTTCAGTAGAAATGGAAAAGCAGAGGACCTCCAAGGTTCAGTTTGGAGGGGTCTCCACACTCAACCACAGTGGTGTTGACCAAAGGAGTAACGTCAAAGGGAAGAGGTTAGGAAATACACTGTGCATTCCAACACACACCAGTCTCCTTCTTCCCCAGCCTTCCTGGGATTAAGGTTTCCCCAGCAAGAGCGTAATGCAGCTGTGAACTGAGAAGCCAGTGCCCATGTCTGGATTGGCATGAACTGAAGGGTGCATGGGGCTACACCCACGTATCGATGTCACATGGCATGGCTCCGATGACTTCAGTGGCATCAGGACCTTCATCCCAAATGACTGTCCATGTCATCAAATCCTTGATATTAGGAGCTGGTAGCCAGCCACAAACACTGGAGGGGATGTGCTTAATGGATGTGTTGTTTAATAATGCTGAGCAATAAATAAAATTGGCATTCTTGCCTTTCTATGTAGCTAGGCTGCTTCTGTATACCAGCAGACTGGCCCACTGACTCCGCTTTGTTAACAGTAATGTAGGCATGCATCCTCACAAGTGTCACTTAAGCTCTGAATTTCACCTCTTAAAAGATAGTTACTACTATTCACTGTTAGTATTAGATTTCTTACTGAACTTGCTTTAATGCTTCCATTTTGGACTGAAAACTCACATAAAACTGAAAACACCCCTTTAGAGCAGCACTACTGTTATTTCTCAAAAGCACGACCTTTACACCTGATTGTATTCAGATTAAAAAGCTGTTGCCACTCCTTGCTACCAGAAGACAGGAGCAGCAGGCCTCGGATCCTAGGGGACAGGTACGCGGGCAGCCCTTACGCACAGACGTGAGGAAGAGTGGAACAGGCCGCCTAAAGAAGTTGCGGTGGCCCCACCCCTGCCAGTGTTCAACGTCATGTTGGATCAGGCCTTGAGCAACCCAGTGTAGTGGGAGGTGTCCCTGCCCATGTCAGAGGGTTGGAACTAGACGATCTGACGGTCTTTCCAGCCCTAACCATTCCATGACCCTATGATTCTGTGACCCTATGACATCTACTCTTAAAGGCACGGTTCAGATCTTTTGCTCCTAAAAATTGGACTGACACCACCAGAGCTCTGCCATTTTTAATTACTAACATCCAGCTCAGAAACTTTCAATCTGAAAAATGGGGAGCTGGCAGTTCTCCCCTTCACCCAGCTTTGGGAGGGAAGAAATACTTGTGTAGTAGTTCCAAATATAAAGGTATTAATCCCTGACTGACGGGATTATGAACTTCATCTTTTTATGGTTCAAGGAGCAGCCTCTATTACTGTTAATAATCCATACTAAAATTTCACTAGGAATAGGTTAAAAAGTCTGTTGGTTTAAAGGAGCACATATTCAGTGCCTCAAATAGTTCTACCAAAGTTCAGCAGAGTCAGAGATATTCGAAATGCAGACATGGCATTTCCTACCTACTACAAAAGTTTTGTGTGTTTTTTAGTCATTAGTATTTGTCAAAGTCAGCAACTCCATGGTGCAGAGACAAGAAACCTGGAGAGCAGGAGAAATGCAGTTCATTTGTTCTTGAGCTGGGACTGAGCTCTGCCTTCTGCACCATGCTGGTTTGGACATGTTCGCACATGGGGCATGCCTCCATCTGGTACCTGAGGAGAAGACTCTTTATTAGCCACACACACAAGAGAGATCAGGAATTCTGGAAAACATTGAGACATCTTTAAGAAATTTCATCACTCTGAGAAATTAACTCTAAGAAATGAAGAGTCAGACTTAAAACTGTCATGTTTAGAAATTGAGTCTTTTGTTTAAGAAGAAAACTGCTGGCAAAGATCATCCAAAACCTAAGTATGTTCATGTAGCTGTAAGCCTCATGCTTTGTTTAATGCTTGCAATCTCAGCATCTTCGCAACTGCAAAATACTAGTTCTTTCACTTCTGTGCATACCTGTGTCCTTTCATGTCCTTGAATCTCCTTTCTCCATTGCATCTGACTATGAATTGAAGTGTTTCAGCCAATGTTGACCTGTAGTTAAATACTCTTTGTACAAAAGGGAACATTATTCATAATACAAAGTAGTTCACTGGAGGACTTTGGTGTGGTGTAAGCAGGTGTATATGAGAAAGACAAAGGAAAATATTCTTTCTACTGCACCTAAACAGATGTACACATAGGACTTCATGATGTGCTTCTGTTGCACTCTGTTACAAAATGAAAGTTGAACATTTTGTTGTGCTCCAATTTTAGCATCATCTCCATAGATAATAAAGAGCACTTCACAGACATTTTGAGGACATCTTTTTTTTCCCCCATGATGTTTATGGAAAAAGAAATTTGTCACACTACCTTGCAAAAGGCAGTTGCTTTTTTGACTGGATGCCAAACTGAAATTCAGACACGGATGGCCAGAAATAAGATTTATTTAAATCCTGCTAATCCTGTGCTGTTGATTGGTACAAGGCACCATTACAGCTGGGTAAGCTTCCCAGGCTTATCATCTGATTCTGTTTGGAGTCATGAGATCACTCTGGATTCTGAGTTTTTCCCTTGTAAAGGGCTGTGTTGCTGCTTCGTTCCATTTTCTGCTATAAACAATAATGAGCGAAAGAAATCATGGACCTTTGCCAGCAAATGCAGAAAACTCAGGTCAGGTGGTTTGCTGATCCTGGTGATATGCTGTACCAGTGAGAGAGGAATGAGAAGACGTGGGCCTGTCCTCAGAGAGGTTAGGAGTCTGCCTGGTTAATTAGAAGGCCTTCTCGTACTGACGTTGATGAAACTGCAAGCCATTGTCAGAGGCTGAATTCATACTTACAGAGTCGTAGAATCATAGAATCATTTTGGCTGGAAATGACCTTTAAGATCACCAAGTCTAACCATTAACCCAGCACTGCCAAGCACGACTAAGTCATATCCCTAAGTGTCACATCCACACATCTTTCAAATACCTCCAGGGATGGTGCCCACTTCCCTGAGCATCTTGTTCTGATGCTTGACAACTCTTTCAGTAGAAATATTTTTCCTAATATCCAATCTAAACCACCCCTGGTGCAACTTGAGGCCATTTCCTTTGGTCCTATTGCTTGTTACTTGGGAGAAGAGGCTGACACCCACCTCGCTACAACCTCCTATCAGGTAGTTGTATGGAGCAACAAGGTCTCCCCTGAGCCTCCTTTTCTCCAGGCTGAACAACCCCAGTTCCTTCAGACACTCCTCATGAGACTTGTGCTCAAGATCTTTCACCAGTTTTGTTGCCCTTCTGTGGACATGCTCCAGCACAGCAATGTCTTTCTTGCAGTAAGGGGCCCGAAACTGTACAGTTTTCAAGGTTAGGTCTCACCAGAGCTGAGTACAGGGGCATGATCACTTCCCTAGCTCCTCTGGCCACACTGGTTCTGATACAGGCCAGGATGCTGTTGGCCTTCTTGGCCACCTGGGCACAAGCTGGTTCATATTCAGTTGGCTGTTGTCCAATATCCCCAAGTCCTTTTCCCCTGAGCAGCTTTCCAACCACTCTTGCCCAGGCCTGTAGCATTGCATGGGGTTGTTGTGACCCCAGTGCAGTACCCGGCATTGAGCCTTATTGAAACTCATACCATTGGCTGCAGATCGTCAGTCCAGCCTGTCCAGATCCCTCTGTAGAGGCTTCTTATGCTCAAGCAGACTGACACTCCCATCTAGCTTGATTGTCAACTGCAAACTTGCTGAAGAATGCACTCTATCCTCTCGTCCAGATCATGGATAAAGATACCAAACAGAACTGGCTGCAGTACTTAGCCCTGTGGAACACCACTTATGACTGGCTGCCAACTAGATCAAATTCCATTCACCACCTCTCTTTGGCCCTGATCATCCAGTCAGTTTTTTTACCCAGTGAAGTGTGCACCCATCCAAGCCATGAGCAACCAGTTTCTCCAGGAGAATGCTGTGGGAAATAATGTCAAAGGCTTTACTAAAGTCTAGGTAGGCAATATCCACAGACTTTCCCTCATCCACTAAGTGTGCTATCTTCTCCTAGAAAGAGATCAGGTTAGTTAATCTTTTATAAATGCCTTTTATAAATCCGTGGTGACTGGGCCTTATCACCTGATTGTTCTGTGTGTGCTGTGTAATGGCACTCAAAATGATCTGCTCTAAAACCTTCCCCAGCACTGAGATCAGCCTGTAGCTCCCCATATCCTCCTTCTGGCCCTTCTGGTAGATAGGCATACTTCCTTCAGGAAGGCTTGGCTTTATGTTGCCTAGGAGAAGAAGGTGAGACACAAGGCTCCCAGAACGTTTTCCAATAGATTTAAAAACCGCCGGGGAGCTGGAAGGAGTCTATTGATATTTCTTTTCCACTTGAAGGCAGCCAACAGTCTTCCATGTGTCTGTGGATTACAAGGTTGGAAACACTCTAGACGTGAAACACTGACCCAGTTCCATTAGCAGCAGTGACCTGCGCACCCACAGAGAGGTACTGTACTGAAAACCAGTCCTGCCTCCCAGATGTAGGATGATAAACCCCACCTCTGGAATGTGCTACCTGGCAGACGTCAAATGGAAGCAAACGTGAAAAACAGCAGGGATTTAGGATGTAGCAGGAGGTAGAAATGACTGCATCTGTGAGAAACTGCTTGGGTGAAAACAAAAGAAAGTGGTATCCTGGTCTGTATATCTCAGCTCTCCAAAGGTGGTAGATATCTCCAGTGCAGGGAGAAGGTTCCTCAGAGATTGGCAGCCTAGATCTACTTGTAGACCTGACTCTGTATTGCTAAAAAAAGTGGTAATCTCTGCACTTAGGTACAATCTCTGCACAATAATCTCTGCACAATAGGTACAAAGCTATTCCAGTGGCAGGAACTGGATAGTGTGGAAAAGACAAAGTCTTTTAGCTGCTGTGATTAACAGAGCAGCAACAATTTTCACTACTAAGAGGCTGCCTTATTCTGGAAAAGACAATCTCTGAATACCCTTTGTTGCAAAAGTATTGTGCTTGCAAGGAATTACTACATTGGGATCAGGGAATTGCTCCAATAAGTTGAATGAACTTTAAAATTTGTTCTCCGAACCATCTTAGAGCTCATTCTGCTGTTGGACAGTTGGCATTTCTGCATTTCTTCCCATCAAGACATGGGCTGCTTAGAGATCCTCTGACTGTCATAGCTTCTTGACTTCTGATTACATACAGCTTATGCTTCTGGTTATATATTGCTTATACTTCTGACAGTTCACATAAATGGTCTTATTTAAAGCAGACCTGATGATCTCTTAATGCTTTTCTAGGATAAGGTTTCAAAAGAGTTTTCTCTTTAATTTAGTTTATGGCAGCACTGTATTTCACAGCTGGTTTTAATGTATTTTTGGAGACTATATGGAATCCATACTTGAGTTACAAGGTATGTATATCAGATGGAGCCATAGCCACCATTCCCTGGCAAAACTGTTAGATCAAATGAGCTGAATCTCCTCTACTTTATTGCCTAATTAATTCTTGAACGATCACTGAATTGCAGGAGTGGGAAACCTGCCAACTTTGGTTACACTATGTATCGGGTTATGTCAGAAAGGATTGGAAAGTGCGGGTTTTCTTTAATCTGGGTTCACAGAAGGAAACTTCTAGGTAGGTGGGCAAGAGGTTTTTTGCCTGATTGCACAACTGAATAGCAAGAGGAAGCAGTTCTTCAGCCAAGGGTCAAAGTCTCCAGGGAGGAGCAGATCCCACAGGGAGCAGGACCATGAAAACACTCACATTCCTCAGTGCCAGCTTGCTGCTAAACAGGATGGACTTGACTATCTGCAGCTGAGTCTTCCTTGGATGATTAGGCATTTCATTGGTTTTGCAAGCCATGCCAGAAATCAGAGAGCAGATTAGGTGGAGAGGTAAGTCATGGGCTGCTGAAGATGGAGTCATAGCACAGAAAAATTTTCAAGAAACAATGTCTTAGGAAGAACACTGTTACTGGTAGGGTGATGTTAGACACAAGACTATCAGTGAAAAACTCCTTGTATTTTCCTGGACCAGCAATTTCCCTATTCTGAGGCTTTATCCTGGATTTAAGTATAGGAGGACTCTTTTAGGCATTTGGCCACATGACAGGTTTATTGCTCACATACTTGCTGCAGAAAAAAAAAACCCTACCTATTCTACAGCCGTGGGCCTTCAGGAGCCAGTTACATCATTCAGTGCGCACAGATGGAGCTACTCACTTCTGCGCTGCTTTTCTGGGCCATGCTGATCTACAGTTGGTAGCCCAGAGACAGCCTTGGCTGTAGGTGCTCTGTCTGGACAGAGCTGCAGCAGAGCTACTGAAGTGCTGGACAGGGCTGGGTAGAATGGCTGCTTTCATCTTTGCTGTCTCTGCAAGACAGCCTTGGTACCAGAAGCTGATGATGCAAGTAGCAGAGCACATACTGCCACAGGTACAGGAGCGATGAGTCCATAGCTGTCTTGGGTATTGCTGTACAGAGCAGCATCATGTCTATTAGCTGCACCTTGAACATCCCAGCAGGAAAGAAATAAGAGTATATGCAAAAACTAGTGGGGTAAGACCAGCCATTCACCTATCCCAGTGTTGCCTCCAACAGTGACAACAGCTGGAAGTACCAGTCAGAAAGAGCATACAAGCCTGCCCACTTTCCCTTTATACTCCCAGCATCCGCAGCTCGTGTACTTAGGATGCCAGAGCATACATCCCAGCCTCCTGCCTTTAGCATTTGTGTATATAACTGCTGTCCATGAATTTGCCCAATTTGTCTAAGGCAATAGGGTGGAAATATTGTTGGCAAGGATACTGGTTTATAAGATGATGTAGATGTTGCGGCTATGCTTATTCCTGGAATGAAAGATGCAGTTGAAACCTTATGAATGAATATCACCACTTTCACTTAGCATGTAAACTCAGGTCAGACCTCACTGTGGGTTTAACTGAGGTCAATGACAACCTGTTTGTTTGAATGAGTGGAATAAAACGCCCGGAGGCTAATAGAAAACCCAATATCTGAAACTTAGTGGCTGTTTTACATTTCGATGGCAGGCAATCAGCTTTAAACTGCTATCCTGGGCATGATGGAGCTGTTCTTTTCCAGCAGACTGAAGCTCCTGGATAGGAGTCAGCTGGAGGCGTGGGAGCTCAGCACTGCAATGAAGACCAGCAGCAGACTGGAGGCAAAGCCTCTGTAACAGTACTCAGGCAGACTTTGTTCTTCTGTTTATTGAGATGCTCATAGGTTCGCAACTGATCTTCCTCCAAGTATTACCATCCTTTTCCCTGGCACTTGTCACTTATCACACCAGCATCACTCCTATGCTATGCGATAAAGATTTGATGTGATCCCCTCAGAAGTAATGTGGAGTTTCTCTGCAAGCATGGAAACATCCCACCTGGAAGACTGGTGTTCAGAGAGTGTGCAGGCAATTCCTTCCTCCCTGTATCTTGGCTCATATCTGCAATAGTTCCCTGGGAGCCACTTTACCTTAAAAGCTGTCTCTGATGGGCCACCAAAGAAAGCAAACTTAGGCAACTAGCAGAACTCCTGCAACAAGCCCCACTGTCTTTCC
Organism: Myiopsitta monachus; assembly: GCA_017639245.1. NCBI lineage: Eukaryota > Metazoa > Chordata > Aves > Psittaciformes > Psittacidae > Myiopsitta > Myiopsitta monachus. The sequence continues at coordinate 27,404,948 of CM029927.1, forward strand.
TGGAACAAAAGCCTTCATGAAAACACCCGGAATGTAACAGCACAGCGTGTCTGAGCACAAGCTAGCAGAGTTAGACCCCAACCAAACAAATGAGAAGGGTAACGCCGAGCAGCACCACCTCATGCTGTTTCCCATTACTACAGCAACAGGCGCCTCCAGTAGATTTTCACTGCTCTCATCTCTACATGACATTCACAATCCAGGAAAAGCCTTGAGAAAAACAAACCTGTGTCTAAATAAGTGCCTGTTGGCCACACAGGGGTTTATATTTCCACTTGGTTACATTACCCATGGTTTTCAAATCAAAAAAATGTTGAAAACCATGATCCTATTTAAATCGTATTAAACTTGTGGAAAACCAGAGCTATCCCAAAAGCCTCTCTTGCATCCAGGGGATGGGTGGTTATGGAAAAGGAAGACTATCTCAATGGTGCTTTTCTATCTTAGCCTCTCCAAAGGCCAGAGGGAGAACAAGGCTGAACTCTGCATGACAGAGGGAGCCCACAGGAAGGTGGATACTTGGATACTCTCCAGAGCATTTTTGCCTGTGAGACTGCTGTCCATGGGAGCTCATGGTGACAGCATGAGTAGAAATGTGTTTGTTCTTTCACTGTCATCATAGAAGAAGCTCTTTGTACAGTGGATCTAAGGAATGCTGGAGACACCTATTTCCCTTCAGTTTTAATGTAGAAAATGAATGGGATTAGTTTGTTCGTGTTGAAATATTGACTCATCAAAAATTGCCATGAGAGCAAAACACTGACTCTTCCGGTATTTTTGAGTGCCATTGTGAAGTCTTTGCACAGAACTAATCCAGACAAAGACAACATTGAATTAAATACAAAATCATCTGTTTCTTTTCTTATTACATATGTTTGAAAGTCCTAGGGAAACAACCATGCACCTTGGAAAGGAAATAAATTAATATAAGACTATTCATAAAAATAATGTAAATTGTATTAATTTAAAGGGCTACTTTTCATGTTGAATTCATTTGTCCATACTCAATAACTTCTCAGTTCTTTTAACATTGCATCTACTTAAGTTGTGGATAATTTATCCTTGGAGAAAGGATTAAGGAGCCCCAGTCAGAACCAGCATCTAGAAGGTGAGGGAGAAATGGCCAGGGAGGGTGGCTGGGAGCTGCAAAGTGAGGCAATGTCAGTGCCCCTAACCCGGGTGCAAGGGACCCTGGCCTACCATGGTCTCCCCAGGTTGCCTGCAGTAAAACAGGGTCCAGGGGGGCAGGCATATTGTGCCATGGCAGAGCAAGGAGGCATTGCTGCAGTGGGCAGGACTGCCAGCTGTGCAGGCCACCCCAGCCTCTAGCTCCCACAAATAATTCAGGCCACCCCCTCTTTCTGCACAGCTATAGGCACTGACACAGTTGGTCTCATGCCAGCATCACTGATGGAGGTGACCAGTAATCCCAGTAAGCCCAGTCCTCTGTGGTTTGTGTTATGATAAGCCCCCTTGGACAGAACTGCACAATAGTGCTGTAAGTGAGCTGGCACACAAGGAAAGCTTTCATTCTGGCAGCATTTATTTGGTTTGGCTGCAAAGCTCTCTCATATGCCTGCAACACTATAGCCTTCATTGATAGATACAGATCAGTGTTTGTGTGCTCAGCACCTTTGCTTGCATCTGAATTTTTTCCAGACCAACAAAGTTGCACAGATAGGGCTGGTATGTCTGAAGCTCACAAATTTGCTCTTTTCCCCTCCCACCTGTAATAGCTGGCCAGTGATCAGTCTGCTAGTGAGCAAGGCTGGACCAAAAAGAAAGTTAAAAATAAAAAGCACTATTAAAACATAGCCCCCATATAGCATGTAATTCAGGGATCTCCATCTCTAAGAAAAGCTGCTTGCTGTGCAATACTTGTACTTATATTTCATATGGTGTGCCATCTCCTGCACATTCATTCTAAGGAGTTAAATACAGCTGAAACTGATACTTAATATTTTAATAACCTTTGCCTGTGAACCTCTTGCCTCACTACCAGGTAAATGAAGAGACCAAGGGGAAAAAAAACCTCTCATGGGGGAAATATGAATTAGTTGTGCAGCTTCCTCAAAATGATTGCAGACTTGCAGCACTTTCTTGAAGATAGGTTTGGTTCCTTGGGCTTGTTCGTACAGAGCCACCTGGAAATATAAAGCTCAGCAGATGCACACCCAGTAGCATCTTTCCTACCATACTGTCTTGGGTTCAGCAGCAGCAGTCATTTTTTCTCCTTCGTAGTAGCTGGTGCAGTGCTGTGTTTTTGACTTTCAGCATGGGAACGGTGCTGATAACACCGATGTTTATAGTTATGGCTTAGAATGTTTTGGTCTGACCAAGGACTTTCTGAGTCTCATGCTCTGCCAGGGAGGAGGGAAAGCTGGGAGGAAGCAGAGACAGGACACCTGACCCAAACTGACCAAAGAGGTATTCCATACCACAGCACGTCATGCCCAGGATGTAAAAAACTGGGGGCAGGAGCCCAGAAGAGGGCAGTTCGCGGCTCGGTCAATGGGTGGTGAGCGGTTGTATCCTCTTCCCTTGTATTTCCCTGGTCATTATTATTACTGGTGGTAGCAGCAGTGGTCTGTGTTATACCTTAGTTACTGGACTGTTCTTATCTCAACCCATGGGAGTTACATTCTTTCTATTCTTCTTTCCATTCCCCCACCCCCCCTCAGAGCGGGGGATGAAAAAGAGAGGGGGAAGTGAGTGAGCGGGCTGCGTAATTTACAGCTTAAACCACGACACATACACAACCCTGCAATGCCACCACAGACTTTAACACTCATGGTGGCACTGAGCTGTATGGATTTTGTTTATTCTGTAACTACTTTTTCACTCACTAATGACCAGCCTCAAGAATTAAAATGCAAGTGAGAGGACCATCATACTCTGAAAATGCTGTATATCTTTTAATTCCCTTTAAGAAGGATCCCAGATCAGACCTGTGTCTCCTCCCCTTCCTTGCATGCCCTAGCTAGCAGGAAATTCAGCCAGAGCTTTGCTGCCTCATGGAGACCATGTAAACAAGGAGGCAGTCACGCAAGCAACAGCCACCAGCCAGTGGAGAACAGCCTTGGACCCTTGGAAGAAAGGAGTTTGTTTTTCCAGGGTTCTGTAGACTCTCAGGACCATTCTGTGTCACCTCCTGGGAAAGGAAGTGCAGCAGCTCTCCATGCCAACTTCTCCTTAAAAGCAGGAAGAGGATAGATTTGCTTTCCTCACTCTGGGTCAGTGGTAAGAGATGCTACAAAGAGGAGCAGGAAGCAGAAGCTGGGTGGAGCAAAGGAAGTGAGTCCTTCCCTAGTGTCACAAGCAAAGCCTCACGGGTCTGCCAGGTGAGTTTCAGGACTTTACACATTCATATTTCTCTTTTCAGGCTCTGCAGATGGCCATATGGAGATTATGGAGACCACCCCACCACGTCCACAGGGCTGCAGCTAATGAGCCACCCACTGAGCACAATTGGTTGTCAGCTCAGTCCCTCCGCTATGCATCATTAATGTTTTGTGCCATTACAAGGCCTGAGGACCCTCACAGGGAGTTTGGTAGGCATAAAAGGAAAATAAAATGTATTTAGAATCTTAAAAAAAAAATCACCATCTTCTTAACAGTGACATAACACGCAACCTCTACAGCTCCACACATTTGAGAGCTGATGATGCTCAGAGGGCACATACCCAGCACTCCAGGTACTCTCCCTGCTTCAGGAAGAAAAGATGCAAGAAGTACGGTTCCCATTAGCAGGATAACCCTGGAGGACCACACAAGCACATTCCTCTCCATCCCCTCTAGTAAAAAGAGGCCTCCAGCCTTTCACTGTGTCAGCACAAAGAGTAATTCACATGCATATGAATGCATTTGGCTAATCATAGTGTAGGGATAATTCTCCGTATATAATTACATGCTGTACTAGGCAGTTAACACTGCAGGGATGTTAAGGTCTGCTTAGATGTAGGAAGGGGGGGTGGAAGGTTATTATGTAACATTCACAAGACAAACGGGCAGTTTCAGGCCTGCTGGTATATTTTGCATAGACATTGAGACAAAATCTCTGTCTAACTCAGTGCAGTCCCAATTAAAACCAAAAATAGCTGTTGCCGGTTAGAGTCAATTTAAACTCTATCCCCTTACCGCTGTCAAAAACTTATGTCTATGCATGGGGATCCCCATCATACTGATAGCTGAAGATGCCTGGCTTGTTGGATTATTAATAGGTCAAGTCCTATGCACTATGCTCACTACCTCAGTTTCAGAAGTTCTGAGCAGCTGTATATCTCATAGATGACAAGGGATTAGCAAGGTTTTAGTATCCCCGAATATCATGACAGCTTTGTCTGGGGTTGAGGCTTTTCCAAAATCTGTGAGGGAAGGAGAAATATGGAACCCTTTGGATAGAAATAAAATATGATAAATCTGAAAAACAAACACTTTCCCCCCTGTTTTTTAAATATATCAAGAAAAGTTCAATCCAAAATTGAAAAAGAAAAGTCGAGCAACATCCTTGAATTAATGACCTGAATTAAGTTAGGCAGAAGGTTCACAACACCGGGGACACAAGATACAGGAAAATTCAGAACTATCAGCAATTCAACAGCAAGGGATATCCAAGCAGTCACAAATTATGAGGCTGGTTTCCAAAGCCCAGGAGTAGGGCTAGGAAATTACGAGAAGAATTAAAAGAATAGAAACTTCTAGTTTCTGAGCCTGGAGAAGACTCACTGGCCTTCTTTTGTTCTATTTTCTGTTTCTATTTTTTGTTCTATTTTTTACTCTGCTGTCAACACAACTAGAAGCTTAATTCATACAAGTCTGAAATTATTGAACAATTAGTCGGCTTTCTAAGACACAGCAAATATTAATAGGCTCATGAGAAAGTCTTATGAACTGGCAAGGCTGAATCAGGAACCCCTAGTGTCAGAGCAAACCCAAACAGAGACAACATGAATTGCTGACTGAAGCCAGGGCAAATCTCCCTATAAATCCTGCATGAGCCAGTGATTCTCTGTGTGACCTTTGGCAAATCGTTTGGTCTTGGTTTGTTCCTCTGTCTACTCAGCTGGAAAACTGGGTTAAAGAAGAAAAAGATGAAGCAGGAGCTGATCGAAAACCAGATGCCGAGCATGAGCTAAGTCTTTCTAGGTAAATAAAGTATTTTTATGTAATTGTGATAATACAAAATGTTCAGTATATCTCATATTTTGCTTTATGTATTTGCTGCTGGACCCAAGCCCATGTACCCTAAGAGGACGAATATGATGATGACAGTTGAGAGAAGGTATCTGGTGCCAAATCTATAGGGAAAGCCATCAATCCTTGCAGAGAATATTGCCTTGCCAAGTACAACACTGTGATAACAGCAAATCCCACCCAGATTTCCAGCCCAGCTCGCAGCTGAAGCCAAGGCCAAGGCCAAATGGTTTTCTCCTACACAGAAAGGGAAAAGAAAGCTACTGTGAGGCCCAGGAAAAGCCCTGAGCTGGTCTCTATGGGGCTGGGGAGCCCCACAGGGACCTCAAGGCAAGGTCTCCTATTGGGTTGGTGTGGCTCCTGGGAACTGCTCCCATGGTTTCTGCCAGGTGACAGGAGACTTCCACTAAGTCGCTCCTCACTCCAAAATAACTGCCTGGGTAACATTCCACAGACACACTGCAGAAGTCATTCATTTCAGCTAGTTTTGGGGAGAGGTTGGTGACATATTTCAGAAGCAAGGGGGGAAAGGGTGGTTGGTTTGGGGGTTTAGGTTAGGGTTTTTTTTTCTTAGCTTTGATTTACTGCCAAAGTTCACTCACTAGCATTTATTTACTGCTGTTGGCAGGCTGAACATGCACACTGCCTAACAGATTTATCTGTAATACTGCTGGGTGGTCACTATTCTTGTGTTGTAAGATTAACTGTAAAGACTCCTAGGGCATTTGGTACTGGGAAGTTTAAGCTATTTAAGTAAAATGATGCATTTTTCTCCATGGCCCCATCCATCTATGCTAGGGAAATCAGAGTCTGTAACAGACTGATGGTGCACCTTCTCAAGCCCTGAAGAGGAGCAGGGGCTATCACAGTGCAGAGGAAGCTTGTGTTCTTTATCAGCTCTTTCTCCAGGTTCAGCAAGGCAACATGGTGCTGAAAATATTGAAAACCTGCCTTGCTGCTCCCTTTTTTCTTATGGGAACACCACGGCTATGGGCTGTAAATGTTTCCCTCTCATGGATTTCCAGACCTACTGGCTCTATTTAGCCAGCAGTACAATAATTCGCTGGCTTGGAAACTCATATCTAAGTCCTCAAAAGGATCTAATTCTTCTAATTCTAAATGCTATTGATTTCTCTTAGTTTGATTTGGAGGTTGGCACAAAAATCCCTCCTGGGATCTGTGCTTAAAAGCCAATGACCAGTGAGACAAGTCTAGGTAACTTTTTAACTGCTCTGATCTGAACTGAGCTTTTCTTCTTTCCCTGCCACAGCAGTGATTGTGGGAAATGTTCACAGAAAGCACCGAGTTGGTACTAATCCAGCATATGTCTCTGGTTGGGTGTCAGAGGTCAGTGATTTGAGCTGGGAGAGAAATTGCTGGCTCCCACCCCTTACGGCCATCCAGCTATCACCAACAGCTATGAAGTGGAAACGCAAGACTTTCAGTGCCCTCAACTTCTCTTCTTTGATCCGTGAGCAACACCTGCAAAGCAGCAGTGAGTATTTTCACAGAGGGAGCTCCACTGGCTTTGCAACCTTGTGGCACAGCCTTTAGGCCCTGGTTGTACCTGCCCAGTGGCAAGACACGGGCTACTGGAAAGTCTGTGTGTGCTCATACATGTGGTACCAGGGATGAGTTTCACCAGAAAGGAGCGGTTAATGGGAGTCCTGTTCCCTGGCAGGGTATGGTGATCAAACTTAGCAGATACGTACCACAGAGTTAGAGTACTGGTAACTATTGTATTTATAGTTCGTAGGGTGAGGAGACAACTTCGCTATATAAAATATTTTTATACAGATGCATTTTATGGGTTTGCACTGAGTGAGAGTGAACTTACCTGCCAATTCAAATATCAGTTTAATGCAGCTGTCAGGCTTTGCCAGTTTAGGAACATAGGGTGCCATTTTTCTAGGGTATAGATTGCTGGCTGGGATTTTTTTTTTCTCTTTTTATAGTTCAGTGACCCGGTTTTGGCATCACCTTCTCATTTCCTTACAACTGAGTGGGCAATAACAAGAGCTTAGACCCACAGGGACTGCTGCTAAACTCACAGGCACACACAGCAAGCAGAAGCTGCACAGTAGAGCGGCTGCACTTCAAACAGCAAATAACCCCCTTCTGTGTTTCTAATGCTCCAGTTACAGTACAAAAAGGTCAAGTGCCAGCTAAAGCCTGCAGAAATGTCCCCTTGCAGTTTTCCTTCTGCTCTGACCCTATGTTACACAATGCTTGCACTGCAGCCTGTTAAGGAGGTTTGCATCTGGTGGTCCCCAAATTGCTCAGTGTTCAGGATAGCCCAGGGCCCTCCAGGAGCTACGTGCTCTGGCTGTGCAGCTGAGATAGAAGTGTTTCCCACCCTTGATCAAGGTGGCAGAGGGTTGTTAGTAAGCACACTGACCTGTTTGCTCTTGTGCTGAACAAGCTACCCAGTACTATTTCTTATTCCATAACTCCTCTTTCCAGGGATTTCTCTTGGTTTCTCCACTCCTGTTCCTCTGTAGTAGTAGCGCCTCTGCAAATTGGGTCCTTCTCTTTTGCCTCAACTCTGCGGTGGCCCTTGCATCCTTCCCAAAGGAGAAGAGGGCTTGCTCACCATCCCTGCTGGTTTCTTTCTCCATCAGCAATGCACACCCGCCTACTTTGAGGAGATCTGGTAAGCTAATCGTTCTCCTCCACAGCTGTCAGGCCAAGACCAGGGTAATAAGATGAAGGTTAACATACATGCATACCCCCTTTTTTCTTTTTTTATACAAATGCATTAAACTTTTACTAGATTTCAATGCCTAAGAACCCATCCCTTGAAGGCACAGCATGGACAAGAAGGTGGGAAGGCAGCAAAGAACTGAAGCAAATGTCCTTTAACTAGCCCTACCTTTCGCAGGCTGGGGCAGCCCTGGGTTACAAAAGCTTTTTGGAGACCCCTCAGCAGGAAAGTGAGGTGAGATGTCCAGTGGGCAGGAAAAATCCCTCAGCAGACACATTGACTTGGTAGCTTCTGACTTTCTGGCCAATGGAAGGCCCTCCCTGGTCCATTCCAGGGGCTGTGGGAGCAAATCTTTCCTCTCCCTCTGACTATGCAAATTTTCTACCATGGAACAAGATTACAAGCATTACCTCTTAAAGGTGGGAGGGACTTGCTAAGCCCTATGAAAACCCTGGAAGTCCACCTTGTGCCTTAATGCCTTAATTTATGGCTAGAGATTAGCTCACCCCAGACTGTCAGAGCAGTACTGCTGAAAAGCACCCCAGGGGCAGCCTCATTTTTAACACATTACCATTATCGCCCCATTTTCCTGGTCAGCACTGTCCAATCCAGATCCCGCAAGTCCCTCCTCCTTTTGCGACTTTGGACATAAAGCTGCAGCTGGCTGTACCGTATCAGGGACAGGGTAGATAACCAATGACGGAAATGGAAGAAAAAAAAAGCTAGCAGAAAGCAGTAGGGGGTTCTGTTTGTTTTTGCTTTAATTAGAAAAATGACATCATTTGATAGTTTCATGGTTGCATCTTGCACCAGTTTTACTGAAAGTTTGGAATAAATGAGGGTTACAGTATGTGGTTCATGATAACCACTGAATATTCAACAACATTAGTGCAAGCAAAGCTGACATTATAATGGAAAAGCTACCAGTTCTCACCAGAAAAATAAGTCATTTTTCTGAAGTGCATTTGTAAATTCAACACATGGTTAAGTTTCACTCTCTGCCTTTGAGCACAGTAGTTGGTAAGAAATGCGTATCAGAAAGTAGGGAATAGAGAATAAAACTCTGCAGCAGCTCAACTCCATTTTCTTTTTCTTCTTCTTCCTTTTTTCAGTAAAAGGGATGGATATTTTTCACAAGCGGAAAGTTGCCATTGTGATTTTTTTTAACAGAAAAGCCTTTTTGCCTCTCTCAGCAAAACTGGAGCATTCTTGTCAGTAAAAATGTCACATTTTCACCTGGGGCATATTTATGAAAATTAAAACTTCGCTTCTTGTTGTAAATCTTTGTAAATTTCCATGAATTTGCCTTAGGTGAAAATGTGACATTTTTACAGAGAGGAATGTACCATTCTCCTCAGCAAATGAGTATTTTCCTAAAGAAGTAGCAGTTCAATTTTAAAAGCTGCTTTCAATTACATTTCTTAGAGCTACAAAAGGATAGTTTAATGCACCTATAAATCCCATTCCTTTCCTATTTCTCCATGAAGAGGAGCTTCTCAGTTATATCAATGGTATTATTTTTATTGTCATTATATTCAGAATCCTTAATCATGGATCAAGACCCCATCTTGCTAGGCACTGTATAAAGAGAGAACATAAGGCTTGTTCTTGCTTCAGAGAGCCAAGCCCCTATGGCAAGAGGCAACAGCATGGGGGAGCATATGGAAACAAGACAACAGATTATCAGCAGAAGAGGTTTAGAAGTTGATGTACCACAACCACTTTGCCTTGCGCTGGGAGAGTGGAGTCACCACCTATCAAATTGCACAATCTTTGAATTCAAGCTGAGGATTAGGGACAGACTTGGAAGGATCTTGCTTAGCTGCAGCAGCCAGAAAAAAGAGGAGGTGAAACACCATTAATGCAATATTCTCCATTTGTCCTGCTGTCAGTCAGATAACAACTTGCTTATATATGAAGATGGGACTGATATAAAACACCAGGACAGAGCACCAGAAAGCAGGAAAGGATTCAGGGGTAGCTGTGGAGTGAGAAACCAACAATGCAGAAACTGCAAGCATTGCACTGGGGTACAGCACCAGGGGCACCATTTGTAAGCTGTTTGACATACCTTTTGTCTATTTAGCCTGCTATAGTCTCAGCTGGAACATTTTGTTCAGTTTTAAGCATTTTTTTTTTTTAGGGGAACAAAAAAAAAATCTATGCCCCAAATCCAGTTCTTCAAAGCAGCAAAATTAATTAGAGGTCTAGAAATCACGATATATAAAGTAAGACTGAAGGAAATGGGCTTGTTTAGTCTAGAAAAGACAAGACTGAAGGGAGACAATAATACTCTTCAAATACATGGACATAGGATGGGAAATAATGGGCTTTGGTAGTCACAAAAGAGATTTAAGGTAAACAAGAAGACACTTCTAATAGTAAGGATAATTATGCAGTAGATAGATTGGCTGGGGAAGCTGTTACATCTCCATCATTTTTTGTTTGTTTTTGAATAAGAACTTAGGCAAACATCTGTTGTGAACAGCTTGGGTACAAGCCAATCCTGCTCTCGGGCAGGGAAGGGTTCAGATCTCTGGTAAGTCATCTGAACCACACCAACCACCCTGCCAGAGCTGCCTGTGCTTTTGGGGCACAAAAAGTCCCAATGGGATAGAGCAGAGGCACGGGTGAGAAACTTTGAGATGTGCTGGCCAAGACCATCTCTCACAATCCTTTCAAAAGTGTTGTGGAAGATCTATGCATGCAGTGTCACATATCCTGTGGCATGTATGATAGGCTAGGGGCCTTCAGCGGGTGTGTATCCTGGAGTTTAAGGAAGTCATAAGTGATTCTGAGTGCTTCAAAGTTTGGTGCAATCTGCAGCTTTTGGGGAACATCCGCCCTTCGGAAGCCAAGGAAAGAGATTTCAGACTTTTAGAAAGGTTGCTTCTCTTGGGCACCCAGAGTCACACATCTCTGCAAATTCCAAGGCACCTCTGCTCCGCAGTCTTCTCCAGACCATTTTGGGGCAAGACTTAATCAGCATTCATAAAAAGAGATGATTGCTCTGAGAGAGAGCAGTGAAATGGGAAGCAGGAAATGTGGTTACATACACTGATGAGAAGTACAACCAGTGAGACTTGAGTACAACACTGAATCAAATCATAAAAGTGCACAAAGAAGAGATTCTGGAGACACACAGAGCTGCCGGAGCTTGTGCTCTCCCAAAATTTGTTCTGTGGTTTGGAGATTTGGGTCAGACCACACAGATCAGACAGGAGTTCGAAATGACTAGGGTGGGAAGTGGGGAGACCCACACCACAGCAAGCGAAACCCTAGAATGTTTGTAGTAAAGGCCTCAGTCTTACCCACATAAAATCATTTTCAAGTGATACAGGAGGGAAAGACTATGGCTGCCACAGCATCCTGATGCTTCAGTGGTAGTAGGTGCTGCTGCACAGCTTTGGAAAAGGCATGTCAGGTATTGAAGGCATGAGCAGATGAAAAAGATTACCCAAGTATTCTGCAGTTTTCTTCTGTGATGCATAGCTTATCCTGCAAATGGAGAAGAAGCTCATCCACTGTTACTGGGGTAGGAGCACACATGAGGGCAAGTACCAGGCTGAAAGACATGCTGCAAGAGGTAGTCATTAAGACTTCTGACACCTTGTTTGTTTTTTATAGTACAGTAGAGTATTTAGCTCTACAGTGCTTATTTTTTTCTATTTGAGCATTATGACTTGACACGTGAAGACTTTGCTCCTTGGAAAGACACACTGTGACTTTATGGTTCAGCATAGAGAAAGGATGTTCAAGGGACAGGTTGTGGCACAGAAAACACTTTGGTTCTTGCCCTGCCATTCCTGCTGCCATCTGCATCTGCAGCTGGCTGTGGAGACAGTTGAAAGCAGTAACTCGTTGGCATCACACTGACACAAAAATGCCTACTCAACCATCCTGGCATCACAGATGCATGTGTGTCTTCACATGCCTCCTGCTAATGCCACAAGATTTGCCCTAGACCAGTCTTGGAGAGTAAGAGCAATGATCTCCATAGAGAAACAAAACATCAGGAGGACATAAATTCAACACCTCAGCCCCTCATCTGTAACTACCATGTGTTTCTGCCCAGAGAAACAAATTGTAAGAACCAGTCATACAGCCAAAAACCAAAAATATCCTAAGCCGTATAAGACCTGTCCAATGTCAGGAAGATGATGCACATGGGAGCTTTCCCTGATGGTGCCTTTCTGTCTAGCACCAGCATAGCTCTGGTGACAGACAGGACAACCAGAGAAACATAAATGTAGGCAACAGTGGGGAACTTTCAGAAAGTACCCCAACACAGGGACCATATACCCAGCAACCAAAGCAAAAGCATGTGAACCTGCACTGTGGATGCTGTCAGGTAGATTAGAAATGGATGGAAGATTTATCTCTGCATACACAGACTGCCTGAGTTTTCTTCCAAAATTTTCAGAGGAAGTTCTCTACCTCTGAGGAAAACAAGTAATTTCTACAAGATACGTGTTTTGTGCTTGAGCTCCCTTCTTTCACATGAAGGACAACTCTTTTTTTCCTTTTCCAGGAAATAATCTTTTTTTTATTCGCTTTTTTCCTTTTATTTTGGGGGGGAGGGCAGTGCAGACCAGAAGTGACCAGGATAATACTCGTTCAGTGGTGAAAAGAGGTCCCTACAGGAAATATTTATGCTGCTCCTGCTTCTCAACCTTGTGAAATGCCTGGAAGGCCCGGATAGATGTGCCAAAGGTATACATATGCACATGGGAGAGGGAGGCGAGTGGAAAGCAGGCAAAAGATGATAATAAACTATTTTTTGAGAAAGATTTTGACAGGAAACCACTCTGGAAGTCAGGTTCGCCTGTGGAGACTGATTCATTTCAGCTTGAGGCACAAATGTGGTTGCTAGCCTAATCTCCACAAAGCCACAGAGAACTTCCAGTCAAGAGTTCATTAAGCTTTGACAAACTATATGCGCCGGGCTGTGAGCGCTTGCCAGGCTCCCTTGAGACAGTGGAAAGCATTAAATACACAGGCAAATATCTTAGAAGGGAAGGCATCCTTTCCTCATGTATTTCCACATAAAGCATTTTTGAAAGATTTATTCAGCATAACTTGTTCATTTCCAAGATGCCATGTAGCTTCCAGGAACAGCTCTGACCTTGGCTAAGGGTGGGAAATCAAGGAACTCAGCTCTAAACACATCCTTCCCAAGCTGCTCTCAAGTTCGGTGGCACAGTTTTTCGCAGGGACTTCCCAGTTGGGTGCCTGTGTGGATGGGGAAAAAAAATCAAAAAGGCAACCCTCCCATATTTCTATACAGCAGCTCAGCCTTCGCATGGTGTTACCGTGTTTCCTTCCCAGGGAAGTGCCTAGGGAATTAAGAGCTTGTTTTCTCAAGGGGTACCTGCTTCAGTTGTTTCCGATGATCTATTTTCACTTCCCTTTTAAGCAAGCTAATTCACTTCATGCAGTCAAAGCAAAAAACACCAGCCAAATTAGATTCTATTTATTGGCATAAGGTAAAATAGTAGTGATTTCATTTTTTTGAGCTATTTTATCTCAGTGGCACAATTTGGAGCAAGTCCAAACACTCAGAAATTCTGTAAATTTGCTTTTAAGAGCCCAGCAGGGGGTTTTCACGGAAAGCACTCCAGTGTATGAAAGAGTTTCTGAACAGCAAAGCCCCTTTACTACAAGATCTAACGTGATATTTTGAAGCGTGATTTGGGGAAGTCTGCATTTCTGGCTGCTACTTCCCACCATTATGTTTTCATTAAAAATGCAGGAAAGTTTTCTTTTAAAAGAAGTTATTACTTTAAATAGCAAAACAACTGAGCCTTTAATAGGATTGTTGCTCTAGCTTCAAGGACTTTAAACTTGTGGGGAGCAAAACATCTTTTATTAGAGCTACTGGCAGCCCTTGGAAAAACAGACAAGTTATTTCTTCAGGCCTGAAGCAGATATCATCAAAGCCCAATTCTGCTTAGTCCTAGAAAGCATGCTAAACTTTTATTCTGATGAAAAAATTATCACCCCAGGCCCCACTATGAACTCCTGTGGACTTCTATTAGAGAGCTGTGCTTTTAAAAGCTAACAAATCCTCCTTTCTTAGGCTCCGGTATAACCTGGCAAGCTTGCCTAACTGCTGAAGTATCCTCAGCCAGTTGCATGTCAACTTGAAGCTGGAGAAACACCAACACATGAGCAGGAAGAGCTTTTGCAGTGGTTGAGCACCATGCAAAAGCCACATTCACCCATGTGCTGCCACACCATGCTCCTGTCTTGGCTTCCCACAGCTTTGCAGCATGCCATACAGGTTGGACCCAAACCAGAGGGGTGGACATCTCATAAATCCAGTCCTACTTGTGCCATACATAAAATCAGGCAACCAAGTGATGGAGACATCCTGGAAATGTCCCACTGGAGAAAAGGCTTTGCAGCCTCTGCTCAGCACAACCACAAATGCCCTGTGTCCCTCGACTGAGGCTCAGCCCCCACACAGCACCAAAGGATTCAAAGCTCAGGAAACTGTAGGAAAGTGTCCTTTATGAGCCTTGCTGGTCTTGGGAGCACAGTGCCTTCCTATGCCTATACCATGGGACTCTAACTGAGAATTAGTCCATTAGAGACTGTGATTTGCAATGTAAAACTGCACTTGGTTTTCAAATCTGGCGTTCATACCACCATCCAAGCAGCACAGCCTTTTTTCTGGCTCCACTGCTGCACCCCTGCAGGAGAGCACTTGCACAGGACATGGCCCCCACAGTTTTCAAGTGTTTTTGGGCTGGAAACCAGTGGATCATCACACTGTTGGTGAGATATGAAGGGATGTATAGTTTTCTTAAGAACAATACAAAATAATGCCTTTCCATGTTGTTTGGTTTTTTTTTTCCTTTATGCATACATAAAAAACATAAATTATTTTACATTTAGAAGAGCTGGGGCTTGGGGATTTCTTACTAAATTGAGAATTCAATTATGTTTTTAAGAAGTCATTGCTTCAAATAGTAGACTAGCAAATGGAGTCACTTCAGTTGCGGAGCAGGAACAATAGTCTTCAGGCAGCGCATGGCAAAAACCAACACAGGTTTGCCCCAGTCTTTAGCATTACCTCTCTCCAACTGTCACCAGCTCTGGAAGGGGAAGGAGGAGAGATACAACATGTCATTCAAAACCTGTTTTTCACTCAAAAAAATACCCATAAGTATTAGTATCTTCAGATACCAAAAAAAAAAAAAAATCTAATCAATAGCTTCCCTAAATTTCATTGGCAACAAATGCATATTAAAAAAGTAAAATATTTAGCAAATAGCTGCTTCTGCCCTCATGATGTTTTAGCTGGGTATGTTGACCTATCATTGCACACAGCTGAGAGAAAGCTGGCCTACCCACTTGCATTGATGGCTGAGAATATTGCTGAAGTGTCAACTTACCTTCCAGAAGTTCATAAGAAAAAGGAGATTGCCCACAACTTCTTTCCTTGTCACCATGCAAAAAGAATCCTTCAGAAATGCTCCAGTACTCAGGCTCTGTTCCGCAGCACCTCGGATACATGTGCTGAAAATGCACAGGCTTCAGAGGCTGTGCACTGTGGCTTTTTTTGGAACAAGAGGGAAAGGGTGCCTGGTCCCATCAAGCAAGGAGAGGTTTATCGTAGAATCATAAAATCACAGAATAGTTTGGGTTGGAAGGGACCTTCAAAGGTCATCTGGTTCAACCCCTCTGCAATGAGCAGGGACACCTTCAACTAGATCAGGTTGCTCAGAACCACATCCAGCCTGGCCTTGAATGTCCCCAGGGGTGGCACATCCACCACCCATCTAAGCAACCTGTGCCAATATTTTAGCACCCTCATTGTAAGACATTTCTTCCTCACATCCAGCCTGAGTCTCCCTCAGTTTTAGTTTAAAACCCTCATCCTATTGCAACAGGCCCTGATAAAGAGTCTCTCCCCATCTTCCTTATAGGCTTCTTTTAATGTACTGAAAGGCCATTTCACCCATCCTCCAACCAGGGAGCCACTGGGTCCATCCTACCTCTTGCTGCATGGGCTTGCTCTGCACCTTGCAGTGGGTTTAGCATGTGGTTGAGGAGTTTTTAGCAATGTGTGCTGGGGTATCGAGCCCAAGAGCAGCATAGCTACTAGAGACGATAGCCAGCTTTGCCACGCCAAGGGCCAGCTTGGCTACTTGCCAGGATCATAAGCAAAGCAGTTAATTTGCATGTAAATTACTTAGGATTTTAATCAGAGATTAATAAACAAAGGTTCCAGTAATTATACAGATCACAGCAAGAGTGCTTCAGACAACACAGTGGCCAACATCATCTGCTCTTGGGGCTGTAGAGAAATACAACTGGAAAAGAAAAACCTGCTGCTCCGCTGGAACTGACTTCTCCACGCACACCAGCAATGGCAGGACCCCCACTAGACCACAGGGGAGATGGGGAGCCCTGCCTGTACCTGGGTGTCTCTGCTGTGTCCCTGGCAGGCAGGATGCCATCACTGCCTGAACGAAGAGCTCAGGCCTGAATCCTCTCCTCCTTCTTCTCCCCCTCATCCTCCTCTTCCTCACCAGGAGCCACCCTGCTTCAGCACAGCCCTGGCAGTCTTGGGCTGCCATCCAGACCCCCTGAGTTGCCACACTTGGACCCCAAAGCATGAGGTGACATTACTAAACAGCCCCCCACCTTAGCAACAACCTTCACTGCTTCCTTGTAGCACATCAAGGAAAAAGACCAATGCATCAGTCTTCACTGGCAGAGGATCTCTGCCTACGCTGTGCCTTTGGCAGCTGGAGAGGCACTGATGCGAGGCATTCATAGACGGGGCACCAGCTAGGAGGGTGGAAGAGGGGAAACCAGCTCTCCTCCACAAATGCTTCATGCTGAAATGCTGAAGCATAATGGCTGAGGGAGAGGTATACTTCTCCATATTAGCCTTAAACCACAGATTTGTCAGTGGGTTGGTCCTCTGGATGTCCCCCTTATACTCTGTGGGGTGTTTGTCTTTATGCATGCATATGCTTCAGTTTGGATAACAAACAAAAATAAAATTAGAGATTGAATGCCAAGTTCTTACAGTAATCTCAACCACTCAGCTTTATGCTGCTATAATTAGTCACATAAAAATAGAGGATTTTGAGTCAATACTGCCTAGAAACTGCTGTTGCAAATAAGAGAAAGGAGAATGGATATATATCTTTACCTAAAGAAATGCAAGACCAAAAAATTCCCTGAGCAGATAGATGTTCTGCACAGCCACATCAGTACACTTAACAGAGTGAGGACAAGAGAGACTCCCTTATACAATAAATTAGCAGCTCACTTGTCCCTGTTTAAGGAGTCACATCCCTTGACACTGCTGAAGAAAAAACCTGCTTTAAAATAAAAGGTTTTTTAAAACCTGTTTACTAGAACACACCACTAGCACGAAGGACTTGCATGTTTTTCCAAGAAACTTGAATTGATCTGGGCTTTAAGTTTCGCTTCCCTCAGCAATGCTAGGCAAGAGCAGGCACAGCAAGACTATTTTAGCTTATTTTTTGTTAGTGGCTCTCAAACAGAAACTCAACAGCTTAACAGTTTAGCACAGCTGGCGATATTCAGCTTCAGTGACTAAATATGCCTGAAAGATGTCATAGCAGACTTGGAGGATTTTACGTTTATTCTGCCCAAAGACTTGCTTTAACACTGTTTGTCACTGCAGGCAATTGGTCCTGCTCAATCTCTGCATTCAGCAAAGAAAGACTCCAGATTTTTCTGGTCAGGAGTAAAGGAGAGAGTGGGTTTCAGTCCATCTTGGTGGTAGCTTTCAAGATTTCTTTTCTAAGAAAAAGAAAGCAAATGAGTTCACAGCTGCTTCTGAGAAGGCCTTCATGCAGGTACAGATTCACAGAGATAAGCAGATTTGTGGACAGGAGAGGAAAGAATAATTAAGAGACTTGCAGCTATTCTCTCCCATTAGGAAGTCCCTGTACATCTCTGGCTGCATAATACACAATTCTTCTCCCCTCCCCACTTCTCCTGACCTGTTGGAGTTGTACCTATCCTTACCTGCAACAAGCGCCTGCAACCAGCACTGCCTTTTACCTCTGAGATGTTTCTGTTTGAGCTAGTAACCTCCTGGCCTAGTCCCAACCTCCTCATCCTCCTGTGGCACTGAAGGGTGGGTGGCCCTTCCTCATCAGCACCCACTGCCCCACACTGAGCACATTGTGGGTTCTGGCTCCTGCGCAGATGACAATTGCTCTTAGTTCAGGTCACTCCACTGAAGGAAAGTCTCATTCATCTTCCTCACTTCAATGTGCTCAAGATACTGTGCAAGCACTCCATCAGAACCTTCTGCTAGATAATCCTGTGTAGCCTTGTGGGATGCTGGGTGGAAATAGATGGATGAGATGAGTGGAAAAGAGCAGCCAGGACCTCTGGAGTAGATGATAGGGCTGCTGCCTGATACAGTTATGCACAAGGACAAAAATTTGTGTCTCTTTCTCACTGCTGAAGACAAAACTCAGTGAAAAGACCCATACTGCCTCCTCTGAAAATTTTTGCAGGTTATAAAATCTCCCCAAAATTCAGGTTGGAAGAGGTCCCTACTCAGAGCAAGTCCAATTAGAAAAAGTTGCTCAGAGTCCTGTCCAGTTCAGTTTTGAGGGTGCCCAAACTGAAAAAAAGCACGATGCCTCCGGGCAGCCTGTTCCAGTGCTCAGCCACCTTCTCTGTGGTGTTTTTATCTTGTATCTGATCAAAACTTCTCTCGCTGAAATCTGTGTCCCTGTTCTCCAAGAGAAGCCTGGCTCCACACTCCCCCATTCAGTAGCAGCAGACAGCAAATCAATTCCTCTCTTTGTGGCTTATTTTCCAGGATAAACAAATACTGCTTCGTCAGCCCTTGTTCATACAAGAAGTGCTGTTGTCGTCAGTACCTACCTTCACGGCCCTTTGCTAAGGTCTCTCCAGTGACACCTCCCTTAGGATGGGGTCAAAAACTGGAGACACAGTTTCTCCAACACAGTTTCTCCATTGATGGCTCCAGGAGTTCCAATGTCTTCATGGTAAGGGATCTTGTCACCCTGTGCCTGGAAAGGATGCTTGGGCAAGGTGAAGACTCTGTCGCAGCCAACGGAGATGTCCCTGGCACCAGGAGGCAGCCTCCAGTAGATCAAGAAAAGTAATTATCTCCATTTACTCTTTCCTTGTTAGACCACATCTGGAGTGCTGTGTCTAGGGGTCCCTGATTCAGGGAAGTTATTTATGACCCAAAAAGAACTCAGCAGAGGACTACCCAGCTGGAGCATCTTGCCCTGTGAGAAGATGCTGGGAGATGTGGGGCTTGTTCAGACTGGAGAAGAAACAGCTTCAGGGAGACCTTCTAGTGCCTACAAGGAGGTTATTGAGGAGATGGAACGTTTCACTGAGATGCACAAGAGAGAACAAAATAGCAGTCTGGACAGGCAGAAGCAAGTGCCATCATCTCCCAGAAGATCCAATGTGTGCCAGCCCTGGGCCTGACACCACTGGAAGGCCTGAGGGAAGGAGAGCCTCCAGCTCTCACTGGGACTCCTTTTACACATGCTGGCATCAAGGGTTGTTGACTTTTTTTTTCACAGCAGAGTGGGGGCCATTAGGATCCTTGTGGCCAGGAAGAGGAGAGAGGTGCACCTGCCTCCTCATGCAATGAGTGGCACCATGGGCACTGAGGAATTCAGGATCTTTGGCATCACCCTGTACTTACTCTCATCCATGACCGCCAGACAGGGGTGCCATCTGATGTGATGAATGCCCTAACTGCAGACACCATGGTCTGTCTCAGCCTTAAGTCCAGTGTAAGCCAAGCAGGCTCCTTCTTGGGGATCAGGAGAAGCATGACTCTTACGGGAGTGGGATCTGAAAAGGAGGCAGGAAGAACAATCTACAGCAACCTCCTGTGCTGTCCCCATGAGTGCTACACTGCATGCATCAGCAGCGTATCCCTAACTGGTATCTTGATTGGCCTTCAGTTCTTTTGTCCACCTCCATCATGGAGAGGAATGACAGACTGGAAAATTTCCTGCATCCTGACTGTAAAAATAAGAGTCAAAGTAGGGCATTTCCTCTACTTCAGGGCTCATTCTTTGTTACTGAAGCACATCATGTAGCAGTTTGCAATTAAAACCATCAACAGCATGGAAGGCCGTACCACAATAGCTTTGTAGTCGATTATTTGATTTATAATTAAACATGCAGAATTTCAGCTTACTTACTAGAAAGTAGGACATGTACTTTCTTATCGCCTGTTTCTAAAAAAAAAAAATAATTAAAAAGAGGCAGGAATCCAGGCTGTGTTTTCTGTATCATAGATAATTTCTCTCCTCCAGCATGGGCTGTCTAGACTATGAGCAGGTTAGAACAAGGTAAGTTTTGGGATGCAAATTTTAAGTATTGCCATAGCAACAATTAGAACCCCCCAAAACCCAAACAGCTGGTGGCTATGAAAGCTCCTTAGCCATCTGGGAAGGGAATCTGGTTAAGACACAGAGAGTACTGCAACATGTGGGTCGGGTTGGCACGATGTGATGACATTCTCCTCAGTTCATCAGCTCTTTTGTAAGCTGATTCAGCACAGTAGCGTTGCACAGTGAGCCAGTCCTTTGAATTGACCCTGAGGACATCAATTTCCAGCTACTTTTTTCACTCACACACCCATGCCGTGTTGTACATCCCTTCCTTCCTTCTCCAACTCCCTCTCAGATGCTGAGTAAGATTTAAAGGTGGCTCTTGTGTCAGAGTCCTCCAAAGGACACAACACTTCCATATTTGTCAGCTCTAAAATAAATGACCAGATACGTGACTGTTGTCAATCTGGCTGGCGCACTGAACTTTACTTTGTTTAAACCTCCAAATCCTAGTGGTTCTGGGGACAGCCAAATACATGTGGGGCTGTACAGTCTCTGCTAAGCACATCAGGTGCATCTCTGTGGTCAGGCCTTGCAGGTCTTTCAGCTGGTTTTCAGGTTTTATGCACATATAGTGATAGACAGCCTACTGCATTGGCATCCGGTACACAGCACGCAGTGTGCTAGTGCTAAAACCAGTTTTTACCCAGATGATGAGTAGAACACTACCGGCTCCTGCCAATTCATGCTGTCTTCTCTGAGAAGTGGTAAGCATTATCTTGAAGGCTTGTGACACTTTCCTAACCACTTCACACAATTAGTCTTGAGGGCCTTTTAAAAGAATTTCTGTAAAATGTGCTCTCCACTGCTCTCCTGTACACATTAGATTACATTTTTATCTGCCACAGCTCACTGTCCAAGATCCCAAACATCTGTCTGTGGGAAAGAGGTTTTGTGTATCCATACAACTTTTTCTAAAACGTACTTTCATGTGAATACAGTTTGATTTGTGCTCAAGACTTAGGGGCTTTTTCTACTCACAAGCACCATGTGGAGGGCCTATAGCGTCACTGGAGAAGGAGGAAGACTTCAGGTTGTGAGTGGCCAAACATGTTGCCCTGGGGTCAGCAGTAGCAGTCATTTTTCTCATTCTTAGTAGCTGGTGCAGTGCTGTGGTTTTGACTTTCGGCCTGGGAACAGCGCTGATAACACTGATGTTTATAGTTACGGCTTAGGATGTTTTGGTCTGACCAAGGACTTTCTGAGTCTCATGCTCTGCCAGGGAGGAGGCGAATCCAGGAAGAAGCAGAGACAGGACACCTGACCCAAACTGACCAAGAAGGTATTCCATATCACAGCATGTCATGCCCACTATGTAAACTGGTGGCAGTTACCCGGAAGGGTCAGATCACTGCTCAGGTCAGGCTGGGTATCGGTTGGAGGGTGGTGAGAGGTTGTATTCTCTTCCCTTATTATTTCCCTTATCATTATTATTATTGGTGGTAGCAGCAGTGGTTTGTGTCATACCTTAGTTACTGGACTGTTCTTATCTCAACCCGTGGGAGTTACATTCTTTTGATTCTCCTCCCCATCCCTCCGGGAGCAGGGGGAGGAAGGTGGGGAGTGAGAGAGGGCTGTGTGATACTGAGTCACCGACTGGACTTAAACCATGACAGTTGTTTTTGGAAAAGGAGCACAAGGAGACAGAGGGGAGGAGCCTGAACTCGCCAGACACTGCTCACTCACTGTGTGTTTATTATAACATCTAACTTTTAATCAAAAGAACTTCTAATTAAAAGAAAACCACAGCTAGTTGTCTTTTTAAAGTAGCAGGTCATCTGGTACTCAGTGAAGACCTGTGTCCTCTGAGATGCTGTACACTCCTGATTAATCAAGTAATGGAAAATGAGAAGGAGCTAAAAGGAAAATGCACAGAATTTCTACATTTTCCTATTGTAATGCTGAGAACAGCAAATTTTTGCTGGGCTGGTGTAGCTGCTGTGATTGGAGCTGGAGTAGCTGCGCTATCTGCTGCTTTGCCTTCAGATCCAGGGACATTTTTTTCCTTTTGAAGGTGCTGGATGGTGTTGAACAGGGCTCTGTAAGCATAGGCCAAGCCCCAGCACGTTGCCATGATTTGTCCCTCCCTGGTATGACCAGAATGACAACACTCCTCATCTAAGTGTAAATGCACGTACCTGATGTGTTGTCATACCTGGGGAGCAGACTTAGCTACCTATATAGAGAAAACTATCATCACCTTCCCCATACTCTGGCTTTTGAACATCTCTATTATTTATCCTTGAAAATCATTCATTTTTAGGGTCATGATATGACAGTAAAATAAGACCTCAGTAATGAATATGTGACTTTTCCACCCCTTGACAGTAGAAAAGGGGCTTTACTTGGTGGTTTGTACATTGAGGCATTTGTATACCCACTTGCTACTCTGCCTTTAAACATTGATGGTGAACTGTTGCTCTTTATAGACAAGACTGTATTGAGCTATCAAAAGCATGCAATATTTCAGGAAAGTGAAGCAATAATGCTTCCCAGTGAATCGTTTTGGGAGACAGGTTTCAGCTTGATCAGTAACAAGTACACCTCAGTGCAGAAGTAGCTCCTCTCTTATCACCAGCCTAACCCAAGCATAGTTTCCAAAACCTTGGATTATTTTGGGTATCATAATGGTTGCTCATGCAGAAGAGGCAGATTTCTATCTTGAGAAGGTTGTAAGAATTGGCTGTATACCTCACAAAGGTTCGGCAGAGCTCAAAGGTGATCAGCTTATGGGTCAGGTTGCACGACTGGAAAATCAGTGACATTTACTAAATGCCAAAGAAGAAATACTCTTTTTGTGTGTCAGTTGCAATTAGCACAGCACTAAAAATATTCAGCATGGTTAAAATTTCCATACGAAAAAAAAAAGCAAACATGCACAGAGTAGAAATGACTGGATTTAAATGCAAGGAAAAGGCAAAAAGCAGAAATTGCCATGTATAAAAATACATTTCACTTGATGCATTCTTCCTGCTGAAGCCCCATTCTTGAGCAGACAGCCAGCAGTGGATTTTCCCCCCTATTTTTGTGTGGAGTACACAAGAATACCTGCTCCAAAACCACAAAGATCAAATGTTAGAGTTCTAAATAAGGGTTATGTCCAGTAATACTGCATCCACCAGTGAAATCAATTGTTATAAATAAAATTAAGACCATTTAACTATATTTTCCCTACTATGTCGTCCAGCCATTTTTTCCCAAATTAACTTTTCAGCTGCACAGGGCAGCAGATTAAGTATGAAGCAACCAACTGGGATTTCTGTATGACTAAATGTTTTCCCCTTGGGTCTGGGAAATGTTTGCATCAGCTGTTGCCAAATCATGTCTGCCTCCCAGCTAGTACAAGGCCATGGCCTTTTGCTGGGAAGGGGGAGATGTTCTTAGCACACTAAATTGGGCATAAGGTGGCTCAGAGTGTCATGGAAAACTCTTCTTCCTCCCAAACCACTGTGTGGGACTAACACTGTACCAAGTATAGCTATTTACCTCTTTACAGTGAAAAACACTATTTTCCCATGCAGGCCCGAGTCAGCACACAGTGACGGGAGCTGCAAAATGCAAGGCTGTTTGTTAAGCAGCTTAAGGGAGCTTCAGCTTGAGGTGGAATCCAGGTCTTCTCCAGGGGCCTCTCCCTTGTGCTTCCTGGTGAGATGGGAGCATCCTTTTATTTTTCAATTACCCAGAGCACCAGCAGAGAGCAGAAACCCCTGTCTAGGCTTCAGCCTCTGGAAGATCACTGGTACATCTGAACTACAGGGAAGACCATCATACTTAGGGCACACATTCCATCCAGGTGGTAGAACTTCCACCCAGCGCTGCAGTGTCACATCAGCACACTGTGGGGACCATCTCATGCGCATGTATCCAAGCAGCAAGCATGTGGGGTTTATTGGCACACATTTGGTGTGACAAAAAGTCAGAAAGAGTTTGGAGTTCGCCTCCCAGCAGTGCAAGAATCTTCCCCTCAGTGCATCCCCCCATGCTTCGTTCAGCCACCACTAAATCTTCCAGTCAACGGCCTGGAAATATATTGGCAGGACAGAGCAGGGGTGCCCACTGTGGCCAGTGATTCTGAATGCTACTAGCCACCATCATTGTACTGCTTTTCTTCTCCCCCATGTACCACCACACTTCCCCCTCGCTGGCCTTAGGCTATTTTGTTTGGTAGACAGACTGGAGTATTTTCTGCTGTTTTTTCTCATTAACACCCCAGCCCTCCAGTGAAACACTGAGAGGTTTCCATTCATCTCACTTGCCATTTCATCAGCTGCAACTTGAATCCATGACCGCTGGCAAGTACTCAATGTAGGGATGCTGGGGAAGGACTCTTCATGAGGGACTGTAGTGACAGGACAAGGGGCAATGGGTTCAAACTTAAACAGGGGAAGTTTAGATTGGACATGAGGAAGAAATTCTTTACTGTAAGGGTGGTGAGGCATTGGAATGGGTTGCCCAGGGAAGTTTTGAGTGCTCCATCGCTGGCAGTGTTCAAGGCTGGGCTGCACAGAGCCTTGAGTGGCATGGTTTAGTGGGAGGTGTCCTGGCATGGTTTAGTGGGAGGTGCCCCTAACCATGGCAGGGGGGTTGGAACTAGATGATCTTCTGGTCCTTTCCAACCCTAACTATTCTATGATTCTATGGTTCCGTTTTGCCCGTTCACTCTCCTGTGATCATAATTTCTCATATGTGGATGGCAGTTGCCTCCTTTGTGGTTTCCCATGCATATCTTTAATACAAGAGCTAACTGCAGACAACCTTTATCTGGGACAGCCTAAGAAGGCAGTAAGCAGTAGCTGACTTCTCCCCAACGCTACGTATGTATTTTCCTTTCTCCGGCCAGTGTGCATGAATCATTTCCCATAGCCAGGTGTCTGAGTCTTACCCAGTGTGGCCTGGCTCTCCCCCAGCAAGCCAGTGTTCTCATTTAAAATCTGAGAAACAATTTGTCTCTGAAAGCATGTAGAAAGCCCAAGTAGTTCTCATTGGTAATTGGCACCGAAAAATGGTTGTCTTTTTTCCACAAAGCTTTCTAGGTCTCATTACTGGAATTTCATTTCTAACAACCACACTGTCGATCATTGACTGGCATATTAAATATGAAAACAAATGCAGCAAGTGTCAAAATCCAGTCCATGTCGCTAAACCTCACACCTTGCCTTTTCATTATGTTCGTTCACTTGCAAAATTCACTTGCTTATTTGTGAGGAGTGTGAGAGCCATTAAAGATCATTAGGAAGAGGATCTGCTGAAACTGAGGAAGAAAAGCTTAAGCTTCTGCACAGAAGAGAGGGAGGGGAACTTCTGCATGTTGGTTTAAGGGCTGCATAATTAGGACTGCACATACTACTGAGAGAACAGAACTCTCCTGGAATACAAGCTTGTGGTCCAGAACCAACCTCATCCTGGAAACACTGGTCTCCACCATGCGGTTTCTCAGCCATGGTTAGGGTAATTAAACCTGCAGACTCAAAAGCACAGTGAAAGCGCAGAAAGAATTTGTGGGAAGGAAAAGCCGCTTACATTGTGTTATCACTCAGTGGAGGTAGTGAAGGATTTAGGCTGATTACACACGCTACACCTAATCTTTCATTCCCCAGCACCTACCTCTCGCAGGGGCTCTCGTCAGATAATGAAGAGTGACACATGGTGTGAAGTGTCAGGCCTATCTAATCGACGCTGTCATCGCCACTGTCACAGGGAAGCACTATGGGAGATAAATTTAAGCCTGACTGGTGTTTAGAAGGATTTGGAGGCTGTTTGTTGCTATTTTAATGCAGATTCTCTAACAAAGAGGCTGGAGGAGAACTGCTGAGTTACTGATCATGAAAAACAATTTCAGCTAATTAGTGTTTCTGACCCGTATTAGAAGAGTATGCATTTTTTTTTCTCCATGGGTGATTTTAAATCTTACAAGCTTTAATCTGATGTAGAGGACTTGCTGTAACTACCAGACTTAGCATCTCACTACCTGGTTTGGGGACCTGCTTTTAGCTCTTTTTATGCAGTTACCCCAAATAATCTTTGGGTTTTCAAAAGTTAGATATAAACTCCATTTCATGACACCATCTGAGCTCACATGGACAACTGTACATAAAACAAACGCATGAGTGGGCAAATTTTTCTTTCCAGGACTGAAGTTTCAGTTTGATTCTTCCAAGAGATTATTATAAATGACTGTGGGAAAATGAAAAAAAAAAAAAGCTTGCAGAGTCCTTTCATAATACTTGCACTGCAAATATAATACAAGGAAAATAATTCTCCTTTTGTCTCTATTTTCTTGCATAATCCTTGGTGTTAGAGCTGTGATTGCATCTCTAAGCCTTTTCCTTAACAATTGCCAGCCATGTTTGCACAGATAATAACCTCAGACCTGATCATGCAGAGGTTTGCACCCATGTTTGAAGTTCTGCACTGTGAACAGCCTCCTTGACTTAGGAGAAATGCTCCTCATACAGAAAAGTTGAGCCCGTGAAGTCCTAAAGGGGAACTGGAAGTCGGCACCTCTCAAGTGGTCTCATCCAGCTCAGCCCTAAATAATCTGTGCAGAAACCTCACTGGTGCCTGACATTTGCAGAGTTCTACCCCCACAAAATCAAATAGCGCAATTGTGGCCACAATCTGTGGTAATTTAAGATTAAAAGTTAAAAAAATATTTTCATATTTATTTTTCCTGAGCCAATGAAAGGAGTGTTTGACTGTCTATGGTGCTAACATTCATTAGCATCTTGGAACATACACAGCCTTTGCTTTGTTTGCAATGAGTGCAATTATTGTTTATAGGACTGAGAAGTGAAATCCTTGGAAGCTAAACTCTCCAGCCCACAATATTCCTCCACGTGTGTCTGTAGGACGTGGTGGTACAGCAGCTGTTCAGCGGTCCCTGGTGCGGGTTGCAGTGGGGTCACCCTGCAAATGGCTGGGCCAGATGTGGGGCACTCACCACAGTAGGAATATTACATCCATCTTCACCCTACTGGGCATGTGGTGACTTGCATACAAGGCCTTCTTAAGTTCAAGATGTGAGATGTCACCCTGGAATCAGTGTTACGTCAGAGAGTAACAAAACACCCATCTTTAAGTCAGGTATGCTTTCCTACAGCAGACAAACAAGGGTCCCAGTAAACCTCAAGCCTGAACTGCAGATTTTCCTGTAAGCAAATGAAGCATGTGCAGACAACGCAGACTGTGGACCAAATGGGCTAATCTGCTCTGAGGCCAATAACCACATGGCTTCTGCAGCTGCATGTCTGAAAGTCTGAAGACTTTTTTCTGTATAGGCAGAAAATCAAACCATATTCTTGGAGTAATGAAGTCTGTTGGTTGACCACAGTGGAGGTTTGAAGCCCTTTTCATCATACTAATTCTCACCTTCAGCATCCAGATTATGATTCTGGATGGCAAAACCCTACTGTTGAGCTAAGGTCTACATCTCTCTTTAATTGATCACACATTTTGCGAGTTAATATCATATTTTGTTTCAGAAGAGGAAAACATGGAATGATTTGTGTTTTCTGGATGTGTGTTTTCTGTTGCCAAAAAACATTTTTAAAGAAATATTCATACGTAGTCATTTTTGGTAAATCTAGTACAACAGAAATTTTGCATAAAAACATTATGCAAGCTCTGGTCCCACTCACCCAGTCAGAGACTTCACTTATTGAAGATGAAACACTCATCACCACGTGAAGACCAACATGTGGATTTTGGTGTATTTCTTCAAAGAAATAAATTACAATCAGATTACAATGATTAAATGATTACACCCTATAAGGCCCATAAATAGCTTCTCAGTCCCTCTTCTGAGAGAAAACAAAAGCAGAGCTGTTGCCAGCAGACTTACACTCCCCAGGCAGGGATCCCTACACCATAGGAAAATCCTAAATGCTCCAGAAGCCAAAATACTTCTAGAAAACCAGCTTTACAAGATAGGCTTGCTCTTCTGCCTTGTGACTGAGGCATGATCTTAGCTATTCAGAAATAACTGCAATGTCATAAAGACTCTTCTGCATGCTGCGGAGAGGTGGATGACACCACACACACTGCCACTACTCTTCTCTCATCAGCTGGGAGTCAAAATATGTACCAAGTCCCACAGGGCTTACAGCACTGCAGTAGGCACAGCACCGTGCATCAGTAGCTGTGCACTGGCAGCAAAGGACCACCTAAGAAATGGACAGCCTATTCTTATGCAGATGATCCCAGCAATAAACGAGGAAGGGAGAAAAAGAATAAATTCAGATTGGTATTAAATAAACTCATTTTCAAAGTTCAACACAATTTGTTTGTTGGTCTCTCAGTCAACGTTATTCAAGGCCTTAAGTTCAAGCATCTATTTTGCTACTTGTTTCACGTCTTTCTATTGGAAGCAAACCCGAACTAGAGCTATAGGTAGGATTGTTGAAATAAGACATCATATGACTGAACAATATCCTAACACACTCGAGCTTTAGGAAATCCAGGTTTCTTTACGTTCCTTGTGGCTTTAGGCCCAGCTCCACTTTTCTTGTCCTTCTTCACTATTTTTCCAACATGACTTGACATAACCATGCATTTCTAGTTATTTTCCCATTTGAGCGATGATGTCGCAGTTTATCTCCACTTGTTGGTTTGCAGGTATTAATTCCAGTTTAACAAAAGTAACCAAATACATATCTTAATGAAAAACAGCTCTGTATTTTTCAGAGTTTATCCTCCGAATCAGATTAGACAACCAGATGAGCACTTCTGATATGCTGTGTGAATTGTGAGCTATGTCTTGATCCATGCCCGTGTCTCTATGGATGGAATTGAATTTGGGAAAAATTTGTTCCATAGCATATCCTCAAAGAGAAAGAAAATTCATTTAAGATAGGATCCATGTTTATTTGTAAATGGAGAGGTCACCAGATGGGGAAGACCACTCACTGTGGGGGCCAGGACTGACTAAGCACTCCCCTCAGATGTACTCTTCAGAGCAAAGAAATCATCCCTGCAAGCAACCTGTTAAGAACCTGTAAGCTGAAATCCGTGCATGAGATCCCTTCACCAGACTTTTAAGAAAACCAAGCATCACTGCTTAGCAGCTGGCTATCTCCCTTCCCCACCTCCCGTTTGTTTTGGTTTTTTTATTTCTGTAAGTTCAGCCGAGAGACTTGAGTGGGCAAAGAATATAAGCAGTTGCTTTGGACAGGAGGAAATCTGCAGGTTGCCTTCCAGCTATGGGGTAGAAATAGGTGATAGTGGCACCAGTCGTATCTGGTACAAAACGAAGTCATTCTCATCAAGTAGAAATATTAAAGCTGTTCCCCTTGACAGAGAAGGAACTGCACCTGCACAGTCTTAGGCAGAAGGAGGAGCATGATTCCCTGCCCAGGGAATCCAGATCCAGGCATCCAAAGAGAAAAGATAAGAAAAATAATTGAAGTGGATGTTAGCACACTAATTTTAAAGTCTATCACAGATTGTAGCTGTGTAGACAGGTAAAATGAGAAAGAGGCAGGAGACCTTGGGAATAGCATTGCACTATCAGGAGAGTCTTCCCATTTTTGAGGACATAATCACAGTATATTTCAGATGACCCCACTGAATCTATCACATTTTATTCCTTCCCAATGGTAAATGAACAGACTGTAATGGATGCTGTATTTGGGCTTATGTCCATGGAGGCCACTAATTCTTGTGATTAAAAATAATAACATGTGGACCAGCCAGGCAGCTCACTGGATCAAAATACATAAGGAATGGGTTCAGACCTCTTTTATACTGATTGCTTCCTAAGAAGGAATGTCTCACCCTACAGGGTCTGGGGTGAAAATCAACAAAGTGACTTGCTGACTACCAGAAACAATATATGTCCTAAGATCCTTAAATCGAATGCCACAGAAAGGTACAATCCCCCATTTCCAGTGAGTTTAAACCTGCATCCTTCTAGGATTACCTTTATACCTCTCTTCAGAACTGAATGTCTGTCACCCTTCTAAAATTCCTAGACCCTGTGTTCCCTTACTCTATCTCCAGAATAGCTCAGCCTGCATACCTCATGTAAATTTGTGGGATATAATCTGTCCCAAATTCAGACAGTTTGTGCTGCTGAAAATGACCATGTTTTACAGCACAGATTATGTATTACAGCAAAGGGTCACTTCTGGGGAACCATTCTCAAAATACTGGAGATCTGCATTTAATTCTGTCCTCAGACAGCCTGAGGGAGTCAAATTGATTCTTATCTTGAGATGGACTGTGCAGGAGAGGATAGCTCTTCTCATTGCAGAGAACTTGAAATTTATTTGGCCAGAGGAAAGAGGATCCAGGCACTGCTTCAAAAATTATCTGTAAATTTCATTAAGAAAATCTCAATGGTGCGGCACTTACTTACATTTTCCTCTCTTCCTCGCCTAATTAATATTTACTGATTACATGCAAAGCAGAATAGCTACAAGGTGCCCTGGTGCTGCCATACATCTTCTTTCAATATGAAGTCTGGTTTTGGTCTTCCTTACCTAAGTGTTCCCGCAGCGCAAGTGGGCTCACATCTTATAATGCCCCAGAGACACCAGGATCACAAGGAAAACACGTGCAAATCTTCAAGGTACCAACCAAAGCAAATGCTGGTTTTTGTATTTACTAATTCAAAGCTACATTCTGCCAGATGATTTAGCAATGTTTTTACATTAAAATCCTTATCTGATCTTGCTTAGCATGCTGGCTTTTGAGAATCTCTTGTAAGACACCGACCCTCCTTACATATGTTGCAGAAAACCTAATGTCTCACCAGGATGTCCCTCATGTGATGCTAACCATTGGCCCTGGTGAAAAGTTTTGTCCTCCCTACCACCCCTCTCTTGCCATCCAGACTTCTAGAGTTTCAGCAGTAAACACATCAAAGCCCAGAAGGATATACATGTAAGTCAATGGGATCCCCTGCAATCCTCCTGCAGTGGTTTGTGCTTCATGCACATGCTCCTGAAGGCTCCTGCCCAGTTTGTATGCTGGGCTTGGGAGGGATGACCCATGCACAAGAAATGCCTGTTTCCTCCATTAACCTGGTGTGACTGGCCTACACAAGTGCGGGCTTAGTCTTCATTCATCTTCAGTCAGTTGGATTACATGCATGACACCTAAGTTAGGCATCTAGCCACTAATCTCTTCACCTACACCAATGGAACATCAGTGAAGTGTCCCACTAACTCCAGCTGGCATAACCATGTATACCAAAGTAGATATGAAGAAATTCTTGCAGGTCTGGGGAAGCTAAAGCAATGTGGCCCGATTTCCAAGAGAGTCTGATGAGTGCTCAGATCTCCTGTTCAATTCAAAGGAGCTGCAGGTTCTCAGCACTTCAGAAAATCAGTTTGTGCCAGATTTTTTTAACAGAATGATGTCGTGCTGCACTTAAAAATAAACATTTTCCCCCTGCCCCCTCTCTGCGTCCCATTTTAACTTCCCTTCTTCCACTGGATTTTATCCATAGATTTCTTGGTATGAGCAAAGGAAACAAAATGCCCAAGTTTTAATTAGAAAGTAATTTTTCAACCTACAATGTAATTGAGGTTTTACAACCCAGAAAAAATGTTGCAAAGCCTGTTATTCTTAGCTATAAAACAAATATGCAAGTTATGTCACCATGCTCTTCATAAATATCTTCCAGCTGTTCTTTTTAATAAAGAAAAATATGAATCCTTCTGTATTACCCTGAGTTTAAAGTAGCTCAAATGTTTGGTCTAACAAATGTGACAATGTCCCTTTAAGTTTTCTGGGTTTTGTGGAAGATCTCGCCCTGGGGTTTTTTGGCTTAGCCACAGTACTTGTCAAACCCCTTCAGATTCTCTTACTGAAGTGGCTGATGCTGAGTGAGGTTTTCTTATCTTTTTTTTTCCCAGAATGACCTTATTTCCCGCTCCAATTTCATAAGAAAATGTGATTGTGTCAGAATTTTCCTTTAGAGAGAATTTTCATTTTACATATCTGACAGATTTTCAATTTCATGCTTTGATTTGAAGTTTCTGTGATTCTTTTCCTCTTATGTATTAATCTGACAGCCTGGAAGGCTAGGGAAACCTATTCTCAAATGGTTAAAGCAAAAGGTTGTACATCAGGAGATCTGGGTCCTATTTCTGGTCTAATGTCCAGCCTTGCTATGTAATTTTAGCGATATGAATATGTGTGTGTGCATGTCTGTGTCTCTGTGTGTATTTTGCTGTGTCTCGTCCTATAAATATATAAATAGCCATTTAAATAGACAACTATATGCATAAAAGGAAGTAATGCTTACCCACCCTATTTCTATTAATGCTTTTGAGTATTCTAAGCTTCTTGGCTGTGGAAGAAAAAAAGAAAACATTAAGGCATGTGAGCATTATGGTATCAGTTAGCGTGTTCTTTTCAGCAGTTGGATTTTGACATATTTAAAACTAAGACTGCATTTGCCGAAGTTTTGCATGCCTGCACATTCATGTAATATCCTAAACACGCTGTTACTTCAGTGAACAAGTAGGGAGGGCTTCAGGCTACATAGATAAAACCACATGATTTCTTCCTGCAGCTTTGGCTTCTGCTGAGGTGGTTCCTAAAGCAAGTTTAGGCTCCCTGGACTGAAAGGCATCTCCCAGAGAGGCTGCAGCCACTGCTGAATAGGTGTTTCAGAGGGCATGTGAATATTGCCACAGAAGTTTCCTGTTCACCCAGGGGAGGGAAATATAGGTTCCTAGAGTTTATCTCCTTGAAGACTCTTGAAGGCATGCACTTCTCCATAGGGAAATGAGGTTGTTACTTTAAAAAGACTATTTGATCAGGTGCCAAAAATGTAGATGCAAACTACATGCTTCTGTTGGCTAGATACCTAAACTACATGCTTCTGTTGGCTAGATCCCTATCATAGAGCTGTGAATATCTGGCTGTAGAGCTTCAAAAGTCCTTCCTCTGAGCCTCATCTGGTGGCCATTAATATTCTTGTTTTTCTGTGTTCATAGGTGAGGAATTCCTCACTAAGAAAAGCTATCTGAATTTTTAATTTAAAAAGGAGGCCAGTTCAAAATACGTTACAGATCAAACTGCTGAACTCTGAAAACACTGCTCCATGGAAAGCGATTATCAGCACTCCCAGCCAGGCTCAGAAGCTCAGCGCTTGCAGGCTGTGCCATGTATTTGTAATTGAGTCCAATGCTTTCCTCTTCCAGCTGTCAGACAGAACTGGGAGGGGAACCTGGAAAGCCACAATTTTGCTTTCACAGTTCAACTATTTTCTCATTCATGAATTAGATAGGAACTTTGGGACTATTTACGATTTGGTTATTATCTGAAATGTGATCTGTGTAATTGGTCATATCATTCATATTTATTCTCTCTCAAGCCAAACAATTCCAAGACCATAAAAGAGGTTTCAGTCTTGTCCCACCAGCCTTGTCAGTGAGACTCCTCAGGTGATCACTATCAGATGTGTTCTCACATGATTTTCATTTTACAGATTTATTTTCTGGCAAAAGAAAGAGATAGGAAAATACAGCTATTTCAGTGTTGGTGGAAAGCACATAAAAGGAGATCTGATACTATAAATTTGTTTTTGTGTTCAAATAGTGGGTTTTATCAGCATTTGTTCATTCAAAGGTGTTCCGTATCCTGCTCATGAAGAGCTGATCAGATCTGATGAATGATCTGATTTGTTTTCATTCATATTCATTTGAAGGAGAGTGTAAGGAGAAACGTGGCTCTTCCATCTCTGGCTAAATACCCCAAGAACAAAAGTTTGGAGCACGGGAGAGACTGGTTCAAGTACTGTCAGGACCTCATAGCCAAAGGAGGTCATTCTTGGTCTTACAGAGGGATGGTAATCTCTTGTTTGTGTGTTTACAAGGCATCTGCTACAAGGGGCTAGAGCATAAGGGCAAATAGTATCCTGTGAGAGTAATACTCCTTAGTGAAAGGCACTGCATCTAGAAAGGGATATAAGATGAGAGGGAAATAAATTTAGAGAAGGGTGTGAAAAATGTCAATTAACAGAAAAATGCACACTGTTTTAAGGCAAAAAATGCCATGTAATGAAGACAACCGGCAGTTTCCAAAATATTCTTCCTTAAAAACAGAGATTTTTTAAAAAGGCTGCAACACTGGTAACCCGTTGTTAGTATTGTTTTCTCTGTCTACTAGGGAGGGAGCAGACCAAGGAGCATCTTCAGCTCTTGGCAGGGATGCAGAGCTATGGCAGAAGGAGAGCAGTGGCATGATCATGGTCCCTGGGGAGAACTTCTTACCTCTCAGTTAAAGTAAGGAAGTTTACCTTCAGCTGGGAAGGTGGAAGCTATCTTGCTCTTGCCAAATTTCATGTGGGATGAGGGTACAAACGTAGGTAGTTATTGGGAGCACACATATCTCGTGTTTTTTACAGTAGTTTATTGCACTATAACTTCCTGAATAATGTGCTACATATGTTAACAGACTTAATTATGCTATTTTCCTTGAAATCTAGTCTTTTTCTGGTTTTGGTTGGTTTAGGAGAAGTGTGGGGAGGCAGCAAGCAGGGATGGGCTTGCAGTGGGAGAGAGTTGTATGTGTCTGGCGTTTTTAAGGATTTATTTTATATTGCAACCTTTTTCTCAGCCAGTTATTCTTACTTCTCACTGAGTTCAAAAGGCCAGCTAAGCTGTGTGTGAAGAATTCCTCCCAGAGATACTGCCGTTCCCCAAGCCTTGACATGCTCCACACATCAAAAGGCCTGGGTGCTCAGTGTTTGAACAGCACTGCTCACTGCAAGGGACACCCTTCCCCTCCCAGAGACATGACCTATTTAGTCTCGTATGGCATAGGGAACCCTTAGAGAGCCTTTTTCCCCTCCTGGCAATGCAGTTAAAATTCATTGGCCTC
Organism: Myiopsitta monachus; assembly: GCA_017639245.1. Taxonomy (NCBI): domain Eukaryota; kingdom Metazoa; phylum Chordata; class Aves; order Psittaciformes; family Psittacidae; genus Myiopsitta; species Myiopsitta monachus. The sequence continues at coordinate 27,440,081 of CM029927.1, forward strand.
TGGTAAGATCTCAACATCACACAGCAGCCTTTCAGTTAGAGGAATGGCAGATCAACCATTTTCATTTCCCTTCCTGCTCATTCCCTAAGCTTCCTCATCACTACCTAAGCCTTGATGTCTTTGCTTGTGGAAGGAGTTTATTGGGTTGGCTTTTCAAAAAATGCGCGTCTTCTAGGAAGGTCTGGAATCCCAGCCCACACTTGCTCCTCTGCAGCAGGAACTTCTGCAGATAAAACACTGGGTTTATTGCAATGCCCAGGACAGACATCTTCTAGGTGCCATTAGTTTCACGGTCAGAGTTATTTTAAGAATCACAGAAATGCTACTCCATTAGAGTGTTGCAATATTGTGAGTACGGCTGCCCATGGACACCTCATTATCCTTCTGGGTAAGAGCAGTAACACCTAGTGTTCACCATCAGTAAGCAGGGTGCTTGCTTTGAGGAAGCCATGTGCCCTCTCTCTATGGTCAGTGGAAAGATGGCCATGTGGAAGGAGAAAATCCCCCTTGCGCTCCATGGAGGGACATGGCATGAGACTGCCACAGCAGTGCTCTTACGATGGGATATTAAGGCTAGATACTCTGACCCTGGGAGGTGTGCAGAGATATGTGGGAGTATTAGGTCTGCCATAATGGGGCAGGGGACCACCCCTGAAGATGCTAGGGCAGACTGTCCTGCTAGAAGTGGCCAGCATTCCTCTTCATGCTGGAAGGGGTCCCTGTACAAACCAGTGTGTGGGCAGTCCAGGTGATGAGGGGACTGGGCCCTGACAGCAAACTGGGAAGGGATGTGATTTTGATTTGATAGCTCAAAGACACCTCAAGTTGTTGGAATGAATCATCTTTTGGAGGCATTTGCAGGTCCAGACGCAATAAAGAGCCGAGACAGCCAGACAGAGCTGTACACCCTGCTTTCAGACGGTTACAACTACAAGAGAGGAGCCCCACTGTTATCTCAATGCTTTCCAGCCTCCACAGGTCTGATTTCTTCCCTGTTTTACTGTGTCTACTGGGAAACAAGCCAAAGCCACACAGAGCTGGATCTGCTCCTGATGTTCCTCATGTTCCCACTGTTCATCTCCAGGGCTTTGGGTTGGCCCTTAGAGGAGCTGAGGCTAGCAGGGAAATCTGGAGCTTGATCAGCTTTCTAAAGGGGGGAGTTTGGATTTAGGGGGTTGTTTCAATCCCATCTCCACCAGTATTTGCTAAAATAATAAAACCTCATTTCTTCCATTAGCTTGACTTGCTATGTTGGTGGTCTCTTCTTCCCCCTTTCTTAAAATCTTTCCTTATAAATTTAATCAAATCAAGTTTCCTAGATTTGCTGAGTGATTCCCTACATTTCCTGACCACCCTCTTTTATATCTGCTTTACCTGTCTGCCTCTATTCCTCGCTGTCCTGCAAGGATCTTTAATGCACCCCCTAAACCCACCCAGCCACAGCACTTCAGTGTTTCCTTCACAAGCACTGTAATATGCTGAAGTAGACTTCACTATTTGATGGAGTAAAGCCAGAGGGTGTCCCTCCACTGCTCCAATGGAAAAATCCCTTTCCCTATCACCCAACTCTGATTTACAGCTCCTGCCCTACGTAACCAGCAGCTCCCCATCACTCATCCCCTCTCTCTAGGTGGCTGGTTTCCAGACAGTGGCTCATCATGTCTGTGTTGAGGTAGCCTACAAATTAGGAAACTCATTGTGTCATGCTGATGTATGGTGTTGGAGGTGGGAAACGACGGCTTCTGCGCACCCCAAGCCCAGGTGTTGGTGTGCCTGCCATTTGGAGGTAGGGTTGCAGACCCCCAGCACCCAGGGCTTGCTCTCCAGAAAGGTTTGTGCTCCTTCTTTTCCCTTCCTGAATAACCATGATCTACTTTTCTGCATCCTTTTACTTCTCCCTGTCTGAATGCACTTTCTTGACCTTGCAGGAATGTAAGTGCATACTAACCAGAGGGGATATATAAAACATGTCAGCTTGTACATAATACCATGTGAAGGCACTTACCTGAGACACTGGGGCATAAAGACTACGGTATGCTGCTGGGGAGCAGAGAAATTTATTGGCGGCTTTAGGCCTGACAACCTTTGATAGCTGTCAGAGTGGCAGGGAATAGAGGAAGAGACAGATTTGTGCTTCAGTCCCTGCCTTAACTACCAGGACTGTATTGTTCAATTATTAACTTCTCATGTAGAGCCTTCCTCCTCCAAAAGCTGCAGTTATTACAGGGGGAAATATCTTTCTGCCCTTTCCTTGTTTCCTTTAAAAAAATCCCCACACAAGTTATATATCCTGGGGAGCGCTTGTTCTGTTTTAGAAACCTCTGCAACAAGAGGGTAAAAAGTGTCAGAGCAAACCAGCAGCTGTTTTTTGGTTTTCCTTGTTTCATTGTGTTCCAGCTGACCAGCTGCACACTTTTTTTCATGCCTTCATTGTTGTTTTTACTGTCAGTAGTTTTACTGCTTGATTTCCACTTGGACATTTCTTGCAGGTGTACCTCTGATGGTAAATCAAGGCTGCCCCTAGCTCTTTGATCTGGGTCTTCAAATAATGAAACTGAGCTCTTATCTCTCTCTTTTGTGCAGGTGGCTACATACTTTGCCAACTCTAATGAGTCCAGTCTCACGACACTGAGGAGACAAGCTGTGGGTAACTACTGCCCCCATTTAAAGGGAGGTGCAGAGAGGCTCCCCTGGCACAGCATGGCACGGGAAGGCAGCAGCGCTGCCAGAGCAGCATGGCCAGGACTGACTGCCAGCACAGGCTTCCTACACTGACCCCCCCCTACTTTGATAATAACAAAGAGAGAGAGATAGCAAGCCCTGGCAGGTGTCATTGCTCCTTTGTAGATGAAAAGACTGGTCATATAATGAGAATACGTCATGAAAAAGCATGTTTCATCTTTAAAACGCTTTAAAAAAAAATAGGTCCCTAACTTCCCAAGTACATACTTAGCCCTGCAATCATCACTCAGGCTTACTGCAACTGCTTATCTGCTGTGCTCTCTTCTTAATTACTCCCAGAGCTTAGGACATTTTTCTCCTAGGAATTAAGGATATGTGTAAGAAACAATGGGAACAAGCAATAAAAAGAAAGGACTACGACACCTCCCTCTTAAAAATTCACCACTTGTACTGCACCCAGTCTCCTGTGGAGCACCCGGATATACAGGAGATAGCAGCTTCACAGTTAGGGACACAAGAGGCCTAAAAAGGCTGACCTATCAAAAGCTGCAGGACAAGCCACCAGGAGAAGTAGCTGGGTTGCTGGCAAGGGATAGGTCATTTTGGTGTAGCTGTCCAACCTTGCCCACTCAAATGCAGGCTTGTAAGAGCCCTGCTGAGAAATGACACAGGTTCTTAGAGATCACACAGTACAGTGGCTGTTCAAATGCAGATGGTTTCAGATGCACTGCTGACATGTTTTTCCATACCCTCCAAAGTCCACAATTCCATATTTAAGAAATGAAAGGTTGTATACTTTGTTACGGTGCGACCTGTGCCAGGACACAGCTTAATGCACAGCTGCGCTTGCAGCAAGAGGGTGTGGTTTCACAAGACACCTTGCGTTGAATTAGTAACTCATGGCTTTGCTGCTTTAGTGGCCTGAATTAGCTTACCTTGCAATCAGACAAGTGCCAGAGCTGGTGCAAGGACAGTCAGGGAGGTGGGGTGTGTATGGTATGGGCTGGCATCTAGAGGTGGGTAAAGAGGGGATGCAGGGATGGAGGAGAATGGGCGATCCCCTTCCTGTAGCAGAAGCTAGCTACTAATTCAGCTCATCCATAACCAAGCCCTTCCTGACCAGCGAGAGATTCAGATGACAACAGTGTCTGGGCAGCTGAGTCACTTCTACAGCTGCAGAGTGAAAGCTGCTGGAGGCTCTCATGGCAAGCTCCATGCTTCAGGCCACCGTGGTGAGGCCTCAGACAGCAACTGCAAGAGAGGTGTCAGCTTGGAAGCCTCATTACTCAGGAGAAAACAGAGGCAGCTCTGCTATCAAGCTCACACAATAGTATTAGTATTAGACTAGTATCATACTCCCACAACAAGGGGTGCAAGTTTTAAGGGGTACACCATAAAAAGCAGGCAAAAATAAGGGAAAGAAAATTTGTGCTCCAAGTTGGTTTAATAAAGTAATAAATATTTAATGAATGATGCTTGCAAAACAAAACCATCAGGATTGTGGAAAGGCAGGAGAAAAACGAACTGAAGGCTGTGAAATTCCTAAGCTGGGTCTGAGGAGCGGAAGGTAGAGGGGGGAGCTGGTCAGAGATTCCTACTGACTTCTCTCTCTAGAGTGGCTCATAAAACCCCACATAGCTCAAATTATTTCATTCCCAGACACACATTATATAGACAAACCTGCTATTAATGGGAAACTTTCCTGATAAGAAAGGCTGTATGAGGTTGATCTTGTTCTTGCCATACGTCTTCTGAAATGACAGCTAAAGATTGCTGAATTGCTGCTCAGTGCCAGGCAGCAGTTACTGACTAAGGAGATTTTTTTATTGAGAAAATGATTATATTCCTTTCTGTGATAATAAAATTCTTCATGACACACATTAAAAGTGCTAAGACTTCCCAGGTAGCCACTGTGCCCTGCTGGGAACATGGTGTTCTCCTGGTGCTCAGGTGAGCCCAAAATACGTGTAGAGCCCGTATATTTTCAAAATCTTTGCAATCCTCCCTTAAGAACTTGTGGTTTGAATAAGCTCCGGAGTGTCCTGATGCTTCTGAGCTGATCCTTGTGCTGCTAATCTTTGCTCCACTATTTTTAGATAATTTTAAAATCTGCCTGCTTTTCAGTTACAGTATTTGCTCAGAGACAGCTTATTTATCTGGTCCAGGAGCAGCTGCTATTTGCCTTAATATGTCGGTCTGAGCCTTACAAATGCCTTCTGATCAAAGCAAGCTTCAGTTCCCCTTATTGTTTGCTCCCTGCTGTGGGATGTCCCCATTGAGGCACACAACCACTCATCATTTGGGGTACTGCAGGAGGAGGGCACAGCTCAGCCCCCTTCTCACCCCCTGCTGTGCACCCTTGCTGCTCACTATTATAATAATAAATAGTAGCCTTTATGGTTTCAAATACTTAGAAAGAGTATGTGCTCCAACAGTAAAGCATGAATGCATTGCATACAGCATACAGCAGTGCCCCTGGTCACGACTGCAGGAGGTCCCTGTGGCACCTCCTGCAGAGCCAGGGAAGGTGCCACGGAGCAGCTACAAGGTGGCTTTTGCCACATGTTCACTCAAAGGCACGCAGCTGAAGCCAAAGAGTCTTGTAGGTCCAGACCCACTCAAACCCACGTTTCTGCAGCTGTGCAATGAACTGCAGCAAGGACAAAAACTGTAATTAGCTCCCAAATCTGTTTTATTCCCATCCACCTTAAATTAGCTGAGAACTAAACACCCATGGGTGAAGCCTGGTGGGTGCAAGAGCCAGGCTGCTTTGTCCTGGCCACCTGGCCCCATGGGTATTTTGGTGGCTGCACTGGACCCACTTCTGCTCCCAGATGGAACAAAATCCAATGACCTATCCTGCTGCTACAGTCCTAAGGGAGGGAGTAGAAAATAGTAGGGGATATGAGCCAGGGATGGGGAGGATAATGTCTTCTCCTTTTCACCATCAGAAGTGCTCCCGGTCCAAGAAACAAAACTTCATTGCATTTAAACCTTTATTACCTTAAATAGTTGGGAGGGATTCAGAGCTGCCTTCTGCATTTGAAGGGAGGGCTCCCCAGGCTGCAGCCACCTCTGAGGACTGTGCCCCGGCTCGTTGCAGTGGGGTTGGACTAGATGACCTTTGAAGGTCCCTTCCAACCCAGATGATTCTATGATTCTTTGGTTCTATGACTGGGAAAGGTCAGCCTTGGCAGTGCCACTTGTTGAACCAGCATGTGAGCCACCAGTGCTGGATGCCATCTGTGTTGCCACTGCAGAGCAAGACTGCCATTCTGCAGTGAAAAAAGCAACATTTCCTTACACAGGCAGGAAAGTTTCACCTTGACTCTAAAGCAGGACAACTCACACAATGTTTGCTGGAGGAAATACAGTGAAAACAAACCCGTGATGGCAAAGAGATGGGCTGGACACTTTCTGTCCCCATCTCCAAGCCTATAAAAGTGAGGAAATCTCACTTAGGGTCGTATCTGAGCATCTCTGTGGATATTCACAGATCTGTCAGGTTTTGCTCAACAAACAGCTCTGAGTTGTTTGGCTGAGACGGTTCAAACCCACCCTCCTCCTCGGGTGAAGGACCTGAGAAGCAGCAGGCTGGCGGGGGAAGCGTGTTTCAGCTACAGTGCAGCAGTTTGAGTTTCACACTCCCATGCAAACTGTGTGGGCTCGCACTTTTGGGAAGCGGGGCTGCCCCCGAGGAAGAAAGAGGGGTTTATCTGAGCTGGCGCTGTGAACAGCACTTGGCGGCTATAGCTGCCACTTTCCTTTAAGGCCAACATGAGCTCAATGTGCTTTACACAACTGCAGATGCTGTGGGCGTTGCAAAAAACCAACAATTGCTGACAATATATCAATGGATAAGCCCAAACCCAGGCTATTCCTTGAACTCTGAACACTCAACTCCATGGAAGTGCCAACTGTTATTTATACAGGCAGAATTTTAATTCTGAATATTCTTACTACTGAAGTCTTGCTTAAAAGTGGATCCAAATATCCAGTTTAAACACCTCAGTAATTTGCTTCATTTGGGTTTCTTTTGGGTTGCTTTCTTTCACATTGTGACTCAACAACCTGGCAGCAAAAGGCTTCTGTTATTATACAGGGCAGAGTATTTAAAGAAATTGGACCCAATTATGTCAGGTTATGGTGATCTTGCTGAATTACCTCTTCCAGCAAGAAATGACGTAGCCAAGATAATTTCTGGGTGATAAGTATCTCTCATTTCCTTCAAAATCACAAGTGCCTTCTGCCCAGAGAAGACTGGCCAGAGCAACAGAATGGTGAGGCCAGTAAGCTGGCTCCATACTCTGAGCCAGCAGCCCACTGTGTCCCTTGGTGGGCTGCCTTGGGCACCTGCCCCATCTAGGATGCCCAATGCACCCCTCGCCATGGGTCCCATGGTTCCAGGAGGGTTATGCAGCCAGGGCTCACACCCCACTGAGGTCTGACCTGACTGCCAGGCTGGGCGCAGCCTCTGGGAGCCTCAGTTTCCCACCTGGTGAAGGAGAGGGAATAGAACTTGGTTCACTGTCAGGACTGCTGGGTATTCAGGTATTACAGCAACAGAAGACTCAGGAGCAGATTATATATTGAGATAAATTTGGCCGGCTGAGGCACTATTATCTCTCTCTGCCATACACACGTAACCCAGACTGAGAACAGGGGCCAGCAAGGACACACAAAATACCTCTGAATGTTTTTTACTTTACCAGTAAAAGCCAGTACTTTACCATACCAGGTCAAGCCAATGCAGCAAACCCCTCTAATCTGACAGGTTGAATGACAAAACAGTGTTTCTTGGTGCATCCTCAATATTTTCAGAGTGTGAATCAGGGCTTAACCTCCACACATGGAGCTGCTCAGAGGAGACCACAGACTTTCCAAGAAAGTTTACTGCAGACCCCTTTTGTCACCATCTCTCTTCTGTTCAACACTTACAGCCTCCTTGCTCTCTCCCTATAGCCCCTTTGCCACCTAAACCTTTGCACTCTGCTCTCCCTGATGAAATACCTCCTGCTGTCTGTTGCCACCTGCATGGCATGCATGCACTCCATCATGCATGGAGTCTGCATTGAGGCCTTATTCCAAAAGCAATACTTCTGTCAAGGTGTGGTTGATCTGGGAAGTGGGTTATCCATGGAAATGTCCCCCAGAGAGAGCAGAGCTGCTTGGTTTCAGAGCATTAATGTGGCTTCAGAGAAGGTGGGTGACTCCTGAATATGATAAAGATTTGTAGAAATGGGTGTGTGTTTTAAAGAGCATGGAGGCTGCTGGAACAGTTGTTTCTGTTACGTGATCCCATAATCCTATCTCAGGATTCATTTCTCTCTTTGGGAAGGGTTCCCACTGTAGGAGAAGCTGTGAGCTACTGAAGAAGAGAATTAGAAGAGGTAAACTCAACCTTGCCTCCCAGGCTTCCAAAACATGCAACCAGTTTCCAGGAGGTGACTAACATCAGGAAGGCTAGTCTTTGATGGGAGGAAGAAATGAGGGCCATGAGAAATGATGCTGTCAAACAGGACACTTCAATATTAATCAGGATCATTAGTCAGACAGAGCAAACGGGAAGGTAGAGAGCTGCAGAGGACAAGAGCTGTCAGCTGCCAGTGGCAGAGGTCCCCAGGCTGGCAGCACGCACAGTACACCTGCAGCGGGGAAGACACCACGCTGCTCCCAGAAGTGCCCTTGTGCATGGTGATAGGCAGTGTGATCAGCCCTGGTTTGAAAGCACTGGAGATCAGGAGCTGCCCTCCAGCGCACACACGTGTTCACAAGCCCAAGCTCATTTGTCCGCTGCAGGGCACAACCTTCAATGCAGATCTGTGGGGCAGCGATGGGAGGCTGGGGAACATGGACATGAACTTTGTTTCCGTCTGTGCAGAACAGGGACGGAGGTGGATGAAATGGGGAACAGGATGCAGGCTGATGCTTCAATCGCTGCCAAAGTCTTATCTGTGGATTCAGAACCAGTGCTGTCTTCGATTACTGCAAACCTGTAGTCTTGATTCTGAGGTAACTGAAAGGACACTGTCAACCATGCCAAGTCCTTTCTTTTTCTTTTTCCTTTTCCTTCCTCTCTCTTTCCTTTCCCTTTACCCTCCTTTCCCTTTCCTATCTCCTCTCCTCTCATTGCCTCTATTTTCCTCTCCTTCATTTTGTTGTTTTGTTTTTTTTGAGCGTGCACCATTCACAACCTTCAATGCTCCCTAAGTTTTCAGTTAAAACAGGTTCTAATCCGAAAGTAAAATCTCCCTATGGATGCATAACTGTAATACGGGAAGCCGGTCATCTTAGGCCACTAACGGTCATTTGCCGAGCTGAGCAGCTCCAGAGCTGCTCAACACCGGGGTTCGGGGCTTCCCCGCGCCCCGGAGCCTCAGCTCCTCGCGGTGAGACCCACGAAAGGCGCCTCGGGCCCCGCCGGGCCTTGCCCAGGAGCCGGCAGCTCTCCTGAGGCGAGCAGGGACTCACAGGAGGCGGTGCCAGCAGGGACGGCCCCGCTCTGAGCGGGTAAAGCCCGGCCCAGGGAGAGCGCCGGCAGCGCGTGGGAAATGTCGAAGGTAAGCTTCAAAAATGGGCTAAAACCCCAAACTTGGGCATCCTTTCAATAGGAATGACTGCAGAGAAGAGCTTTTTAAAATCCCTAGTGGCCTTTGGAGATAGCCAAACCAAGAGCAACAGGGCGCTGACGGCAGGCGGTGGGGCAAGATAGGGATTTGCCGACTGGCTGAGGGAAAGGGAATGGGCATGAGCCTGCTGAAGGTTATAAAACTGACTTCACTGTCCATATCTATCTATGCAGACAAACCAAAAGCCTTGTATTTTCAAAGTCTCTCGGATTCAAAAAGTGCCCCATACTGAACGGGCAGAATGGAAAGAGCTAAAGTGACCGGCCACTTCTGGAAAGACCAAATTTATCTATAAAAAAAAATCTTATTTTGAAATGATCTGTAGTTTCACCTATTGAGGATTTTTCTAATACTTTAAAATAGTAATGGCTTGCATTTTTGGAAGAAACGGCGTCAATTATCTTTTATTTAAATTTGAAAACAAATTGAAGCTTTCATAGTCCTTCAGTCAGCAGTAATCAAGGAAGATTAAGTAGGGTGTAGTTCATTTCTCACTTTTGCCCATTTGGCCTTTTTCTTTTTTCCCTTAGAAGGTTATGGCCTCTCATCTTGAGCTGACATTACACACCAAATGGTGCTGAAAGCTAGGCTAACACTTGTGGCAGCAGCTACTTCTCAATTAAATCCCCATGTTTACCTTGAAAAATGTCAATTATCCTCCAGTCTCAATACGAGGACCTTGCAGCACTGGTTAATGACAATGTTTACCAGCTGCACCAAAAGCATCACTGAGCAACATTCTTCCAGGAGAGGCAACTTGGACAGCGGTGGCAACCCATGCACCTCCTTTCCTTACGGGAGCCACACTCAGAAGCTAAGGATTGGGTGGGGGGAACTATTTTAGGTCTGGAAACACCTGAATTCCTAGAGCCTCACTGAGAAGGGAAAGTTACTGGAGGTGACAACAGCCTGACTGAGGTTCTTGCTGAAGTCTGCTGTCATCTAGAGTTTAGAATTGAAGTGGGAATTTGGTCCTCTGTCTCAAGAGGGTTGTAAGGTCAAACTGCAAGTCCCCTAAGGTCAGCAGAGCTCCAGTGTAAGAGCTGGGGAACTTGACAGATAGCTCACTGAAGTGAAAAAAGAAAAGGTATTTTAATAAATAAAATACAAACCAGAGTAATAAAATAAGCATGGGAGATTCATTGTTATTTGTTTTCATATTAATTTTATGCTGCCCCACAAGTTCAATATACCGCAGCTTTTTATATTAAGAAAACATGTGCAACATGGAAAGTATTAAGGATGTGTTGTAGAGGTTGAGTTAGAGGAGGATCATTTCTCTTGTCTGTCTGAGAAGCTGTCTGGAGCAGAGGAATGTGTGTGTCAGCTGATTAAGACCACAGAAGTGATTAGCAAGGGAACCGTTAATAATGCTGCACGTCAATGCACATCTTTAGGTTAAGGAGTTGATTGCCTCTCTCCAAACTGTGGTTTCAAGACTTCTGTAGACCTGTGAATAAAACCCAGTGGCAGTTTGAACTTAGTCCACGTTTTTCAAAATTCACTTCCCAAACACAAAGGCTAGATACGTCTCCTTAATTCCTGCTGAGCATTTCAGTGTTGAGGTAAATGGCTAATTCTGTGAAGAACCAGGTCAACTACCTGAGTGTTTACCCATCACCTCCCTTGTTCGCTACAACTTTCTGTTTCCAGGGAAGCTTTTCCTTGATTTATGAAGTGCGCTTCTCTGGAAGTTCAAGTGCGTGTACAACACAGCACTTTTCACCAAAGTGCTGATGTGCAGTGTCCCTTTCAAAATGTGCTCTCTACCCCTGGGAAGAAGCACTTGACATTCCTTCCATTAAATTGTCCTTTTCCCGCTCCTTACCTCTAAGCCTAGAGGAAGAAATATGGTCCAAATAGATCGAGATTTTATAGTCTGAAGGAAGAGAAAGACTTCTTATTGAAAATACTTCACTGTCTTCATTTCATCTACATGTGAGAAGCCAAAGCACATCTGCTTGGCAGCGCTGCCTGGACCCATCCTGGGGGAGGATGGCTGCCTTCCAGCCTGGTGGGTACTGCCTGGAGAGCTGTCCTTGGGGCCTGGGTGACCCCAGCATCCTGTTTCCTGCCTGGATCCCAGGGCTGCCTTTGCCAAACCCCAAGCCACTGCTCTTCACCTGAAATACTGAAGTGTCACCCCATGAGAACAGTAGGTGCTCTTTCGCAAGAGGAGGTTCCACACCATTTCCAGCTTTCAGAGATCATCTGGAGTTGTCCCTAGCTGGATCGTGGAAATCAGGGATGAGACACAGGCACTTTTCAGACAAGACATACCAACACAAGGCGACTGCTGTCCCTGCCTGCTGTCCCTGCCTACTGTCCCCCACAGGAGCTGCTGGGAGAAATGCACTATACAAACCCAAACTTGGGGTCCGCAGGTATTGCTTACTGTGCTGCAATCCATAAGCAAATTAAAAACAACAGAAGTCCCAGCTGAAGAGAGGAAAAATAGCTATTTGTTCAGGTCAGCTGCTCAGCTTACATTTTGCTCAGCAACCTGTACACTGCAAGACAGCAATCGATCCATGATAGACATGATCCGTAATCAAGTGGGTCTTTTCCTATTGATAGCATGCAGGCACAGTCAGTCCTACTTTGGCCAAGGCCAGCTGATTCACGCTGAAGCCCTACCCTCAGCCTGCCTTGAGTAAATTACTTTCCCCTCTAGCTCTAGAGTCACAAACACTGACCCACGCCGCCGCACCGGCTCACAGGCTGGGAAACAATAGAAGCAGGGCAAGCTTACAAGCTCTGCCTGTACCTGGAGAGAATCAGTCATTTCAGATGATAGATGCTGGGAGGGACAGCCATGGTTGCGGACACTTTGTGTCCCTGCCAGCCCAACCACAGGTTCTTGCAAGAGTCAGGCACCAGCAGCTTTAAACAACAGGCAAGGTCCTTTGTGACTTCAGCTGAATCTCTGACCTGAGGAGAGCAGCTTTGGTTTGCACAAGCACCTACAGATTCAGATTCTTATTTCAGTATTTATTTTTGTTTAACAGCTGGGCTTGTCTTCTCTAGATACGCGTTTTTCTTGAGGTATTCTGCATTTAATTATCAGCTGGGATGAAAAGCTTGCAAGTACAGCTGTTATTGCAACATTTCAGCGCTTTGACTTTCAGGCCCAGATGGAATGAACTGTGCAGAAATGAGAAATCAGGAGTAAAGCAAACTTTCTCAAACTTTCAAAACAATTTGATGTGAGAAACAGGCTGGGATGGATTAAGCAGACGCGGAGCCAAGGGTGATGAGTCATGGTGCTACACTGATGTGACACCATGCTGTGGTTATTCTGAAGCAATGCTAAGGGAAAGGGCTCTTCCACAATGGGTGGCTTGGAGCCCTGGCCTGCCAAGAATCTCCCTGCAGGGCTGAGTGAGGATTTGGCTCTGCCCTTATTTGGTCAAATAGCCTTAATTCTTCTCATGGATGGAGCCCATCACAGATAATGACGTTATTTGCAGAAGAAGGTATTTGGCTACTGAGTGTAGACTTAGGGGACTGTACAGGCTCCTTGGCTTGGTTGCTGAAGCAGTGCTATGGCTGTCACTGCAGGCAGGTATATGCATGTGTGTATACCTGTGTCTACCTGTGGTCCCCAGAAGCTTGGACCCACTCTAACAAGGTCACTACAAATTACAAGCATGTGCTCAGATGCAACTTCTCCTTTTGTTTGCTGCTGAACACAGTTTCATGACCTTAGAAGGTTTAAAAACTTCTGTCTGGGGGAAGAGAGCTAAAAGGTGTCCCTGCCCATAGCAGGGGGGGTTGGAACTAGATGATCTTAAGGTCCTTTCCAACCCTAACTATTCTATGATTCTATGAAATAGGATGGACACTTGCCCCACAGGGCTCCTCGTTTGCTTACCCTTGACATTACCTTTCAAAAATGAGAGGAGCACTCAGGACTGTGAGGGTGCAGTTTGGGTTCCTCCATATGGCTGGGTTGCCCTGTGCACTTAAGCATGGCAGAGGCCGCCTGTACTGCAAAGAGATGTGCCTCCATTCACAGCCCAGGACAACAGCTTTTGTTTCACATGCAAAGCTCACAGCCAGGGTATTTCTCTTTCATGCTTGTCTTTTCATTAGCCCGGTCCACTGGGTTGCTGCCCCTGCCAGCTGTTGGCTGCTAGGTCTGGATTCGAAAGCCAGCAGTGAAGGTTGTGCCGATAGGTTTGGTGCCATCCTCTACCTGCAGTGAACATGTCCCAGGCATTCCCAATTTGTGTTAGTATTTCAGGACCAGGGGGGCATCCCTTTCCTACCCCTTCTTCAGACTCCTGCCCAGCTGGTGCCTGCGTGTCCCCATGATGGGGCAGGACCCATCTCTCTGGCAGCACACACATCCTCCCTTTGGCAGAAGGAAGTGCCCTGGGCCAACGCAGGGAGGCTGGTGATGGGGCTCACCTCCCCTCATGCCAACCAGTTAAAAACCAGGCATCTCTTTAAAGTCTCCATTTGTGGCAGCTGTGCTCCCCACATGTCCACCACCAGTACCTTGTTTCCCACTGCTTCTGCCTTTTGCCAGCACAAATGGCCTCGCAGCAAGCCAAAGGAAGAAATCTGTTTGTGTTGAAAAGACACATTTTTTGCCAGGTTTGCATTAATTCATTTCTCTCCTTCATTTGTGTGGCACAGGGCTCACAGGGCATTGCCAGGGTGGGAAGGAGGAGCTGTGGGGCTGGGAAGGCAGGAAGGCAGCGCTGCCACAAGGCAGTTTAAGGAGCAAGTGTGAGGTGCTGGGAGCCCTCTGGTGCTCACCAGCCCTCCGATGATCTTTCTTCTCTGGGGGCAGCCATCTGAGACCCAGACTGTCATCTGCAGTGTCAGTGGCAAATAATCAAACACCACAACAGTAGAGACAGACTCAAGCACTTTTTCCTCTTCGAATCGATCAGATTATTTCCTCAGGGTAATATTTTATTAATGTAACTGTAACTCATTCCATTAATACCTTTATTTACAAGTGGCTGCCTGTCATGGGCTGCCTGTCAGTGTACTGCTGTACACTGGACAGGATGCTTGCTGAGGAGGTTCAGCATCTCCCCCTATCAGCAGCACCGGTAGAGGTTTTCCAGTTATCTTGACGCTAATGCTGAATAAAGTCCAGCTTTCTCTTGTTTCCTGGTCAGGTGGCTGCAGAGAACTGAAAGGATGTCCTGGCTCCTTCTGTGGGGCCGAAGAATCAGTCCATAAGCTTAAAGGAGTGGATTTCTGTGAAGGCAGGATTTCAGACAGCTTTGTGGAGCTCTCCCTGTTGCCTGTGCAAGAAAATAATCTCTTTGGCTGGCTCATCCCATATTAGCTTCCTGATTCATCCCCCAGACTCTTGAGCCAGGGCCATCCATACTTCATTAGTTCACTGAGCCTTGTTGCACCTGCCACATACATGTTATTAGGTTGCTGCTGATTAAATAATTCAATCTCTCTGAAAGGACAGTCCTCAAAAAAGTAGGTTATGTGCTGAGGGCAATCCTGTTTGCCTCAAGGAAGGCTGGTGGTACTGGCCAGTGCTGTTGGGTTGAGTGAGACTTTTGATGGAGAAAGAATTGTAGTAACAGGCTGGCTTTGTCAGAAACACCGGCTGTGATTTCTGTCCCCAGAGTGATTTCAGAACAAAGATGACTGCTCTCCTGCCTCTCCAGGGCACAGAAACAAGAATTCTCCTTCATAAATTTTCCCTGTGGAAACTCAGCTAAATAATTATATAGGCTGATGCCTGAACATGAAATATATGCAGGGTACAATACATAAGCAAAATACAGCAAGGGAAGTCTTCTAATTTCTTTTACAAAGCTGGATATGGTGGTTAATACAGATGTGATGTTCCCCTTTCTAACAGGACAATACTGACCTTGTATTACTCACAGAATCACAGACTGGTTGAGTTTGGAAGGGATCTCTGGAGATCACCTGGTCCAAACCCCATACTCAAACAGGGCTACCTACAGCTGGTTGCCCTGGACCATGGTCAGATGGCTTTTTAGTATCTCCAAAGATGAAGACTTTATAACCTTCCTGGGCAACCTGTGTCAGCGCTTGGTCACCCTCACAGTAAAATGTGTTTCCTGATGTTCAGGGCGAACCTCCTCTCTCAGGTTGTGCCCTTTGCCTCTAGTTCTGCCACTGGGCACCTCATAATCCCAAACACTGGAAATTGTCTCTGAGAAGGAAGCCTTGGTGCTAGGGGAAAATACGGCTCGTGTGCATTTAGTCCTTTGTGGCAGGCCCCTGGAAGTCACAACCGCTGAACCCTCCACCAGTAGAAAGACCTTTAGAAGAGAAGCTGGAAACACTTTGATTTACAGCAGCAGGAACTCCACATCCACGCAAGTCAATCTGGCAGCTTTCATGCTCTGCAGTTGGTACCAGAGACAGGGCAGGTTTGAGTAAAATACTAGCTGTTTTGACACTTTTGATTTAGAATAAATAGAAACTGGGCAAAATAATGACGCACTCGCTGAAATTCTCTTATTTATTTTGGAGAATGAAAAGAATAATACCGAAGTTGTTTGTTTGAGGGTTTTTTTTATATGGCTATTACTTACACATTAGATACAATGCTTTAGGATAGCAGCAATGCTGTTACGTGTGTATCAACAGCTGAACAGCAATGCTGCCTATTTGCTCTGAGTATTGACAGTGTTTCTTAAAGCTCCAGCTGCTGGAAGCAGGGATTAAACAACAAAAAAGAAAGCTTAGCTGCTTTAATTCTGAAAAACCTGTGGCCAAGCATTAAAACGGTGCCCTGGATAGAGTCAGGAGCCAGAAGTCACGTTAAACAAAGTCCCCGTTTTGTTTTTAGTTCTTGCTGGTTTTAAGCCCACCCTTGATCTTGAAAGCTGGATTCATGAATTTCAGTCACTGGGGCTTGTAACACCTTGGCCAACACAACACAGGGAAAGCAAAAATCAAACCCTTTTAGATTGGTTTTCCTACTAATTTCTTAAGTCCCTAAAGAACTTCTAAAATTTAATTTATTTTTACCACTTGTGATGTGCATTGACTTTTGCATTTCACTCAACTTGGACAATGAAAACAAATCAGCCTTTCTGAGTACTGTGGCTTCTTTAAATTACTGCTTTAAACCTTCCACACCTGCCTCCAGCAAACTTACACATGCAGTGAGCAAATTCACATTCCCCTATATGTCACCCACTTCCCGTTGTATTAAAAGATGCTTAATGAAACTATTGTTGCAAAGTAACAGCTACTAACACATACATCTAGGTTGAGGATTAACATAAATAACTTGTGCCCTTCTGACGGATGAGAGGATTATATGGTATCCTATTGTGTAGGCAGTAAATAATCAACCTGATTTCTTTTAGACAAAAGTTAATTTGAGGCCTGAATTATTACTTCTTCCCTAATGATAAGACAGCTGCATATGGCAAAACGCACAGTGATGTCTGAGCACAAACATGAGAGCAACTCTCAAAAGGCTTTGGAAAATTCAAAGAGGATCAATAAACGCTCCTATTTGAGGGAAATAAAAATTAAGTTACTCCTAATTTTATTAGAACTGATTTTGATATCTCATTCCTCTCCTGCCTTTGATCCCACTTCTTGAGACTAGATAGATTAGACTGCTAATGAGACACCTCAGGATGTAAAATTACCTGCAAAGTTGTCCTCCTCCCTGGGAGCTCCCCAAGCCCAGGCTCACAGTCACCATTACCATAAGCTGCAAAGCAACTCCTGAGCTTGGGATCTGCATTCTCAGGAGGTGCACACAGCAATGCTGTTACCTGAGGGAGCAGAAATCAAAGCGCATGAGGTCAGGGGACAGTTTTTATCTGCCTGAAGAGACAGCTTTTTTAGCACTGTTCTTCAGGGAGATGCAGGCTCTCCATCAGATAAAGCCTGAGGTTTCCTCTCCAGCTCATGCAGAGACTTTTCCGTGCAGTTCTCTGAGAAATGCACGGTTACAGATTACCTGCTATGGGGCAAGCTGGCTCACACCTGCTTCTGATGGCTTAGCAAAACAAGTTATTACTTTAAAATGATGCCTCAGGGTTGATGCAAGCATCGAGAGACAGAGATTCACACCTTCCTTTACTGACTTGTACAGTTGTTCACAAATTCTCAATCCAGCAGGATGATCCTACCCTTCCAGGGTGCCAGCTCATGTTTGCAGGGCTGCCAGATAGAGGGGAGAGGCGGAAAGTATAAAATCCTGAGTCACTGCTTTAGAAATGAGGTGACAACAGACTGGCTTTAGTTTTGGCTACCTTATTAAAAAAAAAAACAAACCAAAACCCAACCCTCCTCCCCTCCCCCCCCCCCAAAAAAAAAAGAAAAAAGAAAAACCAAAAAGCAAAACCACACAACAAAAAAGCAGTAAAATGAAGGAGAGAAGTCCCAGAAAGAAGCAGCAAAACCAACTAGAGACAAAGAAATGTCTGGAAAAGGACAGCAGAACAGATGTGAATTCCTCTGTCTACGCTGGAGAAAAATTGCACAGGAAATGATAAAAGAACCCCACATATAAAATAATGAATGTGAAATGAAAAAGTAAAGCAGAAACTTCTGTAAATACGTTTGCATACCGATTATACTGCTGAGTGTGTATTACAGGTATTCCTCTGTCTCGATTTATAGGAGAGAAATTGCTGTGGTCAAAAGTGAAGCAGATGCTGGCCTTGAGCAGACCATAGAAATCCATGCTTCGGCTCCCAGAGATGGCAGGAGAAAAGCCAGCATGTTAGCCAAGGCAGTGGTCATCCAAAGTCTACTTGCTGAACTTTTTTTTGACAACTTTGAGGTTCTTCCTTTTCCTCTAGCACTTTCTGGCACTGCCCAATGTCAGAGTGACATCCCGGATGAGATGGGCCAACATGGAGCAACAGCTCCACATGTTCTGCATTAGCGTTGCTGTTGGCCTCAGATATTATTTCTGAAACTTTTCCCAAACTCTGCCAAACACCCTCAGGTTTCTGTGCTCAGAGTTTCAACTGAGTGCAGGTTTCCATGGACTGCTTTGATATACAGCTTGCAAAGCTTCAAGTAATAGGAGCACAGAATGGTATGGGTTGGAAGGAACCTTAAGGATCATCTAGTTCCAACCCCCTTGCCATGGGCAGGGACACCTTCCATTAGACCAGGTTGCTCCAAGCCCAATCCAGCCTGGCCTTGAACACTGCCAGGGATGGGGCAGCCCCAGCTTTTCTGGGCCCAGCTGTTACACCATAAAAAGGCCCCTGAGTTTCATCACCTGCAGCTAAAGCCACCTCCAGAATCAACCAAACCAGAACAAAGTAAGCCCAGAGTAAACCCAACCACATATCTGTACAGTGAGAACAAAGTCATGCCGAGTCCCCAGGTTATGGGCTGGAACAAAGACCAGCTAGTAAGCACCTGCACTCTGCTCAGCCTTTGCAGTTTGTGCATACCCAAGCAATTGCAGGGTGCCAGACAAATTGAAAACAAGGCAAAGAATCAAACTAGAGGGAAGAGTAAGAAAGTATGGCTGAGGATCCAATCTCTTAAAAATATGCACTAAGCTAAGTTAGCTTCATAACTAAGGTGGGGAAAATCAAACTGCATTTTTCTTCCTTAAATTAGAGCTTACCCAGGATGGTAAAACTAAGAGCACGAGGAAGGTGTTAGCCCTATAGCCTGCCACACTTGACAGAAGCACTGTTATGTGCTTACTCTCGCCTTGACATAGCTCCATGGGCACTTAATGGACAGCGCTAACTGGAGCATGATATACATAAGGATAAACATACAGGCTTAAAAATGTGAGTTATCGTTTGCACTAATGTGGGTGATTAGAGTAAACGGGTTGGGGTGAAACATGAAGGCCAGTTCCACATCAGAGCACCCTAAAAGACCGGGGATGCCTGGATCAAAGTTCCTAATTGAGGTTTTTTGCAGTAACAAAGAACGCACAGCCCTGAAGAGGCACCTTCTGAGTAACATGATCACCCGGAGATTTGGAGAGCAATCAAAGCAACTTTTTTTCCTTTGCCATGCAGTATGGTACTAAGCACTGGAAAAATACTTCTTCCTAAAGAGGACTCTTTAAATCCCAGGAGACATTTTGGCTAACAGCTTCAAGTGACTGATGCTTCTGGCAGTACTGAATGCTTTGACATCCATGCTGAGACACCCAAATGGGAGTTGCTTTTCTGATGGTGGAGAATGATGCCTCCCAACATGCCCCTCAGGAGAGCTAATTGTATTGGAAGTGCACACCTCCATCACCTAAGGTGATTACTGAAAATGAAATTGCTGTAAGGACTCATTAATGAAACAGGAAGCCATTATTTCTCATTGAGTATACAGTGTCCTTTAGGAACAGCACAGAGCAATGAAACAAGACCCGGGTGAGATCATGTGCTGGCTTTTTCCTCTCAAATAAGAGGGTAGAAACCATAGTAAACAATGCACGCTCTGTATCTGGCTGCTGAACACCAGTATCACTGGTTTAACACACCCTAAACTTCTGACAGACAGCATGAACTACTGAATTCCTTAAGTGACCTTGGAAGAGAATAGCTCATGTATCAAATGGCAACCCTACATCCAAGCCTCCTGGTAGCGAGCAAAGCTTTTTTAAGCAGGGTATTCTTTAGTGTGGGGTGAAGCAAGGTGATAGAGGTATACTGCCTCCCTGCTACCTCAGAAGCATAATTACTTTCCTTGAGTCACCTTTTCCCTCCCTTGTGGTCCCACCAGAGCTGACACACTGCCTCCTTCTCTGCTTTCCTCCTTGCTGAGCTCTGCGTGCCATTTGTTGTCACGTCACGGGGCTGCATACGCTATCACTGGCCCTTTACTGCTCTTCTCCATGGGCTAAGAAGGGCCTGTGGCAGAGACCTTATCCATGTGTTTGCCAACTGTTACGTCCAAATTTCATTGAAGACAACAGCACAGTGGTGAATAATTTGCCTACATAAACTACAAGGGAAGTAAAAAAATGACATTTGTTGTGCAAGCAGCCTAGCTAAGGGAAAAAATCCCCTCCTCCTCCCTTCTTCCCTTTCTCCTTCCCTCCCTCCAGTAAAAAAAACCAGACTAGATGTAATACATAGCCTCGGCGTTGTCTAGCCCATCACATTTCCGATACGTAAAGCATCCTCAAATATCCATAGGTAAGACATTACTTCCTACCCCATGCTATTTAACAATCAATAAAACAATTCAGGATTTAATTGGGAATACTGATTAGGCATTTAGCAGGGGAACCTCTGGGACACAGCCACACATGTGCCCAAAACACTGGGCACTGAGGGAATACATGAGAGACCACTGCAAGCTGACCTTACATACCCAAGGCCTCCTGCTTCAAGGGGGGTTTGTTTGGGGGCACACAGTGCAGAAGGGGCTGGTGGGGGAAATAGCAATGATACCATCAGGTGAAAGAGCTTTCACTCAGCTACAGACTACAAACCTGGGGGGTCTGTTCACTCACACAGTAATTTTCCTTTATTCTGCTTTGCCACAGAAGCAATGTAAGCATCCTAACTAAGCAGGAATGAAGCACTGTAACCTTAAAACCAGCAGAAGGATAAAAAAGGACTTCTGAAGCTTCTGTTTCTTTTCTTTCCCACTTACACATTAAGAACTTTTCTTCCTAGGGCAGGAAGCTGGATCTTTTAATTTTTAAGGAAGAGTATTTGGAACATAAATTTAAATATGGAGACCGAATCTAGATTTGCATGAAGACACCCCAGAGTACCATCGAACTGTAAAAACTAAGAATGGAGGAGCCATCTAAATCCATCCCATTACAGATGCAGAATCGTTCCCCACAGGATATTTACGAGTTTTTAATGCCTTGGCCTTGTGCCTCACATGCACCAGAGACATACTTTTAGCCCAATAAAACATTCATTGTCATGGCTTAATGCCGTAGGAATTAATTTATCACTAATTATTTCCTCCTCTAAAGCCCTGCTCTTTGGATAGCTGTGACATAATTCTTAAAAATCACACTAGTCGAGGAGCAGAAGTACACTGTCCCCTCCAGCTCCCTGCCCATGAAGGACAGCTATTCAAATGCTTCTCTTTCCCCAGTTTAATTTCAGCTGTTGCAGTTGACAAGGGGCCAGAAACACTGATCACAGGGGGTGCTGGGGAAAATGGCTTTAGTCCTCTTCTGCTCCTGCCTGGGTACCCTCAGACCAAGGGTCTGCTGGAAGCTGGGAAAGGCTTTGCCTGCATGGCTGTACCATCCAGGTTAGAAAAGGGTGCGCCTCTTTGGGCTTCAATGCGAAGCTAAGTCTGAATGAAGACAAAGCGAGGCCTGAGAAAGTAAAGGTGAAGTGTTGACTTAACTGAAGTCTAAGGAAATATGATTTCACTTTAAATAAGTCTCTGTCTCTCTCGCCTGCACACAGTCCCAACGTAAGTGATTTCATCTTTCATGGTTGAAGGTCAGCCATTTCAATGGTGTATTTCTTCCACAGCGAGTCACAGTTTCTGCTCTCCTGGCAGATCTGCACAATCAACATACTAAATAAGCCACAAAAGCAAGGGAATTTGAAGTTATTGGACGCTTTTATTTTAATGTAGCACCCAGCTCTGTATCACATACATTTTCCAAAATTAGACGGGCATAGTAGAGAATACTATGCATTTTGCAGCTTACCACATGGACAGTCTGCAGCTGTGAAAACAAATAGCTTAAATCTGGTTATCTACTTTATTAGTTAAAATTCAAATATACTACTAGCCTCAGGGTATTTTTTTCTTTTTAGATTAACAGTGATAACGCTTGCAATATGATTTTTTATATAAAAAAATCAGTAACAGAGTAAAACATAATGCATATGTTCATAGCACATTACCATGAAGATAACTGAAAAAAAGCTTGAAAATACATCATCTCTTCTCGAAGGTACTACATCGCTTCACTTTTTTTCCTGAAAAAATACTTCCACTCTTTAGTCAATAAAATACGTGGCTTCATGAGCCTGTGTATTTTCTTGTCAAGAACTGTGTGTACTGAAGGCCAAAGGGCTGGTGGTCCTGGAAAATGGACACCCCTCGTTACCTGACTCGCAGCTTTTACAGGCACTCTTTCATCCTGATCTGGAAGTTCAACTGAGAGGAAAGCAGCTTATACACCACCAAAAGGCAATTTTCCTATCATGCCCATCCTAAATGCTTCCTGGGAAGGGTTCCAAG
The DNA here is from genome assembly GCA_017639245.1 of Myiopsitta monachus. NCBI lineage: Eukaryota > Metazoa > Chordata > Aves > Psittaciformes > Psittacidae > Myiopsitta > Myiopsitta monachus. Next base: position 27,462,538 of record CM029927.1, read on the forward strand.
TCCTGGCCATCCCACTCGGGTCATTTTACTGTGCAAGTTGTCACCACCCCATGCTGGTTAGCCCGGGCAGTATAAAGCTGGGACTGTATGGATGATAGCCAAACCAAGTTCCCCTCTCCGATGTAGATACAGAATTCCCAGCAGCAAAACTATTGCCACACATGTGAAAACAGTCTGGAGATAATCTTTTGTGTTAAAAAGGATATTCACCAACTTACCAGTAACAGGGCTGAATCCACTAATCATTGACATTTTGCTGTGTCACTAAAACTCTCTGGAAGACAGAACTGAGAGCTGTCTGGAAAGAGGTGCTAATGTTTCCACTGCATCCTACTATAAAATTAATAACTAGGAGAAGGACATTGATCATTAAGGATTAATGTTTGTTCACAGGCAATTTTTTTAAAGGAATGCCTCTGAAATGAATGGAAGCTGCCTGTCTTGCTTAATTACCAGGTCATTATTTATATTTAAAGGCTCAAATAAAAATGGCTTGATCTACAAAGGCAACCAGTCACTACACTTAGCTGGGCATTTTTCTTTTTTCACCATGGAATTACCATGTACTGAAACAAATATTTCATGGAAAGATGCCAGGTGATACGAACATTAACAGATCCATAAAGAAATGCCTCATCAAAAGGAAGACATGTGAATGCACACTTACACACTGAGGAAGACCCTTATCTGTTCTGCCTAGTCTTGTCTTGCAGACAAAAACATTTAATTATCCAAACCAGAACAGCTGCAGTAAATTGAAGATTTAGAAGGGGCCCCAGGTTCATGGTCAGCGCATCCTCTCAGATGCAGGGAAGCTGTGCTCCAGCTCATGCTCCCACTTATTCTCTCTTGCTGGGCATATTTTGTCCTGCAGATGTACCTACAGAAATCAGGAAGTGATAAGAGTTGAGACTTCACTTGTGGGAAGCTGCTCTCATTCCTTGGTCAGGCAGATCCTCGATGTTGTCCTGGGTTAGGCATGCCAGGGGGTTGAAGTTAATTGCTCTCCTGTAGCTCAGGAAAGTCCTCTGAACAGTGGCAAACTGCTTCTGAAGTTCTCGCTTTCTGAGCAGATGGTCTGCTTGGGTCTAGGAGCATCTCCCATCCAGCATTTCAGAAAGTAAAGATTTCTGCAAGAAATGATCATTTTGCTGTACCCACATTTTTCCAAAGGAAAAATATTTTTTGAAAGAATCTGTGAAACTGGATTCATACGTGAATTTTGACCAGGCAGGGTCTGTTCATGGTAGCCGTGAGTGTGGCTGCATGGAGCAACTGCCAGAAGCACTGTCTATAGCTTCATAGTGCATTCCTTTCCCTCTCAAAATGCTAATAGCCTCCCAAAACCAGTCACACTTTCTCATTTTGCACAGGTTATCGTGAATGCTTAAGTACCGAGACGTACAGAAGAGTTAACTTCCTGCATCGTATGTATAACCCACCAACATTTCTTCTTGAATATTGTGCTTTACTCTCTATGTGAAGTAGTATATGATCATCATAGCCAACATTTCATCAAAGAGAATACAAATCAGCTCACTTTAGGCCTTGAAGCTGAGTGGGACATTTGAATGCAAAAATGCAGGCATATTTAAAATTATTAATGTATTAAGTCCTGTGGTAGAATAACAACTGAGCAAATATTTCAGTCTTGCCTAACCAGGTATCTAAATTCCAGCGGTCAAAAAAACCCCCTTAAGACCCTGTATTATTTGAAGGGAAACGTTTGAAAAAGACATATAAAGCAGACTTTTCCACTCTTCCTTTGAACAGCCATCTATTCCATGACTAACACAAGTGAAATAAATGGGGGATTATTCTAAAGGATGCCCCTATGAAACATGAAAAAGTCCTCCACTGCCTTAAAAATGCAAGGTGCACAGCTCTTTGTAATAATGGAAAAGCTTTCCTTAAAAAATCACCCATAAAAGAAAAAACAAACATGCCATATGTTTTTCTCCTATTGAATAGTAAGGGCTTTTTAACCAAATGACAATGTAAGAGCTAGAAAGCAAACAGAGCAAGTGCTTAACCTCATTAAAGACTCAGGAATGAAGCATGACCAGCAGGTCGAAGGAGGTGATCCTGCCCCTCTACTCTGCTCTCATGAGACCTCACTTGGAGTACTGTGTACAGTTCTGGTGTCCTCAACATAAAAAGGACATGAAACTGTTGGAAGAGGTCCAGAGGAGGGCCACGAGGATGATCAGGGGACTGGAGCACCTCCTGTATGAAGACAGGCTGAGAAAGTTGGGGCTGTTCAGCCTGGAGAACAGAAGGCTGCTTGGAGACCTCATAGCAGCCTTCCAGTATCTGAAGGGGGGCTACAGGGATGCTGGGGAGGTACTCTTCATGAGGGACTGCAGTGACAGGACAAGGGGTAATGGGTTCCGACTTAAACAGGGGAAGTTTAGGTTAAATATATGGAAGAAATTCTACCTGTGAGGGTGGTGAAGGCACTGGAATGGGTTACCCAGGGAAACTGTGAATGCGCCATCGCTGGTGGTGTTCAAGGCCAGGCTGGATGGAGTCTTGGGTGACATGATTTAGTGGTAGGTGTCCCTGCCCATGGCAGGGGGGTTGGAACTAAATGATCTTAAGGTCCTTTCCAACCCTAACTATTCTATGATTCTATGACTGTTATGAAGATACAAAATAAATGGTAACTTCTGAACAGTACCACTACTGATAAGAGGACAGCAGCTCTTTTGCAGCTTCCCAGAAAAGTCTGCAGTTCTCACATTCTGTCATAGACTATGAATGACTGTCTGAACCCAGGTATGCAACAGCTGCACAGAAGTCCCAAACCCAGAGAAATAGTTGTTGCTTGTCGACATAGTGACGTTTAGTTGAATCAAAACCAACATGTTACAAAACCAGATTTTTAGTAACAATTCTGCAAATGCTTATTTTCACCTTCAGACTTCTGGATCCATGTCCCACATCCATATGACTTTCAGCAAGAGTAAGCTGTGTCCTCATCACTTTAAACATTCCCATTGATGTCTGTCTTATCTCTCAACAAAACATTTAGCTGCTCTGTAGTCCTCTGATATCCCTCTGCAGCCATCCTGTGATACACCCTGAAGGAAGGCTACCCAGTTACTTCAAACCCAATTCTCCTTCCTCTCAGCCCCAGAGCCATCCTGTTGCTTTCTCCCTACAGCTTCACACCAGCAACAGTAAAAACCTTTGCCATCATTTCTGCAAGGCAAACTTGTACACTTATATCAGGTCACTGAACAACAGGACATGAAACACCTGCAGTATCACATTTGAGATGGATAACAGGTAAATGACATTCTTTTGCATTGAAGCACACATCATATCCATGGTGGAAGCATCGTTATGTCTGAAGTCACTCCATCTAAGAGTACTGAGCCAGCTTCCATTGCCAGAACTGAGACTGAAGCCAAGGACCACTGCATCCATGGAAAAATCCCCATGATTCTATGACTTGGGATTCAGTTTGCCCTGGATCAGCTTGAAAAATAATCATTGCTACTTCCTTTAGAAAATAGATGGACATTAGCAGCTTCACCCCATCAGTAGCATCTCCAGCGAGGTGCAAAGGAACCTTAATGAAATCCTGTTGTAGAAGGCAATTATTTCCATCACACATTTTATAACCTCATGTATAGCACTTTTGCTATCTTTCTTCTTTTGGAAATACAGTTCTTGTACACATCCTTAGAACAGATCAGCAGCTATTAAGACAAAGCAGACTAATACAAATGTACATGCAATAGCTTTTATAAAATGCCCCGAATGCATTTTTAACCTCTTGTTAGAAATACAGTTGGTCAAAAAAAAAAAAAAAGTAAAGAAAAAAGCTATAAATCAGTGATCTCTGACATGCTGGAAGTACGCAGAGACACTGGAAGTACGCAGAGACACTGGCAGTTGCAAGCAAGTGATCAAACGCTAGTGGAGAGGAAAGTTATAGCTCAAACCCCACTTTTTTTTGCAATTACCAAAATAATTATATTTTTGTATTTTTCACTGTTCTCTCATATGATTTGAACTTATAAAATACAAGTTCTCTAACATTAAAATACATCCATGATTGTATAATAAACAGTACTAAGAAAATAATTATCTGACATGTGATTGCAGATAAAGACTCTATGTCTAGTGAATTTTATTCCTGTAGCATATTAAACTCACAGGAACTCTACCATGATACAATCCTACAGGAATCAGTAGCCCACCTCAGAGAATGAGTTTTAAATGTAAGCAAGAATCCAGGAACGCTGTACCTCTTAATGACCGGGACAGGAGGTGCTCACAGAACATGTATAAATCAGGAATTCTTTACATAAATAAAATACTCTCTGGTTATTCATTTCAGTGACAAACTGCATTTACACGTTAGACTGGGAAGAGGGAGGAAAAAAGACAAAGCATCCCTCCACTGAGAAACATCCAGCAGTCAGATATTTATTTTCTGTACCTTCTTCACCTGCAAAGGCAATTGCGTGCCGTGAAGTGAAGGGAGACCCAAAAAGCCGGTCCTCCCCACCGTCACCAGCTTGGCAGAAACCCTGCTCAGCCCCACCATGCTCCTCTTCTTGCAAGGCTGCTGGGACACGTGCTCTTTTCTTGCTGCTGCACGGCAGTGCGGGAAGTCACAAGACTGTGACAGGCCGTAGCTGCTCCAGCTGTGTTTCCAAGGCAATTCGTTCCTTGTGAACCTCCTGCAGGATGGAGAGATGTGCTTTAACTTCTAGGATGCTCACATGCCCCACCTCACTCCAGTGAAAAGCAGCCAGGCAGACCACTGGCACTGACCGGAGGCTTCAGGCTCTGCTGTGAAGTAATTCTCCTTGTGGTCTCAAAACACTGTACCATTGCCATACAACCACCCTGCACAGCCATCTAGTGCCTCCTCCTTACAGTGGAGCAATACTTGTTCGGGCAATCATAGAGAGGAGCAGTCATCCAATACCTTGGGATGAAGGGAAGCGGGCCAAAAATGGCTATTTTTAACGAAGAAAATCAGGTTATCTTGAAATCACGTTTCCCTCAAAACTGCTTCCTGAGAATTTTTGTTTGACACAACTAATCTCTTTCCCTTTGGGAATGAATGAGACAGCCTTTCTGAGATAACACAGGTTTTGCGATCTACCTCTTTGATAGTTGCAGCAGGAAGATCATCTGCCTCAGTCAGAAACTAACCGTGAAGGCTTTGGGAATCAGTGATTTTGGGAATTTTTTTTTGATCCTGGTCTCAAGGCTGGCCCTGCACTGAGGGACATCCATAAAAATAGCAAAGCTCTGTTCCATCAGAAAGCTTCCAGGCAGCAATATGACTTACAGGACAAATTCAGTTTTCTGCTCTCATGTGAACTTAAGCAAATCTCTGTCTTTCTGTGCCTCTTCTACCCTGCTGTAAAATACAGGTAACAGCATTGGCCTGCTTTGTGAAGGTCAGAGAGTTTAAGCATACTGAAGATAGTGCATGGAAGCAAGTAAGATCTGAGCCAAGGAATGACAGCAATGTGCTGTCATTAAAAGCTTTAATCTCCATGCTTATTTCAATTGCTGTCCTATATTTTGCTATGAGTTCAGTACCAAGCATCTACCCTGCTGCTTTCTCAGGAGATCCCTAAAAAGCAGTTAAAAATGATATTAAATAGAGTTGAATATGCAATCAAACTTTCACACTGACTGAACTGGGGGTTCACCTCCCTTTCCAATCAAGTGCCCGTTCATGATATACAAAGAAGAAAAAGCTGTAGATGGTCAAAAACTAAAGTCTGTATTAGCCTTGAACTAAGACAACAGAAAAATAAGAACTGATATTTGAAAGAATACAGCCCCTTGAGAACTGTGTTCAGCTCTGGGGCCCACAACATAAGAAGGATGTGGACCTGCTGGAGTGAGTCCAGAGCAGGGCCACAAAGATGACCAGAGGGCTGGAGCACATCTCCTGTGAAGACAGGCTGAGAGAGCTGGGGTGGTTCAGCCTGGAGAAGAGAGGGCTCAGGGGAGACCTTAGAGCAGCTTCCAGTGCCTAAAGGATGCTGGAAAGGGACTTTTTACAAGGACATGCAGGGACAGGACAAGGGAGAATGGCTTTAAACTCAAAGAGGGTAGACTTTTATTAGATATGAGGAAGATGTTCTTCACTATGAGGGTGAGACACTGGCACAGGTTGCCCAGAGAAGCTGTGGCTGCCCCATCCCTGGCAGTGTTCAAGGTCAGGTTGAATGGGGCTTTGAGCAACCTGCTCTAGTGGAAGGTGTCCCTGCCCATGGCAGAGGGGTTGGAACTGGATGATCTTAAGGTCCTTTCCAACCCTAACTATTCTACTGATTTGATGTTAAAAGAGAAATCAGCAGACATTAAATATCAGTATTAGATGTTCACATGAAGCACAGTTTAGGCAGTCCGTGTATACGCAACGCCTAACTCCAAGAGACAGTTACGTAGCACAACTGATCAGAAGACAAGAACGCTGCACTTGAGTTGCTCTCCTGCACTAGGTGACTCCATCACATTATCAAATTTTTCAGAAAGATGAAGTTCACCCTTTCAACTTACTCTAACTGCCAGTGGAGCTGCAGGCCCATAGGCTATAACTTTTCTCATAAGGCCTCATCCAATCCACTCATACAGCATACTTATTCCCTTCCAGAAAGCAGGAAGTAACACAGCAGGTCTCATCTGAAAGGATGAACAAGATTCTCTGCTGGAGTTGACACATAACTGATTGTAGAGAGCTTTGTCACCAATTTTCAATGCATTCCTTACCTTCAGCTGCTGCTGGAGCTCACTGTTCAACCTGGCAAGCACAGCATTGGCTTCCTTGTTTTTTCGTATAGCGGTCTGAATAGCTCTTTTCTGCTTGGAAGACTGTCTGCCAGACAGATAAATACAAAACGTGTCAATTAAGAGCCTCGATAGTGGCCGATGCTAGAAGATCAGCCATCCATTTTGCATGTCTGTACTCTATACACACTGGACTACAGCTCCAGACACACTGGACTACACTTCAAAGACAAGGTACAAACTACAGATTTAAGAGAAGAAAAATGTAGCACTGAAATGAATCAGGTACACTATTTGAAAGTAAAATGGTCACTACTTGTTAACCTGAATGACAGAAACATTTCAGGCTGTCTCAATTATTTCAAAATCACTGCATTCTGATTCAACTTTAAGAATAATCCCTGCATAGCCATGCTTATTGTAGCATCTTTGCATTAGCTGCTTTCAGACACTTGTAGAGTTTAAAGATTCAGGAGTGGTTAACAGAAAATATAAAAATTATTCTATTCATCTGCATAAAAATACTGCCTCAGATTTTTTGGGGCACTGCTGATTCTCACGCTTCTGTACTTCAAAACTGATGCTTCTTTCATTCAAATCTGTCCACCAAAAACATCTGATGTCACAAACAGGAACAGGCAGATGGCTTATAGATCTTCCTCCTCTATTTTGCTGCTTAAATACAAGATTTCTCTCCTATTATTATTACTTTATAACCCATGGTAACTGATCCAGAGGAAGTTAGTTAGGCAGATGGGTACAAAAAGAGACAGCTCTATACATAAGGACCAACCTATTCCAACAAACAGAGCTAGTAACAGGAAAAGGAAAGGAAAACACAAAAGATACTGGCTGCATATCCAGACTCTTCTCCAAGTAGACTATTTTGAAGTTCTGCATGAGGCACCAAGACCTTCTGAATGACAAATCTGATCTAAAACAGAAGCCCTATTTAAATAGGGTCCACAGTCCCCATTAGCTCTTCTCTCAACAGAGCTGATGGCACTGATCTCTGCAACAGAATCTGTTTCACAGCACAGACAGGTCTTTCTGCTGTTATCTTCAGTGAACTGTCAGTTTCTTGCTTCACTATTTTGCTTCAAACTATTCTCTATAGGCTATAAGCTAATAAATGATAGGAAAAACAATTAAAAGCAGGGCAATGTATGTCTGTAGTAATTTAAACATTTTAGGAAAGATATAGTGAAAGCAGGATTAAACTGAGGTGTGAACAATGCTATTATCTTTCTTTAAACCACTACGTTATATGCACTCCCTAAGCACAAAATAGCACTTTAAGAGCATTCTAGGAGTCTTACTACTTATTCCAATCTCCAATTACGCAGCACAGATTCAGTCTACTGATAAACAGTTTGCTAAGAGCTGCTCAACTGATTTGGGCAGCTTAGTTTTGTTTCAGGCAATCAGATGTCTTTACAAGCTTTCAGTGAAGATGGGCTATAATGTTTGCACTGCTTTCAGTTGAGGGAGATGGATAGACCCAATAGGGCTTCAAATACCTTCATTTACAATTTGTACAGCCCCTTCTCCACTGCCATTAAATAAATACATAGTGAAATACCTACAAGTCTTTGTTGTTGACATCTTCAACAGCTATATTTATGAGAGCAAACAACACACATGCTGGGGTTGGCAATCACTGTTTATCACAAGTGGTCTATGGCTCAGCTCATACCAGTGGCAAGCTCATTTCCAATCTGCCTTGCGATAAAGAAATATCACAAAGATATGACCAACATCAAGCATTTCGTGACTCAGTTTCCTGGACACCTCTCTGGTTCTATCTGTCCACATGAATGAGGAAACTTCAGAAGATATGTGCAAGGAAAAACCGTACATCCACAAATCTAAAAGAGGTTGTGTGAGAGATGCTGGTTGAACAGCTAGGTTTGCTCTTCAGACATGTCTACCACATACAGAGGTAAAACACCTTTGAAGAGGCTATCAATCAAATATTTCCAACTTAAGCAGTCACCACAGACTTAGTCGGTATTTGAGAAGACACATGTAGATGTCAGAGATCTGCATCTTGTGAAGCATTCTCAAAACCAGAACTGTTAAGCACAAAATCATGCGAAGAGCAAACCCGGCTACATCAGATCTCATGGTGCAGTTTGATGTGCTTGGTACAGGTTTTTACTTTTGGACTGGGAGGTGAGGCTTGACTGCTGGCATGGAAGAAGTCACATTTATAGTGGGAGAAAGCTCAGGGGTCTCCAGCCCCTGTGCCTCTGCCCGGAGCTTCCTGCGGGTGGGTTTTGAGGGCGGCTGAGCAAGAACAACCTCCTGCAAGGAAGAAACACAGCAACATTAAGTCAGGCCATATGTGTCCCATCATTAGGCTGGGGAATACTTGTGACACAGAAATTGTTGACAGCTGGCCTAAGATTTCATAATTTAAAGAGGTACAGAACTTAATTCAGATTTGGTAATAGCCTCTCAGGTTTCTGACTTTGAAAAAGGAACAATAACTCTTGCAACCCCTTAATGAATGAAATGATTATACTGGTGTTTTGTCTTCAACTAGATGACAGGCTTTTCAGAACTGGATTGTATAGCTCTGTGTGCAACTTATTACCTCACCCATACAGCATGGAGGCTCTGCCTTCTCCCCTCCTCTCTTACATGAAGCAACACTGAAAATAGCTTAGGAAGACAAATGTATAAAATTATCCATGCAAAATTAAGACGTTGGAAGTGTAGAAGGGCAGTTATTTCTCTTGATAAGTTACATCAAAGAAATAGTCTGGTTTCTAGGTAAAAGAAAGTGTCTTGGATTTTTAACAATTCAGTAGCAAGAAGTGTTTTCGTTATTTTAAATTAAGATGTCCTTTCTTTTGCAATGAGAAGCAGTTTTAATGCCTTATATCTATTTTAAATCTTAAATATAAATATATCCTTTCCAGTGCATTCTATTATTAGCGCTCTTTTACAAGGAATATAACTATTACTGCCCCATTTCATGAATGAGAAAGCTAAGACTTAAAAGGAATGAAGTGACTTGACAAAGGCGTCAGTCACAGACTAGAGACCAAATTTTATTATCACTTCAACAGTGCACATTTTACTGGGCCAGACTTCCTTCCTTACATATGTTAATTTAAAAAAAAACAAAAACAAAAACAAAAAAAACCCCAAACCAACAAAAAAACAAGGAAGCATTTAATGACTTAGCAATCATAAGGGAAAAAAACAACAAAAAACCAACACTGTAGTAAGCAGCCTCACTCAGCAGAAGAGACTACTATGAGTGATACAGAATGAAACCAACATAAGACCATCAATAATGAGTATTAGAGGGACTGCAATTATTAGAGGAAGTAGAATTATAAGGAAGCAAGGGATTTCAACATTAAAAACCAGTTCTGCCGTTACTGGAAAAATCTAAAAATACTATTAGCTCTTTTGATCAGGATGTCAGCATACCAGCACTGCACAGATCTCAGAGAATATAATACTCTGAAATCCTACGCATATGTGCAGCTCCTGCAAACACACCGCGTATGGCAAGTGAGGAACTTGCATATGCCTTCTACAACTATACACTGGCTAGATGCCAAATACATTACCCCAGTCTATCATAAACTGCCAAAAACCTAATAAAAACCATAGGGTAAGTTCCTCTTCCATTTCAAATGCATTGTTGGAAGAAATACCTAAAAGATCCAATACCTAAAAGCAGAATCCTCCACAAGGGCTCTTTGGCTGGCTGCTGTTGCACCAGCCTCTGGAAGGTGGGTCAGCACTGAGCCAACAACCTGCCTCCTGAGCCTCACAGCCTGGGGCTTCTCTGTATTTATGAATCCAGATGGGGTGAGGGCAAGCATGAAGTAGGTGGACCACAAGTATTTCAATTCCCCAGCACGGCTGCAAAGCAAGGCAAGGAAGAAGCAGGGCCAGGCTAAAAGTAGCATGCAGTGAGCACAAACGGATCAAGGATGCTGCTCGGAAAGCCCTATCATATATAGGAAATTACACTAGGCATTTGTCTGTGCTCCCCGTTAGGGTAAGCAGTGCAATAACTCCCCCTGGTCAAAGTACATACTACATACAGCACCTGCCAACGGTTCTTGGTTGGGCTGAGCAAAGGTCTTGCAGGTGCTTCCTGGTTGCCAGAGAGGGGAGGATCTGAGGGCAGATCTGTCAAAACCTGTTCTGCCTGGGACTGGAACATTCCTTCTGGGTGGAAGGAGGCAGTGGGATCGTGCCAAGAGTGGGAAAATGCTCACAGACCACTCTGTCCCTAAGCAAGGCCCTCTGAAGAGTGCCACTGCAATTTATACAAAGTTATGTTCATATAAAAACATATTAGAAACTGCACATCTTCAGCAAATCTCACCCAGGCTATGTACATTTAGTGGCAGATCCTGACCTCTGGCAAACAGGTGTGTTTACATCAAACCCAAATCCTCAGTAACTGGAAGCAAGAAGTGCATCACAAGTGAGGTGGGGGTCGAGCACAATCAAACTCTTTATTTTTTTCCCTAAGGCTCCACAAGCCCCTATTGATTTGAAACAAATGGCAAGCTGCCTCTCTTAAAGCACGTGCATCAGTGTGTATGTAACGAGAGCTTTCTTAATGATTTATCTGAGCTGATGTCACACAGTGAACCCAGCTCTCTCGAGCGCCTTGACCTCCAGAGAAGGTAAACACGTAAAGTTTGTAACCCCAACCCTCTGCTTAATTGCTTTAAAACTTAAAATAACCACATTTGTTGATGAAGACAAACCACTCCATAATGGTACAATGTGTGCAGGTCTCACCTTTTTTGCTGAACTGTTTTCTTCTGCCTGCACCGGAGGTCTATTCATCTGAGGATGTAATTCAACCTCAGATGGTTGCTCTGTCTGCAACAACAAATCAGTCATTGCTACACCCAGAAAATGACTAGCAGTCACATACAGTAAAGTCAATGAAAAGAAATGTTATACACAAAAGTTACTTTAACAATTCAGCAGCAGGGGAAATGTATTTAGGGTGACAGCTGAATGGATGACATATGTATTTTGCAGATTTTTAATGAAATGTTTCTCTTGTATTTTATAGTGCTAGGAAAACAAGAGAAAAGTTTTTTCTGTGAAAAAACATGTCTTTGTAAATGACCTAATACCCAGAATTTCTTCTAGAGTTACCCTTATGGTCTAAATAATCAGAGAAGAAGAGGTAGATAAAAGCCAGAAAGATCTTGGATGTGCCCTTTCACCTTATTATCTCCTGACAGTGATGAAAATTCATTGGAGTAAGCCTCTGCCTTTGAAGTTTGCAAGTCTAGAGTGAGAAAGTCGGAATTATACCAAAAATCCCAGGAAAGTTTCTGAAAACACAAGTCATAAAAGAAGCCGAGTAAGTTTTCCCTCCTTCCTTCTCACCTTTCAAACAGAAACTGAGCTGAATGCTCACCACACAGGACTACACTTCTGCAAAAGCAGAATATGCTCCCACTAGCATATCTGACCCAGCAGCAAATTAAAGCACAGGGTTAATCCCTTGCTTTGCCTCTCCTGAAATCTTTCCACATCTTTCCATGTCCTTCACCAGGACAGGGCACAGCACATAAGCTAAGGGAGGGTGGCAGGATTTGGATCTGCCTGCCCCTGGGTGTGCAGCAGCCAATGTATAAACACAGTGTGGCTGTTTTCTGTCCAGAAGGGATGAGTCGGCTTTCCAAGAGGGGGAAGGCAGGCAGGAGCAGGAGACTGAGGGTACCCGGCACTGGCAGACTTCTCCTCTTTGCCAACTTTTGCCAAGTTGGAGCCACAGTGACAGCAGCCTCCAGGCAACCTGCTGTACTGCTCCCTCCTCAAAAAAGGCACATTCCTACAGAGGTGAAAGCCTGCATTTAAAACCAAGTTCCAGGCAAAGCACAAACTTTCAAAGGGTCAGGATTACCCAGGGCATATCCATAAGACAAACAAAAATGACAGAAAGCACAGAATTTGGAGTACTTAAACAGGAGTAAGAACTGTACAGTCAGATGCAGGGGACACATGGTTCTGTCAGGTTACTGCTGTTCTCCAACCATATGACATTGAACATGTGCACAGAGGAGGGAGATTTGAGATCTTTAAGACACATATGTAATTCCTTGGGAGAGGAGGAAAAGCTTTTGGCTGACAAGATTTCTCTGCTTTTATAAGTATACTATATCTGTAGTGTTATGTGATGGTTAGAAAAATAAAACCTCACCCTGTAATTTTCCAGTATTTTAATATTAATATCCTAAATATTTGGATTTTAATAACTATTGGATACTGAGATTTGAATTCTGGAAAGCTTTTAATGGTTTGAAGTAGTGCTTCTGTAACTTGATTTCTGCTACAAACAGGACAGTGAAATGGAAAAAGCAATCTTTTTTTTCTGTCTACAAAAATCAAAGACCTTTAAAAATCCATTTAATGCAACAGAACATTTCTTTATCAGAAAGCCGAATAGCCCACAATCTCCCCAGTTTCTACATCCACTTTTTATGTATTTGAAAGAAATGAAGGCTCTAAGCACTGTAACAGTATCCCGACAAACTCCACAGGGCTTTCATGAATGATTTGGGGATAGGAAAGCTCAAATACCCAACAGAGCCACACAATAAATTTGGGCCCAAACAACATCGCTTTGACAAACCATTCATTTGGGGACAGCAAGAGTAAACACAGTCTTTCAGAGAACCACATAATATACATATTATAAACTCCTCATGGCATAGCTTTGCTGTACAACACAGAGCAATAACAGAGGAATATGAGAACCAGCTCTTAAAGACCCTTTTTGGACATGGAGCACTAGATACCCCCCTACCCTGGTCAGGTGGGCAGTTTCTGATGCTCACGGCCTTGTCGGAATCTACACTACACCTTGCATGAAAAGTGAGAATATATTAATTTATTCCACAGAATTAAAAAGAATGGAGACCAACACCATGTTATCTGCATACAGACAAAATGCAGTTTTTCAAGAACCAATATGTTCAAACAGTGTAGAAGTAACTAAATATGGCAGCCTACAGTATCAATTGCAAACAAGCAGGAAAATTGAAATGACAGTAAGGTAAAGGACCTAGAGAAGAAAAACAAAACTAAAACCAACTCACAAACTTTTGCAAGAATATCCACGTTCTTCACCCTCCGTTTTTATTTATTTTTTTTCTATGGTCTCATTGCAGGAGAATACTGTTTTAAACTGAAGGGAATTGAAAAGGGGGAGGGGGGGAGGGAGGCAAACGTTATGCGGAAGCAAATACAAATCAGAGTGCTGATGCCAAAAAGGGCAAGATTCCAAAATTTCCAGCAGCTTGACATCACTGTTCCTACTGATGCAAGACATGTCTCTTCACTAGCTGAGTGCTGTGATGTGGCTGTCAGCCTAACAGCTGTGGCAACCACTGTGCTGCAGGGCTGCGGTACGAGCTGCCAGGACATGAGGACGGCAAAGCTCAGCAGCCAGCCGGGCAGGGGATGGCTGAACCAGGCAGGTGGCAAAAATAAATAAATAGTTACATTAAAAAAAAAAAAAGGAAAATAAACCCAAAAACCATCTAGTTCTGGTGATGCAGCTCATGCATCAGTGAATGAAACCAACAGACTGCCATGTCCCTAAAGTGCCACCTAGTGGCATGTGCGACAGGCCATTTCTGAGCTCTGCTTAGGGGAAAATGCGAAAAAAAACCCTGTCTGCATTATTCAGTCTTGCAGACTGAGCCTGGTCGGCAAGGTGGGCAGACAGCCGGGCTGGACACAGTTAAGCCTCTGCTCTCTGGAGTCTCCTTCCCTGTCGTGCAGAGGCCAGGTCTACACATTAATGATCTGCTATTAGAGCTACAAGTTCTCCTCTTATGAAAAATCTCCATTCTTCAGTACGACATGCCTGAAGATAGATAGGCGTTTAACCCAGGCAAAAAATCTTTTGACTGCAACATACGTCCATGCAAAAAAGGTTTGCTCATTCAGCTAACCCAACAAGTCCTCCAGCCAAGGCCTTAGAAGCTTTACAGATACGTTTGCAAGTTGATGTCTCTCCACATTGGCCCCACACAGATTTTTAAAGGAAAAACAGCTCCTGCTTTTAATTTTGGTAGAGATTCTTCACAGATTGCCTTTGCTTCACTGATTTGGATGTGGGATGAAAACTACATTTGGATGTAGTCTTCTGGTCACAAATACAGTGAGACTGGCTAAAGGATACTCTAGTCTGATCTCCTGCAGTAGAGAGTAAGGAAAAGCTAATCTATCAAGAGCAGCTGAGTTGGGTTCCCTTCAGTTCTGCACTGTTCTTATACCATGCCTAGTATAGTATCTGAGCAATTCCTTTCTCATTCAGAAACTCAGCAATGAATTGCCTCCTTCCATCACAGCAATGTCTTATAATTTTCCCACATCTTTGAAGCTTCTCACCATTATATTGGAGTTTAAAAACCTTCACCACTGGTTTATAAAATTGAAAGGTTATACAGTATGCAGTATGGTCTTCCAAAGGAAATTCAGTTATAGTAGTGTAAAAGTGCTTCAATGGAAGTTTCTCACTCATGTCCACAGAACTGAGCAATCTACTGATATAGGAAGTGCTGCTGTGCTGGCAGGTACAGCTGGGTCCATATCCAAGGTTTGTGGTAGACAGGCAAGGAATATCTTGCTCATGTGAACTATCAGCAGGGCAAAAAAAGTCTGCAGACCAGGCCTAAGAGTATCTTAATTTTAGGAAGAGCAAGGGACCACATAAAAGAGCAAGACAGTGTCCTATTCCAAACCTCCTGAAGATCTTCTCTTTGCAAAGACGTAAGTCCAGTTATTAACAGGCAGTACCTCCTTTTTCCCCATTGCAGTCTTGTATTTTCTAGGAATAGCCATACCCTCCTCATTCTTCCGGGCAGAAGATAAAACTAGCCAACAAAGTTTCTGTACATCTGCTATGGCCAGACATCAACCTGTGACCTACAGCCAATAGTAAGCATTATGAGAGATAACTCCTCATTTAAGGAGAGCATGAGGAAATCACAAATGCTCATTATTTCACCGCATGACCTTTGACCAGCTATTCATAATCCCCTTACTGCTCCACATGACGATACTGAACAGTACCTTTTTAAAAGAATATGTAACTTTCACTTAAGCACTAAGTGCTTTGAAAGCCTCAGATGAAAGATTGTCAGGTTTTTTTCAACTGTAAGAGAGCACATTACCTTAACAACTGGTTCTCCACGTACATTTCCAGTTCTTCTGCTTTGCAATGCTGGATTATATGTAGATTTCACATACACTTTTCAAGACAGTCTGTCAGTGATCTTCCTGAACAGAAGCTACATGGAGCTTCCATGTTTCTGTTACCCAAGAGCCTTCTCTCAAGAGGTGAAGTACACACCTCTGTGTGAGTGAATCTTTCCCCCAATTCAATCTCGCCCACACTTATGCTCCAGGCCAACTTTACACATGGAAATAGTCCCATTGTAGTCAATGGTACTACTCACAGAAAGGAAATTATCTCTGTGCATTCATTGGAATAGCCTATAATCATTACCTATATAGCGCCACTGCTTAGCTTTGCAAAAAAAAGTATTCAGAACAGCTTATCTGCAAGAAAAAGGAGGATACTAAACATGGTTAATGCTCAGTATGTGCCCACTGCAATCTTCTATCATCTCTACAAAAGTTCATTTACGAGGTATTTTGCTCCTTTCTAAACATTCATATTTTTGCACTACATGACAATTCCTAAGAAGTCAAGATGTCTCAGTTCCAGTTTCTGTGAGTCGTGTGCATCCCACACTGAATCATCAATTCTTTTTATTGCTTGTTTCAGAAACTGGAAATGGGAAGATGGAAAGAAAACCCATAGGGATGCAAATGCAACAAGCTGCCAGGGCCTTAGTGTGCTGCCTACTTTCTCAGCGCTGTGGAGCCCTGAAGTTTTGATAAGCTTTTCTTTTCCCGAGCTATCTGAGGGCTGGTGATAACATTGAGGAAAGAGGCAGTAAACACAAACAAATTGCTGCAAAGTACAGCCCATTTGCAGGGAAAGAACAGGACCCAGATGGAAGCATTAACAATCTGTTTTAATATTCTGCTTCCACAAAACCAGATTAACATAAACTAGAAAGGGGTATGTGCATTCCACTTGAGATACGGGCACTGGATTCTTAGGTTTTGTTGTTACAACAAATGTGAAGCCAAATTCAAAACTTATTACAACAGATTTTAATTAAGGTACTCGCCCTTCTTCTACTCTCCCAGAAACCTCTTCAGAAAGGATTTTATGGCATCCATCAGCTACTCCCCAAATTCAATTTTAACTGTGCTACTTTTCACCACTTCTTAAACTGTAATTTATATTGTCTGGCTGGTGTAGATTTAATATATAATTTTCATGAGAGGAAGATAATCCACTTGTACTATATTAAAGTGGCAGATGGCAAAATCTTTCATGTTGTAGAAGACTTTCAGTTCTATTATAGTTACAGGCTTCTTCAGTACTTGCTGCACTCATTATACTACGCATGATATTCTGCAGCCAAGACCATGGAGGTGATCAAAAAACTCTCCCTCTTCTTGCACAGCGGTTGTAAATGCAAGATAAGAAAGCATTCATTTGGTTTAGTATAAAATGGTTGTCCAGTCGACTATCACCATGTATACAAAAAAGCATGCTGCCAAAAGCAAATTCTTTGTATTTTTTTTTGTTTTGTAACTTTTATTTCTATTACAGAAAAAGCTCCTTCCTGTAAAACTCCAGGTATCCTGCCAGTACTTGAAATTCCTCACGTAATTTTACAGAGCAAGACAGTGCCTTAGCTGGATGAATATATTCTCCAAACAACCTCGTAACTGAGCTGGGCTTGTTCAGCCTGGAGAACAGAAGGTTCTGGGAGGACCTCAGTGCAGCCTTCCAATATCTAAAGGGGCCTACAAGAATTCTGGAGAGGGATTTTTCACAAGAGCATGCAGTGATAGGACAGGGGGGAATGGCGTTAAGTTGGAAGAGGGAAGATATAGATTAGATATGAGGAAGAAGTTCTTCACTATGAGGGCGGTGAGACACTGGCACAGGGTGTCCAGAGAAGCTGCGGCTGCCCCATCCCTGGCAGCGTTCAAGGCCAGGTTGGATGGGGCTTTGAGCAACCTGCTCTAGTGGAAGGTGTCCCTGCCCACGGCATGGCAGTTGGAACTAGATGATCTGTAAGGTCCCTTCCAATCCAGACCTATGATTCTGTGATAACAGAGACAAGCAAGCCCTGCCTCATCCTCCATGTATCTCAGCTTCACACAGACATTGGTGGTGGGGAAGCAGGCAGATCAGCTCCCAGCACGGAGCCTACAGGTGGCCTCTCAGGAGGCCATGAGGTCCCAGCAGGACAAACAGGAGCCCATCCCCACCTCTCAGCCTCAGTGCTGCAGATTAGTATGGGCATGCGTAATCAAAAGTGACAGACCCAGACCGAGAATACCCCATGCTTGTGGCTCTCAGTGGATTCAGCAGAACTTGGAGCCATGTTAGTGAAGACAACTTTTTGAACTGGGTCCCAGTTTCCACTTGCAATTCTGGATGATGAATGGCCAAAAAGCTTCATGGAATTTTGAAGTATCAAGTAACATTCGGGGAGCAGAACATTCAATATGTTAAAAAGAATAATATCTTTGCTTTCCAAAAACACCAGGTGCCTGTGACCAGGCAAGGTGACCCACCCATCATCCCTCACAGCACTTGGCTTCCATGATGACTTCACCAAATCCATAACGTGTAATGGTAATGATCACCACTAAACTGACAGCCTAATTCTGAGCTCATGTAACACAGTGAGATTTTAATCTTCAGAGCTGCACTGTACTCAGGATACCTCAAGTTGATAAAGTTAACAACTGCCTACCTACTTCACTCCACTTGAATACTTTGCCTTCACCCATAATTTTTTCAGTGCCTGTCAAAACTGCCAGCATAGAACCAGTGGGAAAAACAGTTCCCAAAGTCTTCAGAAATAAAAGTCCAGCACAAACCAGTGTGAATTTACAAAATCAACAGGCTTAAAATTTAAAGTCTGGGAAAAGAGACTAGGAACATAAGTTTTTCCAGCCAAGATACACAGGGTTTTTTTCCAGTCACACTGTTTTCAAATCCCCTTATACAGCACAGGCAGGTCTAAAGATACACCTTCACTACTGCACAGGAAGGTAGTGAAATAGAGTGATTCAAATAAAGGAATGATGATTTAATTGGGCAATGTTGCAGATAGTGAGCTGATGCTGGATAAAATCCTAAAGTTATATTTGCTCTTCAGTGTTCATCCATAATTCTTATTGACATAAATATGCTACTAAATCTACCACAGTAAGCAGCTGTGGTAAACAACTCCTGTAGGCTTAAAGCCAACAGTAATAAAGTATTATTTTGTTTTCCATTAAAAAAAAACAACAACAGAGGCTTAAATGTGTGTACACATCTGATTCCAGTGGAATGTTCTTCATGAGCACCCGAATTTATTTCCTATATGGAATCTGTGTCACTGCAAATCAGCTACATACTATTGCCTTCCTATTCTTATCACCTTCAAGTTACACAAATATTCTATGTACAGCACTGGATCTGCACAAAACTTCGGGGACCATCTTTATGCCGTTTCTCCTTGATGACTTCAGTTTACCATTAAGTTAGGAACACGGGATCAGGAAAAACTACCCAAGCCTCTGAATCCAGTCCTCTACAAGCTCAGAGAAAAAAACAGTAGGTATTCCGATAAGCTACAGGTTATCTGTGTGTATACCATCACTCAGGCTGAGCAGATGATACAAAACTCCCTAAAAACTTTTTATAAATCCCCAAAATTAAAAAAGAGTGGAAAAGCCGTAACTATAGCATGCCATGGGAAATGAGTTAAACCATTGCCACTGTCCAAAGTCTGCACAACAGCTTGCAGCATGTTAAATATTTATGGTCCAAAGAAATAGGGAAACAAATGGAGAGAAAATTATCCTTAAATCCAAGCAGCTACTGCAGACTTGCTAAGTGTGAGATGTGCTATTAGGTATTACAGAAGGTGTCAGTGAAGTTACAGAGGCATATATACAGCAATAAAACACTTCAAAATGACATCCCAAACAAAACTCTAGTCTTTGCATAAACCTGTTTCCATACATAATCTTTCCAAGTGTCCTTTATAGGATTTAGGCAAATCTTGAATTACTTACTTTTCTTAACAGGAAAGCAACATGAACTGACAATACTAATAAAGCGCTTCATACTGCATTTGACAATATCTTACTGGAAACATCATATGGGCTAGAATTGGGGTTAAAAGATCATAAATTGGAAATAATGGGGTATCCACATTATAGAAACTTGTCTTTTGCCCATCTTTATGTATTTAATTTATTTACAATCACCATAAGGTCCTCAGACAAAAGCACCACTGCATCTGAGGAATGTCGGGTGAAAGCTCTGAGGAAAACTTGGGCACAGTTTGTGGACTGCTACAAAGTTGATACAATGCTGACTTTAGCAATGGAGAAAAATCCCAAGGAGATGGAGCTACCATAGCCTTTTAAAGGCCACCAAGAAGAGGAAAAAAAAAAAAAGCAAAGTTAATCCAACTCTAAAACCCATCTTGGAGTTAAGAAGAGATGCAGCCACATCTGTAAAGGTGTCTACCCACCAGAGCTGTGGAGCAGCACAGCCTGACCACCCAGCAACCAAGCACAGAGAAGCCAGCCCCACTGCTATTTCCCCATAAACCAGCCATGTCCTCACAGGATCCCAAGATTTGAGCCTCACACAGTAAGCCTGGGCACCCACTGAGCTCTGGAGCCAAGAGCACAGCAGTATTAGCTCCAACATTTACCCTGTGCTATGCTCACCCAGTGATACGGCTCTCTGCCCTCATTCAGCTGACTGCGCTACGGAGGCAGAGTTGGACACAGACATAATTTAAGCAGTTTGTGATGTGACTAGAGACATTTGGCACACTCTGAATAAGCAGTGTTTCAGTAACTTACCAAGCTTGATTACCTTGGAGGTTCTGACAGGAAAAACAATGTTTTCCTAAAGGTTGAAGCAAATTCCACTAAACCCAACAGCAATTCAGGACCAAAGTCAAGATGCCATTTCTATGTTGCTATTGATTAAGCTCACAGAAGGACTTCTGCTCCACTGAAATGTAATACCTATGCCTTGGTACCTCTCTTTTACACACTTTGGCCTTTACATCCCACAAGGCCTTTAATTTCACTCTAAAGAGCCAACTGGTTCAAGCTGCTTCCCAGCCATCCATAGAAAACTGCAGTCCCCAGAAGGAATTATTTCCCTCTCCTCCTCCTCCATCAACTGATTTCCAAAGCTGAGCCAAAATAATCACACCATGAGCACACTTATATGGTGCACAGCCACCTGAAATGTATGTGGGATTCGCTTCATTTACAAGCTACATTTGTCATTCACAGTGCTTAACTGCAGTCATATAGGAAAATAATACGGCAATAGAATAGGATTTTCAATAACATTGCTGAAAAATAAGTTAAACCAGAAATTTAAGAAGAGTTTGGTAAACTCTTAAACAGGAAAAGCTGAAGGTACAATTTCAGCATCATGGCTTTTCTTCAATTCTTGATCCTGCCTCAGTTTTGAAAACAGATTCCTCTCTCCAACTTCTTCATGCTCTTTAAATCTAGGGCCTCACTGGACTAATGTAATCCATATGCTTACTCTTGCTTACATCCTACTCGTAAAGGTCAGTTCAGCTGAATTATGACCCCATCACACATACTTCCCTACTGTCTGTTACCTTTATCACAGAAAGGCACACTTGGAGATAAAATAAGCAATGTGATGAGCATAGTTTTTTATGCTTTCAAGAACCAGTTTTATGTACATTTTTGCTAGATGTCAGAACAAGGATATTTTATGAGATATTTGATTCGATATCTTTAAAAATCATCAGAAATAAATAAATGTAAGTGATGCATGTAAGCTAAGCATCAGCTATATATTCATTACTGAGTAGGCACAGAAGCCACTCTTTTCTTTTTTTTTCTTTTCTTTCATAAACCAGATACTTGTATTGGAGAGGACTGGATCAAGAATTTCACATAAGAATCTTCTTGGGTGTATTGGTTAGAACAGGGCCTGTATTCTGCAAGGCCCAGTGTAGGATGAGCAGTTGGTTCAGTATTTTCTGGCAAGGAAGCTGCTGGACATGCATAAATAAGCTAACACCTCTCCTCACTGCCCTGCTAAGGAAACGCAAATCTATCTTAGTACAAGAAAACTAACAAGTAGCAGAACCTTGCTTGAAAACAGTGGTTTTACTCCCCCAAGAACAGGATCTGTTATATTCACTGCTTTTCCCAATAGCAGCAAGAGGGCTTGCACTGCACGGAGTTGGTGTGCTGTGGCAAGTCCAAACAGTGGCAAGAGGGCCGGTGTGGGTTGCAGCAACAGCTGCTGCAGGCACAAGCCAGGGAGGCAGTGAGGCTGCTGTGGGATCAGGAGAAGCCAAAGGTTAACACTGTTCTCTGGAAAGTATTACAGAAAGCAGGAATGTGATGGATGAAACAAACAGCATGTGGTGTTAGCAGTGTTGCTAGGGCCATGCCAACTTGGGGGTAGCATGCAAGCTCAAAACAGAACACTCTACAGTCCTCAAGGTAGAAACTATCTGCACTCAGATGCTAAAAAAGGTGGTGGAAAGGAAAAGAGCAACCAGCTGCTGGTGGAGCTCAAGATGACAACGAGCCTTTTATCATCTCTATTGTAAGCACTGTGCCATAGGAGTTCAAAAGCAGACTCTTAAGGGCAGATCCAAAACTGAAGTGATGAATATTTCTGGCCCACGGATGGTGTCTCACTAAGTTTTTATATGTAATAGGCAGTTGGTTCCCCTATGTCCTTGTTTTCTATTATTACACTTCACCTAAAGAAGTAATACATGAAGCATACTTCTGCCTAAGACTTAAGAGAGCAAACAACACAAAAAGAACAAGATATTGATCCTCCATCATTTCCTAAAATCTGAAGAAGAATCTGGATACAGATGCACAGGATTTCGTCAATTTGCATTGTGCTGTGGTTGTGTGATATTCTAAAAGCAAACAAACAGAAACTCATCCAAAAGCAAACCAAAAGCACACCACTAATGGTTTGAAACTTGGTAACATCACTGACATTGCATTCACTTCCTTTCAGCATTACTTTTTAAACCCATGAGTGAAATAAATTCCTATATGCTGCAGCTCCCTCAGCAGATGCCCTCTGAGCAGCTGAGGCTTGGGAAGCAAATAGCAGGTATCAAGCACATGCCTTTCGGGCACAAAACTCTTACTAGTAGACTAGCGTTAGCGCCCTTTAATTTACAGTTTTGTGTAGTGGGTTCATGTCAGCTGCACTACAAAGAGATGTAATTAGTGTGTAATTTGACACAGTAACACACCGGGCTAGACAGAGCGATGAAGAAGGACACACATGGAACTGCAGAGCAGACTGAAGATGTGCATTAACTTGGAAGCAAGAATAACTGCCATACCCAACTCAACTTGTGCTAACCACTGCAACAGTAACGTAAGTAAGTGAATAACACACAACGTATTATTTGTCCTTTGTCCGTACCTGAGACACAGAAGGTCGAGGGGGCAGTGCAGGCGGTGGTGGGGGCAGCCAGCCAGACCTCACAGCTGAACAGTAAGACAAGAAGAAAAAAAAATAAAAATAAAACCCACATTAATTCTAAATAAAACCAGAATTAATTTCCATGCTAATTCCTAGTGAAGAGGCCATATTCAACATTTTAATAACGGAAACCGAACTTTATTGAGCAAAACCTTGTTTGAAATGATTTCCTGAGTAGCTGAATGAGTAGTGACTTAATTGCAGCAAAACCCCACAATGTTATGGTAAAACAGCAGAGATGGAAGGCAGTAAAAGCCACAAAAGCTGCCACTAAAGCAATCCAATGCTAGTGAAAAGAAAAACAAACAGAAATGTCATCCACTTGTCCTTGGGACTTTGCTCTTTGCCATTAACAGGTTTTCTTTTAAAGTGATGCTTTAGCATTCACTCCAGATAAAATACGCTATGTGACAGAGTGCAGGTTTAAGAAGAAAACATCTGCCATGGAATTAACAGGATAAAAGCTTAAATGAAGCAAAAAGAAATCCATTTCTTTGGCTTGATGCTTTGTATTTGCATGCTGTCGCTTACTGGAGATGTTTTAGAGGAAGGTGAAGTAAGGAGAGGAAGACATCCTAATAGTTAGTTCAGGCTCCTCTAACATAATGCAATGTCAGTTTTTAATTTGAGCCAGCACAAAGGGAGGGCAATAATCATGTAGGTCCAGCCACAATATCTCTGAGTTTCCGTAAAATACATAAACCCACAATGGGAAAGAACTACAGGACACATGATGGCTTCCAAAGGCATTGGAAGACAGAAAGCTAACACAGACACCAACCAGGAGTCCTTAGATGGGTTACCCTCCCCAGGCTCCTGTCGCACTGAGGGCTCTGCACTTAGATGATTATTTGCATACCAAAAAAACCCCAACAATATTAAACCTAGAAACGCCTTTGTTCTGCATTCAGCAGTAGCAGTCATTTTTCCCCTTAGCAGCTGGTGCAGTGCTGTGTTTTTAACATTCAGCCTGGGAACAGTGCTGATAACACCGATGTTTTTAGCTACTGCTTAGTAATGTTTAGTCTGATCGAGGACTTTCTGAGACTCATGTTCTGCCAGGGAGGAGGGGAAGCTGGGAGGAAGCAGAGACAGGACACCTGACCCAAACTGACCAAAGAGGTATTCCATACCTTTTACCACAATAATGTGAAGCCAGTAATTACATTTACACACTTTTTATTTTTAGGCATATTTTAAAAAGCCACAAAGACCATTATGAACCTTGTAAACGGCTTATCCATTTACACATTTTACACACCAAGTCTAAAAATGTCTACATAGGTGAAAATATGAAGTCAAAACATGTTAACCATTAAGGACAGCAGTGCCAGAGTAAAAATATGTGGGTGAAAACAGGGATAACAGTCAGATTGACTATATACAGCTCCAAAGAGACTTAGAGTTTTTATATGCTTTCTGTATATTCATCTCCTAAATCATAATGAGGCCTAATATTACTGATCATCTTTTGAATTAAAATAGTCTATTATTGCTGTATGCAATGCCAAAGACAATTAAAACTCAACTTAGCTTAAGCAAGGGAGCCACTAACACACCTACAGGTGTAAGAGATTTGAAAAAACATGGTCATTAGGATCCTTTGTCTTGCATTTAATTAGCTCTGGTTTAAGACCACTGCCATAGCAGCACCACATCATCACTACTTTTCCATTTCTTCTGTGCAACTGATCTTTATAAAGGAACAGTGGAGTAAGAAAACTTCCTTTCCTTTAGTCTGAACTTCAAGTTATTATTTACTTTATCTGAGCACTGGCAACACCAGCTAGTAACATTTGAAAACACCATCCAATTCAAACAGCAGCACTCCGTATGTCCACCAGCTACATGCCAGAATAGCCAATTAGTAGGTTTGCTCAAAATGGCATCTCCAGGAAACCTTGATGGAGCTGTGCTGTGACACCCCATGGAGAATACCTTTGTGCATTTTACCCTCCTACCACCACCAGTGATTATCACTGTGAGGGTTTCATCTCTGCTTTCCAAACAGCTCCAACGTCATGGGGGAGCACAAATCATGCACACTTTCTAAAGAGCCCACAGCAGCCCAAACATGGAGCTATGGAATAGAACATTGCTGCCACCAGCATGGGAGTCCCTGGGAAGTGGCACATGGTGTGGGGGTCAGAGGTGCTGAGGGCAGGCACTGGCCCCACCAGCTCCCTTGTCCCTTCTGAATATACAGAGTCCCCTCCAGAGCCCCATCATTTTTGTATTTGCTGGTTTACTGTCTGGCAGGAACCTCAAAAGCTTTACTGCAAGCGCTGCATCCATTGAGAATGTGCTACAACTTCAGCTCTAGAGGATGCAGCACTCAGTGCCCTCACTCCCCGATTCTTCAAAACCAGCGGTATACCTAGGAAAGCAGCAGTGTAGTCTTTACGCACAAAGCCACTGGGCTTGCTGGAAAAGCATCTCCTGAAGTGGCTGCACACACTGTGAAACCCCACAAGTCTCCTGAGATTTGGCCCACAAAATTTCAGAAGTCATTCTTCCATCAGATGATCAAATTAAAAATTAGTAGAAGAAAAATAAACATAAACCACAGAACCCCCCAAACCTGCTTCTTCAGCTTTCAAAATACAGCATAAATGAATTTAGCATTAAAGTTAGATGCTTGCAACATGTGCATTTGACCCAGTTTCCTCTTTTTAATCCTGCAGAATCTAACTTAAGCTACTCATGAAATATTCATAAAATTCCTGCTGTTGCAGAATATCTTTGGCCTGTTGTTAGAAGGAAATCATACTTATGTGAGCCCAATTGCTAAACACAAGTTACTGACTCTGAGGACTCATAAAAACTTATAAAAAACCTCCCTTTTTTCCCCACAGGGCAGTGAAATAAAAAAAATTGACAAGTGCCGCACGCTTCAGCCTCCTCTAGTGCCATTGCCCTAAAAGAGGACACTATTACCAGATACTCCTAGATTTTTATGTGTATTAGCAGGTGACTTGTACTATTAGGCTATTCCAGAATACCTTCCTCCTTCCTTGCTGGGAGACTGCCCCTTGCACAGACAGGCTCTTGCTGTTAGAGACAGCATGTTACCTCTGAAAGCCAACACTAATACAGGAGGGAGGTCTGTTTTTAAAATGAAGGTACACTGTGACTGAGCAGCAAACAGCCAAATGTCCTGTTTCAGCTGCGTACCCCAGAGCCTGGGTAAGCTGCGTGCCACTGCTCTTGGAAAACAAGTCTTCACAGACTGTGCAAAAGCAGAGGGAGCTGGAGAGAGCACAATGAGCCTTGCACGGGTTGCCTTGTAAGTGAGCAGTTCACTGGCATTCAAACCAGGGTGAGCCACATAAAGCAAATCTCAGAGACAGCACTGTAGAAAGGCCATACAGGTACCAGCAGAACAGATTTAAGCATATCCAGCATCCATATCACATGTATTCCTGTAAACGAGAGCATTTTCATGCACTAGTTACTCCCACAAAGATAGCGGTAAGGCTTTTGGTTCAAAAATCATGGCTCTTTACTTAGCATGTTTACACTTGAAGGCAGATTATCTGCATGGAAAGCTTCCAGGACCATTTTTCTGCCCTATTTTGACAATCACGAAGGTCTGATAGCACTAACAGGACATCACACTAGATAAAAAAAAAAGAAACAGGTTCCTCCTATCTGAAGCTAGATTAGTACTTTAAAACAAACACCAGGCTGTAAGTGTACACTCTAAGAACAGGCCATGCCATGCTATCTGGCCATGCTGCTCTGCCTCCAGATTCCCTGGCAGACAACAATCTAAGAAGACGAGACCAGGGAAAACATAAAATTACCATAGTGCAGTCAAACCTATGGAATGCGGGTCTTTGGCTCACCAGGCACAGCAGCAGGGGAGGATGCCAAATTGAGGGTGGAACAAACTTGGGCCTTTGGGATCCTCCAGAGAAACCAATAAGAGCAACATGCTGCACCTCTCTCACCCAATGATAGTTACTTGTCCTCTTGTTTCTCATTATTGAGGAAAACTGCCATAACACACTGATTTTCTGTATGTGTGCTGGTTTTTAAGTTTAATTAATACTGGAACAGCAGCATATAAAACTTCCCAAATAATTTCCATGTTTTTATTTCATTTTCCTTCTCTGCAGTTAGACAACAAAACCTTCTTGGTTTTATATGTATATCAACCTTACCCTGGGTATCACCTCAGACAAATTAAAGCTTTAGATGAAAAAAATGCAGTCCTTTTTTTTCATCTGAATTGAATATGTAATATAAGCAGTGTCCCAACAAAGCATTGTTTTCCTAGGTCAAGGGCCATTTTGTACCTTGCTAGCTAAAGTGAAACTTTATCACCTACCAAAGGAGGCTGACTTCATCTCACATCAAAACCCTACACACTTTTCACCCTATAATCAAAAGGGCACCCTGAGTTTGGTCACTCTTCTTCTTCACCATTCCCAAATAGAGGAAAAGGTCTTCATTTCTCAGTTGACACAGAGTGCAGCCCTAAGCAAACTCATCCTAAATCCAGCTTCTTGCTTCTGTTCTGCTTCATCACCACAAACACCACCCCTTCCGCAACTGGGTGGGGATCATAGAATCATAGAACAGTTAGGGCTGGAAAAGACCTTAAGATCATCTAGTTCCAACCCCCCTGCCATGGGCAGGGACACCTCACACTAATCATCCAGGGACTTAAACTGTAAGAAAACTCTGATAGGGTTCCTCAGCAGAGTCCTAGAATGCCAGGTTGGAAGGAACCTCAAGGATCATTTGGCCCAATGTTTCTTGACAGAAGCATGATCTAGATTAGAAGTCTCAGCAGTCTGTCTGGCTGATGTGCTTGCTACTTTTCAAGAAGATGCTAAAGCACTGTTGATCAAGGGAAACGCTTGTTGCACAGCAGATTTACATCAGTTTATGCTGCTTCAGAATGTTTAGCTCCCAGATCAGGCTTAACAAGACCAACCAATTAATTTTATCAGGAAGCAACGATCAGCAATACTGAAAGCAGTGCAAAACCTATAGTCCAACAGAATTAATTATTCTTCAGTTCCCAAAACTACATAAGGCTTCAGTTCCTTAGGTTGTTTGAGAAGATGGCATTTTCAGCCTTCCACTCTGATGCTACTTTGGAGAGCTTCTTGAGATACTCTTCCTGCTTCTGTTGCCAAAGGCAGACTGCAGAAGGGCTCTGTGTCTAAGCTGGTTTCTGTTTACCTCCATCTGTCATGGGCTTGGCAGTAGCAGTCATTTTTCCCCTTGGTAGCTGGTGCAGCACTGTGTTTTTGACTTTCAGTCTGGGAATAGCACTGATAACACCAGTGTTTTCAGTTACTGCTTGGCAGTGTTTTGGTCTGACCGAGGACTTTCTGAGCCTCATGGTATGCCAGGGAGGAGGGGAAGCCGGGAGGAAGCAGAGACACGACACCTGACCCAAACTGACCAAAGAGGTATTCCATACCACAGCACGTCATGTCCAGGATGTAAAAACGGAGGGCACAGACCCAGAAGGGTGGTGTTTGCTGCTGGGGGGTGCACTGGCTGGGTCAGGCTTGGTGAGCAGTTGTATTCTCTTTCCTTGTATTTCTCTTGTATTATTACTGGTGGTAGCAGCAGTGATTTGTGTTATACCTTAGTTACTAAACTGTTCTTATCTCAACCTGTGCGAGTTGCATTCTTTTGGTTCTCCTCCCCATTCCCCCGGGACTGGGGGAAGAAAGAGGGGGAGTGAGTGAGAGAGCGACTGTGTGAGTTATTGAGGGGCTTAAACCACAACACCATCTTACCAAACTTCAAGCTCACAGAAACTGGCACTTGGATATTCCATAATACTGACACTGTTCTTTGCACTCCTTCATTTATTTACATTCCCAACAACAGCATTAGTAAGGTTATTGTGAAATAACTATTTTTCAAGTGATCCGAGTCATTAAGTCTCACTACTACGTCTGCAAAAAGTTGCAACATGAGAAATTTTAAAGCTGTAGTCAGGAATGCAAATTTAATGAAGAATTAGTGTAAGGTGGTTGTGAAATATCTATTATCCATAACTCTTACTAATATCTCCTCAGAAGGTCATAGCAATGCAAAAAAAGATTTTCTAATCCTGATACTCTTTTTTTTTTTTTTCATCAGGTTTGTAAAAAGACTGAAGAAAGCATTGTCAGCACCAGAATAACCTCTCTT
The DNA here is from genome assembly GCA_017639245.1 of Myiopsitta monachus. Taxonomy (NCBI): domain Eukaryota; kingdom Metazoa; phylum Chordata; class Aves; order Psittaciformes; family Psittacidae; genus Myiopsitta; species Myiopsitta monachus. Next base: position 27,492,131 of record CM029927.1, read on the forward strand.
CTTACAGTTAGTTTTGGGAACCTGCTCAGCAGCAAAGCTTTGTGCATCACAGTGAACGATGTGATACACCTGATGTCACAGACACACTCATTACAGGTGTGTTTCATGCGCTAATCATACAGAGCATTATTCATACCTCAACTGCATGGAAAATTATCCAAGTATTTTCCAAGTAATTAGAAAGAGATATAACCAGACTTTAAGCAATTAGTGCTTCTGCACAGTGAACTCACAGGTATGACTTCATTTTAGGGCACTGGTGTGCTTATATATTTGATGGGTCACTTTCTAATCAAACAAGCAAGACCACCATTGGGGTGGGGTTTTATATCTTTTTTCAATGCCCTATCTATGAAATTCAGCATGTTTTAAGTAAAATCTGTAAACCAAGTATATTTTAACACTTATTTTCTGGTTTTGGTTTTTTTTTTTTTATCATATAACCACAACATCTGTGTTTTTAACTTCCTGTCCCTCATTTTCTCTAAACCATTTCATTTTCTAGTTACTGTTTTCTCTACCCCTTCGTTTCCTGTGTGTGTCTATCTGGGGACTGTTTCTCCCCCTCTGCTTCCACCCTTTATAGTAAGTTATTCATGATTTTGTTCCCTCTCACTTCACGTTTAGCTTCATTCTCCACCCATAGCGAGGCACAGTCCCTCCACCTACCTCCCACACATTCATCAGAGCTTCTCATCTCTGGAGATCCTGGTGGGAATGCTGGAGGCTCCAAGACTTGCACCTGCAACCATTTTCAACACAGATCAACTCGGAGCAGGCACGGGGGAGACAGGAAGTGCAACAAGCTACCACCTTTTTCCAGGGCCACCTATGGCTCAGGCACTTCTGGAGGACATCTGCATCTCCAGTGTCTCCCCTGCAAGGGAGGTAACTTGCCCCCTGTTCCACAGGAGAAATAGCAGGGATGATGGACAATTTTTCAAGGAACAGAGTATTTCTCAAGGAACCCACACACAGTCATGAAAATAAGTCAGTGGGGCTGGCAGGGGTCGTCAAGAACATTTCAACCTTAACAATTTTCAGCATAAAAGAGGTTTTGGATTACAATTTCATTTTTTAAACAACCTGGAACAGAATGAAAACAGACTGATAACCACTCCTCAATCCTACAAAGAGCTACAATTAGAAATATGAAAAAAAAATAAATATATATATATAATTCTAAAGAAGTTTCACTGGCACAAACTGCCAAGAAACATTTACACTTAAAAGCTGCTGAGATTTGCCCCAGTTTGCACACAAGTACTCTCTGGACTCAGCCCTCAGAGATTCACATAAAAATTTTAAAATCTTAAAACACAGAAAAATGTTACCCCATCAGATTCCTATCATGTAATAACCATTCATCCATTTATGCCCTCACTGTTTTCTCCAGTCTACTCAATCTTAATTATGTCTTTGTCCAGTTGGGCAAAGAAATAAGTCACATAGTTGTAAACACATAAATCCTTCATAAAAAATTCCAAAAGGCTGAGAAGCGTAAAAATCCTCCACTCAAATCAGAGGGAAGACATTCAGATTTTATTCAGAGTAAGCTCAGTTCAGTGATCACGTATATTGTGAAGGGTAACAGGACTAGAAGGAAACAGCAGCTCCAGTAATAGATCAGGAGCTGAGTCCCAGAAGAAAAAACTGTATGCTTCAAATTTAATTTAATTTACATTGCAGTTGTTGTTGCAACCCTTACTACTGAAGACATTAAACTGACTCTGCATTCTTAACTCGATGAAGCTGGCAACATCAGAGCTCTTGTACACTCTGCAAATGATATTCAGTGAAATGGCATGTTTTGCTGATGGTATTTGCCATTATTGCTATTCTAAAACAAAGGTCTTTCAGACTTATCTTCCTAATTTATTGTTTTGGTCTGATTAATAAATACAAAACGGTAACATGCAAGACAGCACAGCACTACAATATGAGTAAAATCCAGCCCCATTACCCAAGAAAATAGCTGGAGTTTACTAAATCAAGGGCAATAAAGATCTGCCCAGAGAAGTGGTTACCATTCCTGGAGGTATTTGAGACATGCAGATACATGTTTTAGTGGTGGACTTGGCAGTACTCGGTTAATGCATGGATTTGATGAGCTTAGTCTTTTCCAACCTAAACAATTCTATGAATACAAGAAAAATGAGAGGAACAGGTTCTGAAAACTAATTACTGAATTCAATTCATTGTCACTTAAATTCAGCACAAAAAAGAACACTTCTGTGAATGCTCCATTGCTGGCGGTGTTCAAGGCTGGGCTGGACAGAGCCTTGGGTGGCATGGTTTAGTGGGAGGTGCCCCTGCCCAAGGCAGGGGGGTTGGAACTAGATGATCTTAAGGTCCTTTCCAACCCTAACTATTCTATGATTCTAGGTTCCCCTTGTCACTTTTGAACCAAAACGTTAGTTGAGAAATCTGTATTTATAGCAACGCAAACAACATAAACCCCTACATAACCCCTTAAAAGGTTGCCTTCAGTAACTAAGACTTGCAGACAGCTAACATCAATAGATACAGATATTTCCTAGCAAATACAATTAAGCTTTAAAAAATACAGAAGTTAATGCAGTAATCATACTTCTCTAGGTTAGGCTTGGCAGGTTTTTTAGTACCCAGTTCCATTTTCCCAAGAGGTAAAGTCACCCGCATTTATCCAAAAGGTAAAGTCACTAAGCTAAAAGTATGATGTAGCTGAAAAAAAGGTTGCTGAAACCATCTGGAAACAGTATTAGGGTAACTATTTGGACCCATATGTATTAAGAAGCATATGACAATGGAGAAACAATAATTTTAATTCTGCAAATCCTCTTTCCTACACAATTACAGAACTGTTCTATTTGATATGTGGACTGAAGATTCAGGAATACATAAAATTTGCCTGTGATTAGGCAAATATGAAAAAAAAAGACATCTCAACACCGCTATTCAGAAATCACACATTTTGCAAGTAAAACCCACCAACCCTGTACATTTGAGGAAAGGTCGTGTTAACTGAATAAAGTAATGAAGGCTTGATGAACTAAAGTAAGTAACTAAGAGTTATCTTCAGAGGTATGAAAAAGAGGATAAAATGTGATGCTGAACGAGAGCCTTCCCCTAGCACTAACAAAAACGAAAGCATGCAGAAGAAGTTTGTACTGACTGAGCCTTCTGAGAAAAAAAAAAACACTTTAAACTGTGTAGGAAAAGTGTATATTAAGAAATACAGAAGTGATGTGGGGACACATTTATATGACAGGAATGATGATGCACACCAATAAATCCATTCTCTTGTTGCTTTTCTGTGGACACATTTAGAGTAGGGGGAACGTGTTCTTGTTTGGCAGCCATCACTAGCCCAGCAAAGATAAGTAGAGGTTACAGGTCTGACTGTAGTTAGGAAAACATCTGTAACAGAAAACACTGCACTTACAATGAAATGCTAGCTGTGTTTCCCCCTTACCAAGTGTGGTACTTCACACCTTACATTTTAAAAGGGACAAAAAGTCCAAAAATACTAGCCCCACGTTGCTGGCTGAAATCAGCACCCCCAAAGGAGCAAGTCCAGGTTACAGTATTTGCTCGCAAGACAACGTTAGAAACAGCACCTGCATTCCACACGTTCTTCACTGCAGGGACAGCCGCAGCAGGAGGCGAGTTTCAAAAGCAAATGAGTGCTGAAAACCTT